>CM069059.1:12505400-14905400 GCA_035220775.1 Malus fusca | reverse complement strand
CAGAGATTAGGAAACGAAACAAAAATTTCGACGATTATAAACAAAAAATCACAATTTAACGTTATTTTTGCTCCAATTTTGATGATTTTTTACACATACAAATTAAAAAAACCAAAGAATATCAAAATTATGCTTATCTAATCGTGATTATTCATTAAATTCAAGTTTTGTACATCTTCATTGTAACATCCCACATCGCCCAGGGGAGTGGATCATGTAAGCCTTATATATATATATATATATATTCCCATCTCTACCTAGCACAATGCCTTTTGGGAACTCACTGACTTCGGGTTCCATCAGAACTCCGAAGTTAAGTGAGTTCGCGCGAGAGCAATCCCATGATAGGTGACCCACTGGGAAGTTCTCGTGTGAGTTCCCAGAAACAAAACGGTGAGGGCGTGGTCGGGGCCCAAAGCGGACAATATCATGCTACGGCGGAGTCGAGCCCCCAGGCGAGATGTGACATTCATACCAATTGTAGCGAAAAAATATATTAATTTAACATAAATAAATATTTAATCGCCCAAAAAAATATAAATAAATATTTATGTTATATTAAATATTAACTAGTTTAAAGAATATATTTAAAGGAAAACTAATGAAAAAGGCTTGAAAACTTTGAGTTTTAATGATAAGGACAAAATAAAGGGTAAAATGAATAGTACCAGATTTGACTTTTTAGTGTAAAAATGTGGTTTTTCGTTAAAGCGAACAGTACTGCAAGCTTTTCGTTAAAACTCCCTATATTTAATTGACTATTTGTGTTAGATATAACCACAGACTTAATTTAAAAAATTTTAAAATATTTGTGTCGAATATAACCGCCAGAGTTAGTACAAAAAATTCAAAAATAATATGATATAATCTGACATATTACTTACTCATGTCGGATATATCAGCCATAATTGGTTATAATTATTTAAAAAATAATCTAGTGGAGTTAAATGCCCGTTTCATTATTCTTGTCGGATATATCCGACAGTAATACTTTGTTATCTGACATTTGTTAAAAATGTTGTCTGAAATATTTTATTCAACAGTAATAGTATAAAACCGCCACCATTGTTCGACCCATTAAACCAATTTTGTAGTAGTGTGTGGCATGCTTCATTGACCTATGCATAATTATTACTATGTCCCAAAAAAAAAAAGACCATTGATATATGCCAAATTTGTAATTAAAAATTTAATTGACCTTTGGCTAAATAACTTTTTCTTTTAATACATATGATATTAGCTCAAACTCTGACAATGTGCTAGTCATAATAATTTGGTTCAAATTCATTTTTGGCGAGAATCAAACCTACAGTGTCACATCCCGGCCCAGGGCGGATCACTTCCCGGGCCCGTTCCCCACCGTAGCACGATATTGTCCACTTTGGGCTTACCATTCCCTCACGGTTTTGTTTGTGGGAACTCACGAGTAACTTCCCAGTGGGTCACCCATCCTGGGACTGCCCTGGCCTCCTTTTTGCTTAACTTCGGAGTTCCTACGGAACCCGAAGCCAGTGAGCTCCCAAAAAGCCTCGTGCTAGGTAGGGATGAAAATATACATTTAAGGATCACTCCTGGGCGATGTGGTATGTTACAATCCACCCCCTTAGGGGCCCGACGTCCTCGTCGACACACTTCCGGCCAGGGATTGGCTCTGATACCATTTTGTCACATCCCGGCCCGGGGCGGATCACTTCCCGGGCCCGTTCCACCACAGTAGCACAATATTGTCCACTTTGGGCTTACCATTCCCTCACGGTTTTGTTTTTGGTAACTCACGAGCAACTTCCCAGTGGGTCACCCATCCTGGGAGTGCTCTGGCCTCCTTCTCGCTTAACTTCGGAGTTCTTACGGAACCCGAAGCCAGTGAGCTCCCAAAAGGTCTCGTGCTAGGTAGGGATGAGAATATACATTTAAGGATCACTCCCCTGGGCGATGTGGGATGTTACAATCCACCCCCCTTAGGCGCCAGACGTCCTCGTCGGCACACTTCCGGCCAGGGATTGGCTCTGATACCATTTTGTCATATCCCGGCCCGGGGCGGATCACTTCCCGGGCCCGTTCCACCACCGTAGCACAATATTGTCCACTTTGGGCTTACCATTCCCTCACGGTTTTGTTTTTGGTAACTCACGAGCAACTTCCCAGTGGGTCACCCATCCTGGGAGTGCTCTGGCCTCCTTCTCGCTTAACTTCGGAGTTCCTACGGAACCCGAAGCCAGTGAGCTCCCAAAAGGTCTCGTGCTAGGTAGGGATGAGAATATACATTTAAGGATCACTCCCCTGGGCGATGTGGGATGTTACAATCCACCCCCCTTAGGGGCCCGACGTCCTCGTCGGCACACTTCCGGCCAGAGATTGGCTCTGATACCATTTTGTCACATCCCGGCTCGGGGCGGATCACTTCCCGGGTCCGTTCCACCACCGTAGCACAATATTGTCCACTTTGGGCTTACCATTCCCTCACGGTTTTGTTTTTGGGAACTCACGAGCAACTTTCCAGTGGGTCACCCATCCTGGGAGTGCTCTGACCTCCTACTCGCTTAACTTCGGAGTTCCTACAGAACCCGAAGCTAGTGAGCTCCCAAAAAGCCTCGTGCTAGGTAGGGATGAGAATATACATTTAAGGATCACTCCCCTGGATGATGTGGGATGTTACAATCCACCCCCCTTAGGGGCCCGACGTCCTCGTCGGCACACTTCCGGCCAGGGATTGGCTCTGATACCATTTTGTCACATCCCGGCCCGGGGCGGATCATTCCCGGGCCCGTTCCACCACCGTAGCACAATATTGTCCACTTTGGGCTTACCATTCCTTCACGGTTTTGTTTTTGGGGACTCACGAGCAACTTTCCAGTGGGTCACCCATCCTGGGAGTGCTATGGCCTCCTTCTCGCTTAACTTCGGAGTTCCTACGGAACCCGAAGCCAGTGAGCTCTCAAAAAGCCTCGTGCTAGGTAGGGATGAGAATATACATTTAAGGATCACTCCCCTGGGCGATGTAGGATGTTACAATCCACCCCCCTTAGGGGCCCGACGTCCTCGTCGGCACACTTCCGGCCAGGGATTGGCTCTGATACCATTTTGTCACATTCCGGCCCGGGGCGGATCACTTCCCGGGCCCGTTCCGCCACCGTAGCACGATATTGTCCACTTTGGGCTTACCATCCTGGGAGTGCTCTGGCCTCCTTCTCGCTTAACTTCGGAGTTCCTACGGAACCCGAAGCCAGTGAGCTCCCAAAAAGCCTCGTGCTAGGTAGGGATGAGAATATACATTTAAGGATCAGTCCCCTGGGCGATGTGGGATGTTACAATCCACCCCCCCTTAGGGGCCCGACGTTCTCGTCGGCACACTTCCGGCCAGGGATTGGCTCTGATACCAATTTGTCACATCCCGGCCCGGGGCGGATCACTTCCCGGGCCCGTTCCGTCACCGTAGCACGATATTGTCCACTTTGGGCTTACCATTCCCTCACGGTTTTGTTTTTGGGAACTCACGAGCAGCTTCCTAGTGGGTCACCCATCCTGGGAGTGCTCTGACCTCCTTCTCGCTTAACTTCAGAGTTCCTACGGAACCCGAAGCCAGTGAGCTCCCAAAAGGTCTCGTGCTAGGTAGGGATGAGAATATACATTTAAGGATCACTCCCCTGGGCGATGTGGGATGTTACATACGACCTCTAACTTACAAGTGAAACAAAATACGATTAGACCACAATAAGTGGCGGATTCTCATTTATCGGTGGTATTAATATCATTTGGATTGCACTGCTTACAAGTAAAGGGTAATAAAATGAACTCACTACTCTTGTAAAATAAACTCACCAGAAGGCAGAAAGCAAATCTTTGGTCAACATAATGTTTAACACCGATTATTATTATTAATATTATTAATAATATACTTACGCTAAGAGGTGGGAATTTGAGATAAGCCACATAATTGGCTAGCTATAGAATTTTAGTATCAAACTTGCCATCTAAAGAGAGTGAGAACCTAAGATTTGCTACCTAAAAGTGGACAAAAATACCAGCGAACTGCTCAATGGCAAAGCCAATTATTATTGAAATCAAGAAAGCGTCCTCGGACATCTCATGCCATATTTAAATAGAGGAAGTTAATTTGAGTTTAAAGACTATAGTGGTACTACAGTTTCGTGATATCCCCTTCACTTGTAAATGAGAGGGTTTAAATTTAGCTCCTGTGGATGGCGAGTTCAATACCGCGCTATTATGACAAACTCATTGTGTGTGACTTGTACACCAAATCTCCATAACCCTGGTGTAAATGAGTTTTGAGTATTTTGGCTATTAATGATAAATTTTCATAAATATCGTTGTTTACTAAAATAAATTTAAATTTAAAAACCTGAAAATAATGGGGGCTCTTTTTTATGGGAGTTTTAACAAAACACTCATCGTACTGTTCACTTTTAATGAAAAATCACATTTTTACCTTTAACTGGCACTATTCACTATACCTTTAAAAAGGGTTTTTCGTTAAAAGAGAAGTTTTTTTGGACTTTGAGTTAATTTTCCTCTTTTTTATTGTATACTTTTTATGTTATCCAGCTTTGAAGTTTGAAGTATGTCTAGGCTGAGTGGGTTATGACTTGGGGTTGAAACAGGCCAAGGGCCCAAAATCAGTCTCGACAACTGGCGATGACTTTGAGAAATGAAAGAGTCAGCAACTCCCCAGCAAACATATATAACCAACCTAACCGTCATCTGGAAGTCTGGTAGTTGAAGCTTGAGAGGGAAAGTCCTCAGCCCCTTGGTCCTCCAGTAGAGAGAGAAACTCCACACAAGTCCCACACAAGAAGCAAAAGCACCTCAAAATTCACCTCAAATTCCACCAACATATTAAACAAAAAGAGACAAAATTTAATAGTTTATCTTCCCTACCTTCTCTTCAAAGATCCAATCTTCAAACATATACCTTCCAACAAAGATGCGTACTGTTTCTTCCTCTTCTTCTTACTTGTCGTCGCGAGTCCTACATTTTATGTCTCTCTGGCATTCCCAAAAGCTTTTTCTTAATCTGATAATATGGGCTGGTTCAAAACCCCTAGCATTTTCACTTCAAACAATCGCAGAAACCTTCCTTACTACAACCCGATTCGCCAAAACCTTGTAAACAACTCTGAAACTCCGAAAGATGGTGTCCCTAACAAGCTCTTTCGACTACTACGCAGGCTTATGTCTGGAGGTATGCTAGAGTTGTTTTCTTCTTGGAGCTTTTTATGCATAAGTGAATTCATGGTTTTGTACTTGGAGCTGTTTCTGATGTGGGATTTTGTTGTTTGTGTGGAATGTGCAGGAAAAATGGATGGGGGGTCAAGGACTGAGGCAGAGGAGAAGCTCTACTCTTGGTTATACGCCTTGGCGCAATCGGACAAGGATTTGGTTTTCGAGTATGTTCGTTCCACCGAAAGGGGTAAGCGTTCTTAATTACTCACCTTAGCTTCTCTGTTCTTTTAGTAATAAAGTTATTAGTAAATGTGACAACTGAGATTTTCTTTTGTAATAGATACAGGTGTGTATTTGTACAAGAACATGACTGAAGATGTTATGTAATTTATAAATTACATGGTTATTTTGTTTGAGATCTGAAAATAAATATGTGGCAGATTGTAGCATTTGAAACGCCAAGATATAGGAAATTCCTCTGTTGAATTCGATAATTTACTCACGCTGTGCATTTTTCAGCGTTTAATGTATGCACAATAATAAGGATAAAGGAAATTCTATGAGAAAAAATTTACAAATACTCTCAGGAGGATTATTGAAACAATATAATGTAGCTCCTCGAAATTTTATACCAGCTACGGACTTTTGCTTCTCTTCAGGATTGAGCTTTACTGAAGCTGAGAGGAGACTGAAGGAAAATGGCCCGAATGTTCCTGTGGATTATTCTTTTCCGAGCTGGTGGCATATTTTGTGGAATGCTTTCTTTCATCCTTTCAATATCATATTGATCGTCTTGTCTGTAATCTCGTACATAACCAGTGACAGCCCAAATGGTTGTATCATGCTTGTTTTGGTTTTCATAAGCGTCTCCCTTCGATTCTATCAGGTAATCCTTGCTTAATTACTTCAATCAAGTAGGCGCCATAGCTTTCTATATCAAGCATATGACTAAGACTAGTTTTCCATGCTCCTTTCAGGAATATGCCAGTTCAAAAGCGGCCATGAAACTCTCAGAATTCGTAAGGTGCCCAGTCAAAGTGCAAAGATGTGCAGGTAGAGTTGTTCAGACCGAACTAGTAGTACAAATTGATCAAAGAGATGTCGTTCCTGGCGACATTGTCATTTTCGAACCTGGAGACCTCTTTCCTGGTGATGTGAGGCTATTGTCTACAAAACACCTTGTTGTAAGGTATAGTACCTCTAAAGCTTTCTGTCGTAAAAATGAGATTTGTGAATTGTTTTATGTCATTCTTCCAATATGTACAGACAATTTTAGATTAAATGATCACTCAAATTTGCTTCTTGAACAGTCAGTCCTCGTTAACAGGAGAGTCCTGGACAACTGAGAAAACAGCTGATGTCAGAGAAGATTCGAGCACTCCATTGCTAGATTTACGGAATATTTGCTTCATGGTAGGTACAGTAGTACCTGTCATTTTGTTCTAACTATGCGTGAAATTTCGGTGGCATATACGTAACATCAAAGGTTGAAGTTGAACCTTGCAAATCGACTGCCCTTGAGGCTAAAGCATTGTGTGTTACTGAACAATTTTCGTATGTCTTGATGTTATGTAAATATTCAGGGAACAAATGTAGTATCAGGTGGCGGAGTTGGTCTAGTGGTGTCCACTGGATCTAAGACTTACATGAGCACCATGTTTTCAAACATAGGAAAGAAGAAACCACCAAATGAATTTGAGGATGGTGTTCGCCGCATATCTTACGTGCTGATTGCGGTTATGCTTGTAGTAGTCACCATCATAGTTGCAACTGACTACAGTACATCTCATGATCTGTCTGAGAGCATCCTTTTCGGAGTCTCGGTGGCAAGTGCACTCACTCCTCAAATGCTTCCCCTCATTGTTAACACAAGTCTTGCAAAAGGAGCACTTGCTATGGCCAAAGACAGATGCATTATCAAAAGCTTAACTGCAATACGAGACATGGGATCTATGTAAGTATACTTTATATTTCTTTTCAAATTATGCGATGGATTAATCAAATGGGCATGTGTGTGTGTGAACAAATATCTTAGAATTGCAGCCGGCAATGTAATTGACAGAGTTCCTGAGGACATGATATCCTAGATTGTTTCATCTATAACTATAATTTCTTATCATCGAAGTTTTTTCACTTGAACTTCCGTAGTTTGGTAGTCATTTTCTGTGTTCTCTTTGTTGCAGGGATATCTTATGCATTGACAAGACGGGTACGCTCACCATGAACCGTGCAATAATGGTTAATCATCTGGACAGCTGGGGATTACAGAAAGAAAAGGTTTTACAGTTTGCTTTCCTCAACTCCTATTTCAAGACCGACCAGAAGTATCCCCTTGACGATGCAATTTTGGCACATGTATATACCAATGGATACAAGTTCCAGCCTTCGAAATGGAAGAAAATAGATGAGATTCCTTTCGATTTTATACGAAGAAGAGTAGCTATTATCATGGAGAGAGAAGCAGAAGACAGAAGCCACCACATTTCCGATAGAATCTTGGTGACAAAAGGAGCTCTGGAAGAAGTGATGAAAGTTTGTTCTTTTATAGAGGATGTTGACGGGGAAACGAATATAACTTTCTCTACAGAACACTATCAAAGGATTTTAAATCTGACTGAGGAAATTAGCAATGAGGGACTCAGAGCTATTGGAGTGGCAATAAGGAGGCTGGAAACGGTGCGTCTAGATTTCTTTCTGACTCAACTTCTGCACTTTTTGTATTCAATTGCATCTATTTATTTCTTTCACATTTTAGTACGTTTCATACACATTTTCCTGGTAAATAATAAAGTGGCAGCTAAGGATTAATGAACTAGAACAGAAATGTGAAAATGGCACACCAAAAAGAAAATAATTCTGCTGCCTTGTAAATTTACAATGTTTACTAACCTGACTATTTCTGTCACAATTTAGGAAACGAGCTATCAACACAGAGACGATGATGAAACCTTTGAATCAGACATGGTTTTCCTCGGCCTCATAACATTCTTTGACCCGCCCAAGGACTCAGCAAAGCAAGCTCTGTGGCGGTTGGCTGAGAAGGGAGTGAAAGCAAAGGTCTTGACAGGTGACTCGCTCACGCTATCAATAAGAGTTTGCAAGGAAGTTGGTATAAGAACCACCCATGTTGTTACAGGGCCAGAGCTTGAGTTACTCGACCAGGATTCCTTTCATGAGACGGTTAAAAGAGCAACTGTACTAGCTCGACTCACCCCAACACAGAAACTCCGAGTTGTTCAGTCCCTGCAGGCAGTTGGAAACCACACTGTTGGCTTCTTAGGAGATGGAGTAAATGACTCGCTTGCGCTGGATGCAGCCAATGTTGGTATATCAGTTGACTCAGGAGTATCAGTTGCGAAAGACTTTGCTGACATTATCTTACTCGAGAAGGATCTCAATGTCCTCATCGCTGGAGTTGAGCATGGTCGACTCACTTTTGGGAACACAATGAAGTACATAAAAATGTCGGTAATTGCCAATCTAGGAAGCGTTCTCTCAATTCTCATAGCAACCTTGGGTCTCAAGTATGAACCGTTGACTCCAAAACAGCTTCTTACGCAGAACTTCTTGTATAGTGTTGGCCAGATCGCAATCCCATGGGACAAAATGGAAGAAGAATATGTAAAAGTACCACAAAAATGGTCGAAGAAAGGCTTACCGATGTTTATTCTGTGGAATGGTCCTGTGTGCACTCTCTTTGACGTAAGCACACTTATGTTCCTTTGGTTCTATTATAAGGCTGACAGTCTGGATGACATTGTGTTCTTCCATTCTGCTTGGTTCATCGAAGGGCTTCTGATGCAGACTCTGATCATCCACTTGATCCGGACAGAGAAAATTCCCTTCGTTCAGGAGTTTGCCTCATGGCCCGTGCTTTGTTCTACAGTTCTGATTTCTGCCATCGGAATTGCAATTCCGTTCACACCAATTGGGGATGTGATGGGATTCGTTGAGCTTCCACTGTCGTACTTTGGATTTTTGGTGGTGCTTTTTATAGGATATATTTTCGTCGGCCAGGTGGTCAAGAGACTATATATCATGGTTTACAAAAGTTGGCTTTAACTAGTAGAATGAGCTCAGCTGACATTCATGTGTTGGTACGAGTGTGTGAAAAGAGGAATTAGGAAGAAAATTTTCCCATATAATTCAATTGCAAAGGATTTAATACATGTAGCCTCAAAGTTGTTACAGATTCATTGACATTTTCTGTAGATACTCTTCTTTCCACATTTTGTTATTTGAATCTGCAAATTTGCAAAACAACATGGAACGATATGAATGTCATCGTTGTTGTGCAAGACAGAAAAATAAAAATCTGCAATCAGATGCCTCTCAGATATGATATTTCACTAGATATTATGCAGATAGAACGATACATATGCTGATCCAAGCAACACTAGACCGTTAACATTCCAGTTTTTGGGCGAATTACCTGCATAAATGTTAATAACTTTCTGTACCAAAGACTAAATTCAGTGCGACTGAAGGGTGTGTTGTTATAGCAATGATTAAATAAGTCCTAGAAAATTACCCAACCGAAGATAATTGTTCTTGATGTTCCATTCAAAATGACAGTGTGGTCTGTCATTTTTCAGTGTCCAGGAAGTCCCTCCCAAAGTCTTGGTAATCACTCTGAGACCCTTTTGTTATGTTCCGTTCATTCACCCCCTCTCCTGCAAAGAAATCCACTATTCCAACACTTATAACTCATACTAATAGAAACCTACAGAAGACAGAGATTTCAGACGAGCAAACGAGAAAATTTGGCTCTGATTTCATATCAGAATACGATCTTGAAGTAAAAAAGTTTTCAGGTGAAGGGAGAAAGGAGAAAGGAGGTCTTGCCTTACCGATAAAAACTAGTGAACCGTTTGCCCAGCTGAGGGCCTGCAGTTGAGTTTCCCTGCTCTTGTATATGAATTGTATATTATCCACAGTACTCGTATTAAGAAAGAAATTATAAAAAAGATTGTAATAATGCGAATCCACCACTAGATGAAACTAAAGTATTACGTAAGCTGTTGATGAGTATTTCCGAACAATTTGATAGCCTTGTTTGTAAGATGAAACTATAGTATCCAATGGAACTGCAGCAAAGCAGGACGTCTTGCATACCTGCAAACGAAAGAAATCAGTGCTTGGAATGCTTGAACTCTAAGGAGAGCTGACCTGAATTAAATGTTGTAGATAACACTACAGGTTTCTCAAAGATATATGCAAGTGCGTGAACACTTAGTAGGGTCTAGAGTGTAGCAGTTCAAAAACACATCACATACCTGGAAGCTAGAAAATCTATAACGTGCGGTGTTTGTGAAATGTAATAAGGATTAGGCCAGTCTGTTGAACCATCTCTACTAGCACTATGTTCCATCCCGTTCTGGGAGCCAGGAGCGGCGCGAACATCAATTATGCACTTAATATTATAGGCTCTGCAGCACAGTTCTAATGTATGACATCAGAACCAAATATGGTATTTTGATTTTTATCTGAACAGAGTTAGGTGAATGAAAGACCTACTGCGCCCATGAGAATGCATTGTGTACAGCTTCCAAAAGATCCACCAATTAATGGCGTAGGAGGATCTGTTGGGTTTTTTCCAGCCCATGATTAGTTTTCATAAGTTTATTGGGAATTAATAGTCTTAGAGGATTAAATTGTTTTCCCAATTGGAGTTGTTTTCCCAATTGGAATTAGTTTCTCAATTGGAGTATGATTCATAACTAGATTCCAATTAGGATTAATAATCCCTATTGAAGAAGACCTTTATTATGTCTATATAAAGGGGCTATTGTACTAGTTTTGAGAAGGGAGCAAAACAATAAATTGTATACCACTCAAGGGATTAGAGTGAGAGAATATTGTGTGCGAGAGAAAAGAAAAGAGAGGTTATTTCTTGTTCTTGTTCTTTCAGGTTTTTCGTCAAGTCCTAGTTCTAGAGATTTGGCAAGATTATTGGTTGTACTCATTATTGATATAGTGAAAGATTGTTGTTGCTGTCCCGTAGACGTAGGCACATATTGCCGAACCACGTAAATTCTTGGTGTTATTTATCTTGGTTATTTGTTTTCGATTTCCGGAGTATGTTCTATTTTTCCCATTCTTAAACGCGATATTCTCAACAAGTGGTATCAGAGCCTGGTTCGGCTGATATCCGTTTAGAATGGAGGGTTCAATTATGATGAAACTCACTCGCTCCAACTGGGTTACGTGGAAATCAAGAATGGAGGACATGCTTTATTGTAAAGATCTCCATGAGCCAATTGAAGGTGTTAAGAGCAAGCCAGAAAGTATGTTTGATGCTAATTGGACCAAGATGAAGATAAGCGATGTTTTCTGGCAAAGAAGTCTATAATTGCCTTTGCCAATGATGATGGTAGTTCTAATTAGGGGGAGCCTGGTCAAGAGAAATCTAATCAAGAGGGTCTTGGTTAATGAGTAGTTCAATCAAGGGGAGCTTGGTTATGGGTAATTCGATAAGGGGGAGTCTGGTCATGAAAAGTTCGATCAATGGGAGTTTGGTCAAGAGGAGCAATCCTATTATGGTATACCTTCCTCATGGTCTGGAGGGGGAGATTGTTGGGTTTTTTCCAGCCCATGATTAGTTGTCCTAAGTCTATTGGGAATTAATAGTCTTAGAGGATTAAATTGTTTTCCCAATTGGAGTTGTTTTCCCAATTGGAGTTAGTTTCTCAATTGGAGTATGATTCATAACTAGATTCCAATTAGGATTAATAATCCCTATTGAAGAAGACCTTTATTATGTCTATATAAAGGGGCTATTGTACTAGTTTTGAGAAGGGAGCAAAACAATAAATTGTATACCACTCAAGGGATTAGAGTGAGAGAATATTGTGTGTGCGAGAGAAAAGAAAAGAGAGGTTATTTCTTGTTCTTGTTCTTTCAGGTTTTTCGTCAAGTCCTAGTTCTAGAGATTTGACAAGATTATTGGTTGTACTCATTATTGATATAGTGAAAGATTGTTGTTGCTGTCCCGTAGACGTAGGCACATATTGCCGAACCACGTAAATTCTTGGTGTTATTTATCTTGGTTATTTGTTTTCGATTTCCGGAGTATGTTCTATTTTTCCCATTCTTAAACGCGATATTCTCAACAGGATCAGGATCATAGGCAATCCACCAGCCAACAGGAATCCTCACGGTATTTATTCCATGTCTATACAGAAAATTGAAATCTCCTACATTGATGAAACTGTTTCTATGTCTCTACATTTTAAAAAGGTCTGAATATCAAATAAACAAATCGAGAGAAAGCTTTCTAGTTTAGCAACTATAATGTAACGGGTGAATACATCTGTTGCAATGGCAGCTAGAAAGTAACGAAGAGTTACCTTAAGAGTATCTTTGGCCTTAGTGTCCATATCCATTTGCAAGCTGGTAATCTCCATGCAAGGTATTAACAACAATGGTCAGTTCAAACGTGGCTGCATTATCATCCCATCCTGGTTTCCCCAGATAGTCCACCCTGAGCTGATTTTGCAGTGTACCTACAGGAAACAATGTTTAATTTTTGGATCGGTTCATTGTTAATCTCTTTAGCAAAATCAACATTCAAGAAGAACACGTTAAGTGGTGACGCCAATACTTTTAAGATAGAAGTAGAGAACTTATCCTACTTGCCAAAATAAAACATTCGTTTGGGCATCACATTGTGGGAAAACACCTCAACTCTTCATAAATTTTAAAGGCTAATAGAAAAACTGCACAATTTTGGGCCTTACTCAATTCATGGAAATTTCGTGCAGAGCCAAACACTACAAAATTTCTTGGAAATAAGTCACTTAATTTTATGAACAGTGGTCGAACAAAGAGCATGCCAACACATAATTCCTCAGTCTAAGCTAATGAATTGGGTCATTAAATACCTCAAGAAAACAAACCTGCAAATACGTCCCGTCCCATTCATTGTTCTGATATGAACTCTACCTTTGTTATTTTTTCAATGTGAAAGGTTCCTAGTGTTAAAGGTGGTTCTCTAGTTGCAGAAAAAGAGCAACCCTGTCAATCACACGCTAGAAACTGTTAGTGTAACTTTGGCAATTTCTAACTAAACGCTTGAATCTGTAATATTTTAGACTAGTGCATGTTTTAGTTGTAATTATTTTAGTTTAAGTTTTGCCTCTCGTGCCGTGCTCTCGATCAAAAAATAACAAACGTTTTAGAGATATTCACTCAGGTAAGTTCGACATGCATATGCATTCATATTATCTAGGTTTGTGTTTAATGAGCTGCCTAGTTTTAAGTTTAACAATAAAAGCTTTGCACGTTAAATTTGCCTTTTTTAATTAAGACTTCATTTAACTTAATTAAAAGGCCCATGATTTTTTATCAGCACAAAACTCTAGCTTATCATATTTACATAGAATTCGTTTGTTATGCTTGTTGCAATGTATGTTTACTATATTGATAAATTCCAAATGATTTTATTTTTATCTCTTAATATGTCATCCCAATCTTTTGGAAGTTGAAGTCAATTCGAACTCTTGTAGTTGTTATATTTATTAATGAATTAGATTAGGGTTTGTGGCTTTGCTGCTGCTTAAAAATACCCAGGTCATCAGAGCATTTGTGTGGCTGCAGTATCACACACACATGCATTGAGATCAGTCATTCGCTTTACAGAGTATTGCTGCATGCATTAGGTTTTTGGGCTGCCCCATGCATCAGATCAGTTGGGGTTTTTGGCTGCGCATATTGACAGACATAGGTACAGAGAATTGATTGGGTGCATTAGCTTTTTATCATTATTTTGACGAATTCTTTTAATGATGTGCATTCTTTATTAGTTGATATTTGATCTATTTTTGGGAGGAATTTGCACAGTATCTGAGAGAGAAATGCAATGCAGCCATTGTACTTCGTTTGTTGTTGCATGAAATATCATTTGAAAACAAGCGTCTTTTAGCCCAGCTCCAAGTGCACAGAGTGCCATTTCCATTCTAGAAAAATCAGTCTGTTATCTGTGAGTGTCTTCAAGGAAAAATTTAGTTTCGATCATTGATTTTTCTTTGTGCTTTAACAAGAAATCAATTATGGAAATGTGTCTTGTGATTTTTGTAATTGGTTGATTTTCAAAAATCATTTCATTTCATACATTCTGCATGATCGCTTTAGTATCTTGCAAAAGTCAAGAAAAAGGTGATTGACGGTCGCGTTAGTGTCGTGCCACTTCCACTTGAAGGTTAAAGAGAAATCGAGTAGTAAAGCGCGGAGACAAAATTGCCTACTAGTATGTGTGTCTAGTTGATGAGTTTTGTAAGTCTTTCTATACTTATTTCTCTTAGTGTTTGTCCTAGCTTGGGAGCCCGAGAATTTTCCGAGTGGTGAGTTTTGCCTCGTTAAATCCTATATCTTGTGTGCACTTTTTATTTATCTTTTTAATTGCATATGTGTATGATAGTTTGATATGTGATGTGAATGTGGAATTAATTTGAGAACTGAAAATTATATTGAAAATTGAATTGAATTTTTAAATTGGAACCTATTCACCCCCCCTTTATGTTAAACTAGTATCCATCCTAGAACTTTCAATTGGCACCAGAGCAGGTCACTATTTAGTGAGATCTGTGGGTAGTCTAGGATGAATCGTGATGTGGGTTCAATTTCTCATCCACCACACTTTGATGGTGACAACTATGTTGCGTGGAAGGCAAAAATGAAATCGTTTCTGTGGGCAACAAGGTGTGGCTTGCTGTTGAAGAAAGTTGGGAACCTCCGACGATCAAGAAATGAAAGGTGGAGGAAAGTCCTCTGCATTTGTATCTAAGCTCAAGCCTAGGAAAGAATGGAGCAATGATGAGCGTAGCTCTAGCACTTTTAACCAAAAGGCTTTGAATGCTTTATTCACAACCGTTTCACCTGAACAATTCAATTACATAAGCAAGTGTACAATGACGAAAGAAGCTTGGGACATTATTGAAGTTACTCATAAGGGTAACTCAACTGTTAAAGAATCCAAGCTTCAACATCTCATCACAAAATTCAAAAATATCACAATGTCTGATGAGAGTTTCTCTGACTTTTATGCTAAGCCTAGCGTAATTGTCAATGGCTGCCACAATCTTGGTGACTGTATTCCAGAACATAGGATTGTGAAAAAGATCTTAAGATCACTTCCTATGAGGTTTCTTGCTAAGAGGACAGCAATTGAGGAATAAAAAGATCTAAACACCTACAAGCTTGAGCAATTGATTGGGTCTCTGCAAACATACGAGTTAGAGCTTCCTAATTCCAAGAAGATGAAAAACATTGCTCTCAAAGCTGTCAAAGAAGAAGAAAGCGATGACTCAGTTGAAGACTTGTTTGAAGATGAATTGGTTGAATTAACCATGCAAATTAGAAGGTTTCTCAAGTCTCAAAATTCCAAGGGTCGTGAGCTACGAACTAACTCTAGTTTGAATTCAAGAAACTTTTGTTCCCTAGATCTCTCACATGACAAAACATCTATATCCTTTAGGACTAGTGAACAAATGAGTTCTAATAATAGAGTTCAATGCCATGAATATCAAGGGTTTAGACACATTGCTTCTAAGTGTACAAACATTATCAGGAGAAAAGAGAAGAAGAATAGGGCAATGAATGTCACTTGGAGCGATATTGATTCAGGGGATGCATTTACATCTGAAAATGAGAAGGAAGTGATTGTTTTTGTAGGAACTGTTGATGGATATGACACATAAAGTTCATTTTTTGAAGAACCTAACTTGGAAGAAGTCTTGCGAAAGTATTCGGATCTCTATGACATCACTGTGCAAGTTAAGAAGGATAACTCTAACTTGAAAAAGCAACTTGCATTAGCTGAAAGTGAAAAGAATGAAGCTGAAGTTGAGCATCAATCTCAGTTAGACAATGGAGAGAAAGTGCAAGTCATTGTTAGAGAAGATACATTTTCTTCAAACCACAATAAGCACTCCCACGTCTGATAAGAAAGCTCTTGAGGATGAACTGGTTGAGATGAAAAACAAAGTTCAGGAATTAAGCATAGGTTCGGGAAAATTCGACAAGATTCTTAGCTATGGAAAGAATTTTGGAGATAAAAGAGTTTTAGGATTTGAGTCTGAAAAGACTATTAGTTCTTCTTCCATCACAAGATTTGTTAAAGCGTTTGATATTCCTTGCTCGAGAGTAGGTGTCGATCAAGGTTTAGGTCTTACTTCTGAAACATCTACAATCTTTGCAAATGTGTCAAATCCTATCAAGACTTCAGTTAATCCTAACAAACCCAAACAATCTAGGAAGTTTATTCCTATATGTCATTTTTGTGGGATTCCAGGTCATATCTGGCCTAAGTGCAATAAGTTTAGGAAGAAAAATTCTTCCCAATAAAATTTTCAAGGAACTCTGAAAAAGCAAATCTTAAGGAACAATTTGTGACTTATTTGAAAGAGATTAATCGGATTGCAAGAATTATATCTGTTCCGAGTACGGTTGTTCCAAAAGTGAGACAAGTTTGGAGAAGAAAAGAGAATCAAAGTGGTGTACTTGTCAATTCATCTCCACCTCCAAGTTGTTTATATTTTATATTGAATGAGCTCTTTCTTTGCATATGCTTTCATTCATGTATGCTTGCATGTTCACATAGTATATATATATGTGTGTGTGTGTGTGTATGTATATATATCCTTGTTAATAAAATAAAATAAATTGTGTGAGGTGAAATTGAAAAGTATGATTTCAAATGAGTTCTAGCTTTCTTCACTTGATAGCATGACCCTAGCATTATATGTTTGATCCGTTGTGGACATTAGCCTCTTGTTGATAATATATGAATGTTAATGAGTTGAACATATTTAACTTGAGTAAAACCCGCACACATGTGAGCTTTTGTGCCTAAATATAGTGTATGCATTTTTCATACACTATTTTTAATTATGTGTGCGATCTTATGTGTTTTGCATCTCTAGAACTTGCCTTGAGATCTCTCAAAACTTTGTATCATATATTACTTTATTTTGGAGACGACAGTAAGTATTAGAACTTTACCACCATTAGCATATATGTCAGGGCCTTATATATGTTTTTCCCCTAGTCAGCCCTTTTGAGCCTATATGTAAGCCTTTTGTTCTTAAACCTACATTTTCCTTACCTAGCCTCTTATATTAAAAATTCCCTACCCTACTAAGAAGCTAGTAGAGTACGGTTTTCAAAAGGAGAGAGTTCAAGGTTATTAAAAATTGAAGATGAAAATTTTGTGAAGAAAGCCCAACAACAAATGAAGAGCAAAAGAAGAAAAGAGGAAAAGAAATCATTATGAATCACAAGTGAGTTGGCAGCGTCATAAGAAATCAAGTGTGTTGTTGTAAATGAAGACAAGAATCATCAAATATTCATTGTGCAGTTATATGTCGTTCATCAAACCACTCAATTTATTGCCTTGGTTAATTGTCGCATGTCTCTCTCAGTTTCATTTCCAACTACTCTATTAGTTTCTTAGACTTTGTGTTTCCCATATCCTTCATTAGTTTAACCAAGTCACCGAAGCCCCTTTACAACCCTTCACAAAGACCTACTTGATCCAAGGAAGGTAATTTTTGATGTGTAGAGATGAGATCAATCTACAAGCCTATGGTAGAGCATTCATGTAATGATCTTTTGAGCGTATACACTTTAACCCCAAACACTTTGACAATTTAAGTGTATGTCTTGTGAGCTTAAGGGTTAAAGTTAAGTTGGTCATGAAAGACTTAATTACATTGTTGTAGTATCAACTTTCGACTATATTTGCAACTGCACTCATACATGTTATGTTTTAGGAAAAATGTTAAGTTGTGAATAAGGATTCAGAACTCCATGTGTTTCTGCACTCTTTCATTCTTGTTGGAACAATCATATGCTTCTCATACAATTAAAAAAAAAATCATATCATTTGCATGCTGCATTTCATTATATATATTTTTATAGCATTTGTTTAGTGGGAGCTTAACAATATGAAAGATGCATTTTTTTCCATGTCTATTTTTTTTGGGTAAAGTACAAAAAACTACCTCAACTATTGGTGTCACGACACTTTTATACCTCATCTTTTAAAATTGACAATGTCATACCGCATCTTACGAATTTGTGACAATGTCATACCTCCGTCAGTTTTTCTGTTAATTTCTCTGTTAAATGCTGACGTGGCCCGACACGTGTCCCACTCACTAATCCAGCTGGATTAAAAAATAATTAAATATATTTTTAATAATTACATATTAAAAAATTAAGAATAAAAAAACAAAAAAAACCTTCCTAGGGATGCGGCATCCTTTCCTTCTCCCACACCAATTTCATTTTTTTTTGTTCTTCGAAATGAAGCTGCCGCTGCTTCTGCTACTCCTGCGGTTCCTGCTCGTCCTGCTGCTGCACCAATACTAGAAACCATGGCTAGCATTAGCAGTATCAGTGGCTCAGATGCCTGCAGTAATCACTTCAAGGCATTTCAAGATTGCATCAATGAGTTTGTAAGTGATATCAGCCCTGTGTCCAATGGTCTCTTGCTCCGATGACACGCCCAATCGCAGCAAGACTCGCGAATCTCCTCCATCGCCAAGATGTCATTGAATTCAACCCACAACGCGATACTGTTGATAGGATGACTGCAATGATTACCGCGAAACTGACCAGAGGGAGGAACTTTCCGATGGGGTCACAGCACCGGCGAGGTTAGAACGTGAACTTGGCGCCAAAAGACTCCGATGAAGGCGGCCTGGATCTTCATTCTCAAATTCCCTCTGATGACATTGCTCCGGAGACTAAGGAACCTGAAATTGAGATAGAGCAGCATGTGGTGGAGGTTCAGTCTCTCTGTTGATGTCGTTCGCAAAGCCATCTCTTTGAACCAACCATTCCTAAAGTGCAGGCAAGTGTGCCATCCCAATCACCACGGGCGAGGACGATGGCTTGTTTGTTGAGGAAGACCTTAGTGGATGTCGAGATCTCTTGTTGCAAGAACTTGGACGCCAACCTTGCTGCGGGATTCGAAGCTCATTCGTGACCGGATTTAGCGCTTGCACATTGATTGCGTATGGGAACTCAGGAGATGCCTTTGACCCACTTGGACTTGCTGATGATCCTGAAGCTTTTGCTGAACTGAGAGAGCGAAGATTGGCGCTGTTGATGGCAGCGAAGAAGCTTCGGAAGAGTTGTCAATTTATCATTCCCCTTGCAGTGGTCCATTCCTCAGTAACGGCAGTCCAATGGCTATGCTCAGTGATTGTGCTCAGTGACGGTAGTGGTGGAGCTTCTTCCTCCGTACCTCCGCCATGGTTGCCGCCTTTGAATGAGATTGACAAAACCAAAGTTTATCAATACACACCCAAATACCTCATCCGTCTCTTGCCTCGGAGCTGCCAACAACTTCAAAGACCGCCGTTAAACGACTAGCCGGTCATGAAGCCTCGACTGTAGCTCTCTGTCCGTGGCAAATAGCAATGACGAAGAACTTCAATAAACCGCCGTCAAACGACTAGCCGGTCATGAAGCTCGACGCCTTACATTCTGCCTCAAGCTCCAGCGACTCCAGCTCTCCGTCCGTCTCCACCCAAGCTAGCTGCTGCTCCGTCGAGTTCCATCCCTGCAAAGCACCATATATAAAGAAAAAAAAATGATGGTGGACGACACCAACTAAAAAAAAAAAAGAAAAAAAAAAGAGGTTTTCAAATGGTGGCCAGCCACCGAAAGCAAAGAAGAAAATATAATAAAAAATTTGATGTGGTAGGTGTAAGCACCGAAAGCAAAGAAAAGAAGTGATTGACAGGCACCATCCAAAGGAAATGATAATAAGCAAGAAAGACAGGTCATGGTGTATGCTACTATTAGCAAGTCAAGAATGAAAAAGGAAATAGGTGGTGGAGACAGAATGATTGAAAGGAATAAAGTAAGGGGAGGACGACGAATTTCCGTCTAAAAAAAAAAAAAGGGTGAAAGAATAGTGCGTTAGTCATCATCTAAAAGGAAAGGGGTGCATCAGGCACCATCTAAAAAAAAAAAAAAAAAAAGGGAAGTAACACGTCTTAGTCATATATACGTTTTAGTACAACATACTGAATAAAATAAAGCACACAAATGTCACTTATGTGAAGCCTCAGTACTTGAAGCCTTAGTACTCGGCGGAACCCTAGAAGAGGGAGGCACTGGAGATGGATTATTTAGAGCCTCAATACTTGGTCGAACTCCAGATGACGAAGGCAAAAAGTGCCTCTGGAATACATCCACAACTTCTGATGGTCACTTTGAATCCGACCTTCGGAGTCCAGCAGCTGATCAAGCTTCCTCTTCATGCCCAACGAATAACTATTTGCAAGCACATCCAACTCTCTATTCTCGCGCTTGAGTTGTCTGATCTCTTGATTAAGAGCTGCTACCTCGGCTGTCAATGATTCAACTTGGCGAGTTCGAACAAGTAAGCGTTGGCTCATGTTGGAAACAGAGTTCGCACACTGGACACTGAGAGCCTGGGACTCTCGAACAGCTAATTCATCGGACCATCGTGAAAGTATCCTATTATCTTTAAGAGTGATGAGGTTCCTAGCTACAACCGTAGCCGTTGCTGCATCCCTCATTACAGAGTCTTCAACTGTAAGAGGGCCATTAGAAGATGAGAAGGACAGGCGCCATATATTACCCTGACGCGGTGCACCTGTGTCACTGTTGAGACTCAAATCTAAGCAAATGTTAGACGGGTTAGCCATTGCCAAAAAAAGATGGTAAAAGAAAAGGGTTAAAGTGAGTAAAATCTCATAAATACAGCAAAGACAATTTTCAAAGGCGGGCAATCTTCAAAGTGTGCATGTTGAATGCAATTGACACCTCTTTAAAAAGAAGAGGCAACACAACCACTTGTTAAAAAAAAAAAAAAAAAAAATATCCGTCAACACTTTTCAGACGCAGTTTCAGCTTTCGGCTATCACGTGCAACTTTGACAAAGATCACTGACAAAGTTGAAAACGTGTGGAGTCCATTATTCCCACCTACCCGACTTTTGGCCGACAAGCATGGGTGACAAGGCCACATTCACCCTGCCACTTGATGTTGGGAGCTCACCATATAATTCGACCTTCATCCTCTATAGTAAAACACACATCCAGCCTGACTCTTCTTCCTTGCCGAATGCATCTGCAACCAAAACTCAGTTTTCTTTCTCCCTGAAAATACAAACGCCTGACTCTTCTTCTTTGCCAAGAATACATCTCCAACTAAAACCTCTCGACATACTCAGTTTTCTTCCTCCCTGGAAACGCCTTTTTAACCAAGTCACACCGGAGCAAATGTATCCCATATCACTTGGGTTGAGAGCAAGAGTATCTCATATCATGCTTTCTCCTTATCCTTTTCTTTGACCTCCTTCTTCACTGAGAAGACAAGGATAAAGAAAGCAATATGTCGGAACCTCCACTCAAGCTCTTGGTAAGGAACCGACTGCTTGGAACATTTCCTGATTGCTCACCTAGCACTGCTCTCAAAGTACCCATTGTTTCAACATTTTGTGCTTCGAGAGAAGATACCACATCTGCCTGGAGAACAGAAGAGGCGAGTGAAAATGATGCATCGAAGCATGTGGAGACAAGCTCAACAAATACATGTGATGATCATCCGCTACTTCTTCAAAAGCAAAAGTATCTCATATCATCGGGGTCGAAAGCAAAGGTATCTCATATCATGCTTTTTCCCTATCCTTTCCTTTGCCCTTGCTCTTGCCTGCAGAACAAGGAGAAATGAAGCAATCAGTCAGAACCTGAAATTAAATGTCCGATCAGGAACTGATTGCCCGGAACCTTTGCCTGGTGGCTTACCTAGCGTTGCTCTTGAGTGCTCATCTTCAACTGTTGACGGATCTCGAATTTCCTCAGCAAATATTTCAAAACAATTGATATGGTGTTGGCTCTTTACACTGAAGCTGCCAAGCATGTATGAGTGGCTGAAAAGTGATGCTCTGAATGACCATTTAAAGACAAAAGGTTGTGCACCACTTCGGCTAGGCGAAAGAAACAAGCAAAGAAGAACGCAACACGATGAGCCGGAACAAATCATTATGGCAGAAAACCCTTCTCGGCAGAACTGCATAATCCAGATAGAGGAGTCTAAGTCAAATCCAAGCCTGCCATCGTTGCTATAATCAAAGAGCTCGAGAAGCTTCAACAACCTTTCGCTGGCACTATCGCCGAAGAGCAAAATCTCGATAATCCTTAAAGATCAAGTCACCAACTGGAAGAAGAGCCCATCAATCTTGAAGATCATACCGTTGACCAAACTGCTCAGGGTTCATATGAAAATGCTGCAAACTTCCTTGATCTTTCAAATCATACATGTCCTGAAACTGCTCGTGGTCATGTTTAAGTTCGAGATCAAGCCTCAACGGCCCTTAAAGAAATCACAAGTCCGATTCAAGATCAAGTGTCCACCACCCTTGAATCAAATCCAGTTCAAGATTAAGTCTACGGAAAGTCCTTTGGAGGAAACCAGAAAACCCTCCAGCCCAGTTCAAGATTAAGTCTGTGGAAAATCAACAATTGGAGGAAACTAGAAAATCTTCCAGCCAAATTCAAGATCAAGCCCCGACAGCCCTTGAAGAAATTACCAACTCAAATTCAAGATCAAGCCCCGACGGCCCTTGAAGAAATTACCAGCCAATTCAAGATCAAGCCTCAACGGCCCTTGGATCGACATCTGCAGTAAGGGACTTCAAAACGCATCTTCTACACGTAACAAGCACATGTATACGACGCGCCTTGAAGTGGGGGCATTTGTAGACATCGAAATTTCGGTGAAATAAATGTTGATCAATAATTAAAATTTCAACGTTCATGTGTCACATAAATTTTACACATAGCATGTGACTAAACGAAAAATCAAAATAAATCGGAAAAGTCATCAAACATGACACGTGTCAACACCTGGCAGAAATGATTTATTTCATCTGATTATTTAAATCCAAAAAATCAAGTTTTGGAATTCTATAAATAGGAGGCCAAGGCATTCATTTTGGGACACCAATTCATAACTAATTCACCTCACACCACAACCTTGAAGCTTTGAAACTCCAAAGCTCCCAAGGAAATCCCGAAGGATCAAGAAAGCTTTCTTCGTTCTTCGTCAAATCCTCATTCAAAATCAAGCCCCAACGGCCCTTGAAGAACTTCCACTAATTCAAGATCAAGCCCTGACGACCCTTGAAGAACTTCCACTAATTCAAGATCAAGCCCCGACGGCCCTTGAAGAAAGTGTTCATCATTCATCATTTGTTCATCCCTAGATCAAGCCTCGACTACCCTTTGGATCAACGACGTCCACAAATCCGCACAACTATTTATCCCAAGATCAAGCCCCGACGGCCCTTTGGACCAACAACATCAAATCCACCCATTACAAAGATAGAATCAGATGCTAAATTTGTAGAAGAGATTGTAACCCCTAAATCATCAATACAAATATTATTTTGTACACGTGTTCTTGTCTCGTTCATCGCAGGAATTTCTGTGTTTACAATGCAATATCTTTATTAACTGAGACATTCATCCCTCCCCCATTCTCTGCAGATACATACTTCTCCAATGTCACTGACTTTAGTTACCTGTGTTCCATCCTACATTTCAACATCCACAAATGGGTCAACTGCAATAATAAACAAACCCCAAAACAGGCAGACCTAGGAGTAGTGTCTCTTCCTTTGCACCCAAGTTCATACCCTCTCCTATATCGCTCAAATAACAACAACAACAACAACAACAACAACAAACCCAAAAACAATATACTAAACAAAATCTTAATCCAACCTTCCACAACCAACTACCCTCCCAAATTCACTCCTCTCGCTTTAGAGTCCCCATGCAATCCCTCCACTTGTATCAAGAAACCAAACATATAACTATTACAAAGAAAAGCAAAATTAGTAATTTTAATCATTTTAATATTTTCCAAGAAATTAATGGCATTGGAGACTTGGAGTTCATTAATGGCATTGGAGACTTGGAGTTCACCTGAGTATACTCCAGAGAAGATGAGCCAAGAGCACAGCAGAAATGCGCATACCCTATTTGGTAAGAACAAGTTCCATCAAGAATGTTGGCTGCCAAAACACCCAAAAAGCCAAATTATACACCCATCTGGGAGAATCTTAGTACTTAATTATCACCCAAATTATATACCAAATTCACCTTTGTAGCCATGCACAAAGATCACTAGGATTGCATACCCTTCACATTAAATTAAATAAATATATTGTTAAACCTAGTTTATAGTACATACAAAGCAAAAACCATTAGGATAATTGATAATTTAGAAAGTTAGATATGTTGCAAGTGGTGAATTGTAACCCATTACATCCTGGTTCTAACGCTCTTCCCCGCCTCCACCTCCCCCACCCATTTTTTTAAGGAAAACTAATGAAAATGGCTTGAAAACTTTGAGTTTTAATGATAAGGACAAAATAAAGGGTAAAGTGAATAGTACTAGGATTGACTTTTTAGTGTAAAAATGTGGTTTTTCGTTAAAGTGAACAATACCAGGTGTTTTTCGTTAAAGTTCCCTTTTTTTTAGGGTAGATTAGTGTAGAATATTGCTTGTAACAAACAAAACATATATATCTTGTATTCAAGTTGCCTTGTATATCTCCACAAATTACTTAACTAGTTAGAGAATGTGATGTGGGGAACGAATAGACAAATTAGACCTTCTCACACTAGTGTGGTGTGAGACAATGTCTCTTTAATTAGACTTTAGTGGATAGAATGAATATGAAAACTCAAGTTTATTCATAAGGGAATAGTTATCTCTTCATGGTCAATGTACACGTCTTCATAAGTGGCAAGTTTGAGCTTGTACATGATTCATTACGGCACGCGTAACGTCTCATAATCAACTTGTTTGAGACTATTATCCTCTTTGTTGAAACTAAGTTTACGCACCACCGTGGATGGTAAAGTATGTGAGAACGGCTACCTACAAACAAGAGTAAACAACTATGATTAACCTAAGTTACCAGTGTGGTACAAGCCAAGGGTTGTCTGACGATCAAGCTAGCATACTTAAACTCAAGAAGTGGGCATGAGAGCAAAGTAGGCGTTATCAATGATGTGTCCTAGAGGGGGTTAATATAATAGTCGGGTGAGAGTCATTTTAGGACATCTAATTTGTATTAAACCAGGAGAATTTTAGAGGATATTTAGCATAAGATATTGCTTCCTTTTAAGATTATGATTACTTGCAGTGCACGCTAACCCTTAGATTGTAGGAATCTCCAAGAATATAGAAGACCAATCTGATTAGGTGTTTGTGTCTTGCTGATCAAGCATGGTCATTCTTAGCAAGGCTTTCAGCCCTTGCCTACCATTCTGAAGTCCAATAGGGTGTGGTGGCACCATTGATCTGTTTATGGGGCTTAGTCCGATTTGGAGCTATTTAGTCCATGACCAGATTTCTAAAGCATTTTGTATTTCGATCCGCCTTACTCTGGACTAATAAAGCTCATGGTCCTACACTGTCCATTACACCATATAGCTGTTTGATTTTGGTAAACGTGGCAAAAAAAAGGCTAATTAAGAGCCATGTTTAAGGAAGCCTCTTAACCACATTGATTATCATGGCTATGATGAGGCCACAATTGTAAGATTTGTTCTTTTGTTAGTGAAACAAAATTTTTGTTTAAATGAAGATCATTTGATTATCTCATGCATCTTACAATAAGGTTAAATGCAGAAATTAGTTAACATGAACTCAAAAACTAATCTTTTACCATGAAATCCATAGCCTAGTAGGTAATGAACCATGACTCAACCCAACTTTTAAAAGAAATGGAAGAGATTTCTATATACCTTCGTAAATCCTCTTTACAAGGCAAAGTCTATTCACCCATTTGAGGGTCTTAATTCTTTTGCTCGTTGGATTTAGACTGACTAAGAATCTCCATGAACCACCAAAGTACATGGCCTCTAATTCTCTTCATCAATGTGAGATTTGAAGAGGAAATGAGTGACATAGGGATGATTGTGGTGCTATAAACACCATCCTATGTGGCCGGTCTTGTAAAGAGAAAATTGAGAATGATGCTTCTCCGATTTCTCCAAACAAAACCCTAAGAAGGCTAGAGTTGTAACATCTTTATAGTCCCTTCTTTTACGTGACTAATGGAGAATACCTAGCATTCTCCCACTATAGGGTCGGCCTTACTAGTGCTAGCGGGCATTTGGGCCTTTTAGTTTTACGTTAAACAATTTAACTTGCTGGGTTTGATGGATCAAGGCCCTTTGCTCTATGAAGCCTGAAACTAGCTTAAGGCCCAATTCAAACTTATATGTTTGATTAATTAATTTTTAATTAACTCTAACCAAAACCAATTAAATCATTTAATTGTTCTTACTCAACACCGTTGTATTCTTCAATCTCTATCTTACGTGGTGTAAAATCCATTAGATTCTAATTAACAAGGCAGTGATTAGAACTCTTACTAGTCAAATTGTGAATTGAAACTTACTTTTCAATTATCCCTTTAATGAAGAATAACAAGTGCTAATCCTCAGGGCTTCAACGACACTTTGCAGCATATCATGGTTACCCAAGCTAAGTAGAAGAAGTGGAGAATCTATTCAGTTAGAATTGCAATGCAATATGGTTCTTCGCTATATCAATAAAAAAAAATTCACGTTGTTTGGTTGATAATTTATTCATGTCTACTATCCAATATGATTTTCTTATCTATATGATTTGGAATGTACCTCCAAAATTATATTCATGTGTTATGGCAAGAGACTCTTGAATTCTATCACAGAGTATTGTCCTTCAAAAGTTGAAGGTTAGAGATTCCTTGTTGTAAACATACATGCCTATGTGAATATATCAGTGATCCCAACAATGCACGGAACAAGCCATGAGGTTATGACACATCATCAAATGATCAAAGACATATTCACAAGACAATTGTGGTATCTCAGGTCAAGGGACTATTTTTCAATATCGCACCTAGTGAGTTCTCATATAACATGAATATGAGAACTCCTGGTTGATTGTGTTTAGTGAACTCACTCACTATTCAGCACCTACATATTTACCTTGGTGCCTTTAACACCAATTACTTGAGACCAATCGCTTTCTCAAGGGAAGACATAATATGTATTGGTCTTATCGAATTGTCAATGCCTAGTTGGCAATTCTATGATTTGGAACGTTTAGCATATGTGTATGAGAAAGAAAGGTTTCATGATTCAAATTTCCTTAGATTACATTCTCTCCATTACTTATTCATTGGACTTATTGTTTAAGGGTATAAATTTTAATTAATGAGACGATTTTAAATAATAATCTTTGTCCTTAGATTAAACTAATTAGCGTAATATGTGAAATGTGCAAAAAGTATCATCTCATAATTAATTGGTTTTTAGGGCATATTTTCCACAGTCAGATGCGAGAAAAGGGGTTGGCTTAGTTCTATGCGGACACAATAAATTTGTTGAGTTAGAAATGTCCAACACGAAAGTTCGACCGATGTGTTTTTTCTACCAAGCGAGATTATCGAGGTCATGCCTGTTAAACATTTAATGTGAATTCAAGTGTGAGCTTAGTAGATATTTAGATATGCTTGAATTTCTTATGTTTACGAGTTAAAGTCTCATTAAATGATTAAAACAGAATACGTTATGGTTTAGTTATTGCAATTTTATTTACAAATTGAGAAATACTGTTAAATTATAATGCAGTGACTAATCCATAACGTGTGTGGCTATAGACTTAAATACAATAGGCTTTAATTCTCTTATCCATAAAGAAAAAAAGACTCACAAGGCTAACTAAAATGTGCAGAGTACCATAAACTTAGATCTTTTAATAGAAACATACCAAACCCTTATAAAAATTGCTAAAATTGTTGCAGTCTTATTAGATTAGAAATGTGATTGTGTAAATCCTAGTATATCTTGGAATATCTCTTATATTCCTATTAGGAGTTGATTACCTGTAATTCTAAAAGGGTAAGGAATTAACGTTCCCTACTGCTATAAATAAAGACACAATGGGATAGAATAGAACACACCCCACAATTACACATCTCTCTCTTTCCCTCTACTATTGCCGCACCTTCCTTCTCTCTCTGGCCTTCATAATTGTTTAGTAAATTATGCCTACAACACGTTATCAACACGCTCTTGACACTGTGCTAAAGAGAGTTTATTCTTCAATCATGGGAGTATCACTACTAAAATAAACAGTTTGCGTGACGAGGGATATTTTGTCGCGCAAAGCATTCTTTGGTCGCACAAAAACTATGGCGACCAGAAAATCGTCGCGCAGATTTTGTCGCGCAAAGGTCGTGAAAAAAGACATTGCGCGATGAACATTTTCAAATTCGTCGCGCTAAAGTTATTCGGACAAAGGTTTTCGTCGTAAGATATAAACGAGTACAAGGGCGTTTTGTGACTAGTTTGTCTCGAAAAGTTTCGCGCGATAAAAGATGTAAGAGGCACGTGGTAATGCGCGACGAAGAAATAAGACACACTTAATTTTGCACGAAAACTGGTCGTCTTCGTGCAAGTGTAATTTTTAATAAAAATAAATAAATAGAAAAAAAAAGGGAAAAAAAAAATTTCATACTAATGACAAAAAAAAAAGCAAATTAATGAATAAAAAAAAATTATTTATAATATAAATAACAATGTACGTACAAATATAAAGTTTTAAAAGAAAGCGGGAACAAAACTATGAAAAGAAAGGGCAAAATCTATAGGCATGTTGTTCGAAGGTGCTTGGTAATCTTGTTGCTGGTTAGGGACGGGGTCGGATGTCGACGGGCCTGATTGCTGTGCTTGCTCGGTGTGGAAGGGATGTGAGGGCGATGGTGCAGAAAAACCTGGGAGATTTATTCTGGAGGAACTGAGGGCTTGTACAAGCATTGACATTTGACACTTGTATGATGCCAGCTCACTCCTCAGGCCAACGACTTCCTGCATCAAAGCCGTAACCTGGCTCTTTGATTGTGAGGATGACGAGGCTCCACTCTCCCGCCGCCTAGCATTTCCCATCCCCTGACAATATGTCCCTGGCCTCCGACCAAAAATTTGGTCCAACGTCACTATGACGATGTGAAACCTTGCATCCTCAGGGGGATCCACAGACTCGATGGACGTGTCCGAAGGAAGCTAGGAGGTGAACTCCTGAAGCACCAACTGACTATTCTCCACCATAGTCGTCTGGGGAAAAAAACATGGATTATTAATAGAAAACAATTTGAAATAATTAGTATAAATGTTTAATGCATAAGAAAGTACTTACATGAAGGGACTTGGTCAACTCATTCCTAGGCCAAACATAAATGTCAGTAAAGACGTAGATCTCCGGAAATTTTGAACCCTCATAAAATCGAAAAAGATAAGGAACATGTTAGTATGAAAAAAAAAATTATTAGCGACATTTTAAAATTGGAAATGAAAGTTGTAATATATACCTTCGTCGCGTCTACATCCTATAGGAGAAAGGCCTCCAACCCGAATGGTGGAGAAGAGTATTCTTCTCCCGATTGATCTTGTTCACTTTCGCCTTCTTCTGTTATACAAAAAATAAACGTATTAGTTGTAATACTTAAAGAAAATTAAAAAATAATAATAAACATTAGTAAAAATTTTAAAAAGTAAAATGAAAGAAGTCGTAATTAAAAACGCATCATATAGGTCGGCTCTTGAAAATGACCGCAAAGCCAAACCCAACTATCTTGTCGGTCCTCCAACTCCTTCGGACAACCCTCCTTGAGAGCGACCTGCGGATCATCAAACTGCTGTAAACATTGGTGCAGGTCACTCTTCCACTACTTGTAGCGTTCGGAGAAGAGCCGATTGAGGTACGCGAACATGTCCCCGTCCATGTCCTCCAAATTGTAGTTTGTCTGCAATGTAACAAATATTTTGAAAGTATTAGTAATAAAAGACAGTAATAAATATAAATATATAAATTTTACATGAAAAGCATTAAAAAGGCGACGCTACTTACAGACAATTGATCGCGCATCCTGTTCTTCATCTCCTCCGGCATCGCCTTCCAAGACTTCCACAGCATAGGGCAAAAGGTCTGCACGACATGCCCAACGTCATGGGCCAATGCACTATGTTGCTCCGCCGTTGGTGCTGCCTGATGTCGCTCATCGTATTCGATTGGGATACGACCATTGGTCACCCAGGTGACCTTCGCCGTCTTCAATTGCCGACAAGGTCCCTGATGTTTTTCTTCGCTGCAAAGAGATGAAACAAAAATCATTAACCTAAAACTAATAACAAATCCTACTAAAATTTCGGCATAACCTCCCCTATAATTAAAACATTTCCCAAAACCCTGAAAATAACATAAACAATATACGTATCCAACACAATGATCACAACAGTTTAATAAAAGGTTCGGAACGATAACAACTTTTTAATCCTTACATGACATAAAAAAATTGAATCTAAAATAACGAAACTCAGTTAACATGGGAATGAGGGAGTGAATTAGGATTTTATACCTGGTCGTGTACCCGAGGCATCGGTTGTGGATCCCGATGGCAACATCTGGTTCGTAGTGCGGGGGCGCCGGTGAGTACGTCGGGCACTAACAGGTAACGCCACCGAAGAAGTCGACGATGCATGCGTCTGTGGGACTGGAGGACCAACTAGGTCAACCGGATTGACCGGCCTATGGTCCATCTCTGTAGGAGTAGTGGCGGCAGTAGTAGGTATAGTCGTCGGACTAGGTGTAGCCGTCGGACTAGGTGTAGTTGTTGGGCTAGGTGTAGAAGTCACCGGCCTCGGGGTTCTAACGAGGTTAGAAATCTACAAAATTGGAAATCAATTTGTTTCGTACACAAAGATTTAACTTACCATACACATGCTAATAATTTCAACTTAAATTTAAAACAAAATTTGAAAACCCTAATTTAAAAACCCTAATTCTAAACCCAATTCAAGTTTGGTAGAAACAAAACTTAAAACTGATATACTATACACAAACTAATCAATTCAGATAGGATATAGACCCAGCAATTATAACTTGTAAGAAGAAACTAGCACAAAGGAGTAGTTGGAGGCAAAATCATAGCCTATGAGTGTATGCGTCCATCTGTATGTATGTGCTATGTGTGTGTGGGTGTGTGTATGTACTATCTGTGTGTGTGTCCATGTATATATGCGGATTTTGGGTGTGTGTGTGTGTGTGTGTTCATGTATGCAAGTTGTGTGTGTGTTCATGTATGCAAGTTATGTGTGTGTGTTGTGTGTGTATGTACTAAGCAACATAATTACTTAATAGTTTCACAAGTAGTAATGAGAAAATGGACCATATAAAGTGATTCTTAGTCTCTTTAAACATCCACATTACATATAGAAAACATATGACTATTGGATATAAATAGACATATCAAAAAATCAATGCCATGATTGTCTTCAACAGAAGAGCAAGATAGAGGAGAAATGGACAACAGAAGAGCAAGAACAGTAAGGGAGAAGAGCAGCTTAGGAGAAGTCATTAAGGCATCCATTTAGTTCTTAGTATTTGCTTAATTAGCACGTAAGGATGGTGATCATGTATTTATATTATAAGTATGCCCCAAGTGCAATGTGAACACTTAACAAAATTGTTTAGGATACCTAAACCGGCAACCTTTTAATTACATTGAGAAAAATAAGGGAGATGGTTGAACCTTCGAAAAAACAACTTGATGATTCAAAAAATTCCACAAATCAACAAAGGTCAAGGATCCCATCTTAGATAGATCGTTTTGAGTGCCACTTAATTTTTTAACCGCAGAAAATTTTCAATTCCAAATAAACTTCAACATGAAGGAAAACAAAAAAAAAATTGCAAAACTCCCAAATTAGCAATACTGCAAGATAAATACTTTATTGAAACTAACCGTATTTGCAGGAAAGAACATTGGCTTCTCAAAGCTCATCTTGTTTACAATCATTTACAAATGTGCAACAATTTAATAAGAAAAATTCCAAAATCCAACATCAAAGTAGCAAAAACCCCACTCGGAAAACCAAGGAACAAAGCTAAAGATAGTAGTAAGTTGATTTAGTTCCATTATTTCTCAACACACTAAATCACTTTGAATGGTAATAAGAAAAACTCAATCAAGAGTGAGACAAGGCCCTAATTCTAACCCTTTACTTGAAATTATAAAACCCCTAATTTAAGAACCCTAATCTAACCCCCAGTGAAGCACCCTAAATCTAACCCCCAATTTAACAAAACCTAATCTAACCTCACTGCCCAAAATCGTTCCCCTAATTTAAGACCTAAATCTAACCCCAATTAAGAACCCTAAAAACTCTAATTTAAGAACCTAAATGTAACCCGCAATTTACGAACCCTAAATCTAACCCGACTTCCCTAATTTTAACCCCCAATTTGAAAAATAAAAAAAACCAAAAAAACCCTAATTCTAACCCCCAATTTGTAAATAAAGAAAACTGAAAATAAAAACTGAAGAGGAAATTACCTCTTGGAGACGAAGTCGCGACGGCCGGAGAGAGGGACGAAGAGACAGATGGAGATACATAGGAAGGAGAGAGAGAGGGTATTGTGCAGGGAAAAAGGAAGAAGAGGGAAGTGAGGGAGAGACGGGGTTTAAATATAGAATCTTGCGTGACAGAGCCTTTGTCTTGCAAGGCTAAAAAATCGTCGCGCAAGTTTCTTAAAATTTCCACGAAAAAAAAAAGCCTTAATTGAAATTTCATACACTTGCGCGACGAATACATATATTTTGTCGCACAAATACACTTTGTGTGACAAAATATATGTATTCGTCGCGCAATATTCCCGCGTAAATTTAAAATAACCGTTAAATCGTGATTTTTTGTTTATAACCGTCGATAAGTTTTGTCCCGTTACTTGATCTTTGAATGTTTGTTTTTTGCGATTTTTAACGTATGCGATCTCGAACCATATACAAATAAGTTTGACGGTTGGATCATTGAAATTAGTTTCGTAGAATGCGTATCCCATCAAAAAGATAGATTCACTAACACTTAGAGTTTATTTATACTTTCATTAAGTATAACATAAGATTTTGTGGTATCCACTAGTGTAAATAGTTTAAATTGAAGATTGAATTCAATCGTTGTATTCATATAGGGTCAAGGAGTGTAGCTGTAAAAAATTCATCAAAATGGGAGTTAAAATAACCGTTAAATCGTGATTTTTCGTTTATAACCGTCAAAAAGTTTTGTCCCGTTACTTGATATCTGAATGTTTATTTTTTTGTGATTTTTGGCGTATGCGATCTCGAACCATATAAAAACAAGTTTGACGGTTGGATCGTTGAAATTAGTTTCGTAGAATGCGTATCCCATCAAGTTCAATGGTATATATATATATATATATATATATATATATATATATTAAGTAGATTTAAATTTATTTATTTTGTACGTATAACACTTAAGAAGTTGAATGATATGTATATTTAAGCCAGTCCAATGGTGACGCAATTATGTTTTAAAATGGTTTTTTAAATTTTTTTTATTTTGTTTACAATTTATTATAAAATACAAACATACCAAATTTATTTACAAAGTAATTCACATATAAAATGGGAATCATTCATACCATTTTTTCCATCACTCTATATAATGCATTAACCATTTCATGTGTTTTACAAAAAAAATTTACAAATAAATTGCCTTAATCTTCATCCGAACTATAATAACTTTCACTTTCGTAGCTATCATCATTTTCAGTGTCCCATTCCTCATCATCGATAGGTACGTCACCATCTTCATTTGTGCGCACTAGACCATCATATCGTGGAATATTATCAAGGTCAATTGTGATCGACTGAATTGGTATTTCGATTGAAGATACTCCTTCTATCTGAAATGGTTCTTGGATAAGATTAGTATCTCGGAGTGTTTCCGCACCACTTTCCATCAAAGATTCAAGACGTTGGTCAGCAACATTGTCGATGCCATCGTCATTACGGTCTTGTTCTGGTATAGCATACACGTTCTTATGATCCATCGTCTGAACAACTTTCCAACCCCTCCCGGCTTTAGGGTCATCTAGATACACAATTTGTTTTGCCATGGTTGCTAAGATGTAAGGGTCGTCATCGTACCAAGTTTTGGTTATGTTCACTTATAGTAATCCATGATCTCTTTTCACACTTCCATGCCTATTTGGGTTTGTATCAAACCATCGACACTTGGCACCGGTCTTTGTAAAGCAATTGCACGACACTTGTTAGTTTACCATAGAATTCAATGTCAGTACTTTTGCCTCCCCAGAGGACATGAACACTACTGTTTTTCCTACAAAACTTGTCGTCTCACGCACCCGCTAAGAACTTGACGCCGTTAACATGGCAACCCTAGTACAATTCAACGTGAATTGGTTCGAACGCCAAGTTATATAACTTTTCATGTACGCGGGGGAATTCGATGCTTTCAGTTGATTCACCTAATATAAGACAAACATTTAAATTCGTTAGTTCGAGCAACTTAATTGGTACAATATATATGTCCAATACAAAACACTTCAAACTTACATATTCGAGAAACCACTGCGAAAATAATTCCCGGTGTTTCTTGGCATACAAATGTGAAGGATGTGCCTGCTTCATCATATTTTCATGCTCGTCTAGGTATGATAGTGTCTCATCACAATTGTTGAGTACGAACCAATGTGCTACCTCCATGTCCTTCTTGGAAAACGACTCGCCAGAAATCGGATCTCTGAATGGTCGAGCGATTTAGGCAAAAAATGAAAGTTTCTCCTTTCTCACACCCCCGTCATTATTGTGAGGAGGACGATTGCAAGTTGTCTCAACATCCTTCAAATACTTTCCACAAAATGTAAGCGCCTTATATGCCACCCAAGCTTGTATAATGGATCATTCGGGCTTCGCTTTGTTTCGTACACTTTTCTTCAAGTCTCCGAGAAGCCTACCAAAAGAAAACGATACGATACACATATTACTAATTGCAATATATTTAATATTGATTAATAAAAAAGACGAGGAATATTTACCTTTCTATTGGATACATCCATCGAAAGTTGACTGGTCCAGCGAGTAATGCTTCCTCTAGTAAGTGAACCATCACGTGTATCATTCTTGTGAAGAAAGCTGGAGGAATTTGTAAACACAAAAATTTCCTTGAACGAAAGAGACAAGAACAACGTGCACAAAATAATATTTGTATTTGATGATTTAGGGTTACAATCTCTCTCTAATTTGATCCTCTGATTCGATCCCCGTAAGGTATTGATTTGTGGATGTGCGATTGATCCAAGGGCTATCGAGGCTTGATCTTAGATGAACGGTTGAAAGTTTCTTCAAGGGCCGTTGAGGCTTGATCTTGAATGACGGTGATGAACGGATCTTCAAGGGCTTTTGGGCTTGATCTTGAAGAACAGTGATGAACAGATCTTCAAGGGCTTTTAGGCTTGATCTTGAAGGACGGTTGGATGTGTGGATTTGTCGACGTTGTTGATCCTAAGTGGCGTTGGGGCTTGATCATAGGATGAACGGATGATGAACAATGAACACTTGCTTCAAGGACCGTCGGGGCTTGATCTTGAATTGGTGGAAGTTCATCAAGGGGTCGTCGGGGCTTGAGCTTGATGAACAGCGGATGAGCGGATCTTCAAGGGGTCGTTGGGGCTTGATCTTGATGAACAGTAGATGAACAGATTCGTTGATGTTGTCGATCCAAAGGGGCCGTTGGGGCTTGATCCTTGAGGATGAACAGTTGATGAACGATGAACACTTTTTTCAAGGGGCCGTTGGGGCTTGATCTTGAAGGCGGATTTGGCGAAGAACGAAGAGAGTTTTCTCGATCCTTCGGAATTTGCTTGAGAGCTTTAGAGTTTCAAAGCTTCAAGGTTTTGGTGTAATATAAATTGGTACCTCCCAAAAATGAATGAAATTGGCTTCTATTTATAGAATTTTCCAAGGCCTAATTTTGAATATAATATTCCAGATGAAATAAGTCGTTTCTGCCAGGTGTTGACACTTGTCCTATTTGATGACTTTTCCGACTCATTTCAATTTTTCGTCGAGTCACACGCTACGAGTAAAATTTATGTAATACATGAGTGTTGAAACTTTGATTTATCGGTCAACATTTATTTACCAAAATTTCGATGCCTACAAATGCCCCCACTTCAAGGCGCGTCGTATACATGTGCTTGTCACGTGTAGGAGATGCGTTTTGAAGTCCCTTATTGTAGATGTCGATCCAAGGGCCGTTGGGGCTTGATCTTGAATTGGACTGGAAATTTCTTCAAGGGCCGTTGAGGCTTGATCTTGAACTGGGCTGAAGATTTCTTCAAGGGTTGTTGAGGCTTGATCTTAAACTCTGTTTGAAATTTCTTCAAGGGCCGTCGAGGCTTGATCTTGAATTGGATTGGAATTGTACGGTGAAGCTTTGCTTTTTGGCGATGTTGTTGAAGCTTCTCGAGTTCTTCAACTCAGACTCCTTATTCTCTCTAATTCTTCAACTCGGACTTCTTCTGCTGAGTTGATTGTGCATACCGCATTTCCTTATTTGTTCTCCAGGCAGATGTGGCAGCTTCTCGAGTTCTTGGTTTCAACTCAGACTCCTTTTGCTGGGTTGATTGAGTGTGCAGTCAGCATTCTTCTCTACTTGTTTCTTCTGCACGGCAGGTAGGCACGAGGTAGAGGTGATGGTCTGTTTCTTTGTTCAATATGTCCAAGTGCCGACCGATTGCTTTCTTTCTCCTTGTCTCGTAGGCAAGAGCAAGGGTAAAGGAAAAGCATGCCATGAGATATCTTTGCCTTTGACTCTGATGATATGAGATACTTTTGCTTTTGAAGAAGTATCTTTCCACAGGTTTATTCTTGAACTGGGCTGGGAACTTCTTAGCAAGGAAAATGAGACTTGATCTTGAAGATGAATTAGCACGTAGTCTCAACATGCTTCAAGGTATCATTTTCACTTGCCTTAATCTATTCTCCAGGCAGATGTGGCATCTTCTTCGGAAGTACATCAGCAGTTGAAGATGAGCACTCTAGAGCGATGCTAGGTAAGCAATCAGGAAGAAGTTCCAGGCAGTTGGTTCTTAGATCGGAAGATTGACACCAAGTGCTAGCTGATTGCTCGTTTTCTCCTTGTCACAAAGACAAGGAAAAGGACAGGGAGAAAGCATGATATGAGATACTCTTGCTTTCAACCTTCATGATATGAAATACTTTTGCTCTTGGTGACTTGTTTGCAGAGGTACCCTAAGGGATGAGGAACACTGAATGACTTGAGAGGCTTCGTTGGGAATGCATTTTCAGAGATGAAGAAAGGTTGAGTCTGTCTGCCTTGCTGTGAAGGTTGACATTTATAGGGATTTCTTCATACCTGATAGCGGCACTATTCTTTTACTTATGTCGGCAACCGTTGGATGATTAAACAGTATGGCTTCACGTGCTTTCTTCTTCATCAGAAATCTTCGACAAATTGCCCGTAATTTCCGCAAAGCTGAGTGTGCATGTGACAGGTGCTGACGAGGCTGAAAAAGACTGGCGCCTCTTCGATATCTGAGATCGGCGCTTCGACAAATTATCCGTGATTTTCACAAAGCTGAGTGTGCATGTGACAGGTGATGACACGTCTGAAAAAAAAGCAAGTGCCTCTTCGATTTCTGAGATCGGCCCGTGGTTTCTGAGCATCCCAGCTTTTGAGAAAGCAGGCGTCTCTTCGATCTCTGAGCTTGCCCCTTCGATTTCTGAACTCGCCTTTTCGATTTCTGAAGCTCCATTGAGTGCTGATTTTTATAGAGGCACGCATTACGTTCCAAAGCACACTTGAATTTCCACCTGTAGAAGCTCCTTTCATGCAATTCTAAGATCTTGATTTGTCCGACCTCTTCTTTTTCTTCACACCTTCGAAAATGTCTTGCCCTTCTGACCGTCGTCTTAACTTGAATGTCGGGGAAGATAGTGACATATCTTCTCCAAACAACATTTGGCAGCCGTCCTTCGTATCTCCCAATGGTCCTCTTACAGTTGGGGATTCTACGATGATGAACGATGCAACCGTTTCGGTGGTGGCCAGAAATCTTTTCACTCCTAGAGACACTAGGATACTTTCCAGGCGGTCCGACGAGCTGGCTGTTCATGACTCTCTGGCCTACAGTATTCGATGTGCAGGCTCAGTTTCAAACATGGGTCAACGCCTTCTTGCTCGATCTCGTCAGGTTGAGTTGTTGATGGCTGAGGTGGCCAGTCTTTGGCAAGAGGTCAGAGTGCTTAGGCACGAGAATAAAGAGTTGCACATGCTCGCAACTAATTACTCAACAAGCATGAAGAGGAAGCTTGACCAGCTGCAGGAGTCCGAAGTTCGGATTCAGAGTGATCATTAGAGGTTTGTGGCGTTACTCCAGAGGCATCTTCTGCCTTCGTCTTCTGGCGCTTCACCAAGTGTTGAGGCTCTGGATAATCAATCTCTGGTGCTTCGTCTTTCTGGAGCTCCGTCGAATGCTGAGGCACCTCGTGATCGTCCTTGAAGATCCACTCCTGTAAATTTGATTTGACCCTTTTTTTTTTTTTAGGTATGTACAATGCAAATTTATGTAAAATTTCCAGAAAAAATAAATAAAAATGGACTTTATTTCTCTCAGTACATTTTTTTTTTTTGGGTAGTCCACTTTAAAACTGAACATTTTAACGAGTGCTGGAAAGCAAGTTTTTTACAAAGAGCTGAAGCATGCACAATAACACATAACTACGACAATCGACCATTTGTTCTACCATTCCGCTTCCATCTCTTCCTAACCCCAAGCCTTCGTGCCAGCCCATGTTGCTTTTATTTATCTATTTATTTTTCTTCGGTGGTGCTTACAACCATTCCTTCAAATGATGGCTAATCATTTTCTTTTTTGTTTTCTTTTTTTTTTATTATTTCTTTTGGATGGTGCCGGATGGACCATCACCTTTTTTTTTTCCGGTGGTGCTTACACCCATTCCTTCAAATGATGGCTAATCATTTTTTTTATTATTATTATTTCTTTTGGATGGTGCCAGATGGACCATCACTCTTTATATATATATATATTTCTTTCTTTCTTTTTCCCATTATGGTGTCAGATGCACCGTCATTCTTTTTATATATATATATTCTTTTTCTTTTTCTTTCATTCACATGGTGCCATTCTTTTTATATATATTTTTTTTCTTTCTTTTTCCCATTCCTGAGAACCCAGAAGCATGATTCTTCGACAAAGAAGCAAAGTGGAAAGCACGGGTATTCCACTTATTGCCTCTTGTGGCTTTATATGCCTTCTCCCACTTCATCGCATAGCAGAAGAACCATAACTTTCAGACCGGCGGTAGAGAGGAAGAAGAAGGTGTATCGAACCAGGTTGCTCAAGTTCTGCTGTCCTTGTTGCACCGTCTGCTGCACACCATTGCATTGTCTGCCATCCTTGCATTATCATTGAGCACAACCACCGAGCACAGCAGGTCGTCAGGCAGCTGGAGGACCGACGATGAAATGATGTCGGCGTACGAGGGGTGGCTAGTGGAGCACAGTAAGGACAACCTCTGCAACGGAAAGTTCAGCCTGGCGGAGAGTGGTGCAGCTTCTTCAACTTATGTAGTTCTCTTTATCTCAGTGACAAACTTCTTTTCTTCTAACTGCAATGCTCTGATTTCCTTCTCTATCCCTCTAGTAGCAGGGGTCATTTCTTTCTTGTTCTCCCGAAGAGCCTCTTTGGCCGTGGGTTTCTTACTGAAGTTGTCCATGGCGCAAAGGCTGTAGGAATCAGAGCACTCGGACTCGCAGCGATTTCTCTTTCGAGTTATAGAACGGAGAGGGAGAGGTCCAGGCTCTTTCGTTTTAAGGTGCGGATAATTCTGGGGTCGTGCATGCCTTCATATATATATACATATGTGGAACGTGATTGTCCATCACTGTGCGGATATGTGTATATATATATATATGTATATAATGTGGCAGGAGGTTGTCCCATCACCGTTTACATATATATATATATATATATATATATTTGTTTGTTTGTCCCGTCACTCTGCATGCATATATATATGGCAGGTAATTGGTAATTGCCATGGCTTGTCCCGTCACTCCATGCATGTGTGTGTGCATATATATATATGTGTGTGTGGAGGGTAATTGTCCCACCGCTGTATTTATATATACATATATTTATATATATATATATATATAGAAGTTGATTGTCCCATCGTGCACATATATAAAACATAATATAATGTGTGCACCCTCATGATGGATTTCTTTGTTATAATGCTAGGAATCTTTAATTTTGGGGAAGGCAGAGCATGATGCTGGAATCCTCACGAAGCTTTTAGAGATGTGGTAGCAGGACGTGAGTGTCCTTGTGCCAGAGATTGCAACGATGTTTCGCTGTGTAGTGCCTTTTGATCATAGTTTTCCCTTGGTGGTGCGCTGCCGTGTGGTGCTGTGCAAGAGACTGCAGCGGGGCTTCGCTGTGTAATGCCTTTTGGTCATAGTTTTCCCTTGGCGATGATGTCGCCGTGCGGTGCAAGAAATTGCTTGTGTAGTCGTTGCGGGTTTGCGTAGTGTGATTGCGTAGCATTTTGGTTTCCTCTGCCACTGTAGCGTGCTTTGAATGACCGTCTTGTAGCTGTCATCTCTGCCGTGCTGCTCAAGCTTTGTGGCTGACTTTTCCGTTGCAGTCATGGTGTTTTTCAAGTGCTTTAGTATTCTTTTTTCATACATTTCCATGGCGGCAAATTATACCAAAATACGACAATCGGCCAAGTACTGTGGTGTTGGTGTAAAACCCCAAACGGATTAAATCCGTCAGTGGCAAGTCCCAATCTAACGTTACGAGAATCAGCAGCAAACTCGGGGAACGTTCGATCGAACTCTTTCCATGCCTCCCCATATGCAGGATGCCGCATCACATCGTCGTCTACCCATTTTTCCTTATGCCATCTCATGTCTGTGGCAGTATGCATCGACATATATAATCACTGCAACCTAGGTTTTAGGGGCAGATAACGCATGACTTTTTGTGGGATCTTAGTCCTTCTATTTTGAGATGTCATTTTGAACCTCGACTCATTGCATACAAGGCATTTATCCAATGTTTTATACTCTTTGTAGAATAAAATACAATTATTTTTACAAGCGTGAATTTTTTCATAACCCAATCCAAGACCATTCAACACCTTTTGCGCGTGTCTATGGTCTTTCGGCAAACAATTGTCCTTCAGAAGCATACTCTTGAAAACCCCCAAAAAGTAATTGAAACACTGGTTCGACATACGATACTTTATTTTTCTGTGCATTAGTTCCACAATGGCCGTGAGAACGGAAAAGCTCTCACACCCCGGGTATAACACTTGGTTGGCATTTTTTAATAGTTTTTCATATTGTTCGAACTCTGCATTTTTTAATAGTTTTTCATATTGTTCGAACTCTGCACTGTCCATTGGTTGGCATCATTTATAATATCCATGACTTGTTCATTAGGATCCACAATAGGTTCAACATTATCCACTCTTGTGGCGTTTGAAGACGAAGCATTGTCTAATTGTTCCTCATGATGGTTCCAAGTATTATGTGTCTCAATCATTCAATTCCTTACTAAATGAAATCGAACATTTCAATTGTCTCCCTTAACGTGTTGTTACACCTCCTACAAGGACACCAGATTCTAGTTGCACCCGGGTTGTGTGTACTTGCAAAGTCAATAAAATCCTCGATTCCATCCAAGTATTCATCCGAACATCTATTCGAGTTCTGTATCCACGTCCTGTCCATAATTCCTGGAACCACAATAACAATACAACAATCACAACAACTTCATACAAAATGATAATGTCACCTTATGCCTCTGGTAAGGGCCCTATCCTATTCGGGAATGCATAGTCATGTCACGTAATTTATGGCTACATCAGATTAGATTTCGACGTGGATGAATTTCGGGAGCATCTCGATACAGTTCTTCAGATGTACGACCCGAAGAACGTATAGAGATGACACCGAAATCTCCACAACCGAAACCTAATCTTTCAACCATAAACTACGCGTCATAACTGTGCATTCCCAAACTGTCCAAATAATGGGACAATTCAAGAATTAATTGGACTGCAGTCATGCTTTCGCATCCATGCACGAAATCCAACTAATCCTCGAACGGGAAACTAAGGTTTACTAAAAATACAAAACAAGTACAAAGTTAATTTCAATTAACTCCGTACATCACAACACATATTTGTACGTCACGTACAAATTTAACAACATAATATAAATATAATTTCATAACACAATATAAACATAACAAACTAAGTTCAACATAATTTAATTAATTTTATATGTTTAAAAAATAAAACGAAGAAAATACCTTCTCAATCGTTCTCCACCAATTGCTAATCACACACAATATCCCTATAGACAACGAAATTAATGGCGTTGGTATGAATTTACATTAATACTTTTACCGTAACGACAAAAAACGCTTACCAGACACACCGAGATAGCTCGATCAACCTAGAGAAGAAGATGGAGGGAGTATTAGATGATGAAATTGAGAGAAAATGAAAATGACGGATGCCGAATTGAGCAAAATCGAAGGTATGAGTGCAGATGCACAATCTGCAATTTGACTCTGCACATGGCTGAATCTAGATTAAAAATGACGAACGATTTTACGCGACGAAACATGTAATTCGTCGCGTAAGATATCTTTGAGCGACGAAAAAGGTCTTCGTTGCTCAAATGGCATTTGCGCGACAAAAAAATCTTCGTCGCTCAAATGCCATTTGCACGACGAAAAAGAAACATTCATCGCGCAATGCATATATATATATTTTTTATGTTTTTCTTTTTTATTTGTATTTTTTGTAAAATTTTATTTTATTATAAATAAAAAACTCAAGCCTAATTAAACATTAAATTAATTAACAAAACTAATTTACTATCCCAAATAGAAATTATAATTAATGCAAATATTAATACTCATCCACATAACATATATTTATTCATTAAATTAAATATAAGGTCCACAAAATCTTATTTAAAAAATAATAATAAAAAAAAACTCTCATCAACTTCAATCCTCTCTCACCCGCAACACATCAAACTTCCACTACCGGAAACTTTGCTTGAAAAGCCCATCCACATAAATCCGTTGCTTCTCATCAGTTTCATCAACATCCCAATGAACCTACATTAATGCCAATAACAATAAATTAGTAATTTAAAAAATATTACGTTTTAACAAAATAATTGTTCATTATTTACCACAAACTTATCGATAACTCTCCCAGCATGGACTTCTTCAACTCCTGAGGAACCATTTCCAAGACTCAAACTCGGCAGAACAATCCCTCCGCACCAAATTTCCAATGTCATACTTAAATTCGGCGTATGCCTCAGCCAAATTTTTGCCTTCAAAGTACGGCACTTGCTTCCATCTATACCTCTATAATCTCACAACAACTTTCTTTTTGCCAGAACCTTCTCCAGAATCGGCCATTCTTTACATAAACTTTATAATTACAAACAAATATTCACAAACCATTTAATACCTTAAATATTTATTCTAAAATTAATTAATACTTTAATATTTATTCTATAAATAGTTAATACCTAAAATATTATTCTATAAATAGTTAATACCTTAAATATTTATTCTACAAATAATTAATGGCTTAATTCATACAATTATTTTCAGCATAAGTACGATATTCATTCAAGATTAAAAACACATATAAACCGAGGATAGCAAGGGTACTTACATTAGGTCTCAATAAAAAAACCCAATAGGAATTGAAACCTAATTAAGTCCAAATACATAAATTTAAAAAAAAATTAAAAAAAAAACCTGAAATTTAAATATTGTCATACAAAACATAAATTTTAAACTACTATTTGGATGATCCTGCTCCATTCCGCAAGACTTCATAACGCCATCGATTGTAACCTCCATCCAACGCATCCTCCAATAACTTCATCAATTGTTCTTTCGGTTCATCATCAAAAACATACTTACACTGTTACACATATATGCAAATAATTAATTCCAACATATAACTAAAAATTTCACAAACTTCATTATTGATCCATCAACAATATACTTACTAATAGTTCATCCATCACAGCCTTCTTCACATTCCCAGACACATCTTTCCAAGAACGCCACTCAGCAGTGGGGCAATTATTCCCCATAGCTACAACAATCGCATGAGCAAACTCAAAATACCATAGTTACAACAATCGCATGAGCAAACTCAAAATGCTCTCTCAAATCATGCGGGTTGGCATCGCACACACTCTTATCGTTGTTTTTATCCGCCATCTTAGCACGAACATAATTGTGAAGAATAAGGACAGTAGAAACGCCTATTTATAGCAAAGTTAGGATCTTTGCGCGACGAAGGCTTTGTTGCGCAAACATCTGTATTAAATGTCCTCTGATTCACTTGCATTAAATGGTAAAACCTAACTGGAACTTGCGTGACGAACAATTGGTCACGCAAAATCCCTTTCGTAGCACAAGTTTTTCGCTCCAAATAAAATTACCCCGCGCTGACTTTACGCGACGACAACAATTATTCATTGCGCTAAGTATTCTTGCGCGATGAATTCTTCCGTCGCGCGCAATTTTTTTTTTTCCTCAATATGTTTTCTATTTTGCGCTACAAATACGTTTTTCCGTTGTGCAAGTGCATCTTGTGCGACGAATTGTTGTTCGTCTCGCAAAATGTCGTCGCACAAGCTGTTTTTTCTACTAGTGTATTACGTTTTAATCATTCTTTTTATGATTAATTTATTGAATTAATCTACATGCTATTGATTCAATTTAATTTTTTTTGTGTTGACCGTGACACAACGCATTGGAGATGCAATTCCGGTTTTCCGAGAATGATCTTCTACAAATTCAAAGGCTTTTGTTGTTTTCTGCCAATGAGGTACACTTAAATAAAGGAAGATATTTGAAACGACCTTAAAGCATCAAAACATTCCCTATGATGCATGAACCCCCTATATTTATATTTACCTTACAATATATATATTGTATATATTTGTCAATATATATATATATATATTTGTTTCATGCATCGCACAATTAAATTGTTATGTGGAATATGTGAGTCAATGTATAAAATTAAATTAGAAGCAATTTAGGGTTTCTAAACCCTAGGGGATTTCGAAAAAACAAAATTAAGGGAATTGGACATGGTGCGGCACACCCACCGCACCATCACTGTGAACGCAGCAACTAGGCCTTGGCCTGGAATCAACCTCGACAGGGCATGAAGCCCCGAGCCCAATCTCACTGTCTTGGCCTGACTGCCAGCAAGCTTATGCTTGCTGGGCCTTATGGTCACCTTGGCCCGCAGCTATTAAACCAGCCCTGTTGGCCAGTTCTCTTCCCAGGCTGCACACCGCAACCTTCTTGGTTGATGGGCTTGTGCGACAGCCTAATGAACCCAGCCCCAGCCTCGACTAGGCCCCGTGTGATCCAAACCCACAAGCCAGTCATTGCTGGGCTTGCCTTCCCATATGCACCCAAGGCCAACTTTCGCTGGGCCTTGCCCCGTGCCCTTCCCTCGGCCCAACATTGAAACCCAGCTACGGCTGGGGTTTCTCCCACATTCTCGTGGCATGCAACCCACTCCCGAGGCCCTTTAGGGCCCTGCCTTTTACTCAAGGCACCCAATCTGAGCCCAATTATTTTTGGGGCAATATTTTTCGACCCAAATGCTATTATTTTAGCATTCTAAATAATTGTAACCTGTATGTTAATATTATTTTGCTTCTACAATTGATCATGTATGGCCTGATTTATTAAATTAATTAAAAGTGACCTGCAGTCCATTAATCTGATAATGAATCCAGAATTATTGACTTGAAGATCACTTTTGGACATTAACGATTCAATAATTTATTTTTATACTTTGAACCATTGACATACTTTCATAGTAATGAAGCTCTCACACTTGAGTTCCCGAAGAAACTCAAATCCACTACACTTAGTTGTATATTGCATTATGTGTTCTTGCATGAACCTCTCTTTTATGAACTAGACGTTTATAAACTAAAATTGAACCTGTAGTTTCAAATTTAGTGCCTTTGAAACCCGAAGATTTCATAAAACAATACACCCATGAAAACCCGACGTTTTTCATGAAAACCATGTCTTAGAACTCAAATGTTCTAACTTTGATGCATATGGATGTTTCATTCCCATAGCACCAATCATAATTTTGTTCCCTCTAATTCAGTGAATTGTCGAACCGTCACAAATTCGATTTCCTGATTTGGACGTTTCTAAGAAAAACCACTTTATGTGGGGTACAAGACTTGAATCTCCACTTAACTATCAAGAAGCTGAAAAACCATTGATGCCAACAATGGCATGGAAGAGCTGAATAAGCCTCCGCCATGATCTTCATTCGAAGACTTATGCCCGAAGCATTACAAATGGAATTACCTCCCGAACAAGGATTCCATGGCTCTTTGGCTCGCTCCTACGGACCGTCTAATCATGAAAAACATTGCCTGAAGCACACAATGATTACGTCCATAAATGAGTACAATTCTGAAGTTTATAAATCCGATCAAATTTTGACTGGAGAATACTTTTCTCGTCCTTCCATGTTTCTAACTCACCCCTGAAGCAGCAATGTAGAAAGCAGAAGTTTACCAAATTCTCATATTTGATTACTGCCACAAACATATGGTAGAATCAGGGCCTGCCAAGGTGTGGCATCATGCCCGAAGCGTGCTCCTTGGCACCTAAGACCTAAAACTTCAAGAATAAGGCATAATATTATCGAACCTCAATCATGCAGCATCTACTTCCGATCGATGGAATAGATCATTGGTTATGCACATGTTCGTGCCCTACCAATGTTGTTAAGGAGTACCATTCTAGTCGTCATTATGTGAGACTAATTTTGCTCCACCAAACACCATTGGAAGAGCAGAATTTTGACATGGATGGCCTTATTGGCCGAATCCCCTCAGTAAACCATTTACTTTGTGAACATTTTTCCATGTTCTTGGATTCAAGTTTGGTGTATGTTTTACTTATGGATAATCTTATTGATATTGTCCTCGAATATGAGTTAATTGAATCATGTTTCTTAATACATGTGACCAATTCAATTAAACACGTGATTAGGTAGGAATGTGGGGAAGTTAGTTGTCTAGATGAATGTGATACTACGCACACTAACTTTACACCTAAATCACATCTCTAACAACGACTTTAGGTCTATCCAACCTGATTAAAAGCATTGGCACGCTCCTCGTTGTATGAATGGTACTGCATCACCATTTAAGGGACCTTAAATTCTCCTTGTCGTTAAGTTTTTAAGGATATTCGAGATGACAATGATCATAAATGAAACCACTGAAGAAAATAGAGTGAAGTATCTTTGCACCACCTCTAAAAATGAGCCTGAAGCTTTGATTTGGGGCCAATAAGTTGTCTCCCAACTGGGAATACACCACATGTGGCCGGCCTGGAGCCTAGTGATTGAGCAATTTACTTGCTTTGGCACGACTTTTTGGGACATTTAGGTCGAACAATGATGCTACGACGCATCTCCTTACCTGAAGTAAAGATCTTGTGCCTACAAGCACACTTGCCAAAGCCCGCTCGTTTGGGAAATTTGATTTTTATATCATTCCTTGCAAAGATACGAAACGACTCTCTTTTCACAGTGGATTCACGGGAATATATGTGGACTAATCCAACCAAAATGCTGACCATATAAATACTTATGGTTTTGGTTGATGAATCGACAAACTAGTCACATGTGTGTCCACACACATTGTTGCTAAACCTCATGGCCGATTAAGGGCTCACCACCCTACTTATCCCTTAAAGTCCGCGAGACTAGATAATGCCGGAGAGTTTACATCGACGGTTTTTGATAAAGTATTGCATGTATTTTGGGTTTATAATTGAACATCGAATTCCCATATTCATCCCAAATAGCCTCGCCTAGTGATCATAAAGCGTAATTTAAATGATCGCCTAGATTTTGGTAAACGTACCAAGTTTTCAGTTTTTGCCTAGGGCTATGCAATCTTGTACGCAGCTATGTTGGTCCGCCTTAAGGCCCATTGCCACCCAACCTATATGACGTTACAATTGGTTACCGGGTACGAACCTGACGATTTTTGTATTTACGCATTTGGGTATGCATTCAATGTGCCAAGTTGTGCCGCCACAATGTACCAACATGGGTCCTAAAAGAAGGATGGGAATCTTTGTCAATTATGATTCCCATTCACACTTGCTCTCTTCGAGCCCTTGCACACGATGTCTTTACCGCTCATTTGCGGGTTGTCATTTTAATGAGACAGTTTTCCCGCCGTTAGGGGGAGAAAAGAACATCAACGTTCATATAGAACGGCGTGAATTTGCGTAGATGTTGCCCACTATGTCTCATCTCAATCCACAAGTGTGATAAGCAAGTGCGATGAATTCTAGCTTTCAGAATGTTACTCCAGACACATTCCTTTGATCTAGCTAAAGTGACGAGATCATATACTAGCTACCAACATGCCTGCAAGGATAGACGTATTTAACGGACGTCGAGTCAACATCCCTAGAGGGTGTGTCACCCCTGTTGGACGATTTGGACGCCGTTGTTGGACGGTTCGGTACACCAGCAGATAGCCAATCAATCTGTCTTGGCCTGGAGCACGACAGATCACTCAGTTCGTAGGATTCACTTCCATAGAAGAGGAAGACACAGCACAACAATGAATCCATACTTGATCGCTGTCTCAAATCATTTTCATCTCATGAGATTAATCCAGATTACTCCCGAGACTTAAAGTTCTTGGTCCGGTATACTAGTTTGGATGAGCTAAATGGAATTGAAATGAGATTACCATCGATGATGTTTTCACTTATATGGTAGCTACCGACATAAGTGAAAAATGACGATATCGAACCGTGTTCCGTTGATTAAGTGACAACGTAAAACTGATTGGACAACCGAAATTACAATCCAGTTCAAATTCCTTACCAAAGTGTGTATTGGACTAGTCGTTCCTACATTGCCTAAGGTAACCCTATTGTGTTACAAGTGGGAAAGGAAGCGTTATGAGATGAATGAAATAGTGCGATATGATGCACGCCTTACGGTGCAAGGTTTCTCTCAAACGTCGTATGATTGATAGTAGCATTATGAAATATGGTTAGTGTTTCTCCATGGGGATATAGATATGGAGATTTACATGTAACTTCCTGAAGAATTACATGGACTAGTTCAAATAGTTCCAAAACCACGGAACACCCTCTTAACTTGTTTGAGGCGTTCACTTACAATCTAACGGATGTGGTATACCCATCTAAGTGATTATTTGATCAGTCAGGGATGAATTATGCCCTTACATGTTAAACTATGAAGTCTTATTCCAAATTGCTAGAGTTACAGTTTATGTCATTAACATGCACCTCACTAAGACTCTAGAAGAGCTTGAGAAAACTACCTCGCACCTGAAGATGGAATTTGAGATGAAGGATCTTAGGAAAACTCGTTTATGCTTTGACCTGAAGTTCAAACGTTGTTCTGATGGTATTTTGGTCTACCAGTTGAACTACACCCCGAATGTGTTACCTTTGAGTATACCTATGATCGTCCATACGTTATATGCAAATGAGACCCTTGAAAAGGTTATGGAATCCAAAATTTCATATCTAAGTTCAACTTTGCGCTTTGTTGTAGTTAGCTCATTGTATTTAGACATAACATCTCCTTCGCTGTTGATCTTGGTAAAGATGCAGCACCGCGCCTACACGCATCCACTAAATTGGTATTAAAGATGTACCCTGAAGGTACTATGAAGGCAAATCCCAACACATCTCAGCAGATCCAACCCCATTGATCCTTGAAATGATGTTTGCCTTGTATGTTATGCTGACGTTGTTACTTATCAAACACGCACAAGGAAAAGTTCCCAAATGGTTATGTCTTTACCGTTAGGGATATCGCAATATCTTGGAGGTCCACGATATGACCTTAGTTGCGAAATCTTCGAATCGTTCCAATAATCACCTTACTTCATTACGCCACAAGTGAGACATGGTTAGGAATTCTTGTTGAGCATATTTGAAATACTTGCTATGTTTTCATCCATCGTTGAGTCCCGACGACGATCCATGAAGATTATGCCACATGTATCTACCCGACCAAGTCATGATACATCAACGAAGTCAACGCCAAGACATATTGCGTCCGCATCTACATCAGCAAAGCATTAGGATATTGAAGTCATGCAAGCCGATCCCAGGCAACCTTGCCGACCTCTACACGACTTCACTGCCGAAGTCAACCTTCCAGAAGCTTCTTCGAGGAATTGGTTTGCCTAACTATCATATGCAATGTTTGTAGTTCTCATTTGGAAGTTATGTTAAACTCAAAGGGAGTATCCAGAAGTATACTCACTTGATCTTAATGTACTATTTTCCCCTATGATTAGGAGCATTTTTCCCACTGGGTTTTTGCTACCTAACTAGATTTTAACAAGGCATTCATCCTGGGTTGATCATACCCTTGTGAGCTCTACTATTTGCATCCAAAAGACGTATAGTTTTGACTTAATGCAACTTCTCACTTTTCTCCTTAATCTATGGGTTTTTATCCCACCTTGGGTTTTACCATAGCGAGCTTTTGTGAGTTTTACTTTTTATGCATTCTTCCGTTGATATGAGACTAGTGTGGAAGCAAATTTCCACCGTCTTCTGTCTTGACGAAAATGCACCTGCAAAACAATTAACACCTTTGATCAAAGACCTAAGCCTCACGCGCCCACGAGGTAGGGGGGTTAGGTCAATGGATCTCCGATGCCTAAGTTAGTTTCTCTGAGAGAGTAAAGTGTTTTGAGGCTTTTTAGGGTTGTCCAAAACTCTAAGAAATTGGTAGAATATGGAGTATTTATAGGGCTAGGGCCGGCCACATAGGGTTTAATGGAGAAAATATTCTCTAAATATTCCCAAGATATTTAATAGGAGATAATATCTTGACATAATAGGGTAATAATCCTTAATTGGTTTAAATTAGGATTACTTACTTGATTGGAGTCAATCTTCAATTATGAATGTATTAAAGATAGGATTTGGGTAATTAATCCTTATCTTTAATTCCTTACCATGGGCAAGTGAGTTGTGGGCAGTTGTGTTCAGCTGATGAGTCCTCCAGGGATGTGAGCTATGCGTGGGAGAATCTGAGAAGTCTGCCTATTTATTAAGGGCAATCTTGTAATTCTTGAATAAAAGTCCACGTTTCGCCACTAGAATTTTTGGGATTATTTTTGGCTCCACAAATGCCCCCACACCTACTGTGCTGCACACATGGATAGGGCAGTAGGTGTAGAAATCCCAAGCTGCTTGGGTTTGTAAAGTTGTTTCCCAATTTGAACTTGATCTTCTTCCTTGATTTGGGAGATAAACTTCTTCTAGGAAAAGGAAAATAATTGCCCCCAGTTCCTATTTAATTCTGCCTTAAGCAGCGGATTAAATAAATTTGAAGAACAATCATTATTCCAACAAGAAAGATAAGTCGGAGGATATTTTTTCTTCCCCCTCCCCTAGCGTTCTTCTTTTCTTGCCTTTGCAAAGAGTCGTTTCTCGTTGTCCTTCTTCTTCTCCTTGCCGCGCCAAGGTAAGAAAAATTTGAATTTTTGCTTCTTGAATTTATGGGAGCCTTGGGGCTTGAAAAACTGGCTGAATGGGTGTCCTGGTTGTTGGTGACACACGACGTGGATGTCGTGGGCTGTTGTGTATGAAAAGGCAGCACAGTGATGCGACATAGGGTGAGTTGGCACGGGCCAGGTGGTCAGCGAGAGGGAGAGAGAGATCAGCACGGGCTGGATCTCTCTAGCTAGGGCATTGGGCTATGGCCCACTGAAGGTTGGAGAGGAGGAGAGGTCGGCTCGAGCCGGTCCTCTTACTGATACATGCGGCTTGAGCCATAAGGCCTAGGCTTGCCTTTTGGGGCGCTTAGCGCATGGAGGAGGAGAAAGGAAAGGGGCGCGAGCCTTCCTTCCTGCTGGACTGCGTCTGCACGGCTTTTGCTAGGCCATATATATATATATGCACACATCTCTTTTTTTTTTTCACGCTGCCTTCTAAATATTTTTCCTTCATCCTTTTTTTTTTGCAGAGACTTTGAGATGTCTTCCTTTGATCGCAAAAATGACGAATATCCTCCACCTTTGTACCGTCAAGGTGGTTCTTCTAGCAAGGTGGGTTACTTCAAGGCTACGCATGTCAAGATCAATTCCGACGAGCTGTTTCGGGATTTTCTTGAGGCGTACAAGCATGTGATTCCGTCTGGGGTTCGCGTCAAGCGGGTGAAAGATAATAGTGGCCATGAACCATGTGGAGAGAATGCCTCTGCTAGGAAAAGAGCCATCAAATTCCACCGTATTACTTTGTGTTGGGATTCACTTTTCCCATGCCGCGTCTTTTCCAGGAGGTGATCTACTCCATGAAATGCGCGCCTACTCAGTGCTCTCCAAATGCAGTTCGTGTGATGGTGGGATTTTCGAACTTGAGCAGGTTCTTTGATCTTGGCTTGACCATAAATGAGTTCTGGTATTTCTTTGAGATCGGCCACAAGGAAGGTGTGGGGCAGCTAAGGTCTCGCCATAGGTTGTTCGATGCTTCTAGCAAAGGTGATCATGACTGGGCGAGAAACACCTTGAAGGTGAGCGGAGAATGGGAGTCTGACTCTTCTCCTGAGTTGCGTGTCCCGACTACCTTTATTAGTGGTAAGTGAACTGTTTCATTCTTGTCCTACTTGAATTTTTATTGAGTTACTCCATGACTTCAATTTATTGATCGTCTTTATTACTTTGCGTAGATTCGGAGTTTGGCTCAACTTCAATGACTTTGGCAGATATGAAGAAAGTGCACGTCGCCTTGGGCATTCCTACTGAGTACCGTGAGTGGCGCTGGCTGCTCAGCCCTCTTCGTCGGGAGAAAGGCGGTCTGTCTCCGAAGGAAGAGATAAAGCAGATAAAGGATGAGGCGTTGGCTCGCCCGATCGCTGCTGTAGAGCCTGCTGCTAACGAGGGTGGAAAAAAAAGATCTTCCTCACCTACTCATGAGCCTTCAGCCGAGAAGAAGCCAATGACTTCTTTTGTTGCTCGTGGGAGCTCGTCTGCTGCCGAGAAGCTTGTCATTGATCTAACTTCCCTCAAGGTGATGAGGAAGACCGTCGAGCCTGAGCCTATGAAACATGCTGCTCCGAAGGCGACTACATCCATTGTTGAAAGACTTGCCCAGCGGAAGGGTTTGGTGGTGCCTCCGGTGTCCGGGTTTGTATCGAAACGTCCATCGGGAGCTAAGTCTGAATCGGCTTCTGAGAGGCTAACCTCTATGAAGAGCGAAAATGTGGATTCTACTGCTAAAGTGGCGCCTGGTCCTCCCTGATTGCTACAATGCATAAGACTTTGATCCTGGCAGTTGAGTCTATGCGCATTGATCATGATGTTGTCAAGTGTGCTAAGAAGGCCGAAGTGACATTGGTGGCTCAGCTATGCTCGGCTGCTGAAAAGATCGAGAAACTCGAATCTGAACTTGCGGTTTTGAAGGGGTCTGATGTCTCTGCCCCCACTTCTTTGCAGTTGGAGATCGTTCGTGAAGAGGCCGCCCATTTGAATGCTAGGCTTAGTGCGACTCAGGCGATGTTGAAAGCTGCAGAGAAGGAAATCAGTCGTGTTTCTCTGGTTGTCGATGACCTTAAGCGTGTCAATTCGGAGCTACGATCTGCTTGTTTTGCCAAGGACGATGAGCTTATCTTCATGTATATTGTAGTGTCTCGTCTCAAGGAGATTACCAGTAAACTTGAGTCCAAGGAAATGGATCTGCAAGGCGCGCTGTTTGCTAGCGAGAAACTGAAAAAGGAACTAGATGAGTTGCAGGGTGTTCACACTAGGCTTGTTGAGGAGAATACGCAGTTGAAGAATGAGAAAGCTAGTCACGTAGTGGCGCTTGCTTCTTGTCAGGCCGATTTCTACAAGCTTGGCTATGTAGACCATCTTCAGGGCAGGCCGTCGGATTATGAATTTTCCAAGAAGGACTTCAAGACTTGTTCCATTTCTCCAGTTGATCTGCTTGATTTCTCATTTGAGGCTGCCTTTGGTGGAGCAGCTGAAGGTCAGGCAGTCCAGGCAGGGGCGGCTGAGGATGAGCTGATGGAAGCTTTAGCTGCTTGGAATGGCACGGCTGCTGAAGGCATGGCAGTCGAGGAACCAGTGGTTGCGCAAGCTGCTAAGGAGTAGTCTTTTTGCTTAGACTTAGGAGTTTTTCTTCTTTTCCTTTTTATTCTGCTTTGCTTGAACTTTGTTGGCCTTCGAGCAGGTTTATCAATTTACTAGAAATTTAATAAACAGCTTTCCTGTTTTTGCTTCATCCTTCTATTTCGCCATGTCTTTTGCTAAACTTTAACGTAGGACGGGCGGCTGGGTGAGCGACTTCAACGAAGCAATTGATCCCACGTCGTCACTTAGGTTTTAGTTTCGGCTTTAGGGCTTCATGAGCCTTGCCTGCTTGAGGCGTCTTGCAAAACTTTGTCGTAGGATGGGCAGTTGAGTGAAGGAAAAATTGTGTCCTAGCTAAGAACAATGAAGAACATTTGAATACATATGCAAACTATTAACACTTTAAAGTAGGCATGCATTCAAAAACAATTCATAAAACCCATGACTTTCAAAGCCTAGTATATGGTGAACCAATAAACTCTTTAACAACATTAAAGAGAAGTAAAGATTTAGAGTTTCTTTACCCTTGAAGCTCATCCTTGTTTACACAAGGGATTCACCCAAGTGGAGGGCCTTCAAGTCACCTCCAAGCTCCTTGGATATTGCTTGTGATTTCCTTCTCCTTTTGTGCTCCTTTTGTCCTTGAGGATGTTAGGAAAGGATCTCCAAAAACACCAAAGATTTGGTGTCTCTAAGTCTCCACACCAAGGGTTAAGTGTGAAGATGAAAATGGATGACTTAGAGAAGAAAATATTGCTAGATTAATCTCTCTAAGTGGCCGGCCTCTTTGTAGAGAGAAAGAGAGAAAATGTTTTTCCTCTTTGCCTCAAAGAAAACCCTATTTTGAAAATAAAGCTATAAAGTTGCTTTTATACTTCATTACAAGTGAGTGGCAAACTTGTAATTAATCCAAGTTTGCACCATTCACCCTAATGGCCGGCCTGTTATTGGGCTAATTTGCCTATTTTGTTTTAGTAGTCATACAACCTAAACATAATGGGCCTTGTGGATCAAAACGCTTTTGGGCCCCGTAACCCAAAACCAACTTAAAAAGCCCAATACGAACCTTTCGTAAAATTAATTAACTAATTAATTAATCTTGACCATTCTTCAATTAAACCATTTAATTGCATATCCATTTCATTTAATTTCTTCACTATCGCCCTTACTCGGTTTACGATCCATTAGGTTCCAATTAGCGAGGTAGTGGGCGATTGTTACTCTTAACGATCGATTGTGAATTGAAACCACATTTCAATTCTCCCTTTGATGATTGGTGTTTGCTAATCATTAGGGCTTCCACAAACCATGAGTGACACCTAGCAGTATGTCATGGTTACCCAAGCTAAGTAGAATTGGTTGGAGAACCTATCCAGTTACAACTACAATGCAATACGGTCCTTCTCTAATACAATACTCTTAATCACATTGTTTAAGTGATAGTTTGTTTCATGTCTACTATCCAATGTGATACTTTTCTATATGATTCCTTTGAATATGATTTGGAACAAACTTCCTAAGTCATATTCATTTGCTTTGGCCAAAGACTTTAGAATCATATCTTAGAGTATTCTCCTTCCATCATGGAAGGTTAGAGATCCCTTGTTGTGCATTCATATGCCTACATGACTAGATAGCTTGACCCCAACAATGCCGTGGACACTCCAATGGAATGCCGTTGACATGATCAAAGATCAAGGACCTAACCATTAGACATCTATGATGCCTCAGGTCAAAGGACTACTTTGCATATTGCAACTTTAGAGTTCTTACATGACATGTATGTTCGAACTCTCTTTTGATCGTTGTTCAGTGTACTCGATTACTCTTTCGAGCACCTATGTGTTTGTCTTAGTGTCCAACACCAAATGACTTGAGACTAGTCATACTCAAGCTTGAGTTGACATAACACATACTAACCTTAGCGGATTGTCAATACCCAATTGGCAATCCTATGGCTAGAAACGTTTAGGAATGAACATAAGAGCATGGTCTCGATAATCTAACTCACTTAGATCACTTGTCTCTTAGATCAAATACATCCCTTGGATTCCCTTATTGCATAAACACATGATACAATAAATAGTGTCTGACAATAAGTTTTGCCCTTCATTAAACATATAAAAGTTTAATACATTAAGTATTCCAAAAAACTATTACATCAAATGAGTGGCTTTGTGGGCATACTTCCAACATTGAGTGGGCTATTCCGATGGAGCAGTTTACTCACGTGGTCACTTTAGGCTTTGGGTAGCTTCGTAAGCTTTACCTGTGAGGAAAAAATGTGAGATATTTAACTTATAGAACTGTTAGCCGAGCTCATGCTTCTCGTAAGAAGCAGATGAGGTCCACGCAGCTACTGTAGTCATGGCACTCGACTTTAATAGCTTCTTGAGCCTTGGCTCTCTCGGGCCATGTTGCGAGATTTTTTACTTATAGAGCTGTCGACCAGACTCGTGCTTTTCGTAGGAAGCAGAGGACGTCCGCGCAGCTACTATAGTTGTGACATTCGACTTTAGTGGCTTCTTGAGCCTTGCCTTTCCGGGGCATGTTGCGAGATTTTTGACTTATGGAGCTGTCGGCTGGACTCGTGCTTCTCGTAGGAAGCAGTGGAGGTCCATGCAGCTACTATAGTCATGACACTCGACTTTAGTGGCTTCTTGAGCCTTAGCCCTACCGGGGCATGTTGCAAGATTTTTTACTTATAGAGTCGTCGACCAGACTCGTGCTTCTCGTAGAAAGTAGAGAAGGTCCGCACAGCTACTATAGTTGTGACACTCGACTTTAGTGGCTTCTTGAGCCTTGGCCATCCAGTGGTATGTTGCTAGATTTTTTACTTATAGAGACGTCGGCCGGACTCATGTTTCTCGTATGAAGCAGATGAGGTCCGCGCAGCTACTATAGTTGTGATACTCGACTTTAGTGGCTTCTTAAGCCTTGGCCCTCCCGGGGCATGTTGTGAAATTTTTTACTTATAGAGCTGTCGGCCGGACTCGTGCTTCTTGTAGAAAGCAGAGGAGGTCCGCGCAGCTACTATAGTCGTGACACTCGACTTTATCCCAGCAAAACTTAAACCGTAGATCGTCGGTCGGAAGTGTTGCTTGTAAATAAGCAGGCAAGTCTGTGTAGTCATAGAGGGTGTAAGTCTCGGCTTACAGGCTACCTTGGGCTTGTAGCCATAGGGTTGTCGACCAGGCGTCTTACTTACAGAAGCAGACGACCCGCGTAACCACTTCAGGCGTCATCCCTAGCTCTTGGAGGCATTTTTTGGCGTGAAGTACAGGCGAAGTCGCCCCTCAAAGGCCATATGCTTCTGAGTCGCAGCTTTGATCCCTCAGGTTGCTTAACTAGTATTGCAACACTTTAAAATCAAGCCACTTCATGAAGATCTGAACGTCGAGGACGGACCATCTTGTTCACGGTAAATCTTTCATGGGCAGTTGTCCTGCACTTAACTGTCTTTTCCGGTTAGAGACCCAGAACCCGCGAAATTGAATCCTTCAGTTGGCTAAGTCCATTCCTGTGGAAGGACTATTTTAACCAATTATGGGAGTCATCCGGCTTAGGTGGTTATGACATCAGAGGAAACTGAGCAGTCGTACTACCCATCCACGTTTGGATATTCCGGATACGCCATGTCTGAACGTGCAGAGGGATCTTTCTGCTTATCACAGGGGTGGTTATGCCATGTCTGCAGGGCAGAGGGCACCTTACGCCTAGTGTGCAGGGCAAATGGCGTTCTCAAGCCATGTCTACCGGGCATATGGCGTTTTTCACCATGTCTGCATGGTAGCGGGTGTCTTTCACCATGTCTGCAGGGCGACGGGTGTTTTGCACCATGTCTGTTTGGCAGAGGGTGTTTTTCACCATGTCTACCGGGCGACGAGTGTCTTGCACCATGTCTGCCGGGCAGAGGGTGTTTTTCACCATGTCTGCCAGGCGGCAGGTGTCTTGCACCATGTCCATCCGGCATAGGGTGTTTTCTACTTATCGCAGGAGGTAATCAGTTTGTTTATGCATTTGGCCCAGGCTTGTGAATTATTCCTTCAATTTTCATTGAAAATAAAGGCTTTTATTAACTTTGCTCATAGGCAATAATGTCATAACAATTGATCATCCTTGGCATGCGAGGTCTCCGTCCTTCAAGCTGCTTGAGTCTTCGAGCTTTTCGTCTCAAACATGGTCCAAGGGATGATAGGAGGTCACACGTAGTACTTTCTCAGGTTGTAGGCATTCCACTGCTTGTCGATTTCTTTGTCGTTCATGGTGGTGAGGGTGTAGCTTCAATTTCCGCCTACTCGGCTGATTTTGTATGAACCTTCCCAGATGGGTGCCATCTTTTTGGAGTTTTCCCGTCGTACGGTGATAAAGGCTTTCCTGAGGACTAGGTCTCCTGGCTGAAACTGCCGGATTTTTACCTTTTGTTGTAGCTGGAGATGAGATGTTGTTGATAAGTCGCGATGTGGGTGATGACCTTCTCGCGCTCTTCCTCTGCCAAGTCTAAGTTGGTGGCCATCTCATTTTCGTTCTGCTCGAGGTTCGGCAGTACAGTGTTGATGCTTGGCACTGCGACATTGGGATGAATGATCGCCTCAAAACCATACGCCAAGGAGAATAGAGTCTCGCCGGTTGCTCTCTTTTTGGTGGTGCGATATGCCCATAGAACACCGGGGAGCTCATCTGGCCACTTGCCCTTCTTGTCTGAAAGGGTCTTCTTAAGGCAATCGAGGATAGTCTTGTTGGACGCTTCGGCCTGCCCGTTGCCCTGTGGGTATCAGGGCGTGGACATGTGCTGCTTGATGCCATATTTTTCGAAGAATCTTACCAAGTCTTTGCCCACGAACTGTGGGCCACTGTCGATTATGATGGAGTGTGGGATGCCGAAGCGGCAGGTGATGTTCTTCCATATAAAGCGCTCTATGTCCAATATGGGTAGTTGTGGTCACGGGTTCGTCTTCGACCCATTTTGTGAAGTAGTCGGTCGCTACAATCATCATGCATCTGCCCCCAGTAGCAGGCAACATTGATCCTACCAAGTCGATCGCCCATTACATGAATGGCCATGGGCTTGTCTACGTATAGAGTTTGTTAGCAGGTAGTGCGGGAGGCGATAGGCAGCGGAGATGTGGTCTTGAAAATGATCTTCGAACGAGCATGTTGTTCCACATGTAGTAGCGTGCTGCCTTTATTTGGAGCTTCCTAGACTCTAGTCTGTCTGCGGGGAGCGTTACATTGACTATGTAGTCGATGATTGGATCTTGCCAACTCAAGGTCGTGCTGATCTGTGCCACTTCGCTTGCTAGTTCCTCATTTATGCTTGGCTTCTCCAGGTACTCGACTGGGATTGAGGTCTGAGCTGATGGTCTAATGCGGAGCCTAGGCTTGCCAGTGCGTCTGCATGGGCATTTGCTGCCCGTGAAACCCGAGTGAGTGTGTATGCTTGGAACGTCGCTAGCTGCTCTCGTACCTTCTCGAGGTATCGGGCCATCATTGGATGTTTTGCTGAGTACTCCCCAGAAGCTTGGTTGGTGATCAGCTGGGAATCGGAATAGATTGCGAGCTTCTTCACCGCTAGGTCTTTTGCCAATCAGAGACCTGCTAGTAGGGCTTCATACTCTGCTTCGTTCTTCGATGCTTTAAAGTTCAGAGTGATCGCCTGCTGGAGTACTGAGCCGTCTGAGGTAGTGAGAACTAGGCCTGTTCCCGATCCTTGATGGTTGGATGACCCATCGACTTGAAAACGCCAAAAATCTCCATCAGGTGGGGCAGGTACGCTCTATGGAGTGCTCTGCTACCTCCGAGGTGCTTCCGGGCTGTGTTGCTGCATCCTTCAGGCTTGAGGTGAATTCTGCTATGAAGTCTGCCAGTGTCTGGCCTTTTATTGTCGTGCGGGGCTGGTATGCTAAGCCGTATTGACCAAGTTCCAACACCCACTTCATTACTCGCTGAGAAACGTTCGGACTATGCAAAACTGATCGCAAAGTATGGTCTGAGCTTCCAAGCTGCAACAACTAGTGCCAAAATTAGTTTTTCGATCTTCGTGTATCTGGTTTTCGCATCGAGAAGAGCTTTAGATGTGGGCAGAGCTTACTGCTACTTCTGATACCGCCAGATAGATGTAAAGGTTCTCCGCTGCTTCCGGTTTGGATAGTAGTGGAGGTGATGTCAGGTACTGCTTCAAGTCCTGAAATGTTTTTTCACACTCATCGTCCCATTTGTCCTTCTGCGCCTTTTTGATTGCCTTGAAGAAAGGCTTGCATCGGTCGGTAGATCGCGAAAGGAAACGATTGAGTGCGGCTGCTCGTCCGGTCAAACTTTGGATCTTCTTCAGAGTTAAGGGCAATTTCATGTCCAGGATCGCTTTGATCTGCCTTGAATGAGCCTCGATTCCTCGTTGGGTTACAAGGTACCCTAAGAATCGGCCTGAGGAGACGCCAAATGTGCACTTGGCTAGGTTGAGCTTCATGTAGTACTCTCGAAGAATGGCAAAAGTTTATGCCAAGTTGGGAATCTGGTATGACCGCTGCTTGCCTTTCACCATGATGTTGTCGATGTAGACTTCCATGGTGACCCTGATCTGCTTCTTAAACATCGTGTTTACCAACCGCTGGTAGGTTGCTCATGCGTTCTTGAGGCTAAAAGGCATAACCTTGTAGCAGTATGTGCCTCGCTCGATCACGAATGCAGTTTTTTCTTTGTCAGGCTTGTGCATGGCAATCTAATTGTAGCCTGAATATGCGTCCAAGAAGCTAAGCAGCTAGTTCCCGGATGTTGAGTCAACGAGAAGGTGGAGTCGGGGAACCGGGTAGTTGTTTTTAGGGCATGCCTTGTTGAGGTCGGTGTAATCCATGTATACTCTCCATTTGCCCTTCTCTTTTTTCATTACTAGCACGACGTTGGCCATCCATGCTGAATGTGCCACTTCCTCAATGAATCCGGCCTCCAGTAGTTTGTTGATCTCTGCCTCAATGATTGCTACTCGCTCGGGTGTGAAATGTCACTTTTTTGGATCACAAGTTTGGCAGCTGGGTTGACGTGCAACTTGTGACAAGCTATCGCTGGATCAATGCCGGGCATGACAGAGGGTGACCATGCGAAGACGTCACGATTTTCCCTAAAGAAAGTCGTGAGTTCTTCCTTCTCTGTTGGGCTCAGACGTGAGCCGATTCTAGCCGTCTTTTCCGGCTGATGGGGGTCAAAAATGATGTTTTCGGCGTCTTCTTCGGGTTTCCATCCTGACTCATCTTCTAGGGCATTGTCGACCTTAACGTCATCTTCTTAACCTGCTTGCTGTAATTGTTATTTGGAGGTGGTAGAGCTGTCTTTCTGCACTTTGGCTGCTGCTGCTGAGGTGAAAGAATTCTTCTTTTACTCTTTGAGAACTTGTACAGTGCATCACCTGGACATGGCCTGGTCGCCTTTGATTTCTCCGACTGCTCATCCTATGATGCGAAATCAGATTTTCTGATACTCGACCGAGGTCACAGCTTCAATCTTCACTAACCAGGGTCGGCCTAATATCCCGTTGTGAGGAGATAGGTCGCTGACGATCATGAAGGTCTGCGATGAGACAATCGGCAAGCTAGTTACGTCGAGTATGATAGTACCAATGGTAGTTGAAGTAAGTCCGTTGAATCCGGTCAATACCTTTGCTTTGCGTTAGACCGTGCTTTCCCGGCCCATCTTTTGGATGACTGACAATTGTAGGAGGTTGACTGAGCTGTCGTTGTCCACTATGATTTTGATAACGATGGCGTGGGCCAGTTGTACAGAAATCACCACGGCGTCGTCGTGGGGAAAGTTTACTCCTTCAGTGTCCTGGTCGGTGAAGCCGACGATTGGTCCAGGTACAGCATCTATAGCTTGAACCTGATTGACCGATCTCGCATGCTGGATTTTCCTCTTCTTTGAGTTATTGGTGGCCCCCAGATGGTGCACTCATTGGTTGTGTGCCCGGAACCCCTGTGGAATGCACAATACTTGGTTTGGTCCATCTTTAAGGTGTTGCCCTTTATAAGCGGCGACGGTTTGAGCCATGGCTTGTCCTTGAGGTCGTGAAAGATTTGGCTGATCGGGACTAAGAACCTAGTGTACGACTTGGGCGCCGTGCCTTCCTTCACTGGTGACCAGTTCTTGCGCTTGTTTCCTGGCTTGCTTTTGATGTTGAGCGGTTTATCGTTCGCCTTCTTCTGAGTCAGTTCCACGGCTCTGCGTGGCTGCTCAGGCGGCTTCTATAAGCGTTTTTCCTCCTCCGAGAGGGAGTGTTTTTCTGCCAAAGCATAAAAGTTTGCCATGGATATGTTCTCGCCTATAATCAATTCTCCGAAAAGCGGGTGATTTGCTGGGAGTCCTTTTCGGAAAGCTGAGTATGCGATGCTAACTTCGCATCGGACGATTTTTGCCTTTTCTGCTTTGAATCTCTTGACATAAGTACGGAGTGACTTCTTCGGGTCATTTTTCATGCTAAAAAGGTGGTCAAATCTTTTCTTGATCGAACGGTATGACGAATACTCCTTAATGAAAACCAAGGAAAGTTCATCGAAGTTCTGGATTGAACGTGGCAGCAGAGTGTGGAACCAGTCTTACACTTCGCCTTGTAGCGTTGTGGCAAAGATCTTGCACATGAGAGCATCATTGTTGGCGTAGAGGGTCATGGCACTTCGGTAGTGCATCAAGTGTCTGTCCGGATCTTCATCTCCCCTAAACAAGGTGAAATGTGGTGGGTTGAACTTCCGCGGTGGTTCCGTCCGCTCGATCTCGTCTGTGAATTGTGACCTGCTCAAGTTGGCCATGTCTCTACGGAGGGCATCGTCGTTAGTGTCAATGTGCCAGAATTCGCGCAGCTGCTCTGCTACGAGCCTTTGTACTTCCTCCTGGATTTGTGCCTGGTGGGACAGCGGAGCCTCCGGCTGCCCTCGGTGTTGACCTACTGGTCCATGTTGCTCTTCAGCATGTCCTGCTCGTCTATGTCGTGGTTGTTGTGCACGTAGTCCATGTTGTGCTGCTCGCCGTCGCGCTTGTCGGGGGCTGCCAGTGGAACTTGAGCTGGACTACTCACGTGCTCTTCTCTAGGCGTCATGCGGCTGCCTACTATGTTGCCTCGTAGGAAGATCTCCTTGTGGGCCTAGCCTCATGTGGACGCTTCTCCTGGAAGGTCTTTAGTGCTCGTCGAAGTGTGGACCCAACCTCGAATGCACACTGACTCGTAAGCCGAGTCAGGAATGAACTCTTCTATGTGCATTTGGGCAGGAGAAGACGTTTCCTCGAGGGCCCAAACGAGAATGCACACTGCCCGAGCGCTCGGTTCGTGGCTGGCTGAGCGACTCTTTGCCGGGACATCGCTGGAATGAGTCACATTCTTCCGCCCTTATCCTACTTCAGGACACCTCGTCTGGGGCACACTGCATCTCAATACCCTCGAGGAGTTGGTTCACCAAGGTGGTCTGATGCGCGAGGGCGTTCGTCAAATTGGCGACCTGCTGAGGCAGATGGTGCTCGCCATTTGGATTGGAAGAGCCTGGATGATGGGCGTCTCCATGTGTGGTGGAAGTATAGTAGACTGCAGGTACAAAGCTTGAGCCCATAGTGGGCAGTCCTTGGATCTGCATGGTCCCGGGCCCTCCTGGCGATTGGGCTGCCACATCTTGGCCTGCTGGCTGAGTGGCTTGGGCTTGGGCCCGTTGAGCTGTTGGCAAGCAGCAACTGCCGAATTCTGGGCTCGGGTTTGGGCCTACTGTGTGACAAGGCCAATTGTTGCATTGGGTTGGGTCTCCTGCCCAGGGCTCGCTGTGGTAGCTACCAAGTTCTGGGCCTCCTGCCCATAGGCTTAGAAATTGACTTGGGCCTCATGCCTAGGGTTTGGTGGAAGTGGTGCCGTGGCCTGGTGGCCTTACCGTGGCTGCTGGGTCACGGTGGTGACTGTGGTGACGCGGCTTCGAGGCGGTAGGGCTCCTTCTACTGTCATGTTGAGCCTTGAGGACCTCCGTCGTGGGGCTATGTCCTCATCTCCACTCTCTAGTCCAAATCCTTGCACGTACGGTGTTCTGTTCGTCGTAGTTTTTGAATTTCCTACCATTGTATCCTTTCTCCAGGGATTGATCAAAAAACTTTTCTAGGAAAAATTAATTGATACGACGTGTGAGAAATTCAACGTAACAGAAAATTCAAGAAACAAATGCGAGAGGCTTCTTCGAGTATTTTGAATCAGCTCTCAATGAAAGCACCAATTTGTGGATGCAAATTTCCGCCGTCTTCAGTCTCGACGAAAATGCACCTGCAAAACAATTAACACCTTCGATCAAAGACCTAAGCCTTACGTGCCCACGAGGTGGGGGGGTTAGGTCAACGGATCTCTGATGCCTAAGTTAGTTTCTCTGATAGAGTAAAGTGTTTTGAGGCTTTTTAGGGTTGTCCAAAACTCTAAGAAATTGGTAGAATATGGAGTATTTATAGGGATAGGGTCGGCCATATAGGGTTTAATGGAGAAAATATTCTCTAAATATTCCCAAGATATTTAATAGGAGATAATATCTTGAGATAATAGGGTAATAATCCTTAATTGGTTTAAATTTGGATTACTTACTTGATTGGAGTCAATCTTCAATTAGGAATGTATTAAAGATAGGATTTGGGTAATTAATCCTTATCTTTAATTCCTTGCCATGGGCAGGTGAGCTGTGGGCAGTTGTGTTCAACTACTGAGTCCTCCAAGGATGTGAGCTACGCGTGGGAGAATCTGAGAAGCCAGCCCATTTATTAAGGGCAATCTTGTCCTTCTTGAATAAAAGTCCACATGTCGCCACTAGAATTTTTGGGATTATTTTTGGCTCCACAACTAGCATTCGCTCATTGTGCCGACGACTTCATCAACTGTACTGGCTTCATCACTAAAGACCTGATGCGCCATTTACTTGAGTATTTACACACTCAAGGGGGAGTGTTACAATCCTATTATATTAGGAATGTGATTTCTAGTATATCTTGGAATATCTCTTATATTCCTATTAGGAGTTGATTACCTATTAAGAGTTGTAATCCTAAAAGGGTAAGGAATTAGCATTCCCTACTACTATAAATAAATGCACATTGGGGTGGAATAGAACACACCCTATAATTACACATCTCTCTCTTTCTCTCTACTATTGCCGCACCTTCCCTCTCTCTCTGGCCTCCATAATTGTTTAGTAAATTATGCCTACAACAAAAAGTATTTGCCAAAAAGACTCAACTATGGCTCATTGTGTATGGTTTAGACGAAAGAGGCCAGGAAACAGTCATGTGGGTTTTCAAATCAGAAACAAAAGGAATTGCACAATTCAATGCACCTTTTCATCAGTGGTGAAGCCAGGATTTCTCGATAGGAGGGGCGAACTTAAAAGAGTGCAAGGTTGACAAGGATCATTTTGGAGAAGTGTCTACGAATTGCTTCACGATAATGAGGTGGATAATCAAACATTTGACGTCTATGTCCAGGGCCTACAAGAAGGTTAGCCAATATTTCATCAAACTCAGTGGCCTCACTTTGTTGTGAACTACTCGGAATATTCGAAGGAGTCCTCTTGGAATATTTGAAGGAGGAGGAGGACTACTCGGAATATTTGAAGGAGAAGGACTACCCGAAATGTTTGAAGGATAATTTAAGCATTGTTTCTTATAGTATTGTTCCATTACGTAACTGTAAAATGAAAAGAAAAAGAAAATTCTTAGACTCTTAATCCTAGAGTAGACTATACTAATATGCATAATAACTAATCCGACCAACAATTCAATTAATCAATACCAATAAGCATACAAATTATTCAATAAATAAATATTCAATTCAACTAATCATATGAATAATTGTATACATTATGTAATAATTCAATTAATTAATCAATAATCAAGAATTCAAATTTTAATTTTCACCCTAAAAAATAATTTCATAATTTCATATCAATAATCAATAACCAATAACCATATTAGTGCATTACCATATGATTTTATACCAATTAAACAAAATTTGTATTAATTAATTAATTAGGGTTGGAGATTATAAATTTAGGGATTCAAAATTCGTATTAAATTGGCCTGGGTGTTTGAGCACAGTGTTCTTCCTGTTTTACCCTCGCTCATTCTATGTTATTACAAGTCTGCCACATTCCTTTTGACACGTGGGATCACACTCCCCTTCCTCCTCACTTCTTCCTTCTTATTCGACTACCTTTCCACTCAAAACCTTCTGCTCAAAGGGCATACAAAAACAACTGCCCTCTCTTACCTTGGACGAAGACGAAGGAAGACGCCACCCACCACCCATCCTTCTGCTCCTCCTCCACTCCAACCTTCGGCGGAATTCCCCCGTGTTTCCTCGATTCCAAAGAGAGCAGCAGCAGCAAAATCAGTCGGTTTTCCGGCAAGGGGAGGGGTTGAACCACCGCTCCAGTCTTGTTTTCCGGCGAGGGGAGTGGTGGCCGCCACTCCTCGCCCTCACGTGGCTTCGCCACTGCTTTTCATGGAGTTGATTAATTTGGTTTCTAGCAAGTAGCACAATATTCAAAATCATTCACAAATCTTACACATGACATGACATAGTAATTCCTGATGACAATGAATCTATCAAGAAAAAATTTTCCTTTTAATTAAGTTTTAAGTGAAGGATTTTAATAGCACATATACACTGTTATTAGTTTTTTTGTGTGTTTATAATACAAGGTCATGTTTAAATTTTTTTGTATAACACTATTTTATTAGTATAGAATGTTGTGTTGATGTTATATATAATTCGTTGTCATATATAAGTTGCTTTCATCAAGTAGGGATGAATATTAATCTGTAATTGACATAATTATTTTAGATGCACTGAATCGGAAGAGACATTAATATGTATTTTATGTTACAGACAAAAGAATGAGTGCTTTCCTCTCACCCTTTATCAATGCAGATATCAAATCGTCCACAACATCATGTGTACTCATCAATATATACTAATAAATATGGTGGGGCGGATTCTAATACATAATCAAAACCTAGCTCCATCCAATAATAAAAAATCTATTTTTTAATTCAAAATAGTCTTTGAGATTGGTATGACTCCTCACTTTGATTCATGATATTTGAAATTGATATAAGTGATCCCTGAATTTGTACATTATCAATCATTTTGGTCATTCCGTGAAAAGTTATGTTAAATAAGGACCAAAATGACAAAAATACTCGTAATTTAGTAAACAATGGGCGAAAATGATTTGACAAAAATTAAGGGTATTTTTATCATTTTATCCTTATTTAATGGAGATTTTTCACGGGATGACCAAAATGATTGATGGTAGACAAACACCACTCTATTGATTTCAAATCTCATAATTCACAATGAGGAGTTATGTCAATATCAAGGACTATACACTCCTTTCAACTTGCCACTTAATTTTAAAGTCTATCAAACTTGTACAATTAATATACTTAAGCTTCCAATGATGCAGTTCTACTACAGTTGCCTTATAAACAAATAATAATTTTTTTATTACAACCGATATTCTACACTAATGTATAATAAAGGTCAAGGAATGACTTGGGCCTGAGAAGCTAAAGAAGAATGCCCTAAACAGCACAATCCACCACTTTGAAATAGATCACAATTGAAGTACGCCTGGTCATATATATATATATATAGGGGACTAGAAACAAAAATAGGGTGGGTAGTTAATCCAACAATTTGTGTGGGACATGAAATCAAGGTGAAGGACCCAAGATGTTCACACACCAAGACCAAGCAGCTGGCGTAACATATTGCCTGCTACAGTAGTTTCGATTAGAGGCTGCGTGGTTTAGGAGAACAACTTGAACACTAAAAACACAAGATGCTTTCCTTAATAGAAAAGTCAAGATAAACTCAAGATCAGATCACAAGCAAATTGTAGCTAGCTTTCTTAGGACGTAAATTAATGAAAATATATCTCATCAAATAATTGGCATGCTATACACTTGCAGGAAGCAAGCTACGTGTGATTCCTTCTATAATTAGTGTATTACGGCCGGATGCGTGTGGGTCACAACATCACGTCAATTTTTGACGATTGCAAAGAATACAGGACTATGATTGGTGCATGGACAGATTCTTCCACCCAATTATATTACTTTAGGTTTTCATATAATACATTCAACTATTTCGAAGTTTTAATCTCATTCATGTTGGATACAAGTCAATTGATATGGAAACTTGCTTGTTATCATAAGAGACACCACGCATCTTGGTTCCTTGATTAATGCACTTGCACGAGTATGGAGTGTTTGCGCACGCCCTAGGACTCGAAGGTTAGAGGTTGGCTACATATATATTCAAGTTGTTCCATGATCTTCGCCTCATGTGTACTCCTTATTGTGTGGACTTCATTTGTGAAGATGGAGACAGCCTAACTAGGGAGGATCGATGAGCTTTCTAAATTTTAGGGTTGGGAGGCCGGGGAGCACGAATTTGCTCTGCTTTCTAGGTGTGTTTTTTTTTTTTTTTTTTTTTTTTTTTTTTTTTTTTATGGACTATGGAGTGTGTTATCAACAATTCTCAACAGTGTCCCAGTATAGTTAAGATGAGAATTACGGATCAACTCAAATGTTGTCCATAGAACAATTTAAGAGGATACACATGCCAAAAACATAATTTTGCAATTACAAACTCATGAGGGAAAAAATATAATTCTTCGGCCATGGAGGATGGTTAGTTGTAAATCCTAAACCCTAGTCACAAGGACTAAACTTTGCGAGCCGAAGAACTAAAGGTATCGTGAAGAAAGAACCACACTGCCCTTTGATGATTTTGTAATCGTTAGTAAAGAAGTCTTGCTATGAGTTACCTCTAACAAATGTCGAGCATCCTTCGCACAGTCTTTTATGAAGCGCACAAACCACAAACATACTTCCTCTGACCAAACAACAGATGTTGCTTTAGGATCTGAGAGGTTGAGTAAAAACTCATGACCACAACATATCCATAAAAACTCATTGACAAAGCAAGAGAGTGACTACAATTACGAAGACTTTTCTTGCCAAAGGGAGAGCGACCACAACCGAAAACAGAGAGAGAAAGAGAGAAGATAGCAAGACATAAATTAATGCTTACCTACGGCATAAATTCTTAAAGACTTATTCTACCACATTACACCCCATTAAGAACAACATAAACAAACAAACAAACAAAAAAATCAATAATAGGATGAAACTCCCGTCTCATCAATTTCTTTTTCGTCTCACTTCCTTGGTAACAGAAGATTGGGTGGGGGTGGGCCGTTGAGCAGCCATGCCCAGATTTAGAAGCTTCATTAAGAAATCTGGAAGTTGACTGTTGAACCATTTTTTTTGTTGTTGCAGAGAGCATAAATCTGGAGTGGGAGCTGAAATCATGCATAAATTAAATTGATTAATATTCCCCACAACTAAATTGGATCGTAGCAGGACCTAAGATGTCATTTTGGAGTATCAATCACTGAACATAGTGAAGTGATCTAATCAAACTTTCATGCTTTGAATTTTAGGGTTCCATGCTTTAATCTCTCGGTGTTTTGCAAAAACACCTCCAATGAAAAATAAAAATGGTTTTCCCTATCCGCTTGAAAATTTCTTCTGTTGAAGACGGCCTATCTACCGTGTTAGAAATTTTATAGGTTGGGTAAAGAGGTGAGGGAGGAGACATAAGATAGATTTTCCGTTTAAAAAAATTTTAAAAATAAAAATAAAAATAAAATAAAATAAAACTCAGGTTTTCTTTGTTCTTGATCTGGTGCAATGCGTTTGATAAATCTGTCAGTTGCAATAAGTTAGTCCCTCACATGTCCTAAAAAAGTGGCCCTTGTGAGCCGCACTGTATACGCACCAATGTTTAAAATAAAAATGTCATTTACTACTATACTCTAGTGATATTTATTTTTACTTCTAAGTGAGAGATTTTATGTTCGATTCTCACTAAAAGCGAATTTAAATCATATTATTGCTAGTCCATTGTGAAACATAGGCTCTTAGCCCACTCACCCACTCTCTTAGAATCAATAATATATCGTTTGTTCCAAAATAATTTTATTGTGAAAAACAAATCTGTTCAGATTTCAAACAATTCAAATTTGTGGGAAAAAAATAAAAATTAAAATCCCTATTTAGTATTAATCTTAGCATGATTCAGGAGAAATTTTTCTTGGTACCGGGAATACCAACTCGCTAGTGACAGTTGACCAATGAGCATCAAACACCTGGCCTTCTTCCTTTTAGGGATAGCTGAATTAATTCATTTTTTTCAACTTTCAATTTCACCCCTGTGTAACTTTAATTAAAAAAAAAATGAACTTAAGTAAAAACAAAACAAAGTTTACCCAGATTCCGATCCTCTGCGCCTAACACCCTCACCCCACCCATCCTCTTTTGCTCCTCCAAGCCTCACCTATTTCTCTCCCTCCCTTTCCCTTTCTTTCTCATTTTCTCTTTCTTTTTTTCTTTCGCCGGATAAGGACATACGAGAGGTCAACATCGAAGATAGCAGATTTAAGGATTGCAGTTGTCGTCGACCATCTTGGGTTCCATGCCGAAGAGAAGGAGAAAACGGAGGGAAGATGAGAGAGAAAACGAGGAAATAAGTGAGAAGAGACGGGATGTCACAGATGAATTCGCCAACCATCGGTGGAGGTGGGTTGTTGCTAGTATAGCGGCGGCATGGAGGGTTTTATGTGTTTGTTGGTCTGAGTTACTGATAGCGCGTTTACTAACCCGTAATCGGAATGAGAATAAGGAATCCGATTCCGATTATGGATTATACATGTGTTTACTAAAATTTGGAGGAATCAAAAGTGTGTGGGGGCCACACAAAAAATGGAAACCAATTCCTTAAATTGAAGGATTTGAATTCCCAACATATACAAGGTATTTGGATTCCGGATTGCCCTAGCAATCGGAATGATAATTTGTTTTCCTTTATGCCTTCACTTACTTTCATTATTTCTAAGATTATCCTTTTAACCCTAGACTTATTTTTCTTTTCACCCAGCTCATTTTCTATCTTCACCCAGCTCATTTCTTTTCACCCAACCCATGTCCTTCTAGCTCATTAAGCATAATTCTATGCTCATTCACATTATGCACAACTCCATACATATGCCGAAGAGAAAAAATTACAACTTGAGCGAAAAAATTTAGATATTAAAGTCAATACTTAAATTTATAAAAAAATAAACAAAATCATTTTAGTATGTCTATGAAATAAAAAAGCAATTTAATTTTTTCTTACTATTATATACTATATCAAATTTTATTAAAAAAAAGTATATAAAATATTTGATTTGAGACAAGGGCATTTTAGTAATCATACTGGTTTATATTCCGATTCTGCTGAATTAGTAAACAGCTTTATGAAATTGTATTCCGATTTCGGACAGTTTTAGTAAACAACTTCAACAGGAATCTGATTCTGATTCCACCTCATTTCAATTCCTCCTCAATCCAATTCCTCCTCGATTCAATTCCTCTCAATTTGATTACGGATTAGTAAACGCGTTATGAGAGTTCTTGATATTAGGGTTAGATTAGGAATTGTATTGATATATATAGGATTAACATTTGGCATTTTTTTATTCCAGAAAAATGAAGAGGTAGGTGGCAAATTGTTATTTGTTGGGAATGCCAACTCATTTAATGTGCTGGGAACGTCGAAAAATTTCTCATGATTTAGGAAGGTTTTAATAATTTTTGCTAAATTCAAAGTATTCAAATTATAATAAAGTTGTAATATAAGATTTTAGTCAATCAAGACAGTTTCACTTGTATCTATGTATGTTCTACGTCATGTACTCTTTATACTCAATTACGTACGTTAAGCTACTTAGTATTACAGTCTAATAGTATTTTTACCTTTGCTCAATGCAAATCTAACCAAATCAAATTTAATAATTCTACAGAAAAGAAAACCTAATACTTGTAAGTTTAATCTAGTAATTGGTGAACCAGTTGAAAGATTCCCTTAAACAATTTGGTGGGTGGGTGATGAGCATCAAGCCAACACAGATGTAGCATACAATGCAAATTTGCAGAGATAACTTGTCTTCTTTTATCCAAACATGCTTACGTTTGACTGTGAATCTCAGACACGTGCACGGAGAGGAAATGTTTTGGTGGCAAACCATAGTTAACACAAATAATAATAACAACAACGACGACGTGGAAGCATTAACATTTTGTTAGCAATATAATACAAAAGAGACTTTGTAATTAATTGCTAATCATTTAGGATGAATGTTGAGATGATGAGCATTTTTATGTGTCAATTTGCCAATTGTAACTGTGCCGAAGGTCTCATTCATAAGTTCTAGAGAAAGCTAGGAGTTATTTGGAGGTATTTGGCTGTTATAGAAATATTACAAACACTTGTTTGCGAAAATAGAAATATCAACATAAACTACACGAATGATAATATATTGGAGGAAAATTTCACCTACATAGATATAATATTATATACATATATCATAGATAGAGTATTAATATTGCATAGATATTGTCAATGCGTGTAAGTATATTGTACAAGTGTTATTATTCTTAATGGCGATAGATATTGTCAATAAGGATTGTTATAGTTGTCGATATGTATTGTATATAGGGGTGTGATATCCACACACCCCTTTTTACTTCTCACACACCTTTCTAATTTTCGGCCGTCGGATCGGATGAAATAAAGAAGATCTAACGGATAGAAATTAACAAGGGTGTGTGAGAAGTAAAAATGGGTGTGTGGATAACACACCCCTTGTATATAAAGTCTATATGCTCCCGATATTGTTAACGTTGTTGACACTTTCACTCACCACCACCCACGATGTTGCTATCACCGAAAGCTAAATTTTCTTGCAGTCACAAGCAGGAGGTCCACAATAGAAAGATGAACTCAGATCGATTGGAGATCGAACTCGAAACGAGTAAAGATCGAGTCCGACTCGGTTAGAGAGTGAAAGTCGTAGAGAGAGAGAGAGAGAGAGAGAGAGAGAGAGAGAGAGAGAGAGAGAGAGAGAGAGAGAGAGAGATCCATGAGGACCAAATCACCTATATGGAACATTGTTGGGTAATGGACTCAACATTTGACCAAGCAAGGTCTGCAATAGATTTGTTCAAGTTCTATAATGGATTTACTCTGATTTTGAGCTGTTGAGGTTCCATTGCTTAAATTCTTCTATTTCTGCACTGCTTTATTAAAATTGTTCTACAATGTCCAACTTCCTTCAATTTAAACTAATTTATATCTAAAAAACTTATTACTGGTTTAAAAATAAAAAATTAAATTATTGAATCCCAGGAGGATGCCAAACATATTCTTAACCTTTAAATTGTGCTAAAATACCCTAATTAGATTTCTACACCCGCATGACATATATATAATTCGTGGTTAGATTTCTATACCCGCATGACGGATGTAAATCGTGGTATCACAATATAAGTACAACGCTTCAACAAGCAAAAAGTGTTAAGAATATCCTATATATTAAGGATAATGTTAGAGAAACTAAATTTATAGACCAAATTTTACAAACCAAATAACATGGAAGTTGATGGTTTAATTATTACTTAAGTGTTGATTAACGTGTGCTTATTTCTTATTGGTGACATATTATTTTAATTTGCAAATTTAGTCTACAAATTTGGTCTAAGTTGCATTACTGATATATTAAATACTCTGTGTAATCATTCATCAAACTATACTTTATTTATTTTTATTTTTTGTTGAAATTTAGACTCCCTTTACAATTGAATAGAAAAATGATCATCAACCAAAAGCTAGTAGGTGATCAGGGCTGGCCCTGAGGGTAGCCCAAGTAAGCGCCCGCCTAGGGCCCCCAAAAAAAATTTATATCCTGTAATTAACATATAAATACAAAAAAAAAGAGTAAGAAATATCATAACTCATTTGTTAGTGCAGTGGAAATGTTGGCTTCATTTTTCTTTGGGGTGTTCAGTTCGAAACACGAAGTTGCCTTTCACTATCCAACTCACAATTCATTTATCCAAATGCATATAAAGTTATAAAACTCAAGGCTCTTTGCAATCTTTTTTCTTTCAACTTCTCACTCTCTCCATATCTATCGAATGTTTAAACCAACTTCTCATTCTGTCCATTTCTATTTAATGTTTAAACCAACTATCATATGCTCTTAAAGATTGTACTTTAAAGTAATCAAAACTTTGAATTTTATATTTTTCTTTTCAATAACTTTTTATTCAATGGATTATTTTAATATTCAATTTGTTAGTGTGATGTTGATTTTAGAAGAAAAAAAAACACAAGAGAAACAATTGGCGTTGAATTAATTATACTCGTCAATCAAGTTTAATTGTTATTTACTCTATTGATCATCAAGTTTTATTGTTCTTCACTCTCAATTTTAAACTCTTGACTACAAACATTTAGTACATTTGTGTCTAAAAACGTGAATCGTGTAATGTTTAAATAAGGTTTGTATATTTATCTTCTTTTGATATTAATTTTTAATGATATTTGATGTGAAAATATAACTTTTTATGTATTTAGCGAATTCTTTTTTTATACAAAGAACCAGAGATCAAAGAATTTTAGGACCCTACTTCGAAGGCTCGCCTAGGGCCCCCTAATTCTTAGGGCCAGCCCTGTAAGTGATATCATCCTTAAGATTGCATTTCATTAGCAAGATGAGAATATTATTTTTATGATTCAATTTATACCTTGGCACAATTATATTCTCCAAAGGAAGGATGCAGAATTTAACACGTATATATCATAAGAATGTATTAGAACATATCACTCAATCAGTCCATGGAGAGGGGAGCTAAATAATTAATTGGTCTTTTGGTCTTTGTCATGGATGATTGCAGGGCATGTCTCTCCCTTTCATTGTTTGGTCACTCCTAACCCGTGGATTCTTCCCCCTGACAATAAACTTTGTACACTTGCTGGCCCCATGCTGCTTTTTTGCTTCCCCCAGTGTGCCACGTACTCTCCCAGCAGAGTCAGCCCTACGTCTACACAGTAAATACGACCACATTATGAACATGTACGTCAATTTCTAAGCAAAAGAGAATCACAAATTAAAACTGGCTGTAGATCTTATTTACACAATAATACAGAAGGAAATATTGACCACACGCAGAGTCACAGACGACATTCTCTCTCCCAATGCCTACAAGTTGGCTTGGATTATATATTTATATATATGGTTTCTCTGCAACTTGTTGGCTAGATTAAACTTTGATCTCTCTCTGCAACTTGCTAAGAAAATCGTTCACTTAGTCTTTGTGTTTGTTGGAAGAATCATTCTCCCTTTAAATTATAGTGATCTCAGATCGCCATAACTCAAGCAGCAAAAAAGTTTGCACTTGTTCTTGCCTCACATATTCTATTAGGTTTCAGCATTTTAGCCCGTGGAGAGAGAGAGAGAGAGAGAGAGAGAGAGAGAGAGAGAGAGAGAGAGAGAGAATGACATTAGAGGCGGTGGTGTTCCAAGAAGAACAATATAGCTATGGTTGGAAGGATTCGCAGGCCATAGGAGGAGGAGGTGGTGGTGGTGGATCTTGGAGCCATGGCTTTGATTTTGGAGAAGAAGATCACCAAGAAGAGAGTAATGAGGTAGGGAAACAAGGTTTCAATATGAGTTTGGACTCTTCACCTTCTTCAATGGTGCAAAGTGTCAATGACTTTGACACCAATAATGGGTCAGCTTTCAATCACGTGTTCCCTTCGATTGAAGCTCTGGCGGCCACCACAGGCCGGAAGAAGAGAAAGCGCATCCGAAGCATCAAGAACAAGGAATTTATGGAGACACAAAGGATGACCCACATTGCTGTTGAACGCAATCGGAGGAAGCAAATGAATGTCTATCTTGCTGCCCTCCGCTCTATGATGCCCGCTCCCTATGCCCAAAGAGTAAATTTCACCCAACTCTCTAGATTTGATATATGATGCTTTTGCAACATAATTGAAACCTCTCCTCATAAAGTGAAAAAGCAAAATATGAAAACATAAAATTTTCCATGTTTTACTCGAAGAAAATAATTAATGTCTTCTACTAACTTACCTAGAGTTCTTTTTGGTACATAGGGAGACCAAGCATCAATTATCGGAGGAGCCATTAATTTCGTGAAGGAGCTTGAGCAACTTCTACAATCTATAGAAGGCCAGAGACGAACCAAGCAACAATCAGATCATCACTTAAATTTCGCCTCGATCTTCTCTAGCTTCTTCGCCTTCCCTCAGTACTCGACCTGTTCGACCAACCATGGCCATGGCCTATACAACAATAGCTCAATAGAGCTTTCAAATGAGTTAACGGCTGAGAAGCGGTCGTCGGCGATTGCAGATGTTGAAGTGTCAATGGCGGAAAGCCATGCCAATATCAAAGTGCTTGTTAAAAAGCAGCCAAGGCAGCTCTTGAATATGGTGGTTGGTTTGCATTCTCTGCGCCTTATGATCCTTCACCTCAATGCCACTACCGTGGATAGTATGATCCTTTACTCTTTCAGTGTTAAGGTTAGTTAAAGATATAAATAATTTGTTGAGTTTTTTATTGTTTAGATTCATAAGTACATATCAACACAGAAACGAAAAGGATAATTATATTTTACACCCTTCACGATTGAGGTCATTTTCAAAATGAGACACAAGGTTTTAATTTTGTCGCATTACACCCTAAAGTTTTGAAATGTATTGATTTAGGCATTTGTCTTCTTTAATATCTAATCCTTCATCAAGCAATCAATTTGGACAAATTAATCCTTATGGTGTAAAATTAAAAAAATATATATTAAAATTTTGTGGTCTATTTTGAAATTCATCTTACACCTCATGAATGTAATTATACCAATAATAAAATTGATTACACTTTTAATGAGTTTAATTTATTAAGCCGAACCACTCTTATTAGTTTGATAAATAAGTGAAACCCACTTTTAATTGAATTTTGTGTTTGAATTGATGAGACAGATTGAAGATAATTCTCAGCTGACCTCAGTGAATGAGATTGCAGCTGATGTGTATGAAATGGTGGGTAGGATTCAGGAGGAAGCTCAGCATTTAGCTCAATAACCTTTATTAGTTTGTCCACTAGTATTGGCATCATGCTTTCTTCTTTATGTAATGTAGTAAATGGAAACAACTTGCGTTACATTTCTTAATTTGTACTTTCCAAGAATTATCTGCATTATGAAATGGCTTAAATTTCTGATGAACTTAGTTGTCCTCCCCATATTGGCATACTAGGTTGGTTGTTGTCGAAGAAATATGAGTTGTAAGGGCATATTTTTAAGTAATCCTAAAAATAAGTATTATTAGTATAAAATTGTAAATAAGAGACATTTTTGAAATGTCACGTGAACTTTTACACTTTCTAATTAGTTAAAGGAATTAAAAGTTTAATGGATCCCATTCTATTGTGATCACTATCTTATTCATTTTTTTTTCAAAGACATGCCTTTTATCTATTTATACATATTTTATAGGGTGTTTTTATGTTTCTGTTTATATACTTTTTATTGCAGGCTATATTTTAATATAATTTTACATATCAAAGAGGCATGTGAATTTTGTCATTTCTGTAGGTGTTTTGTTTGTATGGCCATATTTCTAAAGAATCCTAAAAGTAAGTGTTAATTTTTAAAATTATAAAGCCTACGTGGCCTGTATGCCAAATTATTAGAACCTAACTACATTTTTTGGTGGCTTGAATATTGATGTGGGCATTCCAATTCGCCCCGTGCTCTGCCAGCCAAATAACTTGAATGTGGTTATCCAATCATTGCGAAGTTTTGGATCTTGTGCACTAGGTTTGACAGCCTCAACTATATTGGTGAAAATATAGGTCTGCCAAATTTGTACCAAACTGTATGGAAGATACTCAAAGTAGACAAACGTCTTAATTGTAAAACTGGTTCAGCTGTATGTGTATTGAACTTGGAATGTAACCTGGGAGTAACCAATCATAGAATACCTCACGACCTCTTTCGGCAAAAGAATCAAAGACTCTTCGCTGACTGAGACTTAGGATAAATAGCCAGCCACATACTGAAAGAGAATCTTCATCTATCAAGTCAGTCAAACTCCTAAAGCAAACTGACTCTACAGCTCCAGGCCCATCTATCCAGTCAGTCGCCATCAATGGTTTCCTCTAGAGACCTCGTCTATGTAGTCGTTTTTTGTCCTTCGGCTGCCAACCCAAACCCATCTATCCAGTCAGAATTTGTGTTGACAATTAGTGGATCATTTACTTTTCACAAAAAGAGTGTGAAAGAGTTTCGCATAGAACCTTGATTTGTGTGTTGAGTTGATGAAAGTTTTTTTCTCGTTGCCAATACTCTTGTATTATAGGAACAGATTACTTCAGTGTGGTGGAACCTAGCCGGAATTGTATCGCACCAACAAATGATTCATATTCCCATGGTAAACCGTGAAGTGTGACAAAAATTAGTTCAGAATCTTCAATCAGGGCACCAGCATTAACAAGAGCATCATTGATCTCTTCAATTTGTTGAAGATATTGAGCAGCTGTGGAATTGCCTTTCGAGATGCTGGAGCTCATGGATGTGCGATTGAGAGGTCGTCGCAAGTCGTGACTCCAATTTTGCCCAAAGCACTCTGGATGTGGTGACTCCAACAGTGTAAGGAATGATCGACTCATAAAGCGTGGAATTGATCCAGATTAGGATGTTATGATTGTTCTTAAACCAAGAAACGTATGCCAGATTCAGAACTTGATTTCCAATAGCATCTGAGATGAATTGAGGTGGAAGAGGCACCGATCCATCAAGAATTCTAGTAAGATTATCGCGACGGAAGATCGGAGCAAACAACGTACTCTAAGTGAGATAATTGGCTGTAGTCAGCTTGATCAGAACCAGGGATCCTATATTCTGAATCATAATCGAAGGTGTAGAGAGAGTGGAGCTTGAATTAGAGAGATGATCAAGATGAATCTATGTAGCCGACTCAGAAGATGGAGAAGCTGAGGTCGCCATGAGAGAGAGTTAGGGTTTGGCGGTGAAAGCTTGGCGAAGAAGCTTAGGGAGGAAGAAAGCTTAGCGAAGAAGTTGTGGGAGGGAAAGCATGGATTGGATCAAGTCGGTGGACAGATGGCGAGTGATACCATGTTAGAGAAAATGAATTTCATTGAATGAATCATAAAATTACAATATTGTTGTATATATACAACCTTCCACACTCTCACATAACTCTAACCTTCTAACTAACTTGCCACCTATTACAACAATCTCAACTAATTAACCAACCTAATACAACAATCTCAACAAATTAACCAACTCTAAGTTTTATCTCCAACTGAGTCTTTTACAATGCTATCCTTAACATTAGATGTCATTTTACAAAGTATAAAATTTGTATTAAAAATTTTATTAAAATGCGGGTGGAAAATAAGATAGTGGGGTAGATTTATCACCACTTTTTTTTCTTTTTTTTTTTAAATCTTTTTGCTAGGTAATTACTAAATAGGTTAAAGATATTTTTTTTACTCTTTTCATATTTTTACCTTTTGTTAAGTAGACTACATGTATCTTTTAGTTGCTGAGTTTCTTAACTTGGTACAAGTGAGTTATGCTTTTTTATAGCGATAGATGTTCAAAATTGAGAACAGTTAAAATAAAAATAAAAAAACTATAAATGAAAACTAGGTACAATCAAACAAAGTACTTCTAAAGTTTTATTAAAAAAATTGCCCGACTTCTTCTATGTAAGCTGGGTTGACGCAACTCATCAATCTGCTTACTATTAATTGTGAGGAGATGATTTAACACATCTTTTCTCTCATTCTGCATTGTAATGGCTCGGAAAAATTGACTGGACCGTAGGAATGTAACTTTGTTAGGCATAGGAGGCAAAGAGAGCACGAAAATGATCGGATGGGTCACTACAGTACTTGTTACATCAGTTAATATAATTTCTCAAATTGAAAAAGAAATCATACGTCAAATCTTTATATATAAAGCCAAGGGTCTAATGAATAGTGTTTTTGGTGTCACAAGCTTCACCAAAAAAGGGGGACAAAAATGCCCCTTAAACAAAAAAAAAACTTCAAAAGCAACTCAAAAAAATGCATCAAATGTGGCATGGGCATTTTTGTCATTTTAATAGTATTTTTTAATAATTAATTTCTTTTGTACAATTTTTTTTTTTTAATAATTAGTACCTCACAATAGGCTAGTAATAATGTGATTCAATCAGTTTTTCATTAAATATTATTTTCTCTATTTTTAAACACGTTCAAAACATCTTAAGAGGCGTGCAATGCGGGTTATAAAAAAAGTCTTTCGCACGCGGATAATAATGTTATTAAATTAGTTGTCAAATGATTGTTTTTTTTTTAACAAACAATATTATCTACACTAAGAGGGTGGGGGTGGACTTAGCCTCACAATGAGTTAGCAATAATGTGATTCAATCAGTTGTTTATTAAATATTATTTTCTTTTTTCTTAATATAAATTCAATAGAGACTAATTTTATTATGTGAATTCAGCTGCTTTAATTGATTTATGAGGGGTTCATTCTAGCATGATCTAAGATTATTCATTTACTTCAAATATTTGACTTTCCTTTTGTCAATTTACGCATATAAATACATTTAAAATGTGTAAGTCGCGAATAGCACGCCGTGATTCAAAAAATGTCTTACGTGAGCGCGTGCATGAAGGCTGGTCTTGATAAAGGTAGTAAGTAATTAGGATTTGGAGAAGAAACAGGGGTGTAAAAGCACTTCCCATTTATTTGTTTTGTTTTCTTAAGTTTTAGCAATAACCGAAGCTTTCTTAAACATTATCTTATTATGGTGATTATCACTTTGTTAAGGAGCAAGAGGGTTCAAGACAAACTTTGACTTATTAAAACTACGTTCTAAGCTTGTAATCAGTTCAGTTAGTAAGAGATAATAGAAAACGGAAAAATTAGTATTCGGTCCCTAGTTATTATTGTTCATTTACTGAGATCTTATTAGTTTTTAAATTTTGATTGAATTCCCTAGCATTAATGTGATGATGAATTTACATGTTTATTACATAATTTTTTAAAATAAAAATTAGTAATTGATTTAGGATTTTAATACTCACACCTCTATTAAACTCCTAATTAATTTTCAATTCAAACATTTCCAAAATAAATAAAAAATTAGAATAAGTTTGTACCCATTAGTTTTTTATAAAAAGATCTCAATTTTTTAATCTTAAATGTACCCATTCATATAATTTTCAATTATTTTAAATCTTAAATGTATCCATTCTTAAATGTACCAATTTGTTATATGTAAAATGTATCATTTTTAATATAAAATGAACCCAATTTTTCAATATAAAATCCAATCAAAAATTTTTAATCCATTTTTAAATTTATATGGGTACATTCTTTTTAGTAGATTTTGAGAATGTATCCATGTTAAGTTTAATCGAAGAAATATACAAATGTTATTAAGTTTAATGTCTTTTTTTTCCTATGGTTTTGAAGAATGTACCCATGTTTTGTTTTGGTACAATAATTAAGTTTAATCGAAGAAATTTAAAAATGTTATTAAGTTTAATATCTTTTGTTTCCTGTGGTTTTGAAGAATGTACCCATGTTTTGTTTTGGTAAAATAATTTTTTTTTGTTAATTTTGATGAATGTACCTATATATATATACACACACACACACACAATATAATAGAGAGTATACTTTATATTTTATTACTTTTAATCCCACAAATTATGGGTTTTATTTAAAATCTTGTTAATATAAACAAGTACAAATGTCAATTTTTAATTTTTAATTTAAAAACTATAGTAACTTACATATTAAATTAATGTCAGGGACTTTGATCAAAAACTAAAAACAGACAAGGTTTCAATCAAAGAATATTGATAGCTAGAGACCGCATCCAAAGTGTCCCATAGAAAACCTTACTTCTCTCAGTTCTTATGTGTTCATAATTAATCTCATCTCCTCTGTACGTACTGTTAATAGAGGGCAAGTGATGATTGTCAACTTGACTAATCTTGTACAATTCAACTACGTAATGTTCTCTTGTTAGTTGTTATACGTTGATGCACAAAAGTGGACCAACTTAGATCCGATTGTAAAACCACACAAACGCATCAGAACACAAAATGTGTTGTGGTTCACCTGAAGTTGAGTTACTTCCACGTTGGTGTAGTTTGTGTTTAGAGAATACTACTGTGTGCCTCTAGGGTTACAATGTGGAATACGAGGCTACCCTCTAAAATAAGGGTGAGAGATTCCTTTTACAGGACTTGAATTTCCCTGCCCTTTTACATAACCCATGGGCTTAAATATGGTACAACACTACATATCTTGCAAATTGTTAATCCATGTATAGTATCATACATTCAAATAAAATCCTACGTAATCAATGATCTAAATTAAGAACAACTGCGTAGTCCACCGGCTTGCAAGTACTCTATACACACACACACACACACACACACACACACACACATACATACATACATACATGCATACATACATATATATGTAATCCAAAGAACCGTACTGAACATTTTTGTTTATTTTGGCCAAACTTATCAAAGAGAGAAAAAAAAATGACCTGAAAGCTAGCCCAAGGAGATTCGTTTTCACCAGAAGTTCAGAACAAGTACCTGCGGGATATATGAGTCGGGATCTGATCACATTTTTGTGGCTCTCCCTTGAACTTTTTTCAAAGGTTGAAACCACCTATATTTCAATTTATTGACCATTCTTGTAAAAAATTACACAAATTCATAATCATCAAGACATTCATTTGTAGTAAAGAACATGAACGGATACAGTTCTACAAAGACAACATTATATATAAAAAGTTGACACATAAGAGAAAAGCCCTAAAGTATTTTTTTGGTGAAAAGCCATAAAGTATAAAGCAATTTATATGCACATATATGTGAGGTCAAGTGCTACAAAGGCAAGGCATGAGCAGCCTTTGCAAGCGCTAAAGCTTTCTGCATGTCAATATATACATGTAGCAAACATATCTCACAATCTGCACGAATCCAGTAAGGAATAATACATATATTTGGCACAGGAAGAAATAATTTGTAAATTGAAAGCATATATTTGGCAGGACAATGAATCAGTAAGGTACCAATAATTGGAGAACTGAAAGTTAACACTCATGACCCAACAAATTTGTGATGATGACTACTGAACAAAGATGGTAAACATCCAAATTTTATAAAGAAAACTGGTTGGCTCCTCATACATCGTCATTAGTCATTCTCCTATGTACAAATACCGTCTGACATACATGAAGTTTTTTTTCATAATTGAGTTATATGGGAAAGAACAACAATTATCCCAAAATCATTATCAAATAATTATTAGGACCTTTTGCTTTAATCCATTGCGTCTAGCACCATCCCTCCTCGTCTTAATGTAGCTTATAAAAGTAATAATGTGTATTAAAAAAAAATTATTTCTGCAAAAACTCCTAACTTCTTTTCTACTAGATGCATTAGTTCACTTCTTTTCTATCAAATAAGGGATGATGTTTTGAATTCAGGATTAACGTTGGAAAGAAAAATAACAATATAATAGCTACTTCGTAGTTGATTTGTTCTTGTCAATATGAGAATTTCAATATTAAACCTTTTAATTCGGGGATATCAAACTTAAACCTGAAAACTTGGTGGGATTTAGAGCGCCATATAAAATTATCTTAAATTCCAAATGACTTGTTATTAGGTGTCGTTTGGTATAGATGATTGGATTGGAATGGAAAAGTAACTACTGTCAACTGTCAAGGTATGTTGAAAGAATACATAAATAAATTGTGCTCAACAAAAGGGTTAGAAGATGAATTAGTCATTAAGAAAACTTATTCATTCCAATCCTCCTCAAAATGGTAAAGACCAAAACAGAGAAATTTCCCCTCAATGAAAAATTATTATCATCTATCTTAAATATACCTTGAATTTAAAAGGTTGTGCATTTCAGTCCAACCATCTAATATGAAATGAAATTATTATGTCCAAATGAGCGCGTCTCCTTTTTCTATTTGAGCCCATTTGGCATGTTAATAGGAAAACCCAATTCTTACACGTTTGCATGCCTATACCTTGCATGGAAGGATTAGTGATTAGGCTTGCCATTCCTAGGACATGTGTCTTTGTAGCAAAAGCCATGAGCATTGTCATCTATGTAAGCTGTCCTATTCCTATGGCATGCTTATCGTTTATCTCCCCAATCATTACACTTAGCATTCCACCATTTTCTGGCTGCCAAAGCCAACCAATTGGAAGTAATTGCTGGCTGCCTCACACTAGTATAAATAGGAGCAATTCCTATTGTTTGTGAGATACAACATGCAATGCATGCAAAGCGAGAGAGCTTACGTAGAGAAAATTAATTAGAAGAGGGAGCTAGGGTTTGATGTTCGGCGATTGTGAGTGGGCTTGTCTTGCTGAAGTTCTATATTTCAAAGTGAGTCGTTCGTTTAATCTGTTCAAAATGTTCTTATTTTCTAATAAATGAAAACCACGAACTATTGTGGGGTTTATTCTATATACAAATCTCGATCTATTTTCAAGTCAAGCATGTTAGCTTTCGAGAAATGTTTTGATGCGTATATACATTCCATGTTGTTAAGATTGTTCATGGAGCATGAGAATTTCAGTGTTGCATTATTCCAAGGGATAAATGTAAACGCACACGGGGACATTAGGGCAAACGACCATTAAGGATCACGTGATGAGCTACAATTTATGAAGGATATAACATATTACATATTTTACTCATTAAACAAGGTTTATTATCAGCCATTCAGATTAAATCCAACGATTTTATGTTGGTCCGCACAAATGATCCGCAAAGACAGGTTCGCATTAGGGAATTTGCGTTGTCCAAATAGTCCTTAGCTGGTTAATTGTTCTAGTCTGGCCCAAGTAAACTTTATGCTTTTCTTTCTTTTAAAATGGACCCTTCCAAGAAGGCCCAAGTAATCCATTGAAGACTTACTCAGATGCTGTTCTATCAAGTTCCTGAATCAGCTATTGCCTTGGAGCACCAAAGCTTGCACATCGAATTGTTAATAACGTAAAAATCTTAAGGCATTGTTTGGCGAGGAATTTTCAAGTCCAAAGAGGTGGATCATAAAATGTTAACATGAGAGAATTGAAATGCATTGCATAACATTACAAATGCACATGAGAGGGATTTAACTTAGTTAGGACTTTGAAAATCCCTCACCCACACAGGAAGAGTGGTTGAAAGCGTTTTTGGTGAAAATATTTTTGGAACCAATCTTAAATGAAAATGCAAGTGAATACTGAAAAAGCACTTGAACTGCTTCTTGCAAGAATAACACAACTGATGTTTCTTGTAGCAAGCACTTCAAATGCTTTTGGAACCCAAAAACATGTTCTCTAAAAACGCTTTCAATAATTTAAAAGCACTTCCAAATGAGCCCTAAAATTTCAATCGATAAGTATCAACTTAAAAACCATTTAAGAGAAATCGATTTCCATAAGCATATATACGCCTCTACTGCATGCTGTAATGCTACGGAATGACCTATGCCAAGGGCTATGATAGGCTGGCATTTGACAAATATGCAGAAGTATTGCAAAAGCAGACTTGAGAAATTAATGTAGCGAAAGCGAGAGAGATAATTCAAAGTTGCAATTTGCTTATATTGCAGCAGCAGCAGCAGTTTAGACAAATTTCTGTAGTACAATGTATATATTGTCTTGAAGATTTTCACGCATTCTGCGTACTTTAACAAAAAACAAAAAATTCACTATAAGAAGCAATAACATGAGACCACACTTGTTGCAGTCCATATCTTCTTTTTTCTTAACCTTTGAGAACCTAAAAAACTTGAAATTTCAGTACCAAAACCCTTATTTCAATGTACAACCCCCGTCAGTCTATCCTTCGTATTGACACACCGCTATACCAACTTTGATGGTTTTTCTCATGTAGGTAGGCCGTTGAGAAGGCCATTGATTTCTTGAAAAATTATTATCATCTATCATAAATATGCCTTGAATTTAAAAGGTTGTGCTTTTCAATCCAACCATCTACGAAACGGAATTATTATGTCCTAATTAGGGCTGGTTCGGGTTGGGATCTCGAACCGAAACCCCTAACCCGAATCCCAAACCAAAACATTTCGGGATGGGATTTTATATCCCAAAACCAAACCGAAACTATTCAATTCCCGAACTTCGGGATTTTCAGGTCACTTCGGGATTGGGTGGAATCAATTATATCTGTAATCAAGTTGCTCGAATGCAATGCTAATGCAACCAGCTCATCTGTTTTGATAGTTTGTTAGCTTTGAAGAAATCCACAAACTTATATTGTGGCTTGGCAGTACTCTGCAGAAGCAGCAGAGTCGCAATGAGCTCTAGAGTTTGAGCTCCAAACAATGATATTGCCTGCACTACCAAAAAAAAATAAAAGATCAATCGACGGAGTGCAAACTGCATACTTAATGCAAAATCAAGCTTCTTAAAATTGAGAATTGCAAATAGTTCCATGTGTTTTCATAGCCATGCTCCCTTGAAACAAAATGAAGCATAGTTTGATGCAAACAGCGGAAAAGATAAGCTAATTGATTACGCAGTGGTTCATCTTCATCATCCTCAATTCACAGCATATGCCAATCCATATCAAAGCAGAAAGTTGAACAATTTTTATATCCAACCCCTAACAGACTACACCTACACTACAATGCTAAATCATGAAAGGGGAAAGAACATTGACTGGCTTTTTGCGCACTCTTACTTGTAAATCACAATCTAACACATATAGGCGAATGATTCATTAACAAATATGTTTGTACGCAAGTGTCAATTCATGAACATGTTTTATAATTTCCCCTCATAATTCCCATTCTTCCAAGAATCAAATATTGTCAAGGCCATTACTTCTCAACGTTGATAACAAAAAATAAACGAGCAGGCTCACCTTTGTCTGTGGATCAATAAAAGTCTAATCCGATGAACCCACCATCCCAAAGGCCTGCAGGTCTTGCACTGCACCCACCCTAATCTGAAACCCCCTACAATTCGTGCATGTCCTATTTCCCCTATCCCCTATAATTTTATTTTACAAATTCGTGCACCCACCCTCCCAAAGGCATGCAGGCCCTGCACTGCACCTACCCTAATCTGAAACCCACAGTCCTCAAACCTTCACACATTCGACAAAATACTCAGAAATCAAGTTAATCAACATGAAATTTGACCCTAAACCTTAAAGAACAAAAACCCAGTGAAAATCAGACCCTTGCCTAGATTTTGGGACTCGATTTGTGTCAGATTCGCGTCTTCCTGTGTCTATATGTGTGTGGCCAGATGAGCGCTGTTGAAGTGTATCGAGGAGTGGCGGGAGCACGGAGCAACGTTCGAACTTCGAACTAGGTTTTCAAGAGAGTGAGACTGTGAGAGTGAGCGACTGAGAGAGAGTCAAAGGAAGTGAGACTGTGAGAGGAATACAGAAGACCCAACTCACAATAGACGGTTGGATTAAATCTTAACCAATCCAACGGTCCAAGTAATTTCTAATTATAATTTAAAAATAAATAAATATATATATACAATATTCGGTTCAGTTCGGGATTACCGAACACTTTCAAAGATGTGGCCGAATTTCAAATCAAAACTTTCGGGATCGGTTCGGTTTCGGGTACCGAATTTTTCAGGAAATTCGGTTCAGGCATTTTTCGGTCAAATTTCGAGACGGTTCAGGATTTTCGGGAAAAAATTCCACCCCTAGTCCTAATGAGCGTGTCTGTTATGCGGACCGTTTAGGCAGACAAGTGATTGCAGCGATAGAACCACCCGTAAAATTGACAATGATGTGACCCCCCTTAAGGTGCCCCTTTACAAAATACCATAGCTGAAACACCTCTCCATTTCGTTTGAAGGTCCAAAGTTGAGTTACAAAGGTAAGTTTGTGGGAGTTACGAAGGTCCACAACTAGAAGAAGATAGCTTCTCGATTTTAATGAAGCTCAGTTTCGATTGGAGTTCACTAGGGTGGTTCCTCTGTACAGACAACCTCTCAATCTTGATTCGAGTTTTGAAAGTCAGTTTTTGGGGGTTATGAAGCTCCACAACTGAAAGAAGATAGTCTGTCGATTGGAGTAATGAAGCTCAACAACTGAAACGAGGGTGGTTTCTACAAATCCCATGACTATCATCACGTTCTGTGAAGATACGGTGCCCAAACCATTATCTAGAAACCATTCCCATCGTCGCATTTGTCTTTGTCATCACAGTCGTTGTCCAGCTTTGGAGTGTGGCAAGTCGCCACCGGTGTAATATCAACGAATTCAAGGTTGAATATGTCCTAAAATGTTCTAAATTGTGTTTAGGTAAGTTCCTAGACCTATTTAGATGATTTTGGATGAAATTTTGTTGAATTAGAGCTTGAATAAGCTAAGTATTAATTTTCTGAAGAATCTACAGACTTTGGCGAGTCTTCGGTGGCGGAGCACGATGGTCAAAGGCGGTCTAACGGCGACAGATTCCGTTAGAGTTGACAAAATCTCTAACAGCAAAGGTATATTCCATTAACCTTTCATCTGAAATCCGAAACCTGGCGCACGGCCCCGACGACTACATCGACGTGTGGTGGCGAGTGACCGTCTGTACGACGGCGCGTGGAGCATCCGAGACCTAATCTTAGGTTATTCAAAGTCCTGAATCACGGGGTGCAATCCATTTGTGTAAATTCAATATCTAAATAATACATTCACGAGTACAAGTTCAAATAAATTGGACAAAGGTAAGAGGCCTATTGAAGAATCACGCTTGGGAAACTTGTGAGTGGATCCCTTCAAAACTCAAGTTTTAGAATAAATTATTTCTTGATGAATTTAATTGTTTTGAAGCTAGTCTTACACAAGACTTCTATAGAATTGGTTAGAGGACCATATAATTGAATTATCCATATTGGTGATTTGTTTTCACCATATGATCTTTCATATATCTTGTATAGTTGTCTTGGGTCGTAGGATATTTGCAGCTATTGTTATATTTCTAGTAGATGCTAGATATAGTAGTAGGTGCTAGTAGTTGAGTTAGCTAGTAGACGCTAGCAACGCACAAGTCGACGCCCATGTACACTTGCGTGCTATACTTATAGGGGTGTGATATCCACACACCCCTTTTTACTTCTCCCACACCTTTTTAGTTTTCAGCCGTCGGATTGGATGAATTGAAGAAGATCAAAAGACATAAATTAACAAGGGGTGTGTGAGAAGTAAAAAATGGTGTGTGGATAGCACACCCCTACTTATATTAGTAGATGCTAGTATGATATATTGATTTAAGATATTATCTATTCTAAAATTGAGGAGGGATTTGACTGTAGCTTAGCTACAGTCAAACCTTTTCCACTCGATTTCACGCTATTTACAACAACGCTAGCCGCTGGATTGGAAGGGTAGTTTTCAAAAGTTAGGAGGGTAATTTTGTCTCTGGCCAGATTTCGAAATATTTACGATTTTGCCAGTCTATTCTAAAGTGGGCCCTCGATTTTACATTATTTACATTTTTGCCATTATGTTTGTGGCTGTGCTTCAGCCAAAAACTCACAAATTGGGCTTAAGAGAGATATATTATGAAGGGATTTGTGGAGGGATTTCAGGGTGAAAGGCGTGGGATGGCAAGGAGGGGAACGGAGAAGGATGAGTGAGGCTGCCAAAAAGAGGGGTTAGGTTGAATTTTTCTCCTCAAATCAAGGGTTGGTGTTGGTGATTGAGAGATTGAGAGGGATGGGAGAAAGACAAAAACACACCCATTTGTACTTCAATTCCCCTTCTTAAACCCTAGCAGCCACAACACCAACTATAGCCGATCCTTCAGAATCCCAAAACCGAGCCATCTCTGCAATACCATCGACTCGTGCTTCCTAAAACCAAAACCACACAAACCTGGCCTCCATTTATATAACTCGAGCGTTTCGGTGAGATGAAGGAGAGGGAGGAGCAGGGAGATGGGCTTGAGTCTGCTCGGAGAACCGACACCGTCCATGCTTTAACTAATAGTACTCCGATCTCTCTCTCTCTCTCTCCTCTGTTTCTCTCTCTTAATTGCCTTTTGTTTTCTCACTGATTAATTGATTGTTCTACGAAGTAAATTTATTGATTTTGGGGGCAAAAATTAGCTCGAGTAACTAAAGAGATCAATTACAATAGTTGGTAAACTTGCGATGAGAGTTTGAATTCTGGGTTGTGGAAATTTTCTCTTTTTGGGTATAAATCTTGGGATTTTAGGGTTTTTACAGTAGTGGATTTTTGGAAATTCAAATTCTTGCATGCGCAAATCCATGTAAAACCCTTCAATTTGTTTTGTTTTAACTTTTGTTGTACGATTTTGTAGAAATTAACGGTTGGAATTAATTTTGGTGATCTTAATTTTGGTTTGGTTCAGCAAGTTGAGATGAGTCCACCTGCTATGGTGAAGATGGAAGATGCTAAGCCTAAAGTTTCAGCTTCCAACAGTTCAAATTCTGAGAGCAGCTATTCTGGTCTTCTCCAAGATCGATTTACTGATTTGTGCAAGGTTGCCACTTTTTGCCCCCTTTCGATTGTGATTGAATTTAAAGTTTTGTTGTTTCTTATTGTAAATGTCATTTTGTTTGTAAAGTTTAGTTTATAAACTGTACTTCTATGTACTTTTTATTTATTTATTTATTTTTTATGTTGTCGCTTCTTGATTTTAGTTTCTGTGGATTTATATGGTTCTAATTACAGAAGGTATTGTCATTGGACAAGAACTTCTACAAGCAAGCTACAAATTTGTTCAAAGAAACCAAGATCTGTTAATATCAAATGCGCCAGCCATTGGCAACGGAACAACATGTATTGTTATTAGTCCATTCTATAGTCATATTAATAATGTTATGACGAAACAAGGTCTGAGGTGATCTTTTAGAATCCTTTTGCTGGAACACTTGCTTTAATCTGGATTTGGTCTAACTTAACTGCATTTCTATGTACTGCTTGAAGAAGCAAAATGATTTTGGTTTCCTTTTGTTTTGTACTCTATAAAAACATTGAACGACAAGAATTCGAATAATTCACATAAGAGTTCTGATGATAATGGATTTTATCTCTTCTAAATTTTGAGAGTTACAAAGCTGAAGTATGCTTCCCAATCTGTTTTCTTTCCTTTAACTTATAATTATCTACTCATAAATTCTTGGCATCTTATTTTCTTCTTCTTATTGGGGTGTTTTGCAGCATCGTAGATTTTTTTCAAGGAGTTTGCTCTGTTTGTTGTCAAGGCTGGTTCAATTTTAAGTAATATTTATGGTGTAAATTGGGAAAACAAACTTGAGGTATTAATTTTTCAGAGATAGTTTATGCTTGAAATTACCCATGTTTTTATGTCTTCCAGCGTTATGTTTTCTTGGAGTTACTCAATCCTGTACTCATGATTTGAGTTCTTAATTTTTCAGGCAAAATAGTTGCAGGCAAATTTTGTGTACTTGAGCCTGTTAAGCAGGTGAGTTCTTTCTTTTGCGAATTATGAATACATTGTTGCAATTGTATTGGGTCCAATCAGTGTGCCCTTTCCTCCATCCCCCAGGGTATTCTCCTTTTTAGTCAATCAGAGCAGACCACACATATTTCATCTAATTACGATGCTCTTAATAATGTAATCATCCATCGTCAAAACATTCCCAATTAATTTACTAATTTTAATTTTGGCTTTTAAGTATGGGTTCTGGTTTCTAATATTTATATTTTTGTACAAACTTGATGGTATGAAAAAGGTTTGATGATTTATGATTGTATGAAAGTTGTGTGGTTCAAAAGGTGATAACATTTTGTTCTAAGAATTAGGAAGCAGTTGCTAAGTGATAATTCTCCGTTTTGCTTTGGATAGAAAAGAACAAAGTGAAAATGCTTTGATTTTTGTTTTATTTTTCCTGATTTCTTCAACATGTGTATGGAAACATAGTATTACGTCTCTTATCCGTTTTTGCATTGGTTTACGGGTGCAGGTTGAAATTATGGCTCTATTTTGGGGTAATCTTTCTTCTTTTTGCTCTGGGTTTGGAGTTCTCCACAACAAAGGTACTCCTTCCCATCCTCCCTGTGCAGTTTTGATATGCTTATAACTGAGTAAAATTAGTCAAATTCACCCCTTCATTATTGTAGCTTTGAGTTGTTTGAGCGGTTGCTGTTCCAGGACGACTGCTACAAATCTTCCTATTTATGTGTCTGTGTGGCATTACCGTCTCAGTATGTCTACTAATTTTCTCCAGAATGTCTAGCTATTGAAATCCATTTAGAACTAGAACATAGAATTGTCATAAGTTTATGTATACCACATGAAGTTGGAGTAGAATAAGCTTTTTTTATCCTCCTGCATCTTGACACTCTTATTCTTTCTATGTTGAATCTTATAAGTAATTTGTAATTAGTTTACTATATCTGGTATTTTCACTTCCGATAAATTTTCTTGACATCAGTGTTTTAAGCTAAATGTTCTGTTTATGTAGACTGTGTTATAGATGTTTCTCATTCTCAATGTTGCAGTTCTGATTAGGTGCTGTTTGTAGTTTTATGGTGGTAAAGTTTTCGGGGGATATTTGTTGGTGTGTTCCTTTCTATGTCTTCAACAGTAGTGGTAAATTATCATAAACCTACCTCATGCATACCCACATTCGCACAGCTTTGCACCCACTTTCACTCCTATTATCCTTTTTCTTGGATGCATAGTATTCACAAGTCACATTGTTTTTTCTTTTGGCCCTAGGTGTTGAATTTTTTTATGGAATTTCATTGATGTAAATATTGCATCTTATTTTGGGCATTACTGTAATAGGTGAATATAAAGTCTATTTGGATAAGAGTAAATTGATTGTGTTTTAAGTTTTTTTTTTAATTCAGATAATCATGTTCAATATTTTTTGGTTTGATTTAAAGGAATTTTGTACACAAAAAAGTTAGGGTTTTCTAGTTAGAATTTTGGGTTGTACATCTGGGTGTTTTTACACAGAAAAGTTGAGCTTTTCTGATTAGTTTTTTGCGTTGTTTATTTGGGTGGTTTTGTTTTCGTCAAATTTGTGGCTTTTGTGATTTGAGATTTGTACATAAATTGAAATTTAGTTTTTCTAATTTCAACTCTGATTCGGATCTTGACACTTTCTCATCATTAAAATCGTTTTTTGTGCTGTTCTTTTCAAAGCACAATTGCAGATCCACAAGGCATCAAAGTATGTTATTGAAGTATATATTGTACATGTCTGTATTGCATTATACATGTGTGAGTGTGGATATGTTTTATTCTGGGTTGATTTAGTTAATGAGGTTTGCTTTAATTTCAGATTAATTTGGTTCCTATTAAACAAATTGGACGTTATAAGTGTGAACCAGTGGTGTTTGAAAAACGTTGGTTTTTCATTTTTTTTTATTTGTGCCCTTTTAGTTGTTTGAATGAACTTTTTATGATGTAAATCAAGCTAAATTGAATAGCTGTGTTTGTATATTGTGTTTGGTGTTTTGAATTCATCTTTAATTAATGCATTGTGGTTGTGAGAGTGATTGAATGCATTGTAATCTTTATAGACATATTTATTTATACAATTTCTAATTCTACAGCAACGCGCGGGCATAATTTCTAGTGATTTCTGAACTACTGAATGAGTATGATTTCGATTGATGAACTTGTTGAGATTTCCATTTACCATATATGGTAGTAAACAAGGTTCTAAAAGGCGCTAGGCGCTAGGCGCTAGTCGGGCGGCGGGCTAGGGCCTAGCGCCTAGGCGGGGTCTAGGCGGGCGCCTAGGCGGACTAGGCGGATTTAAGTAAATCCATTATATTTCGTGTAAATAAATGTCTGTTTATACTTAAAATATATATAATTTCATCATAAACTACAAAATAGAATGACATATGTATTATAAAGTATTAGAATATAATGAAAACATGGGGAACAAACATATAGTGTGTGCCCATTTAAGTATTCAACAAGTCTCTTACAATTTATTGAAAAAAATTAAATGCAAATTGAAAGTTATCTATTTTCTATCAAAATGAGTCGCAACCTAGGCAGGTGCCTAGGCGGGTCTGGGCGGGCTAGGCGGTCTAGGCGGGCGCCTCAACTGGTCTAGGCGTCCTTTATTAATTTTCAAACGCCTAGGCATTAATCGGGGCGGTGACTAGCCGCCTAGCGCCTAGGCGGCGCCAGGCGGGGATTTTTAGAACAATGGTAGTAAATACTAGTATGTAATTTTAAATTATATATGTTTTTCGAAACAAGGATAGTATATTCAAAATGTTTTAACTATATAAATGATTACGATCCATTCACACTTTGTTTTGATCCCCCTCAGGACCTAGCGAGAGCAATTGTTGAGGAGGACAAGTGGGCTTGGCAGTAGTGTAGACTTCCTATGGAGTATGGTAGTTTTACTTCTGCTTTATCATTTTCGAGTTGTAATAATATGCATGATCGTACTTTTTTATTATGCATGGTAGAACACATACTCTTGTGTTGTGTTCTAATATTGCTTGCACTACTTTTATGCTCTGAATGATGTGATAATAATGGGTTGAACCCAAATATGTTCCCAAGTGGGGGAGGTTGTGTAGGAACTTGCAAAAGTGTTTAAATAATTAATAAACGAGCCTTTTGGTTCAAATTTATTCATATCTTAATTTTCTTACTATGGCTTTTGTGTTGATGGTTTTTCATCATCTCTAGGATGGTTACATTGTCAATTTAGTGACGGCCAAGACATTTCTGCCATAGCTAGTTTGTTATTGGGGTGTGTTAGTTTGGTATCAAAGCATGGTTAGTGGGCAGACTGGTTCTTGGAGGTTTGTGCTATAAAGTTGTCAGTTTGCCCACATGTCTATAGCGGTCGGTATTTCACTTCCTATAAACGGTCAGTCATCGTGCACGAGATTGTTTTCTCTTAAGCCCCTTGTACCTTGGGCTTCTTAGGCTATCTCCAACCGAAAGGGGGCCAAAGGGCCATGTTTAGCCCTATAGCCTTGCAAGAAATTATTTTTTAACGAACAGTGCCAGACCATATTTTATACCATTTCCAACCGAGAGGACTAAAGGGCCATAGATCAAAACATAGACTGTTTGACAAAAAACCCATCTCTAACCGAAGGGGGCTAGTTTTTAGCCCCTTCAATAATTTATTATTTTAATTGAATTAAACTACCATATTAAAATAAAGTTTTCGGACATATTTTGAGTGCCACTTGACACTAAATTAATAAGCTTCCGGATTTTTTATCTTTATATAATGAAAATGATGTGAAAAATTGGTGAAAAATTGAAATAAAATGAGGTAAGATAATATGAAATGGTGAAAAGGATGTGAGAAATGGGGTAGAAATGGCTTAGTGTTGTAGTCTTATTAGATTAGGAATGTGATTGTGTAAATCCTAGTGTATTAAGGGATATCTTGGAATATTCCCTTTAGTAGTTGTAATCCTATTAGAGTTGTAATCCTATTAGGGTAAGGATTTAATGTGACGACTCGTCCCTAATTCTCTATGTATTTTCTCCTGAGTATGTGAATTTACATTTATGCCCCTGTTGGCAAGTGACATGGACGTGATTGTGCAGCTTTAAATTATTTTTCTCGCTTTTGTAATTAATTTGTAATCGTTGTTACGAGGGTACGTTAATTTTATCAGTGCTAGAAACAATGTTTTGGATAAATTTCTGATTACCTTTCTACTGTGCAAATCTGAAAATCTTATCCCTTGTTCTTTTTAAATTGGACTCATGCCCTCAAACCCCTCACAACCAATCAAACACTCTCCTCAATTCTCTCACCCAACTAGACAACTTCCCTCACTTTTCCACCAATCAGAAAAGTTGTCACTCTCTCTCTCATCTCATTCTCTCTCCCTCACCGAGCTCTCTCTCTTTGCAACTACAAGGACCTTCACAAACACTCATAGATCAAGTCCAAAAACACCACCATCGTGATCCCTTCGTCCTCACGAACACAACCGTACCATTCGATCACGCGTTGGTTGAGTTTTAAGTGGTCAACGCATGGCAACTCGGAAGCTCAAACTCGGTCGAGTTGGCATCGTCATGATCCCAGTCGAGTTACAAGGTTTTAGGACGTGGGCAAGTTTCCACTCAACTCCCCGTGGTCATTAGACTAGGTTTGGAGAAGCGTTGACGTCGAAACAAGCAAGTTCGAGATGGTGAGTTTTAGGTCGAGACTTGCGAGGTTTTTTCAGGCCATTTTCCGTCCATTTTTGGACTGCCAAAAGAAACTAGCGAAAATTCCCCAGTTTTCGACGAACCAAACGGTGGCGGCGGATGGCGAAGCTGACCGGAGAAGATGAAGAATATTGTGTCAAAGTTGAAGCCGTTACTATTTAACTGTGGCGTCAGGTAACGCTGTTACTATTTAACGGAATATTTCGTCAGTTCTGACGGAATATTCCTAACGTCCGTTAGGGTTTCGTCAACTTCTGTCGTGCACGTGTGGCCGTGGGTTGGACAGGGCGTGAGGGCGCTTCCGGCCTCCGGCCGGCGAGTGGTTGATATGCGTGGGTTCGTGACTTCAAGTAGAACATTTTCGCATATTCAAACCTTCCGTTTGAGCAAACTATGGGGAGTTATTCCTAGTTTTGGTGTATGTCCTTATTAACTAACTAGTATTAGTTGTTTCTCATATAGTAGAGACTTACCCTAAGGACGTACGTGGACAAGCGAGGCTAGGGGGCTACATGCATATGAAATGCCATGACAATATAAAACTCAACCATAAACATGCATATGAAATGGCATAATATGCATAAACGACTTTATATATATATATATATATATATATAAATATATGCCACGATTTACTTAATTTTAAAAATACTGTTTGTGGTTGAGTTTTATATTGTCATGGCATTTCATATGCATTTTACCTACTTATAAATATTAGACTGTTGTGAAATGCTATAGTAATTCTACGGGACGCGCAGGTAAGTTTAGGTGAGTTTGTTGTGTTGTTATGAACAATTAAATTGTATGGCATGCTTATATTCATATAGTTAGCTCATCATTGCTGCACCCCGGTGTTAGTGCTCCCGCCCTGGGCCAGAGCCAGCTTTCATGTGATTGTTCACCTCCCGCACTGCACACTCGCCTTGGTTCAAAGTTAGGTGCTAGCCTATCGTACAGGTCACATTAGGCGACTCCCACTCGTAGGTGACCAGCGCATAGCACTAGCCTTCACGTGATCGTAGCACTAGAGCATATATTATTACACCTAGCATGTCGTACAGGTCACATTAGGTGACTCCGACTTGCGTGCTAGTATAGATTATCTAGCACATGATTATATTCTTATTGCCATTGAGATATTCTACTGTGGCATATTTTCTAGATTTATTGTTGGCATGCATTTGATTTCATACTTATATCTAGTATGATTTTCAGGAAACTATACTTGTTTTACAACGAGGGGTTAGTATGTTCAGAAAACAAATGGATTTTATAAACCTTTATTTTTGTGCCCACTCACCCTTCTATTTTTCGCCCCTCCAGGTCCTAGATAGCTGAATTTCTTGGTGGCGTACGAGGAATAGCTGGTGATTCTGACATACTCCAATTAAAAGTACGAACTGTTTATGGTTGTGTACTACACACTTATTTAGTTTCAACTGCACTACTGTTGATATCTATGCTCTGAAGATTTGTAGTCCATGGGTTGTACCTACTACTGTGCACTCACTTTGCTAGCTTAATTAACTTCTAGTTCGGTTTTAATTTATCCACATTTTTACATCACTCACACTTTTGGTTACGTTACCTTCGGGTGACGGCCAACACATCTCGACTCCGGTCGGGGTGTGTCATTTAACATATCCTACTACTATAAATAAGGGCACAATGGGGTGATACAACATACACCTCAGAATTACATCTCGCTTCTCTCTCTCTTGTTGCCGACCCTTTCCCCTCTCTAGTCATAAATACAGTTCAGTCAATTAGGCCTATAACACATTATTAGCACGTTCTTACTAGAAGCTAAGGAACTGAAGGATCGTATGAGGAGGCTTTTCTACACAATCAAAGGCTTAATCGGTTTTTGCCAATCAGGTTTTTTTTTAAAAATAAATTAAGATATTTGAAATGACCTTGAAGCATGAAAACATTCCCTATGATGCATGAATCCCCTATATTTATATTTTCCTTTCAATTATATATATATATATATATATATATATATTGCATATTTGTTCATGCAATACGCAATTATGCTATGTGGAATTTGTGAGTAAAAGCATATTTGCTATCGCTGGGCTTCATGCACACCCATCCCAGGCCAGCTCTGTACTAGGCATGTGCACCCGTGCCTTTTGTGGCCCACAAATCAGCAGCTTTGCTGCCGGGCCTGTCCCAGACACACGACCCATGGCCTGCAGCCAACCCGTGGCCCATTAAACCCCTTTAAGGCATTTCCCCGTACACGACAACCAGCCTACTGATATTGGGCTTTGATTTTTCGAATCCAATGCTATTTTTTTTTTGGCATTCCCGCTAATATTAACTCGAATGTTATTATTTTGCTTCTACAATTAAACCTGAATGGTTACGATCTATTGAATTAATTAAAGTGACCAACAGTCCATTAATCTGACAATTAATCCGAAATTATTGACCTGAAGTTCACTTTTTGGCAATTAACAATTCAATAAATTATTTCTTTTCCTTGAACCATTAACTATCTTTCGTAGTCCCGATGCACTCACACTTGGGTTCCTAAAGCAATCCACAAATTCACTACACTTAGTTGTATATTATATTATGTGTTCTTGCAGGTACCCCTATATGAAGCATTTATGCTTCAAAGACTTTAAGTCTGTGAATGAATACAACTTTGAAGTTTGTAGAATCCGATCACTACTTAAGTTCTGTGAAGAGGACTTAATCGAAGAGGATTTCCTAGATAATACATATTCGACCTTCAATACCACCAATATTGTCATGCAAAAACAATATATGGCACATAAGTTCATCAAAATTTCAGTTTTGATCTCTATTTTACTTCTCACTGAAAAGTAAGACCAGCTTTTGATGAAAAATCATCAGGCTTAACCTACTGGCTCAAACGATATGCCTCAAGCGTATGCGACCAATTCTAGCAGCCACAACCGATGGAAACCCCATCGTGGCAGTGGAAATTGGCGGTAAGCCCCACCACGGGCCCAAGGTCAACAAAGTAAAGGCCCACCCAAGGGAGGAAATTTGACCCATAAGCGCCAACCCCTTGTCCCTAATGCCCCAAACTTCAAGAACAAGGGAAAAGCTACCGTTCAATCCGCTTCCATTGAAATGGACATGTGCTACCATTGTGGATCAAAGGATCATTGGTCACGTGTATGCCAAGCTACCCCTGAGGCTATTGCCAAGTATCATTCTTGTTGTGAGACAAACTTTGTGCATGTGGAACATCCCGAAGATGCTACTACAACTATGGAGATTTCAGATTTTCTAGAGGCATCCGCTCCCATGGAAGAATAAAGTTTTATTTTTTTAAGACATGTTAGGGTGTTTTACACTCCTAGTGCCCGAACCCCCTATTTTTCTAGGTTTATGGTTTAATTTTTGGACAATTTTTCTAAGTCTTTGGAATTATTTGTTTGGTTTTGGTTTGTTTTGAATTATGGATAATTACTTTTATGGATATTATTTCTCGATTGATTAATTGAATGAATGAAATTATATTTATGCATGTGACCGATTCAATTAATTTATTTATAGGTATGATTAGTGGGGAAGTTAGTTGTCTGGTTGATAATGCTACCACGCACACGATCTTGCATGAGCAACACTATTTTACTAACTTTGTACCTAAAATGCACCTCTGAAACCCCTCTCAGGCCCATCCAACCTGATAGAAGGATACGGAAAGGCTCGTATAAAGTTGTCTAATAGTACTGTATTAACCATTAAAGAGTCCCTCCATTCTCCACGTTACAGAAGAACATTGCTGAGCTTTAGAGATATTTGAGATAATCAATATCATGTTGAAACCACTAAAGAGAATGGTTCTAAATTTCTTTGTATCATTTCTTACAAATATGGCCAAAAGCGTATTCACGAGAAGCTGGAACGTCTCCTGAGTGGGTTGTACATAACAAACATTCTATCCGTGGAGACCCACCATGTGGCCGACCTTATGCTTGGGTTCCAGAGCACTCTGCTGCTTTGGCATGATCGAATGGGATATCCCGGATGAGATATGATGTGCCGTATCCTCAAAGTAACACATGGGCATCACCTAAAATCTTATCCTGGCCATCTACCATGCAAAGCATACTCCATGGGGAAGTTAAATATTCAACCCTCAGCTACAAACATTATTCACCACCCCCTAACTTTCTTCGGAGGATTCAAGGAGATACTTATAGACCTATCAAACCAACATGCAGACCATTTAGATACTTCATAGTGTTGGTTAATGCATCGACGCGTTGGTCACATGTCTGCTTATTGTCCACACGCAACGTTGCATTTGCGAAACTCCTAGCTCAAATCATTAAGCTTATGCTCATCACCCTGATTATCTGATTAAGTCAATTTGATTGGATAATGATGAAGAGTTTCCGTCACAGACTTTTGACAACTATTGCATGTCAGTTGGGATTGAAGACGAACATCTTGTACCCCATGCTTACACCCAAAACAGCCTGGTAGAAGCTTTCTTAAAGCGTCTTCAAATGATAGCTCGGGCTTTGGTTATGCAGACCGAATTGCCGGTATCTGCCTGGGGCCATGCAATACTGCACACAACTATGTTGGTCTGCTTAAGGCCCATCGCTAACCAACCTCATTCACTGTTACAGTTGGTTACTGGATACGAGTGATGTCTCGTATTTACGTGTGTTTAGGTGCGCAGTCTATGTGCCAATAGAGCCGCCACTACGTACCAAAATGGGTCCTCATAGAAGAATGGGAATCTATGTCGATTATGATTCGCCATCAATTTTTCACTACTTAGAGCCCTTGATAAGAGATCTCTTTATCGCACGTTTTGCGGATTGTCACTTCGATAAGACAATCTTCCCGTCGTTAGGGGGAGATTAGATCACTAACGTTCCTATAGAACGCTGCGAGTTATCATGGATTATTCCCACTTTGTCTCATTTAGATCCCTGCACTGCCTAGTCTGAAACCGAAGTGTGTCATATTCTAGATCTTTATAGCATTGCTCAAAGCATGCCGGATGCTTTTATTGATCTAGCAAATGTGACGAGATCACATATACCCTCTGCATATGCACCTGCAAAGATGAACGTACTTAACATACGTTGTAACACTGCCTTGGAAGGCTGGATCGTCCCCGAAGGTGGGGCGACCGCACCTGCCACGCGGCCCGGTACACTGGCGGTTAGCCAATCATCTGCTCCTACCCTGAAGCATGGCAAACCCCCTGGTTCAAAGGATTCACGACCCCAAAAGAGGAAAATGACACAAACTAGTGACTTTAGTCTGTATCTGACCACCCCTTACTCATCTGTTCTAATGCATGAGGTTATTATAGATTACAGTGATGTCTTAGATGAGACAACCAGACCTTTCGAGAATCGCTAGATTTTAATCCACTACACAGTATTGGATGAGGTTTGGAATCAGAATGAGATGATTGTTGATGATGCATTCGTGTATATAGTTGTTACCAACATCATGCTTAGTGATAACATTGAACCATGTTCTGTTGATGAATGTTGACCTAGAACAGATTGGTCAAACTAGAAACAAGCAATCCAGCTCATACTCCACCACATGTGAAGCCCGTGGGCTATAATTGGGTTTTCGTTAGGATGCGTAATGAGAAGAATGAAATAGTGCGATATAAAGCACGCCCCATAGGGTAAGGCTTCTCTCAACGCCCTGGGATTGATTACGAGGAGACGTATTCCCCCGTAATGGACGTCATAACGTTCTACTACCTTATCAGTTTGGTAGTTTCTTAAAAACTGAATATGCAACTTATGGACGTGGTAACCACATATCTCTATGCAGATCTAGATATGGAAATTTACATGAAAGTTCCAGAAGGACTTCCATTGACTGGTTCAAATAGTTTTAGACCACGGAACACCCTCTCAATTAGATTGAGGAGATCACTCTATGGATTGAAACAATCTGGGCGGATGTGGTATAACCGTCTGAGTGAATATTTGATAAGTCAAGTTTATGTGAACAACGAACTATGCCCATGTGTGTTCATCAAAAAGTCACATTTCGGATTTGCGATCGTTGCAGTTTATGTTGACGACATGAACTTCATCGGAACTCCCGCAGAGCTTGAGGAAATTGTCGTTCACTTAAAATCGGAATTTGAGATGAAGGATCTTTGAAAAACTTGATATTGTCTTGGCCTGGAGATCGAGCATTGTTCGGATGGAATCCTAGTACATCAATCGAACTACACCTAAAAGGTGTTGTGACATTTTAATGAGGATAAAGTGAAGCCTTCGAGTACTCTTATGGTTGTTCGAACTATAGATGCTAAATCCATTCCGTCCTAAGAAGGATGGGGAAGAGATTTTGGAGCCTGAACTTCTATACCTAAGTGTAATTGGTGCTTCATTGTACTTGGTTCAATGCACTAGACCCGATATCTCCTTCGTTGTTAATCTTTTGGCTAGATACAGCAATGCGCCTACACGCAAACACTGGAATGGTGTTAAAGACATTTTTTGCTACCTCAAGGGTATAACGGATTTGGGCTTGTTCTACACCCATGAATCCTCGAGAGGAGCCACCGCCCCCTTGGTCCTCAGGTTGATTCTCGCCTCACTGGTTACGCAGATGCTGGTTATCTGTCTGACCCACATAAGGCACGTTCTCAAACGGGCTATTTCTTTACCGTTGGAGACACCGCTATATCTTGGAGGTCTACCAAGCAAACGCTAGTTGCAACTTCTTCGAACCATGTTGAGATTCTCACCTTGCATGAAGCACTAGTGGTCATACTACCATCGTTGACCTTCTTATGATGATCTTTGAAGACAATGCAACATGTATCGAGCAGTTAAAGAAGGGATACATCAAGGGAGACAACACCAAACACATAGTGCCGAAGTTCTTTTACTTTCACAAGCAACAACAACATCAGAACATTAAAGTCAAGCAAATTCGTTCCCAAGAAAACCTGGCCAATCTTTTCACCAAGTCATTGCCCAAGTCTACTTTTCAGAAGCTGGTCCAAGGAATTAGTATGCGTAAATTATCTACGTTGAATTGCTTGTAGTTCTCTTAATTGGAAGTTATGTCTAACTCAGGGGGAGTATCCTGAAGCATACTCACTTGATCTTTATGTACTTTTTTTCCTACGATTAGGAGCATTTTTCCCACTGAGTTTTTGCTACCTAACGAGGTTTTGATGAGGCACCCATTCTAGGATGATCATACTCCGTTGAGTTCACTACTTTCATTCTGTTTGACGTTTGTTTTAGACATTATGCATACTTCTCAATTTTCTCCTTAGTTTATGGGTTTTCACCTACCTTAGGTTTTACCATAGCAAGGGTTTCTGAGTTTTACTACTAATGCATACTTACTTTAAATTTGAGACTCACATTCGCCCGTTGTGCTGACGACTTCATCAACTGTTCTACCTCAATTGTTGAAGACCTAAAGTTTTGTTTGAGTATTTACACACTCAAGGGAGAGTGTTGCAGTCCTATTAGATTAGGAATGTGATTGTGTAAATCCTAGTGTATCTAGGGATATCTTGGAATATTCCTTTTAGTAGTTAATATCATATTAGAGTTGTAATCCTATTAGAGTAAGGATTTAATCTATTCTACTACTATAAATAAAGGCTTAATGAGGTGATACAACATACACCTCAGAATTACATCTCTCTTCTCTCTTTTACCCCCGGCGCTCTCCCCTCTCTAGTCTTAAATACAGTTAAATCAATTAGGCCTACAACACTTAGGTATCTACATGAAAAAAAAAATAGATTTTTTAATTTTTTTTAAAATTTCGTCAAAAAAACAAAGAAAACAAAAAGTGAAATCCAACAGTTGTCACGCCCCGATCCCGACATACATCCAGGATCGACACGTGACGTCACCAAATACCCGTATCTCAACATACCCCGCCTCCGGGATGTGGCAAATCACAACTCGAGAATCGAATTGCATAGTAATTTTTCATATACTTTATGGCTGCATCTAACCTCCTCGTTAGACTGCCTACGTACCCTCATTAGGGATCAAGCCATTTGTAGTTCGTCATTCACTAATTTAGACATTTATTCTAATGCGTTCTAACAGGAATACATAGCATTTTGTAATCAATTATTAGAACTTGACATGCATGCCATTACCAAGTTCAGGCTACAAAACAAACCAACATGCCGTTCAAGATTCTTATTCCATCCATCATATAAATTCCATGTTTTCAGCACGATACTTCCATCCACAACATATAACATATCAAATAACCAACGAGGCACATATTATTCTCAAGCTACCTTGATCAACTAAAATAATCATAATAATAACAATCATATTCAACGTCGTTCGACAATCCCGTCAATTAAACAACTCATGAATTAAAGATGCATGATCTTAGCATTTAACTACGTTAATCAAACAATGCGATAACATATCATTTTATGAATCTAATTAAAGAACTCTATATAATTCCCTAATTGGATTATAAGTAATAAACATGGTAAATCTAATTTATAATCACAAGGTCTAGTGCAGGTAATTCCCGTTCGCTCGAATCTAGGGTTCTAGACTAACCTTATGGAAATGAGCAAGAGCAAGGATTCCGGACCACTCAACGGAATCCAAAATATCAAGCAATCTACCCAGATCCGTCACATGTAAAATCAATGCCTACATCATGGAAACGGTACATTGGGCCAATCAGACACTTAGATAAACTGCGAGGCTTGGGTGAGTGACAATAATACAAGTATGTGATATTTAGTAAAAACAGACCATCGATCACAATCTATAAACATCGAGTATAGAATCATGCTTTATCAAATCATAATCAAATCACTGCAAACTCCGAATGAGTCACCCAGACATCCAACAACTTTTCTAATTCAAACCTCAAGATTCTCAAAACCATCATTCATATGTACATAAAACAAACTAGGGCTAGAGGGACGCAGTTCAACCGAAGCCTACATAAGTAACCAAGCAAGAAATGGCCCCCCAAAGCAGATTAACCAAGCTGAGCCACCCCTGAGAAAGTAACCAAGTCGGCAGTGACCCCCAACGTGGATTAACCAAGCAAAGTCACTCCTACAGCTATTAGGAAGTGATCACCCAATGCAGATTAACCAAGCATGATCACATGGCCATAAGGATCGCCCAACGCGGATTAACCAAGCGTGATCCATATATAGTATGGTCCCCAACGCAGATTAACCAAGCATGACCACTAGTGACCCCCCAACGTGGATTAACCAAGCAGGGTCAAGATAACCAAGTAGGTAGTGACCCCTCAACGAGGATTAACCAAGCAGAGTCACACCTACAGAACTATTAGGCAGTGATCACCCAATGTGGATTAACCAAGCATGATCACCCCTAAATATAAATGGCCATAAGGATCGCCCAACGCTGATTAACCAAGCGCGATCCATAAATATTACGGTCCCCCAACGCGGATTAACCAAGCAGGACCATCCATATACCACTGCTACATGGTGCAATTAGATCAACACACAAACCACTTACCCTTATCTCATCCGCTATGATTTACATCGTAATCACTTGCACTATCAACTTCTCATGACCACTAACTATCTTATCATACAAGCATAAAAGTTCTACATAATACTTCTCATAAGACTCTGGGTTCACATCGTCATAAAAAAAATCATACACATCATACTAATCATACATATCTAACCACATTTCATAAACGTTTCCAAGCAACAGTCGAATCACAATTAATAAACATAGATCGATGCTAAAAATAAAAATAACAATTCAATAGAAAGCACATTCAATAAATAAGTATAACTCAAGATGGTGCAACTAATACATATAACGAGACACACGTCAACTGGAAACAATACGTCATTGTGATGAGCCAACTAAGCTCTATCAAGCCTCAACAACAAACTAGACATAAACGACACTTTAGAGTAGAGCACCTTGACTAGAACGTCAACCGTCGATAAGGTAGGTCCATTAAGGTCAACAATCTAAGGTTATTCAATCCGGAACATCCACACATCGGATTTCCGATCCGTAAGTTCTCAAAGGTACAACAACTGATAACTAGGGTGCTCACAAAATTGTACGACGATCCAATGATCGGATTGTCGTCAATCACACAAACAAGTGGTGGTTCAATTTGATCACCACACCAAACAATTGAGTTTCGGGAAACCGAGCTAGACATAGGTTCATAGGGTCACTAGAAGGTATTTGGTACTTAGACAACACTCGTGGATGGTACCGCCACACATGGTGGTAGCCAAGGTAGAGGGTATAGAAAACCTGAATTTTCAACATTAACTAAATGAGCTCAAATTTATGTGGTAGCTAGAGCTCAACAAGGGAAACATTTTTCACAACTAGGCCAATGATAAATTCTAACCGGAAACCGTCCAAATTCACCGAAGAAAACCGGATTTCTAGGGTTCTAAACACCCAACTCTAAAATGAATACGAAAGCATGAACCAAGCATACCAACTTGAAGATTATGAAGAGTACATGAAGTTTCATACCTCACTCGAAGGAAATGGTTGCCGGAATCACCGAAAAAATGATAAAACCGTCGGAAAAGTCGTGGCTTTGTGGCTTCGAACTATAAGGATGGAAAAGAAAATGGGAAATCTAACACTACAGAGATGTAGGGCTCATCAAGAGCTTTCCATGGACACCAAGATCACCCAAAACAGAGACGGGGTTAGAATCAGACCCCCCCTCACTTTTTTTTCTTTTTTCATTGAAACCTTCCCCCTTTAATTTGATTGGTCCTTCTCCTTCTAGCTGATTGGTCTCCTTATTTTTGCTTAAATCTAATTAGGCTTCTTCCTTGTGGAAGTTTAATTGATTTAAAATCTATAGTTTAGTAAAATAATTTCAAATGTCCGTAACTATACCGTTATAATCCGGACTCGCAAACGGCTTTCGCCTATATGTTCGTGGTTTCAGGATCTATTTGAAAATATAAATTGTGACCTCAAAAGGTCTACGGATTTTAAATAATTAATTTCCAACTTCAAACTTCGTATATAGTTTAATTAAAATCTAAATTCAAACAAATTAAAATAAATTCTCGAGAAATAATACAAAATCTCAATAATACAAATACGTAGATTATAACAGTGAAATCCAGGAATGAGATTTCACAACAGTAACCTGACGTCAGGTAGGATGTGTTTGAGCTGGGCTACAGGACTGGCTGGTTGGCTGCTCTTGGCCAGCTTGCTAGCCAGTTCTCCATTTTTGGCCGGGTGGGGCCCACGAGCCCTTTGGTCTAGCCCTCAGTTTGAGACGATTTTTGTGTCAAAACCAGCTATTTTTTGGCCTTCAATCCTTTGGTCGGGTCAGTTGGAAATGGCCTTAGGCTTACTTGGTCTTGTCCCTTACCTCGGCCTACACCATTTCGTAGGCCTAAAAGCGCCCCGACGTTAACAAATGGAAGTATGACGTCAATTTTGGAGGAAGCAAGGACTCACGAGTTGAAGTAAGCAAGTAGGACGTCCTTTGTGTCGAACCAATTTGACAAATTTCGAACGAAGTAAGGTGCTGCCGAAGACGACAAATGATGGGGAACTTCGACTGAGGTTCAAACACGTTGCTAGGTGTGAAGCTGAAATGAATTTTTTTTAATTCACTCGCGTGAGAGTTTTGGGCGGAGGAGGAGTTGACAAACTAAATGCAGGCAAAGCCAGGAATTAGCAGGGGAGGGGCGAATTTAAAAGATTGCAAAGTTCAAAAAAAAGGGAAACTACCAAGTCCGTTTAGTAATATCGTCCATAATTTATCAATACAAACAAGTTTCATTAAAAACCCTTTTTCAGTGAAGACATCACTGCCAACATCTCTTGCTATATTTTACTCCAACCACTCATATAAGTATCAAATCGACTATGTTGGCTTTCACTTGGAATGGAACAGAAAGCAGCTGCAAGGTTGTTGTTGGTTGATTGAATGTTGCAGACTGCAGCCAATCTGGACACACAGAAGGCAAAGAATTAGAAAGAGGGATTGCAAAACAAGATTCTAAAAGACGCTAGCGCTAATCGGGCGACGGGTTGGGATATTGTGCGTAGGCAGGGTCTAGGCAGATTAGACGGATTTAGGTAAATTTATAATCTATTATATATATTAATTAAATTTAAACACTTTTATAACAAAATTATATTTAAACATTAAATAAAACGTTATTTTTTAAAAAGGTGAGAGTTTTAAAAAGGGGTACTATTTAAAAGAAATGTTCAGCAATTAAAAAGATGGTGGGACCATCTTAAATAAACTGTGGAATTAAAATGGTTGTTGAGACCTCATCTTCTTTCTCAGGAGCGACTGACTGTGCAAAAAAACTTTTAGATTCCGGCTTCTTCATATACGCCCACCTAGCCCCACCCAGACTTGACTAGCTCTGCTTAATCCCTCCCTCCTAGTCTCACCTAATGTGCTTTCCAATTAGGAAGGGGCTTCACGACTTGCTGGTTTTTCGACGAGAGCAGGGGCAGACCGTCGCTCCTGGGCTTCACTTCCGACAAGGGAGGGGCAGCCGCCCTTCCTTGCCCCTCCTTGCCCCTCTGTAGCTTCGCCAGTAATGACAAACTAAATGCAAAACTTTCAATTATAAATCCAACGATTTACGTTGGTCCGCACAAATGATCCTCAAAGACCGGTTCGCATTGGAAAATTTGCCATGTCAAAATACAACTTACCTAGTTAATTTAAAGTGTACCCATCCAAGAAGGCCCAAGCAATCCATGAAGACTTACTCAGATGCTGTTCTATCAAGTTCCTGAATCAGCTATTGCCTTGAAGCACTAAAGCTTGCACATCGGATTGTAATTAACCTAAAAATCCCAAGGCATTGTTTGGCGAGGAATTTTCAAGTCCTTCGAGGTGGATCATAAAATGTTAAGATGAGAGATTTGAAATGCACTGTATAACATTACAAATGCATGTAAGAGGGATTTAACTTTGTTAGGACTTTGAAAATCCCTCGCTCACTCGGGAAGAGTGGTTAAAAATGCTTTTGGTAAAAAAAAATTTGAACCAATCCTAAATAACTATACAAGTGCATCCTGAAAAAGTACTTGAAGTGCTTCCTGCAAAAAGCACTTCAAATGCTTTTGGAACCCAAAAACTTCAATCGATCAGTATCAACTTAATAAACCATTTAAGGGGAATCGATTTCCATAAGCATATATGTGCCTCTGCATACTGTAATGCTATGGAATGACTTATGCCAAGGGCTATGATAGGCTGGCATTTGACAAATATGTAGAAGTATTGCAAAAGCCGACTTGAGGAATTAATGTAGCGAAAACGAGAAAGATAATTCAAAGTTGCAATTTGCTTATATTGCAGCAGCAGCAGCAGTTTAGACAAATTTCTGTAGTACAATGTATATATTGTCTTGAAGATTTCACGCATTCTGCGTACTTTAACAAAATAACAGAAAATTCACTATAAGAAGCAATAACATGAGACCACTTGTTGCAGTCCATATCTTATTTTTTCTTAACCTTTGAGAACCTAAAAAACTTGAAATTTCAGTACCAAAATCCAGTCTTTCTTTTGTATTGACACACCGCTATACCAACTTTGATGGTTTTTCTCATGTAGGTAGGGTGCAGAGGCCGTTGAGAAGGCCATTGATTTCTTGATTTTGCTAGAAACTGACTCAAAACTTGAGACATTATAAAGGTACCCAAATCTTCATAAGGGTAGGATTGAGCTATGACTCCTTCCATGTTTGGATGAAAAAAGCTTCCTGCCAGATGCGAATGGCCTTTTCATTGATATTGGCCCCATCTGCAGAGAAAACCCAATTGAAGAGCTTCTCATTAGTTTGGATAGGCTGGAACTTGAACTGCCATGCTTTGAAACAATCCCCGAATTCATATTCTTTACATGTGATTGGGAATTCGAACTTCCTTCTTCGGGAATTACATTCGCCACATCACGATATATTCTCAAAGCAGATAATGAATCCATCGAACCTGATCTCCTCATTGGTTGAACATCCTCTTCAGTAACCCGTCGATTGTCAGACAAATCACTGAACGCTCTTGGATCACAAATTCCCACAGGAACAATGGAACTTGGCAAAACCTTCCTCGAATTTTCCGTGCTTCTTCCCTCAATTCGAGTTTCACAAACATTCCCATCATCTCCAACCTCAACCCCACTAGTCCCTCTTCCAACACTTCCAACCCCTTCATCACCCTCCAAATTCTCCACCTGAATGCTATCCCTCACACCCGAACCACTGGAAACAGACTCTGGGACACTCACCTGAACAGTAGCAGTGTCACAAACAATCGGAGCACGGCAAAGCGGGCAATTCTTATGTGATCTCAACCAGGTATCAATACAAGGGATGTGAAAGGCATGACCGCATTTGGGCAAAAGTCTAAGACTCTCATCTTCTTCAAACTCACTCAAGCAAACAGAACAATCAGTTCCCTCAATCAAACCCTCATCTTTTCGAAACTTGCAGACGGTTATGGAGTCAATCACCGATTGTGGGAGACCAACAGTGTGGATGTACCAAATGGGATGATCAAGAACAGGACCATGATCCTCATCAAGAAAATCTTGTTGGGTATCAAACAAAATCGGGAAAGAACCACTCCTCCTCGTCGAATCATCGCGGCGGCGGCGATAAAATCTAACAAGTGAGAAAACAATAGCGAGAAGAAGAGCAGCCCCAATCATACAAGCGGTGATAGTCATACTCGTTTCAATCAGACGCTTCCGCTCAGATTCAGGCTGATAATAATAGTCAGCTAGCGGTGGCAGCGGAGGAGATGGCGGCGGAGGAGGGTATGGTACAATTGGAGGAGCAAGCTCACCACCAACATAGACTATAAGATTCTTACAGACATCAGGGCAGGTTTTGAAACAAGATTGAAAGCAATAACCCCCTTTGTTCAGATATGGATTACAAGGAATTGAACAAACCAATTGCTCACTCAAATTTGTTTGTGCTAGGACTTTTCTGTGATCAAACTCCATTGAAACAAAACAAGACAGTGCAAAAACAGAGGAGATCCAAAGCAGGGGATTAAAAGTTCATACCTTTTTTTGCTTATGATCCAGAAAAAGCGAGAATCAGAGAGAGTCAAAGGCAATAAGCTGATGGAGGGTTTTGTTTGGAGGGTTAGGTTTCCACCGCAGCCAGAGGTTTGAATGGATTGCGATGGAGAGAAGATGGTGGGTTTGGGTGGGAGGGTTAGTTTTTTCCACAATTTTGCTTGTAGGGTTGTAGCTTTTTCCACAATTTTGCTTGTAGGGTTGTAGCTTCCTTGAAGCATGTCGCTTTCGAAATGACCTTTCCTTTTGCATCTACTCTTTGCGTTTCTTTTCGGCACTGTGGAAAGTCAAAGAGATTTTAAAGACTCATTCAATGAAATGGATGGAGCATCAACTATCAAGTGAGCAATGGGAAAAAGCTAGGATTTGTCATTTAATTTGCTTTTGTGTATGCTAAATATGTGCACCATAAAGTCGCTTTCTTTATGTAATGCTTGGTTTTTGTTTTTTGAACCAAAGTTATTATTTATATTAAAGGGTGATAAGTGGGCTAAATCTCATAATGAGCTAGTAATAATGTTATTCAAATTCGTCTTTAACTAGAATCGAATCTAAGACATCTTACTTATTAGTAAAGATGAATACCACTAGACTATAGTACTAAGTGACTTATGCATTGCTTGTTAAAATAAGCATCTAATTCTAGGGAAGCATCAATTCTAATCGTATAATATTTGCTAGTTATTGGATTACGAGTATATATATATTTAAGAATTTATTCATTTACTCATACTTCATAAAATTTCAAGCACTGAAATGATCCTATTTTTACAATCATATTTAATATATGAATGTAATTGTGTAAATCATAGAGTATTTGAGATATCTTTAGCAGATTATATCATATCTCTTAGGTTAGATATTATCATAAGAGTTGTAATTAATTGGGGTAAGGAATTTACTTTCCCCACTACTATTAAAAAAAAAGGTACAATGGGGTCGAATAACACACACCTCACAATTAAATCTCTCTTCTTTCTCTGTGTCGCGGGCCCCCTCCCCATCTGTCTTGTATAATTGTTCAGTAAAATAGGCCTACAATACCTATGAACTTTTTGAGACAACCAATACCACTAACTCCCTCCTTGATAGAGGTGGCTCTCACCATTGTATAAAACTTGCCTCCATTAGAAGATCAAAAATAAAAATAGTACATGTAGTATAAATACCAACACTCGCCAGAAGGAAGAAAACAAAAAGTGCCAATTGGCTTGTTGAGAGTTTGGAGAAGTTTTAGTTGAATTATATTTTTGGGAATTTCTCATATATTCATTGATCTCCAATGCGGAGTATATATAGGAATTACAAGTATTGTTACATGCATATTTTGTGAGACAATAAGGCTATTTACAACTTAACTAATATATACATACATCTCGCAATACTAGCCCTCAAGTTGGAGCAAAGATGTCACGCATGTCCAACTTGTCAAGCAAGTTGGAAAACACACTATTAGACACAACCTTAGTAAGCAAGTCAGCGAGTTGATTTTCAGATCTCACAAACAAAAAAGCAATTATTCCATGATCCAATTTTTCTTTAATGAAGTGTCGATTAATCTCCACATCTTAGCAACCTTGTTATCGCAATGGAGATTCATAGCACCCTTGGTTTTAAATCAAAGATTCCTCAATAACTTCTTCAACCAAAACAACTCACATACACCATGAAACATACCACGAAACTCAGATCCTGCACTTGACCTAGCAACCACATTTTGTTACTTGCTTCTACAAGTAACAAGACTATGACTCACAAAAATATAGTATACAAGTGTAAATCGTTGGTCAGTGATAGAACTCGCCCAATCTGCATCTATATACTCTTCAACATCTAAATGACCATTCTTAGAGAAAATTAAACCTCTACCAGGAGCCATCTTCAAGTACCTCACAATGCGAGTGCATAAACTGCCTTACCACACTAGCTGCATAAGCAATGTCCAGGCGAGTGTGAGACAAGAAATTAATGAAGGAAATTTTGTGAAAAACATGTTCATTTGAATAACATCATATAGCATGCAATTAACAATTAAAGGCGGAATCATGCTTTCATGCATTCAAAAACAAAACATCTACCATGAAATTCAAAGCCTAGTAGATTGGTGAACCTTGACTCAACTTAAAAACAACAATTTGTTAGTTGAGAAATATTTACCTTTGTAGATTCCTCTTTGCATATGCAAAGGATAATCACCCAAGAGATAGGGCCTTCATTCCTTGCTTCTTAGCTCCATGGATTTGGTTAGAAGAATAGGTTCTCCAAGTTCCCAAAATTGAGAACCTCTAAAGATTCTACACCAAGGTTGGATTGGAGAGGAAATGAGTGACCTTGAGGAAATAGAATTGCTAGACAATATCCCCCAAGGTGGTTGGCCTCTTAGAGAGAAATGGAAGCTTTGTGTTCTCACCAATTTTCTCTAAAATCAACAACTTATGAATTTTAGGTTATAAAGTTCTTTATATAGTCACTTCTTTAAATGACCTAAAGAACCAAAAACCCTAATTCAACACTAAATGGATATGGGCTTTTGGGCCTTTGTGAATCTTTATTCATTAAGTTGTCATACAACTTAAGTCAATGGGCTTTGACGTTCGAAGCCCATTGGGCCTTAAGGTCCAAAACTATCCCGAGGTCTTTAACGAACTTATTCGTTTGATTAATTAACATATTAATTAATCCTTGCCATAAATAATTAAACCATTTAATTCATCTCCTTTGTTTCTTCAATCTCCACCTTATTTGGTGTACGATACATTAGGTTCCTTTTAGCGAGGCAGTGGGCGATTAAAACCATTTTACATCGATTGTGAATTTGAAACTTACTTTCAATTCTCCCTTTAGTGATTACACACGTTTAGGGCTTCCACAAACCATGAGTGACCCCTAGCAGCATATCATGGCTACCCAAGCTAATCAGAAGAGGTAGAGAACCTATTCAGTTTAGGATTACAAATGCAATACGGTCTTTCTCTAATCTAATACTCTTGACCACATTGTTTGGTTTGATAGTTTATTTATTCATGTCTACTATCCAATGTGATTCATTTGCATTTTATGATTACCTTGAATGTGATTTGGAACGCATTCCCCAATCTCATTCATACTCTGGCCAGAGATTTTAATCATATCATAGAGTATTCTCCCTCAAGCCAATTGAAGGTTAGAGATCCCTTGTTGCGCATTCACTTGTCTCCATGACTAAGTAGCTTAACCCCAATGATGCCGTGGACACCCCGATGGGGTGACTTTGACATAATCAAAGATCAAGGACTTAACCACAAGACAACAACTGTGATGCCTCAGGTCAAAGGACTAATTTGCATTATCCCAAACATGAGTTCTCATGTGACATGAGTATGAGAACTCCTCGTTGATCGTGTTCAGTGAACTCATTCTCTATTGAGCACCTACGTACTTATCTTGATGTCACACACACCAATGACTCGAGACTAGTCACTCTCCCTGAGAGAAGACATAGCACGTACTGATCTTATCGGACTGTCAATGCCCAATTGGCAATCCTATGATCATGAACGTTTAGGATGTGTCTACGAAAGAATGGTCTCATTAATCTAACTTCATTAGATTGCATTCTTCCAATCACATATTCCTTGGACTTTATCGTTTAAGCATATAACATTTATATGAGACGTCTCAAACAATAATGTTTGCCCTTTATATGTAAACTAGATTAGTTTAACATGTGAAATATCCGTAAAGTATCATCATATGAATGGCTTTAGGGCACATTTCCAACAATCTCCCACTTGCACTAGAGCCAATCAGCTTGGTCATCTGTTATGATTCCTCTTCTGTAGTCATTTCCTAAATGGCTGAATAGTAGGCCTAGGAAATGGATATCTATATGTTATCCAGAGAATCAACCTTGAGAATATCGACGTCACCATTATACATGATTCCCAATCATGTGGTTCAGTCTCTCATATGAGTTCGGATCTTGATGAGACCTTGATTCCCAGGCTTGAGCTATCGCCCCATTAGTGTCGTAGTGTCAGTACACTAGATACACTTTCTGGTTGGAACCGAATAGAGAGTTCATAAATGAACTTTCCCATCCAAACAACATTGTTGTAAACTTCTATATGGCAATATATTTTGCATTCATAATGGAACACACTAAAGTCATTACTTTAATGTTTCCATCCAAATATCTCTTTAGTCATAATAAAGAGATATATGTTTATCTCTTCATTCATAATGAAGAAACATCCAATGATGGATTAGATTCACAATCTAATACATTTACGCTTCCATTACGTTACTCTAATTCTTCCTCATTCTTCGAGGAACCTATCCTTTAGTATTTCTTAAATACTTAAGGATTTACTTGACAGTTGCCATGGTTCTGATCCTGGGCTTGCACTGATATCGCCTTGTACCTTTCTAGGTACAACTCATATCAATGTTTTTCATACAATATGAAATACATAAATCACCTTTCTGCGTATGCATAAAGGATTCGATTTACGCATTATTTCTTTGGGAGTCAAAGGGTACGTTCCCTTTGAGAAGAGCTACCTCCTAGTCTCACTAGAGTTGTTCTTCTTATTAAAGTTTATCATCATATGAGAAACTTCCTAGCAACCTTTTGTCTATTATTAGGGCATGATATAATCCAATTATATCCTAAAATCTATCATTATAGATTTCCATCCCATGTATATAGACTATGTCTCCCATATACATTCTATCGTTATAGAAAGTTTTAAAGTCATAACTTTAACAATGAAGTATTCTTTTCATTTCCAAAATTAATATATCATACATATATTCAAATTTAGGAATATGATTAACTCCCACTAATCTTTTGTAAACCTAGTAAACAAAAGATTCATTTACATCTATATGAGAAATCAAACAATTTTGATCTTTCTCTCATAAGACGCTTATGGCTCCCACTAGCTTGCTAAGATCCATGATGGTTGGATCTCTACAACTTACATGTTTTGTGATTCATAGTTTTAGACATAAATTATCAAGACTATCTTAATAATGGTTTCGGAAACCTATATCATGTCCAAACATTGAATCACCATATAGTTGTAGCTAGCAATCTTCGAATTAATTGAAACTAAGACTACGTCAAAGATGGTTCCTTCAAAGTCAACCATTCTCTTTGATTGTAGTCACCTTAAGCTACCAATTAGCTATGAAGGTTTCATTATTTCGGGTCAAATGGTACTTTACCATTTCCTTGAGTATATATCGTATATACACTCAATGTAGTCATAAAGTTCAAACCATTCAACTGTGACGGTTTATAAATCCTTCTTGACTACCTTGGAGCTTGTGGTATAGGAACTAGGTTGTTATATTTGTTGATTATCATCTTGTCTCTCAAAGAACCCATTCTTTTGAGTTCTATTCCTAGTTCATTTGCTCTAAGGCAAATCACATTGTAGGATTACAATGAACTACTCAACAAACAACATTTGTTGGTTGGTTTATAGAAGTGATATCCAAAGGTTAATTTAAGGATATCAACAAGATAATTTTTAAACAAATATTGCTTATTAGCACACAACCCCAAATCTTAACATGATTAAGATTTGTCTTTCTTTCCAACTACATCCTATGGAGTTATGAAAATTTTGGAAGATCTTCTAATTGACAATCATATTGTCTTAGAAGCATATATATCCTATATATGGGTAATTGATAATATCCAACGAACTAAATCTTATTCAAGTTCGTTCTTCTCCTAATGGAGAAAATCATTATCTTATGATGCTAATTTCCTTGATATCTTTCAAGGAAACTCATCTAAAGTGTTACCTTTCCTTGGATCAAATCTAAGGAGGTAAGTACTTTAGACGTCTTACTCATCAACTTACATTTCTTGAATTCTTTGAAACCTTTTTGCAAAGTATTCGGACTTGTGTTTATTCAAAATAAACTATAGTCCAACCGAGAGTGATCTTCGGTGAATGTCATACAACATGAGTAGTATTATGTTGTGGACAATTGCCACTATCTTGCAACCTTTTGGGTTTTAAGCATCATTATATTCTAAACAGTTAACGCTACCATATCATCTCTACTATAGAGACAATCAATTAGATTACTATAATCCAATCATTGATTAATAAAGAACAATGTTTTGTCAAACAAAACATTCATCCATCTCTACTATAGTGACGGAATTAAGTTCCTTAAAATTGGAATGTAAAGACAATCTTTGGTTTTTCCAATTTCTTTGGTAGTTCATATGAGGAAGTTAGTACCATCTGCTTTCGCAGAGATCTATATTTTATTCACGTTCCGAATGTGAAGTACTTTCTCTTCTCCCATTAATCTTCTACTTCTTATTAGCCATACTTTTACAACGATTGTAAAACATAGTTACTAATACGGAATCATGTATTCAAGTAGAAGAACCAACTGTTTTGAACTTTTCAAGAACAATTTACAACACCTTCGAAAGGTGTGTTCTTGACACTTGCAAGACATTTCTTGCAAATACCCCTTCCAATGTCCATCCTTTCATAAAGAAAGTTTGTTCCCTTGGAGTTAATTTTATCTTCTTCATTTGACTTCTCCTTTGACTACAATAGTCATGGTCCCTAAACTCCCACTATCTCTCTTGAAACCTTTTTCAATTGTGTTATACACATCAAACATTTTGGAGAGTGTGTGGTTATTATTCACTACATAGTTTACAATAAACTTAGTGAACCATTAGGATAGGGACATAAAGGTGAAGTCCTAGCTTAGTTTCCGTCTCGTTAAGTGGTTTATCACTTCAACACTCAATGATTCAAAATCATCATAAGTCCATGTTGATGGACTATTTTTGTCAACCAACCATTATGTTCTAAACATAATTACAAACTTTCAAGAGTTGTTCAAGGCAACTCTTATTTCTTCATAAGTTCCTTTGTTCATATAACGAAGGAATAAGCATTGGTTGTTTGTGTTGTCCTCTTCATGATAGACATTTCTAACATGTTCTTCCAATGATACATTGTCAATAGGAAGATTGTGAGGATGAGACTTCTTAGGTACATGCACAATCCATTTAAGACAATCTTTGGGATTGTGTTACCAAGTCCGGAAACTAAAACATTCGGATTTTCTTTGTCAAGTTTTGGATAGCGTTTGCAAATATATTGGTAAACAAATACGTAACGAATATAAATTGATTGATTTTAAGCCATTTGATTCGGGTCTTTAAATCAAATAGCACCACCCACCATTTTTGGCAAATTCCATATCCCTCATTGGAATTCGAGAGTTTTGGAGGAAACTCTTAGTAGGTTATGGGAGACTCACTATTACCAAGCCCACCTCAGAAGAAAATCATATTGGCTAGCATTAATAATAATGAGAGAGTACACTTACTCATTTGCAACTAATGCAAGTACCCATCAATTTGGCCTCTAGAGAATGATGCCTCAGAAGAATATCATATTGGCACATTGCACTTAGTTAAGTCATTCCCACCATGCTAGTTAAAGTAGGGGTTCAAGAATGGCCTCAGAAGAATATCATATTGACCACACTCGTTGCCTACCTTTACTTCATCATATGTGTATAGGCTTCTCCTGAATGTAAGCACATACTTTGCAACCCCAGAACTGGACGAATACGGTGTATGAGTCACAAACGATTGAAGCCTACCATGGTGGAAGGCCACGAAAGAGTGTTCTAAGCACTCTCACGCTTATCAACTTAATAATGGTTTGGTTGAGGGTTTTAGGTCTCATCACATATAAGTATTCATTTTAATCTACATTAAAACAATTTTGGTCCTATTACAACTATTGGTCCATTTGATTCAATTTAGTTGTATATAATACTCCCACTATACTTATAAAACGGTTTTTAAAGCAAGAGTATATTATACTACTAACATAAGGTTTGCATTCATTTGATGGACTATATAGTTGCCTTAGGGCCTTAGGATGACTATGAACCTTTGTTTAGATTCAACACGAGCCTAGTGTTGAATCTCGGACTAGGGATGAAGATTGATTTTAGTTACGCGTTTAATCACATTAAGGCGTGTTGTCTTAGGGGCGTTGGACCCAACTACTTCATTTTCATGCATATCAAATAAAGCAAGAAAGAAGTACTTCAAAGTTAAGGTGAGCTTATGCTCATTACAACATTTGCATAATTAAAATTACTTTAAAGTAAAGAAGAGCTTATGCTCTTTTACAACATTTGATCAAATCAAATTACAACCAAAATTAATCTACACATTCCCATGGTTCAAACAAATTTGAAACGGCCTTTCACATAGCTCAATTATCGTAGGCTTAGGTTCATAATCACCCTTTAATTAATTAACATTTTAACTAATTAAATTGAATGCAACATTTTCATTTGGTTTTTGTATCCATAAAATTGATTTAAATGGAGCTAAATAAAATGAAAATCCAATTCTCATTTAAAGAGACAAAACAATTTTTGTTCCCTACTTAATTTGGGCCATCATGCAATAACCACAACTTTTTGGGCTATATTGCGAAACACAAACTTTTGGGGTCACTTTGTAAAAACACAAAAGTCCACTACTTCATGTAATTACAACTAGAACCCAAAAATTTCAACAAATACAAAAAACTTCATTAAAGGAGCAAAACAATTTGTCCTTTAACGTTTTTGGACCTTAACGTAAAAACGTAAACTTTTGGGCCAAAGTGCAAATACACAAAAGTATCAAAACTTTATGTAATTGAATAAAAGACCCAAAAATACCCTATTTAATTAGGGTGGCCGGCCATGATAAAAAAAATAAGATTTTTACAAAGTTTTTGTAAGTGGGTTTTGTTAGGTGAGGTAAAGATGAAATATTTTGAATTTATGTTAAACTTTTAAAAAAGTTTGTCTACCATTATAGCCATTAATTGAATTTATGTCAAACTTTTTTTTAAAAAGTTTGTCTACCATTAAAACCATTAATAATACTTTACAAATAATCATCACCCACTAAAATCATCCACTAAAATTAAACCAAAACTTTATGTAAAAACATAAAACATTTTGAATCAAAACTTCAAAACTTTTTGTTCTTGGCAAGAACTTCAAGAACATTGAAGAACACTCATGAAAACTCATAATAGCTCCATGAATATTTTCACTCACCAAAACTCAAATTTTCATCACTCAAAAGAGGGTTAACATCCTAGGGTACTTAGGGGTTCCAAAAGTCACTTTAAAACCATTTTAACAAGACAAACATGAACCCAAAAAATCACCCCTTGGATTTGGCCGAATTTCCCAAAAAACATGGCACCAAATTTTAGCTCCAAAATTCATGCTCATATGAACTACATCTACAACATTTGAGATGGCAAATTTTCTAACAAAATTTACATTCAAATAAACAAGAATAAAGCTTGTAACATATTACAACTTTTAAATCAAAAACTATGAACTACAAAACCCAAAATGATTCACCAACTACTAGACCTAGGCTCTATATACTCTTCAACATCTAAATGACCATTCTTAGAGAAAATTAAACCTCTACCAGGAGCCATCTTCAAGTACCTCACAATGCGAGTGCATAAACTGCCTTACCACACTAGCTGCATAAGCAATGTCCAGGCGAGTGTGAGACAAGAAATTAATGAAGGAAATTTTGTGAAAAACATGTTCATTTGAATAACATCATATAGCATGCAATTAACAATTAAAGGCGGAATCATGCTTTCATGCATTCAAAAACAAAACATCTACCATGAAATTCAAAGCCTAGTAGATTGGTGAACCTTGACTCAACTTAAAAACAACAATTTGTTAGTTGAGAAATATTTACCTTTGTAGATTCCTCTTTGCATATGCAAAGGATAATCACCCAAGAGATAGGGCCTTCATTCCTTGCTTCTTAGCTCCATGGATTTGGTTAGAAGAATAGGTTCTCCAAGTTCCCAAAATTGAGAACCTCTAAAGATTCTACACCAAGGTTGGATTGGAGAGGAAATGAGTGACCTTGAGGAAATAGAATTGCTAGACAATATCCCCCAAGGTGGTTGGCCTCTTAGAGAGAAATGGAAGCTTTGTGTTCTCACCAATTTTCTCTAAAATCAACAACTTATGAATTTTAGGTTATAAAGTTCTTTATATAGTCACTTCTTTAAATGACCTAAAGAACCAAAAACCCTAATTCAACACTAAATGGATATGGGCTTTTGGGCCTTTGTGAATCTTTATTCATTAAGTTGTCATACAACTTAAGTCAATGGGCTTTGACGTTCGAAGCCCATTGGGCCTTAAGGTCCAAAACTATCCCGAGGTCTTTAACGAACTTATTCGTTTGATTAATTAACATATTAATTAATCCTTGCCATAAATAATTAAACCATTTAATTCATCTCCTTTGTTTCTTCAATCTCCACCTTATTTGGTGTACGATACATTAGGTTCCTTTTAGCGAGGCAGTGGGCGATTAAAACCATTTTACATCGATTGTGAATTTGAAACTTACTTTCAATTCTCCCTTTAGTGATTACACACGTTTAGGGCTTCCACAAACCATGAGTGACCCCTAGCAGCATATCATGGCTACCCAAGCTAATCAGAAGAGGTAGAGAACCTATTCAGTTTAGGATTACAAATGCAATACGGTCTTTCTCTAATCTAATACTCTTGACCACATTGTTTGGTTTGATAGTTTATTTATTCATGTCTACTATCCAATGTGATTCATTTGCATTTTATGATTACCTTGAATGTGATTTGGAACGCATTCCCCAATCTCATTCATACTCTGGCCAGAGATTTTAATCATATCATAGAGTATTCTCCCTCAAGCCAATTGAAGGTTAGAGATCCCTTGTTGCGCATTCACTTGTCTCCATGACTAAGTAGCTTAACCCCAATGATGCCGTGGACACCCCGATGGGGTGACTTTGACATAATCAAAGATCAAGGACTTAACCACAAGACAACAACTGTGATGCCTCAGGTCAAAGGACTAATTTGCATTATCCCAAACATGAGTTCTCATGTGACATGAGTATGAGAACTCCTCGTTGATCGTGTTCAGTGAACTCATTCTCTATTGAGCACCTACGTACTTATCTTGATGTCACACACACCAATGACTCGAGACTAGTCACTCTCCCTGAGAGAAGACATAGCACGTACTGATCTTATCGGACTGTCAATGCCCAATTGGCAATCCTATGATCATGAACGTTTAGGATGTGTCTACGAAAGAATGGTCTCATTAATCTAACTTCATTAGATTGCATTCTTCCAATCACATATTCCTTGGACTTTATCGTTTAAGCATATAACATTTATATGAGACGTCTCAAACAATAATGTTTGCCCTTTATATGTAAACTAGATTAGTTTAACATGTGAAATATCCGTAAAGTATCATCATATGAATGGCTTTAGGGCACATTTCCAAACCTCTTTATTGAACTTGTAGACCTCCCAAATTGTTCGGGTAGAATTTCTGGATCTGGTCCCTCGCACAGCTCCTCGAGGAAGTGGCTTTTTCTTGCATGTCGCCTTGAGGCTCATAATCAAAACTAACAAAGATTTGAGCGTGCCATTGTTATCTTTGTATAATAGATTGTTGAATAGATGTGATTTAGGTTGATTACTTGCGCCACAAGTTATTTAAACACAAGATAAGGGAAAATGACTTAAATACATAAGGGAAAATGCATTAAATGACAGATCTACTATATATAAGTACAAACAAAAGAGATTCGGGCAAGATTAACCTTGTCGGGCAAGGTTGAACTTCTTGCAACCACTTCTCTTTTGGTTTACAGAGGTTTGTATACTGAAAGGGATGAAAAGTAAATAGGTTTTACTAGAGGGAATCGATACTGCAACACTAAGGGAAGGTAGCAGAGCTTCTAAACTTGATAAAATATGGCTTTTCCTAAGGGAACTATAGAAAAGACTGGATCTGGACAAAATTCAGCTTACTAGGTACGAACTGGCTTGAGAACAGAGTTTGGATGTATTTTGATTGGTTTGTTGAGTGCCCTTGTCTCTAGTGTCCCTCTCTGCTTTTATAGATAATTTGGCTCGACTGTTCCATCTTTGCCTTTAACTGATATCTTTTGGAGGGCAATGAGTCATCACTTAATTACTCATCCATACCCTTAAAAAGTGCTTTTTGGCTGGTGATGAGGTGTTCTCTGCTCCCCATGACTTCAATCATAGGCATGTGGCGTATGTTTTTGCTGAAATGGTTTCCCACTCCTCTCGGGCCTATTAACTGGGCTCGGGCAAGTCTTCATTTGCTTTTGCATCTCTGGGCCTCCATTATCACAAAGCCCAATGTTAAATATAAACCCAAACAGTGCCCCCTTTAATCATTGTCAAGTCTGTTAACCAAGACATTGATAACAATTAAATTTAATTGCATGCTTTAACTGGGGACTTATGCCATTTACTCAATTGTTTTTGAATAAACCTTTGCACTAACCCACGATTTCCAACGTTAACTAACTGCCTGTTAAATAACCCCCATTTAAATTTCCTCGGCCATCACCTTCAACAAACTCATCTTTCTGAATTCCCAGAACTCTTGAACCTTTTGCATTCTCAACCCTTTCTTGCCCTTTTCTTTCATCAACTCTTATTTTCTTCCTCGAAATCAACTATGGCCCCCCAAACTTCACCCTGCATGTGAGTCTAGAGAAGGAATCATCAATCTGCGCCATCAGCTCAATGACCTTCATCGCCCTCGGGCTAGCTTGAACCTGTCTATTTTCTTCGAAGAGGGAGGGGTGCACTCTCTGGGGCCTGCCTGGACTACCCGAGTTCTAATTGCAGTGGAGAAAAACATGCCCACTGCCAATTGGTTCACCCCCAACCCCTATTCCGCTAAGGCTGGGATCTCTGCCTCAAAGTGGTCAAATTTTAGAAGGGGTTTCCCACAAATAAAGGACGACGCTTGGTCACAGTGGGTGGATAAGCTTGAGCCCATCTAGAAGCAGAAATGGATGGCAAATGGCATCGATGAGCTCATCATGATGTCCAAGGTCACTATCTCAGTTAAACCCTAGTTTCTGGCTACTGCACTTCTCTTCTGGAACAATGAGACCAATATATTCAACTTCAGAATGGGTCTCATAACTCCTACTATCTTGGACATGGCTCAGGTCTTCGGCCTGAAACCCTTGGGCAAGTGTGGATATCACACATGACTGGTCATCGCCTTCTTGCCCAACCGCTGAAAGCTCGGAGGCCTCTGAGTCAATCACTCACTTGGAGTACAACTCCTTAACCTTTAAGAGCTACGGAACATCGTTCCCGGCTTCATTCCCTTCACGAATAAGATGTTTAGCCTGCCCTCTTTTACTGCAGATAGGGCACATGAACACATGTACTTCCTCATCTACTGGTTAAACAAACATGTGTTCCCTAACAAATCAAATGGTGTGAAGCTGAAGTGGATTCCACTAGTGAAGGCTTTGCATTCTTTTGACGATGTCGCCATTCATCCTGGCACATCTCTATCACTTTCTCCATGAGATGACTAAGGTCGAACCATTCAAGACCAACGTTAATGGAGCTACTTGGATGGTATAGCTCTGGCTCAAGTGGTACTTCCCTGAGTTTTGGGTTGCCAACCTGGAGTTCCCTAAAGGTGTGGCTCCAGCCCGAATCTTGGCAGAGGCTTCTATCACCAACCATTCTACTGTCGCCTGCCTCTACTTCTTCAGAATTTGGCAGACTCGTGCATATTTAGAGTGTGGGTACCTTTGTGTTTAGGAGGTACCCTTGGTTTTCGGACCAAATATTCCAGGATTCATTTGGGGAAGATGCCAGCAGCTCGTGCAAGGAGAAATTCATCACCTACATCCAACAGAGGGACCTGACCTGGGAGTACAAAGTGATAGAGTGGGGTACGAGAGTGAGCTAGAGGTCTACCACCCTAACTTCTGTGGTAGACAACTGGGATTCAGACATGCCATCCTAGTGTCATTCTTCGACTCTCTGCATTATGGGACTTCTTATTGCCTTCACTCTCCCTCCAAGGTTACATTTTGGGCAACTCGACGCAGCTTGAATATGATGAGTATGATTGCCCACAAACCCATGACCCTGAACTTTGAGTGTACTCTCTAGTTTGCCACTTGATGGGAGGCCAAGTGGTCAAAGAAATACGATAGAGACATTAAGGAGGCCCACGACAGACTCTTTGGGTAAGTCTTCTTCAAATCTCTCTCAAAGAAGAATGAGTTTGAAAGCTAGAAGAAGGCCATTAACTAAAAGAACTAACTTCTTCTCATAGGTACACCGTATTGATTCTGTCTTTCTTTTTTAGATGATGCTTTTATAGTATGTGGCTAGCTAACCCCTTTTTTTTATTTCCAGCCCAAGACATCACTGAGGAAGTGGATGTCGGGCCAAATAATGAGGCTATAAATGCCTCAGTCCTCCAAGAGGCTACTGCGGAGGCAGCAAGGCAAGAAGTAGGGTCCAGCCATGCTTCTAGGGATGTTGGGGACATCTTAAAACTCTTTAGTGAATCTGAGGCTGGGCCCGAAGTAAAGACAATGGCCCCTCGTCTGGCAAGGGCTTCTGCAGTAGAGTCGTCGAAGTCTGAGCCTGAGGAGAGGCCTCAAGCTCAACTTGCCTTGCCTGGCCCCAAGAGTTATTCCTATGAAGAAAAAGACCAAAGCTCAGACATCCCAGACCTCCAAACCTTCATCTGCCCACCCAATTGAAGAGGGTAGGAAGAAACAAAAAGCTACTAGTAAGTAACTCAGTCGTAGTTCTTTATTTTTTCAATTCTGATTTTGATGAGTTTTGAATTAATTCCTTATCTCTTTTGTAATTAGGGCCTCTAGCTACTAAGAAACCTGCCTTCACTCCCAAAGAAACGCAGTCAGGCGCAGAAATGCAACAAGAATATAAGGAGGTCATCGCCAATATCCTTTAAGAGTTGAAGGTATAAATTTTCAAGCTCTGAGTATTAAGTTGATTTCGAAGTTCACCTTCCTTCATCCCCTTGCTCAGCCTTTGTTGTTTTCTCGAAATAAGATACCAGAGTAGAGGGGACCTCCCAGTCCGATCAGAGCATCCCTCTTATTGGGCCAATCCCTCAGAGGTACAATTTTTTTTCTCTCAACACTGGCTAAGTTGTGTTTTCTGAATTTCAAAGGCTAATCATTCATTTATGTTGTTGTTTAAGCAAGGGGAGGTACTTTAGTTCCTCAAGTCGGGCAAACCTCAGCCCATACTTCTTCCACTATTCCTCCAGCCATAGTGGTGACTCCCACTTCCAGTTCAATCCAACAACTGGGGAGATGCTTCATTATGTGGATGATGACAACACATTTATAAGTTTTTTTCTTTAAGCTCTTCCTTAAATTTTTGCTTCAAGTTTCTTTGTTAACTTATAATTTTTGTTGTTTTCTGCCAGTCTTCTTTAATGAACAAGACCATACACCAGCCAACACCAGCTTTTGGGGAGCCCATAGTCCTTGAGATACCAGTTGTCTTAGAGGTGACTAGCCCCAAGGCTCCCCAAGGCTTCCCAAACTTCATCTTGAGCTAGCCTGCCTGCTTCTTCTAAGGTAACAGCATTAATAGAACCTCATCCCAAAGCTCAAGGTTCAGCTTAGGTATACAAGTCATTTCGTTTATGTTCTTTCTCTAGTTTAGGTATAGACCAGCCTTCTAATTCATCTTTTTCTGGGTTCTATAAGCTTCTGTCGAGGGTTCGGGCAAGTTTTCCCCACCCGCAGTGAGCATGACTGCCCTTCCTCGGCCTTCTAAGGCCTTTAGAGTCACAGGGATCCTTATCCCTCAGCCTAGAAAAGTTGTTACTGCTGCCCCAAAATCTTCCCCTTTCATTTTCGTTAAAGCTGTCTCTACTGCTGCTACCTTTAGGGGTGCTAGAGTGATGCCTCCTCCTCTAGCATCTATTCCAGCCACAGCTTCTTTGCCCGAACTAGTCAAGGAGTTCGGGCAAATCAGGACAAAGCTGAGGTCACCAAGGTGCCCCTTCGAGCCTCAAGATCTGCATAGAGGGTTCAAGGAATGGATGCAGAGGGACTTCACTGCCTCATTCAGCCTCAAGGCACTTCAAGAAGCTGAGAAAGCATTCACTGAGTTGTACAAGGCTCAACAAATGTCAAAAGTCCAATATGAGTCATTCATCTCCTTTTTTGAGAACTTGAAAGCTCTGAGGGATCAACATCTTTGACTTGAGAGACAAGCCAACCGAGTGAAATGTTATAAGGAGAAGCATTCCAGAACCTCAAGCTCCTTGCAGCAGCTAGTGGATGAGGGCTCAACCATGGAGGATCACATCATGGTGGTTGATGCTGAGATCCAGAAGTTGGAGGATCAACTTTCTACATTAAAGGCTGTGTAGATGACCCTCTCAAGCAAGTTATATCAGAAGATTGAAGAGGTGAAGATGGTTAACCAAGAAGTAGAGGATTCTGAAGCCCAATTAGCCAACAACAACATCGCTATATAATAGCCTGGTCGCATATTCACCATTATGCAGACCTACCATTCTAGGATAACTACTTTAGCTAGGGATGTAAACTTGCTAGGCTAAGATCTTTTGTAACCTCCTCTTTGATGAAATGAACACTTCTTTCTTCATTTTCTGCTTGTCCATTCATACTTTAATGCTTGTTTTAAATGCAACTTCATCAATATAACAATATCTAACATCCCACAAAGTTGGGTGATATTTCTGTAAAAACTTAGCATTAACTGGGTGTCTTTGCAAGTTTCCTTCTAAATCCACCAAGTAATACCTTCCTCTATCTAACACTTTGTTGATGATGAAAGGGCCTTCCCAATTGGGGACTTCCCAAAGCCCCTAACTTGAGCTCCCAAAGGTAGAACGGCCTTCCATACCAATTTCTATTCCTTAAAGGTTTTTAATTTTACCCTCTTGTTGTAGGCTCGGGCAATAACTTTCTTCCCTTCTTAGATTTTGTTCAGAGCTTCAATTTGGGCTACATCCAAATCTTCAATCCCTTGACACATGGCCTAGATGAATTCCTCACTATGTAGTCCAAATTGGTTTTGAAGCCTTACAGAACTTACATTGATTTCCATAGAAATACATCATCTTGCCCGAATGTTAATGCATAAGGGATGGTCCCAGTTCCTGCCCTCTTTGAAGTTCTGTAAGCCCAAAAAGTATCTCCCAACTTCTCATGCCACTTTTTTGGCCTATCTACCACCATTCTCTTAATGATGTTCACCAAGATCTTATAGCTAGCTTCTGTTTGACCGTTAGATTGGGGATAGTAAGGGCTAGATTGGATCATCTTTATCTTGAAATTGTCTGCAAACTCTTCTACTTCTTTTGAGATAAAAGATGACCCTCTGTCTGTAAAAATTATCTCGGGCACCCCATATCTATGTAGGATCTTGGTCTCAATGAACTTTTTCACAGCAGCTGAATTTATGGTCTTTACGGCTGAAGCTTTTACCCACTTAGTGAAGTAATCATTTGCCACAATTATGAAGGTGTGCCATTTGCTGAAAGCTGGGCATATTTTGCCCGATGAAGTCCATTGCCCAACCTCTAAAGGGCCATGGCTTCACTACTGGATTTAAGGGTACTGAGGGTATGTGTTGAAGAGGTTCATGCATTTGACAATCTTCACATCCTCTAGCATAAGTTTTATAATCATTTACCATGTCGGGCCAAAAGTAGCCATACCTTGTCAACAACCACCTCATCTTGGTCTCAGCTTGATGTGCCCCTTAAGTGCCTTCATGCTCTTTAAACATCACTCTCATTGACTCTTCCAGGCCTAAGCATTTCAACAAAAGCCCATCTGGAGTCTTTCTTAGCAAGGTATTGTCTCACATAACAAACTTAGTTGCTTACTGCCTAATCTTCTTACTCGTGGGGGAAAAAGGGTCTTTTAAGTACTGAATGATGGATGTTCTCCAGTATTCTATCACAGGTTCTTTGGTCATTACATTCAAGCTAAATCTTCTCTCAAAGATAAAAATGAGATTTCTTCTTTGTACATCTACATTCACCTCAAACCTTTTTTCTTGCACATGTGCTCTATAAGCCATATGTGCCATCTCATTGGCAATTACATTTGTTTCTCTAGGGACATGATTGATTGATACTTTAGTACCCCAATAGTTTAGCAACTGAGTAGCTACCAAGTAATAACCTGCCATTGTGAGATGCATGGACTTGTAATCTTCATTCAACTGATTAATCACCAACTCAGAATCACCATATATTTCCACCTCAGTTGCCCCCAACTCTATCAGGATTTCTAAGCCAATGATCAATGCCTCGTACTCTGCCATGTTGCTAGTAGTCTTTTGGTAATCCAGAATGAATGAATAACAATGTTGAATCCCCTTTAGATCAATGATGACAATCCATGTTCTTATAGCATATTGAGTGCAAGACCCATCGAAATATAACTTCCAAGGAGTGATCCATAGGCTAGTTATTCTCCTTACTTCTTGCTGGATCCATTCTTCTTTGCCTAAGTGCTCTTTACTAGGTAGGATCCAAAAGCTGGCCACTTCCAGAGTTCCTGGGATGTTGACAAGCTTCTCTTTAGAGTCTTGGTGCTCTAATAGGAAGTCTGCAATTGCTTGCCCTTTTATTACCCTCTGAGGTACATACTAGAAGCTAAATTTTGATAATGCTAGATTTCACTTCCCAATTCTTCCATTTAGCATTGGTTTAGACAACATGTATTTAATTACATCAGTCTTGGGAATTATATGGATGTGGCAAGGCAACATTTAATGCCTCAATTTGCAGGCAGTGAAGTATAAAGCTAAACATAGCTTCTCAATTGGGGTATATTGCTTGCTCCTTCCCCCTTCGTTGTTTTAAGCCAATAAGCTTCATATTGACTTCTCAAAAGCAGAAATATGGAGCTTCAAAGATTTCCCCTTCTAAAGGGGCATGAGCACTGGTGGAGAGGCTAGACAAGCTTTTACTCTGTCAAAAGCTTCTTGGTGTTATGGGCCCCACTATAACTTATCTTGATTCTTTAATCTTAATAAAGGAGTCAATGGCTGGATTTTGTCCGTCAAATTAACAATGAATCTCCTTTAAAAGTTGATATTCCCCAATAGCCTTTGCACTTGTACTTTGTTGGTGGGGGAAGATGACTTCATTATAGGCCGAGCTTTGTTTTTGTTTATCTCCACACCTCTCTGATGAATAAGGAATCCCAAAAAGTTGCCCGATCTAACCCTAAAGGCACATTTCTTAGGATTCATTTTCAACTTGTGGGTCCTCATTCTCACTAAGGCTTGTTTGAGGTCTTCTAGGTGCTGCTCTTCAGTTTTTGACTTTACCACGATATCATCAATGTATACTTCCATGCTATGCCTGATTAAATCATGAAAAGTAACGTTCATTGCTCTTTGATAAGTAGCACCAGCATTTTTCAGCCCAAATTGCATGACTATGTATTCTTATGCTCCTACATGTCCTGGGCACCTAAATGTTGTCTTATGTATGTCTTCCTTAGCCATTTTTATTTGATTATATCCAAGGATTAAAATATCGATATTATCGGCGAAATATCGCCGATAATATCGTTTTGGTGAGATAACGATATTTTTATACTTATCCATTTACTTATCGTCAAAATATCGCGATATTGTCGATATTATCGATAATATCGACAGTATCGCTTCTTCCTCTTCCGGATTGCTCAAGCTTCGTCACCGATCCGTTCGCCGACTTCCCCTTCCTGAACTTCTCGCCGTTGTTTCCCGCCTGGGTTTGCTGCTGATGCTGCGGGTGCACTGAGGACGCGCTGTAGCACCTGAGATCCTGCATCCCATTGACCCCCGACGAAGCGCCGCTGCCGCCATTGACTCTCCACCTCCGCTCTTCCGTGGCCGCACGATTTGGATCTGAACATAGGCGAAGCTACATCGCCCATCCCTTCGCCGGAAATGAAGCCCATGCGCGATTGTTCGCCCTCTGCTCAAGTCGGAAACCTGCAAGTCGTGATTCGTGAAGCCCCTCCTGCTGCTGCGCGCTGCTGTGTTTTTTAGAGGTGTGGAGGTGTGGCTTTGAGAGGCGCAAAGTAAACCTTCGCGTGAACAGAGTAGAGTAGAGAGAGGAACAAGAAACGGACGGACGAGAGAAACAATTTGCAGAGTATACAGATTACAGAGTCGAGAGAGGAAGAAGAAAAGCGTTTGGCTATAGTTACTGAGTGTGCAGAGAGAACACGTGGCCTGTTTCAAGCCACTCCCACGTCTCACTTCTGAGGATACGTGGCTTGCTTCAAGTCACTCTTCTCTCTCTCACTTTTGAGGATTTGAATTCTCATTCAATCCAGTTTGAACCGGACCCGTGACCAACACAGTCACTCAAGGGTCGGTATAATGTGGATGTATTTGTTACATAAGTGATAAGTCATAATGAAGGAAATGGACTCAAACTTGGTAATTGCCAAAATTCTTGTTTTGTCAAACTTATTTAGAAATTCAGGTTTAATTTTCACGTACCTTGTTTTCCTTGCTTGGATCATTAAGAAATAATCTTGGACATATAAACACATAAGATTTAGGATCATTTGTTAGTGTGTTCCTAAAAAAAACACAAATGTAACACATGCTAGTCTTGGTTTTGTTTTAGTGCAATGTGTTTGTTTCTTTATATGAAATCTCGTTGGCAACAATTGTAACTTGTTGGCAACAATTGTAACTTGTTTACTAACAACCACAACAACAAAACCTTATACTATTAAATGGGGTCAACTGTATAAATCGTAGAACGTTACTGCGGTTACCATGTAATGTATAAAGTGTAAAATATTGTACTAATTCATTATATATAAATGATTATGGTGTGTTTAAACTTCTTTCATTAATTACTACATATTTTCTACACTCACAATATTTGCCAGCTCGCTATATAATCAACTTAAATCAGTTAAATCCATCATGCAATGCATTTCCTTCCAATTTTTTGTGATAAACTAATAGATATTTGACTAAATAAACATCCTGCAAAGTTTCAATAAAAATTTCCAAGTTTTCTTACAATTTCCGTGGTTTCCATGTAATTTTTATCGATATCGATATTATCCCGATATTTCCATCGATATTTCCGTGTTTTCGGACTACCGATATTTCTGATATTACCGATATTTTCTTCCTTGATTATATCTAGCATTCCCATCCATAAAAGATAGAACCTTATGTTTTTCAACTGCATCTATAGATAGGTCAGCCATAGGCATAGGGTACTCATCTTTAGGCATGGCTTCATTAATGTTTCTATAGTCGACACAACATCGGATGGTGTTAGTTAAAGCTTTTAATACAAGTACAATGTTGGCCAACCACTCAATATACTTTGCAGGTCTAATAAATCCTTCCTTTACTAGCCTCTTAATCTATTCCTTGACTTTCTTTTCTATTTCCTTCGACATTCTTCTTGGTGTTTGCTTCACAGGTTTGTACCCCTCTGTGATAGGCATTTTGGGCTCCATTAATCTGTGGTCTAATCCAGACATTTATGTGTAATGCCACTCATGCAAAAGGTTAACTATTTTTGCTCGATCTCTAGCCTCCAATAAGCCACTAAGTTGTATTGGCCTTGGATCCTCCTCAGTTCCCAAATTAATGGTTTCCAATGGATCTTGTACTTCTGGTGCTAGTTTATCAGGCTCTGTACACAAAAATTCAATTGACTTTGGGGCCTCAGGCTCATCATCTGGCTGGTCCAAGTCATATATACATTCAACCATGTGAATGGTGGCTTCTACTTCTTCTCCCAAAAACTCTTTTCCTTCCTTGTCCTTGGTGCCCGAAGTTTCTTTTTCCCACTCTGCCACCTCATTGGCTGAGTTCTCCCTAATCTCTTTTCTTTCTCTCTCATACACCAACAATCTTTTAATTAGGGAACTGACTGCAATCACTTGGTCCTTCCTCTTCTGATCTGTCATCATTGGTGTTGGTGGGCTGGGACAATATAAGGCATGTCCCATTCCCCCGTAATGAGAGAAAATCCTTGTTCTAGAAGCTTCTGGGCAATCACCTTGGTAAGGAAATCGTTCTTATTAGCACTTAAGCATTGTAAGATACCAACACTGGGATTGTAAAAATTTGCCTCTGCAACATTGGTTGTGGGGAGAAATAGTCGTGATTCGGCCTCCACTATCTCCAAGAATCCTGGTTCCTCAGCTCTGGCTTCATGCTAGACAACAACTTGTTGGTGTAAGGTGGATGACACAGATAAACTCTGGTGGATCCAATCTCTCCCTAGCAATGCCCCAAAGGTAGAGCTGTTGTCCACCACAAAGAATGCCAACATGATTTTCTTGGATCCCAAGTCTACCTCCAAAGGCAATATCTCATAGGTTCTGGTGATAGCCCCAGATAAACTGGACACTGTGAGATTAGTAGGAATAAGATATTCCTCACTTTTGCAAAGCTTCCTCATTTGTTTGAGTAGAAGCACATTGAATGCTGCCTCACCATCTATTAATACCTTATTGAAGGGTACTCCCTCCAGATGAATTGTCACATATATGGGCTTCAGATGGTTTGCCAAGGCTAGACTTGGCTTACTGAACACCATTTTGTCAGAATAAACCATCTTGAGCTATTTTCGTGTAAGGTAGGGCAAGTTTGCCAAGCTTGATCTTTATTTCCCAGCTTCATCAATGTTCACGAGTGCCATCATGGTTCTGGTGCCAAATAATCACCCTTCATTGCTGCTGGTTGATCTGGTTTTACATAGAACATGGCTGATAAGACATAAGTCATTTTTACATGGAAGTTGTTGGGTCATAGCATTTCTTCTTCTTTCTTTCCTCTAATTTGATACACAAATTGATCCATCCATGCCTGTGCATCCTTGGTTAACATTAACTCGGGCACTTCTTCTTCTTTTGCTATACCAAAGTCATGTAACTCCCTTGGGATTTCACAGAGATTATCTACCAGTAGAGGTGGAAGTATCCCTCTTTCAGGGGAGATGGTCCCAAAACAGATAGGCTCTGGATTCTAGCTTGTGTAGGCATCATCACCACACTCTCTTAAGCTCTTCTCAAGATTCTATACTTCCCTAGATTGGGGTTTTGAGGTACATAATCTCATTCACCTTCAGCTTTACTATTAGCTCTATCTATCTCTTTCTTACTTCTCCATTGGAGTTGTCTTCTTCCCCCTTGGGCGACCTTTTCGAACTTGACATTCTCAAAAACTTCTGAAATGGTAGGGATTTTCAACGAATTCATATGAGCCTTATGCTGCCTTTGAACCTTCCTTATCATGGATACCCCCATCTCTCTAACAGGTTTCCCATCTTTTCTAACTATGTACCACTTTCGGCTGAGTCAGGCTGAATCTTCTTAGTAACTAGGGAAATTGGGTTCATTGTTCTCTCTCGCCATCCTTGTCTTACACTGCTATGGTAACTTGGCTAGGGAGGTTTCACATCCACCCACCTTGGCAACTTTGTTTCTTTGCTCTCCACATCTTCAAAGGCTTCATAGTTTCTGAATACCTCAGATAGGCCCTTAGGTTCTAAATCTCCTCTCAATCTCTAGAACACATTCTTGGAGGTTTATTTTTCTGTGGCCCAAATAACACTTATGTGGGCTTCTTGTTCCTTCATCTTTCTTCTTTTGACCAACTCTTGATCAATAACGACGCTTGATGTTGGCACCTCGAGTTCACACTCACACTGACACATGTTGCATAAAACCACTCCTCTGACCACAGCTGCTTGGGGTTTGTTGGGCAACCTTCTAATACCTTATGTGGGCCTAACAGCTTGCATTCTCTCTCCCCTCATATTTCAGGTAGCTTTTGCTTTTCCTTTTTCAACCCAGTTAAGGTTGATCATGTTGATTGGGGCTTCTAGGAATGGATTTATGTCAATCATCATATTGGGTTGGGGTTTTTCCAATAACAACTTTCTTTTAACTATGAGATCCTGGATCCAATCCCTAAACTGCACACAATTAGCTTTGTTGTGATTGAAGGTGTAGTGAAGTTTGCAGTACTTCTTCCCTCTAAGTTCTTCTGGTTTGGGTATTTTCTTGGTGATGTCGGGCAAGATCACCTTAGCCCTCACTAAGTCTTTATAGATGTTTGTTGCCTTGGTTAGATCAAAAGAATAGGCGTGGTACTTTGGGGGTTTCATAGGCATAAAACCTCCATCATTCATCATGATCTTCTGGTCCTTGACAAGCTGGACTAATCTTTTCACCATTAAAGGTTTGAAAGGAATGGTCATCTCTGCAACACACAACTTAATCCCTTCTCCCACATTGCTATCATTTTCTCCTGGCTGTAGGCTTTCAAACTTCAACTAGTGTATTAGTGCTTTGTTCTTATAAAAATGAGGCACTTTAGGTAAGTGATTCTCTTGCTATTCCTCTATCATCAACTTCTCATACTTAGTAGCTGCGATCACCAACTCTTGAAGCTCATTAAACTGTACATCATAGAACTTTTTTCTCAAAGTTAGCCTCAGAGCCTTCTGGGCAATGGGTATTAGCTCAACATGATTGATTGGGAAAATGCACCTCATCCTGGTTCTCTTGAACCTCATCATAAAATCCTTTGCCTCATGTTCATACTGCTTTACCTCCACCAAATCATTGATGGTCATTTATGGCTCCATCCTATATAACTATTCATGGAAGGTCATCTCCATTTGCCCCCAGTTGGCAATGGAATTAGGTGGTAACAGAGAATACCATTGAAAGGCTAAGCCTACTAATGAATTTCCAAACAGTCTCAACTTGTAATTAGGGTTGTCTTCAAATGCCACACAATAGTTTGAACATTTAAAAATGTGGTCTCTGGAAGACACATTACAGTTTTCTCCACTGAAGGTTGGGAATGCAGGCATCTTGAAGTTGAGAGGGAAAGAATTTTGCTCATCAATGTACTCCAGATAAAGCTTCTGGTATGGTATCCTGAATAGCAGGCAAACCTGTGGCTGAGCATTGTGGACCACCATTATTCTTAGTTCTGCTAACTCATTTCTGAGTTGCTGGTTAGCCACGTTGTTATATGGGGTGTAAGAAGTCCCCCATTTCGGGCTGCGTTCGTTGCCTGAGAAAGCATCCCTCTATGGTTCTGGCTGCATCCATTTTGCTTCTCATTCCTTATTAGCCAACGGTGGTGGCCTATAAGGGAAGGGTTTGCCCGCAACTATGGGTAAGCTTTTCCCTCTTGTGTCTCCCACTTGATGGGTTGTCTCAAACTTCCTTCCTTCTAGCCCGATTTGCCCCCTGCCATCTAGTGGGAATAGTAGAGGGTCGGGCAAACTTGTTTCTTGAATCTCTTATTCCTCTGGCCGACTGGTTCCAGCATCCTCATTCTTCTTCCCCTTGTCTTTCTTTTCCTCGAGTAAGGGGAACAAAAGAATCATTGGTCCCTTATCTAGACTTGATGCTCTGGTTGGATCCCTGGCATAGCCATCCCTTGGTGTAAAGTACTCTAACTCCAGCTTTCTCTGCAGAATTCTTGTTAAGGAAAAGAGTCTGCTAACTTCTCCTCTAGTCTCCATAGTAATCTTCTTCATACTTCTTAATACTCGCACCATAGTAGCTTGTAAGTCTTCGTTAGTAACTTTTCCACCTGACTTCTCAGAAGAAGTCTGGCTCTCTAGAATCGCAGGACCTTGTAGTGAGGGAAAATCTTCCAGGTGATCTGTCATGTTTGCTTTTGTCGAACAAGGTGATAGGATTAAAAGCACACCACAAAGTAGCACACAAATGTTCTATTTATTTTCCTTACTATCACTAAGATTTGTCAATTGTAGCATATGGGAATAAGGATTTTTCCCGCAGAAGATTGTTTTATCTAACTACTTAAAATGTCACAAAAACTAGGCTGTTATCCCAATTGACCAGCCATCGAAAAATAATTATTAGACTGACTTACACTTATCTAAAGTCTAGATCTCCTCAGGTGTGGCCCAAGCCAGCGAAAGATTCAGGGGAGCAGAGCTCAGACTATTAGGGGTGGGTTCAAATAACCGAAAACCGAAAAAAAACCGAAAACCAAACCGAACCAAGGCCGAAAAAAAACCGAACCGAAACTGCCAAACCGAACCGAACCGAATATGGCTGGTTCGGTTTCGGTTTTTGTGGTCCAGAAACCGAACCGAACCGAAAAAAAATATATATATATAAATACTAAAAAATATGTTAGCATCAGGGTTCGAACCCCTGACCTGCAGGGTGGATTTAGGTACTGTAAGCCAACTTGACTGTAGGCTTTGTTTTGTTATAATTGTACTAGTATATTATTTATAGGTTTCTTATATTGAATGCTTTATAAAATTTCTTAAGCTTAAAACCCTAGCCATCTCAATGTCCCACTCCCATTTCATTTTCAGATCTCAAAGTTTGAGACTCAAACACTCGCTCTCTCCCCGCCGCGGCTTCCTCTCTGCTTGCTTCCTCAGTCTCTCTCTCTCTCTCCCTCTCCTTCCTCTCTTCCTCCAAATCACTCTCTCTAGTCTTCTCTTGTCCTCCTCGCGGATTCTTTCTTCCAAACAATGATTTTCCCTCGCCCCTTTCGAGACCCGACGAAAAGAGGAATTGTAAGAGCTTGCGACGATCACTGCGATATCGCTGCAGCAAAGGTTGTGGGTTTTATGTATTTTTCAGTTTATGGGTTTTTAATTTTATGGTTACCCATTTGAAATTTATGTAATTTAAGGTGGAAAAGTTTGTATTTTTCTCTGAATATGTTTTGGAATTTTCTAGATCTATTGTGGACTTGACTATGAATTTGAATATGGGCACTGGGCATGTGATATTGGAGTCCGATTATGACATTTAGACGAACCCATTTGCTTTTTTTTTTGTTTTGATCTGCATCAGTTAATTTGTTGAATTATTTCATGATTTTGCAAATTTTAAAGTTTTAGAATTTCGAATCCTGTACATTTCCTTGAAGTATATATGTTTCTGTAATTGCTTGATCATAAAGTAGTTGAAATGCTTGAATATATTCAGGATTTTGTGGTTGTTTTGCATTTTTTGGAGGAAGAAAAAAAAAAAAAAAAACCGAAAAAAAACCGAAACCGAACCGGAAAAAAAACCGAACCGAGAAAAACCGAAAAAAATTTGGGCCGAACCTAACCGAACCGAAATTTCGGTTTTAGCAAAAAACCGAACCGATAAGAACCGAACCCAGCCCTACAGACTATTAGAGGTATGATAAGTTCACATCCATAATTTTTTTTTTATTATAATAATTTCAACTGGATCTGAGTAATTCCAAGTCATGGATCTATGAATAGTGTGTGTTTGAGTCTCTCAGCGTCTATTTTTTTTCATCGAATGGTCTCTGTTGTGTCTGTGTATTTGTGCATCCATGTATGAATACGCTCTCTAAAAGCTCATTATTGTCCTGGGTACCCTCCTAAATTATCGATTCCTTGCTTTCTATGTACAATGTTATTAAATTCTATTTTCTATTTTTCTGATTTTGGGGTGGAGGGAGTGAAAATATAGTAATTTTCAGGGATTTTGGGTCTTTGCGGGATTGTTTTTGGGTAAATTTGTGATTTGCAGTTGATTTTAGGAATTGATAAATAGGTTTGGTTTGAATGCACTGACAGAAGTTATTGTTTCTGTTAATGCAGATAATGAAAGGTCAGTTTGAAACTAGAAGGGGTTGAAGTGGTGTCTGGTTAGAAGGAGAGAGATCCACGGCAGTGGGCATGACCATGGCCGCAGCCACGAATAGGAGAGATTGTTGGCGACATCGAAGCTTCTCAAGGAATTGACTGAGGAAGATGACATGAAATTACAGATTTGGATTTCATCAGCACGGCCATGATCATGAGCATTTTGGTAGTTTGCAGCTCTAAGTTCTTGGTATTTCTTCTTACATTTAATCTGGTTGAATTCAGTTCTTGGTATTTCTTCTTACATTTAATCTGGTTGAGTTCAGTTCTTGGTATTTCTTCTTCAATTTAATCTGGTTGAATTTTTTATTTTATGGGTTTGGAAATTCAAGTTTTTTTTTTCTTCTGCAATTTATATTTCCATTGAAGCTTTTGAACTGTTTTGTTTGGTCTCCAGTATGATTACTTATACACTATTTTGCCATATGCATTTGCTACAAAATGTAAACTTATTTTAAATGAAACATGTTGAAGTCTCTTTGCATTTGCATAAGCTATTGTGTGTTGTTAAAAGAGAGAGGGCATCTACCATACAGCACACACGCCATGGGTGTACAACTAAGTTTGTCATGGAAGGATTTCTGGATTTCTTCGATGCCCTCTCCTTCAGCCAAACCTATGCATTTACATGAATTTTTAGATTGCAGGGTTTGACAGCATGAAGAATATAGACCGTTAGCAGCTATAGATTTATTTTTCAAAGCATTTTGGATAGGACAATTAATGGATGGTAGAAGTAAAACTGAAAATCTTTTGCATAATCATTTATATGGGGCACTTATACAATAGCTATCTTGCACAAAAAATCTCTAACAGTATCAATGTATAAAAGGCACTTCTACATGATATGTTGGCATCTTACAATTTAAGAGAGCTACCATTCACATTCACATACACCATATTAATCGTTTACATATCTGGCAATTTCATAGCATTTGACGTTTTATCCTATCTACAACATCTCAAGCCTCATTACTTTATGTAGAAAATTACTTTATGCATATGCAATTTACATGTCTTGAAGTTACTGCAGTATCCTTTGCTTCATAGACAATTTCTGAAATTTCTTATCTTTTTCTCTCCTAATTTCAGTCAACCATGCTGAGCGAAGATTACGGAGTTGAGTACCCAGATGAGGAGACTAAGGAATGAGTTTTGGCTTTTTATAATGGCTGCTCTGTTGCTTGGAATTGTCAGTGCTTTCAGTTCTTCATTTTCTTTTCTTTTTGGAAAGCATGAGTGTGAAATTTGTTCACTGAGTTTGACAAACAAATATATTGAAGTTTTAAAATTGATTTAAATCTGTCCCATAGATTTTTTCCTTTTCTTTTTCTGATTGGTGTTGGCATACTGAGAAAAAGTATAATAACGGCTGTTTGGTTGCCTCTGTAGTATTTCATAGCTATTCTGATCTCCACTGGTTCTTTAAATGGTTTGCTTTTTTACTCTTGCCATCTTCTCTGTATTTTGGCTGCTTCTCTCTCCCGCACTTCCTTTTTTACTCTTGGTTCTTTGGTTCTCCGGCCGCCGTTAGGTTTTTATGGTCGGACAACGATGGAATCCAAGGACAATGACTACTAGAAATTTTTATTTTGAATTCGGAATTGGTTTGATTGAAGCCCCCTAATTGATTATAATTTCAATTTAGGTTTGATTTTTATGCATCAGGAATTTCATTTGAACCCTCCTAATTGGATAATACTTTCCCATGTTAGGCTTCTCTGACTGTGGTGATGCAGATGCCAAATTGGAGCGGTGCTATTAGTGGAGGAATCTGGTAGAAACGATGAGTTTGTAGATTGAATTTGTATATGATGATAATGAAACATAATATGTTGTTTTCGTAATTCTTTTTTCTTTCAAAGTTTATTGCTCGGTTGTGTTCGTAACCTCTGGGTTCTTACAGTTCTTCGTCACTCTTCAGATTCTTTGCGTTTTTATCATTCATTTGTGAAGAAATGGGTCGTACAAAGTGGTAAGGCTCTGAGGAAGGCACTTGCCACCAAGGTGCGTTTCGTTTGGGTTTCTAATGCCGAAAATTAGAATTGATAATTGCAAGCGATTTTTTCCGAGAAACAATCAAATTATTGAATCTAAGTTGCTAATTGTTTTAATTTTGTATATGCTGCAGTTAAATCAGCACCCACAACTGGAGGAGTCAAGAAGCCTGACTGCTACCGCCCTGGAATCGTCACTCTTCGGTAAGTTTTCAACACAATATAGTTCGAATCCTCTTAATCATGTTCTTGAATTTTACTATATGTATCGTGTTCTTTGCATTTCGTTATCTGAACTCTGTTCTTTGAATTTGGTTACCGGAATCGTGCCTATCATTTGGTGTTTAATTAGTTGGTTGTTTCGTAATCAGATTGCTGAACAAATGTTTTGTGTCAATTTGGCTGTCATAGTAAGATTACTTCATGGAACAGTGTCATTGTTGTGGCATGTGAATGTTGAATTTTTTCTTAATTTAATTTGGGAAAGAAATGTGTTTAACTGTAGTACTATATGATGAAGTTAGCATCATTATAGATTGGGAACTCAATTAGTGTACCATTAGTTGTGCACATGTCTGAATATTGGTGCTTAAGATGCATGAGTTAATGACATTAGCACAGCACTATAATTTCTCGACACGTCGTGAGCTGAAATGCTAGGAAGGAAAAAAACTGTCCCACTTCCTCTGGCCTCCTGAAGTGTTTCCATTCCAGTGTCACCATCTTTTGTTTCATTCATTTGTAGAATATCTTCTTCTTTTTTCCATACCTTTATTACCTCCTTTTAACTTTGATTATCTGTACTTGATGAGTATTATTAGACCCATTCTCAAAATTTTGCATCCCCTGCTTCTTTCTTATGGTCCTTATACTCAAACAAGTGCAAGTTTGTATTTTTCTGATGGATTAGACTATTGGGAACTTAGTTACTTTTACTTTTTATATATTTTTGTTGGGTTTTTTGTTTTTCGGAAAATGAGTTTTTGATTAATCGCTTGACTTTCGCTTTCAAAAGGACTGTTAGAAGTTTTGTGTCAATTTGGTTGTGATGGTAAGATTACTTCATGTAACATTGTGTTGTGGCATGTGAGTGTCGAATTCTTTTCTTAATTTAATTTTGGAAAGAAATGCGTTTAACGGTAATCGATTTGATGAAGTTAGCATCCTTATAAGTTGGGAACCTAAAACAGGATTGGTGTACTCATAAATTCCTACTTTTCTCGGCCTCCTCCCCCTCTACTTTCACCAGTTGTGACTTGTTTTCTTTTTTGGTTCTATCTCAGGAGTTTGTCAAGGAGAAAGTTTGTGAACGAAAGAAATCTAATCGAGTGGTATTTTCTTTTTGGCAGATATCATGAATTATGTTTGGGTGTTTAAACAATATTTGCCTAAAAGTATACTCTGTTTTTTAGTGCTATTTCAAATAAGGTAACATCCCCAAACACTGATATTTTGGTTTTCTATTGGTATGTGTGAAACCAGCTTGATTCAGGTTACAAGGTTGAGGGTTGCGGATAGTTAATCATGTTCAATAACCTTAGTTACGGGGACATTCACTTAAATTTTGGTTTCATGTTGTAGAAAGACGGCTTTTCATTCTTTCTTAATATAAGCTTTCATTACAGCTTCAGTTTCACATCATTCGTCATTGGATTTGCTATATAAGCTTTTAGTGAGAGAATCTTACTGGTGAATTGTTAAAAGGTAGGAAGAGAGAAGGCGGCCTGCGAATTTATAAACTAAAGTTCAGATGCATTTTCTGTGGTATGGGGTGTCCGAGAGAAAGGGTTTCAGGGATTAGGTTTGGGTGGGATTTCAAGGATTAGGTTTGGGGTTTTGTTTGTGCGATTTGTAGAGAGATGGGGAGTGTCCGAGAGAGGATTTAGGAGATTTGTTTTAGGGATTGCAGAGAGAGATTGGGAGTGTCCGAGAGAAGTGTGGGAGGATTTAGATGTAATGGCTGCCTTTGTTACATTATGATTTATATTTTTTGCTATAGAGTCGAAGATGTCTGGTCTCAGAAAAAGTGAACAGCCACGCTCTCCGTGATCGAATGCTGCACACCATGCTGCATATTTTTTTGTTTGAACATCTGTGCTTGACGACTTACCTGCTCAAACACCGTTTTTTCTGTGTTTTTGCTAAGTGAGGTATGTAGGCTGCATGGCATATATTTTACCATCTTAATTGCAGGGGTAAAATATGTGTAAACTGCAGCTTGCTTTTGTTTCTTCAATTTCGTATGGAAACATACCTGCTTATTTTTGCCTTTGAACAGTTGTGGTTACAAAATTAGCTACTTGAACAAGTCCTCAACACTTTCTGTTTTTAATTACCTGTTGAAATGGTTGCCTACACTGCAGGACACATTATTATGTGTGAACTACATGTTTCTTCTGTTTCTTAAGGAAACAAAACTTTTTTTGGAAACCATCTCTTTCTAATCAAAGACGTTTAGTTTTTTCCCACTCATTGTACATGCCAGCTCACTTAAATGTATATAAAAGCACAATTGCTTAACTTATCGACCTCATTCACTCATGTATCCTTTTATTTGTTCATAATTGTGTTGAATTGATTCAACTTAAATGTGTTTTATTCATCTGATTACGCCTGAAACAGTTGGTTCCCGCAGCAACGCATGGGCGTAATTTCTAGTTTGACCTATGTAATCGATATGCACGTGTATAGCGTAGTGTAAAAAATAAAAGGAAAACTAATGAAAATGGCTTAAAAACTGAGTTTTAATGATAAGGACAAAATAAAGGGTAAAGTGAATAGTACTAGGTTTGACTTCTTAGTGTAAAAATGTGGTTTTTCGTTAAAGTGAACAGTACCGTGAGTTTTTCGTTAAAACTCCCAAAAATAAAATGATGCATTTTGGCTAGTACCAAATAGTGTGCGGCTTGCCAAAAAAGTTTCATTCTTGGCATGTACGCTTGTATTAAAAAAGTGGAGTAAGAAAAATATAGTTGTTGAACACATCATAAAGCCAAGTAGTGTCACATGTCATTTGAACTCTTAACGAAATTTATCACGTTAAATTTTTTAGTTTAAAAACATGCTTGGTTCTTACACATATGCATAGGTGTGCGAAGAATATTTATGTAGCTATCCAAAGTTCATGCATTTTCTATATGCTGGCAATGGTAAATGGAAAGTCTTGAGACACAAAGATTCCTAAGTAGAGATGGACAACGGTTATGGCGGGTGGGTAACTGCGGTTATTTACCTATGTTTATGTTCATACTCGCATAACCGTTTACCCGTTGGGTAATTGCATAAACGGTTATATTCATACTCATAACCGTTTATAAACGGCTAACCATACCTATAACCGTATACCCATTTAACCATAACCATTTACCTGTTTACCGGTTTTTTGAACCCGTTCATCCTTTTTTTTTACCAATTTACCCATTTTTTCACCCGTCTACATGTTTTTTTTAACAACTTGAAAATTACAGAAGAATTTTTTTTCTTCGTTTTCTGACAATTAAACACCGTTATAGGTACATTTTAGCATGCATTTCCCTATTTTAATCATTTAAGTCCTCATACAATTCCAATAATTGAAATAATAGTTTACGAACGATATTTTTCTGCTACACCCAAGCAAGTCTTTAATTATAATCCATATGATTACAAAGTAAAACTTCTAAAAACAAAACGTAGTCATTATCTTGAATACTAGATGATTCAAAGCTCCAAAATATTTTGATGGATACCTGTTATAACCGCCACCTCCAGGCTTTGGAAGATCGGTTAGTACTCCCTTATAAACATTTTCAGAAGCTGAAACATGATTCGTAAACACACAATAACCATTTCATTCCCCGTTCCTAATAGCATCAATGGCAACTAAAACATCAATGGCAACTTAAACCATTTCATTTCATTAGTCCAAACACACAATAATCATGTGTGCATTGATTATTTTGTAAATGGATACCCGTTATAACCGCAAAAAATTCAAAGCTTCAAAATTTTGCATATATTAAATTAAATGGGTAAATTGATACCCGTTATAACCGCGGGTAATATCCATAATCGCCCATTTAAATTTCACAGATAAACAGTTATACCCATAACCGTTTGTTCGTCTAAACGATTATCTATAACCGTAACCGTGAACTTTAAATAAGCGGGTAACCGTGGTTACCTAAACCCATAAGCATTTTGTCCATCCCTATTCCTAAGTCACGATATGCATGAGTAATATGTAAATATCAAAATTATCACTTGGCATGGTATAAGTGTGATACCGGGAGTTTATAAAATATGCATTTCACTTTCTAATTGATTTAAGGAATAGAAAAGCAATATACAAAAAATAGCATGGGTTAAAAAGAGTGCTTATCTTCTGTAAGGAGCTGAGCTCAAGGGAGGCGTTGGTAGCAGTGATATGGATGTTATGGCTGCATGAGAGGTGCCCTGCATGACAACTTTGACAATGGCATGGTGGCTTGAGTTCAAGGTTACCATCGTTGTGGTTGTTCCTCCTTCTCTTTCTGATGCCTCTGTGCTTAACTATGATAAATTAGCAGAGTTTGCTTGGCTTTGATGATTGATGGTAGATGAGCATGACATTTTGCTTGTAGGCTAGTACAAGAGGGGATGGAAAAATTATCCCCCATGTCCTTCATGTTGGATTTTTTGATCGTCGGGCCCGCTCCACTCTAACGACACCGATAATGTTCCCAACTTTACCACATGCCTAATCCGTCAGGTGTGTAGTTTTACCATAAAAGGCATCGGTATTAAATGAGGTTACACGTGAGAGGGAGTGTTAAAGTCCCACATCGGTGGGCTGAAAAGAAACCAAAGGGGTTTAAATAGAATTACCATACTCTAACTAATACCAAGGCCTTTTGAGGTAAAACCTCACACCTGACGGATTGGGTAGGTGGTAAAGTTGGGGACAGTATCAGTGTCGTTAGAGTGGGGCGGGCCCTGCGATCTAAAAATTCCAACATGGTATCAGAGCGGTTCAGGCCCGTGCAAGCCAACGAGCTTGTCACCCATAAGGAAACAAGTCTGAACTCTTAATATAGAGACGACCGTTGAATTCCATTGAAAACAAGTGGGCCCAATGTGAGCTAAACTCTGAGTTTCAATTACCAATGTGGATCTCCACGTGTGAACCACTAAATGAGGTTACACGTGAGGGGGAGTGTTAAAGTCCCACATCGGTGGGGGTGAAAAGAAACCAAGGGGTTTAAATAGTATTACCCCACTCTAACTAATACCGAGACCTTTTATGGTAAAATCTCACACCTAACGGATTGGTCAGGTGGTTAAGTTGGGGACAATATCGGTGTTGTTAGAGTGGAGCACACCCGGCGATCCAAAAAATTTCAACATGGTATCAGAGCCCACGATTCGGGCCCGTGCAAGCCAATGAGTTTGTGTGCAAGCCAACGAGCTTGTCACCCATAAGGAAACAAGTCTAAACTCTTAATATAGAGAAGACCTCTGAGTCCATTGAAAACAAGTGGGCCCAATGTGAGCTGACCTATGAGTTTCAATTACCAATGTGGATCTCCACTTGTGAACCACTAAATGAGGTTACACGTGAGAGAGTGTTAAAGTCCCACATCGGTGGGGTGAAAAGAAACCAAGGGGTTTAAATAGTATTACCCTACTCTAACTAATACTAAGGCATTTTGTGGTAAAATCTCACATCTGACGGATTGGGCAGGTGGTTAAGTTGGGGACAGTATCGGTGTCGTAAGAGTGGGACGGACCCGGCGACCCAAAAATTCCAACACCTCATAGTTCAACAATTATTATGAGTTGTTTGTGGATTCCTTTCCGGCATACATATGCACCATTAATGCTCAACAGTGATATTCCCCCCCCCCCCCAATCTTTATACTCAATCTGGTTCTGCGATTAGCGGTGCATGCTAATAAAAAGTTATTATGCTAGCACGGGCATTATAAATTGTAAGCACCAAGTAATCTTGCTCATCCAAATTGGATGGTGGAACGTAGTAGGCAGAGGTTCTAGTAGAGCTGGCCTGGACTCTAGCGATGTCACGGGAATATCGAGCATGGACAGTGGCATGGTGGTGTCGATGTCTCGAAAAGAAACCTGAAGCATGTGAACGAAAAATGACAAAGGAACCAAGGATGATAATGTCCTTGGATCTTGCTGTGGAAAAGTGAACTGGCCATTATGAATTTTTTTTTCTTTATAGGCATAGAGCCCCCGAGTTGCTAAATATGCAACTCAATCTGGGAACTTGCTTTAGAATTTTTCAACACCTAAACACCTAAATACCATGAGTTCTGAGGCCACTAAAAGGACTTGTCACGAAATTCATTTTGCTTGAGGGTAGACATCTAAAGCATAAACCCATAGAAGAGGGTAGATGATCTTTATGCATAGTTTGTTTGAAAGAAAATATAGATAAAATAAAATTTGAGAGAAAAATCTTATCTTTCAATTCTTTTTGGCGGCTTGTGCATCAAAAGTCTGTTAAGGTAGGGAGCCCCTAAGTTGCTGGACTTTCCAGTTTGTCATTGACATGGTGCTTTCCATCACAACAACACAATGCATATTTGTCTTTCCTAAGCACTCGGCAAGCCCCTTTAAGTGGCTTGAGCTCATTTAAGTATGTCGCCTGCTTTGCGTGACTCAAATTAATGTATTAATATTATAATACAGCTTAGCACGATAAATATACATGAGTTGCATGAGCTGGGCGTCTAATAGACTAATATTTTATTGGCATGACATGATCGTAAATATGCATACTCTTCATTTCGTACTTTATACATAGATTTAAGCTCGGTTTGTGACACTTACACAATGATTGGGCTTTTAAGTGACGTTTTTAGGCCCTAACATATCCAAAATATTTGTAGTAGTAAAACTGCTATCGTTTCACTTTAAAAAGACCATACATTCTTTAGAGACAATTTTTCTCTTGTAAAAAGCAGGCTAAAAGTCTTTGATATATTAGTTAAAAGGTTAATTACAAGCGTTGCGATTTTGGTGCGTTGAATTTTTCATAATCCCCTTTTATATTGAGGAGTTAAGACAAAATTAAAGTTGCAAAGTGATTGTCTAGGTGGGGGAATCTCTCTCCCCACCACCAAATTGTAGAACGTATTGTTTTTGTGCAAAGCTAATCAAACAAGCAAAGCAAGCAAGGAATTTTCCCAACCTTTGTTTTGTACTAAAAGCAATGACCAACAATTACGTTTGTATTCAATCCTCGTAGCTTTTGTTTTGCCAAATCCTAATTCCTAACACCCCATTTCTTGCGGGCACACTACTCTCTCTCTCTCTCTCTCTCTCTCTCTCTCTCTCTCTCTCTCTCTCTCTCTCTCAATCCTTGTCTTTCCCAACCACCCCACCACCACACCGACCAAACTTCCAATTTTCTTTTTGTTTACATTTTCAATCCTCAACAAATTAAGCAGTTTTCAATTTCTGATCAATCACACATCAATGGCTGGGTGGATATCTAATAACACAAAGTCGAATCCTAAAGCTGTTGACGGGAACGAAATGTTTCTGGGTCTAACTGCTGTTTCTCACAAGACTGCTGGCTTACACCTCATACAGAACTGCGATCTTCCTCCACCCTCGAAACTCTTTACGGGTTCGGGTCAAACTGTTGTGTCATCCATGAAAAGGGTTTGCCGCGTGAACTCGGATCGCGATAATGATGATCACACGGATGATCAGTGTGACACGGATGGTAACCAAATTGACGGCGAGAATGAGAAACTGGAGCTGCTGAAGGCGTTGAGGCTGTCGCAGACGAGGGCGAGAGAGGCGGAGAACAAGTCTGAGAGGTTGGAGAAGGAAAAAGACCGTCTCTCTAATGCCTTGCTTGTGGAGGCTAAAGAGTTGTTTGCTTACAAGCAATGGGTGAGGTTGCTTGAGCTTCAAGTTTCGAGGTTGCAGTCACATTGGGCGGAGGAAGAGAATAATAAGGCAAGTTGTGGTTGTGGCAGATCAAAAGGAGACGATGATGGGGATGGCATCACTTGGGTTGTAGCTTTGGCGCTTTGTTTCGGCATTGCCGGCGTAGGATTCGCATTCGGATGCAGATTCTTGTACTGAAATTTCATTTTCGTGCTGGAAAATATATAGGTGTATATATATGAACAAGCACTTTGTAAACTGAAAACACAGATGTATTTCGAACGAGATTCTTTGGGATAATATGTTTCTGATTTAGTGGTCCCATTGAGTATAGGACCCACTTTGCACTCCTCCATGGTCCCAAATGGAGCAACACCTAACCATTGATGCAATGTCGACCTACATAGATCAATGGTCAAGAGCTGTACACTCGCACTTGAGCGACTTACCCTAGCACAGTTCAAAATTACTAAATACAAGAGCTAATGAGAGTTTCCGATCCGTTTCCAGGTCACGGTTAAAATCAAGCACAAAATTGGATCAATGATCTCATCAGAGCTCCTCATTTCTTAATTATCCAAACTGGATGAGAACACCGAAAAGCTTGGCTAGAATTCACTCAGCTGGTTAAAAGCACGTACATAGAAAAAGCGCTTTACAGTTTACACAGAGAAAAGCCCTACCGCCTGTACATGTCTCGGCAACGCTGTGCTGGGAAGAAGCTATAAATAGAAAAGAAGCTACTACTTGCTATACTCTGTCTATGTTACCTGTTTCATATCATGCAACAATAATATAAGCCGACCGATAAGTAAACATCATGAGCGCTTCATATTCAAATGATGGCCAGGTGAATAGTCCTCAAATGGGTATAGCATTCGTCACTCGTTCCAAAATACTCCAAACAGACCCAACAAATATGCTTCCCACACCGACATTCTATATGGTTGCACCCATCTATCTTCTCAATTGTATACCTGCAAACCGGGCAGCTCTTCACATGTTCTTTTCCTTTGCACCACTTCTTCAACGATGAATCTGGGTCTTCCTTGAACTCTCGGTACTGCTCACATGAAAGGTATGGATGATGTTCTAAATGGCACCTAGTACATGTCTCGGCATAACATGCACCACAAACAAATGGTTCACCGTCTGTTCCCGGAGCAGCTACCTGATACACAGAAGAGCAGTCGGGAGACGGGCAAAACCTGTAGATGCCCCCACTTGACGCAACAAACGCCCCCAATGAAGATCTAAATAGCTCCTCCAGCTTCTCACTTGGTAATAGAGATTTCAGATCACTGAACAAAATAAGAGACCTGCAACCCTTGTGTGCACAAAACATTGGGAAACTATCTTGGTTTTTAATTGCTGACTCACACTGCTCCACTAAACACGAGCGGCAAAATAAATGACTGCAGTCCTCAAGCCGGTATTCATCTTCAATCTCACACATACATATGGGGCAATCAACATCACTCTTAAACCTCTGAGTTGAACTACCTGACATCTGTACAATCTCATAAATACTCTCTTCTACTTTCTGCTTCACATCCTTGCTTCCATGGATGGAAATTACTTGACGGCGAACATTTAGACTAAAATCAGCCCCTGGGACCTTCTCTTTGAGCCCCCGGAGGTCTGGCCCAAACCTGTTAACAACCTCTTTCATCAACTCAGGAGGCAAGGCATTACCTTGAAGCCGGACCTCAAGCAGCTTATTGTCGTGGAGGGTTAAAAGGGAGTCCACCAATTTCTTCTCGACCACACCAACTTGGTCTGAAGAACCAAAGACCTGTACACTGAGGCTACGTCTGTCAAAAAGAATATAGGTTCCTGTCTCTCGCTGGAGTGCGTGCATTAGACTGATGCCATCTCTGGAGAAAAGAATCTGTAAAACTGCTGGCGTAAGGCTGGCGTGGTCGATAGTCTTCCCTTTCACAAGCTCCTCCACACGTCTTCTCAGGTCTGCAACAATTTTTGTAGCATTGGCAGATATCTTCACTCGGTAGGAACCATTAGAATTTCTATCCAAATTGCATTCTACACCTGTAAACAACACAAAAATAAAAGACGGTCAAACACCCACCTATGTCTAAGAAAACAGCCCTATTGTGCTTAGATTTAGCCATCGGTAGTATAAAACGAGTGACCAAAATAACAATATAATTGACAAGATATAGCTGAAGAGTGCATTAGAATGTAAATATTCCCATATAATTATGAAAATTAATATGCTTTAAGAAGAATGACAAGACTCGGTCAGTGCAAGAACCAAGTTCTCCAGAATGATTTTTATCATAATGCAGCAGTTACATTTTGTTTCCAGGATATTCATAAAACAGCCAAAAATATAACTACAAAAATCCCAACAAGACAAGAAGGATGAATTAAAATGAAAAAAAAGGGTGTGACACCAAACTAGTAGAAGAAAATGCCAATATACTTGCAACCACAGATAAATATAAGATCAAAAGAATACATAAGCTTGGATAAGAAACGGTACCATTTAGATGCATAAAACTTGAGAGTAAACTATCCAGCTGCTTCTTGATCACAAGATAGACAGGGGCAGGACAGGATAGAGAGCTATGAAATAACTGCTGGCACTTCATCTTTTGCCATGGAAGGAACCCAGGCAGTACTTTCCCTTCTAATTCTTCTAAAGCTCTCGCCGCTTCCAAGTGTAATCTTCCGTCAAAAGTAATCAAAGCTCTCATGAAAACATTCTTTGGTTCAGGCTCGAAAACCTGAACACTGCAGCTATTGTGGGAATACCTCTTAGGCATAAAGGGTGATATTTCTTTTAAGAGTGCTTCTTCACAAGAACTACATGACGGATTTCCTACAGCATCTCCTCTCAGCAGGAAAAAATCTAGGATTCGCCTACTTGTAGCAGTCCTCAACACAATTAAAATTTCAGCCTCCGAAAGATCTTTGCTTAGTCCATATATCATGATAGCATCCGTGTCCCTTTTGCTAATCTCACAGCGAATTACTTTTCCTCCAACTTCAAGGTTAGAAAAGTCATCAATCATGGGATGGGTGTCATTCATGTGGCATTTAACAATTGCAAACCCCTTGCTTAGCCTGCGAGGCCAATAAACTTTAGCTCTAACAGCGGGGAATGAAAACATTTTATGATCACCACCTACCTGCGAAGGAATAACCTTCAGTATGGAGCCATTAAATTCAGATTCGTTTAGCTCAGCTGCTTTTTGAGCCGCTTCAGGAGTTTGAAATGTTACCCTCACCCCCTTTCCTTTGTCAACATTTTCCTGCCCAGTGCTGGTGAACTTGTGAATAGCACATATACTGCCAGAGATAGACTTTTCAAGCTCACTAAGTAACTCCTTATCATCTTCAGAGTCCAGTTTTGAATGAAATACATCAAAAGTCAAACACCTTTTTTGAAGCTCCAGATGTTTGATCTCAGCACCGGCTCCAAACAATGCTACAGGAGGCAACACGCCTGAACTGTGATATAAGCATTTCTCCAAGCATTCATTACGCATCCATTTTTGTTCACGCTCCAAGGCATCATTTACAAAGCTTTCAACCCTATCCATGTTATGTGAAGCGGCAAACAACATAATCTCATTCTGACAGTAATCGACTTTGATGTTGATAAGTTCATCCTTGCAAATTGCCCTAATACGTGACACGAGATGAAGCAGATAACTGTTGCCCTTCCCACAAAATCTTTTAAGGACAGTAATGCCAAAACCAGTCAACATTTTCAGCTGAAGCTTTCGACTTTCCATCTTAGATACATCAAACGAAGGAGGAGGATAAAGCATAGACAGAGAGTTGAAATCAAAGGAGGTGACGCACACCAAATACTGATTAGAAACTGACAGAATTTCACCAAAGACTACCCAACTAGGTTTCTCCCCGAATACTAGCAATGAACACGAAGGATGCAGCCTAACATGCTGCCCAGTTAATGCCACTTCATAACCAAGTTGATCATAACCTGAGAACATTGCAACATTATCTGCAAGGGAAGATAGTATAACCTTTTTCAAATGTTTATCACAACCAGTTGATTCATGTGGATCCCAACGCCAGGTACCAGAAATTATCATGTTGAGTTCATGTTTAAGGCAAGATTCCAATTCCATCACCGTGTCTTGGCATCTCCTCATAGTTTTTGCATTGATGCTGTTTTCCCAGCACCATGTGTTTCTCTTGTCTCGAGACAAGGAATCCCATTCCTTGTACACAGAGAGAAGGGTAAAGAGGTCACCATCACGATGACAAAATTTCACCTTAATGCAGTCTGATCTGATCTTTTCTTCGTCGTTACCAACTCTACAAAATATGCTACTGGAATTTGCCATTACAGCTGCAAGAACAAGACCCTCGATACGCAAGTTAAGGTCACAACAACCAAGAATTAATTTACCAAGCCTAGGCTCAACACCCAACTTAACCAAGCACCGACCTTCCTGAGTTAACTCAAAAACATCATCCTTTTGCATAACAGCTCCCAACTGAACAAGGTTCCTGATAGCCAAGTCAATAGCTTCAGAAGAAGGTGCATCGATAAATTTAAAGTCCTGTAAATTCTTGACGCCTAAAGCCAGAATCCTCAGAACTGCAACACCAAGATGAACTCTGCGGATCTCAGGTTCCTGACAAGGAGGCATAGCCTCAAAATCATATTCTGAGTAAAGTCTATAACATACTCCTGGTTCAGTTCTTCCAGCGCGGCCACTTCTTTGATTAGCAGAACTCTGGCTGATCATACAAACTCTGAGAACATTCATGCCACTTCCCGGTTCAAATTTGCTTTCTTTAGCCATACCAGAATCAATCACATACTTTACCCCGGGAATTGTCAATGATGTCTCAGCCAGATTAGTGGCGAATATAATTTTCCTTTTTCCAGGGTAGTTTTTGAAAACATTAAATTGGTCTTCAAAAGAAAGTTTTCCATGCAATGGCAATGCAATTGCACCAGGTGCTATAAACTTCTCACAACACCATTCTACTTCCAACTGGGAAGTCAAAAAGGCAAGAATCGTCCCCTCTTTCTCTTTCCTGTGTACATCTGCTGCTACCCTCAGCACATCAGAAACATAGGAAGCATCACTAGAAGTTCCTTCGCTGAAACACGGTACATATCTAACATCAACAGGAAAGCTCCTCCCCGTTACAGAAAATATTCCACAACCATAAAAATAGTCGGACACCGCATTGGCATCAACTGTTGCTGACATTATAATAAGTCGTAAACTAGACCTTCGACCAAGTAAATCTTTTAAACATGCCAACAGGAGATCAGTATTCAAGCTCCTCTCATGAGCCTCATCAACTATGATACAAGAAATACCTGACATATTCGTATCATTCATGTAGTGCTGCAGTAAACAGTGATCTGTCATAAATGTCACCTTAGAAACCAACCCCTGCCCTGACAAAAATGTTGAATTGCATGATACTGAGTTTCCTCCGTAACACCCACTACTTTCTTCTCTAACTCTTTGCGATAACGACATGGCAGCAATCTTACGAGGCTGAGTGCATACAATGGACTGCTCAGCAGCAATTCCAGAATCAGCAAGATACTGCACCATCTGTGTACTCTTCCCTGAGCCAGTCTCTCCAATCAACACCATGACCTGTGCAGATTGAAGTTAGAAAGATAGACAAAGGGGAAAATCTAAATTCTAAATAGAAACCTATGTAAGATGTCTAAAGCACCTAAATTTGAGCTTAAATAATTAATTAGTGCTTAAAACAAACAAATAAACAAATAACCTACAATGCAGAAAAGCATCAACTTTTTGTATTAAAAAAAGAGAGCATATTTTAAACTATTCAAGAGTACTTAGTACATGCTTGAGCATTAGTTTTCACTACCATAAAGTTCACTCCCAATAAATGCAATTGAGCCTTTAAACAAACATGTACCGTTGACAATCAAGAATGTCGAAAATTGGAGTAACACTAACAGAGATCACTAATCAAAACCAAAATCAAACATAAAACCGAAGACGGAAAACAACTACACAGCCAAATTTAACCACATTGTACCTGCTGGCTAAGAATTTGCTGAAGAATTTGCTGCCGATAAGCGTAAATGGGCAACCCTTCTTCAAGCCTGCTGCATTCCCGAACAATTAAGCTCTGAATTTGACTCCAATCATAATCTTCACTCGAAAATTTGAACACTTTCACGCCTTCTTCACCAGTTTCCTCCGCGCCCTTCTCCTCAAGATAATCAAGCAAGCAATTCATGGCGGACTTGAACTCCCTAATCCTGCTCTCAACCAATTGAATTTCGATCCTGTTCCTCTTCATCGTCTCATTCAACTCACTGAAACTCCACAGATTCTTATGCCCACCAAGCAACTTCGAAAATCGCTCGTTGTCGTTGCACAACCAGACCCTCTTCGCCTCCCACTTCTTCACCGCCTCTCCGTCCATCAATTTCTTAATCCGGCCGGCGAACAGGGCTATCAGCCTCTCCCGGAGCTCGTCGAGATCGGAGGGAACAGAGACGATCCGGTTCAACTTGGGAGTGAGATCATGAACCCGGTCCAGCCGGGACTCCCAAAAATAAACGAGGGCTTCGAGCGCGTCGACCCATTGCGTGTAGAACAAGGAGGCGACGATGCGATTGGCGGGAGAAACCTCAACGCCTTCGGGCCTGGACTTGCAGTTAGCGATCACAGCGTCGATTTCATGCTTCCGGAGGCTCCGGTGGTCGGAGAGAAGCTCGACGATGAAGCTTGCGCGGCAGGGAGGAAGGCGTTGGCGGTAGAAGTTGTTGGGCGGGTAATTGGGTGGCCGGAGAGGCAAACGGCGGGGAATTTCCGAGGGCTGAGGTTGCCGGAAAGTAGAGCGAGGGTACGACGACCTCATGGCATCGAAAGAACCGGAAAACCCCTAGAGAGAGCAAGAAAGCAGAGAGAGAGAGAGAGTGAGAGAGTGAGTGCGGATTTGAAGGAAGAGAGAAGGACAGAAGAAATACAATTTTCAGGGGAAATTGCAAGTGTGAATCCGTGGCGGGCAATGACCTTAATATATAGGGGTAGACTTCACTGTGGTCTATAATGTAGTCAATTACAATTGGTTCTCTCTCTCTCCTCTCTTTATTTCCCTCTCTCTCTCTCTCTCTCTCTCTCTCTCTCTCTCTAACCAACCGCATTTGCTTGCATTGTCCATAAGTGCTTTTTTTCTTTAATTGCTTTGTTTCGTGCTTATCAAGATTATGGAAATCTAGGGCTTTTTTTTTTTTTTTTTTTTTGGGGGGGGTGGAGGAGAAGTGAAAGGTCTTTGTGACTTGGGGGTTAAGTTTGGTCTTTTTTTATTTTTGGACTAAGAATCATTATAAATTGGTGGACGAGGAGGTAACTAGCATGATTGACATGTGTACATTGTTTTCAATACGCTACTAGTACTCGTCAATTTATGAGAGGATTCCGCACCACTAGGTAGCCGTTTATGCGTTTGTGCATGATGTACACGTGAACGGCTATTAAATTACTTTTTCAATTTCTTCTGACAATCCCTCGTCATTTTTAATCAGTTACTAGTCCAGTCAATTTCTGAGTGGATTTTACATGCACCAATAGGTGTTGTACACATGAGCGGCTATTCAGTACCTCATTCCATTTTTTTTTTTGTTTTGTTTGAAACAAGGATTCATTACCAAGGCACAAAGGCCAGCCGAGAACAAAGAAAGCTAGAAAAGGCTAACAGAAATGGAAAAACCATCAGATAGCATGAGACTCGGGATTACATAAAGACGCTGCCACATATGGAGAACACGTTGTCCCAAAAAAACAACAACCTATACTAAATACTCGGAGGGCAAGGCAGACCATCATTGTTCAAAATTCTAACAAAGGAAGATGGGGGCCTGTCGACCCAAACAGAGTTGCACATTTCCGGAGTATTATTCTTCGCAACGAAGTCTAGCGTAGTATTTGCTGATCTTGGAACCCAAGACCAGGAGCAAGCTTGAAAAATCTTCCCAACCACACTAATACGATTACAAATTGGAAAGATTTCCCAAGCGCATCTCAAAGAAGAGTTGTTCAAGCATGATATTATAACCTGTTTCGAATCCGATTCGACCACTACCCGAGGGATATTCAAACTCTTCGCCAGATTGCACCCCTCCAAGACCGCCAAGGATTCAGCCAAGGACGCGCTAGATGCTGAAACCTCAACCCTTTTGACCGCGATACATCTGGACCCCGAGTCACGAACCACCATTCCAACCCACGCCGAACGTGCACCATGCTTCCAACTCGCATCCACATTTATTTTTATCGAGGGGCTTGGAGGAGGAGTCCACATTTATCTTCCACCGCGATACCTCATTCCAGTTTATTTCCGTTTTTTGTACATAAATATGTCAAAATCTTAGAAGAATCTAATGCATGCACCCATAGCCATAGGTAGCCGTTTAGGCATTCCTGCATGGTGTGCACGTGAATGGCTATCCAGTTACCTCTTCCCTCATCATAATCTTGTTTTTCTTGTTCTCATCAAAATTTCTATGAAAAATATTAATTGTTGAAATCACCTATTACTATTTCTAAAATATATCCTTAAACTATAAGCGCATTTGCTATAAATTAATATCGAGCTTGCCCTTACTAGGTTTTTTTATTACTTTCATTAGCAACCAACTAGGCTGTCAAATATGGGATTATTTGGCTACGCAATAGTCATGTCGTTCAACTAAAGTAAATGTTTAAATTTTAGGTGGTGCTATTCACATGTCTCTTTTTACCTTTCACGCAACCCTATTAATTTCAATCATTTGATTTGTTGGAACCCCAGTGTCCCACATCGCCCAGGAGGGAAGAAAGAAAGCACTTTAAATAGAATTACCCCACTCTAACTAACATCGAGGCCTTTTGTGATAAAACCCCACACCTGAGGATTGTGCAGGTGATTAAGCGGGGACAGTATCGGTGTTGTTGGAGTGGGCCCTTGGCCCGTTGACCTGAAAAAATTCCACATGGAATCAGAGCCAGGGGAAGGGCCCATACTGCCACGTGATTGGGTGAGTCCCGACATGGCTCCACGTGGTTGCCGATGTGTGGAATTTCACATGTGACCTATAAATGGGGTGGGGGAATGTTGGAACCCCAGCGTCCCACATCGGCCAAGAGAGAAGAAAGAAATCACTTTAAATCGAATTACCCCACTCTAACACCGAGACATTTTGTGATAAAACCCCACACCTGAGGATTGTGCAGGTGGTTAAGTGAGGACAATATCGGTGTTGTTGAGTGGGTCATTGGCCCGTCGACCTGAAAAAATTCCACATATCTGCTTCCATTCATTTGATCCAACAACCAAAAATAATGAGAATTGTTGAGAAGGTAGGAAAGAGATTCTCTCCAAAGCCCAAGGATCAAGTGATATGGACCTTTGAAATTTGATCCAACGGCTAAAAACAAAGAAGTTAATAAAAAAATTTAAAAGCTACAATTACTTTTAATCATTAGATCAAATTTCAAAGGCTCGGATCATTTGATCATTGGGCTTTGGAGGGAGAGATCCGGAGATAATCTCTTTCCGAGAAGGTAAAGAGGTGATTTTGGATAGCACCACCCTAGATTTTTCTCTTTTTGATTCTTAGGGGTATAGACCCCAACTCTTTATAAAATATTGTGCTGATAGATTCCGTACAAATATATTAAGGTTATGATTTCATATCTTTAAGAGAAATATTATTGAACTACTATAAGTGCAATATCATCATTAATTTTTATTATATTGGTGTACAATGTTAACACACTAATACGAAACACTTATAACTCAAATTTCGACCATAGCTTATCAAGGTGGAAGTATTTTCAAATTAATATTTCTTGCAGGTTAAGTTTTAGGACTTTTCATTTAAAATGCATTAGGAAAATAATATCTTCTAAAACTTTTTTTCTTCCATCTTGCTGAGAAATAAAAATTTTAATATATAGAAAAGCCATTGGTACATCCAGTTCCAATATAATCAATGAGTAATGTTATTCTTACCATATTATTATACCATAATTTATATACCACCTTATGTGGCAGCTTACTTGGACATGCCACATCTTTTTTCCAATCTCCTCCCTCCTTCCTCTTCAGCCTCTTGCAATCTCCATTTTTTTTGTCAAATTTTATTTGGTTTCTAACTGATCGTATTTGTTTTCCTTTTTATTGTCATAAAATAAGGGTTAGCTAATCGTTTTATTGAACAATGACTTTATATGCATCTTTAAAAATTTGATGGAGGAGTAAAAAGGAACAAGTTTTCTATCAGATTGAAGGTTATGGGGTCACTGTTCTTGAAAATTCCTCAGATTTATACTGCAGTTGCTCGCCAATTATTGAAATTAATTATGCTTTTTTTTTTCCTTTCGCAATTGGCCTTTTTTTATTTTTTTTAATGTTCTTTCTATTTGTTCTGGAAAAGAGGAGGAAGGAGGATGAAGAAGCACAAGACAATTAGAGGAACTTTAAGGAGGGAGGAGGAGATTGGGATGATGAAAAGAGTACTTGAGGACGACTGGACGAGGGATGCAAGAAAATGAAAATTGAAGTGTTTTAATTCAATCTAATATTTGTTTATGAACAAAAACTAATTAAAATTAATAAAATTTATATGGAAATCCAAGTATACTATAATTAAGTGAGGTGGCATGTCCAACTCAGCCGCCACATAATGTGGTAGAAGATTGTGGTATAATAATGTGGTAAGAATAACATTATTGTTTAAAGAAAGACCAATCGTAGCCATATCATGCAAACTTGTCTCCGGTAAATATGCTTCCACTTAATACTCTTGAAAGAAGATGCCAACCAACACTTCATCAAAGCTTGCATAGTGTCTGCTGCAAAGCTTGTCTCCTGAGATTGTCGTCCTTCCCTGGTCATCCCTAAAAACAAAACTTCCTGCTTCATCAGAGGGTGCGGTGAGGGGGAGCAAAATGTGTAGTCGCACAGGACCTTAAATTTGAAGGGCTCCCAAAATTTTATCATCTAATATATATATATACACACTTTAAAATATTTTATCGTACACTCCTTATAAATGTAATTTTTCCTTTCTAAATATAAAATTTGGAGTACATTGAGATTTTTGAGTGTCAATAATAACACCTTAAAAAGGGTATTTTTTTTTCAATTTTATTATATAATAATGTTATATATTCAAAAGAAACTTTAAAGTTAAAGTTTTAAGATTTTTCTTTCTAGTTTGGTTGTTTAAGATTGAACTGCGCTTATAACTCTTTTTACTTATTATTAATGACATTTTAAAACTTGTAATCAGTTAGTGCTATACTTTGTTTTGATTTAGGTGATTCCTTTCTAGCATCAATACATTGTCCTACCCTATTTTTTAAAACTATCTTAAGGAGGAGCCCTTTTATAAGTTTGTCACAGGGCCCTAAAATCTCATAGACAACCATGCACTCCATCAAAGTTTAATTATAGGAAGTTAGGATCAGGTGGCTTCCATTTGATTAACTTAGGTACCGAGGACGAATTAAGTTTCATACTTTTCCTATTACAGTTGAAAAAAGTCTAGATCCACACTTGCCGATATGGAAATAGTCTTGACAGGATGAGGAATAACCTGCCTAAAAAGCAAAGAATTCTTATCCTTCCACACTTGCCAACAATAATATCTTATAAAACTACCTACTAAATGAGGCTAGAATTCTTATTTTGTGAAATACAGCTCGAATTTAATTGGAATAAATAATCTCTTAAAATACACTTACTAAATGGGGTAGGATTTTTAAATTGTGACTTGTGAATTAAGGACAAATATTCTTATGCATATAGAAGAATAATAATGTCCTAAAACAAAACAATAAATCACATTATGAAATAATATTTTAAAAATTACTTATTAAATGCAGTTAATTCTTGAAATGTGATGTCTAAAATATGAAATCTATGTATGTTAAAAACTACAAGAAGTTTTCCAAAAAAAAAAACTACAAGAATGCTAGTCATATGCATTTTTGGACCACCAATTAATACTATATACTATGACAAGTGATGTGTACATGTCACACCAATAATTAATTTTATTCCCATTTGGTTTTTGACTGTATACATCGCATCACACATATATGGTAAAAAATATGATAAAATTGTGTCACTAGTACTATAGTCTAGTGATATTCTCTCTACTTACATGGAATGTCTTAAATTCGATGAATTTGTAACCTAAAATGACACACCCCGACTTGGAATGTCCAATAGGACTTCAAATCGAGCTGTGCTGGCCAACACCTGGAAGGTGACGAATCCATAAAGTGTGATAATGTGTAAAATGTGAATAAATTTAAAACTAAAAGTGCCTATATACACAAGTGCGCAGTGAGCGGGTATGGACCCATTACACTTGTGATACAGAGTATAAGAAAAATACAGTGAGGTAAGATAATAATTATACCATCATAAGGAGCCACCTGAACTGGGAGTGCCACAAGTCTTTGTCGATACGAAACTTTGCTACTAGAACATGGAGGGGTGCAAAATAGAAAGTGTGAGTGGTTAAACAAAGATTTTCAAAATCATTTCAATTATCAAAGGTAGTAACCCCTCGCCGTAAAACCTGTATAGTCTCCAAAAAATTATACTACGTAGAAGTATGAAATCAAGTGTATACTAACGGTAAATCCAGAAGTATACCACTACCCAGCATCTTATTAGCAATATAAATAATCATATGCTTACTAACCTATACTAGTACACAAGTCGGAATCACCTATAGTGACTTGTACGACCTATCCATATCTCTTCAATCAATGCTAGCACATAAGTTGAAGTCACCTATAGTAACCTGTACGACTTATCCAAATTTCATCACATATCCCTGTAATATGTCAGCCGGATCCACCTTTTGTGGCCTGTACAGCTGAACCCATAGCTCATCACATATCCCTGCACGCGAGTCGGAACCACCTAAAGTGGTCTGTATGACAGGCTGTGTGTAAATAAATACGCTTAAGTGCTACGATCACGTGAAGGTTGTGCGAAGAATCGTAAGTCACCTACGAGTCAGAACCACCTAATGTGGTCTGTATGACAGGTTGGCACCTACCTTGTATCCAAGGTGAGCGTGTGGTGCAGGAGGTGAACGATCACGTGAAGGCTAGGCCCTGGCCACGAGCGAAGCACTAACACCGAGGTGCAGGATAATGAGCTCTAACTGCATCTATTATAACATGTACAACTCATGGACAAGCTGTACGACAGTGTCGGAGTTGCCTATCATTGCAACCTGTACGACAAGGTCGGAGTTGCCTAAAATATACATGCAGTCATGCCATAACTTCATCATTTCAACTAATAACATAAACTCACCTGAACTTACCTGGGTCTCCTGCGTTCACCTTTGCACTTCAAAGCGTTCACAATAATTATGTGCAAGTAATATACATATGGATATACCATGATGCAATCTAATACTCAACCATGTCAAAGCATTTTCAATTATATACATACATACATATATATATATATAATATGGCGAAATATGCATAATCTGTAACACCCCACTCCCGAACTATTTATTTTCAGGAATAATTATCGGTGATAAGCCCAAGTAGACACTAGTTTAATTAACTATCATTACTTACGTTTCCTTACTTCAAATTCTTGATTCTTCACACATTGATTTATGACCAACATTTAACCACCAACTCATAAGGTTAAACCTCACATTTTCCACCAATGTCCCTCACATTACTCAATTCCCTAAACAAGGCTATTGTCTCAATTATTTAATCTCATTTACTGTATGGTTGCATCTAACGTCTCGTTAGACTGCCTACGTACCCTAAATAAGGATCAAGCCATTCGTAGTTCACAATAATTACTTCCAAGCATTCACAGTAATCGCAAGCAATAATCAATTTATAAACGTCTGTGGAATTATCAATCATATAATATATATATATATATATATATACACGATAGAAAGGAAAAGACCCACTCACCTGAGGTCCGTGCTGCGACTCCCTAGCGCGAATATTAAGACATCACGAACCATCGTCGCCTAGAATAATTATCAAATCACGTCTCAGAGTTTATAACAATAGAACACATAATTTAGGTAAAACACATCCCTACGTAATTCGATCCGGAAGATCCACATCACGGATTTCTGATCCATTACTTCCAAAGATCCACAATATAATTCTAGAACAATATCCTAAAGTTTCACTATGATCCAACGGTTGGATCTCCGTCAATTACCAAAACAAGGTGGCGGTTAACGTTTATTTTATGAACTTGCAAATCCAATTCGGGAAGATCTGTACGTCGCATTCCCGATCGGTAAGTTTCTATGGTCCTCAAATATTACGTACTATAATGTATTAAAGTTTGGTGACGATCGAACGGACGAATCATCGATTCATATAAAGGTCAAGTGATGTATCGTAATGAAACTAAGTTCAAACAATCAAACCACATCATATGGTTATCAATTATGATATCAAAACATCTAATTGAACTTAAAAGGACATCGTCGGCCCACTGGCCAAGCCGTTGCCGTACGCGCCGCCGTGGGTGGCGGTCGGCCGCCCCGACTTGCCGAAAAATTCGACTATTTTTTTAAAATTACCAAAATTTACAGAAATGAAGATATCCATGAGTAGAGTAACTTTCATACCTGCGACCGAGGCCAATTTGGCCTGGAAGAGCCCCAATTTTGCTAAAACCCTTCGGAAACCCTAGTTTTGGGTGCCCTCAATTCGGCTCCATAGCAACTCCAACGCCCCCAAACTTGTTTGGGCTTTGTTCCTAAGCTTTAGAGGAGTATTTTGGTGATGGTAATTTGAGGGTTTTGTTTCAGAATTTGAGGGATGGCCACCACGAACCCTTAGCCCCGTCGGCCCTTTGATGAATTTACACCCAAATTCCTTCAAAATTTTAGGTGGATATGGAAGAGGGAAGACTAGGGGGTAGTTTCTAGGTAGTGGTTTGCTTTGATTTGCCGGAAAATAACCGAATTTGGCCATGGTTCTCTTCGGGTCACGCGGGTCATGGGATGACCCGTTTTCCCCTTCCTTTTCTCTTTTCCTCCTTTCCCTCCTTTCTTCTCTTTCTGATTGGGCAATTCCTTCCTCTCCCCTCTCCCAATTCGTCCATCTTTCCCTTCTCTAATTCATCCCCTGTTTCTTCCCTTCTCTCTCGTAGCTCCCCCTCATTTTTTTTTTCCTCCACTAAACTTAAAAACTGATTGGTTTTATTCCCACAAGATGGGAGTTCAATTTAATTAAAACTAAACTTAAAATAAACAATTTCAAATGTTCGTAACTATACCGATATAAACTGGACTTGCAAACGGCCTTCGCCTATATATTCGTACCAACGAGTACTACTTAAATACGCTAAAAGAATAAGTCACACTTTTCTCTAACGATGGTCAACGGAAGTCCAAGTCATTGCCTCTAGGGCATTTTCGTCAATTCTCTCGATTAAAATAAATAAAAACGGGAAGTTAGGACAGGTTGTCACATAAAAACCAAAGAATTCCTATCGTTCCACACTTGCCAACAATAATATCTAAAACTAAATGAGGTTACAATTCTTAATTTGTGGTTTTGAATAAAAAAGAGAAATATTGTTGTCCTCAAATTTAATTGGAATAAATTTTCTTAAAAAACACTTACTAAATGGGGGGTAGGATTCTTAAATTGTGACTTGCGAAATAAGGACAAATATTCTTATGCATATAGAAGAATTATAATGTCCTAAAACAAAAGAATAAATCACATTACGAGATAATATTTAAAAAATTACTTATTAAATGCAATTAATTCTTAAAATGTGATGTCCAAAATATAAAATTTATGTATGTAAAAAGACACAAGAATGCTAGTCATATACCTTTTTGGACCACCAATTAATACTATATAGTATGATAAGTGATGTATACAAATCACACAAATAAATAATTTTGATCTCATTTGGCTTTTGATTGTATACATTGGCATCACACATTATATGGTAAAAATGCGATAAAAGTTTGTCACTACCACACAATCTAGTGATATTCTTTCTACTTACATGGGAGGTTCGATGAATTTGATAATAAATTTGATACCTAATTATTATGGAGAACATTGTATGGCTTGGCTCAAATATGTCATTACATCAGAAAAAATAAAATGTGATAAAATTGTTATATGCCTAACATTTACTCCGATAAAGAAATTCTACAATACTCTTTATAAAAACAAGGGTACGAGTAACCTTGGGTTAATAAAATTAAAGAATTAATTTAATTATTCACTTTTAGACTTACAATCTTCATGTTAAACGGATCACAACATGACATTAAATTTCAAGGCTACGAAGGTCATAAAAGAGGTATTTGTCGGTTTTTCTTCCGGATTTGTATAGAGCTGCCAATTTTCCTTCTAAACTTTAATTTTTACCCCCCTGAATTTTTATAATTAGCCAATTCCCCACCCGGGCCCCCTGTGTTGGAAATATGCCCTGAAAGCCAATCTTTGGAAGAAACCTTTCAGGACAAATGAATAGATGTATAGATGATTCTTATACGTCAAATGGCAAAGACACGAATTAGGACTATCTCAATAAACGATATATGTCTTAAATAGTGTATCCATGGACAATGGATGGATTGAAGAAGTAATCTAATGATGTTAGACTACAGAGACCTTCTTCAGATAACCAAATGTCCAAAAGGTTCCTGGTCATTGGATTGTCGGAGGGAAACTGACAATGCGTAGATCGGTACATACCGTGTCTGCTTCAAATGGAAGGATGGAAAGTCTCATCCCATTCGTGTTGTGACACTAAGACAAGTATGTAGGTGCTCATTAGGGGAATGAGTTCACTGAACACAATCGAACGAGAGTACTTGCATGGAGGTCTACTCACATGTCAAGCAAGTAACTCTAATGGTTGGAATAATGTAAGTAGTCCTTAGACCTGAGGCATCGTCGTTGTCTTGTGGTTAAGTACTTGATCTTTGATTATGTCAAACGTCAATCTTTCAGAATGTCAACGGCATAGTCGGGGTTAAGCCACTTAGTCATGAAGGCAAGTGTATGCGCAACAAGGAATCTCTAATCCTCGGTAAGAGAGGAAGAATACTCTAAGATATGATTCGGAAATCTTCAGCCGAAGTATCGAGCGTATTGAAAGGAATGCGTTCCAATACGACTCAAAAGAATCATATAAGAAGGAATAATCACATTAGGGGTTTGACATAATATATCCATACCCTAGTAATATGATTGAGAGTATTGTATTAGAGAAGGATCGAATTACATTGTAATTCCAACTGAATAGGTTCTCCGAATAAACTTCTACATTAGCTTGGGTAGCTATGACATATGGTTATATGTCACTCATAGTTTGTGAGTTCTTCTAAGATAAATAAACATAGTCATCAAAGAAGAATGGTGAATTAAAATGAAGTTTTGATTCACTAGTGATTGAAATTAAATTGAATTAATGCCGATCACCTCACTGCCTTGCTAATTAGAACCTAAAAGATTGTTCACCAAAACACTATTGTAGTGGGTAATTAATGGATGATGGAAATAATTAATTGGATTAATTAAGTGTTTTGATTAATTTAGAAAGTCTAAAGAAATCATAAAAGCGATAAAAGATCGTTTTGGGCTTAAAGAAACGTTCGGGATTAATTGGGCCCATTGGGCCTAAACCCATTGGGCTTTTATTCAAGCATTGGATGACTTGAAATAAATGAAAGCCCAAAGCCCAAATGAACACTAGTAGGCCGGCCATACTAAGGGTTTGGGAGAGTTGTTTGGTCAATTTGTTGACTAGGTTTTTGATAATATATAAGGAACTTTATAGAGATTGATTCCTAAAATGGTTTTGTGAGTTTTAGAAACACAAAATCAAAACCACCATCTCTCTCTCTCTCTCAATAGGGCCGGCCAACCTAGAGGGTGAATTGGCTAACAACTTTTCATCCTTTTGGTCATTCCTTCATCCTTCTCATTATACTAGTGGGTGAGGATCTTTAGAGGTCTTCTACTTTGGGGACTTGAAGAGAACCTAGGAGCACTCATTCTATCAAAGTGGAGGAGGCAAGGAGGGAAGCTAGGCTCAAGGAATTCAAGGAACAAAGGGCTTGGAGGTGGTCCATCCTTGGTCTAAAATCAAGAACAAGAGGTATAGATCTATTCCTTGACTTTGTTCTTAAGCAAAATTGTTTTGATGCATTATATTTAAACCTATGAACCTTGAAGGGGATTTGCATGACTATAACTTTGATAACTTGTTATAAATGCTTCCGTTGCGTATGTATATAAATCTAGAATTGTATATGCATGCTAGTCATTTTGAAATCCCAAATCTTGAAAACTCATAATTTTCCCTTCACCCTGAACTTTAACTTTAGCCGATTACCCCTCTAAAATTTTATAAATAGCCACTTTCCCCCTAGAGTTAGATTTTAAAAATTTTCATCCAATTTGCCATTCTTTTTGCCCATATACATTTGTCATGTGTTGTTCGCATGATCAAAATAGATAGAGAAAATTGGATGAAACTTTTTAACCTCTAGCTTCAGGGAGAAATTGGCTATTTATAAAAGTTCAGGGGAAAATTGACAGCTATATACAAATTCGGAGGGCAAATCGACAAATATGTCTTACAAGAAATGTAAAATTACATTATAATTGTCAAAGTGTATTGACCAACGTTGTATAGTAACGGTGAGGTTACAAACTGCTATTGTTATCAATATTATAGCATGGACATCTTGTTACAATGTAGACATAAGATATTATTAGTAGATGTCATGGAACTACAAATCGCCGTTATTTTATTTTGGACACATACCTTAATGTTTAAACTTTCATCTTTAATGATGTTTCAATATGATGCTAAGTTTCAATGTGACACTGACACAAGATACTAACTACAAGAAACATAAGAATACAATATAATCGTTAAAGTTTATTTCCAAACGTCACATTATAATGTGTTGACCTTAAAAATTACATAGACTAGGCCGAAGTACTCTAAAAGCTAACTCATCCTTATATGGAAGATTGGTGATGCGGGCGTGCCAATTCCCTATTGAGCTTGGTCGAGCGAATATGATGGAAGTGGTGGTGTGATGTGAAACACACCGCCAATTTCTACACCGAGCGACCTCGAACGAGGAAGGAACACTCTCGGCATTGAGTTCTAAAACTTGAAGATAAGGTTATGCCTCTGCTACGAAGTTCAATCTTCTACACCAGGGTAGGCTACCTCAACTATATTTGTGAAAATATGCGCCGAATCGGTATCAGACTGTATGGACAAAAATACTAAAAGGAAATGACGCTTTTATGGTGAAATTTATTTTGTATGTCAGACTCTGAATGATCCTTGTGAATAATCAATCATAGAACACCTCACTCAGTTGAGAGAACTGAAAAAGTACATTTTTTGATGAAAGAATCAAAGATTCTTCTTCGGCTGAGACTTGGGATACATAACCAGTCAAACGAGGAGTACGTGTTGTTTAACCAAACTAAAGAAACTCCTAGACCGAGCTAGTTCTAAGGCTCTAGTAATGGTTAACCAAACTAAATTTGTGTTGGTTTGTCAATCTAGTGATGTTTAACCAAACTGAATATGTGATGACGATGTTTAACCAAACTGAATATGTGATGACGTGTTAGTAGAGCAGTAAGTATTTTTTTTTGGGTATAAGAAGGTTTCGCATAGAGTAAGGGTTTTAGGTAAAGCATTTATTTGTGTGTTGACTTGAAGTTCCTTTCGATGTTGCAGAGCTTTGTATTTATAGGAACATGCATGCCTTGGATGATATGCTGTAGAAACAATTTCGATTGCACTATACCTCCTAGAACTTTATCCCCTTATTATTTGGAGACCTCACGCAAATTTCTACAAAAATAATCTGGTTGCATAAAGGACCAAATTCATTTAGCCTATGTGATAAAAGCACACGTTAACATCAACTCGTGGGACCTTGACTTGTGATGTTCCAACTTCCCATCTATCAACAAAAGAATTATACTATTTGATGCTTCCAGATTGTTTTTATCTCATACATCTTGCATATAATAATTTCAATAATTCTTAATAGATAAATATTATGATTAAAAATCAGAATACTATAAGTTATTAATAATAACAAAAAATTATCTTAACAGTTCCTCCATCCAACGCCCAAGACCACATAAACCGACGGCGGAAAAAACGGGTCTAAACACAGTGATAAGGTTATAGAATGAATTGTTATCACACTACAAACATTTCTCAATATGGACGTCTTGTTAGATAGCTGAACATTTCTCAAGTTGAATGAATTTTTGTAAGGATGATATTTCAATGATGACATTCAAAAAGAAAAAATTGGTTTCAAATCATCAATAATAGGTCTAAACGAGTGGTCGACATTGTATTAATTTAGCAACTACTTAGAGCTTGAGTTCTATGGTATACATATCATCTATAGTATTATTAACATAAGATGGCTTGCTCTTTTAAAAATACCTATCATATCCTCGTTTTTCTTTTGTCACCCTTACTTACAATAAACAATATTTACATAATAAGTAGGGGTGGCAAAAAGTCCCATGGGTTTGGTTCCCTACGGGTACCCGACCTTAATGGAAAGGTTATGGAGCAGAATAAATGGGTAACGGGTGGGTTTGGGGATTCTTTTAACAACCCGAGTCGTGCATGGACCGGTGGTGGTTGTTGCGAAAATTAGATAACCTAAACTTACCTCATTAAGCTTCAAATTTTAGTGTTCGCAAGTATACGGATCGAATAATAGTATAGCAAGGAGGGTCAAGGACAAACTCAGTCATTTTTCTTCTGTTTTTGGCCAAAAGATTAATTTCAATAAATTGACTCTATTTTTCTAGTAATGCTACGAATAGCATGAGAGATGATATTGTTACCATCCTGTAAATTCAGCATAAAACAACTATTCGTAAGTACTTGGAATTCATAATATAATATTTTGGAAGGATCCCTGTCATGCCCCAGACTAGAGTTGGTAGAAAAAACCAAATCCAGAACGTGAGCTAAAAATTAAATAAGTAAATAAAAACTTACTAAAACAATATGGAAAATTAATTCCTCTTATAAATAGAAGTTAAGAACTCTTTATAAGGCTAAAAAATAAACAAATACAAACTCTAGCCTCACATATAGTCCGACCTCAGCCCACCCACCCTCTTGACAGTCTAGTTTGTAAACTTGCGTAACAATAAAGGGGTGAGCTTTGACAGCTCAGTAAGGACATAACCTTACAACAATAAATTGATTAAACTAAATTAAGTGTCATGGAAACACAAAATTCAATTATAACATGTAACTAGTCATATAAATTAAAATGTCAATGCGTGAATGCAATCCGACTTAATATCCTTTACCCAACCCGTTAATTTGTATAATAAAGCACGTGGACATGCACGTCCCATACTGTGCATTTTACCTCTGCAGTAGTGGTTCAAATGTTCTATTACACAAATTAACCCCCTGTAACTTAATCCTCCCAATTTCCCCTTAGTCATCTTGCCAAAACCCTTCGTCGCCAATCCTGAATTACCCTAAAAGAAATTGTGCACTGTGATCTCGCCTGAGACTTGGTACCTACTAAGAGTTTGGCTCAACCAAGGTTCTAAAAAATGCTAGGCGCTAGTCGGACGGCGGAAGGGGGCCTAGCTCCTAGGCAGGTGCCTAGGCAGGCTAGTCGAATTTGAGTAAATTTATTATATATCATAATAATAAGCGTCTGTTTACACTTAAAAAATTATACTTATATTGAAAATTTGGAAGAGATAAAATTCAAAATAGAAATATCCATAAACTAGAAAGAATACAATTAATATTTTATTTTTAAAAGGTTGTATGGGTTAAATGAATGGTAAAGAAACAATTTTATCAGGAACATAAATTAAAGGATACAATTAATATTTTTTTATTAAAAAGCTTGTATGGGTTAAAGGAACCGTAGAGAAACAATTTAATATGAAAACGTGTTGACATTGGTAACTGACTCATTAACTCTTGTGAGTGGTGACTTGTAACCACCCATCTCGGAATTTACGAAACGAAATGGTATTTTCATAATTTTCACTTTGGGCTAGATATTTTGAAATAGGTTTGCTTTTGGGTCTTGTTTGGTGTGCCCAAAGGGCCCACCTTTGGTTTTTGTCCCCCCAGCCCAAAGCAACTCAGCTCTCCCATTCTCTTTCTCATTCTCTCCTTCACTTTTCTCTTTTTCTCTGATTCCCCCGAACTCTCTCTCTCTCAGCTCACTCTCTTCATCTCTCTCCCTCGCTACATCCCTTTCCCCCGAGCACCACACACCCACCCACACACCAACAACGACACCACAAACCACCACCCCTCCCCGATGAGCCTTTCGATCTCCTGACGTGGGAAGGAAACCAAACCCAGGTTCCCCGCATGAGTTGTGGGTTTCAGACGACTTCCCGGCCAACTCCGGGCACCACTTGGGAAACAAAAGGTAAAATCCTAATCTACTCTTGGTGGTCTTCATTTTGGTGGGTATATCGCATGCTAGGGTGGAGAATCGGAGTTGAACGGAGCTCTGGAAGCTCCGGCTTCCTTCTCCGTCGAGTTTGGCCAACTCGACCCGAAAATGAGTCAAACCCAAACCCAACTAAATCAGCCCAGGTTTTTGGGCCATGGACTTTGGTCTACTAAACCCAACCCAAGTCTAATAGCCATAAAGCCTAAAACCAAGGCATCTGGCCCTATTTGAACTCAAACCCAAACCTAGGCCCAACCTTGAGGCTCAACTCAGATAACCCAAGCCCAACCCAAATGGAACCAAACCCGACCCGGATCCGGCCCAGACCCAGTCGAATCCTAGAGCCATGGCCAGTGCGTGGGTGGCGCGTTGGGGTACCCGAGGATCCCCCATATGTTTTTTCGACGTTTTGAATCCATTTATTACGTCCGTTTTTTGAAATTCCATCGTTATGGTAGAGTTTTATTAATTGGACCCTTTATGTGCTTAGGTACGATTATTAGCGGCGTTTCTGTCCCTCATATTTCACACAGCTCTTCGACGACGGAGTATCTGTGAGTGGATCCCTTCCAAAATGAATAATTTTGCTATTAGAAATGCATACATGAAAAACATGATTTATTGGTTACGTTTTATGGAACGTTTTATGAGTAAATTAAATTTTACTTTTTATGAGATATCATGCTTTACTGAGAATATTTTGGAATACCATGCTTTATCGATTTCATGTTCTTTGTAGTATATATGATGGATGACTATATACTATGAAGATGTTTTGTGATATGATGTTTGAGCTACTAAGCTCCGTTGAGATATATGTACTTATGTTGGAAAGATTATATACAATGTTTTTGTGCTTATCTAGTGGTCACTGTTCTGCCTACGGGCATATGTTCTTCCTACGGGCGAATGTCCTACCTTCAGGTGAGTATGATACCAATAATTAGCACACTATATATGATATATGTTTTATAAAAGGTTTTATGGCATGCTAGGGTTTTCGGAAAACCTATTACTTATTATGCTATACAAGTTTTCTAAACCTGGGGGTTAGTACGTTAAAGAGTAACTGTTTTAGTACTACTTATATATCAACTTGGTCCATTCATGTTTTGTTTTGCACCCCCTTGGGACTTAGAATCGAGGCGTACAATCCCAGCGTCAAGGCACTCCCGCATCGACACCTTTAAGTCTTCTCGGTGTATGACCCATCTTTTTGTTCGATCAATTTTATATTAATCATTTTTTTATTGTCTCAAATTAGTTGTATGCTCTGAACACGTTCCACAATTGCATATTCATTATAATTAAGTTTACGAGTTTTATTTATGTAGGTTAATTGTTTCTAGTTTTCATGCATCCTAATATGGCTTAGTAACCTCAGGTGTCGGCCAGCATGTGCCTACCCTGGTGTTTGGAGAATATCAGGGTTGGGCATGTCATGACTCCTCGAAGTGAACACCTCTTTGATAAAAACAGAAACGTACGTGAACCCACTGCCCTTTTGTTCTCCCTCTGAAGCTGCAAACCAGGTGCGGTGAGATAATGAGAGATGTGACGCAAGATGGTGCAGAGATGTAGTGTAGATGCGACGGGATGCAAGTCTGGGAGATGCAGTGATTGCGAGAGATGTGAATGCGAAGGGATGAAGAAAACCTACAATTCACGGCGAAAGTGCAGAATCAACAGCGAGATTTCAAAATCATGGACCACCTAGACTGGCCGCCTACCACCGCCCAAACCGCCTAGAACGCCTAGAAAACGCCTAGGCGGCCGCCTAAACCCTCCTTGATTTTCATCAATGGTTTGCCCTAAATCGGATCAGCCTTCACCGTTCAGCGCCTAGGCGGCTGCCTAGGCCGACTTTTAGAACACTAGGCTCAACCACACAAAAGATCATTTCCATTACCCTCTTTCCACAATTCCTTTCACAAATTTGAATCTCCAACCACAAGACACATCATGAATGATTCACAAATACTTTCATTTTATCATTCACATGTTCCAAAATATATTCTCAACCAAGAGTAATTCCATAGTTAGTAACAAACAGACATCCAACGAAACAATGATGTACACATATCCAAGTAACACTCAACAAGAGTATTCAATCAATGAGATAAAAAAATATAGAATTCCATGAAATTTAATATAATCAATCTCCGTAAAAGTCTGCCATATTGCTCCTACCTGAACTTCAAAGCATTGCTCCAACTCTTTATTACAAGAGTTCACAACCTTGATAAAATCCTATTCACAAGTATAAGCAAATCACAAGACTCTAACTAATCAAAGTACTTGGGTTACTAATATACCACCACTCAAATCAAATATCAATTTAGTTGAACTATAATACTATACAAAATAGTTTTGTGTATGGTAAACATATTATGTAATTTGTATAAAATAACCTGTACATAAAACCGTTTTACCAACATGCTTATTCATTTATAACTTAAACGATTGAAACGAAATACAGTACTTTCTAGCTACCCATATTACTACACATTAACCAAGTATCCTCACTCTAAGGAACTCAAAACTGATACTACAAGTCAAGTATCAACAACCACTAAAATACAAAGTTCTAAGACCATCTCCAACAGATTAGGTCATAGGGCTATAGTCTATGCTATAGCTTGAAATGAGAAAAAAAAACCCATCTCTAATGGAGGGGCCAATGGAGAAAGGGACCCAACGGGCCAAAGAGAAGCCTGATGGCCATCGGGTTGGACAAATGCAGCCAGCTAGCCAGCCCGTTTCAAGGGCCCAGTTTGCTGCAATCAACAGTCACATGACGTTAGCTGACGTCATGTAGCCGTTGGATTTTGAATTTATTTTTATTTTTTTTAGGACGAATTTTTTTTATTTTTATAAATACCCAAGTATTTTCTACACCATTTCTCATATCATTTTCACCATTCCATACTATCTTACCTCTTCCATCATATCTACACCATTTCTCACATCATTAAGTTGTTGTACTATAATATTTAAGGTATTGTATTTCAATGAAGTTGTATTAAAATTAAAGCATTTAATAACATTAAACTTCAACAACATGAAACTTAAAACAACATTTAACAAATAACAACACAATCTCCACCCTAGTCACTCGAAATCATATATGAAAAATTATTGAGATTATATAAAGTTAAGAAATCAGGAGACTTATTCATTTAGCGACATGTGACACTCAAAATATGTCCGGAAACCTTATTTTAGTATGGTAGTTTAATTCAATTAACCAATTAAATTAAAGAACAAACTTAAAAAATAAATTATTGAGGGGCTAAAAAAGAGCCCCTTCGGTTGGAAATGATATATAAATATGGTATGACACTATTCATTAAAAACTAATTTCTTGTAGGGTTATAATCTGGACGGGGGCTAAACATAGCCCCTTCGGTTGGAGATGGCCTAAGTACCCAGATTCTAGTTCCATTGTACCAACTTATCCAAATGACACCACAGCTTTGTCCAAGGTTGTCGAATACCTATGCTCTGATACCATTTTGTCATGCCCCGAACCCGAGGTCGGCGAAAAAAATTCCATACAATGAAAGCCGGGTTTGATCCAACGTTATTTCTCATTGGTAATCTAATATATAATCGAAAGATTGTGTCGTAATTCGTTTTTATGCTAAATAAATAAGAAATAAATCGCATAAAAGCTTATTTTAGTCGGTTTATTGCGAAAAAAACATAAATCACAAGATCAAACTAGAACGTTGAAATGAAAAGAAAACTAGAACGAACCACTTTGAAAATGGTTCGTAGTGAAATGAGGGAGGCTCTTGAGTCTAAAACCGATTCCTTGGGCTGAATTTGTAGTATGATTATTGCACCGAAACTTTGATTTGGGATGTTACGTCAATTGAGAATCATAGCAAAGCAATAAGATTAAGAGATGATGGAGATCAATTTTGGCAAATGTAAATTCATCTAAACTATATGGAGAAGAGAGAGAGCTTGAGCTCGGAACACAATGAACTAAAGAAGAAAGCACTACCTACCATTAGCAGTTACTAGGAAATTATTAAAAACTCTGTGTATGACCATTTAAGGGGTGAATAACAAACATTTAATATACGATCAAGTCCGACAAAACTTTAATAATAAACATTCAACTTAATGTTTCTATTTGTATTTGGAAATAAAAACACATTAATAAGGTGTGGCAACGACGAAAGTTGCAACATGTCAACAACAAAAAATCCACTCACGTTGATGTTACCAATGCGAGAGATGTCGCATACAACAGAATGCATGTAAGTTTCTCCCGTGATCTTGACGAGAGAAATAACAACGTAGGAAAGAATGTGATAGCCATGAATATTATCTCAGCATCAGAGAATCAGCTACCCACCTGAATCCCCGGTTGAGGAGCTGAAACCGACATTTTTTCACGTCCCGGGGACACCATTCGATTCGTTGTCAATTTTCGAACTTCTTTCATCGATTGTGCCGTTTACATGACCATTAGTTTTTGAACCATAGATGTGCCCCATTTTTGCCCGTTTAGTCTCCAAGTATTTCTGGTTCTCCATAGTTATCGGTGCCAACAATGGGACTCTGCCAGCAATGGCCAAACCATAACCCTTGAGACCAATATATTTTGCAGGATTGTTCGTCATCAGCTTCATTGTTCGAACACCTAGATCTCGTAGTATCTGCGAAAGAATTTAGTCATGAATTTAGATATCAAGACAATCCACCTTACACTATGGGAGATTGTTTCAAGAAACAAGCCTAGGAAAATCTATATGCAAATCTGCCTTAAAAGCATTAGTGTAGCAATTATAAATATCAACATATAGTCACAAGAAAGTAATTCAAATAACAATTTGATAACAGTAACCAACTCAAAAGACCCGAAGCAGAAGATTCCCAGCCCCGACGCCACAACGTTTCCAACATGGTGATGAGAAAGGAACTAGAATGTGATGAAAAAACTACACGGTATTTTATGGATTCACATCTAAATCAAAGTAATTATAGATTTAATGTTCTAGACACTATATAAGGCCATTAAATCCATTGTCCATAAATGAATCCCGATCCTTTGTAGATCCCTAACAACTAGCAAAATTTATTAAAATGGGATCGAATCAATTCTGCAATCCGGTCAGCCAAGAAAGGGACAATTTTCTAGTGAATGAAAGGCTCATGTAAGCAACAATTTTAACAATATGTCAATACATCTACGAGAAAAGATACGCAATGCTGAAAATGATGACACAGATGATATGATTTACTGCTAAGAAACCAGTACCTGTGCACCTATGCCATACTCGCGAGAATCAACAGGTAATCCCAGCTCCTCATTGGCTTCAACAGTGTCACGCCCAGCATCCTGCAGTGTATAAGCTCGGAGCTTGTGACCCAAACCAATTCCTCTACCTTCATGTCCACGGAGATACACCAAAACACCCCTACCAGCTGCTTCAATTTGCTTCATTGCAAGTGCAAGCTGGTTTCCACAGTCACATCTGGCTGACCCAAATATGTCACCAGTGAGGCACTCAGAGTGTACCCTCACAAGTATTTCTTGCCCGTCAGCAATTTCACCCTGTACATTTTAAAATCCTGCAAATAGTTACTTACAGGAATAAACATTGATCAACCAAAGAATATTGTTTTACTTTTCATCCAACCCTCACAATTTAGTGTATCTCCCAACTAGTTATATGAAATTGTGATACAGAATACAACCACGCTATGGAAAGATAGTAGGACAAAAATTGTTGTGATATGAATTTATGTAGGCAGGGAGAGAAATTGATGCAGTAGAAAGGAGAGAAAAGAAGATGGGAAAGATGTTGAACAGAAGGATAATGAGAGGCAATAAGGGGGTATGACAACCTGTTTCTTTATTATCACACCAATATGCCAAAGTCTGAAATCCTATTACAATGAGGCCTTTCAGTGAAGGCAATCCCATGAAAACAAAGTACCTTAGATGTCCTCATAAAGTATTGAGATAACATGATAAATAAAACCCTAAACTATTAGAAAAACAGGTAGATAAACAGCTACCCACAATTCTAATTCCACAAAATAAAACATTAAATAAAAAATAAACATAATTTCAAAGCTCTTCCTTATCCCTCAATAAATAAAAACTATATTCTTAAATCCATCATCAAATAGAGTCTGATAAGAAACTTAGGATACAGAAACAAGCTAAACATAATTAGCTGGTAGGTGGTGGAGGATAGACAATTGCACATCCAGCTAGAAAACTGTGGAGTCTTGAGCAGGAAGACGTAAGTGCAATCTCCCATAGAAAAATATAACCTAAGATTACCTTCCTCTAACTTAGCTTTCAAGTTTCAACCCTTCTGGCAGATCCCTCATTGGATAAAGATAATATCCCTGAAGGGTTCCAGGAGCTGTCAATAAAGAAAACTATAACAGGTGTCTATAAGCTAGTTGAATAAAGATAATTACATGACAACAAATGATTCCTTGTAGCATAAAAAACTTTGATCATTGAACAGTTGTAATATCTCAAGTTCATTTGCTCACAACGGATGACTGTTCATGACAAGACACTGCCAATAATATGAAGCAAAGACTTAAAAGCATGAGGTGCAAGCCTCATGATTAATTGATATAAACTTTTCACGTTTAGGGGTATTATCCTAGAGCCACTTGTCGATAATCGATATATCATCTCAAGGGCCTTTCATGTCATCTCTGTCATTTTTCTGAAGTTTTCTTGCTAGATTCACATCTGAGGACTCCCAAATAAGTGATTCCATAAATTCATCCTAAGAAATCAAGTACATAACATCTGGTATATATACTAAAAAAATGAGCTCTAAGAAGTGAGCAAAAATAATATCTACAAAAATAATCGCAGGTAACTAAGTCAACCAAACACTCACAATGTAGAATGCTAACACCAGGAGAATTCTACAGCACAAAGATGGCAAAACAATCCACTAAGGGAAGAATTCCAACCAACGGCTATTTATGACGGGTGTCGGATAATGAAGGTTAGATAGTTTTAAGGGGAGAATACTCTATGTCAATGATTTGCTTACTTTAACCATAGCAATGTGCTCAATCCCATCGAGCAATGATTTATAACAGTAGGCTTCAAATGGCCCCCACATTGTGGGTATTCGTGCAACTCCAGCCCTCTCCACCAACTTATCTCTTTTCCTTCTATATCTGAAAGTTACAATTCACAGACATCGTAATTCGAATTTCTTACACTAAATCTGAAGAACATGACAAAAATCAACATTTAATATTTACTTGTCCTAACAGAAGTATACCAAGAAGTAACAATAACATTAATTCATTACTTCACAAAAAAGTTAACCTTTTGAAGAAAAGGAAAGAAAAGAGGGCAAGGTTTTTGGACAGCCCTTAAACCATTCTTAGCTGAATGAAAGAAATAGAAGTTATCATTATTTAAAGTATATATAAGCTGTCAAATAAACATTCTTCACTCACTCGTAGATGCTAACTTGAGGATTGCAGAATGACCCAAAAAAATATGTAATAACCTTTATTCAGTTAATGAAACAGTTGTGTAGTCATCTTTGAACTAGTCAAGTATTAAGGATTTATTTGGTAACTACAGCTAGTACACTTTGAACTCATAATGTCCAGACACAATCATTCAGAGTACCTTATCAAATCAGCAATGGAAACAATTTTCAAGTTTTCTGCCCTTGCAAATTCAAGAAGCTTTGGTAACCTAGCCATAGAACCGTCATCATCCACAATTTCACATAAAACTGCAACTGGATCCAGCCCAGCCAACATAGCAAGATCAACTGAAGCTTCAGTGTGACCGGCTCTTTTTAGAACTCCTCCCTCTCTGTACTTTAGGGGAAAGATATGTCCTGGGCGGTTGAAATCTTCAGGTGTTGAATCTCTTGATGCAAGAGCCAAGACTGTTGCAGCTCTATCACGAGCAGAAACACCAGTTGTCGTACCACGTTTTGCATCCTATGGAGTCCAATACATTGGGGTCATCTACATAAGAGTTAATATAATTCACAAAACAGGTATATAATCAATAAAGTAATAGATTACACTTTTACTACCCATCCCTAAGACAGACAAGGTTGGCAATACCAATTCTCGTCAGCTCCACTGTCCCTAAAAAATATTGAGTCTAAATCCAGCTACGTATATACAATATCCTTTTCACTCTTTCCCTAGCCATTGAGAGATCCAACAAACTCGGATGCAGTTACTGACCAGAATTGTAAAATACATGGAACAAGAAACCTGTGATCCTGATAAGGTCATTGTTCCTCTCCTAATCGCACATCTCAATATGCATAATTGGGTTTAATTTAATGGAAAGTTTAACTACATACCACTGAGACAGTGAATGCCGTACAAAGTTTTTCTTCATTCTGTGTTACCATAAGTGGAAGTTGCAACCTCTCCAAGTCTTCTCCTTTCATGCTCACACAAACAATCCCAGTTCCGTGCTTGACAATAAATGCCATAGCTTCTGGTGTTGCCAAGGAAGCTGCCATTATAAGATCTCCCTCATTTTCTCTATCTTCATCATCTACAACAATAACCATCTGCAATATTTTCTCGAATTAATGATCTGCTATATTATCCACCTCCAGAAAAATTAAGCACAAGAAAAAAAAAGAGTAAATTTATTCCTTAATTTTCCAACAGAAATAAATGAGAAAATGACCAACCTTGCCTTGACGTATATCTTCAATGGCCTCTGGAATGGAAGAAAATCCGTGTATAGGGTGATCTAGATCACCTTCATCATTTTCAGAAGAGAACCCACTAAACGTTGGGGTTGTTTCTGCTGAAACTGTTCCGAAACCTAATGCATCAGGTTGTATTTCACTCCCAGTTGGGTTGCCATTTGGGTAAGACAGGAGACCATCTTCTCCCAGCAAAGCTCTTGCCTTAATTGATCCCTTGGAATGAAAGCACAATTTCCATGATACACTCGGTGTGACAAAACCGGATAATCGCCCATTTGCTGCAAGCGAAGTCCCAGGATATAGCATAGTGTGCCCTCTGAAGATAAAACTAATTAGACATGTTTACATAAACCTAGGGGGAAGGGACTACAATTTCAGAACGAACCTAGCATAGGAGAAGAGTTTCTCAATTGTGCAAACAGCATTTTAGATAAACCGTGTTTACCTGCTAACCTTAAATCACATATAAATTTATTAATTAGGTCATAAAACCCATAGTTCTTAACCAAAATCGTTGAGGGGTAAGTATAGTCTACCCTCACTTTCATATATTTCTATTCTTTTACCCTCTAGAAAATAGATCTTTCTTATCCACACCGAACTCAGGCACTTGTCTTTTTTATAGTTTACCTTCATTATCGTACTTGCTATTCTATTTACACTTCAGAAATCTTCACTGACAGCTAGTTTTTCAGCGTTTCGACTCAAATTAACCAGTTGGCCCAATTACAAAAGTTATTCCACACGACCTTCTCTACGTACTTATGCATTTTATTAGGCCGCTAATCAACACTTGAGCGCCCAGATTTCGAATCTGGGACCGAAAGATAAATGGAAAATTTTAGGGGGTGCATGGAGAAAAAAATGTTCATAATAGTGGGGTTTTAATAATTCCCTAAATTCTAAATCCCAATTTAGGGTTACAAAACTAAGAATTTCTGAACTAAACAATGAATTTCCAATTTCCATTAAGCACCTGAATCAGTGTAATGTCAATTCATCTCTCCCATATGAAGATTTGAACATTAAACAGACATTACATACAATGCCCCTATTCTGAAACACGAAAAACCTCCATAATCTTCATCAATTTCAGGATTCACATTTCAGATCACTGTAATTATTCAAATCAAATTACGAAGAGAGAGAGAGAGAGAGAGAGAGAGAGATAGAGGCTTACGGAGAAGGGGAAAGAGCCGTTGATGAGCAATAGGGGTTGATGGAAGCCATTGGAAGCCTGGAGGTGGAGCTGCTGCTTTCAGGCTTTCAGCTCAGCTGTGTTCCGTGAGAGAGAGAGAGAGAGAGAAAGGGCGAGAGAAGAGAAAGAGAAGTCAGAGACTTTGAGGTGGTTGCGCCGGTCGGTTAACGAAAGCCACCGCAAAGCAATTGCAGAGAAACGAAACGGAATGATTCAATTCAACGATGCATATCCAGTATTTTCAACAACAACAAAAAGACGGTTCATATCCAGTGGACATTCAATATGACGTCAGCCTTATCCCGCCACCGTAGTTTGTGTTAGGAAAAGCACCTTCGTTTTCGTTTTGCTAAAAAAAAAAAACACAAAGAATAATACTTCGTTATTCAAAGGATGTAATAAGAATCTTACTTAAAATTGTTTGTTGACGATCTATAGAATTTTGTATTTATAATCACAATCATTTATATTATAAATTATTCTATAAAGATTATCTTTGCAAAAAAAAAAAATCAATTAAAACTAAAGTTGTTTAGTCATCGAACTGTATAAAAATAGGTGAACGGAATTGGTAAAAGTATTACGAACCGTCTATGTGTTTGTTACAATAGATTGACTAAACAACTTTAGTTTTAATTCATATTTTACCGAGATGATCTTTATTGAGCGATTTATAATATGAACGGTTTTAATCATAAGCAAACTTTTGTAATTCGAACATGAAGAGTTTTGAGTAAAAGTTACTACATATATGTAAGTAGCCAAGCATGTTCAAAAACAAAAGCATGCAGACAAGGTTATATTAGAATATTCCAAAAAGGAAAAGTTCAAATTATTTCTACATCGAACTTAAATTTTAGGGTAAAGTACAAAAAACTACCTCAACTATTTGTCTCACGACACTTTCATACCTCATCTTTTAAAATTGACAATGTCATACCTCATCTTACGAATTTGTGACAATGTCATACATCCGTCAATTTTTCTGTTAGTTTTTCTGTTAAATGCTGATGTGGCAAGAGATGAGGACCACTCACTAATCCAGCTGGATTAAAAAATAATTAAATATTAAAAAAATTATTTTTTTTAATATTAGATCTCTCTCTCTCTCTCCTCTCTCTCCCACCTCTCTCGCCTCTCTCTTCGTTACATCCCTAAAACCTTCCCACCTGACCCCTTTCCACCCATCCCCCCCCCAACCTTCCTCCACCACCCTCCCCAAAAACCCAGATACCCATGCCCCCCCTCCCCCTAAACCTAGTTCCCCTTCTCCCATCGACCCGTGTTCTCACCCCCCCACCCCCGGCGCCCTCTCTTCCTCCATCTCCACCTCATTCCCATTGGCGCTCCTCCCCCTCCTCCTACACACCCATCACCCTCACCAAATTAATCCCTGTAAATATCCCAATTCCACCCAAACCCTAACCCTAAAATTTGAATTCGCCAATTTCAAAAAAAAGAAAAAAAAAAGAAAAGCTTATGCATCTCCCCCACGCGAAGCAAGTTCAAAGCTTGCTGTGATTTTGGGTTGAAGGTTGCAGAGATTGGGAATCGTCGTGGAACACCTCCGGCCACCCGCACAGTTTTACACAGTTTTTGGGCTTAAAAATCCTCAAATTTGGGTGGAGATCGTAGAGGGGAGGTTGTGGAAGAGGTTATGGGTGTTGGATGGTGGTGATGGAGGAAGAACGAAAAAAAAAAGTGACAAATCAGTTTCGGCCTAAGAAGAAGAAGAAGAAGAAGAAGGAGAGAGAAGAAGATGAAGATGAAGAATAAGAACGGAAAAAAAAAAAGTGACAAATCAGTTTCGGCCCAAGAAGATGAAGATGAAGGAGAGAGAAGAAGAAGAAGAAGAAGAAGATGAAGAAGAAGAAGAACGAAAAAAAAAGTGACAAATCAGTTTCGGCCCAAGAAGAAGAAGATGAAGAAGAAGAAGAAGAGAGATGAAGAAAAAGGAGGAGGATGAGAGAGAAGAACAAAAAAAAATTTGAAATTGGTGCGGGAGAAAGGAAAGGGGATGCCGCATCCCTAGGAAATTTTTTTTTTGTTTTTTTATTCTTAATTTTTTAATATTTAATTATTTTTTAATCCAGTTGGATTAGTGAGTGGTCCTTATCTCTTGCCACATCAGCATTTAACAGAAAAACTAACAGAAAAATTGACGAATGTATGACATTGTCACAAATTCGTAAGATGAGGTATGACCAAGGAAGAAAATATCGGTAATATCGGAAATATCGGTAGTCTGAAAACACGGAAATATCGATGGAAATATCGGGATAATATCGATATCGATAAAAATTACATGGAAACCACAGAAATTGTAAGAAAAACTTGGAAATTTTTATTGAAACTTTGCAGGATGTTTATTTAGTCAATTATCTATTAGTTTATCACAAAAAATTGGAAGGAAATGCATTGCATGATGGATTTAACATTATCAAGTTGATTATATAGCGAGCTGACAAACATTGTGAGTGTAGAAAATATGTAGTAATTAATGAAAGAAGTCTAAACACACCATAATCATTTATATATAATGAATTAGTACAATATTTTACACAAAAGCCTAAAAAATTAAAATCCTAAAATTTTACTTTCCCACCCCCAAACTTATTGCACACCTTGTCCTCAAGGTGTGTAAAAATAAACAAAGATTGAAGAACAAAAATAAAAACTGTAAAAGATAAAACAAAAGCCTAAAATAAATAAACTAGAAGAAAAGGAAAATAGAAAAGAAAACAAAGAAATTAAAATAAACAAATAATAAAACAAAAAGAAAAGAAGAAAAAGGACAAAGATCACCTGGATTCGAACTGAAGACCTGGTGCTATTGAAGAGAAACACGGCCCAATTCGTCCAAGTCCACACTTGTGTCAAAGTGCAACGACAACTACAATATATGATGATGCAGCAGCTTCCTGTTTGAATTGAAAAACCCTAGCAGCTGCTACATCTTTTGCCCTTGCCTCGAGCCCAGAGCCTCAAAAGACTCTCTATCTCTCCGTAGCAGACCATCCCTTTCAATCTCTCCATTGTTTCTCAGTTTCGCACCCCTTTTCAACCAAGAGCCAAGCAACATACATACCCTGTGGCTCTACCTCATTTCCCTCTGCTCCTCCCTCGCCTTCTTCCTCGTTGAGCCCGTCACCATGTCCCGCGGGCCGCGACCTCTACCTCTCCTCCGTCGTCCCCATCAGCGCGATCCTCCTCGTCCGCGTCTCCCTCTGCTCTCTCTCTCCCTCTCCTCTCTTTCAGCCGCTGATCGAATACGATATGTGAAATGCTTGCTCATTGATCTCTCAGCTCCGTCCGATCCGCGACCTTCCAAAGATGATGATCTTTAGCACTGTAACTGCCGGTGAGGTACTCGATTTCTCAGCTTCTACTGTTTTCTTCCAGATCTTGCTCGAATTCAAGCCCTTGCTTCTCGGATTAGTGTAATTTTGTCACTGATTTTGTTATAAAGTGGTGATTTTTGTTGAAAGATAGTGATGATTTTGTTCCGTTTGGTTGCAGGTTTCGTTCTTGCTCGGAGTTATTCCGATTCTCCGGCGAGGTTGTGACTGACTGTCGAGAAACCAAAAATATCGCGATATTATCTAAAATATCGCGATATTTTGACGAAAATTCCTTGGATACCTATTAAAATATCGGTAAAGCAAAAAACCGATAATATCGGCGAAATATCGCCGATATTATCGATTTTTTCTTCCATGGGTATGACATTGTCAATTTTAAAAGATGAGGTATGAAAGTGTCGTGAGACCAATAGTTGAGGTAGTTTTTTGTACTTTACCCTAAATTTTAAATGTGAATTGTCTTTTCCTCTATTGCACAATTACCATCAAGTGGAAACAGAGTGTTGTATTTGATTCAATGGTGCTATCATCATAACAGGTGACCTATCATCATGATCTATGTCAAGGTTTTCTTGGTCCATACGAGTGTTCATATTATGATGTTCTATTTGATTCTGTTCAATGAAGCACCCAATGATCGTGGAGGGATAGGATTCTTAAACTTTTAGAAACAGATCAAACAAAATGCCTGAATTAGTCCACTTTGGTGAGCATGATGTTTTACTACTCAAGTTTCAATAGGAAAAACAATTGGCTGGTCCTAATGGACATTAGAAGAATTTTAGCTATAGCACACCCTTTCCATTGGTGTACTTTAAGATGAAAGAGCACCGACTTCGGTGGCAATTATCAGTAGCCATCATGCAGCCACTGAATAAGAATCCATGTCCCATGTAAACATCTCCATTGTAACAAACGCCACTATTTCTACAATCAAGTCCTCCAAGACAAACTTGCAATCAAGTCCTACAATTTCATAGTATACTTCCCTCCATCTTCCATCGGTAGTGTTGTTGAACAACCTGGGCAAAATTATAAATTAAAAATAATAAAAACTTGTAAGATAATATCACATAATCACACTAAATTTAAAATAGTATAAAAACAACTAAATCTACCTCCATAAGAACTTCATAGTTCATATATGAATAAATAACTTTAGATCTGATTGTTAAGTCACCTTCTGCACTTCTTTCTTTCTGTCAAAAAAGTTAACAACGCAAAAAACCACAAATAAACATCATAATTTACTTAAAAGAGCAACGAAAATTAAATTTTTAGTTAGAATGAAAAAATAAAAGGAAAATGATTATAGCGAAAACAGAATAGTTATGCCTCTCTGTGCATCCTCCTCAATGCCAAACCTTTTTGTACTCAACACTTTTCACTGCAGAACAACAATCCATCGTATGAATTAACAAAAAATTGCATGCAGAGGAGACCCAGGCGAGATCTGAAAATATACATTCAGATCTTAGAAGATATGAACTCAAAGTGGGAAAAAACTTGGACCTGATCTGATACAAAGAGAGGAGAGAGAGGGGGAGAGAGAGACCATGATGCATGCAGTGTTGGCGATGGTGGGTAACTGATAGAAATATGGAAATGATGGGGTTGAAAGAAAGGAGCTTCAAGGTTGAGATTGAGGTTTGAAAAGAAAGTTAAAAGCCCAAGGAAAAAAACAAAACATAATAGAAAAGCCGGCGATGGACGCCGGGTGCCCAAGCCGCCGACTCTCAAAATGGCAAACTGAATGAAAGCAAAATCGGATCTGAAATTGAGGAAAAGGAAAGAGCTCTCACAAAGAGAGAGAGAGAGGCTCCCACAAAGGGAGAGAAGAGCTCTCACAAACGGGAGAGAAAAACTCTCACCAAGTCCTTTGTAATCCAAAATAAAACAAAGGGGGATAGAGAACTCTCTGAAGGAAAAACACAAGAGGAAGAGGAAAAAACGAAGAGAGATGGGACGGTGAAAACAAAGAGAGAGAGGAAAGTAAAAGAAGGAGAGAGAGAGAGAGGGGGGGAACAGAGGAGAAAAGGAAAATGAAGATAGAGTGTGAGGTGATTAGATTTTGGAACAATATAATAACAATTAAAAAACTTAATAATTATTATTTTGACATTAAAAGAATCTAATAATTATTATTTTGCATGTATAAAGCAAAATAATGAATTTATAGGTTATAAAGTTGAAGAATGACACTATCATCGGTTGCCAACAAAGTTGCGCATCTATTGGCATCGTGGCGAAGTAGGGAAATGTGCAATCTGGTTTGGTTGGACAGACCTCCATCTTCCCTAGTTCATGTTCTCTGTAATGATGGTCTTCCTTGTCCACACTAGGTTTGTTTATGGGTAGTGTGAGGAGTGACGTTTTGCATTAGGTGCGGCGTCGTTCTCCTTGTAACTCCTTCCACTACCTGGTTTCTGCTGCCATGTTTGGTTGTTTGCCTCTCTGTAGGCTTTCTTGTTTCCTTTTGGCATCTTTGCCCAGATTAATATAATCCTGTGTTACCAAAAAAAAAAAAAAAAAAAAAGCCTAAAAGACACCAAACATACACAATGGTGCAACCGACTCTCAAAAAGATACTGATAGTGAATGGTGTCCCCAAAACAGTGTCCTATGGCCTGTTTTCTAGTAGTGGCATCTTATGCTACTGAACAAATTGCATATACTTCATCGAAGCAGCTAATATATAGTCATTCAATTAGAACAGTATTGAATTGAGCATGAGAAACATGAGAAACAATTGGCTACAATGATTCACTTATTCTTTCGAATTTCATTTCTCCACTTTGGTATTATGCTTTTATTTGGATGCAGTATATATTGTCTTGATTAATCTTCACGTGCTGGAACCTGAAGTTGGCTAATTTTCTTACCAGCTTAGTCAAGCTCCTTAGTTGTCTAGTTTTCGAAGATTATCGTCACAAACCAACCCACGAACCAACGATCTAATTAAATATTTGTACCTATATAGTTCTCAGTAGTACTAACACTAAGCGCATGAAATAACAGGTTTCTGTATTAAAATTCAATTAATGTTTAAAAGTGAAAAAAATTTAACTGTTCTGCTAGATGGTTGCTTTCATTTCCTTCCATTTATGTGTTATTGTTTGAAACTTGCAATATAGTTTTATGTATCATATACGTAAATAATTACAATGACCGAATTCATTTGTGCAGATGTGTTTATTGGTGCGAATATAGGTACACACCTCTCAGACATGCCACGCCCAACGCAAGCTGTAGCCCTCCTAAAAGCTCGGCGAATTCGACATGTCCGGTTATATGACACTGACCGTGCCATGCTTGTTGCACTTTTAACTACAGAAATTAAAGTTATAATAACTGTCCCGGATGAGCAGATCCTTGGAATTTGCCAATCTAATGCCACTGCAGTCTGCAGCTAATTGGCCAGGTGGATTGCTCAGCTTTGTTACAGGGAGAACCATGCTACGAGCCTGACGATGTGACTGCACATGCAATTTGACTGTTACTATCATCAGAAGGGGATGACTTTGGCATCATGCGACAATGGAGTGGCTACAATCACTACAACAGATCCAAGTAATACCTCAAGGGTGTGTTTGTTTGACCGGATTAGGGGGGACTGGACTGGACTAGACTAATTGCTAGTGTAGTCCCTTGTTTGGTTTGGACAAGGATTAGGTTTAATGAGCTTAGGTCGGACTCGCTCGGATTATATACCTCGCTAGGTGTTCTTAATGAAGATCCCTAAATTCGGTCGGACTGCTAAGACCGTCTCCTTCTCTGTCGTCTTCTCCTCGTCTAAGTCCTAGAACCCCCTCTTCCGTCTTCCTTCTCTGCCAATCTTCCACCTATTCCTCCTCTGACAAGACCCATAACCTCTACCGCCTCCAACCGTCGTGGGCACATATCACCGCAGATGGTTTCGTTGAAACCCAAATCACGAGATCTTTGTGAACCCAGTAGTGGGTGAGGAACATGACTACGATGGAGGAATCTGAAAAGCCAAGAACGTCGGCGTCCACGACGGCGATGAAGACGGCGAAACAGCTTGGGGTCGCCGCCTAAGATGCTAGGACGCTGGGACCGGCGAAGAAGATGGAGGCAGCAGCCTGAGAGGCTCTGATTTGCAGAATTAGAGTTGGTTTTGAGACACTATTTCGACGACGTGACACTCTGCAATTGTGGAATTGGAGTTGTTTTGATCTGATCTCAAATTATGGTCTCAAATTGTGGAATTGGTTTTCGAAGAGGAAAGTTTTCAGACAAAAAAAGAAGAAGAGATAATTAATAATAAAATATTAATAAAAAGGGATTAAATAATATAATATTAGAATTTATTAATTATCTTGTTTTTATTCCGACACTGCCACAAACGCTTCACTAAGTTAGTCCAGGTTAGTCTAGTCTAAGCCAGTCCAGCTTAGTCCCTAAAGCTAGTCTAGTCCGAGATAGTCCAGTGCAACAAACGCACCCCAACTGTATAGATGCAACATTGTTATTCTTTTGTGCATGGTGCAGTCTTGGCAATCATGGCTCCATCTTTGAATTCGACTAGTGTGGATTCTTCTTCCTATGACTTCTACAGCAATGCTTTTACAAGCATTCTTCTGATACTTGGAGTTGTCATCGGGGTTGCAGTTTTCTTGTAGACAGATACATATATGTGGAAAACATTCAGAAGAATTTTGAGATAACCGGTGCTCAGGGGTGCGTTTTGCTTCACTTGGAGGAGGAGGTAATAGTAGTTGTTTGGGGCAAGATTTCCCTCGCACAGCTCCCCGAGGGATTGGCACTTGGCGTGTTGTGGGGCTTGCTCTCTCTGCTTGATGCGTTGCAATGAGAGCTTTGTAGTTAGTTTGAAAGGTACCTTTGTGGGGCCTTAGGTATAGGCCTTGAGGCTCACAATCAAAACTAACAAAGTGTTAGGCGTGCCATTGTTATCTCAATATAACAGATGTTTGAACAAGTGTGGTTTAAGTTGATTACTAGCGCCCCAAGTTACTTAAACTTTTTGTTATCAAAGGATTGTCACAGATGGGTTAAGTATGCATTAAGTTCTTTTTCTTGCCTGGTAAACAAGGACTTTTAGTTCATAATCTTGTAAGTTCAAAACGAAGGGAGTTCAGGGTCCTTTTAACCATTTCCTCGAACCACAGTTTGGACTTAGCAAAAACTGGTTCATTAAGTTAACCATATTCGAATGCAAATGGGACTTTTAGATAAGAAATAGTTGGAAATAACTTGAATACATGTTGAAAAGTACATTAAGTGACATATCTACTAAATGAAAGTACAAACAAAGAGACTCGGGCAAGGTTGAACTTTTTGCAACCACTTTTATTTGATTTTACTGAGGTTGTAAGCTAAAAGGGAAGGCTGGTAAACAGATTTTACACGAGGGAATCGATACTACAACACTAATGGATAGTAGCTGAGCCTTTACACTAGACAAAAGATAGATTTTATAAGGGAACTATAGCTAAAGGACTGAATCTGGGCAAGTTTCATCTTTTCTGGGTACAAACTGGCTTGAGAGCAGAGTTTGTATGTTGGTTGATTGATTGGTTGTTTGAGTGTCATTGTCTCTGGTGTCCATTTCCCCTTTTATAGACAATTTGGCCTGACTGCTTTAGCTTTACTCTTGGCCGAAGGCTCTCGAAGGGTAGTGAGTCATCATTTATTTACTTGTATGCCACTAGAAAGTGCTTTTTGGCTAGTGGTGAGTTGGTCTCTGTATGTCACTTCATCCCTAGGCACATGGCCTTTGCCTTGGCTAAAAAGGCCTTCTTTTGCTTCAGGCTTCATTGTTGGGCTCCGGGCAAGTCCCCATTTTGCTATGACACCCTTGGGCCTCATTTCATAAAGCACAGTGTTAAATATTAAGCCAAACAGTGCCTCCCTTTTAATCATTGTTAAGTCTGCAAACCGAGACCTTAATAATAATTAAATACCAGCCGCATGCTTTTACTTGGGACTTGCACCATTTAAACAACTGTTTTCGAATAAACCTTTGCACTAACCCACGATTTCCAACATTAACTAACTACCCACTAAATAACCTCCATTTAAATCTCTCGGCCAAACACTTCAAGTAATCCTATTTTCTGAGCTTCCAAACTTCCCAGATTTTCCAGAATTCTCTCGTCTTCGTAATTCTTTCTTGTTTTTTGCCTTCAATTATCTTTACTTCCTTTCCAGAATTAACTATGGCACCTAAAACCCATTCTGCATGTGAGTCTGGTGAGGGGATCAACATTATGCAACGCCGATTTAACGGCCTTCACCGCCTTCGGGCTTGCCTGAACTCTTCAATTTTCTTCGAGGAAATATGAGTACATTCCTTAAGGCCGGTTTGGACTACCCGAATCCCAATTACGGTGGAGACCAACATGCCCGTGGCCAATTGATTCACCCCAAACCCATACTCTGCCGAGGTTGGCATCTCGGTCTTTAAATGGTCGAATCATTGAAGAGGCTTCCTATTGATGAAAGATGAAGCTTGGACGCAGTGCTTGAATGAGCTCGAGCCCATCTGGAAGAAGAAATGGATGGACAATGGCATTTACGAGCTCATTATGCTCTCCAAGGTCACCATCATTGTTAAGCTCGAGCTCTTAACCACGGCTCTCTTATTCTGGAACAATGGGACCAACACATTCAATTTTAGAATGGGTTTTATGTCTCATACTGTCCTTGACATGGCTAAAGTCTTCGGGCTAAGGCCATCTGGCAGGTGCGTGGATATCACCCACGACTGGTTTTCGCCCTTTTGCCCAACTACTGAGAGCTCGGGCGCTTCTGATCCTATTACTTGGCTAGAGTACACCCTATCAACCTTTAAGAGCTATGAAACGTCTTTCACGGGTTTCATCTCGTTCGTAAAGAAGACTTTCAGCCACTATAAATAGGGATCATAAGCATATGTACTTCATCTTGTACTGGTTGAACAAGCACGTTTTCCTCAACAAATCCAAGGAAATGAAATTGGAGTGGATTCCTTTGGTGGAGGCCCTTCATTCATTTGATGATGTGGCCACGAGGCCTTTCCTCCTTGCACACCTCTACCATTTGTTGTTCGAGATGACCAGAGGTGAGCCCTTCGAAACTAACCTCAACGAGCCAACTTGGATGGTCCAATTGTGTCTACAATGGTATTTCCTCGAGTTCCGGGCGCCCAACTTGGAATTCCCCGAAGGAGTCGCTCTAGCCCGCTTCCTGGCCGAGGCGTCCCCCACCAACCACTCAACCCTTGCTTGCTTATACTTCTTCAAGGTTTGTAGAACTTGGGCAGACTTGGAGCGGGTGCCTCTGTGCTCAAAAGGTACCTATGGTTCTCAAACCAGATCTTCCAAGACGCATTCGGAGAAGACGCCAATAGCCTTTGCAAGGAGAAGTTCATGAGCTACATCCAACAACAGGATTTGGCATGGGGAGTGCGAAGTGACCGCACAGGCTATAAGCGCGGGTTAAAGGTATACCACCCAAATTCCTGTGGTAGGCAGTTAGGCTTCAGGCAGGCCATCCCAATGCCATTTTTCGACTCTGTGTACTGTGGAACTTCCTTCCATCTTCGCTCCTTTGTCGATATGACTTTTCGGGCAGCTCAGTGCAGCCTGAAAGTGATGAGTCGCATCACCCATAAGCCCGTGGCTCTTAACTTTGAGTGCATTCCTTCCTTCGCCACTTGGTGAGAGGCCAAATGGTCAAAAAAGTATGAATGGGACATCAGAGAGACCCGTGACCGCTTCTTCGAGCAACTTTTCTTCAAGTCTTATCCCAAGAATGATGAACTTAAAAACTGGAATGAGGCGATCCACCAGAAGAACTAGCTTCTTCTTATAGGTACATTTCTTTGTTTTATCTTTTTTGTTTTATTTCTCTTTGGGCTACCTTCATAACTTTTCATTTACTAATTCTTATTTTGGTTTTGCAGCCCAAGGCAACACTAAAGAGGTGGATGTCGGGCCAAAAGAAGAGGCTGCAGATGCACTAGTTCTTCAAGAGGCCATAGCTGAAGCTGTGAGGCAAGAATCAGGGTTCAGCCAAGATGCCGGAGATACTGGGGACATCTCCAAGTTATTTAGGGACTCAGAGGACAAGGCTGGGCCCGAAGTGGACACTCGGGCATCCCTGCGAACAAGAGTGATAGTGGTAGAGTCCTCCGAGTCCGAGCCCGAGGAACGACCTCATCTTCCACTTTCCTTAATATTTGTGCTATTTCTTGACTGGTTTACTTGAAATAGGATACTAGAGGTGAAGAGACCACCCAGCCCGAGCCTTCCTCTCCTCCAGCCCTAGCGGCGCAACTTTCCCCTCGTCATGCCAAGCCTTCACATTTAAGTTTGTGATCTCTCCAATTTCAGGGCTAACCAACATCTTTCATCATTTTTTAGGCAAAGGTTGGGGCATTAGCATCCCAAGTCCTGTAGAGCTCAGCCCCTACTTCTTCCACTCATCCTCTGGCGATGGTGGTGACTCCTACCTCCCAATTTAATCCAAAGACTGGGGAGATGTGGCACTTTGTCGAAGATGATGGTACCTTAGTAAGTACCCTATCCTTAAGCTCTTCTGAATTATAAGTCTTCTCTTAGCTTGCACTTATAATTTGTTTTGCCTTTTTAGTTTTCTCCAGTGCATAAGGCCGCCAAACAATCATCCACAACCTTTAAAGAGCCCATAGTCCCTAAGATCCCCGTGGTCTCGAAAGTGACTAGCCCGAGGGCTCCTTATGCTACTTTTTGTGCCAGCCCACCTTTGTCTCCCTAGGCCACTTCTACCACAGTGGTGCCTCATCCTCAAACTCAAAAGCCAGCTCAAGTATAACAATATTCTCACTTTTGTTTCTTCTCTATCTTGAACGTGACTTAAACCCTGACTTAATTCTTTCTTGGATTGCAACAGGCATCTGGCGAGCGCTCAGGCAAATTTCTTCAGCCTGAAGCACTCAAGGCGGTTCTTCCCAAGCCTCCCAATGCTTCTAAGGTCACAAGGATTCCCATCCCTCGGCCGAAGAAGATTGCAGCTGCTGCCACATCCTCTTTTGGGCCTTCTCCCTCACTCCCAACTGAAGTTCCTTCCTCTATTACTGCCTTCAAGGGTGTTGGAGTAATGCCCCCACCCCTTGCATCTCTTCCAGGAATGACCTCCTTGCCAAAACTTATAAGAGAGTTCAGGCAAATCAAGACCAAGCTGAGGTCCCCAAGGCGCCTTTGTGAGCCTCAACATCTCCAAAATCAGTGCTAGATCTTCATGGAGTGGATGCAAAGGGATTTCACTGCCTCTTTTAGCCTCAAGGCTCTCCAAGACGCAGAGAAAACACTTACTGAGCTGTACCAAGCGCAGCAAATGTCAAAGGTCTAGTTCAAGTCATTTCTCTAATTTTTTGAGAACCTGAGGGCACTAAGGGACCAACATCTTCGGGCAGAGAGGCAATCAAACTGAGTGAAGTGCTACAAATATAAGCATTCCAGAACTTCATTCTCTCTGCAACGATTGGTAGATAAGGGCTCGGCCATGGAAGCCAGGATCGTGGAGGTGACTTCTGAGATTTAGAAGTTAGAGGAGCATTTATCTGCACTGAAGGCCGAGCAGATGAGCCTCTTGAGCAAACTCTACCATAAGATTGAAGAAGTGAAGAAGGTCAACCAAGAAATGGAAGAATCTGAAGCCCAACTAGCCAATAACAACATGTACTTAAAGAGCCTGGCAGAATTTTTACAATTATGCAAACTTATCACTCTAGAATAGCTACCTTGGCAAAAGATGTAAAACTGTTGAGCTAAATACTTTGTAACTTCCTCTCTTTATGAAATAGAAAGCCATTTCCTGCTTCAATTTGCAACTTGTCTTACACTCATTTAACTGCTTCAAAAATAAACAAACTTTAGTACTTTACTTTATGTTTAAGCTTCATCAATATAACAGTCTCTGATATCCCACATAGTTGGGTGGTATTCCTTCAAAAACTTGGCATTGGCTGGATGTTTTTGCAAGTTTCCTTCTAAATTGGCTAAGTAATAACCTCATCTCTAACACTTGGTTGATAATGAAATAACCTCCCAAGTAGGACTCCACTTCCCAAATCCTCTAACTTGAGCTTCCAAGGGCAGAATTGCCCTCCACACTAACTCTCATTCCTTGAAGGTTTTCAACTTCACTTTCTTATTATAAGCTCGGGCAACAACCCTCTTTCCTTCTTGGATTTTGTTTAAGGCTTTAATTTAAGCTACATATAAATCTTCAACTCCTTGACACATGGCCTGAATATATTCCTCACTATGTAGACGAAACTAGTTTTGAAGCCTCACATAACTTACATTGATTTCCATAAGGAGTATAGCATCTTGCTCGAAGGTTAAGGCATAAAGGGTAGTCCTAGTTCTTGCCCTCTTTGAGGTTCTATAAGCCCATATAGTATCTCCCAACTTCTCATGCCATTTCTTTGGACAATCTACTACCATTCTCTTAATGATATTCATCAAGATCTTATTGCTAGCTTCTGCTTGGCCATTTGATTGGGGATAGTAGGGGCTAGACTGGATCATCTTTATTTTGAACTTGTCTACAAACTCCTATACTTCTCTCAAGATAAAAGATGGCCCTCGGTATGTGACAATTGTCTCGGGCACTACATAATTGTGTAAGATCTTGGTTTCAATGAACTTCTTCACATCAACTGAAGTGATAGTCTTCACAGTTGAAGCTTCCACCCACTTGGTGAAGTAGTCTGTTGCCACAATTATGAAGGTATGCCCCTTGCTGGAGGCTAGATAAATTTGCCCGATGAAGTCCATTGCCCATCCTCTAAAAGGCCAAAGCTTCACCACAGGATTTAAGGGTACTAAGGGCACATGTTGGAGAGGTCCATGTCTTTGGCATTCTTCACAGCCTCTGGCATAAGCCTTACAATCTTTTTCCATGTCGGGCCAAAAGTAGCCATACCTCCTTAACAACCACATCATCTTGGTTCCAGCTTGATATGCTCCACATATGCCCTCATGTACTTCAGCCATCACTCTCATTGATTCTTCCGGGCCTAAGCATTTCAATAGGAGTCCATCTTGAGTCTTTCTTAGTAGAGTTCTGCCCCACATGACAAACTTAGTTGCTTGCTACCTAATGTTCTTACTTATGGGGAAATGAGGGTCATTTAAGTATTGGATGATGGGTGTTCTCCAGTCTTCTATCTCAAGTTCCTTGGTCATCACCTCTAAGCTGAACCCTCTTTCAAAGATAGAAGGGAGATTTCTCCTTTGTACTTCCACATCCACCTCGAACTTTCTTTCTTGGATCTGTGCTCTAGAAGCCAATTCTGCCACCTTATTAGCAATTAAATATGCTTATCTAGGAATATGATTAACTGAAATCTCAGTACCCAAAAAACTCAACAGTTGAGTAGCTGCTAATGAGTCAATATTATATTATATATTTTACCTTATTCTTAGTATAATTTGGTAATTATTTTGGTAGAATTTTGATACTTTGCTTTATATTTTCAATATAGGACATTCGACTTCCTCTGGAGCAAAACGTAATCAAACGGACGAATTTTGGAGTGATTCAAATTGGAGGACGTTTGTGTGTCTCTTGGCGTGCTTGTGTCAAAATTTGGGACTTTTCTACCAAGTGGTTATTTTCTGAGGATTAAATAAAGGAGCAGTGTGCATTGTTGGAAAGTGACGTTTCTAGGTTTAAATTGCGTTTTTTGAGCCCAAGATGATCTCAGAGTCCAAGCTTTAAATCCATCTATTTTGGGCAGTTTTGGAGTTGATTTGGATCCAAAATATGCTTGTGCAAATTTTTGGGCGAATTTACCAAGTCAATTTAGGATTATGTTTCCTATTTTATTTCAATTTATTTGGTTTCCTAGTTTGATTCTAAAACCTTTTATTAAGAGGATTTTATTTAGAGTAGTATAAATAAGCCTTTTGGTAGACCTAGGGTCTCTCTTCTACGTATGCAATTTTTGGGAGAAGACTTTGGGAAAAGCTTAGAGATTTCAAGACTTATACTTTCAGGTGTTTTCATTCTTTTTCTAGTTTAATACAATTATGTTGATTTTAATTATGAATATACGTAACTAATCCTTTTTGCTAGGGTAAGGCCATGATCCTTAGCAAGAATATGTAGTCTCTTTAATTTTCTTATGAATTTATGCATGCAAGTTTTGGATTGTTAATCACTATGCTTTAAACTATCTATTTGTCTTAGTGATTTGCGACCATTAGAATATTTAGAAAAGTAATTTGATGCAATTTTGGCGGAGGGTTGTCCCTAAAATTGACTAAGGCTTCTTGTGGTTAATATGTGTAGCTACTTAGGATGGATGACACGTCTTAGGAGTTATATGGTTTTTCAAAAGGTTTTCACAAAACTTAATGAGTCTTGCATGTTCACATTCGATCTGAACGCCACGGACGGGTTGCATGTTAGATATACATTCTATGTTGGAGGTTCCAAGTAGGGCATACTTTAGGAAAACCTAACCTTCAAAATATGCATGTGTAATTTATAAGGAATTAGAAGAACTACGTAGGATTGTTAGGGTGACGGCGGAACCCTAGTATTTTCTCATTTTGAATTCTAAAAATTGCAGATTTTAATAGCCTTTTTAATTAATTTCGTTTTTTCTAAATTTAGGTCATTAAATCACTTTTTTTTTCCATTTTTGTTTTAAATAATTAACTAAAATTTTGGTTTTTTCATAAATTGTTTTAAATAATCCCTGAGGAAAATGACCTTACTTGAGTCGTTTATACTACAACAACCTTGTTCTCTTGCAAGCATTTTGTGTGATTTTAACCTATTTGCGAAGGTACCTAAAAATCATATCAGCTGCCAAGTAATAACTAGCCATAGTGATGTGTCTGCACTTGTAGTCCCCATTTAACTGATTAATCACCAACTCTGAATCACCAAATACCTCCACTTCAGTTGCCCCCAACTCCATCAGGATTTCCAGGCCAATGATCAGTGCCTCTTGCTCTGCCTGATTGTTGGTAGTATCTTAATAATCTAGGAGGAATGAATAGTAATGGTGAATTCTTTTGGGATCAATGATGACAATCCCAGCTCCAGCAGCATGTTGAGTGTAGAATTCTACTGAGGTAATATATTGCTTGCTCTTTTCCCCATTCATTGTTCTGAGCTAGTAAGCTTCCTATTGACTTTTCAAAGGCAGAGATATAGAGCTTTAAAGGTTTCCCTCTCTGAGGTGGCATCATCACTGGTGGAGAGGTTAGGTAAACCTTTACTTTGTCAAAAGCCTCGTGGTGCGGTGGGCCCCACTCAAACTCTTCTTGATTCTTCAGTCTTAACAAATGAGTCAACGGCTGGATCTTGCCCGCCAAGTTAACAATGAATCTCCTTAAGAAGTTGATCTTTCCCAGTAGCCTTTGCAACTCTACTTTGTTGGCAGGAGAATGTGACTCCATTATAGCCGAGCCTTGTTTTTGTCTACCTCCACTCCTTTTAGATGAACAAGGAATCCCAAAAATTTGTCCAATCTAACTCCAAAAGCACATTTCTTTAGATTCATTTTCAACGTATGGGTCCTCATTCTGGTTAAGGCTTGTTTGAGGTCTTCTAAATGTTGCTCTTCAGTTTTAGACTTGACCATAATGTTATCAATGTACACCTCCATGCGACGCCCAATTAAATCGTGAAAAATGGCATTCATTGCCCTTTGATAGGTTGCACTAGCATTCTTGAGCCCAAATGGCATGACAATGTATTCATATGCTCTAATATGTCCTGGGCACCTAAAGGCTGTCTTATGAATATCTTCTTTAGCCATTTTTATTTGGTTATATCCAGCATTACCGTCCATAAAAGATAGAATTTTATGTTTTGCAACTGCATCTATGGACAAATTAGCCATTGGCATGGGGTACTCATATTTAGGCGTAGCTTCATTAATATTTCGATAGTCAACATAACATATGATGGCATTAGTTACAACTTTTAATACAGGTACAATGTTGGCCAACCATTTGACATACTTGGTAGGCCTAATAAGTCCTGCCTTTACCAGCATTTCGATCTCTTCTTTGACCTTTTTCTTTTATCTCGTTCAACATTCTCCTTGGAGCTTGCTTCACAGGTTTGTACCCCTCATTGATAGGCATTTCGTGCTCTACTAAACTGGGGTTCAATCCCGGCATCTCTGTGTAATGCCATGCAAAGCAGTCTTTAAATTCATGCAAAATGTCTACTATCTCTGCCCGATCGCCAGTTTTCAATAAGCCACTGAGTTGTATTTGCCTTAGATCCTCCTCAATCCCCAAATTAACGGTTGCTAATGGGTCTTGTACTTCTAATGCTGGCTTGTCAGGTTCTGTACACAAAAATTCAACCGACTTTGGACCCTCAGGCACATCATCTAGCCAATCCAAGTCATATATACACTCAGCCATATGAATGACTGCCTCTATCTCTTCTCCCAAAAACTCTTCTTCTTCTTTGCTCTTGGTACTTGAAATTTCTTCCTCTAACTCTGCTTCATCCTTGACTGAGCTTTTTCTCACTTCTTTTCTCTCTCTTCCGTACACTAGCAGACTCTTGATTAAGGACTTAACTTCAATTACTTGGTCATTCCTCATTTGTTCTGACATCACTGATGTTGGTGGGTTGGGACAATGTGAAGCTTGTCCCATTCCTTCCTAGTGAAAGACAGTCCTTGTTCTAGAAGCTTTTAGGCCGTCACCTTAGTCAGGCAGCGGTTCTCATAAGCTCTTAAACACTACAAGATTCCAATACTGGGGTTGTAGAAGTTTGCTTCTGCAACATTGGCTGTGGGGAGAAATGGCCATGACTCGGCCTTCACAATCTCCCAAAATCCTGGTTCTTCGGCTCTATACACGTGGTAGACAACAATTTGTTGATGTAAAGTGGATGGCACATACATACTTTGGTGAGTCCAATATTTGCCTAGCAATGCTCCATAAGTAGAGCTGTTATCCACCACAAAGAATGCCAACATAATTTACTGGACCACAAGTCAACTTTTAGAGGCAATATCCCATAAGTTATAGTGATGGCTCCAGAGAAACTGGAAACTATTAGATCAGTGGGAATAAGATCTTCCTCACTTCTACATAACCTCTTCATTTGCTTAATTGGGAACACATTGACAGCCGTTCCCCCATCTATCAAGACCCTCTTGAAGGGTACTCCCTCCAGATGAGCAATTACATATATGGGCTTCAGATGGTTGGCTTGGGATAGACTTGGTCTACTGAACACCATCTAGTCAGAATATACCCTCTCGGGCTCATTTCGTGTAAGTTCGGGCAAGTCTGCCACGCTTGGTCCCTCTTTCCCAGTTTCCTCAACACTAACAAGTGCCATTATTGGTTCTGGCGCCAAATAATCACCCTCCATTGTGGCTGGCTGATCTGGTTTGGCCAAAACATGGGTAATAAAACATAAGTCATGTTTATATGGAAGTTGTTGGGTTTAGGTACCTCTTCTTTCTTTCCTCCAATTTGACACACAAACTCATCCATCCATGCATGTGCATCTTCTGATGCATTAACTCAGGCACCTCTTCATCTATTGCTACATTAAAATTAAGCAACTACCTCGGGGCTTCACAGGGTGCATCTTCTAGTATAGGTGAAGGTATCCCCCTCTCAAGGGAAATAGTGCCAAAACAGAGAGGTTCAGGTATCCAACCTGGTGTGGGCATCATCACTGCACTCTCTTAAGCTCTTCTCAACACTCTGTACTTTCCTGGATGAGGATTTTATGGTACATGATCTTCTTCACCCTCAAACTTGCTATTAGCTCTTTCAATCTCCTTTTTGCTCCTTCATTGAAGTTGTCTTCTTCCACCTTGTGTATCCTCCTCAAACTTAACATTGCCTGAAGCCTCTAAAATGGTGGGAATTTTCAATGAGTTCATATGAGCTTTATGCTATCTCTGAACCTTTCTGATCATAGATGCCCCCATCTCTTTAACAGGTCTTTCATCCTTGCCAACCACATACCATTTTCAGCCAAGTCGGGTCGAATCTTTCTTAGTAACTGGGGGTATTGGGTTCATGGTTCTTTCTATCCAACCTTGCCTTGCACTGTTGTAATAACTTGGATGATGAGGTTTCACTTCTATCTATCTTGGCACCTTGGCTTCTTTGTCCTCAACTTCTTCAGAGGCATCATAGTTCCTGAATACTTCAGAAAGACCTATAGGTTCAGAATCCCCTCCTAATCTTTGGAACACACTTTTGGACGTTTCCTTCTCTACTGCCCGAATAACACTCATGCGGGCCTCTTGTTTTTTTATTTCTTTTCTTCTAATAAACTTTTGGTTAATAATGGCGCCCGATGCTGGTAACTCAAACTCACTTTCACATTGGCACTTACTACATAAAATCACTCCCTTGATTACAGCCGATGTGGGTCTGTCGGGCAACCCTCTAACTCCTTTTGTAGGTTTGGCTACTTGCTTTCTTTTTCCATTCCTCCCAGTAGCCTTTGCTTTTCCTTTCTCAACCCAATTAAGGTTGATCATGTTGATTAGGGCCTCTAGGAAGGGATATGTATCAATCATCATATTTGCCTAGGGTTTCTCCAACAATAGCATTCCTTTGACTATGAGGTCTTGTATCCAATCTCTGAACTGTATATAATTGGCTATGGAATGATTAAAGGTGCATTGGAGTTTACAATACTTCTTTCCTCTCAACTCTTCTGGTTTAGGCATCTTTTTGGTGGTGTCGAGCAAGATCATCCTAGCCCTAATCAACTCCTCCTAGATGTCTGCTGCCTTGGTTAGATCAAAAGAATAGGTCTGGTACTTTGGGGGCTTTGGTGTAAACTTGCAAGTGCAAAAAAGAGTAGCAATATAGCCTTTTGCAAGTCCAAGTATCGTTCCCACAAGGATTCTAATTCAATCTCCAATTTGATAAACTAAACCAAATCTAATTATATTAAAGACACACAAACCCAAAAATATAAAATATAAATCCAAACAACGAACTAGACTCGATCTTAATTAATAAATCAATCAAAGATGTGAAGAGTTTGTTGTAATGATTTTATAAACGAACAAAAATAGAACCTTAAATTAAAACTAAAATTAAAGAGAAGAAAACGTTGTGTTTTAAGGCAAGTGATAAAAAAGTCTAAGGATTCAAATTCAACCACAAGCAATCTAGTTTAGGTTTCAATGCATTCAATGGATCTTTCGATTCTTTAGATGATAATTCCCGTATCTAAGTCCTTGTCAGCCACATTAGACCATAGTTTTCCTTAAGTGAATGATTCTTTCCTAGTTCAGGTAGATGTCGTATACCCTAACATGCAGTCTATCCTGGTTAAGGCATAAGTTTAACAAGTAGGACTCTTTACGCTCTAGAAAACAAGGGAACCAAGCAAACCATTATTCTTTGTCAAGCAATAATGTAATTTACCACACTTAACCACAAGAAGCTAATTGAATTATATTGCTAGTTCAACCTCAAATTCATCTTCCAATCTTACTAGATGCAAAGTTCTAAGGTGATCAATCAAAGAACTAAAACAAAAAGTAACAATTCAAACAGTGATTAAACGTTCATCTGAAAGAAACTAGAAATCCAAGAGAATTCCCCCCCCCCCCAAAAAAAAGATTCTCTCTTTTTTATTCTTGAATAAATGTTGAAATCCTTAATTGAATAGGACTTATTAATTCTCTTCTTACTTGGATTGGTATATTGATGATGCGGTGAATAAACTTCCCAATTAATTACTTAAAACCCATTTGAAATAGGATTAAATTCAGCTCAACTCGTTCAATCTTGGGCTTTGAGCTTCGACTGAATGAAGACCTGAAAAACCCAACAGACTTTGCAATTTCCGAGTAGACTTGGCTGACCGACGTCTGGTACAAGAATCACTATAACTTCTTCTAGGAAACTCAGAATCACGAACCGTAAAATTCCTCTGAAAGCTAACTTCCATATCTTTCTAATAGTACAAGGCTCAACAGTTGGTCCATTCTGAGGAAGTACAGTTTAATCTGTAAAGTTGGCTAATCTGCACAAACAGCTTCTGCCCAACATGCAAACTCATTTTAATCGCCAAAGTGCTCCTTTTTCTTCTTTCTTCATCTTCACTCTTCAAATCTAAGAAAAATATAAAATTAAGTGAAACAAACTAAATTCACTCAAAAACATAACAAGAATCCAAACAAAAGGGCATTAAAATGTATGCAATATTGGTCGTATCAGGCTTCATAGGCATGAACCCTCCGACATTCATGACAACTTTCTAGTCCTTGATAGGCTGGACCAATCCTTTCACTATCAAAGGTTTGAAATGAGTGGTCATTTCGGCTGCACACAGGTCAATTCCTTCTTCTATATTGCTGTCATTTTCTCCCAACTCAGAACCTTCGAACTCCAACTGGTGTATTGCAGCTTTGTTCTTGTAGAAAGGGGGCACTTTGGATGAATGCTTTACCTGCTGCTCCTCAGTGTACAACTTCTCATACTTGGTAGCAGCTATTACCAGCTCATATAGCTCATTAAACTGTACATCATAGAACTTTTTTCTCAATGGTAATCTCAGAGCTTTTTGAGTAATAGATATAAGCTGAGCATGGTCGATAAGGAACTGGCATCTCATCCTTGTCTTCCTAAACCTCATCATGAAGTCTTCGGTCGACTCATGCTCATATTGCTTCACCTCCACTAGATTGTTGATTGTCATTTCGGCTCCATCCTATAAAACTGCTCGTGGAAAGCTATCTCCATTTGTCCCCAATTGACAATGAAATTAGGGTGTAATAGAGAGTACCACTGAGATGCTAAGCCAGCCAACGAATTCCCAAACAACCTCAACTTGTAGTTAGGATTGTCTTTAAATGCTACACAGTAGTTGGAAAACTTGAAAATGTGGCTTCTAGAGGACACATTACAGTCATCCTCACTGAAGGTTAGGAATGCAGGCATCTTGAAGTTAAGGGGAAAGAGGTTCTACTCATCAATATACTCCGGGTAAGGCTTCTGGTAGGTAATCCTGAACATCGGACGAGCATGTGGTTGGGCATTTTGGACCACCATCCTTCTGAGCTCTACTAACTCATTTCTGAGTTGCTGGTTAGTTGCATTATTGTGTGGGATGTAAAAAGGTCCCCACTTCGGGCTACGCTTATTACCTTAGAAACCTTCCTTATGAGGTTCTAGATGTCTCCATTTGGCCTCCCTTCCCTTATTAGTCAACGGTGACGACCTATAAGGATGGGGCTTGCCCGTAACTGTGGGCACACCTTTTCCACTAGGCTCTCCTACTTGCTGAGTCATTCCAAACTTCCTTCCATCTAGCATGATCTCCCCCTACTATCTAGTGGGAATAATAGAAGGTCGAGCAAACTTGTTTCCTGGATTTTTTTTCCACTTAAGCTGACTGGTTCTAGGCTCCTCCTTCTTCTTCCCCCTATCTTTCTTTTCCTCGAGCAAAGGAAATAGGAGAATCACTGGTTTTTTCTCAGGACTTGCCTCTCTCATCGTTTCTCTAGCGTGACCATCATTTGGGGTAGAGTACTCCAATCTCCAATCTCCTCTGCACATTCCCTGTTAATGAACAAAGTTTGCTGACCTCTCCTTTAGTTTCTAAGGAAATCTTCTCCATACTCTTCAACACTTACACCATGGTAGCTTGCAAGTCTTCATTGGTAACATTTTCGCCTGACTTCTCAAAAGAAGTTGGGCTCTCTAAAATAGCAAAACTTCAGAGGAAGAGGAAATATTTCGGGTGATCTGTCATGTCTGATCTTTTTAGACAATGGGGTGGCCAGTACTATGTGTTCCACCTGAAAGTTCGCTCATTCCTTCTTCTTCTTGGCATACAAGACTATCAGGATCCAAAAGGGCGTGCCAAAACTGTGTTCGGGGCAAGATTTCCCTCACACAGCTCCTCGGGGGTTTAGCACTTGGGGTGTTGTGGGGCTTACTCTCGCTGCTTGATATGCTGCAATGAGAGTTTTGTAGTTACTTTGAAATGTGCCTTTCTGAGGCCTTAGGTATAGGCTTTGAGGCTCATAATCAAAACTAATAAAGTGCTAGGCGTGCCATTGTTATCTCAATATAACAGATGTTTGAACAAGTGTGGTTTAAGTTGATTACTTACGCCCCAAGTTACTTAAGCTTTTTGTTATTAAAGGATTGTCACAGATGGGTTAAGTCTACATTAAGTTCTTTTTCTTGCCTTGTAAACAAGGACTTTTAGTTCATAATCTTGTAAGTTCAAAATGAAGGGAGTTCAGGGTCCTTTTAACCATTTCCTCAAACCACAGTTTGGACTTAGCAAAAACAGGTTCATTAAGTTAACCATATTCGAATGCAAATGGGACTTTTAGATAAGAAATAGTTGGAAATAACTTGAATACATGTTGAAAATTACATTAAGTGACGAATCTACTAAATGAAAGTACAAACAAAGAGACTCGGGCAAGGTTGAACTCTTTGCAGCCACTTCTCTTTGATTTTACTGAGGTTGTAAGCTAAAAGGGATGGATGGTAAACAGGTTTTACACGAGGGAATCTATACTACAACACTAATGGATAGTAGCAGAGTTTTTACACTAGACAAAAGATAGCTTTTCTAAGGGAACTATAGCTAAAAGGATTGAATCTGAGCAAGTTTCAGCTTTTATGGGTACGAACTGGCTTGAGAGCAGAGTTTATATGTTGATTGATTAGTTGTTTAAGTGTCCTTGTCTCTGGTGTCTCTTTCCCATTTTATAGACAATTTGGCCCGACTGCTTTATCTTTACTCTTGGTCGAGGGCTCTCGGAGGGTAGCGAGTCATCATCTATTTACTTGTAATGCCATTAGAAAGTACTTTTTGGCTGGTGGTGAGTTGGTCTCTGTCATCTGTCACTTCATCCCTAGGCACATGGCCTATGCCTTGGTTGAAAAGCCTTTCTTTTGCTTCAGGCTTCATTGTAGGGCTCCGTGCAAGTCCCTGTTTCGCTGTGACATCCTTGGGCCTCATTTCATAAAGCCCAATGCTAAATATTAACCCAAACAGTAGTAAGCAGGTAGTTTTAGAGAATTGGTCCTCTCAATTTTGTGAAAAACAAAGCTGAATGGCCTAAGCTTCAACTATTTAATTCATATTCTTTTAAATCCAAAGTTCTATTTTCTTTCTTTTTCTTGGCCCCCATGCTCCTAAATTTTAAAGCTGCAGATGTTTGTCTGGCTCTATGGCTCAATATTAACTACATTGAGAAAGAATCAAAGAGCAATAAGATATTCAACACTCAATACCGCAACAAGCATTCCAATCTATAATATTGATCTAATTCTAGTTTGGCATAAAGAACTGAATGATTAATTGGTGTCTCTTGTATAATCACTATTTTGTATTCAGACTCCTTGGATCAATCATATACAAAGTTTACAATATACATACATATATATATATACACACACACACATATATATATGTATACACAAACACACACACACACACACACACACACACACACACACATATATGTATACACAAACACACACACACACACACACACACACACACACACACACACACACACACACACATATATATATATATGTATACACAAACACACACACACACACACACACATATATATATATACAAATGATAATAACGATGAGGGCAATTGAACCAAGGGCAATGATGATTAGGGTTGAATGAACTGTTAATTGAAGAATTGGAAAATTGATCTAGGGGATAACCAGGATTAAATATGTCATGAAACCAGCTGTTATAAATGAATAAGAACAATTGAACAAATGATTGATCTGTGTTTACCTTGAACTGGAGGTACTCGATGAATTGACTGTGTGTAAGAATTTTATGCCATTCAAAATTAGTTGTTATAAAAATATTTATAATGAAAGTAATGAATTCAAAATAATGATGCAATTATAATTTGAAAATAAATTTTATTACAAAACTTACACTGGGACTTACAATTAATTTACTGTTGATTGGGTCAGCAAATTAGAAACTGACTGGTGAAAAGGATATTAGTGCACGCATGCATCCTTGACATTTGAAAATTAAAAGTGTTTACAATTTTAATTTCTTTGGGTACAGTGTGAATTCAAAGAAATTTTTTACTGAGAAAATGTATATTGAGCTTGGTTTCTTCTTCTCCGAATACATCTGCTTAAAGACTTGGAAAAAAGACTTGGATGATTGATTGCTTTACTATGGAAGCACGGATAGTGACTTGCTTTTATTATTGATGAATAATGGTATTTGTTGGACTAATTGCTACTTTTACTGTGGAATGTGCAGGTGACTGAGTGATTCCTTGCTTTGTCGGAATTATTGATCGAACTTTATCTGAAAACTTCACATGGTGACTTTGGCTTCACATGGTGACTTTGAAAAGATGGCAATTGTCATGATGACTTGACTTGATGACTTTAATTTTCACATGGTGATTAACTGTGTTCACATGGCTTTATGCAAAAAGGTCTTGGGAGTCCTGGTAGTTGGCCCACTTGGCTGACTGTGTTTTTTGGCTTGCTGAGTTGGCTGGTTGTTGTGAGGATGCGTCTAAAGATTCGGAGTCTGCGGCTTTTTCTTCTTCTTCTTCATTATGAAGCATCGTTGATTCTGCAAGTAATTGTTGAGCTAGGTCTTTGAGTTGGGTGGCTTTTTCTTTGCTTTTTGAGCTAGTTGACTTGGATGACTTTGCTATTCCTTTGAGTGATGGTGATGGACTAATGTTCGATAATGACTGTTCCGGGATGGCTGGCAAAGATGGTTGTGCTGGTTGTGCCAGAATTACTAGAGATGGAGTAATGGGAAATTTTGTGAGGACCAAACTGATGGTTGAATTTATCCCACCACTTGACTGATCTGGTTTTATTGACTTCACCGACTTCATAATTCCACTTCATGATCCACGGGATTTTGTATTTGGCCATGAAAATTTGGAGAAGTGTAATTTTGTAGTTGAATCGGCTTCTGTCAAATTTATGTTGGAAACTGGCAAAGAGGACTTGCATCTTATGGTAGAAGACTGGTTGTTGGGCAGTGAATTGACCACCATTTAGGGAACCATGCAGGAAAATTTAATCTAAAACTCTTGTCAAAATTAATGAACCATGCATCAATGTAATCAAAGTAATTGTAATGTTTATTGGGAATTTGAACATATTGGGTGTGAAGGGGTTTGCTTTTGTAAAGGGGGATTCTCTAATTTGATTCGGTTAAAAATTTTCCAATGTAAAGAGAATGGTAAAGGATTTTATTTTCATGGGTTTTGCTGTAGAGAGGTTTGATTGAAATGGACTCGGTTTCACTGAGGATGGCTTGATAGTATTTCATTGTTTTATCTAGTGTTGTAGGATGATAATGGAAATTGGGTGGAAATACTGTTTTGGCTAACTTTTCTGGTGTTTGTTCTTGATTGAGATTGAAAGCGATACTGAAAAGATATTCACTGGGATTTTTCTTGATGTATGGTGATGTTTTAGTATAACTAAATGGTTGGGATGATGATGATTGGTATGTTGGGATTGAATAAGGATCATATTGAATGACTAATCCGTTTGGTAATCGGGATGTGGTGATTGGTAAATTGGCCTAAGGTTTCCTATTGTGGAACCTAAGGGAGTGAAACGGTTGGTAATGGCTAAGGCCGATGAAGAATCTGGGCTTGATTCTTGTTTTACTGGTGGTGGTGGTGGTGGTAGAGTGGCTGAAAGCCTCCTCTAATCAGTCTTCTTGCTGTCATTTTTCCCTGCAAAAATTCTCTAGTTAGGAAATCAGGGATGCAATTTTGACTACCTTTGGAGTATTTGATTTCAAAATAAAAAATACTTAATATAGTTTGCCATCATGCAAAAATCTGTTTTGAGGCAATGTTTTAAATATCTTTTTGTAAAACATGTTTTGCAGATTTGCAATCGACTCTGACTAAAAACTTTTGATTTAATAAATCATCTTGAAATTTACTAATACATACATATATATATATGTGGTTTGACATAACCCTTAAGTGAGGGAATTCTGAACACATTAAATTCAATAAAAATTACATTCCAATAATTATAGAGAAGAATCCGAATTAACTGATTCTATTCTGAATTTTTAATACCTCACGCAAACTGGAAGATCTTGATCAAACAAGTTTGAAGCAAATAAAGAAGACCATGATGTGGGTGATGAATAACTTTGATTCATTCTATTCTAACAGAAAGGCTAGCAGTTCATAACTATTCACCCAGCAGAGATTTTGTGGAATTCTTTTTCCTTTTAAATACGAATATTCAGTCAAATGATCATTTCTAAATTTTAATTGCTGAAATGATCAGCTTTGGAGTATGTTATCGAGTTTTTGTTATTTAAGTCTTTTTAATTAGTTTAGTATATGGAGTTTGATTTCTGTTTAGCAACTGCTTAAATAGATAGTGTGGGAAAGGAAGAAAATTATTTTTCATGTAGGTATATTTGTTGCTTTGCCCACCGAACTTGTATGGAAACGCCAATTTATCACTGAATTTTAATTTTAACCAAGGGAAAATTTGAAAGAGGTCCAATTTTATAACCCATCTTTTGAAATAGGTCCAATTTTTAGTGACTTTTGACTTTTGAAATAGATCCAATTTTTAGTCCAATTGGACTCATATCAAAAGACCCCTTTAACCAATTACTCCATGAACTTTTCTAATTAGTCAATTTCCCCCTCGAACTTTAATTTTAGCCCATCACCCCCGAACTTTTATAAATAGCCACTTTTTATCTATCTATTTTGATCACACAGACAACACAAGACAACCGAATGGGGGAAAAAAGAATGAAAATTTGGATGAAACTTTTTTAAATCTAGCACTAGGGAAGAATTGGCTATTTATAAAATTTTAGAGAGTAATTGGCTAAAGTTAAAGTTCAGGAAAAATTGGTTAATTACAAAAGTTTGGTAGGCAATTGGCTAAAATTAAAGTTCAAGAAAAAAATTGACAGCTCTACATAAGTTCAGAAGGGAAGAATCGACAAATACCTCGTTAATGTATATTTAAGAGGGGAGAAACAGTCTTGATCAAGATTCTACTTTTCCATACTGTTTTATAACTTAGCCTTTGGACAGCACTGGGCAAATAAGAAAAGGAAAGTTGCCTACCATTAGGGGGTCTACACTCTCTAAAGCTACCCACCTAAACAATTTGTTTCTTTTCATTTTTGACCTTTTTCTTTGTTTTTTTCGTTATGTTCTTTTTTTTATACTCGTGTCAGATTCTGAGCTAGCACACTAGCTCGTCCATAAGCCATAGGAAAAAGATGGGGCTATAGGAATTCATAGACTGTTTTCCGTTTGTTTTCCGAAACTTTAATTTAACTCGGAATTGACAGCCCTTTTGCTTGCTTCTGGAAATATAACCAGCCTTCGGTAAAAGCCATGTGGTTATCATCGTCCAGAGTTTGGAGAAGGTTTTTACTGCGTGATAAGCAATCAAGCACTGCCGGTGGCTAACTTAACTGATAAGAACTGAGGGTACCGCGGTAACATTTTTAGATAAAACTATAAGATAAAAAAGGTTTAATCATTATGTTATTCTTCTCCCTCTAGGAGGCATTATATATGAAATATATCTTGTGATACAAGGAATAATAAAGTACTTTTAACTAAATTAGGAAACACAATTATATTCCTAATAAATTATTATTCTCCTAACTTGTCGGGGTTGACTCACGTTCACACTCCCCCTCAAGTTGGTGCATAGATATCCCCTAAGCCCAACTTGTCAAGTGAGTCTTGAAACCTGCTAGCAGAAACCGCATGTGTTAGAACGTCTGCCAACTGTTCTTCTATCTTCACAAATGGAATGTCAACCAACTTAACGTCAAGTTTCTCCTTTATGACGTGGCTATCCTCCTCCACATGTTTGGTCCTATCATGTTGCACCAGATTGTTAGCTATCTCCCGAGCTGCTTGATTATCATAGTACAAAACATAGAACCCTTGGGTTTAAAGCCAATCTCAGTAAGAAGAATCTGAATCCATAGGAGTTCACAAATACCATGTGTCATTCCCCTGTATTCAGCTTCTGTTGACGACCTCGCCACTACATTCTGTTTTTTACTTCTCCAAGTCACAAGATTACCGGCTACGAATGTAAAATAACCTGATGTAGACCGCCTATCAGTAATATTCCTAGCCCAATCTGCATCAGTATACCATTTCACCTCCATGTGTCCATTCTTTCTGTACATTAGACCCTTTCCTGGAGCTGCCTTTAAATAGCTTAGGATTCGCATTACTACTGCCATGTGATCTTCACTCGGTGCATGCATAAACTGACTCACCACACTTACTGCATAAGCAATGTCTGGCCTAGTGAGGGACAAGTAATTCAATCTTCCCACTAACCTTTGATATCTCTCCTTATTTGTTGGAACTTGATCTTGATAGATCCCAAGTTGATGATTCTGCAGAATTGGAGTATCTGCCGGTTTACATGCGAGCATACTGTTTCAGATAACAAGTCCAACACATACTTACGTTGTGACAAATATATCCCTTCTCGAGATCTAGCAACCTCAATACCTAGGAAGTACTTGAGTCCCCCTAGATCTTTCATTTCATACTCGGAAGCTAAGTACCCCTGTAGCCGTTCAATTTCCTTCGTATCATCCCCTGTGACAATCATATCATCCACATATATAATGAGTAAAGTAACTTTACCATCCTTGCGTTTGATGAATAAAGTATGATTTGCGTTCCCTTGTTTGTATCCGTACTTTTTCATGGCCTGAGTAAATCTTCCAAACCATGCTCTAGGCGACTGCTTGAGACCATACAACGCCTTTCGAAGTCTACACACTTTCCTACTGGAGTTTGCATCACCATATCCTGGTGGAATATCCATGTAGACCTTTTCTTCTAAATCCCCATGCAGAAAAGGATTCTTTACGTCAAACTGTCTTAGAGGCCAATCAAAATTAGCAGCAAGAGATAACAAGATTCTAATGGTATTCATTTTTGCAACTGGAGAAAAAGTCATGATAGTCAACACCGAAGGTCTGTGTGTACCCTTTGGCCACTAGTCTCACCTTGTACCTATCAATTGATCCATCAGCCTTATGTTTGATGGTAAACACCCATTTGCATCCCACTGTTATTTTTCCTTTAGGAAGTGTAACCACACTCCACGTATTACTCTTCTGTAATGCCTCAATCTCAATTTGTATTGCCTCTATCCATTTTGGATCTTTCAAGGCTTCTTCCACTCTGGTAGGTATTTTGATGGTGTCCATCTGTTGAACAATTACACAGTATTTCAGCGAGAGTAGATGAGTGGAGACACAATTCGCAATAGGGTATCGTACCTTCCCTTCTGGAGAGTACCTTTTTGGCGGTTTTCCTCGATTTTGTCTAGGAGGTAACACATAAAGCTGTTGAATAATTTCGGAGTGAACCTTACCTCGAGGATATCCTTTGGATCATGGACTCGTACTGGAGGAGTGTGAGGAGGGTTGTTTCTTGAGATGGTACTCGGACAAGTGGCATAAGGCCCATTTGGGCAGGTGTCAGCAGCGGGAAGCCCATCTGGGATGGCGTCATCAGTGGGAAGCCCATCTGGGCTAGCGTCAGCAGCGGCAGAGCCTCCAGCAATTGGAAAGAGTCCAAGCTCACGTGGGCATGTACCATTATGCAGCCTAGATGCTGCTATTTCTATTAGCAGCCCATCATCGCGCTTATCAGTAGGCCCAACATTTGTCCCATTTGTCTCCACACGCATATGCCCACTTTCACGGTCTTCAACACACCCATTATTTGGGTAGTTGGCAGGTACATGTACATCAAACCAGCCATAGTCTTCGTCTAAGGTTGGTAACATCCATTGTGACGTAAACATGTTGGGTAGGTAGATGATAACATCGGTAACCTTTTTGTTGGGGACTAAAGCCAATGAAAACACATCGAACTGCACATGGATCAAGTTTGCTTCGTTGGTTTTTGTGAAGATGGACGTAGGCCACACAACCAAAAAGTCGTGGTTTGAGATGAAGAGTAAAGGAAATTGAAACATGGTCACTAAGCACGGCCAACGGAGTGCGAAAAGAAAGAACACGTGATGACATTCGGTTCATTAGATATACGGCATAGGTCACTGCATCAGCCCAATAAGTCTTTGGCGCGTAAGCACTAATGAGAAAGGCCCGAGTAATCTCAAGTACGTGTCAATTTTTCCGTTCAACTACTCCATTCTGTTGTGGGGTTTGAGGACAAGTAGTTTCATGGAGAAGACCCTTGTCCTGGAAAAACTGAGAAAGGTCATGATTAATGTATTCACCACCATTATTAGACTGAAGTACCTTAATCGGAAGCGAATATTGTGTGTGAACCATATGATAAAACCTTTTGACAATTTCACCCACATCACTTTTATGTTTCATGAGATATAACCAAGTTATTTTGGCGCAGTCATCAACAAATGTTATAAACCAACGCACACCATGTTGAGTAGGAACTGGAGATGGCCCTCATACATCAGAGTGAACCAACTCAAAGGGAACTGTTCTTTTATTAAAACTTGGAGGATACGAAGCTCGATGACTTTTAGCTAATGTGCATACATTGCACTTTAGAGAAGAATTTGGAATATTGTTAAATAATGACGGAAGTAATTTCTTCAAATAATCAAATGAGGCATGACCTAGGCGACGGTGCCACAATTGAACAGTCTTTACCTTTCCATTATCATAACTTCGAACTTGGTGAACCCGGCCTTGTGCAACATCGTCGACATAGTACAATCCCCTTCTCTTAGTACCACGCCCAATAATTGCTTGAGTTCGGATATCTTGAAGTAAACAGAAAGATGGAAACATTAGGACAACACAGTCTAATTGCTCGGTGACTTGTCCCACTGATAACAAATGGCTAGAAAGTGTGGGAACAAGTAAGCAGTTATGTAGTGAGAGAGTAGGAGTGAGTGCTATTGAACCCGCCCCTGTAACTGGGGCAACACCTCCATTAGCAATGACAATACTATCCCGTGTTGGTGGTGTTATAGATTTAAATAAAGTACAATCATAGGTCATATGATCAGTGGCTCCGGAGTCAATAATCCAACATGTATCAAGATCAATTGATGCAATTAAGGCTTTGTTTGTGTTACCTGGATCATCGGATTGCTCTTGGGAAGTGATCAAATTTAAAAGTGAAAGTGGGTCCAATATATCTGGACCAAATCTGTCTGCTGCCCGTGTTGTCCCTGCTGGTGGGCCAAGCAGGCCGGTCTCCTTTCTGCTGCTGACTGTAGCTGGCAGATTTGTATTATTTTGGGCTTCAAAAAACAGTAGCCCGCTTCCTGAGTTTTCTCCATATGGCTCAACGGGCTGATATTCAGAATCGCTAGTGGTTAGCGCAGCAAGCCCATATGTGTATTTTGATAATTCGCAAGCATCGATCCAACGATAGGAATGACGGTTTGGTTGTCTGCCATTAAAGCAGCAAGTTGTAGTTTCAGTTTTAATTTTCTGGGTTTGGGTTTGAACAGAGGTTTGGTCTCTTGTTTCGAGACCTGGGTTTGGGATTTTAACAGAGATCTCTTGTTTCGAGACTTCTGTGCTTGGTTTCAAGCGGCTACTAAACAGCCCACAAAGAAGCACCCAGTCGGCAATGAACAAGAATAGGGTTTAGAGAAAGAGACAGGCCGAAACCTGCTCTGATGCCAAGATAAAACTATAAGATAAAAAAGGTTTAATCGTTATGTTATTCTTCTCCCTCTAGGAGGCATTATATATTAAATATATCTTGTGATACAAGGAATAATAAAGGACTGCTAACTAAATTAGGAAACACAATTATATTCCTAATAAATAATTATTCTCCTAACTTGTCGGGGTTGACTCACGTCCACATTTTTATATAAGGAAATGACATCATTAAAAGGGCAAAAGATTACAATCAGATGAATAATGCGACCCCAAAAGGTGGTACTTGCAAGCAAAATCTGAAAATACAAAGTAATAATCATAAAATGATGTAAAATTTTGAAAGACGAGGAAGATCCATAGAAACCGCAAGATCATGTGTGAGATAAAAACTCACAAAACAGTTAATCATGGGATAGGAACGCACCATGCTTCTATCTTATACAAAGAAGGATGTCACGGCTTCTATCTTATATAAAGAAGGATATCGCAGCTCCAAATCACCTCACGTTAATCCCCAAATCACCAATCAGATGTGGATCTAACAAACTCAAACATCACACCTCAGTACTCTGTTGTAGATTCTATCTAGTGAGGCCATCAAATTCGCCTATAGCATATAGCGAGACTACAAAAAACTCGCCTAAACTGAGACTGCAAAACACAAACGACTACAGTAACATTATACTCACAGAATATTCAGAACGTGTTTACTGGTAGTGATTAAGTCTTTTGGTGCGCTGCATGCAACAACATTCTGCACGCTACTAGTTCATTAAGACTAATTTTCTTTTGAACAAAAGATAAAAATAAAATTGTACTATTTCAGAGGGTAAGCAAAACCCTAATTTTTACTAAATTGATTTGTTGCCATACACTCCTCATCCATATATGAATGGCTCGGGAGATTAGCCACGTTGCTGTTTGCTCCAGTAGATTATGACTGATCAGTTGTCAGTTGTGGGCCGCCTAATTTAGTTGGATTTCACTGCACAAAAATTGGAAGTTTGAACTCTGTGAATTATTAGAAGCAACAGATTAATTACGTACTTATGAAGGCCAGTAATATGATCGATCATCAAACAGAAAATTAGTGATAAAGTGCATTTGTGTTCTAATCAAGCCGACTTTCGCCCCATATTCTTAAATTTGACAAACATTTAAACTAAATTAGATCTGCAGGTGTGTGTTACACTGAAACACATCATTGGCAATGATCAAGTGCTTTTCTTTTTAGCACTTTTAGAGTAATAAGAGGGTTTAGAATTTTTCACCAGCTTGCATCCCACCAATAATAATATGTATTATCTGATAAGTTTCAAGATTATCACTTCATCATGTTACATCATTCGTGACAATTATTATATATTCTGTAGGCTGGCAGGTAATCCTTCCTTTTTGTATCTTTCTTAGGAGTTATCATAAATCCAGCAGCAGCTAACGTGCTATAAGTTGTACTCACTCTATATTCATACAAAAACGAATGATGAATGCAAAGAAATGTACGTATTTAGCGACCAAATAAATATGTCCCACCCCTTACTCAATCGACATGCATGCATGCATGCAAGCTGATCGAGTAGGTCATGCCCGAAACCCTAACCCTGCAATATTCAGTTGACTGATATATACTTTACTACTAAACCAGATTTCCTATTCTACATCTGACACACCCCGACCTAAATCAGGGCATGTTGGCAGTCATTTGAGGGTGACGTAGCCATGTGCACAGTGCGGAAGCAACACTACAACAAAAATAGCCACTGCACACAATAAATTATTTGTGCCCTTTGAAGCCAAAGAGCACCAACAGATGTGCCCATGGACCAATAGCGACAGTGCAGCAACTAAGTTTCTATATGTGCCCTCTATGGGCGTCACCTTTGATCAAAGAGCACAATAAGGTATGTTGTGCTGAAAAATGTAAGCACAAATAAAGGTTCTTTTGTGCCCAGTTCTGACAAAATTGTCAGATGACTGCTGCCACCCATGTTAGCACATTTATTGTTATTGTGCCCAATACGTCAACTATTTAAAAAAATTAAAATTAAAAACCAAAATCAGCTACAAATTGAGATTGAAGCTAAACAAAAAAAAAATTCATGAAATTAAAACAGCCCACAACCACAAGCAGCTTCAAGCCAAGTAATTCTTTCCTTGAGAACCTAGATAATTAGTAAACTAACATTACTAGCAAAAAAGACGTACAAAACAATAAAAGTTTGGACAATCATTTAGGTTAAGGTCAAAAGCAGTGATAAATCTCAAAGCTATGACATTAATTTCCAAGAAAGATAGCGAGTGTCGGCAAATACACAGAGAAACTACAGCGACCATTTGGAAAAAAAATATCATAAATGTTTAGAGATGCAGCACATACACTATGCACAGATCAAGCTTTAGATCAGTGCAGGTAGATGAGTATACATTTCTTTCCTCAAATCTATGAACTTTGAGATCTCCGCATAGAACCCAGTATTGACAGCCCCTGCTCTGATAGCCTCTGAAAAATGACCATGAGTAAGAAATATACTGAGCAGTAAAACACATTATCATATTGGATACCGCTGAAAAGGATGGAACTATAAATTTAGACTACCAAGAAGCTCTTAAAACATCATTTACACAGAGCAACAAGAAATGAGTATGTAGTGGCTTCCAAATTTTCAAATTATGATTCTTTATCTTTATCTCATGAGCTGTTGTATATCCTTCCTCCCAAAGATTAATTGGTGTAATTCTGCTATGTATACATGCACTTGTTTGTGATTGAAACATAAAGACTTTTGCCTGACACTTAAGTAACATTCTTATATGGATGGCAAGCAATCCTCACACAAATTAGGACATAAAAATAGAATCCAAAGTCCCAACAATATAATTCTCACTCTTTCAAATGTAAAGAACTAAAGAAAGAAAGATGCAGAATATCTCAAAATATGCCATTTCCTACAACATATAACAAACCCGAATTTAAAGAACTTAGGAGATTAGTAGTTGGTCTGGAGTTTAATTGATAGAACACATAAGTGTAATGGAAAAAATTATACACCTTGCGATGGGCATCAGAATTAACTAGAAGATATAATCAAACTTTACCTTAATCTGAAAGCGCAAAGCTTAATTAAAAACCTAGACCTGCAAAGGAAAGTAATCCCAGACCACATAAGCACACATCAGAAAAACCCAAACTTAGAAAGCTACAAAAAGGTCTACACATGGACATGCACATGCAAATAAGAAAAAGAGATTTGGTACAACTATCAAGCCCCAAACCATTACTGTGGATGTTTACAAATTTAAAATGCAGCCCCTGTTCACTAATTAACACTCAAAATTTTATGTTTCGCATGTTCAAGATTTAATGTAGTATCGAAAAGGTAGTGCAATATCTTTAATTTGGCAACTCAACATAACAAAGTCAAATATAATTAAGGAAATAAAGATATGCAGAGATGTATTTACACTCAGAGAGCGGAGCAATTCGAGACCTGCACTTAAAGAGTCAAATCTCCGTTCTTAGAATTAAGATGTACTGCACCCAAAAAATCAATGACCTCAAAAATGTTAAACTACATATTCAGATTATAATAAAAGAAATCTGAAATAAGAATTGCAAAAACATAAACACTTAACCCATATTCCTTTCAAAGTTTTTTCAATCAGATCCTGTTTCCTATAACACCACAAATATGCCAAATAAGTACTCTACTTAAAAATTAAAATCTCATAGAAATTTGAAATCAAAATTGCTCAAAACATAAACACTTAACTATATTCCTTTGAAAGTTTCTACAAATGTCTCTCAGATCCTGTTTCCTATAACACCACAACCATGCCAATTGAGGAGATCTGATATCAACATCCATTCCATCTAATAATCAAATTAAATGACTGTAATAGAAGACGAGGCATTGAAAAAAAAGCAACAACCAAGTGCTCATAAGACAATGTTGTAAATTAGTCCAAGCTTGTCTAGACAACCCTATATCCTCCATCACTACAAATATGAGCTTGTGAGTTCAGCCAGATTATAGTCGAATACAAACCCTGCTATCTATAATAATATCTTCGAAACTGAAATTGGTAAGAACCCAAACTCCGAGATGCTAAATCATCAATGAAGTCCATAGAACCGAGAGCAACCTAAATCCTAATCCGCTAAATATCAAGCTGGAAAGGGGATAAATCAGCTGAAATTCACGGGTTTGGAGTAAGGTAATAGGAGTTTCGCCAAATCCTTTCCAAGAGTACTAGTTTTTTGCCCCTTTCGTACAAGAGCCTAGAAATTAAATAAGGCAAATAATTAAATCGAAAATCCAAAAATAAAAAAAAATTAAACGAAAAAATTACCCGTCAACAAAAAGGAAAAAACTAACCCATCGCTCTCAGTGCGACCACGACTAAATCTCAGGTCAAGTATGCATGGTGTGCCATCCGCTAGTCAAGCAAGAACACACGAGTAGGCGGCCAGTCTAAGTGAGTAGATCTTGGATCGAGTACGAGCAAACAGAGGTGAAGTTGATGATGGAAGCAACGTCGAGACGTAGAAAGAAGGTCCATCGATTATTAGAGAAGGAAAGTTGAGATTTGTGACCAGGAAGTGAGATGCGGCGAGACCTCCTCGAAGGAGCCAAAGAAGAATCCAGAGAGTGAGAGAGATAAGGAAATAGGAAAAATTGGGAAAAAAAGTAAAGTGAGAGGTTTGGTTGGATTGGGAAAGGGAGAGAGAGGAGAGAGGCGGTAGGATTGAGAGAGGGAGAGAGAGAGAGGGGAAGAGAGAGGAATTGAGAATAGTAAGTGTAAAGGGCACGGAACTCTATTTTTTATTTAAATATATTCAACTAGAGGGCACAAAAACATTAAAAGTGTTTTTGTAAATTAATAAAAAAAAATATTTCTGACATTGAAGGACAATGCAAGCTGGATGGACACCAAAGGCACAAAAGTTATGTTTTTCGTGCCCAATAATGTGTTTGTGTCCATTTTTGTTTTCATTGGGCACAATACGTGGTGCCCATTATTGGATGAGAACTGTTCTGCTCTATTGGTGTTTAAAGGGATACAAACTCTTCATTTGTGTCCTTAATTTTGTACCCAAAGGCCATTTTTCTTGTAGTGCAATAGATATATAAGGAATTACGAATAAACAAAAACCAAATCAACTAGAGTACTAGATAAGATAAGGTGCCAGTGTGAGATTAAGTGTGAAGTACACAACCAGAGCATAAATAGCCTACGTGCAGTCAAGCAGGACAAGTACTAATTATACAACACCCAAGGATGATCCTACAATTATGATGTTCTGTCAGAACCACCGTCGAAATCCTCGTGAGCCACCAAAGCACTACTACCTAAAACCTGGAGGGGCGCAAAACTGAAAGTGTGAGTGGGCAAAAACAAAGCTTTTCAAAATCATTTCATTTCTCAAAAGTTCTAAACCCTCGCCATAAAACCTGTATAATTTCCCATAAAATAATAATAATAATAATAAGTTGTATCAGAATTCATACTCAAGATAAAAATCCATAGAAGTATACCATGCCAAAGTATCTCAATGCAATGCTATAAGTAATCCAGGAAAAATATATCAATGTCAAATATCGCATCAGCCAAATCTCTCTAACTCAATCTGCACGGCTGAATATATAGCTCATAACCAATCTCAATCATATCAAATCAAATATGCACACGAGTTAAAACCACCTAAAGTGGTTTGTACGACAAGACTAGGTGTAAAGTAAATATGCTCTAGTGCTACGATCACGTGAAGGCTGTGCGAATGATCGCGGGTCGCCTACGAGTCGGAACCACCTAAAGTCGCATGTGCACCTAACTTGGATCCAAGGTGAGCATATGGTGCGAGAGGTGAACATCACGTGAAGGCCTGTGCCCTGACTCTGGGCGGGAGCACTAACATCGGGGTGCAGGTTTATGAGCTCTCAATACATCACATCATATCTCACATAACTGAAGTAACCTCATATCTTTAATTAATGAACTTACCTGGCACTTACCCGTGCGTCCGCGGCACCAATCATAAATATATGCAACTACTAATGCATACTAAAATAAACAGATACTTTGCATGGCAATTCAAAACGTAATTTCATTCAAATTCATTTTCTGGGAAAAATCAAGTACATAGTATATACGGAAAACCAAAAGCCCACTCACTGATATGTCGAAGGGTCGTAGCGCCCGAGCCTCGATTGATGGCGCTCGTCCTCAGGATAGGTCTCACCTATATGCGAAATAACTGAATAAACGTTATTTAAAACACATACACAAAACTAGGAAATAACCTTTCATACATTTCTCAAATGGGGTATTTGAATATACCACCATGATCTACTCATCCTCAGGAACATCCCCATATTTTTAGAAAAAAAATTCAACCTCCCACACGCTGGCCAAGGCACGACCAGACGCGCCCCCACTCGCGGCCAAAACCCTAACTGAAACTTAACTGCCGTTAGGAATATTCCGTTAAATATTAACAGAAGTTAACAGCGTTACCTGAGGCCGTTAAAATATTCCGTCAAACTTGACGGAATATTCTCCTTCGTCTTCCTTGGTTCGCCGAAGAATTTCGCCACTGCAATCGCCGAAAACTGGAAAATATAGAAACGTTCATATCTTCTTCATTTTTACACCAAAATCCATGAAATTTGTACCAAAATGAAGCGTACAATGAGAAGAACAAAACCTTACCAATTTAAAGCCCTAAAATCCACGGTATTTCGCTGGAGAACCCTCGATAATCCGGCCAAACTTGAAACTTGCCAAACTCAACTTCCCGACGTCCAAAACACTTCGTTTTTTCTTCTCCGAGCTTCGCGAAGACGTCCTAAGGCTCACTAGCAGCTTAAAATCTCCTAAAAACTTCACATTCATGATCACATGAACATTGTATCAAAACTGAGATTTCTGGTTCTCGGGAAAACAAGGTCTTCACGTCAAACTAAGGGCATGGATGACCACCTGGACTCACGAGGAACACAAAAACAACCTCCTTGACGTCGATCCGTGAAGATAGGGTCTGGTTTGGGTGTTGTCCGTATGAGTGTACGGAAATGGTAGAAAATTCGAGGGAATGAGAGAGAGAAGGTCAACAGAAAAGGGTTTGTGTGAGTGTGTGTGGTCTAGCTGTGTCACCAATCAAAACAAACAAAAGCTTAAGTTTTAATTGGGTACAAATAATTAGAAATAGAGCTAACTGGCCCCTTTTTCTTAGCCCAATCTACACGACACCACGAAACGCTCAAGGGTACTTTAGTCTTTTCACACCGCCGATGAAATAATTCGGGACAGGCTGTGACAACTGACCCCCCTTAAGAAAATTTTGTCCTCGAAATTCAAACAATAATTACAATCCACTAATAATCATAAAACAACCTTGGATATATCTCTTTCATACGCTCATCCGTCTCCCAGGTGGCTTTCTCCACCGAGTGATTCCTCCACAAAACTTTCACTAAGCGCACGGTCTTATTCCTCATAACTTTATCTTTCCAATCCAATATCGTCACTGGCTCCTCATCATAAGTCAAATCTGGATTAATTTCCAATGGTTGAGGAGGTATCACATGTGACGGATCAGATATATAATGACGAAGCATAGAGACATTAAAAACATTGTGCACTTTTGATAACTCAGGAGGCAACTCAAGCCTGTAAGAAACCTCATTGACTCACTCGGTGATCATATACAGTCCAATGTACCTAGGACTCAGCTTGCCTTTCTTTCCAAACCATACTACACCTCTCTATGGTGATAGCTTCAGAAATACGCAATCACCTACATTATACATCCGGTCAGTGGCATGTCTGTCTGCTAGACTCTTTTGTCGATCCTAGACCACTTTCAGGTTAGACTTAATCACTTGAATATTCTGTGTAGTCTCATCCACAATCTCAGGGCCCATTAAGACTCTTTCACCAACTTCTGACCAACATAAGGGTGTGCGACAAGATTTACCATAAAGAGCCTCAAAAGGTGACATACCAATACTGGAATAAAGAGACTCTTTCTTCCATTAAATCCAACCGCTTATGCCAAGAGTCACCAAACTGCAACACTGAAGATCTCAACATATCATCCAACGTTTGAATGGTCCTCTCTGATTGTCCATCTGTTTGAGGATGATATGTTGTACTATAAAATAATCTCGAACCAAGAGCTTCCTGGAATGCTATCCAGAATTTGGAAGTAAATCTAGGATCACGATCCGAGATAATACTAATTGGGCCTCCATGGTACTTCACAATCTTCGATACAAATAATTCAGCTAATCGGCTTAAAGAATACTTCTCCCTCACAGGAATAAAATGTGCTGACTTAGTAAGCCGATCAACTATCACCCAAATGCCATCATAACCATTCTATGTACGAGGAAGCTTGTAGACAAAATCCATAGTAATATTTTCCCATTTCCACTGTGGAACGGGAAGTGGCTGCATCAATCCAAAAGGCTTCTTTCTTTCTGCTTTGACTTGCTGACAAATGATGCACCTACTCTCATATTCAACAATTTCTCTTTTCATACCCGGCCAATAATAAAATGGTCGAATGGTATGATACATTTTAGTACCTCCCGGATGCATTGCATAAGCTGAAATATGTGCTTCATCAAGAATTGCTTTCTTTAGTTCCATATTATTCGGCACATACATCCTACTCTCCTACATAAGCATGCCATCAGTTTCACGAATTCTGAAGTCTTTCTTTTTTCCCCGATTCCTTGCTTGAATTATTTCCTGGGTCTCTTCATCATTCATCTGGGCTTCAAGTACACGATCAATTAAAATTGGCCCAACTTGGAAATTTGCAAGTAAAGCTTCATCTCGATCTTCCACTCCTAACTCCACTCCAGTGGACCTTAAATCCGCAAGAAAGGGAACATGACAATCATAGATGACATTAAGTCTAACTGGAGTCTTCCTACTAAGTGCATCTGCCACTTCATTTGCACGACCAGGGTGATACTCAATCGTGCAATCATAATCACTAAGCAACTCAATCCACCTCCGCTGCCGAAGATTAAGATCTCTCTGAGTAAAAAGATACTGAAGACTCTTATGATCTGTGAAGATCTTACATTTCTCACCATAAAGATAATGTCTCCAAATCTTCAAAGCAAAGATGATAGCTGCTAACTCCAGATCATGAGTAGGGTAATTATTCTCATGAGGCTTCAATTGTCGTGAAGCATAAGCAATCACCCTACCATGTTGCATCAACACACAACCCAAACCATTCAAAGAAGCATCACTGTAAACCTCAAAATTTCCACTATCATCTGGGAGTGCCAAAATAGGTGCATGAGTGAGATGATACTTCAACCGCTGAAAACTTTGCTCACAATTATCATCCCACTCAAACTTAAATTCTTTTCTAGTCAACCTCGTTAATGGCAAAGCAATGACTGAAAAATCCTTAACAAACCGTTTATAGTAGCCTGCTAGGCCAAGAAAACTCCGTACCTCAATGACGGTTCGAGGTTGTTCCCAATTCTCCACAGCTGCCACTTTTTGAGAATCCACTAGAATACCTTGAGCAGAAATGACATGTCCCAAAAATGCCACTTGATTCAACCAAAAGTGACATTTGCTAAACTTAGCATACAACTGATGTTCCCTTAATTTCTTCAATACCAAGGTAAGATGTTGAACATGCTTTGCTTTAGACTTAGGGTATACGAAAATTTCATCAATAAAAATAATGACAAACCTATCTATAAATGGCTGGAATACTCGATTCATCAAATCCATGAAAGTTACTGGTGCATTCGTTAATCCGAATGGCATCACTAGAAACTCATAATGACCATAACAAGTCCTGAAAGCAGTCCTAGGGACATCCTCACTGCTGATCTTCAATTGATAATAACCAGACCTCAAATCAATCTTAGAAAACACACAGGCACCTCGAAGCTGATCAAACAAATCATCTATACGCGGCAACGGATAACAGTTTTTAATTGTTACCCGATTTAATTGCCTATAATCAATACATAGCTTCAAAGTCCTGTCTTTCTTCCTTACAAACAAAACTGGAGCTCCCCAGGGTGAAGTACTAGGCTGAATAAAACCTTTATCGACTAATTCTTGCAATTGGACTTTTAATTCCCTCAATTCAGCAGGAGCCATTATATATGGAGTCAAAGATATAGGATCCATTCCTGGAAGCAAATCAATAGTGAACTCCACATCTCGGTTTGGTGGCAATCCAAGTAAATCATCAGGGAATACCTCAGGAAAATGTTTGACTAACATCCTCCACACTACTAGAAGCAACATCATTCAGCACTACATGAGCTAAATATCCCTGGCAACCTTTCGATAACAACCTTTTTGCTCTTACAGCAGAATTAACACCGTGCCTCACCCCACTACATTCACCCACAAAAGTAACTTCAGATAATCCAGGACGATGAAAAGTAACTGTTTTCCCGTAGCAATCTATCTTGGCACGATTATAATGCAACCAATATTTGCCTAAAATCACATCAAAATCAACAATATCTAACGGGATAAGATTAGCTGGCATGACTACCTCTTTTACCATCACTGGACATCCTAGATATACACAATCAACATAACATATCTCCCCTCTAGGCATATCAAACTCTAAATTGTACCCTAGAGGCGTAGGATAAGGTTACGTCACTTGAGCAAATGTATGAGAAATAACAGAATGCGTAGCACCACAATCAATTAAAACTCTAGCAAAGTGACCAAGAATGTTTAACGTACCCATGATCAAGTCTGGATGATTCTGAGCATCTTGCATAAAGATATTATTAATACGTCCCTGGGCTTGCTGTCATCCCCCACGACTTCTAATAGCTTGATTACCTCGCCCCTGACTTGGCTGACCAGATTGCCTTGAAGATCCTGCACTGCTGGAAGCAATCTCTACCTGCTGGGGATATCCCCCCTGATACCATTGAGATCCACCAGCTAGAACGGAAAGATACGGTGTATACCCTCCAGGATACTGAGAATACCCACTCTGGTAATAGGGGTCCTACGAATACTGATACTGCCCTGAAGCATAAGGAGCGATATCACCCTGATAATGGTAAGCATTACCTCGAACCATCTAACCATAACTAGCAGACCCTGGAACTTGCTAGATCAGCGTTGATGGTGGCATAGAAGGCTGCTGGGGCCTTTACTGACTCTGGGGACAATTTATAGCTCTGTGTCCCATCTACCCACAAGTAAAGCATCTATTGCTACCTTTCCTACACTCCCAAAAATGCTTATTATTACATGTGCGGCACAAATGAGCACTTCCTCTTCCAGCATCTCCATACCTCTGGAATCTAAGACCTCCTGAAAATCTACCACATATCCTCTTACCAGTGGCATTAAAACCTCATCTAGAAGAGTTGGAACTAGTTCCACTTCTCTTAAAGCTTTGAGTCTTGCAAGGTCCTTGAGAAGACCGACCTTTACCTTTATCATCTCGCATCTGATTCCCATTCTTTTCTTCCTCTTCTTCACTCTCACTGGGCATATTTTCTGAGTCCTCAATCCTCAACAAAATCTCATAAAACTCCTGGTAAGTAGCACAGGGAGTCGAGGTCGCTATAGAATGCCATTTCTCCTTTGTACCCAATCTGAAGCAACGGAGCATCTCAACCGGATTAGCAGCAACCTCCGAATGATAGCGAGACAAATTAGTGAATCTCTTATAATACTCATTTGTCGTCATCTTCCCCTGCTTTAATTGAGTAAACTTTTGCCTTTTGCGATTAATATACTCAGGGGGAATAAACATTTTCTGAAACAACTGTTTAAACACTTCCTAGTCAGTTGCTTCCTCTGGTGACAATTGATAAAACTTCTGTCTCCACCAGGATGCAGGCTCCGAACCCAGAAACCAGGTAGTCGTCTCGACCCGCCTATCAGGAGGAAGATTCCCCTGACTCTGCATTACACGGAAAGTCTTCTCAAGATGATTGATCCATTTCTCCGCTCCTTCATGTCCTTCATTCCCCATAAAATGATTCAGCTTCAGATTATACACAGTCTCAAGATGTGTCATTTGGGGAGGACAAAGCGAAGACTGAATGGCTTTAGCTATAGCTTCCCCTAACTGAGCTATATCGGGGAAACTAAGCTCAACAGAAAGACGTTGATCTCTACGAGGCGGCATAGTTCTGACAGAAGACATCAAAATAATTAGAAATTCCCAAGATATGCATGACTACAAACCTAATACTCTGATACCAAACTGACACACCCCGACCTAAATCAGGGCATCATGGCCGTCACGTAAGGGTGACATAGCCATGTGCACAGTGTGGAAGCAATAGAGATATAAGGAATTACGAATAAACAAAAACCAAATAACTAGAGTACTAGATAAGATAAGGTGCCAGAGCGAGATTAAGTGTGAAGTACACAACCAGAGCATAAATAGCCTACGTGCAATCAAGCAGGACAAGTACTAATTATACAACACCCAAGGGTGATCCTACATTTATGATGTTCTGTCAGAACCACCGTCGAAATCCCCGTGAGCCACCAAAGCACTTCTACCTAAAACCTAGAGGGGCGCAAAATAGAAAGTGTGAGTGGGCAAAAACAAAGCTTTTCAAAATCATTTCATTTCTCAAAAGTTCTAACCCCTCGCCGTAAAACCTGTATAATTTCCCATAAAATAATAATAATAATAAGTTGTAACAGAAATCATAATCAAGATGAAAGTCCATAGAAGTATACCATGCCAAAGTATCTCAATCAATGTTAAATATCACATCAGCCAAATCTCTCTAACTCAATCTGCACGACTGAGTATATAGCTCATAACCAATCTCAATCATATCAAATCAAATCTGCACACGAGTCGAAACCACCTAAAGTGATCTGTACGACAAGACTAGGTGTAAAGTAAATATGCTCTAGTGCTACGATCACGTGAAGGCTGTGCGAATGATCGCGGGTCGCCTACGAGTTGGAACCACCTAAAGTGGTATGTACGACAATCCTGTGCACCTAACTTGGATCCAAGGTGAGCATATGGTGCGGGAGGTGAACATCACGTGAAGGCATGTGCCCTGACTCTAGGCAGGAGCACTAACACCGGGGTGCAGGTTTATGAGCTCTCAATACATCACATCATATCTCACATAACTGAAGTAACCTCATATCTTTAATTAATGAACTTACCTGGCACTTACATGTGCGTCCGCGGCACCAATCATAAATATATGCAACTACTAATGCATACTAAAATAGATAGATACTTTGCATGGCAATTCAAAACGTAATTTCATTCAAATTCATTTTCTGGGAAAAATCAAGTACATAGTATATACGGAAAACCAAAAGCCCACTCACTGATATGTCGAAGGGTCGTAGCGCCCGAGCCTCGATTGATGGCGCTCGTCCTCAGGATAGGTCTCACCTATATGCGAAATAACTGAATAAACGTTATTTAAAGCACATACATAAAACTAGGAAATAACCTCTCATACATTGCTCAAATGGGGTATTTGAATATACCACCATGATCTACTCATCCTCAGGAACATCCCCATATTTTTAGAAAAAAATTTCAACCTCCCACGCGCCGCCATGCGCCGGCCAAGGCACAGCCAGACGCACCCCCACGCATGACCAAACCCTAACTGAAACTTAACTGTCGTTAGGAATATTCCGTTAAATCTTAACATAAGTTAACGGCATTACCTGACGCCGTTAGAATATTTCGTCAAACTTGACGGAATATTCTCCTTCGTCTTCCTTGGTTCGCCGGAGAATTTCGCTGGCGCCGCTGCGATCGCTGGAAAATGGAAAATATAGAAACCTTCATATCTTCTTCATTTTTACACCAAAATCCATGAAATTTGTACCAAAATGAAGCGTACAACGAGAATAACAAAACCTTACCAATTTAAAGCCCTAAAATCCATGGGATTTCGCCAGAGAACCCTCGATAATCCGGCCAAACTTGAAACTTGCCAAACTCAACTTCCCGACGTCAAAAACACTTCGTTTTTCTTCTCCGAACTTCGCGAAGACGTCCTAAGGCTCACTAGCAGCTTAAAATCTCCAAAAAACTTCACATTCACGATCACATGAACAGTGTATCAAAACTGGGATTTCTGGTTCTCGGGAAAACAAGTCTTCAAGTCAAACCAAGGGCATGGATGACCACCTGGACTCACGAGGAACACAAAAACCACCTCCTCGACGTCGATCCATGAAGATAGGGTCTGGTTTGGGTGTTGTCCGTACGAGTGTACGGAAATGGTAGAAAATTCGAGGGAAGGAGAAAAGAAGGTCAACATGAAAGGGTTTGTGTGAGTGTGTGTGGTCCAGCTGGGTCACCAATCAAAACAAACAAAAGCTTAAGTTTTAATTGGGTCCAATAATTAGGAATAGTGCTAACTGGCCCATTTTTCTTAGCCCAATCTACACGACACCACGAAACGCTCAAGGGTACTTTAGTCTTTTCACACCGCTAATGAAATAATTCGAGACGGGCTGTGACAACATCCACCAACGTAAATTGAAAATTCAATATCAATTTATTATAACTAGTCAAGTCCAAATTCCTCACTTCTTATTATGACTGTTCCATTGTTTTACTTTCAATTTTAGATAAGATGAATAGAACAATTAGAATCAGTTATTAATTTATTACGGGTGGCTTCACATCGAACACGTATATAAATAGAACAACTTTTCTCCTATATGTTAAGTTAATTAATAAAAAATTAGAAATCTCTCCAATATATGTACCTGCCTCATTGAATACGAAGGGCCTCTCGAAACTACTTGTGCAGGTTTTGTGATTTTCCCACATGCCCTCAACTGATATCTCTGGTTTCCCTTTCTGTGTGGGGTTAATATATGTTGAAACTTGGGAACCCAACTCCACCCGTGTTCTTGTCTTTAGAAATAATGCAAAGGGTCCCTTTTCACCTTTCGGAGCAACCAATTATCATGGTGGTGGGCTCTCATCTATGATGATCCCCTCTACAGCTAAAATTCCACTTGTGCTTATTTTGTTGCTTATCACTGTTTTCAGGAGTGCTTATAAGAATTTTATATATTGTCCTAGAAAGTAATTTATAGAATTGAAATAATCTGAGCTAGCTATACCACATTTTTAATCGACCATGCATCTTGCTCAACATCTTTCTAATGTAGGTGAATTTGCAGCTACGTGGGTTCTACTTCTGACGCCTCATGAAAGTTTTTCGGCCCAAATAGATAAAAAAAAATGTAGTCGTATAATTAATAAATTGACTATACAACATGATAATGTGGCAGGATGCTACTAGCTCTTCCATATCACAAGTTTTAGGCACATGCGCATGGGTCGTATGTCTGTTATGCTTGACGTATACGGTCTTGGGAAAACTAATGTATCATATCTTTGAGCATAAACATCAAGTTCATAAATCATAAGTAGGTGCAAACATATCATTTAAGAACCAGGGTTAGCTACGAGGATAACCATGTTTTCAATTGAACTTCTGCTTGCTTGTAGCAGATTGTAGAGGTTTTAATTAATCCTTTATTGGCTTAGTTTAGTTTGTTAAGATATTGGTGGGTTTTGTCACACAACAAAAGTAACAGATAAAAGAAATCACGAACAATCACTAGAGAATTGAGAAAAATTCTCGAAGTTTGATTAATAACATGAAAGATGAATGGTAATACAACCCTAAAGTAGTTTATATAGTTTTAGGGAAAACCCTAAATGCAAAGGAAATAAAATGGGGAATTATAAAAGCTTCGAAAACACCCTTAAAACTTAAAAGCTATTTTTAACCCAACAAATGTTGTTAAAACACCAAAATCTATCTTATGTCTCAACAAAGGGGTGAGTTGTATTCATCTCGTCATTCTCTTTTTGAAAAGTTATGACGGGTCCAATCGGACACCAAAAGCCCAAAAAAAACTGTTCACCGCAGCTAATCTGAACTTGCCGTTCGAATAAGCTTTTCCACACCCTCGTCAGTTTGGAAATTAATGATAGAGTAAACAGAGAGAAGCATAGAACAGCAAGAGACATTAAGACATGGGCTCCAACCGTTCACACACACAACGAATTGACAAGGTTCGCCTCAAATGGGGCTACCGCTCCGGTCATCGATGATTCGATCTATATGTATCAGAAGAAACAAGATTATGAGCCTCTTCCAACATTCTTAAGTAACCTCACTTCTCTCAACCCTTGTCAACAGAGAATCCTCAATACACTATCATACACCAATGGACTCACAATCTCTAAATGCTTCAAGTTTCTCGATCAATCGGCCAATCTCAACCCTATAATACGCGAAACACTGACAAACTGTTATCTTGATAACTTAAGTTACACACCTAAATCATAAAGGAAGCTGATACATATATAGTACACATATTAGCCCCTCTTAAACCCTAGTTATACACTATAACAAGTTACTCAATTGTATTAAACCAAAAGAGTATATAACACTGACTAAACCAAATCAATCCGCACCGTACTTCGATGTGCGTTTGAGTTTTAATCTGAATGAAATGAGATGCATCCACCTCTAGGAGTTGGCAGGTTAACTTTCATGGCTAACTATTGGCTTCATACCACAATTGGAGCAACTTCATCATTTTATTCCTCGTGACCGACAAGTGCAGCTATAGCATTTGCGTGAAATATTTTCGATTGTGAAAGAACGTTCCATTCATGCTGATTTGGCAGTATAGAAGAAAGGAAGGAAAGCATGCAATCATGCATGTCGTACATGTTCGTTTTCATTGTTAAGTTAGCAGAAAAAATGGAAACAAGGGAGCAAGTAGTACAAAAGAGAGAAGTAACTTTGGAATGGAGTTCCTACGTACAATTTTTTCTTTTATTTCAAATTTTATAGAAAGTGAGCTAGAAAGATGAAAAAATGGAACCCTCCTCAACCTTTATTATAAGCTCAGATACCAACATTAGAAGAACTTTTGTCACCCTAGGATATATTTTCAATGATATTAATGGGTTTTGAAATCCCATAACAAGGAAATAACAAAATAGTTGAACTACTACAAGAGCCTACATTATTTTTAAACACGGTATCAGAGCAGTGATCTTAAGATTTCTACTCTACTTGAAATTATACCCCCAACAAACTCTTATATCGATACCTGCGACGATGGAGGATGTTGCTTTTCCTTCTACTCCTGATTTGAGTTCTCATCAGATTGCATAACTCATCCTAACCCCTATATAGATTCAAATAATCACCCAAATAATTTTGAACAAGATTCAGACCTAGATTAAGAACCAGGACTAGATCTCGGTGAAGATTCTTCATCATGCTTCTTCCGCGGCATCAAATTTTGAATCTCAGAAGTCGTTGCATTCGATGCCTAGATGTTTGAGTTAACCAAATCAGGGTCGACTGGTTGGACCAACCCAGACGGTCGGTCAATACAACAACAACCAAGCCTCATCCCATTGAGAAGGGTCGGCTCTAAGCATCGGAAAACGTCACTACACTTGATTTTATGCCATATCTTCCGTTAACTCCAGGTGTTTCGTATCTTGTCTTAAAATTTCTTTCCAAGTCTTTCTAAGATCTTCCTTTACCCCTTTTGCACTGAGCCTCCGTCTTATAGTCGTATCTTCTAACTGGAGCATCTGTAAGTATTCAGTTCACATGTCCAAACCATCTTAAACGAATTTTCTCTCATCTTAACTTCAATTGCGGCCCTACTTTATCTCGTATATCCTCGTTCGTAACCGTAGCATTTCTCGTACACATCCAATGAAGCATTCTCATCTCCGCTACACTCATTTTTTTGCACGTGTTTATTATTGACCACTTAACATTCCGTGCCATAAAGCATTGATGGCCTTATTAACCACCCATCATTTTTTTTGTAATGATGTAAGTTGACAGAGAGAAATTTTTCAAAGAAACAGAGAAGTGAGGAATTTGAATTGAAGAAGTGAAAAGACAGTTCATATGTTTCTGGGTGGATAATGAAATTAGGGATTTGGTAAAGAGAAGAAGACGAAGTTCGAAAGATATTTAAAGAAGACATTTGAAATTATCTAGTCGTTGTATACGGACCGACTTCTCTCGAGATCATCAAATCTGACGGTTAAAATCAGTAAACAATATCAAAGGTAATTTCTTGTTTTTCATGCACACGAAACAAACACAAAGTTTCATCATTAAAAACTTTATGGCACGACACTTGAGAGCGCACAAAGAACCGAATCACCATATGAAGACAAAAGGCCAAACGGTACGTATTCCAGCTTACTCCGAATGACATGGTCTTTAGATAACTATCCATCTTTAAGGGGAACAAGTGTCTTTCAGATATAGTTAGGGGCAATTGTGGGACCATGGTTTTTTAAGCCAGAGTAAGACTGATCCGAATATCACTACCTCAGAAGTCCGGTCATAGACTCATGGCTCCAAACAGAGTTGAATCAGACGAAGCAGCATTGCCACCATCACCTTGTCTTGGGGTAACGGGCGAAGTCCGAGCAACTTCACTGGAAAGATCATGCTTGTTCCACAAGATACGTGATTTGATCTGGTAAGGAATCAGCCAGATCTCAATGTGTCTTGGAGTTCCTACAATCTAGGAATTGGAGTGTGCCGCAAGTAATCACAACTTCTAAGAGGGCGTAATATCTACTTCTAAATATCCTCTAGGATTATCTTGGCTTAGAACAAGGATTCTATCCTAAAAAAGTTTGTCTCTAGTCATGCAATCTCTGCACTTTAATTCTCTTGCCCATTACTTGAGTCTTATACTTGCTTACTAACTTGACCCTTAGAGAGCATTTGGCTAGTACAAACCCCTTTCCCGGTCTTAGGCTTGCTCATGGTTGTGTGTTTTTTTTACAGGTTATTCGAATTTGTGAGTCTCTACCACTTACAGTGGTGCGCGAGTTTGGTTCCAACAGGGGCGGTGTCAAAGATGTTAGCGGTAGTGGTGATGATGGTGAGACAATTGAGAATGTTGTGGTGGTAGTGGCGATGATGACAGTAGTTGTAGCAAATGTTATTATGTTTTTTTTACTAAAATTTTAATTTCGTTTTATAATGTATCTTTTGTATCTAATATTTTGAAAACTGTTCTTGAAAAATAGAGGAAACATTAATTTGATGTTCTATAAAATTAAGACTAAATTTTATTTTTATTATTTTTCATTTTTTTAATTTTGTTTTCACAAAATAGTCCGTCAAACGCATTTTTCATCCTATCTGCAAAACAAAAAATTGTTTAGCAAAACAGTTGATGAACGAGCCCTAAATGTTTATCTACAAAGATTAAGATGTGGAATTATCGGTTATCTTTTAGGTTTAACTTATATGTTCCTTTTTTTGCTTATATGGACACCGAATTTAAATACTCGTGTAAAATTCACTCCAATATTTTATTTTATTTTAGATACAAATATTTTCAGTTATTTTTAAAGAAAAAAATTGAAAACATTGATGCATCTGGAAGCTAGTTGGTAGTAATGTATGTATTTAAAAATTCGCCTACACTAACTATTGCAGTGACGAAAGCGGAGAAAACAGAAACCGGAGGAGGAGCGTTGGATTGGACCATTTTCTATCCACGATTAATCGCACCGAACACGACGTAGTGACTGCCCATGATACGCTGACGCCCCTCGAATCTGGCCCCACCTAAACCAAAGCCAAGCCGTTAGACGCTTGAGCCCTACAAACTTAATATAAGCCAAGCCATTCTGTACTTATTAAAATTTTAAAAATACAAGAAAGCAAATATAAAATAATCTCTAAAGTTGTCATCTAGTACTACAGTTTAGTGATATTTCTCTTCATTTGTAAGTAAGATGTCTTCGGTTCGGTTCTCGCCAAAGACAAATTTGAACCACATTATTGCTAGCTCATTATGAGGCTAAGCCACTCTCTCCCTTAGTATAGATAATATCGTTTGTTAAACAAAAAATCTCTAAAGTTTTTTTGTTGATAACTTTCAAACGATTTTTCATCGTTAAAAGACTCGTCATATCTTTTGCGACTATTTCTGGATAATTATTTCGTCACTAAAAGTTTATTTAGTTTGAAAAAAATGTGAAAGAGAAAATAGAGACAACTAATCTCGGTTACCTGGTTACGAGGTTTTGAAAAAAAAATTGTAAAAATTATAGTTGTTTAATTTGGTTTTGTTGACAGGATTAATTTGGCCTTTTCACTCTATTTTGGGTGACAAGATAATTTTGATTAACGCGTTTATTTTTTATTGATGACAATTGATTTAGTTTGCAAAAATTAGTTTCTTTAACATTACTTAAATGTTATCTCTGTCATAAACCGGAAAGGCAACAGGCTATAGCCGGTGAAGAAGAAATTGCATTTGGATCGAATTTACGTTCATTTCATTTGCCAACTTTCTGCAGCGACTAGTGTACCTAACCCCAGTTATATTCTAACCCAATGTCTAACCCAAGTTGGTTTATTTAAAGCGAGAGGGTGTGACAGCCTTGCTGGGTTGTGAACTCCTTCACTCACCTTCCTCGCTCTGTCTCTCTCTCTCTCTCTCTGTAAGTCTCTGATTATTTCCCATTGTAGTAGATGAACACTCATATCATAGACTAAGCTTAGCTGTTTGAGTAATGATGTAGTGAGTGAGAGAGAGAGAGAGAGAGAGAGAGAAGAGAGAAAGAGAGTGAGAGTGTGTCTTGGTTGTTTGATTTACTTGTCCATTGGGGTAAAATTTTGGGTTTGCTTGTTGGGTTTTAATTTTTGGGTTGAGATATTTGGTTTTGTTTAATTTTGATGGGTACTGAGGGAGGAGGAGGAGAAGAAGTAGGATTGAAAGAGAAGAAAGATCATGAGGCAGCAGCAGCAGCAGCAGAGGGAGGAAGTAGGTTGTTGTACACCTGTTGTATACACCAGTACACAAGTTTGTCTAGTTGTTTCAGACATAATAGTACTTGTGCTTCTTCTTCCTTTGCTTCCTTTAAGTAAACAACATATGTTCCTCTAAATTATTAAAGATCCACTGGAAAACGTAATCGAGAAAGAACAAAAACATCTACAGAGAAAAGTAGAAAAAGAAGGGAGCTTTGATTGGTTTAATTTCTTCATCTGTTAAGATCCGGTATCAAACTTGTTTTAGCTCACTCACAAATTATGAAGAGGCTTGGAAGCTCAGATTCTTTGGGTGCTATGATTTCCATCTGCCCAATAACAGGTTAATTTTTTAGTTTCTAATAAAATATCCATTTTGTTTATTTAAATTTGCCCTTATTTTTTCTTCTATTGGTGTTTCCCCAAGATTCAGACATACACATACCATGTTTGTGTGTTTTTTTTTTTTGGTTTGGTTGTTACCTTTTTCATGATCGAACACCTAGAAAAAAAATAAGCTTTGAGATCATGACACTCGATTGCTTCTTTTATGTTTCAAATTCATCATGTTGCTTGTTGAATTCAATTCATGTTTTGTATTCTTCCTTTTCCTGTTTTGGAATTTTAATTTCCAGCCTACATACATATATATTTTGAGCGTATGAATCTAACATAGGGAAGAAAACCAACATGAGTTATATTGTCAATTGATTTTACGGTGTAACGTCAACTTCTTTTGAAATCTATTATTTTGCCTTTCTTAGTTGTCAAATTTTTGGAAAAACTAAGATTGGATTGGCTTTTTGTTTGCAGATGAACAGAGTCCAAGAAGCAACCATGTTTACAGCAGGGAATTCCAGTCCATGTTGGAAGGGTTAGATGAGGACGGTTGTGTGGAAGAGGCCGGCCGTGTTTCCGAGAAGAAGAGAAGATTGAACGTTGAACAAGTGAAGGCCCTGGAGAAAAACTTCGAGGTGGAGAACAAGCTTGAACCTGAAAGAAAGGTGAAGCTTGCCCAAGAACTTGGCCTCCAACCAAGACAAGTTTCCGTGTGGTTCCAGAACCGCCGTGCTCGTTGGAAAACCAAGCAATTGGAGCGCGATTACGGCGTTCTCAAAGCCGATTACGACTCGCTCAAGTGCAGCTACGATATCCTTCAACATGACAACGAAGCCCTTCTCAAAGAGGTATATACATGATCCACAACTCTATGGATATAAATTCTCTCTTGTCAAATAGTACGAGACGTTTTTTATATATATATAAAGAGCATCTTTAATAAGTTGTTCTCAATTGAAGTTTGTCGTCTCCATCTATAGTCTGACGATCATGTCTCGACGCCTTAATCAAGTTGCATGTGATGCAGTATCTTATAGAAATAAATGTTCGATTGTCAAACATAACATGACATTGATCAAGTTGTGGATATGATCTAAATCTTGGATCAACTGTTTATTTCTTGACTTGCAGATAAAGCAATTGAAAGCAAAATTCCAAGAGAACACAGAGAGCACCAATCCCTCGGCAAAACAAGAGAAACTCCTGGGGAAAGATCAATCCAGTTACCGGGCGGTTCACGAGGGGAGCCAGTCACCGCCACCCCCTCCGGAATCCTCCGTTCCAGAAACTGAATGCAAAGAGTTTAACTTTGAGAGCTTCAACAACACAAGTGGAGTACTAGAAGCCGTTTCATTGTTCCCAGATTTCAAAGATGGCTCTTCTGACAGTGACTCAAGCGCGATCTTGAACGAAGATAACAGTCCAAACTTGACTATGTCTTCATCTGGGATTCTCCAAAACCACCAGCTCATCAAGTCTCCGGCTTCCACTTCACTCAAATTCAACTGTTGTTCGTCGTCCTCGCCGACGCCATCGTCGATGAACTGCTTTCCGTTCCAAAAGAGCTATCAGCCTTCCGTGAAGGTGGAGGAGCACAACTTCTTTAGCAGTGAGGAGGCTTGTAGCTTCTTCTCCGATGAGCAAGCACCTTCACTTCAGTGGTACTGTCCTGATCAATGGAACTAAACCATAACAATCCAATCAATCCACTCCATCAGTCCCATCCAAAAAAGAAGAATTGGAATCCAAGAAATAGACCTTCCATGATTTTTGTTAAATGGGAAAGTGGGGTTGTGTATAAATTAATGTACTTTGGTCTCCACTGTGCAAAAGTGAAGTTTGAGAGCAACTGTAGAATGGAGGTGGGAGAGAGAGAGAGAGAGGAGAGGTTCACGTGGGTGGAAGGTGAGGACGAGCAAGGTATTTTCCTTGCCAAACCGTGCGGGATGATTGGGTCGTAATTAAAATTTCAGCTGTAAAAATGAGATGTCGGGAAAAAAAAAACTTTAGGAGGTAGAACTTCGTGTAATGGAGAAAATAATCATTGTGCCTCACTTTTTCCCTTCCATCCATGCTTCGCTTTTTACAATTTGAATGCTCGGTGGGCAGCTTTTTACAAAACTATTACGATAATTATATATATATTTTTTTTTAAAAGAAAACTATTACGATAATTAGAAGAGGAAGATTCGAACTAGATAAATAAAAACTCAAAATCATATTTATTAGGATATTTACCCACATGCGGTAGACAACTTATTTCTTTTGCCATGGAGCATGGCAGTGCCATATCCTTTTGAAGAGTATAATTTTACAAGAGCGTTTTTCTATTAGTAAGGGTCAGGTTGAGAATATTTTTTTTAAAGGCTTAATTGTAGTAGTGATCCGTGAATTTTAATCTTAGTTTAATTTTAATCTCTAAACTGTCATATTAGCTTTTTTAGTCTCGAACTAAACAATGTGTTATACCATTGATCATTTTCATTAACGTTGTATATTTTTTCATTAAATTTAAGGATTTACTAGAAACTTCATCCCACATCACTAAAAATGATTTTTAAAATGGTAAATTACATAGTAACCCCTTAGGTTTGAAGTCTATTACAACCTCATACAACATCTTTAAAACATTTCACTTTCATACCTCACGTACTGTTTTATTTCAAAATAATACATCCGTTACATTTTCCATCCATTGATCCGTTAAGCGCTGACGTGGCTGTCAAATGTGTGCCACGAGGCAAAATTTTTATTTTTTTAATTTTTTTTAAAAAAAGTCCTTTAGTTCGTCTTCCCCACCCCTCCTCCTCCTCCTCTTGTCTTCTCCCCATCTTCATCTAGTTCCCCCTGCAACCCAGAAAAAAAAAAAAACAAAAAAAAAAAAACCCTTCAGTTCGTCTTCCCCCCTCCTCCTCCCCTCTCTTCTCCCCCATCTTCATCTTCTTCCCCCAACCCCCCCCACCCCACCTGCAACCCAGAAAAAAAAAACAAAAAAAAATATTCAAATCCCATTTAAGCCAGGTTCGTGAGGTGAAGATGGGAGGAATGGGTGTTGGATTTAAGGAGTGGGGTGTGAAGAGGGTGGGTGCGGAGGGAGAGATATGGGTTTCTGAGTGTTGGGGGGGGGGGGATAATCGGGAATGGAGGTGGGGTGGGGGGGGGGAATAATTGGTGAGGTCAGTCACGGGAGGAGGGGGGATGGTAGGGGTCAATCGCGGGAGGAGGAGGAGGGGGAGGGTGGGGGTCAGTCGCGGCAGCAGGAGGGGGGAAGGGAGGGTGGGGGGAATAATCGGCAGGGAGGTGGGATGGTTTTTTTCTTCCTGGGTTTGGGGGGTTGCGGGCATTTGTTTCAGCTTTTGTTCTTTCTTTTTTTTAAGAAAATTCATGTAAAAAAAATTAAAAAAATCATTTTTTTTGCCACGTGGCACACATTTGGCAGCCATGTGGCACAAACGTGACAGCCACATTAGCGCTTAACGGATCAATGGATGGAAAATGTAACGGAGGTATTATTTTGAAATAAAACAGTACGTGAGGTATGAAAGTGAAATGTTTTAAAGATGTTGTATGGGGTTGTAATAGACCTCAAACCTGAAGGGTTACTATGTAATTTACCCTTTAAAATTTGAGAAATGAGAAAGAAAAAAAAAACCTAAATGGTTAGATTATTATTTTTATTTTTTTTTTGTGTGTAAGAAAATTGATTCATAGAATTTTTTTCGTAGTTCAATATGTGATTTGTTAGTTGTTTAAGTGTAGCCACAATTCGATCTCCTGCTTACTTTGAAATCACATTGCCTAGTATTTACAAGTTGCTAAAATCAGAACATTCTTATTTTGTATTTTTATAGCTCAAATGTCATTTTATTTTACGTTTTGGATATTAATTTTATATATGTTTTTTTAGCTTCTTCTATATTTTTTGAAGTTTTAGTGTGAAGTTCCTAATATACCCTTAGATTTAATGGAAGCATACGGCATAAGTGAAAAGAACCGCAACATAATATTAAGTTCGAGGACTAAAGAAACTAACTTAAAACGAGAATTTAAGATTTTTGGGCATTTTTGGTATCTTGTTACTTGTTTAATTCGTTTCCTATTTGCACTCTTGGAAAGTATAGGTTTAAGTTTAAGAGCACCATATAAGCAAACATCTAGGGTGCTAGGGTTATAATCTTTTCATATCATTCAATAATAACTTTAGAGGGCGTTTGTTACACCTCCTTAGGAGCGACTGGCTTGGACTAGCTTAAATAAGACTATAATCCTGCGTTTGGTAGGTTTTTGGACTACAATAAATGGGACTCGCCCCGACTAAGAATCATTCCGCGCTTCGCTAACCCTCGCTATCTAATCCCAAGCTTTCCCTTGGTGTTAAGGCGGACTAGAAAGGAAACGAGGCCATCATCCCCAATTCCCAACTTTCACTCTAATCCCTCTGCGCTCTGCTTATTCTTCTGCGGCGCCGTCACCGTGGCCAAGTTGTGGGTCGCTGCACCACCCAAGTACCCAACCCAACCTTCAAAGAAACCCAGCAATAGCATTCAACCACCCAGAAGGCAAGCAAATAATTTCCATGGAATTTTATAGAATATTTGTGAAAGAAGAACAAAAATTGAGGAAAAGAAAAAGGCGTAGTACTCTGCCTTCTTCTTTTGTGCAAATCACTGTTGTCGGTAAACGATACGGCCAAAATCGGTGTGTCGGTGGCGACCTATTGTCGCTGGACGGTACACCGAGAAGCGGATCGAGAAAGGTTAGCGATGAAGGTTGGGGGTTTTTAGGGATCAAGATGTGTTTTTTAAGTCTTAATTAATTTGAGAATATGGGTTGTCTTGAGTAATAGTGTGATCTAGGTTTGTGAAATAAGCATTGATTGTTAGCTTGGAATTTTACGAATTCAATTGGAGGTTTTCATAATTTTTCTTTATTTTTAATAAAAAAAATAAATTAAAATATAATAATAATAATAATTTATTGTTAGTCCAGCTTCTTAGTCCGACACTACAACAAACGCTTCACTAAGCTAGTCCAGCTTAGTTTAGTATAAGCCAGTCCAGCTTAGTCCCTGATGTTAATCCAGTCCGAGATATTCCGGTGCAACAAACGCACCCTTAAGGGTTTTCTCAATTCCTAGTGAATTCTAGTTGTTAGGGGATTATAATTTAGGGTATTTCATTCGCACTACTACAATATTACCTTTAGGTGGCGGATGATGGTGACGGATATTAGAAAATCATGTCGGATAAATTATATCCGACACATCATTTAATTACTGGCGGATATTATAAAAATCCTGTCGGTTATATCCGACATAAATTCCTGGCGGATATTTACTGGCGGATATCAAGAAAATACTAGCGGATATTTACTGGCGGTATTTTTGAATCTTTTTTTTTAATATTTTTTACATATTCTGGCGGTTTTTAAGTTAATGGTGGCGGTTATAACCGACAGAAATTGACTATTTTATTATTTTACTTTATGATGGTTATTATTTTAGTATTCTGGCGGTTATAACTGACATAAATGTAATTTTTATTATTTTAAAATGTTATATTGATTAAAAATAAATAAATAAACACATATTTAAAAAAAAAAATTCACTCCTGAACCTAAAGTCTAATGAACCCAAGTCCCACAAGCCATAAATTTTCTGAGAGAATAATAACAACAGACTACAATCTAAAACTCTATCATTTTTGTAATAAGGATTATGCTCATTCACAGGCAAGCAACAAGATACAAAGAAATTTAAACAATTTTTTCCAATGCGTCACAATGCACATTGTCTGGCACATAAACACACATGAACATCTGGTGTACTTTATCATGTCTGATTTTATTATTTTAAAATGTTATATTGATTAAAAATAAATAAACACATGTTTTAAATATTATATTTTTTGCGATTTTTTACACATGCTATCTCATAGTATATACGAACATATTTGATGGTTGGATTGTTGAAACTAATTTCGTAGAATGCATATCCTATCAAATTGATAGAATTAACAAACACTTAAGAGTTAATGTTTACTTCCATTAAGTATAAGATTTATCCACTAGTGTAAATATTTTAAATTGAAGATCGAATTCATTCATTGCATTCTTATAGGATCGAGGAGTGTAGCTGCAAAAAATCATCAAAATCGGAGCTAAAATAACCGTTAAATTGTGATTTTTCGTTTATAACCGTCGAAAACTTTTGTTTTGTTACCTAATCTCTGAACGTTTGTTTTTTGTGATTTTTTACGTATGTGATCTCGGAGTGTGTACAAACAAGTTTGACAGTTAGATCATTGAAAAAAGTTTCGTAGAATGTGTATCGCGTCAAAATGGTAGATTAAATAAACACTTAAGAGTTAATGTTATACTTCCATTAAGTACAAAATAAGATTTTGTGGTATCCACTAGTGTAAATATTTTAAATTGAAGATCAAATTCATTCATTGCATTCTTATAGGATCGAGGAGTGTAGCTACAAAAAATCATCAAAATCGGAGCTAAAATAACCGTTAAATTGTGATTTTTCGTTTATAACCGTCGAAAACTTTTGTTTGTTACCTAATCTCTGAACGTTTATTTTTTGTGATTTTTTACGTATGTGATCTCTGAGTGTGTACAAACAAGTTTGACAGTTAGATCATTGAAAAAAGTTTCGTAGAATGTGTATCGCGTCAAAATGGTAGATTAAATAAACACTTAAGAGTTAATGTTATACTTCCATTAAGTATAAAATAAGATTTTGTGGTATCCACTAGTGTAAATATTTTCAATTGAAGATCAAATTCATTCATTACATTCTTATAGGGTCGAGGAGTGTAGCTGTAAAAAATCATTAAAAATCGGAGCTAAAATAAGCATTAAATTGTGATTTTTCATTTATAACCGTCGAAAACTTTTGTTCCGTTACGTAATCTGTGAATGTTTGTTTTTTACGATTTTTTACGTATGCAATCTCGGAGTGTGTACAAATAAGTTTGACGGTTCAATCGTTGAAAAATACTTCGTAGAATGCGTAGCATCAAACGGTAGATTAAACAAACACTTAAGAGTTAATGTTATACTTCCATTAAGTATAAAATAAGATTTATCCACTAGTGTAAATATTTTAAATTGAAGATTAAATTCGTTCAATGCATTCTTATAGGGTCGAGGAGTGTAGCTGTAAAAAATCATCAAAATCGGAGCTAAAATAACCGTTAAATTGTGATTTTTCGTTTATAACCGTCGAAAACTTTTTTTTTGTTACCTAATTTCTGAACGTTTGTTTTTTGTGATTTTTTATGTATGTGATCTCGGAGTGTGTACGAACAAGTTTGACGGTTAGATCATTGAAAAAAGTTTCGTAGAATGTGTATCGCGTCAAAATGATAGATTAAATAAACACTTAAGAGTTAATGTTATACTTCCATTAAGTATAAAATAAGACTTTGTGGTATCCACTAGTGTAAATATTTTAAATTGAAGATCAAATTCATTCATTACATTCTTATAGGGTCGAGGAATTTAGCTGTAAAAAATCATTAAAATCGGAGCTAAAATAACCGTTAAATTGTGATTTTTCGTTTATAACCGTTGAAAACCTTTGTTCCGTTACGTAATCTGTGAATGTTTGTTTTTTACGTATGCAATCTCGGAGTGTGTACAAATAAGTTTGACGGTTCGATCGTTGAAAAATGCTTTGTAAAATGCGTATCGCATCAAAATGGTAGATTAAACAAACACTTAGAGTTAATGTCATACTTCTATTAAGTATAAAATAAGATTTATCCACTAGTGTAAATATTTAAAATTGAAGATCGAATTTGTTCAATGCATTCTTATAGGGTCAAGGAGTGTAGCTGGAAAAAATCATCAAAATCGGAGCTAAAGTAACCGTTAAATTGTGAATTTTCGTTTATAACCGTTGAAAACTTTTGTTCCGTTACCTAACCTCTTAATGTTTGTTTTTTGTGATTTTTTACGTATACGATCTTGGAGTGTGTAAAAACAAGTTTGAGGGTTGGATCGTTGTAAAACGCTTCGTAGAATGCGTATCGCATCAAAATGGTAGATTAAACAAACACTTAGAGTTAATGTTATACTTCCATTAAGTATAAGTGTAAATATTTTAAATTGAATATCAAATTTATTCATTAGAAAATATTTATTTATGTTTTTCAAGTATTGATTAGACAATATTTAGTTTGTATGATGACATTTTCATTGTACAATTCTTTTTTTGTTTCTTTATCGCATATTTTACATGCATTATTCTCTATTAAACCAAAAGTGTAAAAATTATCTATTAAACCAAACAATTATTTATTTAAATTTTAAAAACATATTCTATTTAAATACATATTATTTATTTATTTATAAAACCAAACAATTATTATTTTATTTTTTTAAATCGTAACAAAATTTTGGGGGGAATTTAAAATTTTGAGGGAAATTTTAAAATTTTCAGAGGGAAAATTTTGCCGCCTTTTTTCTTCTGTCGGTTATAACCGACAGTAATGAAAAATGTCTGTCGGTTTTTATTTTAAAAAATGTTTCTGTCGGTTTTAACCGACAGTAATTAAATTAACCTAAATTTTTAAAACCACTCCATCTTCCTTGCGCCGATGCTTCTTCCTTCCCCCTATTCTCCTGTCCTCATTTCCTTCTCCTTCTCCTCTCTTCTTTTCTATTATGTTCGAACACTTGCAACCCATTCCAAACAACAATTCCACACACACTGCAAATAGACTCTCTCTCTCTCGTTGGTGTCTGTCTCACACTCACAACACAGTAGCTAAGCTACCAAGCTTAGCTAGCTAACAGAAAGTTAAAGCCCCGGTCACTTTGTCTGTCTCTGGGAATTGAAATTACAACATGCACCAACTCATCTGCTTCTTCTTGTTCAAGCTTGAGAAGTTGCAGAGTTCCCATGGCGGACAATCTTGACCAGTCCTTCCCCCTTCTTCAAGAAATCCTAAACTCGCTCTCCTAATCAGTCGATCAACCCCAAACCTCCGTCTCAGAGCTCATCAGCTTCCTCAATTCAACCCTAGACGCCGCTCTGTCAGACCCAGAAAACAAAGACGCAAAAGCCAACGTCTTCTGAGCTCTCACGAAAGTCCACCAATTCGTCTTTTCCCCTTCACTCAACTAGGTTTCGTTTCGTTAAAGTCGTCTGCTTTTGGTCCTTTGCTTGTTTGTGCAGTTTGATGTATACCAACTATTTGATTGTTTGCCCAGGTGATCATCGAAGCACTCTCATTTGAGTTGCCAATGGAGGTTTCAAATTTCGGAGGCGTCTTCGATGGATGCCTGGAGGTCGTTGAGTGCACCATTGATTGCTTTATATCAATGTGTAGTCCACGAGACATGCTTTCGATTCTTTGTGAGGTATGTGGCCTTTTTAGTGATTTTTATGTGAATTTGATACTTGTTGTATTGATGGTTTTGTTGGGTTTTTAGTTCTTTGATGATTTTTTATTGTGAATGGCTTCTCATCAGAAATTATTAAACATCGGATTTGCTATGCAGTTATACAATTGCTCTCTCCAATCCATCGATTAGTCCACTCGATTGCTTGGAATAAATTGAAGGTAGTTAATTAAATTACTTTGCTTCTTTTCCGATCGACTGTATATATTAGTGCTAGATGCCTTGCCTAAGACTTTGAACCAGGGTTGGATGAAGTGATGGAGGGAGGCAGACAATGGTGACATACGATGGGAATGGGCGGAGGAGTCGGATGACGGGTCGTGGACTAAGAAAATGGTGCCCATTATTGCTCCCTTGCCTAAGACTTTAAGGGCCCTGACAGTCACCGGCGAGATCGAGCTCCAGCGAGGTTGGATGGTGAATGCGGGGATATGGAAAATGCAGAAAGTGATTTGAATTTTTTTTTATTATTAATATAATTTCTGTCGGTTTTAGCCGACAGAAAGTCCTTTTATTTGTTGATTATCAATTTATTTCTGTCGGTTTTATCCGACAGTAAATGGTTTTATTTATGCATTTTTAATAAATTTCTGCCGGATGGTTTAATCATTTTCTGTCGGTTTTGTGCCGACAGAAATACGGTCTGTCGGTTATATCCGACACAATTTTTGTCGGTTTTAGAGTATTTTCTGTTGGAAAATTAATTTCCTGACGTAGACAATTTTGTCGCTTATTATATCCGCCACTGCATCCATTTTCTGTCGGATTTTGCTTAAAATTCGACAGTAATATATGTTTTTTGTCGGTTTTCAAAACGCCACTAATAACTGGTTTCCTAGTAGTGTCGATGTCCCTACTCACTAGATCATACTACATAAAAACTAATTTGAGAGGTCATGGAACCCTATATCCTGTCGGATTCCATGAGAGATTTGGAATCCAAATCTGGTTCCTCGAGAGGTTCAGAATCCCGTGCATAGTTTCTATCCGTTTTCATTAGAAGTTCAGGAATCTTATTTTGTGTATCTTTGCTATCTTGTTCTATGTGAAGTTCTAGAATGCGTAACTTTATAAACTATGTCGCTCTAACCTATTATTTTATTATACATATGAAAGAGATGATTGAGTGCATATATGAATCAATCATAAAAAGACGGTCGGATGCCGGTGTGAATTTAATGGAGATTTTGAGCGAGGTTATTATATATATATGCAATCAAGAAGCTGAACTCCGACTTGCAAATCCAAGAGAGCACTGAGATCGCGAGCAAACCAATAACAAAAACCTTGATTTCCAATTTTAAGAAAGCAGAAATGGAGAAAAGAAAAAGACAAATAAAGATGACCCTTAAAAAATGTGCCACATGATTGGATCCCAAATATTCGTGTCCTCCTCCTTCCTTTGTCAGCCGCAGTTTTGAGATCAAATCTTGCATCTAAAAAGAGGTTATGCCTCTCATTATTAATTGACATATATTAAGTTTTTGACCAAAAAAATAATAAAAAATTCTATGTTTATAAATACTTGTTAATTCTCATTTACTATTACAGTCTGGTGATATTCTTTTACTTAGAATTGAGAGGTCTTAGGTTCGAATCTCGTGGATGGCGAATTCGATACAAAATTAGGGTACCCATTGGATGACTTAGCCGACCTCCCACTCTCCTTAGTGTAAAAATATCGATGTACTAAAAAATAAATAAATAAATACGAGTCAGTTAAAGATAGGGGCCACACAGAGGCCACACTCATTTTGGGTGTAGAAGATTTGGTGTCCAGTTTTTTGGTTGCACACAACAATATGCAACTTTTATGTTTAAAAAATTGAAAAATTAGGTTTCGGTCCCTAGTTACTACTGCTCTATGACTAAAAACTTGTTGGTTTTCAAATTTAATCCAAGTCCCTAGACTTTGTCACATTATTATTTTACTATTAATGTATTTTCATGTTAATTATTTTATTTTTTAATTTAAAAATTATAATTTCAAATTCAAATAAATAACTCATTTATTTTCAATCTTTGTTGAAAAACAATTGATTTTCAAAGTAGGGTATTCATCTTTCTCTCTTTCTCCCTTGCCCCCTTTCAATGTTCTTCATACACTAATCATTTAGTAAATAACCAATTGTATATACAAACCACATAGATTCATAGTACTATGTAATGGGTACAATTTTTTTTCACTTGTAGCATATGTACCCATAAGCCTTTTGATCGATCATTCAGAATCTACCCCATGCTAATGTACCCATACTAATATCAATACATTAATTGATTTATCTACCCATATTATATACCTCTCAATATTGTATTAAAATACCTCTTGACCATCATATACCAGATGTGGCACATAATGGCCTTAAATAGAGCTTCATAGGACTTGAAATTTCTCTGCTCACTCAATTCCTTGATACTATCAAACAACTTAATAGACTCGTTGACACACCCCGACCTAAATCAGGGCGTGCTGGCCGTCACGTGAGAGTGACGTAACCATGTGCACAGTGCGGAAGCAAAAGAGATATAAGGAATTACGAATAAACAAAAACCAAATCAACTAGAGTACTAGCTAAGATAGGGTGCTAGTGAGAGATTAAGTGTGAAATACACAACTAGAGCATAAATATCCTAAGTGTAGTCAAGCAGGACAAGTACTAATTATTCAACACCCAAAGGTGATCCTACATTAATGATATTCTGTCAGAACCCCCGTCGAAATCCCCGTGATCCACCAAGCACTTCTACCTAAAACCTGGAGGGGCGCAAAACAGAAAGTGTGAGTGGGCAAAAACAAAGCTTTTCAAAATCATTTCATTTCTCAAAAGTTCTAACCCCTCGCCTTTCCCAGAAAATATAATATATGCTATATCAGAAATCATACTCAAGATGAAAATCCATAGAAGTATACCATGCCAAAGTATCTCAATGCAATGCAATAGGTAATCCAGACAAAAATATATCAATGCCAGATATCGCATCATCCAAATTCCTCTAACTCAATCTGCACGGCTGAATATATATATAGCTCATAACCAATCTCAATCATATCAAATCAAATCCTGCACACGAGTCGGGGCCACCTAAAGTGGTCTGCACGACAAGACTAGGTGTAAAATAAATATGCTCTAGTGCTACGATCACGTGAAGGCTGTGCAAATAATCGCGGGTCATCTACGAGTCGGAACCACCTAAAGTGGTATGTACGACAAGCCTGTGCACCTAACTTGGATCCAAGGTGAGCATATGGTGCGGGAGATGAACATCACGTGAAGAACTGAGCCCTAACTCTGGGCGGGAGCACTAACACCGGGTGCAAGTTTATGAGCTTTCATCACATCACATGATAACTCGCATAACTGAAGTAATCTCACATCTTTAATTTATAAACTTACCTGGTACTTACCTGTGCGTCCGCAACACCAATCATAATTATATGCAACTACTAATGCATAAATAAAATAGGCAGATACTTTGCATGGCATTTCAAAACGTATAATCATTCAAATTCATTTTCTGGGAAAAACTCAAGTATATAGGTATTACGGAAAACCAAAAGCCCACTCACTGATATGTCGAAGGGTTGTAGCCCCCGAGCCTCAATTGATGGCGCTCGTCCTTAGGATAGGTCTCACCTATATGCGAAATAACTGAATAAACGTTATTTAAAGCATATACACAAAACTAGGAAATAACTTCTCATACAAAGCTCAAATGGGGTATTTGAATATACCACCATGATCTACTCAACCTCAGGAACATCCCCATATTTTTAGAAAAAAATTTCATGATCCCACGCGCCGGCCAAGGCACGACCAGACGCGTTGTCCATGTGCAGGCACGTGCATGGCACACTAAACGGATTCCCTAACGGCGTTAGGGAATATTCCGTTAAATATAAGCATATACCGTTAAATATACCTGACGCCGTCAATCGCCGTTAGGAATATTCCGTCAAAGTTGACGGAATATTCGTCTTCTTCTCCGACGAGTCACCGGATTCCGTCGCCGTCGCCGGAAATTGGGAAATTTTTCTAAACTTCATATCTTCTTCATTTCTCAACCAAAATTCATGAAATTTAAACCAAAATGAAGCTTACAACGAGAAACAAAACCTTACCAAATTTAAGCCCTAAAATCCACGGGATCGTGCCGGAAAAAGGCACGATAATCCTGCCAACTCTACAACTCTTCGAACCCGAGCCTCCCGACGTCCAAATCGCTCCAAAGTTATTCCCCGAGCTTCGTGAAGGTGTTTTAAGGCTCTTTATAACCTTAAAATTCCTTGAAAACTTCATAACCACGAGTGCATGAACAATACTCAAAATCTGAGATTTTGAGTTCTCGGGTTTTCGAAGGTTTCTCGTCCAACCACAGGTATAGAACAACTCCTGAGCTTACTAGGAGTTCCAAATTGCCAACTACACCCTCGATCTGCGACTGGAAGTGTTGGCTTGGAAGTTGTCCGTACGTTGTAAGGAAAATGAATGAAATCCGAGAGAAGAAGAGAGAGAAGGGTCAACGGGTTGCTTGGGTGTGTGTGAGTGGTCCTAATTGGGCCAACCAAACAAAAAAAAAAACAACTAAAACCTTAAGTTCTAATTGGGTCCAAGTACTTAGGAAAGAGAATAATTGGTCCACAACCACAACTTAACCCACACAACACCACAAACGCTCAAGGGTACTATAGTCATTTCACACTATCGAGGAAAAGTTTCGGGACGGGCTATCACACTCTTGAATAATGATAACCATACCGTAGCCCTCCTTAACGACGTTGTTCTATGTTTTTTTTAAACCAGGACCAAAAAGACGTCGTTTTGGCCTGGGTATTTATTAAAATAAAACGCAAAAGAAGTAGCGAAGAATAAAACACAAAAGTAGCGCAACAGATTTCGACGGCAGCTCAGAAGACCAGAGGGGCGAAATCGTTACTCTCAATGGCGATTCCTGACGACTGAAGGGGCGGTTGCCCCTCCTTGTCCCCATGTAGCTTCTCCCAAGTGCAAGTGCTTATATGTAATTTGGGCTACTTCCCATATTATCAATTGGTTTTGTATTGGAACCTCAATTTTTTTATGGTATCATAGGAAGTTATCGCAGGTGTGGCTCTACGTCACTCGATTTGTGTTGTCACATGTTAGGCTTAAAAATTTGCTACACATGAGGCCGAGTGTTAAGAGTACAAATTTCGTATCGATAAAAAAATAAATCTTCATGTGTTTATAAGTAATTTGAGATACTTCTTATATTATCAATTGATTTTATAGTATAACCTAACTTTTTCAGTTGGATTATTACTAACCCATTTCATTAAGTAAGAATATGAAGTTCTTAATATTCATGACAATATTGTCGTATAACTAGATTTTTTTTCCATGACTATGCATTGTCACGTATTGTAAACATCTTTAACACCTCGAAACAAGTAAAGGTGATTTGAATGAAAATCATTACAAACTCCAATATCTTAATACGAATTTAATACACGAATATATACATATACAAAATATAAGAGGTTGGATTCTGAGATTTTTGAAAACTAGATATGCACACAAATCTTTTTATGCAGAAGCACCATCAATAGAAAGTAGGAAGATGGTGCCGCGTACGAGTGCTTCACTTCAATCAGTTGCTTGTAATCTTTTTCTTTTTGTAACTTTCACATACATTTGGGTTCCAGCAATGACTTTTGCCTCTTGCATCTTTTTTGTGGAGTACGGCTTCGGCAACAGCGTAATCATCGCTTCCCTCTGACTTTGAGTGCCAGACGTGCACATGGCGTTTGGCGCCCTCTCCGCTGATATTCTGCTCCGACTTTTGAGAGTGTGCGTACGACTTCACTAGACTTATTTGTGTACACGTGTGCGATTGGAGTTATTTTAGGATGAATGACTTTGTACATGGTCACTTTGACGTCTCGTAACAACAATATAATGTTAAGTGTATCTTTAGTATGCATGTCGTTTTTCATTAGCAAAGAACGTTAAGATAATAGTGTATTTAATGTCGATGCAAATTTTTGCCGTCCTTCATTTTAACAAAAATGTACCTGCAAAACAATCAACACATTTGATCAAATACCAAAAGCCTCACGCACCCATGATGAGCGGGAGAGGATTTTGGCCAATGGATCTCCAATGCTTAAGTTAGTCTCTCTGAAAAAGTGAGTGTTTAGAGTTTTTTGTGTGTAGAAAAGCATACTCATTTTTTGTGGAGAAATGGGATATTTATAGGGAGTATGGCCAGCCTTTAGGGTAGGATTTAGTGAGAATATTCCAAAACATTGTGCAAGTAATAAATCCTATCTTTAATGTTTTTGACTTTTCCTTGCCACGAGCAAGGGAGCTTTGAGCAGTCGTTAGTCAGTTACTTGAACTTCTAGGGATGTTGAGTTGGATGTGGGAGTATTTGAGAAGTCTGTTCATTTAATGAGGGCAATCTTGTCTTTCTTGGGCAAGAGTCCACATGTTGCCTCCAGAATTTTTAGGATTATTTTTGGGTCCACAAATGCCACCATACCTGCTGGCATTGTTCTAAAAATCCCCACCTAGTGTCTCCTAGGCCTACCTAGGCGCTAGGCGATTGGCCACTGCCCCGATTAAGGCGTTTGAAAATTAAGAAATGACGCATATACCTGCTGAGGTGCCTGCCTAGCCCGCTCAGACTTGCCTAGGCACCCGCCTATGTTGCGACTCACTTAGACATAAAATAGATAACTTTGATTTTGCATTTTATTTTTTTCAATAAATTGTAAGGGACTTGTTGAATACACATTATATGCATGTTCCCCAACTTGCTGCCCAGCTAGCGCCTAACGTCTTTTAGAACCTTGCCTGCTGGGTTGCTTGTAGGAAAGGGCATTAGGTGTAGAAATCCTAAGTTGTTTTGGTAAGCATGAAGTTATTTACCAATTTGATGTAGATTCTCACTTCGACTTGGAATTAAATTATTCTAGGAAAGGGCTTTTAATTTGCACCAAAACCTATTTAAGTTTGCCTTAAGCAGGGCATTAAATAAATTAGGAGAGCAATTTTTATCCAAGAAAGAGAGAAAACCAGAGGATATTTATTCCCCCACCCCTAGCATTATTCTTCGCTTACACGTGCAAAGAATTGTCTTCCGTTGCTTTCCTTCATCTTCGTGCCGCACCAAGGTAATACAAATTTAATTTTCTTTATCTTCTTCTTAGGTGGTGTTGGGCAACCATTAGGGTGGTGTGGCACGTCGGCTGGCAAGGGCTAAGAGTCGGCTCGGCGTGGGCCCAAGAGGTGGCGTGGTAGGGGACACAATTTGGACTGCTCAGCTTGGCTGGAGCCAAGGATGGCTGCGCGGTTGGGGCCCCAGCTTGAGGCACTAGGGCGCAGTGCTGGGTGAGCTGCATGGCTCAAGCCTTTTGGGCTCTTGGACCTAGCATGGGCCAGGTCGGCGAGTGAGAGAAAAAAGGAGGCCGTGGGCCTCTTAGGCTGCTGGAATGTGGGCATGTAGGCTTCCCACCTGTTGGATCGAGAGAAAATAATGTGGGACGAGCCTGCATAGGCTTGAGGTCTCGTCATAAACCGTTTCATCTCCCGAGCAAAAGGGATCATGACTGGGCCAAAGACACCTTGGAAATCAGGGGAGAGTGGGAATCCGACTTCTTGAAGGAAATTTTGAGAAAAACATGTTCATTTAAGCAACATCTATTAGCATGCAATTAACAATTAAAAGCGGAATCATGCTTGTATGCACTTAAAAACAAAACATTAACCATGAAATTCAAAGCCTAGTAGATTGGTGAACCAAGACTCAACTCAAAACAAAGTGAGTTGAGAAATTTGTACCTTTGTAGATTCCTCTTTGCATAAGCAAATGCTAATCACCCAAGGAGAGGGCCTTCATTCCTTGCTTCTTAGATCCATGGATTTGGATGGAAGAATAGGATTCTCCAAGTTCCCAAAGTTGAGAACCTCTAAGTCTCTTCACCAAGGTAAGATGTGAAGAAGAGATGAGTGACCTAGAGGAAGTAAGATTGCTAGCTAAATTCCTCTAGGGTGGCCGGCCTCTTAGAGAGAAAAGAGAGCTTTGTGTTCTCATATTTTCTCCAAAAGAAACCCTAAATGAATTTTGGCTATAAAGTCATATTTATACCTTTATTCATTGGAGTGGCAACCTTGTAATTAAGTCCAAAACCCACTCCTTCTCTAAATGGCCGGCCATAGGGTTTCATTGGGCTTTTAGGGCCTTTGTGAATTATTTGTCATTAAGTTGTCATACAACTTAAGTCAATGGGCTTGACGTTCGAAGCCCATTGGGCCTTGAGGCCCAATACTAACCCGAGGTCTTTTAACGAACTTTATTCGTTTGATTAACTAACATATTAATTAATCCTTGCCATAAATAATTAAACCATTTAATTATTCTTACTCATCTCCGTTGTTTCTTCAATCTCTACCTTACACGGTGTATGATCCATTAGGTTCCTTTTAGCGAGGCAGTGAGCGATTAGAACACTTTCAAATCGATTGTGAATTGAAACTTACTTTCAATTCTCCCTTTAGTGTTTATACACGTTTAGGGCTTCCACAAACCATGAGTGACACCTAGCAGCATATCATGGTTACCCAAGCTAATCAGAAGAGGTGGAGAACCTATTCAGTTTAGGATTACAATGCAATACGGTCTTTCTCTAATACAATACTCTTGACCACATTGTTTGGTTTGATAGTTTATTCATGTCGACTATCCAATGTGATTCATTTACTTATATGATTACCTCGAATGTGATTTGGAATGACTTCCTAAATCTCATTCATACTCTGGCCAGAGATTCTTAATCATATCATAGAGTATTCTCCCTCAAACGGTTTGAAGGTTAGAGATCCCTTGTTGCGCATTTAATTGCCTCCATGGCTAAGTGGCTTAACCCCAACTATGCCGTGGACACCCGCGAATGGAGTGACTTTGACATAGTCAAAGATCAAGGACCTAACCACAAGACAACTATGATGCCTCAGGTCAAAGGACTACTTTGCATTATCCCAACCATGAGTTCTCATGTGACATGAGTATGAGAATTCCTCGTTGATCGTGTTCAGTGGACTCATTCGCTATTGAGCACCTACATGCTTGTCTTGGTGTCAATCACACCAATGACTCGAGACTAGTCACTGTCCCTAAGAGAAGACATAGCATGTACTGATCTTAACGGACTGTCAATGCCCAATTGGCAATCCTATGATCAGGAACGTTTAGGATATGTATACGAAAGAGAATGGTCTCATGAATCTAACTTCTTTAAATTACATTCTCCTAATTACATATTCCTTGGACTTATCGTTTAAGCATATAACATTTATATGAGACGGCTTAAACAATAATCTTTGCACTTGATATTAAACTAGATTAGTTCAACATGTGAAATGTCCGTAAAGTATCATCATATGATTGGTTTTAGGGCACATTTCCAACACTTATTGCCCGAGTTGCACGTTCCGATTGAGTTCATCGATGGTAATTGAACTGCCTCATCTTTGGGCTGCTTTATGCTAGTGTTGAGCTGTTTTTGACTTGTTCATTGAATGTCCTCTTCTGCTTGCGTAGATTCAGAATTTGGCTAAACTCCCAAGGCTTTGTCGGATATGAAGAAAGTGAGCATTTCGACTTCTTTTGTTGCCTGTGAGGGTCTGCCCACTATTGAGAAGCTTGTGCTTGATTTAACTTTTCCCAAGGGGAAGAAATATGTTGTTGAATCTGAGCCTGTGAAGCTTGCTGCTCTGAATGTGGCTAGAATGATTGCTGATAAGATTGCATATTGTAGAAGTTCTGTTGTGCCCCCAGTATCTGGGTCTGAATTGAGACATCCGTCTAAAGCTAAGTTCGGTCTAGCTTTAGAGAGGCTTGCTGCCACGAAGAGCAAAAATGAGGATTCTGTTAGTAAAGTGGCACCTGGGCCCGTTCTTCTTGCTGCAGGGACTAATTTGCTTATTAATTAAGAAGGAAGAGTCTGGTCGTGTGGGCAATTGTGAGAAATCCACCAAGCTTGCTTCTAGAAAGTTGATTGAGATTTGTGCACTGTTAAAACCTGATCTGCTCGAGGACATGGATACATGCGCCAAGTTTGTTGATAACGTTGGGAAGGTCGTTGACTCGAGTTCCTTGTGAAGCGTACGACCCATTATAGGAGGAGTTCTTTTCTTGCTTTGATGCAGATGACTACGATCCTGGTAGTCGAGTCCATGCGCATTGACAAAGATGAAGCCAAGGCTACTAGGGAGATGAAGTTGCTCATGGTAGCTGAAGCTCGTTCGGTTGCTGAGAAAATAAAAAGTTGTAGTCCGAAGTTGCTGTCTTGAAGGTGTCTAATGTCTCTTCCCCATTTCTTTGTAGCTTGAGACTGTTCGCCAGAAGATTGATGACTTGAAGGTTAGGCTTAACGCAATCCAAGTGAAGTATTATGTTGCAGAGAAGGAGAATTGTGACTACATACCTCAGATTCCGGGTCTTGAGCGTGCCGTTTCAGAGTTACGGTATGCCGGTTACGCAAAGGATGAAGAACTGATTGCCATATATAATCAGGTGATTTACTTGTAGAATATCGTCAAGAGGTTTAAGCCCAAGAAATTGGAACTTCAAGGTGCACTGAAAATCAACGAGGACTTGAAAAAGGAAGTGGATGAGCTGCAACATGTTCGTATTGGTCTACTTGAAGAGAACGAGCAGTTGAAGGGCGAGAAGGTTAGTCTTGAGGCTTCGCTTACCCAGGATCGGGCCAATTTCTACAAGTTGAGCTATGTAGACCATCTTCGATAGGTTGTCAGATTATGAGTTTGTTGGTAAATACTTGGAAACTTTCTCCGTTTCTCCAAAGGATCTGCTTGACTTTTCTTTCGAGGCCACTCTTGGCAAGATAATTGGTGATTATGACGCCCAAACAAGGGCAACTGAGGATGGTGTCGCCCAGGCTGGGGGTTGCTGAAGGTGAATGCATGAAAATGTCGTTGTTTGGAGCAATGTGGCTACTAAAGATTGGGCGACTAAGTAGCCAAGAGGTGTCCAAGCTGCTGAAAAGTAGTCTTTTTAGGTAGACTATAAGATTTACTTTCATTGGGCAAATAATAATTTCTATTAACGTTACTTAATTCTATAGAGCATTATCAATTTCATTGGAGGAATGGTAATTTCAATAATGTTACTTGATTCTATAGAGTATTATCGAGTAGAAACAGATGGCCCGATTTAATTTGTTCATGTCATCATATTCGAAGGATGTATTTTACTTAGGGCCATGTCATTCATCAATCCCGAGTTGAGTATATTATGCTTTATTTATTATTATTTCAATTACAAATTCAAATTACCAACTTACAGTGTGGAAAGATTTTCCAGTTAACACAAGTCAATACGCTATATATCATGATACAAGTAAAAGAACATTGCAAAATATATTTTTTTCACTCATATTACGATATATAGTGTATAGACTCATATTCTGCTTACATTAAAAAATCTGTCCTACACTGTGTACTCTTATAATTTAATATTAATTAGTTCGAATATGCGGTAAGCTGTGGGAAACAGAAGATATTCCAATCCAACTTCCAATCCAACATTAATATATAGACCTGGACGAATGGCTACAAGCCTACAGGCTTGGCTTAGCTGTGGTACTACTAAAAGCTGGAGGTCCCCCACAATTTGTGGGCCGTGTCCCTTCTACCTTTCACTTTAATTTATAAGGGTATTGTAGAGCCATGTGATGGTGTCCCACGATGTATCATGCTGGCCGTTTTCGTCCCATCTTAATCAAGAGGTTAGCAATTTACATGAAATGGTTTACCATTCCATGTCGATTTAATAATGTAGTGTTATGTTTTAAAAAATTTAGATTATTGTTTCATTGTTATAAGACACCACGATAACCGTAAATTCTTATTGTTTTATTGTAATAAGACACCACGATAGTCGTAAATTTATTCCATATAAGTCATTTTCTATATAAAGAGAAATTCCAAGCTAAAGGAGACAGAGGATAGGTTTTTAGCAAATCATCATTTCTCGTCATTTGAGTATATGGAACACTTGAACTTCAACTTAAGGTAAATGATCACGCACGCTCTATTTATTCTTCTGCACACTTATATCTTAAACTGTCATTTGATATTCTTTTACTTTATTTGATCAAATATAAAAAATAAACAAGAACGTGTACAAAGAAAAAAAAATATGTAAAGAAACAATTTTTCTTAACTTGAATACAAATAGCAAAAGCACTATTAACAATAGCATTAAAAATCGATTCATGGAAAAGCACTCTTAAACACACATCTTTAATCTATCAATGAACCAAATAGTTTATCAGCAGTGAGGTGGTTATCTTTTCTTGTTCATTGATCGAACCTGCCTGCAGAGCATCTGGGCACATATATATATATATATATTGATAATTTAAAAGGAAGAATCTCATTGTTGCCTCTTTTTCCCACTTCAGGTGTTTCACGATGGTTTATTTTAATAGTGCTTTGGTCTGACTACCTCCACTGTCTCTATAGTATATACTTACTTTCCTCATCACCTCCATTTTTTCATAATTTTCTCAGGCAGCCTACATATAGGGTGGCATGCTCCACTTTGTTATCACAGGGAATTTTATATCTGAGCGCTTGATACAAAACCAAAAAGCACCCACATCGTTTTGGTCTTTTTTCTGTTGGCTATGCTTTTCCTCCTAATTTTTGTTCTTTCTCATTGTGTTTTTGTTATCATAAGCACTTAATTGTTTCAAATTGTTGAGGCCATCCAATCCAGTACAAATTCGAAAGATATTAGAAAATACCGAAGAGGTGGGAATCCTTCATACTTTTGATTGAATATTAGCCTAGTCTTTTGTATGGAGCAAATTGTTGTTGCAGGTGGGAGCTGATTGGGATTATATTATAGGAAAAAAAAATTATGAAACTTTTTAACATATCCTGAAAAGCACAAGAATAACAGGACATTAGAATTACAGATTTAATTAACTGAATTACAATAAATAATTACAATTAACTTATTCATAGAAGAGGAATCAACGCAAGCATAAGAATGTCTTTTACTCTCTCCAATAATTTAACTATTATTGTCAGAGTATGGACAATCCTTACATAGTTGTTAGGATATCTCTCAATCAAACCTATTACAAATGAGAGATGCTCTTAATCACAATAATATATTTTATGTCTCACCATAACAAGTCTTACCAAATAGTGATTACGTAATTGGTCAATCAGAGTTAAGGCTTTATTATTCTAGCCATATTGGGGGTTACAAAATCAATCGAATACCAAGTCACTTAAATGATAAGTTACTAAAAGATCAAGTGACGTAATTGACAAGTTATTGATACATACAATAATTCTTACATTCTCCCACTTGAGTATCAATAAATTTGTAAATTAGACAAATATCACCAGAATAATAGTGATCACTGAGTCTACAAAATTCTGTAACCAAACCCTAGTAAGATTGTCATTATTAACTTGAATGCAGATCAATAAAAATTTTCACACAATTTCACTATATTAGTATTCTATAACCATATCTACACTCAAAATAATCTTACATGTTGCCAACAACATTATGGCATCAAGGGTAATGTTCAATTACACTAATCCTTCAAAACAAAAGTAGTTCACAAAAGAGCTCAATAATATTGGTAACAAAATCAATTTTTTTGGTCAATTCAATATTTGATATAAGAGTAAAAGAACAAGTAAAAATACACCACACTATTTACAAAATTAAGATATCTTGTTAAAACTTATGAGCAAAACTTAAACCAAATTTCCTTTGACACTATTACCCCGAACACTTTAAAATTTTAATCCAAAAGGCAATCTCTTACTTCCATTGGTTAAAAGAGACAAAATTATGTAGGCAAATTATTACTCCCACTGATTAAGAGTCAAAAACCTTATAAATGCCTACAAAATGAAACAAAATGCCTTTTAAATACTTCCGCTCGCAAAGCATTAGTCATGGGATCTACAATCATAAAATTTGTGAGCTCAACATCTCTATTACAAGTAAATGCAGGGAAGTGATTCATGTGACTGAAAAACATACAAATTATTTAATCAGGTTGTTCATCAAATAGTTGACAGAAATAGAAAACTTTAACTGAACGTTTTGTGATTACAACAAAAGCATATAATTTCAATATCAGTTTCTACACAAAACACAAAGGGGCATTCATACATAGCTTCTACACTTTTGAGCTTGTTAATTTCATGTTTCATTATAGATTGATTAATAGTTAGACTGAATAAGAAAACACTTTTGAGCAGATTAATTATCCATCAATAAAAAATAAACCAGAAGTTCAATTTCTTGAACATCAAAGAAAAATTAATAAGCAAACACTTTTGAGCAAAAAATACTTATTAATCCTTCTTCATCCATAAGTCAAAAATTATATTTCATGTATCAGTTCATAATTGATAAACTAATATGGAGATCAAAGTCAACTTGATGTTGTTATGACCTGTTAATTCCTAAAGGTGTAAAATGACAAAAGTGCCCATGTTAGGCTAAGTGGAATTCTATATGGACGCTTGCGCTCAGGTCATAAATTTTTTCCTTTCTTGTAGTATCTTTGTATTACCAGTCGACACGAACGGGTGAGCGCTTGAATTTGGAGTTACAACGAAGAATTTACGAAACACGGAATGCCATTGTTTGGAAATATTTTCTTCTGTCATTTCTAGAGTTTGAGGTGCGCCAATGGGCACCACATCTCTCTCTCATGTTCCCCTCTCCATGTTCCCCCCTTCTTCTCAAGAGTAGGATTCTCTCCCCTCTTTTTTCCCTCCCCTTCCCTCCCTTCATATTTGAACAGTTGCGGTTAAGCCACGTCAATATCTTATATTAATTTTTTTTATAGAAAGAGAAAGACAAAATAGAGAATGTGAGAGGATGAGATGGAAAAAGCAAGGGAGAGAATCCTAGTCCTTCTTCTCATATCCCACTCTATCACTCCTCTATCTCACCTTTCTCTCATTTCTCTCTCATCTCGTTCACTCTCGTTTTCTGTCGAAACATACACCACCAACATCATAAATTTCTTCAACAAACAAGTTTTTGAACCGACTATCACCTTCCTCGTCTCACCACGATTTCATCTATGGTTTTTGTTTAGTGAAAATACTATGTCCGGATTCCTTGTGTTGTGTAGATGTATTTTCATGTATGGATTGTATGAAATGGTTGAGATTTGCTGCAGATTGGAGCTTAGGAAAGATGCCCAATTTTTTGGTGAGAAAATCGAGGGTCGGCGATGTTAGAGTTCTTTGAATCAACTATGTTTCTATGGAAGTAAGGAATCTGAAAGGTTAGAGAAAGATACAATATGAAGGAGTGCTCTGTTCTTCTCTCAAAGTCTGAGAGGTGATCTTTCATATATCTCACACAATACACGCACTAAGGCATATGTACATAACTCCTAGCCTTAGCTGGATATCCACAACCAACAATACAATCTCAGCCTTACACTTGTCATAATCTAAGACTAAGTGAATACACAATTCAAAACAAGGCTTATTTACTTTAACTTTACTTAGCTCACAGCTTATACACTAATACTCCCCTTTAAGCTTTGAGCTGATACAACTCCAAGCTTATCTCTGAGATAGTTGAATCTCTTTTTTGGTAAGGCCTTGGTAAAAATGTCTGCCACTTGTTCTTTGGTTGGACAGTATACCAAATCAACAATTACCTGCTGCAAAGCATCCTTTATGAAGTGATATCTTCTGTCAATGTGCTTAGTCCTTTGGTGAAACATTGGATTTTTAGTTATTGAGATTGCAGAGGTATTGTCACACTGCAAAGGAGTTGCTTCAGCTTGTAACTCTCCAAAATCTTCAAGAACAAACCTGATCCATATAGCTTGAGATGTTGCTTCGGCAGCACTAATGTATTCAGCCTCTGCTGTGGATAGTGCCACACAATTTTGTTTCACAGAAGCCCATGAGAACACTCCACTGCCAAATGAAAAAGCATAGCCTGAGGTACTCTTGCTGTCATCTATTGATCATCCCCAATCACTATCACAGAAACCAACTAAAACTGCATTCTTGCCTTTCATATAATGCAAACCATAATCCAATGTTCCTTTGATATATCTGAGCACTCTCTTAGCTATCCCATAATGCTTGTTAGAAGGACCATGCATATATCTAGCTAACAAACTAGCTGCATACATCACATCTGGTCTTGTAGCAGTAAGATACAATAAACTGCCTACAAGTTTTCTGTATTTTTCTTCATCTGCTGCACAACTGCCATCTTCTTTACTTAACTTCTCAGTAGCCACAAGAGGTATAGAGATAGATTTACATTCTTTCAATCCAAACTTATCCAACAGGGAAGAGGCATACTTCTTTTGATGAATGAAGATGCTAGATTCTGTTTGAATTACCCCCATCCCCAGAAAATGGTGAAGAAGGCCCAAGTCTGACATCTCATACTTCTCCTTCATATCTTCTTTGAACTCATCCAACATGTCTTGATTGTTTCCAGTATACACAATATCATCCACATATATGGAGACTATTAGTATATCCTTTTCTCCCATTGTCTTAGTGTAGAGAGTTGCTTCACTTAAGCTTTTCTCAAACCCACACTTAGCAAAATAACTGTCAATCTCTCCATACCAGGCCCTAGGTGCATGTTTCAAGCCATAAAGAGCCTTGTGCAATTTGTAAACTTTGTCTTCCTTGCCATTAATCACAAACCCTTCAGGTTGATCAACATATACTTCTTCCTGCAATATTCCATTTAAGAAAGCAGACTTAACATCTAATTGAAATATCTTCCAGTTTTTGTGTGCAGCAAGTGCAATCAGTGTTCTGATGGTGTCCAATCTGGCAACTGGAGCAAAAGTCTCATTGTAATCGAGTCCTGGTTTCTGCACATATCCTTTAGCAACTAGTCTTGCCTTGTTCTTTTGTACTGAGCCATCCAAATTCAGTTTGGTTTTGAACACCCATTTCACACCAATAACCTGCTTATCACTTGGTCTGTCTACAAGCTTCCAAGTCTCATTTTTTTCAATCATGGATAGTTTTTCTTTCATAGCTTTTACCCAAGCTTTATCTTGTGCAGCTTCCTCATACTTCTCTGGCTCCACAATACAAAGATTGCATTGTGCTAGGATATCACTGATATTTCTCCATTTAACTGGTGTATGATCATAAGGACTAGTGATCTCAACAGTTTCAGAGACATCTCTATCTTGTTCTTCCATTTGATTACTATTTTCTACTTCTGTCACTTCTTGTATACTGAAATCACTCACAGTCCTATACTGATCTTGAATGTCAGTTATTGCAATAGACTTCTCTGAATTCTGCTTCCAATTCCAAGATATAGTTTCATCAAAGACCACATCCCTTGATAAGATTAACTTTCTTGAACATGGATCAAATACTCTGTACCCTTTCTCACAAGTTGCATAACCCACAAACGCACCTTTGACAGACTTTGCATCAAGCTTTTGTCTTCTTTCTGCTGGTACATGAACATAACAGAGTGATCCAAACACCTTTAAGTGACCAATTCCTGGGTTTCTCCCACTATAGGCTTCAAAAGGAGTCATATTATCAAGAGCTTTTGTAGGTGATCTGTTTAGAATATAAACAGCTGTATGTACAACTTCTGCCCACAGAAAGTCATTCTTTTATCATGAAGCATTGCCTTAGCCATCTCTACAACTGTTCTATTCTTTCTCTCCACTACTCCATTTTGTTGTGGAGTATAAGCAATAGATAACTGTCTTTGTATGCCTTCAGATTCCAACAACTTGCTGAATTCAGTTGAGAGAAATTCTCCCCCCCTGTCACTCCTTAGGCATTTCACTTTAAATCCACATTGTAACTCCACCATTGCTTTGAACTTTCTGAAACAGATTAGTGCCTCAGACTTATGTCGTAGGAAATAAACCCATAACATTTTTGTGTGATCATCAATAAACAACATGAAATATTTATTCCCAGCAATAGATTCAGTGTTCATGGGACCACATAAATCTGTGTGTATCAATTCTAGAGGATTCTTAGCTCTCCAAGTTTGTCCTTTTGGAAACCAATCTCTGTGTTGTTTCCCCATTTGACAACCTACACACACACCATCAACATCTTCAAGGTGTGGAAGACCATGCACCATTTCTTTTTCTCTAAGCTGCTTGAGGCTTCTAAGATTTAGGTGTCCTAGTCTCTTGTGCCAAGTCCAGGTACATTCAGTTACACTAGCCTTCAATGCAACTTGATCAGTTTGCATTAAAGACAAAGGGTAGCACCTATTACTTTTCATCTTAACCTTGATAACCAGACAATCAAGTGAAAGACCATCAAATATACAACACTCTCTTCCACCAAATAGCAAATAATATCCATGTTCGTCCATCTGTCCCACACTTAACAGATTTTCCTTCAAACCAGGTAGAAACATGACTTCCTTGATGCATTTACTACCAGAATTTGTATCAATCACAAGTGAACCTATTCCAGCAACATCTACCAGATTTCCAGTGGGCATTTGTACTTTTCCAGTGACATTTGTTCTTACATCCATAAGTAGCTCAGCATTTCCAGTCATGTGGTTACTACAACCACTATCAATGTACCAGTTTTCATTCACCTTGACTTCAGTAATTGCACTGTTAGCATAAAACAGATTGCCTGTCACTTCTGCTTGATTAGCACAGTTTGCCTTCTGAATAACCTTGCTTGCTGTGCATTCTCTAGCCCAATGCCCGAACCTATCACAGTTGTGACATTTGGATTGCCCCTTGTATCGACATTCTCCAAAGTGAAACTTAGAGCACACTTTACACTGTGGTTTAACTGTATCTTGCTTCATGAATCCTGAAGAAGATGAATTCTGTGCAGAATTAGTAAATGATCTCTGTTGGAACTTAGGCTTAGACTCCCATTTCTTGCCTTTAGAATTCCAGTTTTTCTGAGATCTGGATGAACCAGAGTATGCACTACTCCTGTTTTGTTCCTTTGGATTCACCGAAAGTGAAGAGAATGCTTTCTCAGTTGCATCAACAGTATGTAAATCAAACCGTTGTTCTTGACTTTTCAAAATTGCTACAACTTCCTGCAATTCTACAGTCTCCAAGCATTTTGTATTTTCAATGACTAGACATATGGGATCATATGGTTTACTAAGACTAATCAGAACTTTCTGTACAAGCCTTTCATTAGACAGAATCTCACCAAATGTTTTCATCTGATTAATCAATTCATTTAGCCTAGTAAGATATCCAGACAAAGTTTCATCATCACGCATCCTAGCATACTCAAATTCACGTCTCAGATTTTGTAGTTTCACAGATCTCACCTGATCACCACCATGGTACTCACCATATAACAGATCCCATGCCATCTTCGCAGAATCTGCATTAGCTATCCGAGGAAATATCTGATCTGAGACTGCATTCCGAATAATACCCAGAGCTTTTGCATCGTGCATATATGCTGCGACCATTTTCTCATCGTCTTCTTCTTCCTCTGAGCTTCCTTCAGCCTTCTTCTTCTTCTTTGTTTCTGAGATCGTAATCCCTTTTTCAACTAATTTCCATAGCCCATGAGATTTGAAGATCGTCACCATCTTGATTCTCCAGAACTCGTAGTTCTCACCGGAGAAGATCGGAGTTCTCACTTCAGAACTTCCAGATCCAGCCATCTCTTAGCTTAGACGAGACGAACACAAACCGAAATCGGATTCTACGGTGTTTTGGCGTCTTCGCCTGAATCGAAACGAGCTCGAGTGTAGCTCGATTGCTTCACAGTTTACTCCCAGATCTCAAATGATCGAACAAGGCTCTGAGGCCATGTTAGAGTTCTTTGAATCAACTATGTTTCTATGGAAGTAAGGAATCTGAAAGGTTAGAGAAAGATACAATATGAAGGAGTGCTCTGTTCTTCTCTCAAACTCTGAGAGGTGATCTTTCATATATCTCACACAATACACGCACTAAGGCATATGTACATAACTACTAGCCTTAGCTGGATATCCACAACCAACAATACAATCTCAGCCTTACACTTGTCATAATCTAAGACTAAGTGAATACACAATTCAAAACAAGGCTTATTTACTTTAACTTTACTTAGCTCACAGCTTATACACTAATAGGCGAGACATTTCCGAACAAACTGCTTGGAATTGAGCTTGGAGACCACACACACGGTGTTCAGTTGGATCTAGGAATCGAAAATTATCCTTGGATCAAAGATCGGAGCAACAATGACGATGTAGTGAGCTTGGGAAGAATTTTGATCGAATTTTCAATTTTCGACAAGGTTGCAGCAGTGGACTAGCTACTAAACCGATTCGACCTGACTTGAGAACTTGGTCTGGATCTGATGACAGAGAATTAAAAATCATCACATTGGTATGCGTGGGTAAGTGGTATAATTTAATTAAAACAATCAAGTCGTACTAAGCACTTTAAAAAATCGACGAAGGGAAAATGTTTAATCATAATCAAGGCCAATATTAAAGGATTGTCACAGATAGGTTAAGACTGCATTAAGTTATTTTTCTTGCCTTGTGACCAAAGAGTTTTACTTATACTTTGTATGTCCAAGAGAAGGGAGTCCAGAGCCATTCTAAACGTTTGATTGATTATCAGTTAAACACTTATGGAAGTAAAGTTGATTACCTTAGTCCGATTTGTTCATAAATAGAACTTTAAAACAAAAAGCAGTTAAAAGCAAGTGAAAACACAACAGAATATGCATTAAATGACATATCTATAACATGTAAGTACAAACAAGTGGAAGTCGGGCAAGATTTAACCTTGTCAGGTAAGGTCAAACCTCTTGCAACAACTTCTCTTTGAGTTTGTAGAAGTTATGGGCACTAGAGAATAGAAATATAAGCAGGAAATATAAACAAGGTTGGTTTCCTAGAAGGAATCGATACTACAAAACTAAGGGAAAGTAGCAGAGCTTCTAAACTTTGACAATATGGTAGCTTTCTATGGGTAAACTATGGTCGAAAGAGACTGGATCTGGACAAGATTCAACTTTCTGGGCACGAACTAGCTTGAGAGCAAAGTTTGTATGTCTTTTGTTTGATTGGCTAAATGTCCTTGTCTCTTGTGCTTTTCTTGGCTTTTATAGGCAATTTAGCCTGACTGCTTTAGCTTCATTTTTTGCCGATGGCTCTTGGAGGGCAGTGAGTCATCATCTATTTACTTGTAATGCCACTAGAAAGTGCTTTTTGGTTGATAGTGAGTTGGTCTCTGTCATTTGTCACTTCAATCATAGGCACATGGCCTATGCCTTGGCTGAAAAAGGCTTCAGTTTGCTTTAGGCTTCATTGCTGAGCTTTGGGCAAATTTAACTTGTTTTAGCGCCTTTGGGCTTTCTCTAATACTTAAGCCCAATGTTAAATATTAACCCAAATTGTGCCCCCTTAATCATTGTTAAGTCTACTAATCGAGACATTAATAATGATTAAACACTAGCCGCTTGCTTTAACTCGGGACTTGCGCCATTTAAACAGCCATTTTCGAATAAACTTTTTGCACTAACCCACGATTTCCAACGTTAACTACCTGCCCACTATATAACCTCCATTTAAATCTCTCGGCCAAATATCTTTAGCAATCCTTATTCTCCGAGTTTCTAGAATTCCCAAGTTTTCCAGTACTCCCTTGCCTTCGCAGTTTTTTTTGCTTTCTTCCCAAAACTAACTATGGCACCTAAAACTTGTCCTGCATGAGAGTCCGGCGAAGGGATCGTCAACTTGCGTCGCCGACTCAACGACCCTTCATCGCCCTCTGGCTGGTCTAAATTCTTCAATTTTCTTCGAGGAATGGGGTGTTCACTCTCTAGGATCGGCCTGGACTAGCCGAGTCCTAATTGTTGTGGAGAACAACATGCCATCTGCTTACTGTTTTACCCCGAACCCCTACTCCGCCGATGTCAGAATTTCGGCCTCCAAATGGTCAAATCATTGAATGCGGCTTCCCATTAATGAGGGATGAGGAATGGTCGCAATGGGTGGAAGAGCTTGAGCCAATTTGGAAGAAATAATGGATGGCCAATGGAGTCTACAAGCTCATCATGCTCTCCAAGGTCACGATCATTGCCAAGCCCAAGCTTCTGACCATATCTTTTCTTTTTTGGAATAATGGGACCAACACATTCGATTTCAGAATGGATCCCATGTCTCCCACAGTCCTTGGCATGGCTCAAGTCTTCGGGCTAAGGCCCTCGGGTAGGTGCGTGGACATCACCCACGACTGGTCTTCACCTTCTCGCCTGACCGGTGAAAACTCGAGCGCCTTCCAATCCATTACTCGCCTAGAGTATACTCCATTCACCTTCAAGAGCTATGGGACGTCCTTCGCGGGCTTCATCCCATTTGCAAAGAAAACCTTTAACCCGCCATCTTCCACTGCAGATAGGGCTCAGGAGCATATGTACTTCATTATATATTGGTTGAACAAACATGTGTTCCCCAACAAATCCAAATGAGTGAAGCTGGAATGGATCCCACTGGTGGAGGCTCTTCATTCTTTCGATAACGTGGCCACGGGGCTTTTCCTTCTCGCATACCTCTACCACCTTTTGTTCGAGATGACCCGATATGAGCCCTTCAAGACCAACCTCAACGGGCCAACCTAGATGGTCTAATTGTGGCTACAATGGTATTTCCCCAGGTTCTGGGAGCCTAACCTGGAGTTCCCTGAAGAAGTGGCTCCAGCCCGCATCTTTGCTGAGGCGTCTCCCACCAACCATTCAACCCTCGCCTGCCTATACTTCTTTAGAGTCTGTCGAACTCGGGTAGACTTAGAGTGGGGTGCCTCCGTGCTCAGAAGGTACCCATGGTTCTCGAACCAGATCTTCCATGATGTTTTTGGGGAAGATGCCAGCAGCACATGCAAGCAGAAATTCATAAGCTGCATCCAGCAACAGGACCTAGCTTGGGGAGTGAGAATTGACCGAGTTGGGTATGAGCGCAGGCTCGAAGTCTACCATCCTAACTTTTGTGGTAGACAACTAGGATTTAGGCATGCGATCCCAGTGCCTTACTTTAATTCCTTGCACTGTGGAACCCCCTTCATCCTTTGTTCTTTCGTTGATGTGACATTTCAGGTAGCTCGGTGCAGCCTGGAAGTAAAGAGTTGCTTCACCCACAAGCATGTGGCTCTAAGTTTCGAATGCACCCCTCAATTTGCCACTTGGTGGGAGGCCAAGTTATTGAAGAAGTATGATGGAGATCTCATAGAGGCCCACGATAGGCTCTTCGGGCAACTCTTCTTCAAATCCTACCCCAAGATGATTAACCAGAAGAACCATCTTCTTCTTATAGGTATCCTCAACTGCTTTTGTTTTACTTCTCTTCGTGATACCTCCATAGTCTGTTGATCACTGATTCTTATTTTCATTTTGCAGCCCAAGGCAACATTGAGGAAGTGGATGTCGGGCCAGAAGAAAAAGATGCAGATGCTATGGTCTTCTAAGAGGCCACAGCTGAGGCAGCGATGCAAGAGGCTAGTTCTAGCCAAGCTGCTGGAGACACTGGAGATATCTTTGAGCTGTTTAGAGATTTAGAAGTCGAGGTTAAGCCTGAGGTGAAGACTCGGGCACCTCGTCGGGCAAGGGCAACATTGGTAGAATCTTCGGAGTCCGAGACAAAGGAGAAGCCTACACCTCGATTCACCTTGCCTGGCCCGAGGGTAACTCCAACTCGGAAGAGAACCAGGTCCCAAATTCCTCAAGCTTTATAGTCCTAGTTTGCCCAACCAATTGAAGTGGGCAGAAAGAAACAAAAGTCTTCCAGAAAGTATCTCAGTCTTAGTCTCAATCTTGATTTCTTCTAAGCTTTAAGCAGATTTTCTCTTTCTTCTTGTAATTAGGACCTCCAGCCACCAAAAAACCTGCCCCCACTCCCTAAGGATCGCAATTCGGCATGAATGTTCAACAAGCAGATAAGGAGATCCTTGACACTATCCTTGAGGAGTTGAAGGTATAACTTTCATTCCTTAAGCATTGAGTTACTTTTTAGTTCATTTTCTTTGACACTCATGCCTTTTCTTTACTTGTTTTCTTGAAATATGATACTGGAGGTGAAGGGACCACCCAACCCGAGCTTTCTCATTCGGCCCGAGTGGTGCATATTTCCCCTAGTCGGGCCAAGCCTTCACATGTATATGTCTTAATATTGGTCAAATTTGTGATTTTTCCAGCTTCTAAGCTAACCCATACCTCTTATTACTTCCTAGGCAAAGGTTGGGGTATCAACGCCACAAGTCGGGTAAAGCTCAACCCCTACCTCTTCTACTCATTCTCCAGCAATGGTGGTGACTCCCACTTCCCAATTCAATCCTAGGACTGGGGAGTGGTTGCACTATGTAGAAGATGAAAACGCTCTAGTAATACTTTTCTCCTCAAGCTCTTCCTTACATCTTTCTTTCAAGTTTCTTTAATGACATATAACCTATGTATTGCTTGTGCTAGTCTTCTCCATTGCATGAAGCCACTCACCACTAACTACATTCGAGGAGCCCATAGTCCATGAGATCCCTGTGCTCTCAAAAGTGACTAGCTCGAGGGCTCCTTAGGCTCCTTCTTGGGCTAGCTTGGCTACATCCCCTAACGCAGCTGAAACCATGGAGGCTCTCCCTAAAGTCTCAGGGTCTTCTCAGGTATACAAATGTCTTTTACTTTCATTTTTTTTCTTTATACAGCTCAACTTGCTAACACTTGTCGTTTTCTTTTGGTTTGATATGTCTCTGGTGAGGGCTCGGGCAACTTTCATCTTCCTTTAGCAAGCCAGGTTGAGTCATTTCAGCCCTCCAAGGCAACAATGCCAACTCCATCTCTTCCCAAAAGCTCCGAGCTCAACTTAGGTATATAAACTTTTTTTTTTTTTTTGGTTTTCCTTTAAGCTTTAATTGTAGATTATTCTTCTAACTTACTCTTCTTTGGTTTAATAGGCTTCTGGCGATGGGTCGGGCAAGTCCCCTCGACTCGTGGTGTGACAAGTAGTCATTCCCAAGCCTTCCAAGGCTTTTAGGGTCACGGGGATTCCCATCCCTCGGCCAAAGAAGACTGCAGCTCCTGCCACCTCCACCTCTGAATCTCTTCCCTCACTTGCACCTGAAGCTGCCTCTTCTGTCACTACCTCCGGGAGAGCTGGAGTGGTGTCTCCACCTCTTGCATCTATTCCAGCCATGGCTTCTTTGCCCAAACTTGTCAGAGAGTTCGGGCAAATCAGGACCAAGCTAAGGTCCCCAAGGAATCCTTTTGAACCTCAAATTCTTCAAGTTCAGCACCGGATCTTCCAAGAATGGGTGCAAAAGGACTTCACTTCTTCCTTCAACCTAAAGGCCCTCTAAGAAGCTGAGAAGGCTCTGACTAAGTTATACAAGTCTCATCAAATGTCAAAGGTTCAATATGAATCCTTCCTCAACTTCTTCGAGAACTTGAGAGCTCTAAGGGACCAACACATTCAGGCGGATATGTCATACAACCGAGTCAAGTGTTATAAAGAAAAGCATGCTGGGACTTCAGCTTCTCTGCGGTAGTTGGTAGAAGAAGGTTCAGCTCTGGAAGATCGCATTATGATGGTTACTTCAAAGATCCAGAAGCTGGAGGAGCAGCTCTTTGCTTTGAAGGCCGAGCTTATGAGTTTATCAAGCAAACTTTATCAAAAAATAGAAGAGGCGAAGAAAGTCAATATGGAAGTAGATGATGCTGAAGCTCAACTAACCAACAACAACATTGCCCAAGAGGAACCAGGCCGAATCTTCACAATAATACAGACCTATCACTCTAGGATAACTGCTTTAGCTAAGGATGTAAAACTGTTAGGCTAGAGCTTTTGTAATATTCTCTTAATGAAATGAAATGACTTGCTTATTCACTTCCATTTTGTTTTATTTACTTCAAAGCTTAATTGTGGTAAATGGATAAACTAACTTCAACCCTCCTCAGAACACTTAGACTTCTTTGATATAAGAATCTCTAACATCCATAAAGTTGGGTGACACTTCTTAAAAAACTTAGCATTGATTGGATGCCTTTGCAAGTTTCCTTCTAAATCTGCCAAGTAATACCCTCATCTTTCTAATACTCTGTTGATGCTGAAAGGTCATTCCCAAGTAGGACTCCATTTAGCTGATTAATCACCAATTCTGAATCACCAAACAACTCAACTTTGGTTGCCCCAAAGTCTATCAGGATTTCCAAGCCAATTATCAGTGCCTCGTACTCTGCCTGATTGGTTGTAATATCTTGGTAATCCAGAAAGAATGAGTAACAATGTTGAACCTCTTTTGGATCAATAATGACAATCCCAGCTCCAGTAACCTATTGAGTGCAAGATCCATCAAAATACAATCTCCAATGAGTGATCCATAAGCTGGTTATTCTCTTTACTTCTTGCTGGATCCATTCTTCCTTGCCCGAGTGATCTTTATTGGGTAGGATCCAAAGACTGGCTGCTTCCAAAGTTCCTGGGATATTGACAAGTTTTTCTTGTGATTCTTGGTGCTCAGTCAAGAAATTTGCAATGGCTTGCCCATTTATTGCTATTTGAGGCACATATTAAAGGTTGAACTCTGAAAGTGATAGAATCCACTTTCCAATTCTCCCAGCTAGCATTGGCTTTGTTAGCATATACTTGATCACATTGGTTTTGGCAATGATATAAATGTGGCAAGGCAACATGTAATGCCTTAATTTGCAGGCAGTGAAGTACAGAGCCAAACATAGCTTATCCATTAAGGTATATCTTGTTTCTACCTCAGTAAGTGTCCTATTGAGGTAATATATTGCTTGCTCATTTCCTCCTTCATTTTTTTGGGTCAGCAAGCTCACAATTGACTTTTCAGAGGCAGAGATATAGAGCTTTAAAGGTTTCCCTCTCTGAGGGGGCATAAGTATTGGTGGAGAGGCTAGGTAGGCCTTCACCATGTCAAAAGCCTTCTGGTGTTATGGGCCCCACTCAAACTCTTTTTGCTCGCCAGGGTAGCAATGAATCTTCACAAGAAGTTAATCTTCCCTAGCAATCTTTGCAATTGCACTTTGTTAGTAAAGGAGGGTGATTCCATTATTGACCGCACCTTGTTCTTACCTACCTCCATACCTCTTTGATTTACCAATAATCCTATAAAGTTGCCCGATCTGAGTCCAAAAGCACATTTTTTAGGATTCATTTTTAACTTATGGGTCCAAATTCTCATTAAGGCTTGTCTGAGGTCTTTTAAGTGTTGCTCCTCGGTTTTAGACTTAACCACAATATCGTCAATGTACAACTCCATGCTATGCCCGATTAAATCATGAAAAATGGCATTCATTGCTCTCTGATATGTTGCACTAGCATTTTTTAGCCCAAATGACATAACTACGTATTCATATGGTCCTACATGTCCTGGGCACCTAAAAGTTGTCTTATGTATATCCTCTCCAACCATTCTTACTTGATTATAACCAGCATTCCCATCTAAAAAGATAGAACTTTGTTCTTTGCCACTGCATCTATGGATAGGTTAGCCATAGGCATATGGTATTCATCTTTGGGTGTAGCTTCATTAATGTTTTTATAGTCAACATAACATCGAATGACATTAGTTGCAGCTTTAAGTACAGGTACAATGTTGGCCAACCACTCTATATATTTGACAGGTCTAATAAATCCCGCCTTTACTAGCTTTTCAATCTCTTGTTTGACCTTTTCTTCTATCTCCTTCGACATTCTTCTTTGAGCTTGCTTTACAGGTTTATACCCCTCCTTAATAGGCATTTTGTGTTCTACTAAGGTGGAGTCTAAACCTGGCATCTCTGTGTAGTGCCAAGCAAAACAGTCTTTAAATTCATGCAAAAGATCAACTATTTTTGCCCGATCTCCAGTTTCCAACAAGCCACTGAGTTGTATTGGCCTTGGATCTTCTTCAGTCCCCAAATTAATGGTTTCCAAAAGGTCTTGTACCTCTGGTGGTAGCTTATCAGGCTCTGTACATAAAAATTCAACTGACTTTGGTACCTCGGGCGCATCATCTGGCCAGTCCAAGTCATATATACACTCAGCCATTTGAATGGATGCTTCCACTTCATCTCCCAAAAACTCTTCTCTTTCTCTGTTCTGGATGCTCAAAACTTCTTTCTCCCACTTTGCCTCCTCCTTGTTTGAACTCTCTTTCACTTTTTCTTCTTCTCTCTCTCTCTTTCTCTTTCTTTCTCATACACCAATAGTTTCTTGATTAAGGACCTGATTGCAATCACTTGGTCATTTCTCCTTTGTTCTGACATCATTGGTATTAGTGAGCTAAGACAATGTGAGGCCTGTTTCATTCCTCCTTAGTGAGAGACAATTCTTGTTCTAGGAACTTTTGGGCCATCAGCTTGGGAGGGCGACCGTTCTCATCAGCTCCTAAACACTACAAGATTCGGATATTAGGGTTGTAGAAGTTTGCTTCTGCAACATTGGCTGTGGGGAGAAATGGTTGTGACTCGGCCTCCACAATCTCCCAAAATCCTGGTTCCTCGGCTCTGGACTCATGGTATACAGCAACTTGTTGATGTAAAGTGGATGACATATATAGACTTTGGTGAATCTAATCTCTACCTAGCAAGGCTCCATAAGTAGAGTTGATATCCACTACAAAGAATGCCAACATGATTTGCTTGGACCCCAAGTCAACCTCCAAAGGCAATATCCCATGTGTTTTGGTAATAGCTCCACAGAAACTAGAAACTGTTAGATAAGTGGGGAATAAGATCTTCTACACAACCTCTTCATTTGTTTAAGTGGAAGCACATTGACTGCTGCTCCACCATCTATCAACACCATTTTGAAGGGTACTCCCTCCAGATGAGTTGCCACGTATATGGGCTTAAGATGGTTTACCAAGGCTAGACTTGGTCTATTGAACACCATTTGGTCAGAATACACCCTCTCGGGCTCTTTTCGTTCGGACAAGCCTGCCATGCTTGATCCTTTTTTCCCAGCTTCCTCAACACTAACAAGTGCCATCATTGGTTCTGGTGCTAAATAGTTTTCCTCCATCGTGGATGGTTAATCTGGTTCAGCCCAAAACATGGCTAATAAAACATAGGTCATGTTTACGTGGAAGTTGCTGAGTCTAGGTATTTCTCCTTCTTTCTTTCCTCCAATTTGATACACAAACTCATCCATCCAGGCCTGAGCATTCTTGGTTAACATCAACTCTGGCACCTCTTCCTCTACTACTATATCAAACTTGAGCAACTGCCTTTGGGTTTCACAGGGTGCATCTTCTGGTATAGGTGGAGGTATCCCCCTCTCAGAGAAAATGGTCCCAAAACAGAGAGGTTCTGATTTCCAGCTTGGTGTAGGCATCATCACTACATTCTGTTGAGCTATTCTCAAGATTATGTATTTTCCTGGCTAGAGGTTCTGTGGTACGTGATCTCATTCACCCTCAATTTTACTATTATCCCTTTCTATCTCTTTTTTGCTCTTCCATTGGAGTTGTCTCTTCCTACCTTGTGTGGCCTCCTCAAACTTAACATTGCCCGAAGCCTTTGAAATGGTAGGTATTTTCAATTAATTCATGTGAGCTTTATGCTGTCTTTGGACCTTCTTGATCATATATGCCCCCATCTCTTTAATAGGTCTTCCATTCTTCCCAACCACATACCATTTTAGACCGAGTTGGGCTGAATCTTTCTTAGTAAATAGGGGTATTGGGTTCATGGTTTTCTCTCTCCATCCTTGTCTGGCATTGCTGTGATAACTTGGTTGGGGATGTCCCACCTCGATCCACCTTGGCATCTTGGTTTCCCTGTCCTTAGCTTCTTCAGAAGCCTCATAGTTCCTGAATACCTTAAAAAGACCTTTAGCTTCAGAATCTCCTCCTAATCTTTGGAACACATTCTTAGAAGTTTCATTCTTCACTGCCCGAATAGTACTTTTGCGGGCCTCTTGTTCTTCTATTTCTTTCCTTCTAACTAATTCTCGGTCAATAATAAGGCCTGATGCTGGCACCTTTAACTCACATTCACATTGACACTTACTGCATAAAACTACTCCCTTGATTATAGCCGTTTTTGGTCTGTCGGGCAATCTTCTAACACCTTCAGAAGGTCTAACAACTTGCCTTATTTCACCATTCTCTTCCCAAGTAGCTATTCCCTTTCCGTTTTCAACCCAGTTGAGGTTGATCATGTTGATGGGAACCACTGGGAATGGATTTGTATCAATCATCATATTTGCCTGGGGTTTCTCCAATAATAGATTTTCTTTTACTATGAAATCTTGTATCCAGTCCCTAAACAATACACAATTGGTTATGAAATGATTAAAGGTGTAGTGGAGTTTAAAATACTTTTTTCCTCTCAACTATTCTGGTTTGGGCATCTTTTTGCTACTGTCGGGCACAATCACTCTTGCCCGCACCAATTCCTCATAGATGTCAGTTGCCTTGGTCAGTTCAAAAGAATAGGTATGGTACTTTGGAGGCTTCATAGGCACAAACCCTCTATCATTCATGACAATCTTCTGGTCCTTGACAGGCTGGACCAATCCTTTCACCATCAAAGGTTTGAAAGGAGTGGTCATTTCGGCCGCACACATCTCAATTCCTTTTCCCATATTGTTGCCATTCTCTCCTGAGTCAGATCCTTCGAACTCCAACTGGTGTATTGCAGCTTTGTTCTTGTAAAAATGGGGCACTTTGGATGAATGCTTTACTTGATGTTCCTCAACTAACAACTTCTCATACTTGGTAGTATCTATCACCAACTCCTACAACTCATTAAATTGTACATCATAGAAATTCTTTCTTAATGGCAATCTTAAAGCTTTCTAAGCAATAAATATAAGCTGAGAGTGGTTGATCGGGAACTGGCATCTCATTCTTGTCTTTCTAAACCTCATCATGAAGTCTTTAGTTGACTCATGTTCATACTGTTTTACCTCCACTAGACCATGGAAAACCATCTTCATTTGCTCCCAGTTGGCGACGGAATTGGGGGGTAACAGAGAATACCACTGAGGCTTTTGGTAGGTGATCCTGAACAACGTGCGAGCCTGTGGTTGGGCATTCTGGTCCACCATTTTTCTCAGCTCAACCAACTCATTTCTAAGTTGCGGATTATATGCATTATTGTGTAGGGGTGTAAGAAGGTCCCTACTTCGAGCTACGCTCATTACCTGAGAAAGCCTATTTCTTTGGCTTTGGGTATCTCCACCTAGACTCCCCTCCCTTATTAACCAACGGTGGTGGCCTATAAGGGGAATGCTTGCTCGCAACTAAGGGCACACTTTTTCCACTAGACTCTCAAACTTGCTGAGTCATTCCAAGCTTCCTTCCTTATGGCCCGATCTGCCTCCTATTATCTAATGGGAATAAAAGAGGGTCAGGAAAACTTGGTTCCTGGATCTCTTCCGCTTCTGGCTGACTGGTTCCAGGTTTTTCCTTTTTCTTCCCCCTATCATTCTTTTCCTTGAGCAAAATAAATAAGGGAATCAATGGTTCTTTCTCAGGACTTGCCTCTCTCATCATCTCCCTAGGATGACCATATTTTGGGGTGGAGTACTCTAACTCTAATCTTCTTTGCAGACTCCCTGTTAATGAACAGAGTCTGCTGACCTCCCCTCTAGTCTTCAGAGAAATTTTCTTTATGTTTTTCAGTACTTGCACCATAGTAGCTTACAAGTCTTCATTGGTAACTTTTTCACCTGACTTCTCAAATGAAGTCGTGCTCTCTAGGATAACAGATCCTCGTAGTGGTGGAAAGTCCTCCAGGTGATCTATCATGCCTGAACTTATTAGACAAAGGGGCTGCCCGTATTTTGTTGTCCACCTGAAAGTTCGTTCGTTCGTTCCTTTTTCTTCTTGGCATACAAGATTATCTTAATTCCACCAGGCGTGCCAAAAACTATATTCAGGCAAAGATTTCCCTTGCACAGCTCCCCGGGGGTGTTGGCATTTGGTTGGTTATAAGGTGAGTTCTTACTGCTGGGTATGCTGCAAGAGAGATCACAGTTAGTTTGAAAGGTGCCTTTGTGGGGCCTTTGGTGTAGGCCTTGAGTCTCACAATCAAAACTAATAAGGGTGTAGGGCGTGCCACTGTTATCTCAACATAACAAATTGTTGATTTGAAGTGAGTTAAGTTGGTTACTTGCGGTCCAAGTTACTTAGACTTCTTGTTTATCAAAGGATTGTCGCAGATGGGTTAAGTCTACATTAAGTTCTTTTTCTTGCCTTGTGACCAATGACTTTTACTTATAATTTGTATGTCTAAGAGAAGGAAGTCCAGAGCCCTTCTAAACATTTGATTGATAATCAGTTGAACACTTATAGAAGTAAAGTTGATTAACTTAGTTCGATTTATTCATAAATAGAACTTTAAAGTGAAAAGCAGTTAAAAGCAAGTTAAAACACAATAGAATATGCATTAAATGACATATCTATAACATGTAAGTACAAACACAAGGAAGTCAAGCAAGATTTAACCTTGTCGGGTATGGTCGAACCTCTTGCAACCACTTCTCTTTTTTGTAGAAGTTTTGGGGTACTAGAGAATAGAAATATAAGCAGGAAATATAAATAAGGTTGGTTTCCTAGATGGAATTGATACTACAAAACTAAGGGAAAGTAGCAGAGCTTCTAAACTTTGACAAGAGGGTAGCCTTCTATGGGTAAACTATAGTCGAAAGAGGCTTGATCTGGACAGGATTCAACTATCTGGGCACAAACTAGCTTAAGAGCAGTCTCCTATGCTTCTTTTGGCTTTTATAGGAAATTTAGCCCGACTGTTTTAGCTTCATTCTTGGCCGATGGCTCTCGGATGGCAGTGAGTCATTATCTATTTACTTGTAATGTTACTAGAAAATGCTTTTTGGCTAATAGTGAGTTGGTCTCTGTCATTTGTCACTTCAATCATAGGCACATAGCCTATGCCTTGGTTGAAAAAGGCTTCAGTTTGCTTCAGGCTTCATTGCTGGGCTTCGGGTAAATTTGATTTGTTTTAGCGCCTTTGGGCTTCCCCTAATACTTAAGCCCAATGTTAAATATTAACCCAAACGTTTTGCTTACTGGGTATTTTACTTTGGCACATATGAACAGTGAACAGTCCAAGATTTAAAATTACTTTTGACATAACATATTTGGGTGGCAAGATCACCCTCATTTGTACTGAATGAAGGGTTTTGTAGTCAGTTTTTTTTTTTACAAAGAAAAACAGTTTTCAATGACAAAGTAGTAAATACGAAAAGATCAAAGCTCAAGTATCCAAGTGGGAAACTAATCCTCTGACGAGGTCACGTCAACCAGTTAGACATGAACTGAGAACTTACTTTGGAAGAAATGAGCAGTTTTTATCACTGTTCTAAAAATCCCCACCTAGCGCCGCCTAGGCGCTAGGCAGTTGGCCACCACCCCAATGAATGCATAGGCGTTTGAAAATTAAGAAAGGATGCCTAGACCTGCTAAGGTGCCGGCCTAGACGGCCTAGGCACCTAGCTCGCCCAGACCCGCCTAGGTTGTGACTTAGACATAAAATAGATATCTTTCATTTTGAATACTTAAATGAACATACATTATATGCTTGTTCCCCATGTTTTCATTATATTCCAATATTTCATAATATATATATGTCATTCTTTTTTGTAGTTTATGATGTAATTACATATATTTTATGTAGAAAAACACTTATTTACACGAAATATAATAGATTTACTTAAATCCACCTAGTCCGCCTAGGCGCCCACCTAGTTGCCTAGGCGCTAGACTTTAGCCCGCCTTCCGACTAGTGCCTAGCGCCTTTTAGAACCTTGGCTTTTATAAAAGGCAACAGAGGCATTGAAGGAAAACACTGAACTCATCTTACAAAAAAAAAAGACTTCTGAAAGCTCTACAACCTACTTTGCAATTATTCTCTTTGTAGTTCAAATGTTCTCTTTGTATTTATAGCTCTAATACTTTCCTTTGTAGTATCGATCCCCATATATTAAAGTCCCTTCTCAGAGTATTGCTAAGTAACTGCAAGAACTTGCTCAATAGGCATTGAAACTTGCCCAAATAGGTTTATACTTTGCCTTATTGCCTGTATCTATCATTTGCTTTCAAGTTATTGTCCTTTTATGTTATTTACTATCCATTTCACAAACATTCCATAAGTGTTTGCAAGCATTTTTCTTGCGGTTCTCGCTTTATTTTACTTTACTTTTCTTTCTATCTTTACCTTTTTAGAAGGATTGCAAACTAGTTTGGACCATCACCAATCAGTTTGTGGTCATTTTTTTTTTTTTGCATTCAATACGAAAGAAATATAAAATTTTTGTCTTCAAATAATTGAAAGGACCTTAAATATGGACTTAACCCCTCCATGAGAAAAATCTTTTGATAAGAAGGCCAGTTTACTTGTGGCGCAAGCAAATAACCTATATGACATTTAAAAATAAACAATATATATGTTGGTCTTGACTAGTAATGGCACGCCTAAAAACAACTGTTTTTACAAGAGAGCCTCAAAGCCTAATCAAGGCTTTGCTAAGACACCTTCAAATTGACAAGAGTTTATCATTCACGCAGGGGAGAGTTGTGTGCGGATTTCACATGCCAACAAGTGCTATTCACACACGTTGTCAATTGATTCTTTTTAATTCATTCGATTCAACAGTCGATAAATTAAGAGAAATATGTGTGAGATAAAAATGAGTGTGTGGATAGTAGCACTTTTTTTTCTTCTTTTAAGTAAAAGTTTGCTCACACCATCGCGCACACACTTTGGAGTTCAACAATAGCTGCAAAACCAGACTAGTTAACCAGTTGCCACAAGAACAAAACAAAAGGCAAATAAATCCAAGGTCAAATGTCAAACACGGTGGCGTGGATGGACATGCAACGTCGGATAGCGACAGTATGCTTGATGGATTCGGAAAGTTGAATGAGACGTCACCGTCAGGACAAACCCCACGAGAGTGACTGGCACACAGAAAAGGAAGAAGAACGAGTTTTTTTTCATAAGGAAATTGAAATATATGATTTTGGAGGAGAAAATATTTTATGGTTTTATGGATTATAGAATATTTTGAGTTTTTTACTCGTTAAACTGTTTATTTATTTATTTTTTTGAGTAAAAATTTATCAGTAAAAATTCGGTAGAGTTCGCTCTGTAACACAGTAGAACAGTAGGAGTAGATTAGTTTTCTCCTTTTGATGTGTGGTTGGCGTGTGCATGAGTGGTTATATGCATACATTTCACGCATGGTCAATTTCTTTGACTTTACAAGCATCTTTAGGTGGGGTCATCTTGTTAATATATAATCCTAAGATAGCTAGATGGGGTGGGTTTTTTCCAGTGGTTATCCGAATTGTTCAATGAATCAAGTTGATAGTTTTTGGAAGATATGGGGCCTTTTTTCAACCTCCGACGACTTAAAGTATGTTTGCTATCCTCTTCTTGTCGATTTAATAATTCAGAGCTTGGGAAAAGAATGTAATAAGGACAAGTATTGCAACATTAGAGATTTAGGTATACATGCATGCGGCGTTTCCATTGATTGGTTTAGTTTTATAAGCAGACTAAATTTGACGACATATGAACTTATAAAGCTCGGATTCCTACTTCTTTTTCTCTGTGCATACGCATTACCTAGCTAGTGGGGGATATTTGCTTTCTGTCTTTAGCTTCAACAAAAATTAGGAAATGAAAAGTTAGATGTAAACAAATCCTAGCTGTCTCTGGCGTTATTCATGTAAGAAAGATACCTCATACCATACAATACTGGATTTTCCATTTCATTTCATCCCTTTCCGCTTGTATTTGTACATTTGTTTTATAATAAAGTATCAAATATATGTTAAGGAAAATAAATTAGAGAGTTTTTTTTTCTTTCTTTTTTTGGAAAAAGGCTTCTTCACATTTATTACAACGAAAAGATACACAAAAAGAAACCCAATGCCCAAACATCACACATAAACAAGCAAAACACGGGCCAAGAAAGACAAACTACAAAGGGCCAACCGTTCTTGATCCAATCAAGTCCTCGTCCATAGCCAAGCAGCGCCAGATCAATTGCAGCCTCTCACATCGATTAACGTCCCGAGCACAGCCGCAAAGAAATGATAGGCAACAAGTGATCAGAAGAAGCCAATTATCAGGATGAAGTTTATGGCAACCCACGAACAACACTGCCGGTAAAGGCACAGACAGTGAGAAGGTGGTGGTGTTGAACACCCAAGCCGGTGGGAACACCGAAACTTTACACACCATCTCTAAGAACCGCAACAATTTACGGTTTTGAAACGGCTGCATATCGGAACGGAGAGGAGCAAGGAGAAATGCCACTGGGGGTAGGAAAAAATGGCCAGATCGGAAAGGAGAGCAGGAGAAAAAAAAAAGCATCGGGAGAAGAAGAAGGAGCAAGGAGAAACGCCACTGGGGGTAGAAAAAAAAAATTGAAAACCCATCAACCCCCCCTGCGAAGAAGAAGAAGAAGAAGAAGGAGCAAGGAGAAACGCCACTGGGGGTAGAAAAAAAAATTGAAAACCCATCAACCCCCCCCTGCGAAGAAGAAGAAGAAGAAGAAGAAGAAGAAGAAGAAGAAGAAGAAGAAGCATTGGGAGAAGAAAAAAGAGAAGAAGAACAGAAGAAGAAGGAACCGCAACAATTTATGGTTTTGAAGCGGCTGCATATCGGAGCAGAGAGGAGCAAGGAGAAACACCACTGGGGGTAGGAAAAAATGGCCAAATCGGAAAGGAGAGTAGGGGAAAAATAAGAAGAGAGTAGGGGAAAAATAAGAAGCATTGGGAGAAGAAAAAAGAAAAGAAGAACAGAAGAAGAAGGAACCGCAACAATTTATGGTTTTGAAGCGGCTGCATATCGGAGCAGAGAGGAGCAAGGAGAAACACCACTGGGGGTAGGAAAAAATGGCCAGATCGGAAAGGAGAGTAGGGGAAAAATAAGAAGCATTGGGAGAAGAAGAAGAAGAAGAAGAAGAAGAAGAAGAAGAAGAAGTAGGGGAAAAATAAGAAGCATTGGGAGAAGAAAAAAGAAAAGAAGAACAACAGAAGAAGAAGAAGAAATAAGAAGCATTGGGAGAAGAAAAAAGAGAAGAAGAACAAAAGAAGAAGGAACCGCAACAATTTATGGTTTTGAAGCGGCTGCATATCGGAGCAGAGAGGAGCAAGGAGAAACACCACTGGGGGTAGGAAAAAATGGCCAAATCGGAAAGGAGAGTAGGGGAAAAATAAGAAGCATTGGGAGAAGAAAAAAGAAAAGAAGAACAGAAGAAGAAGGAACCGCAACAATTTATGGTTTTGAAGCGGCTGCATATCGGAGCAGAGAGGAGCAAGGAGAAACACCACTGGGGGTAGGAAAAAATGGCCAGATCGGAAAGGAGAGTAGGGGAAAAATAAGAAGCATTGGGAGAAGAAGAAGAAGAAGAAGAAGAAGAAGAAGAAGAAGTAGGGGAAGAATAAGAAGCATTGGGAGAAGAAAAAAGAAAAGAAGAACAACAGAAGAAGAAGAAGAAGAAGAAGAAGAAGAAGAAGAAGAAGAAGAATGAGCAAGGAAAAACGCCACTAGGGGTAGGAAAAAAGGGCCAGATCGGAAATGAGAGTAGGGGAAAAAAAAGAAGCATCAGGAGAAGAATAAGAAGAAGAAGAAGAAGAAGACGGAACCGCAACAATTTGCGGTTTTGAAGCGGCTGCATATCGGAGCAGAGAGGTGCAAGGAGAAACACCATTGGGGGTAGGAAAAAATGGCCAGATCGGAAATGAGAGCAGGGGAAAAAAAAGAAGCATCGGTAGAAGCAAAAAGAAAAGAAGAAGAAGAAGAAGAAGAAGAAGAAGAAGAAGCAAGGAGAAACACCACTGGGGGTAGGAAAAAATAGCCAGATCGGAAAGGAGAGCAGGGGAAAAAAAGAAGCATCGGGAGAAGCAAAAAGAAAAGAAGAACAGAAGAAGAAGAAGAAGAAGAAGAAGAAGAAGAAAACAGGAAGATGAGGAGAATAGTGGCAATTGACTCCAGCCAAAGCCAGAGTTGGCGCCTGAGAAGGTGGACAAGATGAAGACCCTCACCAAAAGGAAGGGATGAAACTCTCACAGAAGGAAAGAATGGCTCTCACGGAATGAGAGAAGTTTTACAAATCAGAGAGTTTTGCAGAAATCAGAATTGTACAATAAAATTAGATAAAGATCATGCAGCTTTGTTTCTGCCAATATAAACAAAGTGTTAATTTATGGTACCAATAACATTATTTACCAGGACGATCGAACTTCTTTAGATCAACAGCCTTCAATCGAAAATATCATATTCTTTTAAAATAATTTCCACCATAAAATTAATTAATAATATGGAAAGTAGTTTAACTTCCTTATAAGTCATTGCAAGGTCCATACTCCCATCAATATGAGATTTATTCTCAACACTCCTCGATATTTAAGGAGGGGAGGTAATCTCAGATCCTGTCATCTACGTGACATACACACTTGGGGTAGAACTATTGATGAGTCGATATTATACTATATAGTTTTGGAGCAGATATGGGTCTAAAACGTGGCTGTACAGATTTTAGGTGAATTTTACTATTCAATTTAAGATTATGTTTCCTATTTGATTTTAATTTATTTGTTTTCCTAGTCTTATTCTAAGAGCTTCTCTAGGTAGGGTTTTATTTTGTAGTAGTATAAATAAGACTTTTTAGCCATTAGGGTTTGAGAAGAGAAAAGGAAAAGGCACTACTTTGGAGAACTCAGTTTAGAGAGCTTTTGATGATTCAAGTTTATTTTCAAGGTGTTTTCTATCCATGTTCTTAATAGTATTTTGTTTTATGATTGTGCGTAATTAATTTCCGTTTGCTAGGGCGAGGCCACGAGCCTTACTAAGAATATGTAGTTTCTTTTCAATTTACTTATGATATTATGCATGCAGGTTTTGAATTATTAATCATCGTGTCTAAGCTATCTAATTGTCTTCATGATTGGCCACCATTAGGATATTTAGAAAAGTAATTTGACGGAGGATAGTCCTTGAAATTGACAAAGGCTTCTTGTGGTTAATATGTGTAACTCATTAGAATGGACGACACGTCATAAGGGTTATATGATTTTTCAAAAGGTTTTCACAAAACTTAATCAGTCTTGCATGTTCACATTCGATCTGGACGCCACAGACAGGTTGTATGTTAGATATACATTCTATGTTGGAGGTTTCAAGTAGGACATACTTTAGGAAAACCTAACCGTCAAAATACGCATGAGTAATTCATAAATAATTGGAAGAATTACGTAGGATTGTTAAGGTGACGTGGAACCCTAGTGCTCAAATTTATTTTCGAAACTATTTTCTTTTGTTTTCTTTACTTTACCAATTTATTTAATTGTTTTTAATATTTTAGGTCATAAAAACACCCTTTTTCAAACTTTGTTTTCAAATATTTAATTAAGATTTGGTGTAACATAAATTATTCATTCAATCATTGTGGAAACGACCTTGCTAAAGCCGACTATACTACAATTACCTTATACTCTTGCAAGTATTTTTAAATGTTTTTATCCCTACATTTGAAGGTGGTAAAAATCCTATCAACTATGTCTGAGCCCTCAGATGGGTTGGGCTGAAATGAGTTAGTCGTCCAAGCCAGTCCACCCCAACAAATCCCCCTTGAATTGGGTGATTCAATCTGCCTACCCCAACAAAAGTTGCTTCAGCGCACACAAATTCTCCTTGCTATTCGTTGGGCTTAACTCCCCCAGACTCAACACTCGGGTTATTATAGTCCGCTTCTGCACCTTAGGTGATATGGCGTCATGCCAACGTCACATGACAAAAAAAATTGCAGGCTAGGGCGATGGAATAGAAAGGCCAAGGCTGGGGAAAGAGAAGAAGGACAGACGAAGCAAGGTCCAGATCTGCGTACCAGAATGAAGGCGAAGGCGATGAACTCTGCCTAAGGAAGAAAGGGATGGCACAAAAAACGAGGGAGGGAGAAAGGGATGGTTCCAGAAACCGACGATGGCATTCTGGTTGCAATCTTTGAGTTGTGACGGAGAAAACGAAGGGCGGAGGTAGAAAAGAAGGGAGAAAGGGATGGTTCCTTAAAAGGGATATTTTTGTTATTATTTTATCAAAAATAATTTTTGAAGGTGAATTGCCTAGGCAATTTAATTAAGGGGTGGAGATGCTCTTGGACAATTACTTTTCACTAAGGCAACAATTGTCAATTGTCCAATAGTCTAGGCAATAATCACCCTAAGACCATCTCCAACCCTTGGGTTAAAACCTAAATTTTTTAGCCATAAAATTTAGGTTTTAACCCAGCTTTTCTCCTCCAACCATTATGGGTTAAATTTTTAGTTCAAGATTATTAAAGAATGAATTTAGGATAATTTCTTTATTAAAGTAACTTTTTTTTTAAAAATAAAATTATGTAGACTATTATAATTTAATTTTATGAACATTTTAACGTAAAAATATTTAGAATCCGAGAAATATTGAAAAACCACTAAACTGACACCATGAAACTCGTGGAACACTACGAAAGAATATGAAATACATAAAATATTTTTTTTTAATTACTTTAGCCGTTGGATTTAAATTTGGACGGTTAGATATCTTTTTTTACCGTTGGATTTGATCAAGTTAGATCTTAATCGTTAGATTCTATGAATTTATAAATATAAAACTAAAAAAGTATACATATATGGTGGGCCAACCTCACTAACCCAGGGGGAATCTTGGGCAAAAGGTACGTGTAATATGGTCCAACAGGTATATAATTTTGAGTCATATCTATCTAGGAGTGCAGCTAGCTAGTAGAAGAAAAGGGTTTGTTATTGCTTCTTACACCATCAGTGCACATCGGTGTTTTGTCGTGTGATAATCATTAGTAAAAAAAAACCCTTGCGCGACGAAACACACATCGTTGCGCAAAGTCACTTTAAGCGACAAAATTTTAAACTTTAAACCTTGTTGCTCAAAGTCTTTACAAAAATAAATAAAATAAAATAAATATTTTTTTAAAATCTTTGCACGACGTAATCCAAATATTTCGTCGCCTAAACCAATTTATTTTCGTTTTTTATTTAATTTTATATTATAAATTTTAAAATATAGTTATTTTCATAAATTTTTATTATTTTTTAAAAACTTTGCTCGACGTATAACAGTCCATCCCTAATTTTACGATTTTATTAATTTTAAAAGAGTGAATTGAGAAAAATGCCCTTAGAGGTGAGATTGTTGACCTTCGTTGACCAGCGTATAGTGAGACGTATGAAACATTCTCTTAATGTATCCTTGTAGTACTCAACGGCACGAACTCGTGGATGTAAGCAGAACCGAATTCGGAATCTTAGTTACGCTTCCTTTTATAATAAATAAATTCGAAATTAGCATTTTTCTACCTATTGCTATAATTGAGTGGTGAGACCCACGTTTAATTTCTATATGGGATTGGAAATCCAAACCGTGATTTCCCTCTCTGAGTTTTGCAGACTCTTCTTGTTTTTATAATCACCATATTCATTTCTTTTGTTATTTTAACCATCACATCCATTTCTTTTGTTTTCTTTAATCTCCAATTTCCCCATCTTTTCAGTTTTCTTCTCTCTGTTAAGCATTATCCCTCTATCATTATCACTCATTTGCCTCAACACTCTAAGTCTCGCACACTCTTTCTTTTCACTTTCCTTCTCTCTGTAAACACAGAGGCCCGCCATTACCACCACACCTTCGGCGAGCTTCACTAAATCGCCATCTTAAGGCCACTACCTGTCATCCTTTCCAAAACTCAATTCAAGGGGATCAGACTCCCACACATCTCCCATGGACTCCCTAACTCTTTCACTCACTCTGTGCTCGTTGCACAGAAGCAGCCATGGCGATCGCCGACTCCCTGTTTCACGACCACCATCGTCCTTGTTTCCAACCACAACGTCCATCTCCTCTGTCACTCTCCCTCTATCTCAATCTCCTGTCTCCCTCACTTTCTCTGTACTAACGGAACAGAGGCACCAAAATCATCGTTGACGCCATGTCCTCCCAACTCCTCATCGTTTCCAACGAAGGTAAGTTTTGAAAACCACCCAAATCTTCGTGGATCGTGTTTTACTATACTTTTATAGTGTTTCTTAAGGATTTTGGTGACATTTGAATGCATACATACCTCGGGAGTTTTCCCTAGTTTTTTGGGAGGTGTATGCCGCGAGTTGCAGGCCAACTCCTGCCACGGCTAACTCGGGGAAAGGTATAATTCTAAACCACTCTCGTTTATCTTCATTTTGGTAGGAAGAATGTGAAAACGGGTTTGAGTTTTGAGCTCGTTTGGAGCTTTGGAATCGCTACCACGATTTCAGCGACAGAACCCGCGACAGGGATCGGGTCAACCTGACTAGGAAAAAAAAAAGCCCAAACCTGGAATCGGCCCAAGCCCACGACCCATTTACCCTAACCCGAATCTGACCCGGGTCCATTTCAGATTTTAGAGGGAATATTTCCCTCGAATATTTTCTTAACTTTAACATAATATTCTGCCTGAGGATGGAATTTTCCGTAAAAGTTAACTGTTGACCTTAGTTGACTTTTTTTGAAATTTTCTCGAAAACCCTCATAGGCTAATTTCGACGTCCTGAGTCCATTTTTGACATCCATTTAGTGAAATTACTAGGTTAGTTGACCGCCTGGGCATCTCGGTTGACTTTTTTAGGGTTGACCGTTGACTTTTCGTTGACCTTTTAATAAATTTCGCGGGACGCCTCTTGGCGTATTTCGACGCTTTGATTCCGAATCCGAATTCCATTTTCCCAAATTTAGTCGTTTAAGTTGAGTTTTACTAATGGGTCCCAATATTATGCTTATGTGTGATTACTATCGGAGACTCCGACTTTTTTAGCTTGAAAGGACGTGACATCTCAAGTACCTGTTAGTAGGTCTTTTCGTTTTTACGTGTATATATATATGTGTGTGTGATTTTCCCAACAATTTCTTTTATATATTATGATGTGACATGCCATGTTTAGCTTTACAAATTGATTTTTCGTACACTTTATGTTTTTAATATTATTTGTGAGCATAAACTTGCGTTTTATCTGCTCATTATTACATGTTTGCACGGTGTCTCTTAGTTATTTGTACTATTCTGGGAGCAACTTCACGTGCAGTTCACATGCCTCGTTTACATTCGCTTTGGAATCAGAGTTAGGTGCCAGCCTGTCCTTTTATGTGATGTTTTGGACTCGTATGTGATGCGACTAGCGCATCTCACGTGATGTAGTACTAAAATGTAAAACCTACACCCAACCTGTTCCATTGTCAGAATATCTCCACAATGGACTTATGTGCCTACATAAATTAATGAGCATTGATTTCTTATAATAACGAATTGAGATTTGATGTTGTGATACCTTGTTGTTGGCCTACATCCTTTAGCTCACTGGTGCTGCAGGGTACCTTATTACATACAATTATTATAATATTTTTGGGAAACCATATACTTGTTTTACAACGAGGGGTTACACTTTTCGAAAAGGTTTTACAAAACTTTATTTTCAGGCCTACCCACCCTTGTTTTTTGCCCTTCCAGGATCTTAGTGCCAGAGGTTTCGTGACGACGAGGATTGTTGGTAAAAGCTGTTACATAGGAGACTTCTCTTTTCAGTATAAATCTTCTTACTCTTCTTTTACTGCAATTTATTTATGCTCCGACATCACTTGTGTGATATGGGTTCAATCCCGCTCACATGCGCACTCTAAATTAGTCACTTATATGTTTTAATTTATTCACATTTTCCACATCACTACACTTTATGGCTTGGTCACCTTCCAGGTGTCGGCGAAAAAATCGCGATTCAGGTGTCTACGTGGACATTCTGGGTTGGGGTGTGTCAGTTTGGTATCAAAGCATAGGTCAAGCAGTATTGCAATCATCACACATGTGATGTAAGCAGTCTCAATTCTTGAATTCTAATGTTATAATTATGCCACCTCATCAAACACAAAATGTGCCAACTTTTCATGACTTTTGGGCAACTTGGAATGACTATCACTGACACTTTGTTGACGACTTATTGACCTTCTAGAAGAACACTTTGGCGACCACCACTAGGCTTTACTTGAAGAACCTCTTTGCTAAAGAAATACCTAAAATGAAGACGTTTTGTTGACCCTGAAGCAGGGTAGACGCATCGATAATTGTGTACCACCAAAAATTTATCGATCAATCACAACTACAATCCAACCATCGTTACCAACCCTTATTTGTTAAGAAACCTCAAGCACTTTCATCCTTGGCAATCTTTATTTTGTGCCACCTCCCAAAATTTCCTCGAGGTTTTGCTTCACCTTGAAGTTTCTGAAAATGTCCCGAGTAACTATGTTAGTGCTGAAGTGGAAACACTCGTGGGGGACAATCACTTTTGGTCCCTGATAGCACTAATCTTCTTAAAATCGTTAGTTATAATTCCTAATCTTCAGGAGGAAGATTGAATCTCATTAAACCTGTTCTGAAGTAGGTTATTAGCAAATTCCTTTTTCCGACTTTAGAACACTCCAACTAATACTAGTTCCCAGAATTTCTTTTGGTGATGTACTCGTCATTTCGATGAGTATAAGCACCAAAGTACGAGTTGTTATACCAACGGTAAGTATTTTCCCTAAAATTATGAAACCACCTCATAGGACCAATTTCTAACCAAACGTCCAAAACCATCCACCCAAGTGGGCTTTGACCTGTAATCAGCCAACGAAAGCACTTTGAAGATGTTGTCCGATATCCCAGAACTGTAAACCAGTATTCAGACGGTATGATTTCTGATACCAAACATATGCTAGTATCTGGGAGTGATACCTTTGTGCCAGAACGTTGGTTCATAGTTTCAGGGTAATGAACAATATCAAAATATCATAAATGCGTTAATTAGTTGCGTAACTGATAAACTGATTAATAGTGACTACCTGAGCCGAAGAAATTAAAATCGTGGAAACTTAGGAGCAAGCCTTTTAGGAGAACAGTAAACTCGCAGTTGTGTTAACTGTTTTACCCATCCAGGTAACCAGAACATTCTCGACCATTCATCCTTGTGCTCGCTTCCATCGACAAACATTAGAATTGAAGCACAAGTTAATTTTCCGTTGTAAGAGCAATTTGAGTATCGAGAAGGCCATGAAGACCTATTAGCACGTGTCGTTAGGAAGAGAATAGTATGGTACGTTTTAAGGACAAATATCTTTGGCGTCATTTCCCAAAAGTTTACCTAGGATATCACCAAATTGTGAAGTGAAGTACACCATCGGTCCACTTTCTAGTATTACACCAATTTTCCTGGCATCTTCCTGAACAACTATGACGTCATTGAGAAAACTTAATTACAAAAACTTACCGATTAGGAAACTACCCAACAAAATACTTTATCTTGGGAGCCTCAAACCTATCCGCGAAGGCGAAAGATTGAACCTTAGGATCGTACCTAGATTTTAGCAACTCAATCGGGTGACGATTAAAAACCGTTAACCTATACTTCGAATTGATGGTCTCTTCAACCAACTTTTAGAGTTAAGTTTCTACCATAACCTAACGAATTTGTAGTAGTCTTGTCGACGACCTTCTCAACTACCCGAGCAACGAGATCAAATTTCTAAACATCGACAACCAACTTTATACCAAATTCCTCAAATGGTAGCTTTGTTTAGATTGGTACTCTTCTTGGGAGACGTGATCTCAGCAGAAGACATTCTTGTCAATTTCCAAAAAGGTTGCAATTGTAGAAAATTGGATATTCCCACAAATCGTTGTGAAATATGCGATATCCTTGACCTTGTCGATTTTATCGGCAATTTTTTAGTGACCTTTCAGTGGAGGCGTTTTTCCTTCCATGTTGGCCAAGGAAAATCAGTTTAGTTGAGATGTGGAATATGATTAAAGTTGTGACAACTGAGGTGTTGTCTATTTCCTACCCTTGTTCGTACACTTTTCAATAACATCGATAATTTTGAAATCCATGATGACGTTTCTTTGAATGATTTGGCTACATACCGATGCAACATGACGAAGTATTGCTTATGCTTCCCAACGGTTGGAATTGTATGAAATGAACCATCTTACTCATGACATAGAGTCCACAGTTATCATCTTTACTTGAAAACCGGATGACACTTCTCTGTGGAGAAACGTGTCCAAAATCTTTACCAATCTCACAAACTTCTCAAATATATCTTCCTTTGAAAGGAACTAAATTTCTTATAGCGACGATGGACGAACTAGATCAACACCTACAATTGCACCATCGTGTACCACCCCAGTTGTGCAAACGTAATTACTGATTACTATAGCAAAAGACATATCTACTCTTGAACACTTTCAACCTGTCATATCATATTCTAACAGAAATTCATGAGTATTGATATGACGTTACCTATAAATCATCAAGAAACCGCTAAGTGGTTATAATTACTTCCTGTATCAAAATGGAGATAGGGAAATATCACCATAAGCTCCCGGTAAGAGGTATCTTGTACATGTGGACATTATGATGATGTTTTGGTGATTATCGACTAACTTGACAAGTCAGTTCACTTTCCATTGGTCCCAAAGGGACTACATTTTAGACCACTTAGTAAAATTTCTCATGCTTGAATTTATCAGGTTTTCTAGCGTTTTGATTGGTATCTACTTTGACCATGATCCCATATTCACCTCTTATGCTGGAAGATATTCCAATCAACTTTAGGCACGTGTCTACCTTACTGCCTTTTTGGTATTATTTCCGAAGAAGACAGACTGTCTAGGAAAATTGCTCGGACCTTGAAATTTTAGTTAAGACCATTAATTCCTCAATCACCCAACAAATACTCTACTAAACAAATCTCTACCCTTGGTGATTGAATCTTCCGGAAGCTACCGTTGTAGCGAGATGTTATGCATTTAATCCAGTTACCTTGTATCCTAGATTTGATGAACTTGTTTTGACTATCAAATTCTTGAGTGTTTTTTTAGCCTTCTCGACATAATTTTTCGCTAAAATTCGAGAGAAATTTACTATGAATCTACTCGCTAAGGCGTTGTGAACTACATTGTTATTATATGGTGTGCATGTCACTACATTATCTCACTGTGATGCGCGTTTCACTTCCAAGTTTTGGGAAGTCTTCTTGAAAGCCATGGGTACTAAGTTGTTATCCAATACCACATTCACCCTCAGACTAATGGCCAGTCTGAACGAACTATCTAGATTTCTGTGGACGTGTTGTATTTTATTCATTGTGTAATTTTAGCATGATTATGACTAGCACCTATCCCTGTTACAGTTGCATGTACTACGGCTACAACTTTCAGTTTTGGGTATGGCATCGTTTATGACGTTGTATAGATTATATGCACAGTATATGATTGACATAATAATATTGTGAACAGGTGATCGAAGGATCGAGATTACAATTTAGGAAATTGAGTGCTATTAACGTTATCGCCCAAGTGGGTAGTACGTGAAAACGATCAAGGCTTTGATCAAATGATGTATGTGTGTTTCCCAATGAGGGGCAAGATGGCAATATTGCACCCTCGGGAATTTGTTACTCGCTTCGGGAGAACAATGAGTTGTTGGTATTGCGGGCCGTAGACCGTAGTATCGATAACTTATTCTTCGGATTCGTTAAGCAAGGGGACAAGTAGGCTCGTCTACGTTTAGTATTTTTATTTATTCATTTAGTTATTTATTTTTGGTTTGGGCTTAACGTGAAGATACTTCACACTTATTATCGGAGTACGTGAGGCTACGAGTGCGTAGGTAATGGGCTACACTTGTTGATACTATTATTATAATATTTTTGGGAAACCATATACTTGTTTTACAGCAATGGGCTACACTTTTCGAAAATGTTTTACAAAACTTTATTTTCAGGCCCATTCATCCCTATTTTTCGCCCCTCTAGGTTCTTAGTGCCAGAGTTTTCGTGACGACAAGGATTGTTGGTAAAAGTTGTTACATAGGAGACTTCTCATTTCGGTATAAATGTCCTTACTCTTCTTTTATTGCAGTTTATCTATGCTCTGACATCACTTGTGTGATATGGGTTCAATCTCGCTCAAATGCACACTCTAAATTAGTCACTTATATGTTTTAATTTATTCACATTTTCCACATCACTATACTTTATGACTTCGTCACCTTCCAGATGTCCGCCAGCACATTGCGATTCAAGTGTCTACATGGACATTCCGAGTCGGGGTGTGTCATGACGAATATCAATATTTCGTCGCCTAAACCTTATTTACTTGTTTTGTATTTATTTTTATATTTTATATTGTTAAACTAAATTATTTCTTTATTTTTTTATTTTTTATTTTTGCCCGACGAATACACATTTGGTCGCCTAAACCATATTTATTTTAATTTATTTATATTTTAAATTGTAAAATATAATTATTTTCTTTTTTATTATTTATAAAAATTATTTTTATAAATTTTGCTCGACGGACCAACACTTCGTCGCACAGAACTCTAAAAATTTGGGCGGGCGCCAAAAATGGGATGTAGAAAAAAAAAATTAATTTTTTAAGACTTTGCGCGACCAATATTTCGTTGCGCAAACTCGTATCCTTCATCGCGTAAAGTGATACGCTTTTTAAAACCAAAATAACTCCCCAATTTTCTTAATGTCTTTCTCTATTCTCTTACCTCTCCGCTCTCTTTCCCTCTCCCCAAATCCAACCCTCTCTCACCAGATCCAACCCTCTCTCACTCACTCCTCTCACTTAATCTCTCTTTTCTCTCTCTCTTCACTATCTCTCACTCTCTCATCTCTCTCTCACTATCTCCTCTAATTCTCTCACACTCACTCCCCCTCTCATTCTCACTCACTCTCAATCTTGCCAAAAGGTATATTCTCCCCAAATTTTATTTTTTTATCATTAATATGTGTTTTTGGAGTTAATTTTGAGTTTGGTTCAGGTTTGGGGTCAAGTACAGGGTGAAGGGTGAAGTTTGGGGTCGGATTTGGGGTATACTAATTTTAGGGGAGATTATGTCAATTTTTTGGTATTATTTTATGTTGTTGTTTTGGTTATTTGACCATGTTTGTTCTTTTGTAGGGAATTGTCGAGATTTTGACGGTTAAAGTTGAGGATTAGGACGCTATCGAACCATATCCCCCGCCACTACCACCACAATAGACTTGTATTAGGATTTTATTATTGTACTTTGTTAATTTATGTGTACATTTTGAATATATTATATATATTGGATTATTTGATCACTATTTTTTATATGTAATTTTATTTTGAATATGTCAATTTAAATTAAAGTAATTAAAAAATAAAATCATACAATTAAATTAAATTAAAAAGTAAAAAATTTGAAAAATTTTGCGCTACCAAATATTTTGTCGCGCAAACAATTAATATTAGAGAAATAATAAAACAAAAAGTCAAAAACCTTGCGCGATAAAATATTTTGTCGCGCAAAATATTAAATTAATTTAATTTAATTAAAATATTAAAAAACAAAAATCTTTGCATGATGAAATATTTCGTTGCGCAAACCCTATCTTCACGAGCTTTGCGCGACGAACCATGTGTGACAAAAATTTCGTCGCATAAGGTTTTGCGCGACAAAATTGTACTTTGCACAACAAACTTATGTCGTCGCGCAAAGTGTTTTTTGTAGTAGTGAATACAAGTTCTGTATCAAATTAACAGCATGAAAAATTGGTAGGATTTATTTATATATCTATAAGAAAAAGGGTTTTTGCCAATATTATTTTGATAAAAAAAAGTATCTACGTACCTAAAGCTAGCTACTGAGAGTGATCAGTGTCACATCCCGACCCGGGGTCCACCACATCCCGGGCCCGCTCCACCGCCGTAGCACGATATTGTCCACTTTGGGCCCCGACTACGCCCTCACGGTTTTGTTTCTGGGAATCGACGACCTCGTCGGCACACCACGACCAAGGTTAGGCTCTGATACCAATTGTCACATCCCAGCCCGGGGTCCACCACATCCCGGGCCCGTTCCACCACCGTAGCACGATATTGTCCGCTTTGGGCCCCGACAACGCCCTCACGGTTTTGTTTCTGGGAACTCACACGAGAACTTCCCAGTGGGTCGCTCATCATGGGATTGCTCTCGCGCGCTACTCGCTTAACTTCGGAGTTCCGATGGAACCCGAAGTCAGTGAGCTCCCAAAAGGTCTCGTGCTAGGTAGAGATAGGAATATACATATAATGCTTACATGATCCACTCCCCTGGGCGATGTGGGATGTTACAATCAGGGTCGACAGATGTCCGAAGAAATGATACGCGTAATATATCAGCAGTCTACATAAAACTTCTTTTTAAACGTCAGTGATTGCTTGAGCTTTATCTTTTTGGTTTTTGGTCAGTGTTTGCTTGATCTGAAGAAATTGATTGCAAAGAACACATTGACACGTATCTCTCACAAAGTTCAAACAACTGGAGTAGGATTCTCTCCCCTCCTATTTCCATTCCCTTCCATCCCTTCCTCTCACATTCTCTATTTTGTCTTTCTCTTTCTATAAAAAATTAATATAAGATGTTGACGTGGCTTAACCGTGATCGTTCAAATATGAGGAGATGGAAAAAAATAGGGGAAATAATCCTACTCCCAAACAGTTGGTGCACTTGTGTGCATGTTTTGGACTCTCAATTAGTCAAGAAAGACTGCAATCCATGTGCCAATTAGATCTATAGATCTATTTTTTGTGGCCTTCACTGCCGTCTGCAACTCTGCATATATAGCAACAAGTGCCTAACTTCATGGAACCACTTATATTTCTAAATAGGATTTAGGAGTAAGAGTTGGAATTTACGGTTTTAGGGTGCATTTGTTGCATCGGACTATCTCGGACTAGACTAGTTTTAGGGTGCATTTGTTGCATCGGACTCTCCCTTTTTCTTTAGTCAAACTATCTCTCATCATTTTTCTCCATCTCTTCCCTTTTCATTTCCCGTCTAGCTCACTCTCCCCCACCCTTTCACCCTCTTCACTCCCTCTCACAATTTATAATTAACTGTGCATATCTTCAAAATCAAACCACAGAGCAAAAAATAGAGTGTAAATTAAGGAGTTGGGAGCAGGGTGCATGTGCAATTGGCTCGAAGGTGAAAGATAGGTAAGGTATGTGATCAACAATTTTTATGTTTTCTGGGTTTGGTCTACATCACTCCCATCGTTGATTCAAGCTCATCTCATAGATTTTTTTTTTTTTGGGTTTTTTGGGTTCAGTCTTTTGGGTTTTATAGGTTTTTTGGGTTCGATTTTATAGGTTTTCAGGTTGTCGGAAGCTAGGAAGGAGGAGATGGGAGGGGAAAAGCAGAGCGGTGGTAGCAAAACATCCATCTTTGCCGTCATTCGGGTTGACCCAGATGGCAAAAGACCCCAAATCACCAACCGAAATGCCAAAAGGGTGTTGGGTTTGCAGGACGATGGAGATCGGCGACAACCGTTTCTGGTTTGGTCACTGGAGAAGAAAGGATGATGCTGCTCATGTTGGTTCGCGGGATGCGGCTTGCAGAAGAAGGAGACGAGACTAGCAATCCCGTTGTTTTTGGGGGGCTTCGTAATGACCCTCTAGCGAAGTGCTTAGTCCCGTATAGTCGGGGCGAGTCTCATTAATGCTTGTCCCGGCGTGCAACAAACATGGGACTAGACTGCCACTTAGTCCAGTCTAGTCTGGTGAGTGCTAGTGAGTGCAAACAAACACACCCTTACGGTTCGATTTTCTTTAACGTTAAAAAAATGAAAAAGTCTAAGGTGAAAAGTCAAGTTGGCAATTAAAAATAAAAATTGGGGGCAACAAAAATCTGTAATTATAAATAATGATACACTTGTTTATTGTTTAATTTATCATTATTTCTAACAATTTAATTTATCCTTTTCGAATACTAACAAGTACGAAATTGCAATCTCTAAACATGAGTTCATTTCATTGTAGAAGGCCTCGGATAGAAATAGGCTTACATGTAAGTGAGGGTATCAGAATGTAATATATCATCAATGTTAACAAACATCTTACTAAATAATTTATTTACTTTTTTTGGACAAACGATGGAAGCATTTACACTAACTTAAACTTCTACTAGTACGTACTTGCATGGGAATCCTGAAATTCGGGAAAAATAATCATATAATCAAATTCTATAAACTTTTAAGAATATTGAATAATTATGTTTCTTTCTTCACACATTCTTGGTTTTGTCATATATGGGTAACATGGGATATTTGATATTACAGAATTAAGGGCTGATTTGGTATTGTTGTGCTTTGAAAAAAAAGCTGCTTCTGATGTGCTGTGAGAATAAGCAGCTGTGAAATAAAGCAACAGAATGTTTGGTAAACTTTTTTGTAAAAGTGCTTTTGAAGAAAAAAAAAACAGTATTATAGTGTTTGGTAAACTTTTATGTAAAACAGATGTGAAAAAAAACCAGTTTTTCAAAGCTGGGTTTTGCAGCTTTGTGTTTTTGGCTTTTTTCATCCAAAACTGTGAAAAAAAGTTGAAGCTGAATGTTTACCAAACACAAAAAAACTCTAAGATTTTTTTTATACCCATTTTTTTTAGAATCACCTCTAAACCAAGCCTAAGTTACTTAACACAAAGCAAAACACTATTTGCTTGTCATTGGTGGAGCCCCTGGATTAGTGGGATAGCTAGAGACAATTTAAAAAAGAAAAATTATATGCCAAAAGTAATTTTAGCTTTAGGAAAAACCCAAAACTACCATCTTTCCCCTTCTTTTGGACTAAGGACCTTCCAGAATGAAATGGGTGAAAGGGATATTTCCTAAGGTTTTGTTTTTTGTTTTTTTTTTTTTTCGATTAAAGTGAGTTGGGATATTGGGGTTCATGGGTCCTCTATCTTCAACCTCTTTTAAAAAATTAATTTTTAATTTGGGGTGGTTCTTATATCTTTATATATAGTAGGGACGCGACAACGAAAGGTTGTGGCTGTATGCAAATATAAAAGAAATTATTTAAAGCTACGTTTGAAAAAATTGGGATTACAGAGGACTTACGAAAGGATCACTTAGGTCACATCCAAGCTGTCGTACATCAACCAAGAAAAATGCATACTTGATCCATCGGATACGGCTAATTAAGGGGGCTTCTTAAGCCGCGCCACTGAGAGGATGCTACAAAGGTGGCAACATGCATTCCGTTCCTGGTTTCAAAGATAGGAAATTAATGGATATTTTGGTTTTGTGGGGGTAATTAACTTAAAACTATAATTTTGGAGAATCTACTTGTTTTGCTTAAGCTTAGGAGTGTGTATGGGACCGAGTAAGCGTTGTTCACTTTCTAATGATCTCTATTTCTTTGTTATGGCTGCTCTTTCGCTCTGATGAGAAAAAAATTTGTAGTTGTGGTCGCTCTCTCATTATGTTAAAAATAGTTTTTGTAGCACATATAAATTAGTGTTCAAACTCAAATTTTTGGGTGATGTTTGTTGTTTAAAGTTGAAGTGGTAGTCTCTGTGTTTTTACTAGTTTTGTACATGGCAAAGGGCTATGAAGGGGAAACTCAACAATTGTTAAGGGTGGTGCAGTTTTTCTTGTGGTGTCATAACGGTAATTTTACGACTTGCATTGTTTAGTGATCTCGTGAGTGTTTAGTGTTATATTTTTGTTTGTTGCGTGTTTATACTATTTAATTCAAGATGAATTGCATAACGAGAAGATGTTAATTTATTATTTTAATCGGACATGGAAAGGGATCCTCTCCCGATCCCTTCCACCAAATCCATCAAGTCAAGGAATCTGAGTCTTTGAAATTTGATTCAACGGTTAAAAACAGGGGCCTCCTTTAAAAGTTATAATAACTTTAACCGTTTGATCAAATTTAAAGGGCCTGGATTTTTTGACTTTGTGGATTTGGTGGAAGGGATCCGGAGATGATCCGTTTCCACCCGACACCTCGGTATATTATGGCGCCTGATCCTAAGTTGATTCTCAACATATTTTTAATGGTAATTTTGAGCCTTGTGCAATGTTTTCCTGACCAGTTTCCAGAAGTTGTCCAAATTATCTAATGCAATGTAATGGGAGAGGATCCTTTCCGGACCCAATCACTCCGGATCCTCCTCCTTCGTCAGTTTTCTCTGCAGTTTTTCTTCTTTTTCCTCGTCTCCTTCAATTCTTCTTCTTCAATAATCCTTAATTCTTCAATTTTGAGTCTTCTTCATTTTTTTGTTTGTTTATTGGAAAACTTCAGAACCACAAGTCGTCGATGACTATTATGACGTTGCCAATAACTAGCTCCTGGGAGGCCACAACGCCAACTCCGGGCTGACGCCAGCTCCGAGAAAACCATGACGCCAACTCGGCCTTTAAAGAAGAAGGATCCGGAAGATCCGATGACATTGGGTCCGGAGAGGATCCTCTTCCCAATGTAATGGCAAGGTTGGGTCCTGCATAACATCTTAAGGTTTCAATCTTGACGAATTTTTTTGTTTTTATTTTCACATTCTCAGTATTTAGACAATGAGACAAATTACAAGTGTATGTCTTAGATGTACATTATTCAGTGGGTGACACACTTCACTACTAAGAATAACAGGTAGCGCGACGAAGAAAAGGCCTCTCACTAAACTGAAATCTATCGCCAGCAATTTTGAGCGGTGAAACCGTCGTCGCGCAGTCTCTGTCGCACAAAGGTCATGACGTCAGGTTGTGCACAACGGAGGAATAGTAGTTCATTGCGCAATCGCAACCGCACGACGAAAAGAATCCGTCCCAGGAAGTATTCAGAGACAAAATACCGTCAACACTAAGAACGTTGTGCGACGAAAGTCCGTTGTTGCCATAAACTTTGCGCAATGAACTCTTTCGTTTTGCAAAATTTAACGAAAGGATGTTTTATCAATTTCCATAAATTTAAATAATGATTAATTATATGCATTTTGTCCAATGACTATCACGCGACAAAATTTTTTCCTTTCAATGTATTTTGTGCGTCGAAGTATGCACAATTTTTTATTTTTTTTTAGTAATTGTAATTAATATAGTTTTTATTTATTTTAAATTAATTTAATGAAATTAAAAACAGAAAATGAAGAGAAGAATATTTAATTAAAATGTTCATACAACGGGAGGAAAATTTATAAAATCCGAATATAATAAGAAAACTACAAAATATAGTCGTCCACGTCACAATCACCGGCCGGTGGTGTTGCTACTGTGTCAGGGGGAGCTAGGAGGTCGTAGTTGGAGCAGGTTATGCATCGGGGAACCGAATGCCAAAGAACTGAAGGGGGAGACGAATTTGGTTCATCATACTGCTCTGGACCACAATATGCTGCTTTAGGCCCGCCACTTCAAATGTCAACAATTCGACCTCTTTTATACTCTATCTGGAGGAGAAGGCAGGCGGGTCCCAATGGCAGGCATTCCCAAGCCCCAGGTGATCATTCCTCAACCTACGACCAAGGGTCTAGTCTAGGGTGTCCGTCATGATCTGAAAACCCGCATCCTCGACAGGAACCATATCCTCGAGCAGGGTCTCCAGAGGAAGCTGGGAAGCCACCTCCTGCAGAACAATCTAGCTCTTCTCCATCATAGTGGCCTAGAATAGTGAAAACAAACAAATTGATTTTAATATAAATGTAATTAATATTACTACTAATTAAATATTAAAAGTTGAAATAACTTACATGGAGCTGCTCTACCAACTCATCGTCGGGCCGAACGTATACCTCCTTGAACATGTCAATCTATGGAAACTTCAACCCCCTAAATAAAAGAATATTAACACGTAGGTTATCAATTGGGTAATGGAGAGTGAAAAATATTAAAACTAAAAATAAATATACACTTACCTGATGTCGCTCCTCCAACCTATACGAGAAGCGTCGTGAGCCAGAGTGGTGAAGAAATTTCTTCTTCAATCGATTGATCAAGTTTGCCTTCACTTTTTTTTTGTTAAATTAAAAAAACATATTAATTTCGATATTTATAACAAATTAATGAGAAAAATATAATATCATTGAAATATTATAAAAATGTTTTTAAAATGTATGTTACTTACAAGGTATTTTTCTTCCTGAAAATAGCCGCAGAGCCACTCTCATTCATCCCGACAGTTCACCAACTTCTTAGGGCACCTAACTGCTAGAGCAACCTCTAGATCGTCATATCGCTCATAATGCTTGTGGAGGTCACTCTTCCACTGAGTGAACCAGCCGGTGCAAATCTCATGGATGCACCTTTTTTTATTGGCATCAAGGTTCTCTTTGACGAACGAGTACCAGAGTCGGCTATCATACTAAAATTCAAACAACAATTGGAATAATAATCCAGAAAAAAGTAAGGCGTTTCCAAAACGAATTGGGAAGAATAGGAGAGGGAAACTGTAAATTTAAAGGAAGCTTGGCATTGATTCTCTGACTCAAAAGACTGACCGTCTAGCGTAAATGTTTACTAATTGCGCAACGAAGTCTTCGTTGCACATAACCCTACAATAAATATTCTCTGACTCAAAAGACTAACTGTCTGGCATAAATATTTACTCATTGCACGACGAAGATTTCTTGAGCAATATTTTTGTGGTAATTGTTTCATTGCGTATTTGTTTGGCGCCAATTAAGGGCTTACACGCGATTTTCTGCCAAACTTTGCGCGATGGGGTCCATTCTTTGTCATGCAATGACCCTGTTTCGTCACGCAAATTTTTTGATACTTTAATTTTAGTCCGACAAAATTCCTCGACGATCCCTTGATTTCGTCGTGCGAAACACCCTTGCACGACGTTCTCTCCTTCGTGGCACAAAGATCTATCGCGCAAATGGTTTTTTCTACTAGTGCTTGTTCCTTTTGATGTACGTACCTAGACTCCAAGAAGAGGGTGTGAACAAACCTTTTACATTTTTTATTTTTGTTTGTATAGAAGCTCAATGAATAGTACCTTTTATACTTCAAACTAATTTAAACTGCTAAGAGGATTAATGGTTCGAACTGAAGTACATAGGAAAATGTATTTGCTTTAGAAATTGTGGTTATGCAGCTTATGCTTGTTTCTGCAAAACTCTTACTTTTCAAAAGGAATCATTTATACAAAATAAAATTACTTGGCCATACTACAAAATCATGAGGAAAGATACAATCTTATAATACTACAAATACTCATACAATCAACAAATGATGGATTTTTCTAGTGGATAAGACCTTCCTCCTCAACCCACTGTGCCCCGGGGTCAGTGGCGAAACCACAAAGGAGCAAGGAAGTGCTATCAAACCTCCGGTCGTTAGAAATCGACCGCGTTTGCTACTTTTTCTACCCCCAACAGCATGATCCTCTTCTCTCGCTTCTCATGGATTCTTGTGACTGTGACTTTGACCCCCATTTGCTGAGACCTCTCATGGCCTTTAAGAACACCATCAACCACGGAAAATTTATCAAAAAACACCATCCACCTTTTCCAATTTTCCATTTTCTCTCTAAATATTGAATCTTTATGCTCTTTTGTGTAGCTGAGTTGATCAGGAGCTTGCATGTGTAAAGATTAGATGAAGGGAAGAGAAATGAGGTGGAGGGGGAGTTTGTGTTCAGAGAAAATGGGTTGTATGAGGAGCTGCCAGCTAAGCCGCTTCTCGGAGTGATGAAATTTTCAGCTTCCCAAGTGCTCCATGGTTATGTCAATGGCTGCTGGGTCTGCATTTTAGTAGTTCAGGAAAATTCACCGCTTGATTTTACATACATTGCCTCTATTCTTTCTGTGTAATGAATTTAGTCTTATGTTGTCTTTTTTTTTATTTTTTTTTTATTTTAATGTTTTTCATGGTCTTGTTCTTTTGGTTGAGGGTTGTCATTATTTGTGTTTGTGTTTGAGATGTCCTGATTGTGATATTATCCAATTATAGATTTGCAAGGTTCTAAAAGCCACCAAGTGCTAGTCATGCGGTAGTCAGAGGGCTAGAGCCTTAACTTCAAGGCGGGTGCCTAGGCGATTTTTTTAATTATAATTGAATTTATTACATAACATATAAATAAATGTCTACTTATACTTAAAAAAAATTACATAATTGTATTGTGATACATAAATTGAAAAATAGAATGGGATATAGATTATAAAATATCAAAGCATATTGAAAACATGAGGAACCAGCATAATGAGTGTCCATCCAAGTATTAAACAAGTCTCCTACAATTTATTGAAAAAGATAAAATGCAAAATGAAAGTTATCTATTTTATGTCTAAGTAAGAGTCGCCAACTAGCGGGTGCCTAGGTAGGTCTAGACACCATTTCTTAATTTTCAAACGTTTAGAGATTAATCGAGGTGGTGGCCAGCCGCCTAGTGCTTAGGCGGGGTCATTAGAATGATTAGCTTGATGTTTAGGATTTGGTTGTCTACATGTTTGAGATCTTTTAACATTTTAAATTTCGCCATTCCCCCGACAATTTCTGACTCCACCATTGCCAGAAGTCAAACTCTCTCCCTCCCCTTATCTCTATAGCGTAACTTAGATTGGTAATATCATTTTTAATCAAAAGTCCAAGAAAGCATGTAGCAAAGTTACGTCATAATGTGGTGGCACGAAATGTTTTAAAGACTGGAAGCCCAACAAACGATTGAAGCCTAAGAGTATCTCCAACAATGCTAAGCTAAAATTTTGTTAGTTTAGCATCAAAATCACCCAAAAGCTATTATAGCTAGCCAATTTAACATGAGCATCTTCAACAATCCGCTATTTTCACAAAATAATGAATATTTTAGTAATGAACCATTCATGTCTTTTCATATTTTATTATTAATCAACTAACTATTTGGGATTACCTGTGAAAGAATTTGAATAAAAATTCGCCTTTTTTGAAATCTCGTATATAAATTTTAATTTTTATCTAATCTTACACAGGCAATCCCTGATACCTGCACACCGTCGTCCACCACTGACCTCTAGAACATGAGTCGCGTCACCGCCTCCACACACACCCACGCCGAGGTCCGCGGAGGAGGGATTGAATCTGTGAAAAATGTCTGGCCCTTTTGACCCAGTACGGGGATAGAATAAGTTGCTCGATTGCTTCCTCAACGAAGAGCAATTGATTCGAGCGATTCCACAAGGGCATTTTAGTCTTTCAGACGAATCACCCATTTTTAATTTGTCTTTTTCTGAAGGAGCCGACTTTTCAACTAACTTCCAACAATTCTCCCAACCTAGACAAATTTCTAATTTTCCGATATTATACTCTGTAACTTAGTCAATCAGTGATGAATTTGAGCTGCTGAATGATATCAGACGGGTTGATGTTGGCAGCAGCCCGACTCCCTCCTCTTTCTAGCCTTCATTCCCTCTTTCTCTTCCTTCTCCACCCTCTGCATCTTCCATCTTTCCCCATCTTTCCCTATCTTTCCCTCATCCTTCTCCCATCCTTCCCACCTTTTCTAGCCCTCGTTCCTTCTTTCCCATCCATCTCCACTCTTTGCATCTTTCTTCTTCCCCCTTCTTTCCTTCATCCTTCACCCATCCTTCCACTCAAAAACTTTTTTAATTTCTGCATTTTTTCTCTTTTGGTATTTGTTTTGGCCTCTCTTAAGCTTTATTTTTTGAACTTTGTCTCAATTCCCATGAGCTGACCTCAGATCTGGACCCTTATTCCGATGCTACTATATTTCACGCGTCCTCAATGCTAATCCGTCTGTGTGCTTCTCCTCAGGTGTTGGGTGGCTGTTAAAGTGCTTTTAGCATTATTTGGTAGGATTATGAGAGCATTCACTACACGGGTGGCTTGTTCACCCCTATTTTCTTTTGATCCAGTTGTTTCGTTGATTCGTTATCTTGGTGGTAGTGTGGCCTTGCAATTGAGGTGCATCTAGTGGCTGCTGGTTTCCATTTCATTCTTAGGGTTTTTTTGTTGTTGTTCAACTACCACTTTTGGGCCTATCTACTGCATTTTCTTATTTGTTGTTGGGCATATACTTAGGTAGTGGGCTGCCTTTTCCGTGTACTTGCCTCTTTTTTTTTGTGAAAAAACAATATTATCTACACTAAGGGGGAAGTGGATGGGATTAGCCTAACAATGGGCTAATAATAATGTGGTTCAAATTCGCATTTGGCGAGAATTGAATCTAAGACCTCTCACTTACAATTGAAGAGGAATATCACTAGACCGTAGTACTAAATGACTTGTACTTGCCTTTTTAATTAATAGAAGTAATTTAGTTTGGCAAAAAATAAAAAAATAAAAAAAAGGGATGAAATCAGACGCCAAAAAGAATTCGGCAATTGTACCGAAATGCACCAGAAGAAAAATCGCCAAACTATGGGGTTGTAAATCACATGGTTGGTAATGGGTAGAGGGTAGTAAGACCATCTCCAACCGAAGGCTGGCCAGAGGGTTCGTTTTAGCCCTCTTGCCCTCCAAGATATTAATATTTTAATAAACAGTACATGGCCATATTTGCCTCCATCTCCAATCGAGGGCCATAGGGCGCGTTTTAGCCCTGTCACAAAAAACTGTCTCCAACTAAGTACCAAAGGGCCATATAGCCAAACATAATTTATTATTTAAATTTAAAATTACAACAACTTAAATTTAAAAACAACAACTTAAATTTAAAAACTACAACTTATATTTAAAAACTACAACTTATATTAAAAACTACAACTTAAATTTAAAAACTACAAATTAAATTCATAAAAAAAAAAATTGGCCCAAAAAAAAAAATTGAATCCAACGGTAACTTGCCATTGTATTTGAAATTTTGACCTACCATTCATGCCGGATATAATCAACAAGAATAATGAAAATTCTGGCCCAGCCCGGGGCTGACTGGCTGGTTGAGTTGGGCCAGCCGGTTGGTCCTTTGACCCTTTTTTGTGCAGTCGGGGCCCACGAGCCCTTTGGCCGAGCCCTTGGTTAGAGACGGTTTTCAGACTATTTTCGACCCTCTAGACCCTTCGGTTGGAGATGGCCTAATGAGGAGCCGTGCGGGCCCAAGAGGACTCACGGTATCACATCAAAACCGCAACATACCTAAATTAAAAAGTAAGAAATCTTAAAGAAAAAAAAAGGAAGAAATCAAGATTAAAAAGAAAAGACTCGCTGATGACTTATATGAAATGGATTTATCACTAATGAAGTGTCTCAGTTTAATAATATAATGATATGTGATCCTTAAGGGGGAGGGAGATGAACTTAACCTAATAATGGGCTAACAATACTGTGGTTCAAATTCGCTTTTGACGAGAATTGAATCTAAGACCTCTCACTTACAAGTGAAGAGGATTATCACTAGACCATAGTACTAAGTGACTTGTACTTGCCTTTTTAATTAATAGAAGTAATTTAGTTTGACCCCAAAAAAAAAAAAAAAGGAATGATATTAGACGGTAAAAAGAATTCGGTATTTGTGCCGAAATGCACTAGAAGAAAATGATCACATTTCATGAGGATCAACCCATTCCACATAAGTTGCTTTTGGGATGAAAGGGCATGCACTTTACTAATTTACAAGAGTACTTAACTCTTGACTTGTAAATGACAGGCCTTATGTTTGCATTTCATGAATGATGTGCCCGATATCAATTTATTCCTTCTCCACTTTATTGTAAATATATCATTGTATCAAAAAGTCTCTGCTGCTGAATAACATGATTAATAATTCTACAACACATCTCATTTTGGTTTTATTTACTTTCATACTTTCTAAATAGTTGAAAACTTAAATAGTTTGGTATTACTGCTTATTCATGTCATTAGTTAAAAACTTAAAAATGTGTTCTCTAGAGCTTTTTTTTAGTGCACAATGAGATGTTATAGACTTTGAGCTTTTTCGAAGAATTGTTTAACTATTAGATTCTTGGTAAAAGATGCATGACCACTATCTAATAGCTTAAAATCTCGAAATAGAAAATATTTTGGGAGAACCGTAGAAATTTTAGTGTAAGACGAGATCACTCTTTTTTTAATGACTTACATGACACGCATACATCATCACGCTGACATCTGATGCCAATTAAAGAAAGACATGTACATTTTTAAAAGAAGAATGTTGTTTGAGTCTGACTAATGTGTTATTTGTCTCACATTGAGGTATATATACATGATTTACAAACATAATCCCCCAACTACATGACTAATTATAAGTAATCAGGACTATACTAGGAAACCTAATATTACAATTATTATGCAAAGGTCACTTCCCCTCAAGTTCGTCATAAATATCACACATGTCCAACTTGTCCAAGAACCTAGAAAGCACATTGAGGTATATATACATTTTTTCTTTCGGTCATTCTGTAATGGAGTATATGAACATGTAGTTTGATGTACGATACTGTGTTCATATAAGTACGATTTCAGGTCAGAGTTCATATATTTACCACCATTATCACTTATGAATACCTTTATATGTGAATTATATTGAACGTAAACCATTTTATGAAACTTCTCAAACAACAAATTCACTTTGCTTTTCAATTTCATAAGGCACACCCATGTCATCCGAGTGCAATCGCCAATAAAAGTAATCAACCAACGGGCACTACAGATAGTATCCTTAAATGGACCCAAAACATCAGAGTGAACCTGTTTGGATCAAAACTTGAACTTTGGGCCACGAAAAGAGATGGCCCAAAAGGGAGGCCACGAAGGGAAGATGGCCGAAGTCCAGCCGAAGCCCAGAAAGCAGAAATGACCCTTGCCGACGTTGAACTTTTATTCAAACTTGGTGAAAAAGAAACTCGGTGGCTTTTAGCTAGTTCACAAACATAACAATGGAAATTAGCAACATCAAGTCCTGAAAATAAACTCGGAAATAATTTTTGAAATACCCAAACGAGGCATGTATAAGATGACGATGCCACAGCCATATTCTTTACCTTTCTCCCTTTGATATCCATGTACTGTTTGAAATAGATGCAGAAACTGATAACAGTGCACAGAAAATCAAAGAAAACCAGAAAAACTTAGAGACAGTGAGAGAAAGAGAATTGTAGAGAGAGAACAAAGGAAATAGATTTTCTGTGTATTGCTTCGAATGAATTGCTACAAAGTTCTCACACACTTATATAGCTCAAAGCTACCGTATCTCCTAAGCTTTTGATGTTAACAGCTCTAACTAACTAACTGCCTTTCTTAACCGTTTTCCACATCAGCACGATTTTAATCCTTTGGACCATACTACCCTTCTTATACTAGTCAATAGAAACCTTTACGGGCTTACCATCATTACCTGCAGTGGTGGCTAAGGTGGATGCGATTTCGGCTATATCTGCGGAATCATCCTTGATTTCAGCACTTGAGGCACGAGACTTGTTGAACCTAGAATCTCGGGTTTTATCCCACTAATCAGGTTAGCCAACAATCTCATAGCATTGATTCTTCGAATGTCTGGTCTGTCCACAATGGGACATTTACGGGCATTAGCGTTGCAAGTTTGTTGCGTCGGGATTCGTCAGGCGCGAGATTGGCGCGGGTTGTAGGCTTGTAGCGGTTGTAGAGAGGTTTTGCAGCAGCTGCTAGTTTTTTTTTTTTCTTTTCTTCCCAGCTCTGGTGCTAAGAAGAAGAATGTTGTTTGATTCTGAATAATGTGTTATTTATATCACGTTGAGGGTATATATTCATGATTTACAAACATAATCCCACAATTACATGACTAATCTATACTATTATTAAGAAAACCCTCCTTGTCAACTTTTTGCCACTTTTTTTCCCATTTTGCCCTCACTTTTGATAAACAATACTTACATAAGGAGGGCAAAATAGTAATTTTGTATCTTTTGAGAAAATGACAATCATATCCCTATTTTTCCTATTTTACCCTCACTTTTGATACACAATATTTACATAAGGAGGACAAAATAGTAATTATGTAATATTAAGATAAAATGTGCACTTATTAATAGAAATTATCCCACTATCATTTTTTCACTATTTTTAAAATTTTAAAAACTAATCACACTCCTTAATAAAAAAACAAAAAATAAAATGAAATTGTTCACACACACAGAGTGTGCTCATCGGCTAGTTACAACTAATAAGAGCTAGACTAGGAAACCCAATATTACAAGTATTACACAAAAGTCAACATTTTGTTATCCACATTCTTTTTTTATTAACATGGAATGTAAAATGACGATATATTTGTACCATATAAGTTATTCTTCACTCTCAAGACTCACCCCAACTTTTCCCTTTGTTTCCTTGTTTTGTTGTGGGTTGCTTCTCTCCCCTCTCTATTTTTTTATTTCGATAACGTACCCCATATTTGACTCTTGCCTCCCGAGAATATTGAGTTCTTGGTGGTTTCATTTGTTTGTCCCTAGAAGCATTTCTTCTGACCTATGGAGGTTGCTTTAGATTTTTGTGCACACAAAATCACTCTCATGGGACACTCCTTGCTTATGCTGAATCGAGATTTTCTTGGTCTTCTTTTACCCTCGGGGAGGAAAGCTGCTCTTGCTTTTGTTCTCTTTGCTCTTTAGAAAAGGGTTTCTGTGAACAAGGAAGAAGGCACGTCTTTAGCTCCAGTGGTTGAAAAAAAAAAATCTCATAGGAGAGGAAAACCATTCTCATTCACCGTGGTGGGGTTTACCGCCACTGTCAAGATAAAGTAGCTAGGAAAAAGAATCTTTTCGGCTTGCCTTGTTTAGGGTCTTTTGACTCACGGAACCTACTTTATGAGGGAAAAACCGTTCTCGAAAAGCGTGACCATCCCGTTGAATCTCGTTACCCTCCCGTGTGGTTATGGGGGCGCGCCCGCTTTCCACTATTATGGAGCCGGGCCGCAAGCAAGTGAATGCGATCCCGCCCTCCACTGGAATGGAATGAGATAAGAATCTCTGGAGATCTTTCCTCTCCACTTACTCGTAACAGGCTTTCCCCTCTGTAGAAGACTTCTTCCGAATGGCATAATTGTCCTATTTTTTCCTCGATCTTCCCTCCACTGGAATGGAATGAGATAAGAATCTCTGGAGATCTTTCCTCTCCACTTACTCGTAACAGGCTTTCCCCTCTGTAGAAGACTTCTTCCGAATGGCATAATTGTCCTATTTTTTCCTCGATCTTCAAAGAAGACTGACTCCCCGTTAGAAGCCCCTTTAAGGCCTGTTACTCTGATTGAGACTGTAATGTAAAAGGTGGGAAACTAAAGATTTTGATACTGGAGAGTGGCCAGCAAATAGAATAAATGAGAGCTGCTCCTAGGGTGCTTCTACTTCTTCTAGATTAGTGACTTATTTTGACCTTTATTTGGGTTATAGGGTTCAAACAAACAACTTGCTTTGGCTTATTGGGCGCACTGCATACATGATATTGTCATTTGTCCTTCATAAAATAAATAAATAAATAAATAAATAAATAAAAAGATTTTTTAATTTAAGCTGAGTGAAAATAATTTAAAATCAAAATTCAGTGGGTAGAGAAAAAAAAGCTACTTATCTTATCAATCTAGCACTTGCAATTTTTTGAAGGGTTAAGAGAATTTTGGTGTTTTTCATCAATTCCGTCATTTGCATAACAAATTCACAAAAATTCAATTTATTTAACAATTTCAATCCCAGCAAGTGGCTTGTAGCTTTGTTTGCTAAAAGCATTTATTCTTGTATCTAAAGTTTTATGTTCGAATCTCCTTTCTTATAGTTTAATGTATATTATTTAAATACAGTGTTATCCACATCTTTATTTTTACTTCTCACACATTTCTTAATTTTCGATTGTCGAATGAAATGAATTGAAGAATACCAATAGGCAAGTGGCCATTTACCACAGTGGTGGAAAAGTGTTGAGTCATTCATGATGACGTGAGTTCGAACCCTGTTAGTGGCTAATCTAACGAAATCTATCATTTGACAAAAAACCCAATAGACAAAAATTAACAATTGTGTTGTGAAAATAAAAATCAGTTTGTGAATAACAATATTATTATCTTAACAGATGTAAAAAGCCAAATTCCCACTAACATGATGGCTAATGGCTAACAGGCTAAGCCGAACAGGATAGCCAAGCCAAGCAGCAATACATACATACATGCATGCATGCTTGCTTACTACACGTTTGTGATTTATGTTATTGCGGCTCTACAAATACAAATACAATCCAGGATCCAAAATTCTGCAGAAACTTTGTAGCACTAATTAGAGAAGAAGTCGGGATTTTATGATGGACTCAGCTGAATTCACACTACAAAATAATTTATTATCTTTTAGAGGTATGAATCACAAAGGGTTGGTCTAGTGAAAAGCGATAAAAGGTTTGGAATCCTTAACTCGAGTTTAAACTCTTATTGATTCCTCGAGACCACCGATTCTACTTTAGGATACCGTTTGACGGGAGCCAAAAATATGTTGTTGCTTCGTATGGTATCGAGGCCACATGTAGCGTGTGGAGGGGATTAGCTACAAAATTAGTCAAATCTTATTCTTATCTAAAGTGCTTTTTTGCTATTAGGTTTTTCAGAACTAGCTCATATACTACCTTGGCTTTGGGCTAGATTCATGTTAGGAAAAATTTGTAAACAAAATCTTGTATTGGATGTAAGCCCATAGAAAAAATAACAAACATTTACCTCTTACGTAAAGTCGAGTTGAAATTAATTCATGTTAATTAAAATTTTGTTTTGTGAACTAGAGCGTTTTGTTTTTATTTATTTTTTGTCAAATGATAGATTTTGTTAGATTAATCACCGACGGGGTTAGAACCCACGTCATCATGCAAGGTTCAACACTTTTCCACCATTATTGATTAAATGTTGATCGTGTTGATTCTTACTCAACCATGTAGCTCAAATATAATGTCTTGGTCACAGAATTATATATACAAGTCTATATGCATATTTTTGGTTCTTAAACTACGTGGATTTAGAAATGCCTTCTTGTGCTAAAAAACCAACAAACAAACCACTTCAATATATTTTGTTACGACCGCCAATATAATGGTGCTGCCCACCATCTTGCCCTTCTCACCCTAAAACTCAAGTTCTTGGTTCGAAGAACCTCCCGACATTCTATAAATAATGCTCGGTGATGTTTTTTGTATTGGTTCCTTTATATTTCGAATAGTATTAGCAATGGAGATTGGGCTTGTAAACTAGAGGGTCACCATAATTTTGTACCAAGAGGAGTGGATTATGTCTTCTTAATACATGGTCTTCCAACAAAAAGTGTATCAACGTTGATCACTATTTTGCATGAGATTTTGATCACAATATCAAGGGCCTACAACTCCTAATGATATCCTGGGCCTCATTTTATGGGCTTCACACACCATGGACCTTATTTGATGTGAGAAAGTAAGTCCCTAAAACTTATTTGGAACTTGGAAAGGCCGGCCCAGTGCAGGCAGGGCGACCGTCCTGAGTCCAAAATAATTGGGGGCACCAAAATTATTAGGGCGGTATATTTGTATATATTTTTATAAAAGTATAAATTTACAAAATTTGGTCCAATGACAAATAAGTTTAACTAGAGCTGGTGTCTTTGTTGTTTGAAATTAATGAGAAGGTCTTGGGTTCAAAACACCATGTGTGCTTATTTACTTTTCAACTTTTACAAATTTCTTTTCATAAGAGTATAAATATATGAAATTTGGCTAAATGATCAAGAAGTTTAATTAGAATCCATTATTTTTGTTGTTTAAAATTAACGAGAGGTCCTAAGTTCGAAATGCTAAGTGCATGTTTATTCTTTTCAATTTTTACGAATTTTTGTTTGGTTGTTAATTTATTTTTAATTTATAGCTAGTAGCTATGTGGGTTGTTATTTTTAAACATTTGTTCCAATTCAAGTCTAATCTTCCACAAAGAGTAATACTTTGACCAAATTTTTAGACCAAATTTGCAAATCATAGAACGTGTCACCAAAAAGTTTAATTTAGTACCAATTTATTACTTATACATATCAATGAAAGACTAAAAATTATCATTATTTTTTTAGTCCCATATTGACAAGGTTAGTAAATAAGAAAAAACACCTCACGATTTATACAAAAACACTTTAAAAGTTCAGATGGAAAACAAAACTCATATCTATCTACTTGTAAACCCAAAGTTTTTTTGTTTCCTTCTCACGATACAAAATAAATTAGTTTTTCATTGTTTCTAAATTATTAAGTTTGAAGTGTTTTTCTAAGTATAATTTTATCGATGTCTTACGTGTGAAAACAAATAATTTTCTTATATAAAGTGAGGGCACATTTTTTAGCGTCGTCCGGGCCTCAAAAATCTCTAGACCAGCCCTGATCAAACTCTGCATCTTCATCTCTTCCTGCCCTATCGAGTCGATCGCCTGCTTGAGCAGCTAGGTCCTTCGCTGCAGAGCATCCAATTCCCAACTAATCTAATTCCAAACGAAAGCGATCCATCGAATGGAGCTAGCTTACAAGAGGAGGTGTCAACTGAGAATCAGACTTACAACCACCTATTGACAAACAAAATGAATAAGTAGCCACTATTTTCAAGTTAATTTCTCTGGTTATAATATTTTATCCAATTCTCCAAAATAACCGTTTGGTGTATTTGTATACTTTATCAAACAAAGTCGAAAGTCAATTTTATGAACCAAAACAAACCACAATTTGGAATTCATTTTCCAAGACTTTTGATATCTAATTTCATTTGGCCAGTCAAACTTGGCAGGCTGAGGCTATAGCTTATATCTTAATAAACCACATTTCGGACAACGTCAATGTGTGTCATCTCATCAAATTTAATATCAAAAATAAAACTTCAACCATAAGATTGCCATACAGATTTTTATATATTACTATTCTAGCAAGTGTTTCCCATATTTAAATTTTATTTCAAACATAAAAAATAAACAAATTCAACCATAAAGTTTCTCCTACGATTTTTTATTTTCTCCGTCACTCTCCGGACTAGTGCTTCCAAGCATGTCATTTTCCTATTTCTTTTATTTTCTGAGAGTTTACTTTTACTATTAGAAAGTTTGAAGCCACAATTGAAAATATATGCAGTGTTGTAAATTTTCTAGTTTAAGTGTGATTGTGTAAATCTTAGATTAGATTTTATTTTAGTTATTCTTTCCTATATGGACTTGTATTCCTTGGGGATAAAGGATTTCTTCTCTCCCTCATTACTATAAATAAAGGCATTGCGTAGGAGGGGTAATATATCCTCAACACATTCTTCTACACAACTCTACAAACACATATCTCTCTCCAATCTCTCTCTGCCACCAACCCCTATCCCCTGTAAGATAAAATAGACTACAACACGTTATCAGCACGCTGCTATCGCTGTGCTTAGGAATCTGACGTGGAAGCTTTCTGCATCAAACCAGTTCACCAATATCATCATGCAATCAGGTTCTTCCAAAACAAAGGTTTTTATCTCGATATTTTTGCAACCCTGATAGCATGAACATTCACCATAATGCATGATCCAACTTTACATTTTTCGAATTTTAGATTCTACATAAATTGTGTATGCATTATATCCATAATTGTTGAATTATGTGAATTTGATATTGCCATGAATTGCATCAAATATCTGCTCATGCATTGAATTACATCTTACATATACATGCAATTGAAATTAAATTAATATTTTGTAATTGAATTTAAAAAAAAATTAAGGTTTCGTGGGGAACAAAGAGGGTGACAGCTGGAAGCCATGTCGTTGGGCTCCCTATGCCGAGCCGAGAAACACTAAGCCACCGAGCCAGAAGCTCCAAGCTTTGCAACCCAGAAAACCCCGACGCCATTCTTGGCGTCCTTGTCCATGACCACCACGAGCTTGGCATGCAACCACCACCTTGAGCATTTGGTCATTGTCACCGACGACCAGAAGTCGTCCCCGACAGAAATTGGACTGAGATTCACTTGAATCTCACCAGAAGTTTTTTTGAAAATCCAATTCAAATTTTTCTAGGGTTTTGGTTGTTGAAACGTTGAGATTAAACCATCTCCATTCACCACCGTGGTCGTCAACGATCATCATGACTCGCCCAGAGTGCTAACAACCCAGACACGACTGCCAGAAACGGCGGCGCTGGGTATCTTCTCTGATGCGCACACCTAGCACGGTTGTGATTTGTGTTCAGTCTGACCCACGGCTCTTAGGGCCTAAACATTTCTCAGCCTATTAGCGGAAAAAAAAAATTGGGCCTACGAAACTAGCCCAGTTGTTGATACCCCTTGACCCACTCGCGACACCAGCCCAATTGGGCTTAGGTGTCCCCGTGTCGCCACTACATTTTATCAATGCCCTTCACGGGCCCTCTTGGACCTCGCCTAAAAACGTTGGGCCTGCTCCTACAGCCCCAGAAAAGCCTGTAGCCTTTGCTAATGGCTCAACCCACTTTATACTCAACCCAATTTTTGGGCTTGGGCTCGTACGGTATCAACCTACTTAGCCCACCCGTGGGCTTTGGCCCCTTATTTTAGGCCCCGAGTTTAATTGCCTAATTATTTTAGGCCCAATGGGTTTTATAAATTTTCACCCACACTTTAAATTTGGCCCGAAGTCCAAATAATTAATTCAATTATACTTATAGACCTGAAGTTCTATTTGCATATTTTCTTGTTGCATATTTCTGTATATATATTTGTGTTTATCTGTAGGAACATATGAACCTGAAGTTCATAATAATTTCAAAACCTGAAGTTTCTAGAAACATGCCTTATTTGAAAACGTAAAGTTTTCCTTAAAAACATCACCTATGAAAACCCGAAGTTTTTTCATGCGAATTTTAACCAATACATGTTTATTAGAACCTGAATGTTTTACTCCTATGTGAATGGATTAATATTCTTCTCCATTACACTAATCACATCTTGTCCTTTATTTTGTGATAGGAACATATGGAATTTGAACAAACTCGACTTTACAGCTTTGGAGGTCTCTGGAAGGAACTGCCTCAAGTGGGTCCAAGATGTGAATCTCCACCTCACTGCAAAGAATTTGTGTCCCGTCATTGAAGATGAGACGGACAACCCGGTTGGCGAAGCTGAGAAAGCCACTGCCATGATCTTCATCCGAAGACATATTCATGACGCACTGCAAACCGAGTACCTTGCTGAGGAGGATCCATGAGCCCTATGGGTTGCTTTGGTTGATCAATTTGATCACCAAAATGACATCTACTTGCCTGAAGCAAGACATGACTGGCATCATTTGCGCTTCCAAGACTTTAAATTTGTGAATGAGTATAATTCTGAAGTTTCAATCACTTCTCAAGTTCTGTAACGAGACCTTGACCAAAGAGGATCTACTGGAAAAAACCTATTCGACCTTCTCTGCTACTAATATTGTTCTGGTTCAATAATATAGAGCTCAGAAGTTTACTAAGTTCTCGGATTTGATCTTTGTTTTACTTCTCGCTGAAAAGCATAATCAGCTGTTGATGAAGAATCACCAAGCTCGACCTACTGGGGTGATTGTTGTGCCTGAAGTACATTATAGCACAAACAAGTGCCCAAAATGCAAAAATAGGCGTGGGGGGGTGGCCAGAAGCCACCCTGTCAAGGCCAACAGAGTCAAGCCCCATCAAAGGGAGGGAACCAAGCCCAGAAGCGCCCTAACCTCGCTCCCAAGGCCCCAAACTTCAAGAATAAGGGCAAAGCACCTAAAACCATGGATGCAGACATGAGCTATTGATGTGGTTCAAATGACCATTAGTCCCGTGTTTGCCAAGCTCCCCAAAAGGTTGTAGCTGAATATCATTCTTATCGTAAGAAGTTTGAATCAAACTTTATGCAAGTGGATGAACCGGAGAGTACCGAGATGGAGGTTTTTTACTTTCAAGAGGCTATTACCGCTATGGAATATTAGAATATTAGACAAAAACTATTTTTGTAGTTGAAATTTAGACAATGGGGCCGAATTCCAACTAGTGGCCGAACCCTCCCTTGTGTTTTTTGGTTAAATTTTGTACAATTTTCCTTTATGTTTTGATTATTTGTTGGTGATTTGTTTTTGGATATTAAGTTTTTAGACCTTTTATGCATGTGACCGATTCAAATTAATTTTATTCTAGGTTTGACTAGTGGGAAAGTTAGTTGTTTAGCAGATAGTGCAACCACGCACACTGTGAAACGCATCCATTTCACTAACTTCATACCTAAGAATACACCTCTGACAACCCTCTCAGGCTCATCCAACCTGATTGAAGGATATGGTAAGGCATGTATAATTTTGACCATTGATGAAGCACTTTATTCTCCACGTTCCGAAAGAACGTTGTTGAGTTTCAAGGACATTAGGGATAATAATTACCACGCTGAAACCTATGTAGAAAATGGAGTTGAATTTATGTGCATAACTTCCTACGAATATGGCCAGAAACGTATTCTTGAGAAGATGGCCGGCCCTACCTCTGGGACCGCGCACGAAATTACACTTTGGCATGATCGTTTGGGACACCCTAGATGAATAGTGATGTGCCGTATCCTCAAATCATCACACGGGCATCCACTAACCTGAAGTTTAGGTTCGATTCAAGGAATCGCATGTCAAACTTGTTTTATGGGAAAGCTTATTATTAAGCCTTCTTATGACAAGATTCGTTCGAATCATTCTATTTTTCTACAAAGGATTCAGGGGGACATTTGTGGACCGATTCACCCTTCATGCGAACCTTTTAGATAGTTTATGGTTTTGGTTGATGCTTCCACACATTGGTCACACGTGTGCTTGTTGTCCACAAGGAATGCTACATTCTCCAAACTGTTGGCTCAGGTTATCAAGCTCAGGGCTCGCCACCCTAATTGTCCAATCAAATCTATTTGATCGGATAATGCTAAATAATTCACATCTAAAACTTTTGATGACTATTGCATGTCGGTTGGGTTTGAAGTTGAACATCTTGTACCCCATGTTCACACCCAGAACGGCCTAGCAAAGGCATTTTTTAAGCGCTTACAAATGATTGCTCGATCGTTGGTCATACGTACCAAGCTCCCGATCGCTGCTTAGGGGGTATGCAAAATTACACGTAGCCATGTTGGTCTGCCTAAGGCATGTTGTGACCCAACCATATAGCACCCTTCAGTTGGTTACCAGATACTAAGCTGACATATCGCATCTGTGTGTTTTTTGTTGTACGGTTTATGTGCCGATTTTGCCGCCCTTTCGTACAAAATGGGGCATCAGCAAAGGATAAGAATCTATGTCAGATATGATTCTTTTCCGATTATTCGTTACTTAGAACCTTTGACAGGCGATCTATTTACCGCTCTTTTTGAGGATTGTCATTGCTATGAAACAGTATTTCCGTCGTTTGGGGGAGATAAGAACGTCAACGTTCCTGAAGAACAATGCGAATTATCGTGGACGACTCCCACTTTGTCTCATTTAGATACCCGTACCACTCAGTCTGAAACTGAAGTGCAACGCATATTAAATCTTCAGAGCATAGCTGAGAGCATACCAGATGCATTCACCGATCTAACATGAATGATAAGATCACATATTTCAGTTGCGAATGTGTCTGTAAAGATGGATGTATCAAATGTACGACAGACTTCCCTCCTGGAGGCCTGGGAAGGCCAACTTTGGTGATCTGCGTACATTAATGGCTAGCTAATCATTTGCTCCTGCATAAAAGCATGGCAGACCTCTTGGTTCAAAAGATTCACACCCCCGGAAGAGGAAACCCACATCACAAGCACTTGAAGAGCCTACCGTGAATCCGACTGTCATTTACTCATTCTATCCAACTCATCAGGAAACTCTAGATTTTGGAAGCGTCCTTGAAGAGACAAATCCACATCCCAAGAATCGTGAGATTTCGGTCTATTATGCTAGCTTAGATGATTTGTGGTGTAGAAATGAGATGATCGTCGATGATGCATTAGCATATGCAATAGCTACTGAGATCATGTTAAGCAATGACATTGAACCTCGTTCTGTTGAGGAATGTCGATGTAGAACCAATTGGTCAAACTGGAAACAAGCAAGCCAAGTTGAACTCGATTCGCTTGCGAAACGTAAGGTGTTTGGACCTGTAGCTCCTACTCTTCCAGATGTGAAGCCCGTTGGCTACAAGTGGGTTTTCATTCAGAAGCGTAATGAGAAGAACGAAATTGTGCATTACAAAGCTCGTCTTGTTACGCAAGGCTTCTCACAATGCCCAGGGATTAATTATGACAAAACTTATTCACCTGTTATGGATGTGATTACTTTTCACTACCTTATCGGTTTTGTAATTTCCAAAAAAATTAGTATGTAGCTAATGGACGTAATAACTGCGCATCTCTATGGGGATCTTGATACGGAAATTTATATGAAAGTTCCCAAAGGGCTTACATTGACTGGATCAAATATTTCGAAACCCTAGAACACGCTCTCAATTCGACTGAGGTGTTCACTCTACGGTTTAAAGCAATCAGGAAGAATATGGTATAACCGTCTGAGTGAGTATTTAACTAGTCAGAGATATGTGAACAACGAACTATACCCTTGTGTGTTCATTAAGAAGTCACATTCCGGTTTTGTGATTGTTGCAGTATATGTCGATGACATGAACCTTAATGGAACTCCTGAAGAGCTTGCCAGAACTGCCGCGATACTGTCTCGATCTTGAGAAAGTGCACCGTTCGGATGGAATCTTATTACATCAAATGAACTACACCCAGAAGGTGTTGCGCCGCTTTAATGAGGATAAAGCTAGCCTTCGAGTACTCCTATGGTCGTTTGATCACTAGATGCAAAATGAGATCCCTTCTGTCTGAATAAGGATAATGAAGAGATTTTGGAGCCTGAAGTTCCTTATCTAAGTGTGATAGGCACTTTATTGTACTTAGCTGAATGCATTAGTCCCAACATCTCATTCGCTGTTAATCTTTTGGCAAGATACAATAATGCACCAACATGCAGACATTGGACTGGCGTTATAGACATTTTTCGCTACCTTAAGACTACTACGTATCTAGGCTTGTTCTATCCCTACGAATCCTCAAGTGATGCCCAACCCCCTTATCTCGAGTCAATTCTCGCCTTGTTAGTTATGCCAACGTAAGATACTTATCTAATTTGCACAATGAGCGCTCTCAAACAGGTTATGTTTTTACCATTAGAGGCACCGTAATCTCTTGGAGGTCAACTAAACAGACCTTAGCTGCCACTTTGTCTAACCATGCTGAAATTCTCGCCTTACACGAAGCAACTTGGGAATGCTTTTGGTTGAGAGCATTTGTGGGCCATATTCAAAGCTCCTGCTATCTTTACCCCGCCGTTGATGTCCTGGCGACGATCTATGAAGACAACGCAACATGCATCGAACAACTCAAGAAGGGTTACATCAAAATAGCCAACACCAAGTACATTGCGTTGAAGTTCTTCTTATCACATCAACAACAAGAGCATCAAAAGATTGAAGTCACACAAATCTGTTCACAAGACAATATGGCCGACCTTTTCACCGAATCACTGCCGAAGGCAACTTTTCAAAAGCTTGTTCATGGAATTGGTATGAGTAAATTTTCTGAGTTGTAACATTGCTAGTTCTATTTGGAATTGTGTCAAACTCAGGGGGATTATCCTAAAGTATACTTGCTTGATCTTAATGTACTCTTTTTTCCTACGATTATGAGCATTTTTCCCACTGAGTTTTTGCTACCTAACTAGGTTTTAACGATGCACCTGCCTTGGGTTGACCATATCCCTAATGACGTCCCGTAAACGTTTCATTTAACCTTGCATTTCTCACACATTTTTCCTTAGACTATGGGTTTTGTCCCTACTTGGATTTTTACCATAGCCATACGGTTTTTTAGTGAGACTTACTTCCTTATACAAGTTCCTACCTTATTGAGAATAACGTAATCCCAGAATCAATGACAATGAGTCGACTTCCTCAACCTCTACATGATGCCGAATCTACTTGAGTATTTACGCACTCAAGGGGGAGTGTTGTAAACTTTCTAGTTTAAGTGTGATTGTGTAAATCCTAGATTAGATTTGATTCTAGTTATTCTTTCCTATATGGACTTGTATTCCTTGGGGATGAAGGATTGGTTCTCTCCCTTATTACTATAAATAAAGGCACTGCGTATGAGGGGTAATATATCCTCTACACATTCTTCTACACAACTCTAAAAACACATATCTCTCTCTGCCGCCAGCCCCCTTCCCTGTCAGATAAAATAGGTTACAACAAATACAATCCCGATGAGTATTATTGTCAAAACAAAAAACAATAATAAAACATAAAAAGAAAAAACCTAAAAAAAAAGGAACTTTCATGAAAAGGGCTTGGCTAAGTTTATTTTAATAAAAAAAAAACCATGCTATAACTTTATTTAATTAAAAAAACTTAAATTTTAATGAAAACCCCTTAAATTTTAACAAGGTTCTAAAAAACACTAGGCGCTAGTCGGGCGGTGGGCTAGCGCCTAGCGCCTAGGCAGATTTAGGTAAATTTCTTGTATATCTTGTAAATAAGTGCATATTAACACTTACAAAAAATTATACTTGCATGAAATCCATAGGTAAGATAATAAAAGAATGATAAAATGCAAAAAGAATATCCAACAAGTCCAAAATTTAAAAACACATTAAGCATATATGTCATATAACAATAGTGAGGAGCATTGTAGGGTGACACATGTACAACAAGTTCACAATTCAACATCACATAAAATGCAAATAGGAACAAAATAAGAAAATATAGTAATGTACAACAAGTTTATATATCCTCATAAAACATTATTTTAAGTAAATAAGTAAATAAAAAATAGACACCCCAGTGGTGGGTGGTTGGCTTCCTAAAAAATTAAAACCAATCAATTGCTCTAGTCCTCCACCCCACGTTTCTCACATAATCCAAGGTGGAGTCCGGATTTACTGCCCTTGACCCCTTGGAAAGTGGAAACCATCATTTTAAATTTATTTTGTTTCTTCTTCTTCTTCTTCTTCTTTCAAAACACAAACTAGATCTGAAATCCAAAAGCCTAATGTTGCTCTCTCTCTCTCTCTCTCTCTCTCTCTCTCTTTTCGCACCTTTCTCTTCCCTCGTCCACGCACAGACGGAAAGATGCTCTTTCTCCCTTCGTGCTTTCTCTTCCCTCGTCCACGCACAGACGGAAAGCTGCAAAAATTTTGCACAAGGCTCCGCTGATACGATAACAATTGAGAGTTGCAGATCCGATGAAGAACTGCATCGAGCCACCTTAACAGAACGTTTTGGCCTAAATCGGGTCGAAGCTCCGCCGCCCAGCGCATAGGCGGCCTAGGCCGATTTTTAGAACACTGAATTTTAATAAAACAGACAAAAATAACTTAAATTTTAATGAAAAAGACATAATTTTAATATTAAAAAATTTTCTGACGCGCGGATCCACGCGTTCTCACACAAACTGTTTATGAAACTTTATACATTGTTTATGAAACTTAACGGTACTACACTGTTTATGAAACTTACGACACTTTTTATGAAACTTACTACACTGTTTATGAAAAATTATGACACTGTTTTTTAAACTTACTACATAGTTTATGAAACTGAACGGTACTACTCTGTTTATGAAATTTAACGATGCTACATTGTTTATGAAACTTTACTGTACTACATTGTTTATGAAACTTTATGGTACTACATTCTTCTCTCTCCTCTTCTTGAATTTTCTTGGCACATTCTCACCTTCCAAACACATTTTCTTCTTCTAATTTTCTTCGATACTCATCAAATTTTCTCTGTATCTCTTCAATTTCTTAACTTTTAACACCAATTACTTAATTTTCTTCTATTGTCCACCCATATGCGACTTCCTCTTCTCCTCCACCTACAATCTTAACTTTCTACACCATGTGTTATTATGTAAGTGGTGGGAAATTTGATTTTTTTAACACAAGAATCTCACCACTTGTATAGAGACGTGGTGTATCACTCCGTGTTCCGGGCACATTGAAAAATCTCTTGTCATCTTGACTATTATTGGGAAACAACACCACAAAAATGAAACTGGGAAAATGTAATTCAATTTGAAGTCTTTCTCTTATTCTAAGCAAAAAAATAATAAAAATAATGGCTTAATGTTAGCTGACAATGGGGAGAAAACTGAGTGGAAATTTGGGGGGGGGGGGGGGGGTGGGGTGGGGTGTATGCCCGCCAGCGCATGTGGTTTTTTTATTTATTTTTTATTTTGTCCCTTATCATTAAATAAAGTTAGTGAATGGTTTTCAATTAAAATGCAAAGATTTGAAGCCTTTTTCATTAATTTTCCTATAAAAAAAAAGGGATACAAACTGGTGTGCAAAACTAAAACCCCATTATCTTACGGCCCCAAAATGAATGAAAACCCATGACAGGATCGTGCTACTACGGAGCCATCCTGCTTCTCTAGAGGAAGAACAACCTACATACTAGAAGGTTCAAGTACATGGACTTTGGGATCATAAGGTTCATGCTAAGGGCTCTAAACGTCATGACCAGACTTCTAGTTGATGGTACATCAATTTATGAGGTGTTGATGAATACAAGCAAATGGTTCACCTTATTTCTTACTGTGAACCCTAACTACCAGAGGGTCATACTGAGAATTGTAGTTGGCCGCAAGGGTAGGAAACTCGTTTAAGGGAGCCATTGAAGAAGAACGAAGAAATTCAAGAAGATGTTGAAGAAAAAATGATAATTTCAAGCAAAAGAGTGGGAAAAAGTTCAACACTTTTTCTTGAACAAAAGAATTTGAGAATTTTGGAGAAACAAAGGAAGAAATTAGAATAAATTTAAAGGGGGTATTTCAAAATCATCTCATCATTGAATCAGGATTGTCATGTCTCGAGATCAATGAATCCAAACTGTTGAAGTTAATTGGAGAGAGTAACAGATAAACCCTTGTTCTCCTGTGCACATGAAACTAAGACATTTCCACCATTGCGATATTGATGGCACATTTTGCCAGGAAACACGCTTGAATGCGGCACGACTCGAGTACAACGCCATATTCACAAGGTTCACAGATTACAAAGTCAAGATTCCACACGTTAGAAGAACTTAAAAAGGTACTAATTTCGACTTACTTCGAAAGACGTGTTTGTTGAATAATTGTCCGTCTTCAAAGGGAATAAGTCATTTCAGATACATAGTCAGGGGCAATTGTGGGATCATGATTTTCCAAGGCGGAGTAAGACGGATCAAAAAATGCAAACCTCAGAAGCCCGGTCATGACTCAACAGCCTCTGCTGTGAAGCTAAATAAACGGAGGAGCTATGCCACCATTATCCTGTTTTGGAATCAATGTAAGAAGTCTGACGATTTCGCTAAGATTGTATGCTTGTTCTGTAAGATACGGAAACCTAATCCAGCAAGGAATTAGTAGGTTTCCTATAATATTGGAGTCTTTGCAATCTAAAGATTGGTGTGCATCATAAGTAACACACTACTAAGAGGATGCAATATCTACTTCTTAGATATTTTTTTGAGATTCTCTTGATTTAATAAGGATTCTACTATATTAAAAGGTCATATCTTCAACTAGTGTAAAAACACCCTTCTAGCATTTATCTCTTGTAACGCAATTATCACATACCTATTCTCTTACCTGCTATCGGAGAGCCCTTTGGTGAGCACCCCCCCCCACCTGAGAGTCTTTGGCTAGCCACAGTTATTTGTTCTTTTACAGGTAGTTGAATTTGTGCATTTCCACCTCCTACGGCGGTGCATGAATTTGATTCCAACATGTGTAAAGAATTTCTTGCTTAATTAGCTTATGTCGATAACCTTGAGTGAAATTTATCGCAAGAACTCTCTTTTTTTCTCTAACCTTAAACATCATCCCCTGCATCAACAAATGTGTCAATATGGAGTGCTTAGATATATTAATCGATATTTTTTTGTAGAAAATTTTACTTATAATCCAAAAGAGGTAAACAATGTACAAATAAAAAGTTATATTTTCATAGATATTCGAATTCACATATATGATGTGCTGGTGTAAAATTAACATGCTAAAAGATATGTCACATGAATTGGATTCAATTAAATTAAGTTATGAGCCAATCATGAATCTCTGGACCCTCAGTTATTGAGTCATCCAGATTTGGTTGTTGTAGTCAAGGCTCTAAAAGACGCTAACCGCTCCAGTGACGGATTGGGGCTTAGGGGGGCCGAGGCTATGCAGATTCAAGTAAACTTATTTTATATTATATACATAAGTGTCTGTTTATACTTAAAATATATATAATTGTATTGGGATACACAAATCGAAAAATAGAATGACCCTTGTAGCCTATTTTATCTGACAAGGTTAAGGGGGCCGATGGCAAGGAGAAGAGAAAGTGAGAGAGATGTGTTTATAGAATTGTAGGGGAATGTGTGTGTTATCCCTCCTACATAGTGCCTTTATTTATAGTAGTAAAAGGAGAGAAGAAATTCCTTCATCCCCAAGGAATATAAGTTGTAATAGGAAATGATAACTAGAATAAAATATATTCTAGGATTTACACAATCACTCTTAAACTAGGAAAGTTTACAGCACTCCCCTTTTAGTGTGTAAATACTCAAGGTAGATTTAGCATCATGCAGAAGTTGAGGAAGTCGACTCGTCGACACTGATTCTAAGGAACAATGTTTATTCTCAATAAGGTAGGAACTTGCATAAGTAGTAAGTCTCACTAAAAAAACCCTAAGGCTATGGAAAAAACCCAAGTAAGGACAAAATCATAGTCTAAGGAAAAATGTGTGAGAAATGCAAAGTTAAAAGAAACGTCTACGGGACATCATCAGGGACATGACCATCCCAAGGTGGGTGCCTCGTTAAAACCTAGTTAGGTAGCAAAAACCCAGGGAAAAATGTTCCTAATCATAGGGAAAAAGAGTACATTAAGATCAAGCAAGTATCTTCAGGATACTCCCCTTGAGTTTGACACAATTCCAAAGAGAAATAACAATGTTACAACTCATAAAGTTTACGAATACCAATTCCATGAACAAGCTTCTGAAACGTCGTCTTCAGCAGTGATTTGGTGAAAAGGTCGGTCAGATTGTCTTGTGAATGGATTTGCGTGACTTCAATCTTTTGATGCTCTTATTGTTGATGTGAAAAGAAGAACTTCGGCACAATGTGCTTGGTATTGTCTCATTTGATGTAACCCTTCTTGAGCTGTTCAATGTATGATGCGTTGTCTTCAAAGATCGTCGTAAGGACATCTACGGCGGGGTAAAGTCCGCAGTAGCTTCAAATATGGCTCATTATTGCTCTCAACCAAAATCATTCATGAGTTGCTTCATGTAAGGCGAGAATTTCAGCATGGTTAGACGAAGTGGCAACTAAGGTCTGTTTAGTTGACCTCTAAGAGATTGCGGTGCCTCCAACGGTAAAGACATAACCCGTTTAAGAACGCGTCTTGTGCGGATCAGATAAGTATCCTGCGTCGACATAACCAACAAGGCGAGAATCGACTCAAGAAGTAGGGGGTGCGGCATCACTCGAGGATCCGTAGAGATAGAATAAGCCCAAATCTGTAGTACCATTCAGGTAACGAAAGATGTCTTTCACGCCAGTCCAGTGTCTGTATGTAGGTGTATTACTGTATCTTGCCAAAAGATTAACAGCGAAGGAGATGTCGAGTCTAATGCATTGAGCTAAGTACAATAAAGTGTCTATCGCACTTAGATAAGGAACTTCAGGCTCCAAAATCTCTTCATCATCCTCATTCGAACGAAAATGATCTCGTTTTGCATCTAGCAATTGAACGACCATATGAGTACTCGAAGGCTTCACTTTATCATCATTAAAGCGGCGTAACACCTTTTGGGAGTAGTTCGATTGATGTACTAGGATTTCATTCGAACAATGCTCTATCTCGAGACCGAGACAGTATCGAGTCTTACCTAGATCTTTCATCTTTAATTCTGACTTTAGGTGCGCCGTAGTTCTCGCGAGCTCTTCAGTTTCAGACTGAGCGGTGCAGGGATCTAAATGGGACAAAGTGGGAGTCATCCAAGATAATTCGCGTCGTTCTTCAGGAACGTTGACGTTCTTATCTCCCCTTAACGAAGGGAAGACTGTCTCATAGGTGATAGGAGCATATTTATGCAACTTAGTTAGCTTGTTTTCTTGCATTTTCATAGTTTGTTTGTGTTTATTATAGTGTTTTAAGCTATTTTCGTGTGTTTGTAGGTCCATATGACAAAGTTGGCAAGAAAGTGCAATTTGGAGCATTTTGAGGCAGTTTTGGGCACCAAATGGATAGCTTATGAATGGAGCAAGATGGATGGACGAATTTGAAGTTCAAGAGGCTAGGAATGTGCTGAAAAGAGTGAAGAAATAAATCCAAGTCAAGGAAGATAAGAAATCAGCTCAAAAGAAGGAACATTATCCAAAACCTTATCCAACCTTATCTTATCTTATCCTTGCCTAACCTAACCTTATCTTATCCTATCTTATCCAAATCAATTTGTGCCTTAATTCCAACTATTTCTAAGGGATAATTATGCATTTAAACTATATATTTCAGATTCTACAACCTTTATCCTTCTAGAACCCCTAAATTGGTGCTAAAACATATTTTCTAGAAGCACCTAAAAATCTGGCGCCTAGACCCTTTCTAGAAGCCCTAGAATCTGCAATCCTTTTCCCTTCAGATTTTGGTGAACCCTAGTCCTTTTCCTCCATGAATTGTGCCAAATACACATTCCTTTCCTTCAGAAATTCGTGGGTTTCCCTAGCCCTATAAATACAAACCTTTGTGCAGCAATTAATCCACCACCCTCTACCATAAATCACCTACATCCATCCACCACACCATCCTCTACCATCAGATCACCACACCTTCCACCTTTCATCACAAATTCGTACAAACAACCATTCACCACAATTCAGACCATCTTCCATCACAATGTCGTGCCATACATCCCTCTAGTGCCGCAGATTTGCAAGGAGAAAGGAGAGGAGCCCCTTGAGCCGTGCTTTCCATTCAAGACGTTGGATTGTTGGAGCGTTTCTAGGTGTATTCTATCTTTGTTTTCAATGTTTAATTTAAGTTATCTTTGTTTAATTGCGAACATGAGAGGCTAAACCCCTTTCGGCTAGGGGGAATTTCGAAACCATGACTATATTTGCAATATGAATTGATTACTTTCAGTTGTGATTTCATAAATTGTGAATGCAATTTACTTAACTGTTTGATTTAAAACTTATTCTTGTATGTTGATTAAGAGGGCCCGCTTAGTTTGCATGCATGAATTTGATGCTAGAATATAAGGGAGTTTCACCTAATCGTTATGAACTTATATTCACAAGTAGTGAAGGTTGCTAATCACAATCGCGTTAAGTAAATTCTTGGCATAAGTTTCATGCAATTCATAGTAACAAGTGCCTCGTCAATGCTTATGATTTTCATAGAACTTAATGATCTTTGTTCGTATCTTTATTATGCAATTCATGTAGAGAACTTGTGAAGAATGCTTTGGGTTGTTGTATGCAATCATCCAATTCAATGAAATTAGGAAAATCTGAGGGTTAATTAGTGCAATTCACAGTTAATCTGGGGTGTTGAGGTTCATGGTTTATTGAAAAGCAATTGGAGATTGATTTGTATGCAAGTGTGTCATGTGTGAAGAAGGACCCTCTAGCTAGCCCATCAACCATTCAATTTACCAAATTCGTGCAACTTTCTGTTTGAGTTCTTAGTCTACTTGTTTTACTTTAATTTCGTCCAAAACTCAATTCCCTTTACTTTGTTGAGTCAAATTAGTTAGAAACTGATTTAGTTTGTGTTTTTTAAGTGTTTCGAACCAAGTTAAAACCTATTTTCGTCCAATTTCACTCTTAGTGGCAGATTTGAGTCTTTTAGCTTGTTTTGTGTTGTTTTGAGTCTTTTGAGTTGTTTTGGTGTTTTAGAGTTTAGTTTGGCATTCTTTGAGTCTAGTTTAGTGTTTTTAACTTTTTTTTTATGTTTTTGAGTCAGTTTAGAGGTTATTAGCAAGCCCTCCTAATCCCCGGTTTAGAATGATCCCTACTTACATTCTTTACTACAATTGTCACAAGAGGGTTTAATTTGTGTGTCAACTTAATTTTCACATCAATATGAGTGACAATCCGCGAAACGAGCGGTAAACAGATCCCCTGTCAAAGGTTCTAAGTAATGAATATTTGAAGGAGAATTATATCCGACATAGATTCTCATCCTTTGCTGAGGCCCCATTTTTGTACGTAAGGGTGGCGAGATCGACACATATACCGCATAACCAAAAATGCGCAGATGCAATATGTTGGGTTCGTATCCGGTAACCAACTGAAAGGCACTAAATGGTTGTGTCGCAATAGGCCTCAGGCAGACCAACTTTGTTGTGTGCAATATTGCATGGTCCCAAGCAACGATCGGGAACTTGGTACGTATGACCAACGATCGAGCAATCATTTGTAAGCACTTAATGAAAGCATTTGCCAGGCTGTTTTAGGTGTGAACATGGGGTACAAGATGTTCAACTTCAACCCCAACTGACATGCAATAGTCATCAAAAGTTTTAGATGTGAATTCTCCAACATTATCTAATCGAATAGATTTGATCGGATAATCAGGGTGGTGAGCCCTGAGCTTGATAACCTGAGCCACAGTTTGGAGAATGCATCGTTCCTTGTGGACAACAAGCACACATGTGACCAACGTGTAGAAGCATTAACCAAAACAATAAAGTATCTAAATGGTCCGCAAGGAGGATGAATTGGTCCACAAATGTCCTCATGAATCCGTTGTAGAAAAATGGGAGGATTCAAACAAATCTTGTCATAAGAAGGCTTAGTGATAAGCTTTCCCATGGAACATGCTTGACATGTGATTCCTTGGATCGAACCTAAACTTTGGGTTAGTGGATGCCCGTGTGATGATTTGAGGATACAGCGCATCACTATTCATCCAGGATGTCCCAAACGATCATGCCAAAGTGTAATTTCGTGCGCGGTCCCAGTAGCAAGGCCGATCACATAGTGGCATTCTATGGGGCGTATGGTTATAGTATACAGACCACTTGGGATACGCTCCATCTTCTCTAGAATACACTTCTAGTCATATTTGTAGGAAGTTATGCACAGAAATTCAACTCCGTTTTCTACGTGGGTTTCAGCATGGTAATTGTTATCTCTAATGTCCTTGAAACTTAACAACGTTCTTCCGGAACGTGGAGAATAGAGTGCCTCAGCAATGCTCAAGATTGTACCATTGGACAACATTATACATATCTTACCGTATCCTTATATCAGGTTGGTTGGGCCTGAGAGGGTTGTCAGACGTGCATTCTTAGGTATGAAGTTAGAGAAATAGATGCGTTCACGCAAAATGGTGTGCGTGGTTGCACTATCTGCCAGACAACTAACTTCCCCACTAGTCATACCTAGAATCAATTCAAAATAATTTCATTTATTCAAGTATGGTAATTAATTAAAACTTAATATCCAAAAATAAATCACCAACAAATAATCCAAACATAAAGGAAAATTGTTCAAAAATCAACCAAAAAACAAAGGGGGGTTCGGCCACTAGGTGGAATTCGGCCCCATTGTGCAATTTTAACTAACTAAAATTGTTTATGTCTAAGATTCTAATCTTCCATAGGGGTGGTATCCTCTTGAAAGTCAGAAAACTCCATCTTCATAGTCTCCGGTTCGTCCACTTGCACAAAGTTTGATTCAAACTTCTTACGACGAGAATGATATTCAACTACAACCTTTTGAGGAGCTCGGCAAACACGGGACCAATGGTCCTTTAAACCACCATGATAGCACATGTTCGCATCCATGGTTTCAGGTGCCTTGTCTTTATTCTTGAAGTTCGGGGCATTGGGAGCGAGGTTTGAGAGCTTCTGGGCTTTATTTCCTCCCTTAGATGGGCCTTGACTCTGTTAACCATGGTGGGATGGCTTCTAGCCGCCCCTACCACGCATCTTTTGGAATTTTAGGCGTTAATTTGTGCTATAATGAGCTTCAAGCACAACAGTCACCCCAGTAGGTAGAGCTTAATGATTCTTCATCAACAGCTGGTTCTGCTTTTCAGGGAGAAGTAAAACCAAGATCAAATCCGAGAACTTAGTGAACTTCTGAGCTCTATATTGTTGCTACAGGACAATATTAGAAGCAGAGAAGGTCAAAAAGGTATTATCTAGGAGATCCTCTTCAGTCAAAGTTTCATTACAAAACTTGAGAAGTGATCGGATTTGACAAACTTGAGAACTATATTCATTCACAAACTTAAAGTCTTGGAAGCGCAAATACTGCCTGTCATGTCTTGCTTCAGGCAAGAATATGTCCTTTTTAATGATCAAAACGATCAGCCAAAGCGACCCATAGTGCATGTAGATCCTCCTCAGCAAGATATTCAGTTTGCAATGCGACATGGATATGTCTTCAGATGAAGATCATAGCAGTGGCTTTTTCAGCTTCGCCAACAGAGTTGTCCGTCTCTTCTTCAATGGCTAGACGCAAGTTCTTTATAGTGAGGTGGAGCTTCAAATCTTGAACCCACTTGAGGTAGCTCCGTCCAAAGACCTTCAAAGCAGTGAAGTCGAGTTTGTTCAAATTCGACATCTTCTTATCACAAAATAGATGGACAAGATGTGGTTAGTGTAATGGAGAAAAATCAATCCATTCACATTGGAGTAGAACATACAGGTTCTAATAGACATGTATTGGTTTAATTTTGCATGAAAAAACTTCGGGTTTTCATGGGTGATGTTTTTAAATGAAAACTTCAAGTTTTCAACCAAGGCATGTTGTTTAGAAACTTCAGGTTTCGAAATAATTATGAACTTCAAGTTCATATGTTCCTGCAAGCAAACACAAATATATACATAGAAATATGCAACAAGAATATGCGAAATAGAACTTCAGGTCTACAATTATAATTGAATTAATTATTTGGACTTCGAGCCAAATTTAAAGTGTGGGTGAAAAAATATAAAACCCAAATTGTCTAAAAATATTAAACAATCGAAGCTTGAGACCCAAAAATATAGGCCAAAGCCCACGGGTGAGGTGAGCAGACATAAGTCATGCAGCCCAAGCCCAAGAATGGGCTGGGATAGGCTCGGGTAGAACAGACCCCAGGTGATAGTAGGCTGCAGGCCCAATAGTAATGGAACTGGGTTGCGAAGGAAATCAGGCCCAAGTAGATGGCCCAGACAGAGGCAGGATCCGCTGTGACAAGACATGAGGGAAAACCATGCACCGAGTTTTTGGTTGGTGTTATGTGGGCCGAGTCCAACATAAAAACCCAATGGGTTATTAAAACTGGGCCGGGACAATCGCAGGGTAGCAGCAAGCCTAACGAGCACTGATGCGGGCTGAGGGTTCGAGGCCAAATTGGGCTCGGGTCGAAAGGGTTCGAGACACCCCAGCGACGCTGGGTGTCAGAATGTGGTCGGGAGAACACCGACGTCGCTTCAGGCAACTTTCCTCAGGGGTCACGGCACAGCGAAGCATGGGGGTTCAACTAGGAACCCAAATTGTGGATGAAAAATGAGGTTTCGATGTCAGGGAGGTCCGAGAACGGTAAGGATTCGAGGAATCCGTCGAAGAGTTTCTTCGATGTTCATCGGATTTCTGAGAAAAAAACCCATCGTCTTCGATGATGGCGAGGTCCCAATCATAACTACAGGTGTGATTTTCCAAGAACAACGATGGTGAAGCTGTGGCTGACTTCAGGCGGCGTCGTGGGTTAGGGTTTGATACCAAAGGCATCTTCTCAAATAGAGCAAGGGTTTTGCTCTGGTGCTTCGCAACCTATAGTGGACTTGTGTGAGCCCAGTGGTATCAGGGTCACGAGTTCGAAGAACCCCTACGGTTCTCGTGTCACACCACACACTCGACTCCGTCGTAGCACGATATTGTCCGCTTTGGGCTTACCATTCCCTCATGGATTTGTTTCTTGGAACTCAGAAGAGAACTTCCCAGTGGGTCACCCATCCTAGGACCGCTATCGCCTGAACTCGCTTAACTTCGAAGTTCCGATGGAATCCGAAGCCAGTGAGTTCCCAAAATGCCTCATGCTATAGGGAGGGGAGCATGTACATATAAGGCACATCACCCTCTCTCCGTTGGTCGATCAAATTCACATAATTCAACAATTATGAATATAATGCATACGCAATTTATGTAGAATCTAAAATTCGAAAAACGTAAAGTTGGGTCATGCATTATGGTAAATGTTCATGCTATCAGGGCTGCAAAAATATCGAGATAAAAACTGTTGTTTTGAAAGAACTTGATTGTGTAATGATATGGATAAACTGGTTTGATACAGAAAATTTCCTCGTCAAATTCCTAAGCACAGCGGTAAGAGCATGCTGATAACGTGTTGTAGCCTATTTTATCTGACAAGGCTAAGGGGGCCGGAGGCAAGGAGAAGAGAGAGTGAGAGAGATGTGTTTGTAGAATCGTAGGGGAATGTGTGTGTGTGTGTTATCCCTCCTACGTAGTGCCTTTATTTATAGTAGTAAAAGGAGAGAATAAATTCCTTCATCCCCAAGGAATACAAGTTGTAATAGGAAAGGATAACTAGAATCTAATCTAGGATTTACACAATCACACTTAAACTAGGAAAGTTTACAACAATGAAATATATATTAGAAATTATAAAAACATATTAAAAACATGGGGAACTAGAATATAATGAGTGTTTAGCCAAGTATTCAACAAGTCTCTTACTCGCGACCAAGGCGTCTCTAGGCGCCCTATTCAAACACTTAGGAATTAATCAGGAAGGTGACCAACTGCCAAGCGACTAGGCGGGAATTTTTAGAACATTTGTTGTAGTTGTTGAATTGTATTCGCCCACCAACACCAACAAATTAGAAACTAAAATTTGAAAAACTAAAAATTAAATAGATAAATTAGAAACTAAATAAACGTGCAGCACCGCCTCTACCAATTAAAAAAACTTGTGTGACATTCACCGTAACAATGTACTCATGTTATACAAGTCATTCTTCTAAGAGTGTGTTCGAAACCCAAACCAATGAAAAATCAAATAGAATTTAGAAAAACCTATTCGAATTGAAATATGTTGGTTTTTTTTCGGTTTCAGTAGTTTGGAAATCAAAGTAAACCGAACCGAACCGATTTGTCTTAAAACAACATCGTTTTAAAACACCCCTATCGTTTTACAAGTTCTCTGGCTTTCTCTTTTTTCGCCTCACAGATATGAACTTCAATGCTCTTCTTATTCCTTCAGAACTCAACACGAAAACTTTTGAAGAAACCAAGCCCATTAATTTCTCGATCTCTTCTACCTTCATCAACCTCTAATAAAAAATCTTCAGCAGAATGACAACTTTCAACCTTCATCTTCTGCACTTACAAACGCCAGAATCCAAATAGCAACAATTGGACATTCGTTTAGTTTCCTCACATCCTGATGCCCACGAGGTAATGGACTTAGCTTCCACCGTGGCTGGGTGGTTTCCAGACTGAGTTTCTGCTTGTGCATGACTAGCCGTTTTCGATATGTGGATTTCGACTTGGGTAAAATAAGGTTTGTTCTTTGCTACTTTTTTCAAATTTTTGTTTAATAATTTTGATTTGGATAAAAAAATTGAATCGAAAAAAAAAATGAAGAAAACCGAACCAAATAGTATTTCGGTTTGATTCTCAACTGAACTGAATGAAACTGAATCCATCCTTACATTCTCCTTCTAATGGGCACACGAATGGATAATGCTAGGTAAATTATGTGATGGGTCACCAATAGAAAATAAGCACATTAATCAACACTTAATCACCTAATCATGAACAACCATGTCATATGGTTTCAAAATTTGTTTTAAATAATTGGTCTCCTAATATTAGACCTAGAAATTTCTTACATTATCGGTTAACCTGGCCCAGATGACATGAAAATATCGAGTTTCGAGTCTACATGTTAATTAATCAGATCGTGGCCGGGTGGTTTCCAGATTGAGTTTCTACTAAATTTGTGAATGATTAGCCATTTTCAATATTTGGATTTCGATTTGGGTAAATAAGGTTAGTTTATAGCTACTTTTTTTTCAAATTTTTGTTTAATAATTTCAATTTGGATATAAAAAAAATTTGAACCGAAAAAAAATTGAAGAAAACCGAACTAAATAGTATTTTGGATTGATTCTCAACTGAACTGAATGAAACCGAATACATCCTTACATTCTCCTTTTAATGGGCACGCAAATGAATTATGCTAGGTACAAAGACCAACTTATTAGACCAAATTTGTAAATTATGTGATGAGTCACCAATAGAAAAAAAGAACATTAATCAACACTTAATAACCTAATGATTAACAACCACGTCATATGATTTACAAAAATTATTTTAAATAGATGGTCTCCTAAGATTAGACCTGAAAATTTCTTACATTACTTGTTAACTTCACCCAAAAAGACATAAAAATAACAGGTTTCGAGTCTACACGTTAACTAATCAGGTCGTTATTGGGTCACACTCTTGAACCCACAAGTAACCCGTTTGAATCGGAAAAGGATCCTTGCCGGATCCTTTTTCTGGGGATCTAAGGGATCCTGTGATTATGGTTGTTCATCGTACATCGTGCGGTCAGTTTTTGTTAGGTACTATTTATATTTAATTTTAAATTTTAAATTTTAAATGATTTCTGACCGCACGATGTACGATGAATGACCATAATCACGGGATTCCTTGGATCCCTAGGAAAAGAATCCGGCAATGATCCTTTTCCATTTGAACCCACTAAGAAAAAAAGTTAGTTTAATAATTTTAAACTACTAAAAAAACTTTACTACAATAGCACATTATTTATACTCACACAAGTGAGATTAAAATTTTCAAAGCACAAAAAAAATACCAATGCAATTTAAAAATATCAAAGCACATTAAAATCATAATAATTAATTTACAAGTGTGAAAAATGTAAAAAAAAAATAAAATGCAATCAGTCGTGGCCGCATAATCTATGCTTTGATAATGGGTACATCGTAAATTTGATTTTTGAAACCCTACAACCCCTGGTGAACAAGATTGTTAGGGGGGGGAGTTCAAAATAAATAAAAATTCATGATAATAGCGTAAAAGAGTGAGAAATGTGAAAAGAATATGCAAACTGATTGCATCCTCTATGCTTAGACATGGTTACATCATCATTTAAATTTTTAAAACCCTTCAAACCCTCATGAATAGTTTTAGTGTTTGAGTGAAAAATCAATAATAAATCATGTAGAATTGTGAAAAATAAAATATATATATATACAACCAGTCGTAATGATAAGCTTTACAACTTTCGTGAAGGGGTCAACTGACACACCCTGACCTAAATCAGGGCGTGTTGGCCGTCAAGTGAGGGTGACGTAGCCAAGTGCACAGTGCGGAAGCAATAGAGATATAAGGAATTACGGATAATAAAAACCAAATCAACTAGAGTACTAGCTAAGATAAAGTGCTAGAACGAGATTAAGTGTGAAATACACAACCAGAGCATAAATAGTCTAAGTGCAGTCAAGCAGGATAAGTACTAATTATACAACACCCATGGGTGATCCTACATTTATGATGCTCTGTCAGAACCACCGTTGAAATCCTCATGATCCACCAAAGCACTCATACCTAAAACCTGGAGGGGCGCAAAACAGAAAGTGTGAAAACAAAGCTTTTCAAAATCATTTCATTTCTCAAAAGTTTTAACCCCTCGCCGTAAAACCTGTATAATTTCCCATAAAATAATAGTAATAATAAGTTGTATCAGAAATCATACTCAAGATGAAAATCCATAGAAGTATATCGTGCCAAGGTATCTCAATGCAATGCTATAAGTAATCCAGGCAAAATATATCAATGTCAAATATCGCATCAGCCAAATCTCTCTAACTCAAACTGCACGACTGAGTATATAGCTCATAACCGATCTCAATCATATCAAATCAAATCATGCACACGAGTCAGAACCACCTAAAGTGGTATGTACGACAAGACTAGGTGTAAAGTAAATATGTTCTAGTGCTACGATCACGTGAAGGCTGTGCGAATAATCGTGTGTCACCTACGAGTCGGAACCACCTAAAGTGGTCTGTACGACAAGCATGTGCACCTAACTTGGATCCAAGGTGAGCATATGATGCGGGAGGTGAACATCACGTGAAGGACTATGCCCTAACTCTGGGCGGGAGCACTAACACCGGGGTGCAGGTTTATAAGCTCTCAATACATAACATCATATCTCACATAACTGAAGTAACCTCAACCGTTAATTTATGAACTTACCTGGCACTTACCTGTGCGTCCGCAGCACCAATTGTAAATATATGCAACTACTAATGCATAAATAAAATAGGCAGATACTTTGCATGGCATTTCAAAATGTATAATCATTCAATTTCATTTTCTGGGGAAAACTCAAGTATAAAGGTATATACGGAAAACCAAAAGCCCACTCACTGATATGTCAAAGGGTCGTAGCCCCCGAGTCTCGATTGATGGCGCTCGTCCTCATGATAGGTATCACTTATATGCGAAATAACTGAATAAACGTTATTTAAAGCACATACACAAAACTAGGGAATAACTTCTCATATAATGCTCAAATGGGGTATTTGAATATACCAATGAGACCTACTCAACCTCAGGAACATCCCCATATTTTTAGAAAAAAATTCCGACCACCCACGCTGTGAAATCCCATCCCCGAAATTTCACCATTTATTACGTATCTCGTATTTTAAATTTGTATTTCACGATTACGTTATCTTTATTAGTTAATTTTAATTCTGTTAATTTTAAGTTTAGTAATTGATTAGTTATCGAGTTGGAAGTTTCATAATCAATCTTTATCTTTCGTTGACATTTCGAAGTTACAACTAGTGTTTTTAAATAGATCTCGTACCCACGAACACATAGGCGAAAGCCGTTTGCGAGTCCGAATTATAACGGTATAGTTATGGACGTTTGAAGTTGTGAACTATAGATTGTGGGTTAAAGGTTAAGTTAGTTTTTTTTTTTTTTTAAATAATAAAAAAAACACCAATCAGATTTTAGAGGGTTAGAAAGGACATATCAGGGATGAGGGAAGTGACATTTTTCCTCCCTTATTTCGTGAACCACGCGGCTTACGAAATAGGGGTTGGGGCGTAAGAACAAGACCCAACTGGTGGTTGGGGCGTAGGAACACCAAGGAAGCCGAATTGAAGAACACCCACCTTAGGGTTTCGACGGGTGCAAGCCAATTTGAGGGCCTTCCCGGCCAAATTGGACTCGGCCTCAGGTATAAAGTTTACTCTACTTGTTGAGATCTTCATTCTTGTAAAATTTGAGAATTTTTGGAATCGAATTTTAGATGTGTGACATTCGATTTATGAAATGTTGTTGGTTGAGTATATTTTCGATAAGGTCCGCCACTTGAATATTCTAACAATTGACGATCTTACCATTTAATTGACACCAAATTTTAGTATGCTATTGTAGATATTGTTAAGGACCTTAGGGACTTACTAGTGAAAATCTAGTGGTTGGATCTTACAGAGCGAGTGATGTAAGATCATGGACCATACCTTTGATCGACGGTTTGGTTCTCATTAAATGTCGTTGTGGGAGACTTATGAGAGTTTTGGGTATGTGAATTTATCGAGAGAAACCTAAATGTGGAATTGTGCTTTGTTTTAGGCGGTGATAGAGCTTGATGCCTTGAATTCCATGCTAGAGTGCGTTAGTGTGGACCTCAGGTGAGTGATTTTAATCTATGTGATATGGTTATTACTTTGAAATCTTCCATACTAATATACTTTGTGGTTACACCATGAATTCTTAAAATAGGTCTTATGCTAAATAATTGTTGTTATAAAGTTGTCATCGATCTACTTATGAAACATTATGTGACTTGGATATTTGAACTGTTGATGGATTGTGTTTTGAAATATACACTTGATGGTCTGATAAACATGAGGGATTGTAAAGGACCGTTACCCTAGTGTCATGGGGTTTAGGTGACACTAAGTCTGCACCACGTAGCAATGGTACATGGATGGTCCTGCTTGGTTAATCCGCATTAGGGGACCATACTAATTGTGGATCGCGCTTGGTTAATCCGCGTTGGGTGATCCTTATATCCTAGGTATGGCCATACACATTTAGGGGTGATCATGTTTGGTTAATCCGCATTGGGTGATCACTTCCCAATAGTTGTAGGAGTGACTCTGCTTGGTTAATCCGCGTTGAGGGGTCACTACCTACTTTGTTACTTTCTCAAGGGTGGCTCTGCTTGGTTGATCCGCTTTGGGGGGCCACTTCCTATTTGGTTACTTGCGTAGGCTTTGGTTGAACTACATCTCTCTAACTCTAGTTTTGAGTGTATCCGTGAATTTTGGCTTCGAGAACTTTGAGTTTTGATTTAGAAAAGCCGTTGGATGTCTGTGTGACTCCTTCTGAGTTTGCAAGGTTTGGTATTGATTTCTTATGCATGATTTATGTTCAAGGTTTATAAATTATGATTGATGGCTGGTTTTATTATTAGAATCATATACTTTGTATTATTGTGGCTCACACAAGTTTCGTAACTTATCCGGGTTGTTGTTTGCCCTGTGCACCATTCCAATGGTGTAGGCACTGATCTTTCAGGTAACAAGTCTGAGTAGCTTTCGAGGGGTTCGTAGGTGGGGTAGCAGTTCAGTTATTAGAGATTTGGAGTGTTAGGTTACCCCTACATCCTATCTTGTACTTTATCTTTTGGGACTTTCTTTTGAGCACCTCAAGCTTGTTCTTAGTAAAGCAAAGATTATGCTTCTTTTGGGATGTATATATTTGTAAATATCTTGTGAAGAACTAGCCACCTTCTTTTATTTTGGGTTGCAGTTAAAGTGTTTCTTTCCGTATGGTATGTCATATTCAACGAACGTTATTTTTTTTCCTTTGCCACATGTCGATTTTCGACGTATGTCGGGATCGGGGCGTGACACACGCACCCTCATGCGCCGGCCAAGGCACGGCCAGACGCGCGGCTCACGCGCAGGCATGTGCTTGGCACACCAAACGGATTCCCTAACGGCTTTAGGGAATATTCCGTTAAAAATCAGAATATGCCGTTAAGGTTACCTGACGGCGTCAGAATATTCCGTCAATCTTCCTTGGTTCGCCGGAGTCCAGCGCCGGCCACCGCTGCACTCGCCGGAAACTGGGAAATTTTAAAACTTCAATATCTTCTTCAGTTCTTTACCAAAATCCATGAAATTTGAACCAAATTGAAGCTTAGGACTAGAAGAACAAAACCTTACCACTTTTAAGCCCTAAAATCCACGGAATCTCGCCAGAGAACCATCGATAATCTGGCAAAAATTTAAAACTCACGAACTGGGACTTCCTGACGTCCAATTCACTTCGTTTTTCTTCTCCGAGCTTCGTGACGATGTCCTAAAGCTCACTAGCAGCTTAAAATCTTCTAAAAACCTCACATTCAGGATTGCATGAATAGTGCTCAAATCGGAGATTATGGTTTCTCGGGTTTTACAAGCTCTCACGTTCTAAAAATGGTATAGATGTGTTCCTAAGTTCACCAGGAACACAAAGGTGATTTCAAAAACTTCGATCTGCAACGAAATGATCAGGTTTGAGGTTTGTCCGTACGTATTGTACGGAAATGGAGGAAAAACCGAGAGGGAAGAGAGAGAGGGTCAACGGGAGAGAAAGAGAGTGTGTGTGTGGGTGTGTGTGGTCCGGTTTTGGGTCACTAACAACAACCAAAACCAAAACAATTTGAACCTTAGTTCTAATTGAGTCTAATAAATAAGGGATAGAACCTATTGGTCCAAAACCTTAGGTTATACACACACACACAACTCAAGTATAAAAAGGGTAGAATCGACATTTCACGCCATCAAGAAAAAAAATGTCTCAGGACGGGCTGTCACATCAACTATGAAATTTGACACCATAATCCTTAAACCTAGATTTAGATTATTTTGTTTTCTTTTGAAAACATGATCTTTGGCAAATGAAGAAAAATGAACGGTTTGGATCATTGATATCACGTTCCGATGTTTGAGTTAACTGAAATATGAGTCGATGTTATATAATTTCTAGGGACTTTATAAACTTTGAGCAAAATTTTTACTAACCGTAAAAACCTAAACATGATATCAACATCTACTAAAAAGTTACATTTTAGAAAGCAAAAATCTAAAGAAAAAATATCAAAAAAGGAAATTCATTGAGAAAAAATGGAGCGTAAAAATAAACGACAATCAACGGTTAAATTTAAATCTATAATTTATGGGATTATGATCGTGAATTCAGAGTTGATCTCTTTATAAAAGTTGTAGAGCTTGTCATTACGAGCGTTTATATATATATACTCAAACTTCTACATTAATTTAAAAACTTTACTACAACAATAGATGTAGGATTTAATCTCACTTATGTGAAATTAAATCCTTACAGCTGGATTCTTAGATTTCACTTACCTTTTTTGTATTACATTTTTCATTTGATTATTTATTAATTTAAAATATATTTTCTTTAACGGTAACCGATCGGATCATATTATCCGTTAATATTAACAAGTCGAGTTCGGATCGTATTACTCTTTCATTTTAACGGATGTTACACACACGATCTCCGAGTATTCATGAGAATAACATGAACACGAAAATACAACACGAATATCAAGTCTATCCTAAATGATCAAATTTTATATTTAAAAGTAATTTAGGTTACAGCCTACTTGGCTCGAGAGAAACGTGTATTCTTTTCACGTGCACGGCCGTCCCATAACTCATCACTCACACGCGTCGTTTGTGGTTCTGTCGTTTGGCCACGCACACGCAGTACCCACGCACGCACGCACGGACGGCACCTAGTTTTGACTCTTGACTCACTCTCTCTCCTCATTGCCTGCCCTTCCCAGTAACTATCAGGACTTGTGAACACCTTCCAAGTTCCAACTCAAATATGGGTCCTACATTTTTGTATTTATTGGCATCACAGCCGTCCATCGGTTTGACAGCCCACCTTCAGGGACCACACACCTGTTCCCACCTTTCATTCAACACACATTTTTCTTTACGTGCACACCTTTACTAGTCAAATAATCTTTCTTATGTCAACGTGTTATATTTGTTTGCTGTCATATAACTCAAAAGAATTTTTAGATAATAAAAATTTATTAAGAAACCCATCAAGAATGTTATATAGGATATTCATGTCATACATGAGTAAGAAGTCGCACATGCCACAATAAACGCCACACAATTTCACAATAACAAATTCATTATGAATGTAATTTCTCAACGATCACAGATAACTTATATTTGACCAACAAAAAAGATAAATTCATTAGGACTAAACTTTGCAAGTTGTAGGACCACTATAACCGCATCATGAGGAAAAGACCACACCACCCTTTGATGATTTTGCAATCGTCGGCAAAGAAGCATTGTTATGTGTCACCTCCAATAAACATCGACTTTCCTTTTCAAAATTATTTGCCCTACGCACAAACCAACCTAACTCTGAACAATAGCTATGTCTCAAAAATATGAAGTTTGATCCATAACCATGGACACTATAAAGACTCTCATCAACTGAACGAGAAAGTAGCCACAACCACGAAAACTCTTCTCGCCAAAGCGAAAGAGTGCTCCCAATTAGAGAGTAAAGATGATTTGAAGATAGAAGAAACACATAAGAGAAAGATAGAAAAGATCAAGGAGGATTGTTGCGGATCCCAAGGTCACATTTAGTGTCGAGGCTAATGATTTTTTTCTTTTCTTTTTATCTCTAAATAACGGTTAGGGTTTTTTTAAAAAGGAAAAAAATATTATTAATCAAGTCTTCTCACATGTAAAAGAAAATAGAACTTTAAATTTTTTTGAAAAAAGAGACTTGTCTTCCAAAGACTTCAAAGTAAACATTTTATTTCGCATTATGTCTCACCTAAATTAGGAGATTTTCATTGTGATGGGAACACAAGTGGTACATCACGTATTTTAATAGAAATGGTGGGAAATTTTATTTTTTAAGTTATTAATTTTTTAGCAAACATATCACATCATTTATATAGTAACACGTGATGTACCACTTCGTGTACCGGTCACGCTGAAAAATCTCTCCCAAACTAGCAAACAAGGCCTAAGCACCTTGGAGTAACACAACGAATGTCCGTGGCAAATTACTACGTCCGTGCGTCTTTTTTTGATATAAACAAATGAATCGTACCTAGAAAGCAACCCAATCCTCTTCTCCCTATAAAACGAGGAATTCTCTCGTGCATACCAATTAAGCGCATAGAATTTCAGACCAAATTTCAAAACTATGGGTTGGTCGGAATCACAGAGAGGATGCAAGAAGCACCAACAGTTCCAGTACTACGCCGCCGATAATAAGCAAACCCTAATATCACCAGGCGTTTGTTCCGCTTGTCTCAGTGAGAAGCTTTCTCAGCTCTACACTCCCTCCTCAACATATCTCACAGACAGACTCCAAGTTAATGGTCCTTCTTCACACGATCAACCCGACTTCTCTTCTGCTTCCTCCTCCACTTGTAACTCTCCACCACCGGTGGCGGGCAGTGGCCGAGATCATCGTCGACGTAATAGTTCCCATATGAATGTTTTGGGTTCGGTTTCTTTTATGATAAGGAGTAGTAGTACGACTTGTGTTCCTACAACTGGTGGTGGTGGTCATGGGCCGATGAAGAAGAGCAGATCGGTTGCCGTCGTTTCGAAGACAAGTCATCATCGTTTCGGAGATCATCACAAGAATAGTAGTGGGAAGAAGAAGAAAAGAGGGTTTTGGTCGAAGCTGCTACGGACAACGGGGAGTAGATCAAGCAAGGAGGTTCTCAAGCACTCACAGACTAGTCTTAGATAAAAGGAACAAACTGAATTTGGTTGGATTTCATTCGATTGCTTAATTAGGAACTATATACAGTTCTCTTAGGATCGATCGATCACAGAAAATAATTAGTATATGTTTCTTTGTAATATGGTATCAGATAATATACGATGTGAAATATAAGTATGCAACCAATCTTCTTGATATTGTCATGTTGATCTTAGTAATATTTAGAATTATAGAGTTTATGGGAGGTGGGTTGTTCTTGCTGGGTTTTAAGTTGCTATATGTTCTGTTGTCTTATTTCATATGTGGATGATAACGTACGATATGTAGTAGAAAGTTGAGGTTTCACCTCAAAATTAATTAGCAATAGGAGAATAGACCAACTCCGCGTAAGGTTCCTCAATTTCCCGATGTGGGATGGGGATTCACACGCTCAACATCTTAGGTCCTATTTCAGGAAAATTCACCACAATGATCCCCTCCTTACAATAATATGTATGCCAAATTTTAAGTTTAGTTCGAAATCATTTGGTGGGAGTTCGAAATCTACAGAGGGTCATTTTACGTTTTCTAATGAAATACCAAAAGAATTTCAAATCAATTTGAAAATGTATGTTGGTACTGAAAGCTCTTAATGTATGTTCAAGTGGTGCTCAGAGTGAAGTATGAGTTAAAATTACGTTCAAATTCATAGTTCAATTTCATCGAATGAGAAGTGTTATATGTAGCTCTTAATGTATGTTCAAGTGGTGCTCAGAGTGAAGTATGAGTTAAAATTACGTTCAAATTCATAGTTCAATTTCATCGAATGAGAAGTGTTATATGTTATGATCATTTAATCATATATCCAAATGTATTCTCTCCCGTTTGGTGAGAGAGATTCTCTTTTTGTGAGGGCTTTTCTTACTGGTGTATGAGTGACTTTCCTTCGCTTTCTTCTCTCATAGCCGTCGGCCCTAGCTACGACTAGGGTCGGTGGCAGTCATTTTCTCCTCCTTTCTCTTTTTTTTTCTTTTTAGCCTCTGTTATCCCCTGCCCTTTGGCCCCTTTCCTCAAACCCCTTTTGCATCTGATTTAACTGTTCTTGCCCCTACTTCCTTTTTTCCCTTCCTTCCACCTCCACGATTTTCACCAATCCACTCCCTCTCCTTTCCAATCGGCTCCATCCTTCATCAATCCCGCAATCCGGATTGTCACCCATCTACAACGCAATTTCTGGGAAGTTAAAAGACTTTTTTGAGGTTGAGTGGTAATTGATACTTTTTTTCTTTTCTCTTTTTGAATCGCCAACTAGAAGCTTTTATTAAAACAAACACACTTACAAACAAAACAAAGGCCCAATTTATTCTTAGAAACAAACAAAGAACGGGCTTAAAAACAAAGAAAACGTATAAAATGAGCCCAACAACAGTGAAGCCCAAACAAAAACAAACATCTGAGAAACATCCAATGTGCTCTCCACCGCCAATCCGAGAAGCAGCAAGCCATCCAATCCTTCGTCCACCGCCGATCATCACCTCCACAGGTGCCACTTGCTCATAGCCATCAACAAGAGATAGTCGGCAAGAGAGAAGCCAACCATTGGAAAGAAGCTCAGGGAAAATCCCGAGCAACACCGCCGCGAACGGCAGACAACAAGGAGAACGTGGTGGTGTGGGAAACACTAGAGCCGGATACAACACCGGAACTCTACACACAAACTCTACAGAAACTATGGCTGAAAAACAAAGCACGGAAGGGCCATGAAAAGTGATACCCACGGGGGTTGAGAGATGGGAAAAGCCAGAGAGGAAAAAGAGAAGAACCATCAGCAGATGGAAGGGGAGAAGAAAGAAAAAACAAATGCAAAAAAACCAGAGGAAAAGGAGAAAGACCATCAGCAAATGGAAGGGGAGAAGAAAGGAAAAGCAAATACAAAAAACCACCCATCGATCCCAGCCGCAGCTAGGATGGGCGGCACCAAACGGAAGCACGATCGGGAAATCACTCACATAATATGGTAATTGATACTTTGACTTGAAATGGTTGTTTGTTTGACCACGTGCATGACATTTTTATTCATTGGTCATGTCCAAATAATCGATTTGATGTATATATAATTGGAAATTGGACCATCGTGGCTTTTTCTTTGGACCAACATGCTGCATCGTTTGGTTTGAATATCTCGTCGTAAGTGTGTGGTTTGCTTGTTTGACTAAAATTTGGGAACAATTGTGTCATGTCATCTCTTAAACATAGTCTTTATATAATTTGTTTACGTAAGATATTAAGAGCAATGCTCCAACTACCAAATCCGTTCACATCCTATTCACATCTCTATTTTTTTTTCAATGATATGAATGTGAGTTTTATTTTGATGAAAGAGATGTAAACTTGAAATTTAATTTAGTTTTTCTTTTTAATTGGCCGGGTTGTTTCTGCTCTGCCCCGATTAATAGTTTAACACGAGGATAATACTAGAAAAACTAAATTTGTAGAAAAAAATTAGGAAACTAAAGGATATGAGAGTTGATAATTGGTTTATTACTTAAACATTATTAAATGTGCTCATTTATATTGGTGACACATCATTTAGTTTGTAAATTTTGTTTATAAATTTAATCTCCTTAGTTTTACCCTTAACACAAACAAGCTTACCTTGTTATGAAAAACTAAGGGAACTTATTGTTAAAACTCAAGGTTTTCAAGTTTTTTTCATTAATTTTCCTAAAAACACAAGAACTGATAACTCGGAGGCCCACCTCGTAAGATGCAACACTTTAGGCCATCTCCAACCGATCCGGCCAGAGGGTCATCAGGCTAAAAATAGCCCGAAATGACACGAAAACTGTCTCCAACCGAAGGCTAGGCCAAAGTGCTTGTGGGCCCCACCAAGCCAAAACTACCAAATCAAGCCAACCGGTTGGCCCAAGGTTTGAATTCAACGACTAGCTGACGTCAGCGTGACGCCAGATAGCCGTTGGATTTGCTTTTTTTTTTTTTGGGACAAAATTTTTTTTTTTTTTTTGGGACAAAATTTAAAAAAAATTCTAATTTTTTTTTTCGTATAACTACCTAAGCCATTAAACAATATGGAAGATCATTAAATAACATCAAACTTAAACAACATTAAACAATATTAAACAACATGAAACTTAAACAACATTAAAAAAAACATTTAACAACATGAAACTTAAACAGCATTAAAAAAAACATTTAACAACATAAAACTTAAACGCCATGGCTCCCATATATGATGTATTGCGCCATGTTTCATCTTCTTCATCAGACTCCTTATCTTCTCATCTCATCTGCGCCTATTTATCTTCCAATTCGAAATTGGATGAGGACCCCCAGTTGGAATCCGAAGAGGATCCAAAGTTGGAATTCATTGCAAACTTGAATTGAAAGAGATATTGGAGAGGGAAAAGCTGAAGGTGTGAATTATAGGCCAATATCCACCTTATTTATGGACATTGGAAGCTGAAGATAAAAAGTGTCATGCAGATAAAAATCATATCTAAAATTCCCACAACCAATTACATCTTGACATGTGACACTCAAAATCTTATCCAAAAAAATATTGAGATTACTTATTGACAAGAAATTTGGAGAGTTACTCACATATCGACATGTGGCACTCGAAATCCGAGATGTAAAATTATTGAGATTCCTTATCGACAAGAAATCTGCAAAGTTACTCACATATCGACATGTGGCACTCGAAATTCAAGACGTAAAATTATTGAGATTCCATCTCAAAAAATTATCGAGGTAGTTTAATTTAAGTAACCATATTAATTCAATTAAAATAATAAATTATGTTTGGCCTATGGCCCTTTGGCCCCCTCGGTTGGAGATGGTTTTTTGTCACAAGGCTATATTTGGCCTATGGCCCTTTGGCCCCTTGGTTGGAGATGGTAAGAAATATGGTCTGACAATGTTCATTAAAATGCTAAAAGGAGCCCTCTGGCCCTCATTCGGTTAGACATGGCCTTGTAACTATTATTTCCTAAACTTAAACCCATAAATCTTTCAACATTCTAATAAAACCTAAAATTTAAACTTGTTGAATGTGGGAAATAAGTAACCTATTATTATAAATTATTTACAACTTATGCCACAATACCCTAATTATGTTAATGAATTTTATTATTACCTACAACAATTATGAATTTCGTTGAGTATTAAAAGACATGATTTCAGAGTTTTTTTTTTTTAATTGTGAAATCCTTATTTCCATTTTTTTTAAGAAATATAACATTTTAAAATTCAAATAGTATGTGACAACCCGTTCCTAAAATTTTCGTTTTTATTTATTTTAATTGAGGGAATTGACTGAAATGCCCTAGAGGCAAGGATTTTGACTTTTGTTAACCATCGTCTAGAGGAACGTATGACTTATTCTTTCGGCGTATTTGTGTAGTACTCGTTGATACGAACGCATAGACGAAAGCCGTTTGCGAGTCCGAATTATAACGATATAGTTACAGGCGTTTGAAATTTTTTATTTAAAGTTAGTTAAATAATTGGAGCTCCCATTTTGTGGGGAGGAAGCCAATCATATTTTTAAAGGAGGGTGAGGGGACCAATTAGGAGGAGGAGAAAGGAGGGAAAGGAGAGAGGGAAAAGAAGAGGGGATCGGCCGGATCCTTGACCCGCACCCTTCGACCCGTTTTCACCATACTTTCCGGTGGTTTTCCACCGGATTTCTCACGAAGTGGACCAAGCCACCACTCCCAATCATCATCTAATCCTTCCTTTTTCCCATTTTCACCCAGATTTGGAAGGAATCTGAGAGTAATTTAAAGGTTTTTCAAGGGGGTGCGCCGGAGGTGGTGTGGCGGCAATCCACCATTTCCGAAGTAAATCCCATCAACCACCACTACCATTAGACTCCCCTAGAACCTTGGAACAAGGCCCAAACATTGGATGAGGTGTCGGAGTTCGTTTTGGTGGCGAATCGACAACTACCCAAATCGAGGGTTTCGTACGATTCGTGGTGATTTGAGGTGTTTCTTGGCCCAATTGGCCTTAGTAGCAGTTTCCGGCGACCTCCAACACTTTCGAGGCGTTTTCCGGCCAAATCACAGCGAGATAGCTATCGTGTAAGGTTGCCCATAAATTCCGGCGAGTTACCAGTTTTCCCGCGGACAGCCGTCTTTCAGACCATTTTTCCGGCTACCTCCGGCCACCATTTGGACTCCAAGCTGGTATAATTTTGTTCTACATTTCTCTAGCTTCGATTTGGTATATTATGGGTTGAATTTGGTTGAAAAACAAGTGAGATATGGAGTTCCAAAGATCGCCCAGGAAATCTGCAAAATCTGCAAAATCCAGCAAAGTTCCACTAAGGTCCACCACTTGATTAGGATATTAATCGAGATCCGACCGTTGGATCGTCACCAAACTTTAATACATTATAGTACGTAATATTCGAGAATCATAGAAACTTACGGATCGGGAATCCGACGTACGGATCTTCCCGAATTGGATTTGTAAGTTCATAAAATAAAATGTTAACCGCCACTTGGTTTTGGCAATTGGCAGAGATCCGACCGTTGGATCATAATGAAACTTTAGAATGTTGTTCTAGAAGTATAATGTGGATCTTTGGAAGCAACGGATCGGAAATCCGTGATGCGGATCTTCCAAATTGAATTACATAGGGATGTGTTTTATGTAAATTATGTATTCTATCGGTAAGAACTCTGAAATGTGAATTGATAATTGGTCATAGGTGACGATGGTTCGTAATGTCTCGATATGCGTGCTAGGGAGTCGTAACGCGAACCTCAGGTAAGTGGGTCTTTTCCTTTTTACCGTACATTATATATATATATGTGTGTGTGTGTGTGTGTGTGTGTGTGTGTGTGTGTGTGTGATTGACAATTCCACAATGTTTAAAAAATTTCTTATTGCGTATAATTATTGTGAATGCTTTGAAGTGCTATTGCGAACTAAGAATGGCTTGATCCCGGTTTAGGGTACGTAGGCAGTCTAATGAGACGTTAGATGCAGCCATATAATAAATGAGAATGAATAATCGAGACAATAGCCTAGTTTGGGAATGGGGCATTACAGTTTATGCATTCTAGACCATTTGTTTATATGTTTATATATATCTGGAAATATTATGATATGTTGAATTCCAGACTTACATTCTGGTATTTCCATCTGTATATTGCTTGCGCATAATTATTGTGAACGCAGGACACACAAGTAAGTTCAGGTAAGTATACGGTATTAGTTGAATTGATGGGGTTATGGTATGACTACATTTATGTTTTAAGCAACTCCGGCATTGTCGTACAGGTTGCTTATGAATCGTACATGTTGTATTAGATGCATTTAAAGCTCATAAACTTGCACCCCAGTGTTAGTGCTTCCGCTCATGGCCAGGGCACAGTCATTCACGTAATGTTCACCTCCCGCACCATATGCTCACCTTGAATTCAAGGTAGGTGCACAGGCCTGTCGTACAGACCACTATAGGTGGTTCCGACTCGTAGGTGACTCTTCACGTGATCGTAGCACTTGAGCGTATTCATTTACACTCAGTCCTATCGTACAGTCCACTACAATGGTTCCGACTCGTGTGCAGGCGTAATGTCGTATAGGTCGCTATAGGTGACTCCGGCTAGATTAATTGATGAGATATGAATATGCTGTACAGGTCACGTGAAGTGACTCCGGCTAGTATATGATGAGATGCTAGCATATATTTATGATGAGATATGTGATGAAATGCTAGTGTATGTTTATGACGAGATATGTGATGAGATGCTAGCATATATGTGATGATATGTGATGAAATGCTAGCATATATTTATGATGAGATATGTGATGAGATGCTAGCATATATGTGATGATATATGATGAGATGCTAGCATATATTTATGATGAGATATGTGATGAAATGCTAACATATATTTATGATGAGATATGTGATGAGATGCTAGCATATATGTGATGATATATGATGAGATGCTAGTATATACTTATGATGAGATTGGTGATGAGATGCTAGCATATATCGGATGAGATATTGATTCAACCGTACATGATGGGTGGTTTCGGCTAACATGTCATTTCCTATTAGTTTATTTCACTTGGGTTGCTCATTCCGTTAAGATATTTGACGCAGCATAACCGTAAGACTATCATTTTGGTTATGGTTTTGATTTATAATCACACCTGTTATTTTCCGGGAAATTAAACAAGTATTGCGGCGAGGGGCTACTATCTTTGGTAGTTGGAATTGGTTTGAAGAGTTTTGTTTCACTCACTCACATTTTCTGTTTTTGTACCCCTCCAGGTTCTAGCAGCAGAATTCTGTATAGACGAGGATTCGTGGCACTTCCCAGTGTAGGTGGTTTCTTTTGATGGTATAGTCATTATCTTACCTTACTGTACTTTACTTATGCTCTGTATCACGCGTGAAATGGGTCCAGACCCGCTCACAGCGCACTCGTGTACTTAGAAATTTTTAGATTTTAATTTATTCACATTTTATACATTATCACACTTTATGGCTTCGTCACCTTTCAGGTGCCGGCCAGCACTGCTCGATTCAGGGTCCTAGTGGACATTCCGGGTCGGAGTGTGTCATAGTATGTGTAGTTTGGCTACTTAAAGATGAGTAAGAACTTCTACTCAAAATTTTTGGTGCATGATTCCCATAACTTTGTGCCTACGTGGAACCATTCATATTATAAATTACACTGTAAATATCATTTCAACAAAAAATGAATTAAAACTAAGGTCATTTAGTCAATCAACTATAACAAATAGATAGACGGTTCGTAATGCTTTTACCATTTCTATCTATCTATTTTTATAAAGTTCGATGACTAAAAAACTTTTTTTTTGTTGCTGAGATAATCTTTATAAGGTAATTTATAATGTGGACAGTTCTAATTATAGACACGAATATCTGTGAGTCGGCAGTAAAGAGTTTTTAGTAGGAGTTTCTATTCATCCTTTGAGTAGACAAATATTATTTTTAAAATTTGCCAATTTCAAAGCTAACATTTTGCATTTCTCATTAAAGATGCTTTGATGCTACAATGTGGAAAGGGATCCTCTGGATCCCTTCCACCTAATCATCCTCATCAAACAATGTGGAATGTCACATGTTTACATGACATAACATAGTAAGTGACGTGTTGATGTGACATTTAATAATATTTTATCTCGTAAAATATGGATTAAATAGAATGAGGATTCTCTCCGGATTCTCTTTGTGAGGATTTTGAGAATCCTCAAATCGTGTTCGTTCATCATACATCGTGCAACCATTTTTCGTCAGGTACTATTCATATTTAATTTTAAATAAAAGTATTTAAAATGATTTCTGATCACACGATGTACAGTAAACGGACGCTATTTAAGGATCCGGAGAGGATCCTCATTCAATTAAATATATCATATGTAACATAGTAAGTGACGTATTAATGTGACATTTAATAATATTTTATCTCGTAAAATATGGATTAAATACATCCTAAGCTCGAAATCAAATTTTCTACATTCAAAATGAGTGTGGCATCTCTGTGACCTCAATTGTTGTTTGACACATTAAATTTATGACAATAAAATAAGAAAAAATAAGTTTATACATACGTATTAGTCATTAATTAAGGCCACAGAGATACCACACTCATTTTGGGTGCAGAAAATTTCATTTCACTAAGCCCACAATTACTCATTTACTCACCCAATTACATGACAATCTATTCACCCAAATTTTTACATTTTGGCATGTTTAGGTGCCTTTCAATAAATGCTATAAAGAAAATAAAGGCATCGGAGGAGACACATTATTTGGTATACTGTCATACGGAAAATAGAAAATTGTAACTAGTGTTCGAAATATTGCACTGCATATCAAAAGAAAGTGCATTTCAGGTGAATATTAATCGGCTCCAAGGTGTTGGCAGTGGAGAAACAAATGGTGACATGATTTTACAATTACACGTATAATTGAAATACAAACATTCCCCAACACTGGCATTTCTTTATTTATTTTTTTTTACAGATCACTGAAGTATTCCTATTTTACCTGTCAAATTGTTCGAGCCTTCCGACTAGCAGCTGCTAAATGTATGTAGTTTCAGCATCGCAAAATATCCTCCCAGGCCGGACTAATCTTTGCAGACAATCGCAGCGCAAGCAAACGATATCAGCCTTCGCCACGGGAACTATATATTCTATGGGGCTTATAATTCCCAACTCCAAAAGGGTAAAGTTCATTACCTAGAACAGATTATAAATATTATCTGCTGGGACCAGACTTCCCCTCCATGCCATCTTCATCCTCGTCAACATAACTCACATGGTCTACCGACCGCCGTTTCAATCTCTGGAATATCTCATCGAGGGACTCATTAGATGAAGCACTAGATAGCTCTACAGGATCTTGAACTTGGTGCAAGGGAATAAATTTTTTGGCCGTTATGTTTGCCTTGAAATTTTGGAAACCGTTTTTCATTGATTCCCACTTTGAGGACAAACCAGTATGTAACCCTCCTGCCGTGCTATCAGGGTTAGAGTTGCCTTCATCAAGCAAGGAGACCTTGGCAGCAGAAATATTCTGATTTGTATTCGAAGATGATTGCCTGCTCTGATCTCTAATGGCAGCATACTTGTTGCTGATGGCTTCTTTGCTTGAGCCATATCTAATATGAGATTCGTCTCTCAAGGATTTTGAGGAAGTTCCATTTGCACCCTCAGTGCCTAGACTGGTTGTTGCTTTCAGTTCAACATGAGTCCTATCCTGAAAAGTTGGGAAACGAACTAAAGCGTGAAGAAGAAAAAGGATAATATGAACCGGAAAAGAAATCACATATTAGGATAGCTACAGTATGCCAAATAATTTACTCAGTAAATCCAAACACCTTGCATGCTAACTATTAATGTACCATGTTGTTGCTGCCTGTCTCAACATCCGTGCTGTTGAAATTCCTAGCTAGGGGTATAACATGTTCACCAACTTTCAGACCTTGTTCAATCCAAGATCGTTCTGAGGAAACGAGAACAAGTTAATTAGTCATTCACAACAGATATGGAAATTTTTAACCAAAAAGAGAAAAAAGATGCTAAATTCACAGATGGCCCGCCCAAGTGAATAGTAGTTTATGCCTTGCAAGAAGAGCAGATCATGGCATAAGCTTACCCTTTTGTAAGATAATTAATCCAGATGGATCAAAACCATCCATATCATCAACCTCGGTTTGAAACCTAAATCGCTTCCAGCTCCCAAAAAAATCAATTATGCGGTCAAAAAAATTGCACGCAACCAACAGGGTGTACACAACCATGATAAGTGGATATATTCTGTTAAACTCACTCCCAAAGAAAGGGACTGCTTGATCAATGTTTCCCATTCGCTGCCATAAAATATCCCCAAATACAACGGAAAAGTAGTCAGTTATCAACTACAGGAAGGGAAGTTCAACAGTTATACAAACAAGCCAAAATCTAATATAACTAATGCTGGACCCAAAACTACACGGGAAAATTATGGCAACGTTTAAAAGCGAATTTACAATTGATGAAAAATCCAATTTTTTTGGTCAACAATTTACAAATGTGAGAAAACTATGACATCAATCAAGAAGAGTTTTGAAAACATAAGACCCAACCAGGGAAAAAGGGTGTTACTCATGAATGTTATTATGTTTAGAAAAGAGGACATCACTTGAAGAAAAAAAAAAACAAATCCACATGCTACCGAAGATTTTTATTTTTATTTTTGTTAGACTTGCATTTGCCCAAGAGTATTTAGATTTAAATTAAAATCATGACAAAAGTTTGAAAGCTTTTAAATTGGCTTTGCAGCAAGAAACCCTTATCACTATAAATGGAAAGGATGCAAAGTAAGAGAGGAACAGATGAGATGGATGAGAGAATACCTTCTCAAATATAGTCTTATGTTCACCAAGACGAATGAGATTAAGGAAATTGTATGAAACTGGAGGAGCATAACGAGCAACCATCCTGGAAGATATGATGAAAATGGAATGTGAGTACTGTTTTAACAAAAGATGAGTAAGACCTTCAAGTCGTTAAACTAGAGTTAAGATCAAAACTTACGAGCATATCATAAGCAAATTGACTGAGCTTGTTTGCCTGGGTGTTAATGAGTAAAACATCAACATACCAATTTTGAACAAGGAGTAGTATGTGCAGATGCACATATACAGCAAAGGAACAAAGGCAAATACCTGGGAAATAGTTGATTAAACAAATTTACATCAGTGAGCAGTAGTGTAATAAAAAGAAACAGCATTCCTTCAAATAAGAAGACCAGACACGTTATATAAGAAGATCAATTCACTTCTAATCATTTCTATGTGCAACTTGTCACAAAGATGTGGATTCATACTAATCCAATGAACACATGCAACTAGCTTTGTTCAATTTTTCCTTTTAAACACTTCATCCAGCAATGAAACCTGGGCGAGAAATATCGACCTTCAAAATTTGACAGAACAAAAAGACTACAACTTACTAAAATACATATCACCCACCTGTACAAGAACCTCTTGCTTTCCAACAGAATTGATGAGAATTGAAAAGAGAGATAGATCAACTCGAGGAAGAAGAGTTGCCTCTGCTAAAAGAATAGCAACTGAAATGATACCAAGTATGATAGCCAAAAGTTTCTGAGCTTCTTTGCTTAGTATGCAGCGCCATAAGAATTCTGCAAAAGGGACAGAATTAATCTTGATTTCAGTTTAGAGTTGACTTTTTAATATTCAAACAAGATAAAGCTTCATTTACATTAATTTTATGTTCCATTACCAAAAATATAATATTGAGGCTTAAGAGCATCTCCTAGGGAGTATATAAATGCGTAGGCAAATGAGCAGGCAAATAACCTTATTTGAGGGACACCTTGTAGTAATCATTCCACAAGTTTTACCATTTACATCTTTTTTGGTTCAAAAAAAAATAAAAAATTAGAACAATATAATACAATTTTGCCTAGTCCCATGGAGTGACCCTTTTTTTTTTTTTTATGAGACCAATGGGTAGGCAACATGCCACATTAGTTCGTATACTACAATTTTGCCAACTTGGTTTGTATACTCCCTTGGAGATACTCTAAGAAGCTTTATGGTGGAAAGATGCATGAAAATAAAGTAAGACTGGGTTTATCAAGAATGTATTTCTATAGCCAAGATAAGACAATATAAAGTTCTGTCTTCACATGTATGTATCCTATTTACATTAAAGCATATACAAGACCCTACATGCAACTTAACAAAACAACTGGGAGATGGAATTCATAACTCGGCCGTGCCAAGTACTTCAAATTTAATGTAGAAAGGAATTTATTGATCTGAATGTTACCTATTGTATCAACAAGGGATCCTAATGTGCCAGTTCGAGTAGGTCTGAAGCTTGAGACATATTTCCTGAAATGGTAGCATGTACTTGTAAGGTCAAGAATTCTTTTTCTTTTGATTAATAGTCAAGAACATATATCTATATAACATAATTATATTTTATATATGGGGGCAGATCCGTGGCACCACTTTTAATATTCTAAAAGCTGTGTAAAAAAAAGTGGTGCCATGGATCCGCCCCCCTCCATTGAGGGATCCCTCATATTTGAGATAGTAATCATTCCGTAAGTTTTTTCAGCGATCCAATTTAAGTGTGTGTGTGTGTATATTATATGTATATATTCTTTCCAGTCAGTCTAACATCTTATGCTGTCTGATTGTTACTCTGGACCAATAATCAAACGGATTTTTGTTTGCATGTGTGATCAAATATTGACACTTTAGCAACATAACATTTAAGATATTTGGGATGAGAACATTACCCCATATATATATATATATGTGTGTGTGTGTGTGTGTGTGCATGTTGGTGCGCGTTTGTAGCATACATGTAACGATGGAATAAGAATAGAGAAAGCAGGATCAGAGGCATACCATCCAGTAGAACTCCGGCGTTCATAATTTTTTATAGTATCTTCAAGTTCAAGGGCCTCCAAAACATAAGTCATATACTCACTGCAAAACTAGTGGCAAATTTTAGATAAAACAAACCTAACTATTATAATTACAAATCCAGTAGAATACTGAGTCGGAAGGTGAAAATAGTAGTCGACTCTGGATCCTAAATCCATAATAAAAACTTGAATCCCACAGTATTATTAAATACATCATATACTTATTTGTGACAATAAATAGTAAATACCAGTACTTAGCATTTATATATGCCGATTCCATCAGCGTGCATCCAGTAGAAAACAGTACACAAACCTTCAGTTATATCTTGATTTATAATACAAAAGGTGAGCATGGTAACACTAACAGCAAAGCAACACTAGAAAGGAAAAATTACAGGACAACAAACTTATTTACATATCAGCAACCTGATTGATAATGCATTACTGCATAGACTGAATTAAACATACAATTCCAACAAATAAGTTTTTCCATTATTAAGCAGAAAGGTAAATTCTAATTCAATATATGCAAAAACATTGACACGTAAGAATGTTTTCTAAAAGTAATATTTTTCCAAATGAAAAACTACAACAAAGATCAACTAAAAGGAGCACACATCATAAGTTTACAAGCAGCAAGACAGCCATCTAAAAGAAATTTGCAACCTATATAGTTCCTGATCACTATGGATTATATAGAACATTTACAGCCTGAATAAACATCGATTTACTCACAAACAAATGCAAAAAAACTTAAGTGAATAGCATGCAGATGAAGATGACGAACATACAGACATGTATTCAGCAAAGCAGTTTACCTTTTGTAACGATAATACTCTTCCCGGGCTCCTCGAAGATGACGCCTAAGTGTTGCCATTGATTTTTCGTCAGTATCATAGTCCATGTCGTTTTCACCTAATCGGCCACCTTGTGGTTTGAAGGATGGGTCCTCCCTGAACTGGTAAGAGAGGGAAAAATATTACAAAGAGAACAATTACAGAAATAGTGAGGATCAATTTCGTTTCTTTTCAATTTTGTAAATAAGTAAATAAATACCAATTGAGCTAACATGTTGTCTATAATATCCATGTAGGGTCTCAAAGGATCGCGCTTGGACATCTGAGTGGATGTTGCTTGGGCAACCTAATGAGCAAACCATTAAGTTTCGAGAAAAGTAATATCAAATCAAAGTTATATAGAAGTACAATCATACTGTGAGAAACTACAAAGATACAAGTTACAACACTACAGTGAAAACTGGAAAGCATAGTTCATGCCAAGAAGACAAAGGGGGGTAAAAACTTTGAAGAACTTTCAACTTTTAAGGAAACATGAGACATGAATTTATCACAAAGGCAAAGATCAGAAAAATTACAACATTTCTGAAGGGAGTAACCAAACACACACAGCCAAAAAGGAAACAATGCAAATAATGTAACTTCTTTTCCCACAAATGCATTAACAGCCTTGCATGCATTTCCCCATTGTCATAGATACAACATATGTTGGGAATATGATATCACATGTTGGGAACCATCTCCCTTCCTCCCTCTCCCCCAACCCTTTTTGTGTATATGAACATATGTAATCCTTGAAAGTTCTCTTCTAGAATCTTTACTATAGAAACAGAAAACTTCAACAGTAAGTTTTCTTGATTGTATTGAATGAATAATTCAGTTGTACAGATGTGAATATATATAGCCTTAGCTGCCTTAGGCTAATTACAAGAATACCCTCAACTACCTTGACTAACTACAGTTACTAACAAAACTGATTACATTTAGCTTTAACAAACTATTTAACAGTAACTATATTTGATGACTTGTCATTCTCCCTAATACACCCCCTCAAGCTAAAAGAGGAATCAGATAGGATTCCAATTGGAAGCTTGGAACACAAATAAGAGAATCTGCTTTTAGACAAAGATTTTGTGTGATCAGCCAATTGGTCTTCACTGCAAATATAGCAGACTTTGATGAGATTTGCTAGAACCAACTCCCAGATATAGTGATAGTCAATCTCAATATGCTTGGTGCGAGCATGAAAAATAGGATTAGATGCCAAAGAGATGGCTGAAATATTATCACACCATAGTGTGGGCAGTGTAGGTAGAGGAGAATGAAGATCCTTGAGGATTTTGCAAACCCAAGTTAGTTCTGCAGCAGAATGTGCTAAGGAACGATATTCAGCTTCTGTGGAGGAACGAGCAACAGTGCTTTGTTTCTTTGCACTCCAACTGACAAGATTTGGACCAAGAAATACACAATATCCACTGGTGGACCGCCGATCAAAGGTGCAGCCAGCCCAATCAGCATCAGAGTATGCTGAAAGGTTAATAGGACCTTTGGTGAACCATAAACCATGAGAAATAGAGCCTTTAAGAAATCTGAGAACCCGTTTTGCTGCTTGAAGATGTTGTTCTCGGGGAGCATGCATAAATTGACATATCTGATTAACAGCAAAGGTAAGTTCAGGTCGAGTCCAAGTGAGATATTGTAAACCACCAACTATAGAGCGATATTCAGTGGGATTTGACAAGAGAGGCCCACTCTGATCCAGTTTCTGAGAACCAAGAGGAGTGGAACAAGGTTTGGCACCCTCCATATGTGTTTCTTAAGAAGATCAAGTAAATACTTGGTCTGATGAAGAAAGATGCCTTTGTTGGATCTGTGGACTTCCAACCCCAAGAAATAGTGTGAAGGACCAAGATCTTTTACTGGAAATTGAGTACTAAGTTGTTGGATAAACTGTTGACAGAGTTGAGAGTTGGGTCCAGTAACTAAGATGTCATCCACATAAACAAGAACAATAACCAACTGAGGTCCATGAAGGACAAACAAAGAGGCATCAGATTGAGATTGATGAAAGCCGAGTGTTCGAAGAGCTTGAAACAATTTATCAAACCAAGCTCGAGGAGCTTGTTTGAGGCCATATAAGGATTTCTTCAGCTTGCAAACAGAATGGGGAGAGTTAGGATCAATAAAATCAGGAGGTTGTTCCATGTAAACATCCTCCTTTAAATCACCATGGAGGAATGCATTGCTAATGTCTAATTGATTCAAGAACCAATTATCTTGGACAGCAAGTGTAAGAAGAATCCGAATGGTTACTGGTTTAGCAACAGGACTGAAGGTTTCTTGAAAGTCAACTCCTTCTTGCTGATGAAAGCCCTTTGCCACCAAGCGTGCTTTGTATCTGTCAATGGTTCCATCAGGATTTTTCTTGACCCGGAACACCCATTTACAACCAACAACATTCTGAGAAGGATGAGAGGGAACAAGATACCAAGTGCCTGTGGTTATTAAGGCATTATATTCAGCCTGCATTGCAGCTCGCCAGTGAGCATGCTTTGATGCTTGTAAATAAGTACTAGGAACAAAGTCAAGATCAACTGGAAGTGGATGTTTTGTTGCTGCATAAGCTCTAGACTTGTATATGCCAGCCTTAGATCTTGTAATCATAGGATGTGTATTCCCAGAAATAGGTGGATTACTAGGCTGAATAGGTACTAGAGAGGAGTCATTGAAAGAGGCAGAGCTGGAAGAAGTGTGAGAATTATCCACTGACTGATTACAGAAAGAAGTTGTATTTGAAGATGTAATCTGAGTGATAGGATGAGGTACAGAGGAACACTGTGGTGCTGAAGAGGTACTGACTGGAGGAGAACTGGAAAAATGTTTGCTGAATTTGAGGTCAAAGGATGGGGAAGGTGTAGAAAATGAAATCTCTGAAGTGGGACTGTTGTGCTGCAATGATGTAAAAGGATAAGTTGTTTCATCAAAGACAACATGTCTTGATATGTAGATTCTATTAGTGACGGGATCAAGACATCTATAGCCTTATGTTGAAGACTATAGCCCAAGAACACACAACTTTTGCTCTTAGCATCCAATTTGCTGTGAATGTACGGTTTAAGCCAGGGATAACATTGACAGCCAAAAACTTTCAGTTTAGAGTAATCTGGATGATGGTTGAAAAGAAGTTCCCACGGTGACTTTGTAAGACCAGAAATAGGAAGTTTATTTATAAGATATAGTGCAGTGGAGAAGGCTTCAACCCAAAAAAACCTGAGGAACTTGAGAAGCTACAAGTAATGTGCGAGCTGTCTCAACAAGATGTCTGTGCTCTCTCTGCACAGCCATTTTGTTCAGGCGTATGTGGACAACTAAATTGATGCAATATACCATGATCACGAAGAAATGAAGTAAGACAATGACTAGTAAATTCACCCCCTGAATCTGAACGCAGAATCTTGATTTTATTGCCAGTGAAGTTTTCTACATAGGTTTTGAAAGTAACAAATGTAGAAAATACATCGGACTTAGACTTCAATGGAAAAAACCAACTGTACTTGCTAAAATCATCAACAAGAAGTAGATAATACTTGAAGCCACTATTTGATGTTACAGAGGCAGGTCCCCACAGATCACAATGCAGAAGTTGGAGACTGTGAGTTGTTGATGAAGAAGCCACTCCAAAAGGAAGCTTGTGGTTCTTAGCAAGTGCACAATCGGAGCAGAAAAAATCAACAGTCTTCTTGCCTTGCAATGCAAGAGTATTGGTAGATATGACTCTTCGAAAAATTGAGGAGGAAGGATGTCCGAGGCGCTTGTGCCATACAGTGACTGGTGCTTGAATGCTGAGAAACGCTGAAGATGAAGAAGAAGAACTAGTGGAACTGTTGAGAGGATAGAAACCATCCCTAACAGGTCCTTGCAAAAGCATCTTCCCCGAAATGCGATCCTTGACAGTGGATCCATAAGGGTCAAGAGTTAATGAACAGTTATTATCCTTAAGAAACTGATAAGCAGATAAGAGATTATGTTTCATGAAAGGAACATGTAAAACATTGCTCAGTTTAAAGGAAGTATGAGGAGTGTGCAGAGATGAGGAACCAATATGATGGATAGATAATCCTTTACCATCTCCAATGTACACTTTGTCCTCTCCAGTGTAAGGAGTTGGAGAAGAAATATTGGCTACATCATTGGTGATGTGAGAGGTGGCGCCAGAATCAATTAACCAAGGCTGAGCAGATTTTGCTGAATGATGTACACATTGCAGCAAGTTTGGCTGGAGGAATTCGACGGCAGATATCCGGATTCATACGATCAAAACAGTCAATTGCCTCATGACTGGTAGAACCACAAATCTGACAAGGAACTTTGAAAGTGGAAGAACCTTGATAATTGCGAGAGCCTTGATAATTGCGATTCCCACGATTGTTGGTGAAAGTGCCCCTATTATTATGAAAATTGCGATTGCTGCGATTGGAGGAGAAATTACCTCGAGCTGGCTTACCACGATTTGAGTTAAATCGGAAAGCAGAGTGAAATGGTTGATGCTGAGCAGCAAAAACAGATGGAGTAGGAAGCAAGGGAGGCTGAGATTGCACTGAGAAGGCCTGAAAAGGTTCAGTTGCAGATGATGAAAGAGCAGCCTTGCGGCGAGCCATAGACAACTCCTTGGTGAGTAAGAGGCCATGGAGTTCATCAAGAGATGTAGAAGAGAGCCGCAGCATGATGGAGTCAATAAAAGACTCAAATTCATCAGGTAATCCATGGAGAGTGGCAGCAATTAGGTCACGATCAGACACTGAAGCACCAGCAGCTTGCAAGGAATCAGCAATTTCCTTGATTTGTTGAAGATACGCAGAAATAGACTGAGATCCTTTCTGAATTGATTGAAGTCTTGATCGTAATTGGTGAATATGAGCCTCTGAAATTCCACCAAAACGTTGTTCAAGCTTTACCCAGAGGTCTCGAGAAGAAGAAACCCCAACAGTGAACGGAATGATTTCTTCTGATAAGGTAGAATTGAGCCAGATCAATAGTTTTTGATATTTTTCATACCAATCCTCGAAGGCAGGATTCATCGAGAGATCGGGCAAGAATGGTGAAGGACAAATCTTAGTGCCGTCAATGATACCAAGAAGCTTGTATCGCCGGAAAATTGGAGCAAACAGTGCTCGCCATGGCAGATAGTTGGAACTTTTCAGCTTGATTGGAACCATACTGCCGATGTTGTGAATTGTAAGAGAAGTATACGAATTCAGAGGACTCGGATTAGAAGAGGAATTAGGGTTTTGGACCGAAGGAGAGATGATCGGAGAAGAAGACCCAGTGGGTTGCGATGCAGATTGAGCAGCCATAGCTTGCAGCGATCAAGATTCAAGAGAGATCGGGGACGAAAAAGTGAAGAATCAGAGAGAAGAAAGCAAGAATCGATCAGGAATCGATCGAGAGGTTGAGCGGAAGAGAAGGTCGGTGCTGTAAAGCAGAATGGCGTGATACCATATAGAAACAGAAAACTTCAACAGTAAGTTTTCTTGATTGTATTGAATGAATAATTCAGTTGTACAGATGTGAATATATATAGCCTTAGCTGCCTTAGGCTAATTACAAGAATACCCTCAACTACCTTGACTAACTACAGTTACTAACAAAACTGATTACATTTAGCTTTAACAAACTATTTAACAGTAACTATATTTGATGACTTGTCATTCTCCCTAATATTTATAAAGGTAAAGATTTCATTGAGAATAACATAAGCATACAAGATAAAAGCATACAAAGCTCTTAGGTTAAGACAGTTGAACAGACATGAAACGTTCTATTGAACTTGCACAAAAAAAGCTGAGATTGACTCTCAGCATTAGACAAAATTAGAATATAAACACCAAAGTAGGTCTGAGATCAAATGCGTGGTCAGCCTAAGCTGCTAGAACTGTGAGCCCTTGAGAGATATCCATGACTTTGATAAAGAAAAAAAAGTGAGTCTTCATTTTCTAAGTGATAAAGGAGAGAGATATCACAGGAGGGGAAGAGTACAGTTCGGAAAAGGGAAAGTTCGAGCATGAACAAAGTTACAGTGTAACAGTCTTCTGCTAGGAAAAATGAAAAATCATGCACTCAGCCAAGTCAGCTATGGAAGCAATTCCAAAATATGATTTGTTATTTAGTCAATATATTTATTAGAAGTAAATGAATAAAGTTTATGTATAATATTATCTGAAAACCAGGTTTAGTACAGGTGTTGGTACATTTGGTTTAACACAAGACTGGTTCAAATATCGACTGAATACGAACACCACAAATTTCACTACTGTATTATTCAAATTGGGTTGAGTTCGTATTTAGGGTTAATCATTTAAAACAACACAGAACTGGTTCTATCAGGTTGAATAGGTATTCACTTAATTCATTCAGAATAAGAAAAGAAAACCGGGCCAATCTGGTAAGGCCGTCGAATCAGATTTGGCAGCTGGCTGGAAAAATGTCCACCTGTAACTTGTACATAGTTACAAGTTACAGAAAGGTAAATGAACAACGATAACAACTCAGAATTTCAGACGAACATGCAGAAAAATCAACTTTTATGCATTAAAACAAATTTAAATAACCCGAAAACGTTGATAAATATAGCATGGCGTAGTTTTCTGACAAGGAAAAGGAGAGCAGAGAGCAAAAGAAAACACAGAAGTCTTTGCATAAACAACTGAGAGTTACCACAATAGCATTTGAAAGATCTTGATGAGCGTCGTCAAGTTTCACAGCCATTTTGGCAATTTTATGAGATAGAACTTTTTGGCGGATAGTCCAATCGGAATTTTTCCAAAGGCCCTTTGGGATTTCACTCAAACCAAATCCAAGAAGAAATGCACCTGTAACAAGTCCAAAAGTATTCGAGCAGCCCATGGCAAAACCAAGAACACCTCCACCCCTGTTAATTAAGCAAAAAAAGGGAAAAAATGGAAAGAAATGAGGAATGTATAGGACAGCTCAAATAGCCAAGGAAAATCATAAAGAAAAAAAGATGAGCCCTGTTATACTGGCTGCGACATTATCTTCTTTCTACTCCTTATAGCCTTCTCTACTGTGTCTGTAATTATAATTAAGCAAATTTTTTACATCTAGTTTGCACTACATACTTTTTTTATGACCCAACTTAACTTGGAAGGGGCCAGCCAGTAAAATACAACAGCAAGCCCTGCCAAATGAGTCGAACCATTGTCCTACCACCTTAGTGCCCACACTCGAGTTACAAGGTACTTACTCTTTTTTAACTTCAATGTTATCCAGTCCAATCATCTATTGTAGCAGAAATGATTATTTCATAAGTTATTAGGAAAGAGAAAATTACATAGACATGTCTTGGATGTGAAACTCTAATGTGTGTTCTACTGTTCTTAAATAAACTGCTACCACATCCAATTGCTCTTACTGTCAATTATAAACTACGTTCAACACATTGTTATTAATCAATAACCTAAAAAATCGAAAGTTCATCGATGTTTCCTTAAATCATTTCAGAACACAAAAGAAACAGATAGAGCAATAATTTAGTATTTATCGAATAAATGGGGACGCAGGGCCATTTGAAATAAGAATTTAACAACTTATTTAATGTCTCTAGACTCCTAATAGGCAAAACCTAAGAAGAAGTTACTATCGACATGGATATAAATCAAATTTGGAGGACAAGGAACAAACCAGTTTTTGTGCATACTGATGAGAAGAATTAATCCAATAAGACCAATAAACCCCAGAATTAGATAGAAAACCAAGTTAACATGTACACTAGTCTTCAATCTCTCTGTCACGGTGAAGTCACCAGCGTCTTCAAAACCCTGAATAAGGGGCACCACAGTCCTGCTTAGAGATAACTTAGAAATATGAGGAAATTTACAAGTTAGCTATAAACCCATTTATATATACATAATGCTATTATTTATCCAATCAAAGGCAAATTGAAAGGGCAGATAATCATATAATCATGATTGCAAAGATTAAAATTAGAAATGGCGCAGAACTAACAGTTCATTAAAAGAAACTCAACAATAGGGTAGAATGTTCCTAAGATTTCTATTTCGTACCAAAAATTAATCTTCTGGAAAAGCGAAAACAAAAACCAGGACAGAGAGAACAGAACATATAAACTTTGAGTAAAAGGTCACAAACACAGAAAAGTCATTTGATGGAGCTTATTCGACCAAAATATTGTTAGCAATTGCTTGGATTATACGCATGTCCAATGGCTCACAATATGAGATACCTGACGGTAATGTTAATCACCAAGGCAGAGATAGAGAATAGTAACAGCCAGATAATATACTAACTGGAATTTTGAACCTTAGGCTACTCAAGTATATACAAAAGGGGCAACTAAAAGAGTCGATGAATTTCCATGTTACGTACCAAGTTAATAAAAATGTACTCCAATACGACCAGCTCCAAAAGAAAGATATTCCTCCACTCTCAATATGGTTTATCGTCTGCAAATGTAATAAAACAATCAGTAACATTCGTGAAACCACCAATCGTTGCATAGCCAAAATAATTACTTGAACCAGTAGATAAAGTAACAGATAGTCCTGAATGACAAATATGCAATTGGGCAAGTCAATGAACTAACTTTACATCATTTCAAATATTCGAAACCAAAAAACACAATGCTTTAGCTGAAAACAAAATCAGCCCTCCGAAATTGAAAACAAAAGGCTTCTGCATTATTACAGAAAAGAAACAGAAATCCCAAAAAAGTTAGGCGAGCTAAACTGAGCTGCAGAGAAATGTATAAACAAAACAACCAGCCGAAAAAGTTTCAAAAAAAAATGCACCCAATTGATCGAAACACCTCAAAATTCAGAAATATGAAAAACCCTAATAATGGAATCGAATTCAAACAGCCATAAACTGAAAGAAACGACGTCAGAATTGAGTATGGAAAAAGTACCGTCCAGATGTCGGCGGCCACAATGACGATGATGGAGAGAGAACAGAACCAGGTGTACCCGACGGTGATCATAACATAGCGAGGGACCTCCGGGCCGGCGAAGTACTTGAGCGTGAAAAGAACCATGCCCAAGGTCAGGGGCAGAGAGATCAGGTAGAAGACCCACATCTCTCCTTCTTCTTCTTCTTCTCTAGAAAAAAAACGACGCAGTTTTGTGAAACGGGTCAATTGGATCAGACGACCGGATCGCTGCAAATGCGAGGAGGGGTGAGCCACCGGCGTTTGATAGCGTTGTTCCGTGGCATGCGGGGAGAGAGTGGTCGGAGGTCGGAGAAGGGAGAGTCGACAGAAACGTGTAATTATATGCGTTTTATTGGATTTGGGCTTTTATAAAAGTAGGTCCACAGTCCACATGGCGATCTGGATCCACGAAAGAGAGAAAGTTGGCGGGGGTTTGGTTTTTCGCTTGAAAAAACCGGTGTTCAATTTTGTGTTTACAACATTTTTGTTTTTTATTGTGTGTTTACTGTTGTGGTCTATTTTTTATCTGACAGAGATACTAGGGCCGGCGGCAGAGAGAGAGAGGAGAGAGATGTGTGTTTGTAGAATTGTAGGGGAATATGTGTGTTGTTATCCCTCCTACATTGTGCCTTTATTTATAGTAGTAAAGGGAGAGAAGATATTCCTTCTCCTCCAAGTAATACAAGTTGTAATAGGAAAGGATAACTAGAATCAAATCTAATCTAGGATTTACACAATCATACTTATTCTAGGACTGTTTACAACACTCCCCCTTGAGTGTGCAAATACTTAAGGTAGATTCAGCATCATGCAGAAGTTGAGGAAGTCGACTCGTCGGCACTGATTCCAAGGAACAACGCTTATTCTCAATAAGGTAGGAACTTGCATAAGTAGTAAGTCTCACTAAAAACCCTAAGGCTATGGCAAAAACCCGAGTAGGGACAAAATCCATAGTCTAAGGAAAAATGCGTGAGAAATGCAAAGTCAAAAGAAACGTCTACAGGACGTCATCAGGGATATGACCAGCCCAAGGTGGGTGCCTCGTTAAAACCTAGTTAGGTAGCAAAAACCCAGTGGGAAAAATGCTCCTAATCGTAGGGAAAAAGAATACATTAAGATCAAGCAAGTATCCAGAAGATACTCCTCCTGAGTTTGACATAATTCCAAAGAGAAATAGCAAAGTTACAACTCAGAAAGTTTACGCATACCAATTCCATGAACAAGCTTCTGAAACGTCGCCTTCAGTAGTGATTTGGTGAAGAGGTCGACCAGATTGTCTTGTGATCGGATTTGCGTGACTTCAATCTTCTGATGCTCTTGTTGTTGATGTGTAAAGAAGAACTTCGGCGCAATATGCTTGGTGTTGTCCCCTTTGATGTAACCCTTCTTGAGATGTTCGATGCAAGTTGCGTTGTCTTCAAAAATCGTCGTCGGGGCATTAACGGCGGGATGAAGATCACAGGAGCTTCGAATATGGCCCATTACTGCTCTCAACAAAAAGCATTCCCGAGTTGCTTCATGTAAGGCGAGAATTTCAGCATGGTTAGACGAAGTGGCAACTAAGGTCTGTTTAGTTGACCTCCAAGATATTGCGGTGCCTCCAACGGTAAAGACATAACCCGTTTGAGAACGCGCCTTGTGCGAATCAGATAAGTATCCAGCGTCGGCATAACCAACAAGGCGAGAATCAACCCGATGAGCATAGGGTGCGGCATCACTCGAGGATTCGTAGGGATAGAATAAGCCCAAATACGTAGTACCCTTAAGGTAACGGAAGATGTCTTTCACGCCAGTCCAATGTCTGCGTGTTGGTGCATTGTTGTATCTTGCCAAAAGATTAACAGCGAAGGAGATGTCGGGTCAAGTGCATTGAGCTAAGTACAATAAAGCGCCTATTGCACTTAGATAATGAACTTCAGGCTCCAAAATCTCTTCATCATCCTCCTTCGGACGGAAGGGATCTTGCTTTGCATCTAGCGTACGAACGACCATAGGAGTACTCGAAGACTTCGCTTTATCCTCATTAAAACGGCGCAACACCTTCTGGGTGTAGTTCGATTGATGTACTAAGATTCCATCCGAACAATGCTCTATCTCGAGACCGAGACAGTATCGAGTCTTACTTAGATCTTTCATCTCAAATTCCGACTTTAGGTGCGAAGCAGTTCTCGCGAGCTCTTCAGGAGTTCCGATGAGATTCATGTCATCGACATATACTGCAACAATCGCAAATCCGGAATGTGACTTCTTAATGAACACACAAGGGCATAGTTCGTTGTTCACATATCCCTGACTAGTCAAATACTCACTCAGACAGTTATACCACATTCTTCCGGATTGTTTCAAATCGTATAGTGAACGCCTCAGCCGAATTGAGAGCGTGTTCCGAGGTTTGGAAATATTTGAACCAGTCAATGTAAGTCATTCGGGAACTTTCATATAAATTTTCGTATCAAGATCCCCATAGAGATACGCGGTTACTACGTCCATCAGCTGCATATCCAGTTTTTCGGAAACTACCAAACTGATAAGGTATCGAAAAGTAATCACATCCATAACGGGTGAGTAAGTTTCGTCATAGTCAATCCCGGGGCATTGTGAGAAACCTTGTGCTACAAGACGAGCTTTGTAACGCACAATTTCGTTCTTCTCATTACGCTTCCGAACGAAAACCCACTTGTAGCCAACGGGCTTCACATGTGGAGGAGTAGGAACTACAGGTCCAAACACCTTACGTTTCGCAAGTGAATCAAGTTCGACTTGGATTGCTTGTTTCCAGTTTGACCAATCAGCTCAACGTCGACATTCATCAACGGAACGCGGTTCAATGTCATCGCTCAACATGATCTCAGTAGCTACTGCAAATGCTAATGCATCGTCGACAATCATCTCATTTCTACACCACACATCATCTAAGCTAGCATAATAGACCGAAATCTCACGATTCTCGGGATGAGGATTCGTCTCTTCAAGGACGCTTCCATAATCTAGAATTTCCTCATGAGTTGGGTAAAATGAGTAAGCGATAGTCGGATTCACGGTAGGCTCTTCATGACCTTGTGCCGTGGTTTTCCTCTTCCGGGGGTGTGAATCCTTTGAACCAAGGGGTCTGCCACGCTTTTGTGTAGGGGCAGATGATTGGCTAGCTGCTAATGTACGTGGATCACCATAATTGGCGTCCCGGGCTTCCAGGAGGGTAGTCCGTCGTACATTTGGTACATCTATCTTTGCAGGCGTATTCGCAGCTGGAATATGTGATCTTGTCACGCGCGCTAGATCGGTGAAAGCATCTGGCATGCTCTGAGCTATGCTCTGGAGATCTAATATGTGCTGCACTTCAGCTTCAGACTGAGCGGTGCGGGGATCTAAATGAGACAAAGTGGGAGTCGTCCACGATAATTCGCGTCGTTCATTAGGAACGTTGACGTTCTTATCTCCCCCTAACGACGGGAAGACCGTCTCATAGAAGTGACAATCCGCGAAACGAGCGGTAAACAGATCGCCTGTCAAAGGTTCTAAGTAACGAATAATCGAAGGAGAATCATATCCGACATAGATTCCCATCCTTCGCTAAGGCCCCATTTTTGTACGTAAGGGCGGCGAGATCGGCACATAGACCGCACAACCAAAGACGCGCAGATGCGATATGTCGGGTTCGCATCCGGTGACCAACTGAAGGGCACTAAATGGTTGTGTCGCAACAGGCCTCAGGCGGACCAACTTTGCTGCGTGCAATATTGCATGGCCCCAAGCAGCAATCGGGAGCTTGGTATGTATGACCAACGATCGAGCAATCATTTGTAAACGCTTAATGAAAGCCTCTGCCAGGCCGTTATGGGTGTGAACATGGGGTACAGGATGTTCAACTTCAACCCCAACCGACATGCAATAGTCATCAAAAGTTTTAGATGTGAATTCTCCAGCATTATCCAATCGAATAGATTTGATCGGATAATCAGGGTGGTGAGCCCTGAGCTTGATAACCTAAGCCAACAGTTTGGAGAATGCAGCGTTCCTTGTGGACAACAAGCACACGTGTGACCAATGATGCGAAAATAAATTAACGCACAAATTTAAACCCTATTTGTGACGATTGTAGTATATGGATAAGTAGGGATCGTTCTAACCGGGGATTAACTAGGGATGCTAACCAAAGTAAAATTAAATTAAAAACGTAAAAACAAAATTTAAAACACTAAACTAAAATCAAAACACTTAACTAGAATGACTCAAAATAAAACTAACAACTAAACTAAAACAAATCAAAAGACTCAAAATAATTAAAGACTTTAGAAAACACAAACTAAATTTATTTCTAACAAATTTAACACTTTAAATAAATGGGAGATTGATTTTTTTACGAAATTGAATTTAAAACTGAAACTTAAAAACAAACTTCAAAGAAAATATATTTTATAGAAATAAAATGATGAAACGTTAGTTAGATGGTTCCTTATCCACACATGAATAAATGCATATAATTTAATTCCCAGTTATGATTTCAACAAACGAATAAATGACAACGCTCCAAGTTAATTAGGTCCGCTTAAATTAACTTTCAGATTTTCCTAGATTCATTGAATTGGACGGAATACGCATCACAACCAAATTATTCTTATCAAGTTCCCTAACTATGGAATACGCATGATAGAGAGACATATCAAAGATCATTAAGTTTAATGGAAATCATAAACATCGACTAGGCATTCATAACTATGGAATACGCATGTTAATCCAACCTAGGGTTTACTAAACACAATCGTGACTAGCGATTTTTACTACTCATGAATATAAGTTTATAACGATTAGGTGAAATTCCCTTATATCCTAGCATCAAGTCTAAGCATGCAAATTAAGTGTCGACCTTTAACCCACATACATAAACAAGTTCTTAATCAACACAGAAAAGTAAACCACATCCAACATTTATAAATTCATAACTGGAGTAAATCAAATCATAATAAACATTTATCCATGGTTTCAAATTCACCTCTAACTAAACAGAAATTAATTACACATGTTTAATATAATTGAAAAGCAAATTAAATTAAACATGAGTTTAAGAAAAATAAAATTTTGAGGAAGAATAACACCGAGAGAGGATCTGTCCCCGTGCAGTTGGTGTGCTCGACGTGCTGACTTCTTGCGAGCTCTGTCTGCGCCAGCAGCTCTCGGCCCTAGCGTCTCTCCCTCTCGCCCTCTGCTGCCTCCAGGTGATGCTGTCGCAAGCTGCACAAGGCAGCTGTCTCTTCTTTTTCTCTCTGCACCCCTTCTTTCCTCCCCGCGTCAACTTCTTTCTTTGATGCCTAAGGCAGCTCGCTCGTGCAGGAAGCTGACAGCTTCTCCTCTCTTTCCTGATTTTCCCTCGCTGTCCTCTTCTTCCACGTGTTCTGACTTCCTCGCTGTCCTCACGTCTCTCCCGCTGGTTTTCTGCTCTGCCCTCTTTATTTTTTGCTAGCCCTCCTGAGCTGCCAAGGCAGCTCTCTTTCCTTTTGTGTCAGTCTTTCCCCCCTCGACGCAGCCCCCTCACTCCTCTTTTTTATTTTCTTTTTCTCTTAGCTGCCAAAGCAGCTTTGCTGTTTATTCCCCCACAATGACAGCTGCCTCATCATTTCAGCTTTCCCACACCGTCCCACCTTCTAGCTGCCAGCTGCAAAGGCAGCTTTGGTTTCTGACTTTCTAATTCTCAGTGGATGCATATTTTAATTTATATAAAATATATTAATGCACATTTTCTACCCCTTATTTTTACTTGAGGCATAAACCATGAATGCATAAATTAATCTTAGTGCATACCACCTCTTGTACTATTTGATAATCATTTCAATTTTTAACTTTTATATTTTTGTGAAAACAAAATACTGGTAATTAAAATCAAATAAGTGAGCAAGATAATTTTTACGAATTTTGTCACTTAAAATCACACTTGTGCTAATTTTATTTTCTTAGCTAGATAAATTCGATAAAACATAAAAACAAAGTAAATAGCATAAAAATATGAGGAAATAACTAAGAAAAGACAAGAGAATTTGATGTAAAATATGTATAAATATGAGCTTATCAAATACCCCCACACTTAGCTTTTGCTAGTCCTCGAGCAAAACAGAGAAAACAGAAAAAGTAATAACATGAAAATTATTAGCTTCCCCCTATGTAACCCTCATAGAATTTCATTTGAGAACACAATCATCAAGAACCATAGCTAACACCAACAAGCTAATCCAAGTTCATTTTCCTAATTCAAATATTAGCAGTAATCTTTGAAACATCCTTGAAGTGTAGTGTGTGAGATAGCCATGCTAATGCAATTTCAAAATTTTTATTTTTAGAATCACCATATGCAAACTAGCGACCTTCTCACGGGATATGCACTCAATCACACATGTGTTTAGTTTTAATGTGTTTCGCTCAAAGAAACAAATGTGAAATTTCTACCATAAGCTTGCATAAAGATCACTTCTCCACAGTCATAATTGCAAAACTTAAATCAAGAGGACTTTTATTGGATGTAATGAGGCTTCGGGATAGGGTTATTGAAACGAGAGAATAGGAAAACACAAGTTACAAGCTACATTGCAAGCAATTCTTTCTTTAGATTTATAAGAACTCAACATTTCCAGCTATTCTACAAGTCACCTCCAACCACAACTTTAAACTGAAACTTTAAACACTTTTTATTTTCTTTGTAAACAAACTTTCTTTCTTTTCTTCTTTTTTTTTTTTTTTTTTTTTTTTTCTTCTTTTTTTTTTTTTTTTAATACAAACATGAAATACCCCCACACTTATTCTTTTGCCAAACACCTTCAAAGTACTTCACAAACGTTTCATATAAGACAATCTTGCATGGCTCGCTTGGAAAGGGTAAGGAAAAGTATTTATTTCAGGTATAAGGGTAGACATATCTGGTGATAAGAAATAAAAGGCTCACAAATACGGCTCAAATTGGCAATCTAATGATATCATTTTTCTTTGGGAAACAAGGTTATTTGGGCCATGGTGGTAAACCTAATGCCTCTATCATTTTCAAGTTCATGCAATCAATGACAAAAATTTCGAAAGATCGTTATGCAAGTTCTAGAGAAGTATCTCACATAAGTTCATCACACATGAAAGAATAGGAGTGTATGAAAAATGCACACACTTTCAATAGGCTCAAAAAAAAACTCACATAGGATGTATATGGTCACTAAATTCACATATGGAGCTTTAAATCATGCTTCAGTTTCACATCAACAAGGCTATGTGCATTTGGTTTTTCAAAGATGATCAAAAATGTACAAACTAACACGAGAATAAGGAATTTTACACAACATATGTTAACTAAGTTCTTGATCATCATGGTTCAAATTTTATCCAATTATATCATTGGGTCGGGAAACTAACAAAAATCTAATTCAAAACAATAAGGAAAACAAGGAAATATTTTTGGATTTTTTAAATTTTCCGATTTTTTTTTTTTTTTTTTTAATAAAACAAAACTAATTAAGAAAACAAAGCAATAACATGGAAACAAATGAAACCAGTTCAAAGTCGAAGGTACAAAAATTTTCAATTTGGTCATTTTTATACTCTTTACCCCCACACTTAAACTAGACATTGTCCCCAATGTCAGAAAATATAATAAAATGCAAATAAAAATAAAATAAATAAATACAAAGAAACAAAATAAAGCAATAGGACTGAAAACTTCCCTAATTTGCAGAAAATCAAGCGATGACCCCCAAGCTTCCATTTTGCAATCAACTTCAAGGGTGGAAATTGCCAAAAGTTCCTGCAAAGAAAAGAAATAATTCAGTTAAGCAAGCAAGAAAATATAAAAAAAAAAAAAAACAAACAAACGAAAAATTGAAAATGAAAATAAAAGACAATGAATAAAACTAATAAGTGATCATTGGTCCTGTTTGGTGACTTTCCACAGTTTTGAACTTGAACTGGCCTCGGAACTTCTTAGCAAGGAAAATGAGACTTGATTGGTGGTGGTGTTGAAGCTTCTCGAGCTCTTGGTTTCAACTCAGACTCCTTCTGCCGGGTTGATTGAGTCTGCAGGCTACATTCTTCTCTTTTTGTTCTTCTGCATGGCAGGTAGGCACGAGGAATAGGTGGTGGTCTGCTTCTTTGTTCAATCTGTCCAAGTGCCGACCGATTGCCTTTCTTTCACCCTGACTCGTAGCCAAGAGCAAGGGTAAAGGAAAAGCGTGCCATGAGATATCTTTGCCTCTGACTCTGATGATATGGGATACTTTTGCTTTTAAAGAAGTATCGTTCCACAGATGTATGCTTGAACTGGGCTGGGGAACTTCTTAGCAAGGAAAATGAGACTTGATCTTGAAGATGAAGCAGCACCTTGTCTCCACATGCTTCAAGTAACATTTTCACTTGCCTTGGCTGTTCTCCAGGCAGATGTGGCGACTTCTTCGGAGGTACATCAGCGGTTGAAGATGAGCACTCGAGAGCAATGCTAGGTAAGCAATCAGGAAGGATTTCCAGGCAGTCGGTTCTTAGATTGGAAGATTGACACCGAGTGCTGGCTGATTGCCCGCTTTCTCCTTATCACAAAGACAAGGACAAGGACAGGGAGAAAGCGTGATATGAGATACTCTTGCTTTCAACCTTCATGATATGAAATACTCTAGCTCTAGATGATTTATTTGGAAAGGTATCCCAAGGAATGAGAAACACAGAGAAACTCGAGAGGGTTTGATGGAAAGGCATTTTCGGAGATGAAAAATTTCGGAGATGAAGAAGTGCAAAGGGGGTGTGCCTCTACTCTGGAAGGCGAAGGTAAAAACTTATAGTTCTTCACTTCACAACTGAAACTGTTCTTTTACCCCTGTCGGCAGCCGGTGGATGGATGAACAGTACAGGTCACGCGCTTTCTGAAAAAGCAGCCCGTAATTTGCGCAAAGCTGACAGCGCGTGACGAGTGACGACAAAATTGGAAAAATCAGGGAGCGGCTCGTGGTTTCTGAGCAATCCCGACTTTTGAGAAAGGAATTGCATGTGACACGTCTGGACAAATCAGGGAACGGCTCGCCTCGTGATTCCTGACTGCTCCGGCTTTTGAGAAAGGCGCCCAACTTTTGAGAACGGCGACACCGCTTTTGAGAAAAGAATCCGGCTTTTGAGAAAGGAGCCCGGCTCTTCGATTTGCGAGAGGGCGCCTCTTCGATTGCTGAGTGATGCCTCAACGATTTCTTCTTCTTATAAGAACGCTCATTTTTGTTCCACAACACACTTAAGCTCCCCCTGTAAACACTTCCTCCTGCAAACACTCCCTCTTACATCTTCTTTAATCTTGATCAGTTCAACTCTTCATTCTCAACACCTTCAAATATGTCTTGCCCCTCTGACCGTCGCCTTAACTTGAATGTTGGGGAAGATAGTGATATATCTTCTCCAACCAACATTTGGCAGCCATCCTTTATATCCCCAAATAGTCCTCTTACAGTTGGGGATTCCATGATGATGAACGAAACAACCGCATCGGTGGTGGCCAGAAATCTGCTCACTCCTAGAGACACTAGGATACTTTCAAGGCGGTCCGACGAACTAGCTGTCCAGGACTCTATGGCCTACAGCGTCCGATGCGCAGGCTCCGTATCAAACATGGGCCAGCGCCTTCTTGCACGAACTCGTCAGGTGGAGTCGTTGATGGCTGAAGTGGCTAGTCTTCGGCAGGAGGTCAGAGTGCTTAGGCATGAGAACAGGGATTTGCACATGCTCGCAACCAATTACTCCACAAGCATGAAGAGGAAGCTGGATCAGATGCAGGAGTCCGAAGTGCGGATTCAGAGTGATCATCAACGGTTTATGGCGTTACTCCCGAGGTTTGTGTTGCCTTCGTCCTCGGGAGCAGCACCAAATATTGAGACTCCGAATGATCCAGCTCTGGCGCTTCGTCTTTCAGAGGCTCCATCGACCTCCGAGGCACCACCTACCAATGACCAATGAAAACTATTAGTTTAATTTATTGTAAAATATTTATGCTTTAAAATTTATTTAATTATAAATATAAATATAAGTATTTCTGTTTTGTTTTTTTTTTTTTTTTTTTTTTTTTTTTTTTTTTTTTTTTTAATTATGTGATGTTTATTATTATTATTATTTTTTTTTTTTTTTTCATTTTTTATTTTATATAAATGTAAAATAAGTAAATCAAAGTAAAAAAAAAGACTAAGTTTAATCTCCTAAACAAAAATCACAACTAAATAAACAAAACAAAAATCACAACTAAATAACAAAACATAATGAAATCAACGTAAAAAAAAAAAAAAAAAAATCAACGTAAAATAAATTCACACAGGAGCAAACAAACAATGAAAGAACTAAACAAAATAAAATAAATTCAGTAAAGAGAAGGGATTAGGAATGCAAATCTGATTGTGGGTGATTCCTAGGCCTCCCTTCATTATTCAAATGCATGTGCTTATCATTAAACGGACGGTGGTACTTGAAATGATCCGACAACGGTCTAAGTTCTAATGACGGTGCCTGAATCATCAAAATTAGATTGTTAGTATAACATAAAATTAAAAATGGAGAAGATGGCTTACTATCTTTTTCCGACACAAACTCAATGACAAACACCACATTTTTGAACATTTCCGGGACTTTGAACTTAGCCAGGTTTACTATGATGGTTGTGGCTTGTCCCGTGTCATCAAACTCAGCTTGATTGTCTCATGCACAGCCTCTTTGATATGTTCAACAAATTCTCCGGCCACCTCATTTTCTGGAATCCCTCTTCTTGGTGTAGAAATCTCTTTGAATGTTTCAACGTCATCGGGAACATGATTTGGTGCACCAAGAATTGGGATCTCATTTTGCACCTCTGGAAGAACTTCCACAACATTTTTTTCATTCACTTCTTCCTTGGGATTTAAAAACCTGCAAGGAAAAAGGACATTTGGTGGAACGATGTTAGAATGAATTGAACTTAGAACCTCCTCACCTGAGTTGGATGACATAAGGACTTGGGGGGTTTGCGATAAGAATTCTTCTAAACTGCCCAAGTCGTCATCCTCATCTTCTTCTTGAATTGGCAATTCATCCATGTTCGGGCTCTGTTTGGATGGTTCTGGGACAACTTCATCCTCCATGTCACCTTGATCTCGAATCTGTGCCATGAATTCCATAATCTGCCCAACTTGCTCCTCCAATGCATCCACCTTGTTGGCTTTATTTTGCATCTCCATGTTTCGATTTTCTACGTCCTGGGTCAAAGAGGTTAGTAACTTATTCAAAATGTCATTATCCGAGGACGTACCTGAATTTGGTTGGGGAGATTGTGGTGGAGGCTGTGGTGGTTCATATGGCCATTGATAGTACTCCTCCGATGGCTGCCAATATTCTGCTTGGTGAGTCTCCTCAGCTTGATTTTGTGAACCCTGCGCCAAAGAAATGAGTCCATCAAGAATTTCATTATAATTAATGGGCATACTTGAATTCGATTGAAATTGCTGTGGGGGATGCTGTGGTGGCTGCATAGGTCTTGAATAGAACTCGTCTTGCTGCCAATATCCACCTTGTTGAAATTGTTGAGGTTCATCCCACATATACTCTGAATTACTTCTCCAATCCGAATTATAAGCGTTGGAAAACATGTTGCCCCTTGATTGGTTATGGCCTTGATATCCCCAAACATCTTCATTTGCAGAAAATTGGGGATATTGATGAGTTTGAAATCCTTGCTCATAGGGCATATCAAATGTAGGGCCACTTGGCATTGTGGTCATTCCGGCATTCTGAGTCAATTGAGCAGTGAGTTGTGCCAATTGAGCTTGAATGGATTCGAGTGCCATGTCTCGCTCCATTGTACCTAAAATCAAAGAAAACTAAATCAAATATCAAAAGTTAAAAAAAACATAACAAACACAAACAAATAAAATACAATAAACACAAAAAAATAAAATAAAACACAAACAAAAACATAAACAAGGGATTAGCAAATTTGCTAATCCCCGGCAACGGCGCCAAAAATTTGATGCGAAAATAAATTAACGCACAAATTTAAACCCTATTTGTGACGATTGTAGTATATGGATAAGTAGGGATCGTTCTAACCGGGGATTAACTAGGGATGCTAACCAAAGTAAAATTAAATTAAAAACGTAAAAACAAAATTTAAAACACTAAACTAAAATCAAAACACTTAACTAGAATGACTCAAAATAAAACTAACAACTAAACTAAAACAAATCAAAAGACTCAAAATAATTAAAGACTTTAGAAAACACAAACTAAATTTATTTCTAACAAATTTAACACTTTAAATAAATGGGAGATTGATTTTTTTACGAAATTGAATTTAAAACTGAAACTTAAAAACAAACTTCAAAGAAAATATATTTTATAGAAATAAAATGATGAAACGTTAGTTAGAGGGTTCCTTATCCACACATGAATAAATGCATATAATTTAATTCCCAGTTATGATTTCAACAAACGAATAAATGACAACGCTCCAAGTTAATTAGGTCCGCTTAAATTAACTTTCAGATTTCCCTAGATTCATTGAATTGGACGGAATACGCATCACAACCAAATTATTCTTATCAAGTTCCCTAACTATGGAATACGCATGATAGAGAGACATATCAAAGATCATTAAGTTTAATGGAAATCATAAACATCGACTAGGCATTCATAACTATGGAATACGCATGTTAATCCAACCTAGGGTTTACTAAACACAATCGTGACTAGCGATTTTTACTACTCATGAATATAAGTTTATAACGATTAGGTGAAATTCCCTTATATCCTAGCATCAAGTCTAAGCATGCAAATTAAGTGTCGACCCTTAACCCACATACATAAACAAGTTCTTAATCAACACAGAAAAGTAAACCACATCCAACATTTATAAATTCATAACTGGAGTAAATCAAATCATAATAAACATTTATCCATGGTTTCAAATTCACCTCTAACTAAACAGAAATTAATTACACATGTTTAATATAATTGAAAAGCAAATTAAATTAAACATGAGTTTAAGAAAAATAAAATTTTGAGGAAGAATAACACCGAGAGAGGATCTGTCCCCGTGCAGTTGGTGTGCTCGACGTGCTGACTTCCTGCGAGCTCTGTCTGCGCCAGCAGCTCTCGGCCCTAGCGTCTCTCCCTCTCGCCCTCTGCTGCCTCCAGGTGATGCTGTCGCAAGCTGCACAAGGCAGCTGTCTCTTCTTTTTCTCTCTGCACCCCTTCTTTCCTCCCCGCGTCAACTTCTTTCTTTGATGCCTAAGGCAGCTCGCTCGTGCAGGAAGCTGACAGCTTCTCCTCTCTTTCCTGATTTTCCCTCGCTGTCCTCTTCTTCCACGTGTTCTGACTTCCTCGCTGTCCTCACGTCTCTCCCGCTGGTTTTCTGCTCTGCCCTCTTTATTTTTCGCTAGCCCTCCTGAGCTGCCAAGGCAGCTCTCTTTCCTTTTGTGTCAGTCTTTCCCCCTTCGACGCAGCCCCCTCACTCCTCTTTTTTATTTTCTTTTTCTCTTAGCTGCCAAAGCAGCTTTGCTGTTTATTCCCCCACAATGACAGCTGCCTCATCATTTCAGCTTTCCCACACCGTCCCACCTTCTAGCTGCCAGCTGCAAAGGCAGCTTTGGTTTCTGACTTTCTAATTCTCAGTGGATGCATATTTTAATTTATATAAAATATATTAATGCACATTTTCTACCCCTTATTTTTACTTGAGGCATAAACCATGAATGCATAAATTAATCTTAGTGCATACCACCTCTTGTACTATTTGATAATCATTTCAATTTTTAACTTTTATATTTTTGTGAAAACAAAATACTGGTAATTAAAATCAAATAAGTGAGCAAGATAATTTTTACGAATTTTGTCACTTAAAATCACACTTGTGCTAATTTTATTTTCTTAGCTAGATAAATTCGATAAAACATAAAAACAAAGTAAATAGCATAAAAATATGAGGAAATAACTAAGAAAAGACAAGAGAATTTGATGTAAAATATGTATAAATATGAGCTTATCAACCAACGTGTAGAAGCGTCAACCAAAACCATAAAATATCTAAATGGTCCGCAGGGAGGTTGAATCGGTCCACAAATATCCCCCTGAATCCGTTGTAGAAAAATGGGAGGATTCGAACGAATCTTGTCATAAGAAGGCTTAGTAATAAGCTTTCCCATAGAACATGTTTGACATGCAATTTCATGGATCGAACCTAAGCTTCGGGTTAGTGGATGCCCGTGTGAAGTTTTGAGGATACGGTGCATCGCTATTCGTCCAGGATGTCCCAAACGATCATGCCAAAGTGTAATTTCGTGCGCGGTCCCTGTGGTAGGGCCGGCCACATAGTGGCATTCTATGGGGCGTATGGTCGTAGTATACAGACCACCCGGGTTACGCTCCATCTTATCTAGAATACGCTTCTGGCCATATTCGTAGGAAGTTACGCACAGAAATTCAACTCTGTTTTCTACGTGGGTTTCAGCGTGGTAATTGTTATCTCTAATGTCCTTGAAACTTAGTAACGTTCTTCCGGAACGTGGAGAATAGAGTGCATCAGTAATGGTCAAGATTGTACCATTGGACAACATTATACGTGCCTTACCGTATCCTTCGATCAGGTTGGATGGGCCTGAGAGGGTTGTCAGAGGTGCATTCTTAGGTACGAAGTTAGTGAAATAGATGCGTTCACGTAAAACAGTATGCGTGGTTGCACTATCTGCTAGACAACTAACTTTCCCACTAGTCATACCTAGAATGAAAAATTAATTTGAATCGGTCACATGCATAAAAGTTTATAAAAACAAGTATCAATTCAAAATAATTTCATTTATTCAAGGATTAAAAACTTAATATCCAAAATAAATCGACAACTAATAATCCAAAACATAAAGGAAAATTGTTCAAAATCAACCAAAAAACAAGGTGGGGTTCGGCCACTAGGTGGAATTCGGCCCCAATTGTCTTATTTTAACTGAAAAATAAGTCTATGTCTAAGATTCTAATCTTCCATATGAGTGGTATCCTCCTGAAAGTCAGAAACCTCCATCTTTGTAGTCTCCGGTTCGTCCACTTGCATGAAGTTTGATTTAAACTTCTTACGACGAGAATGATATTCATCTACAACCTTCTTGGGAGCACGGCAAATACGGGACCAATGGTCATTTGAACCACAACGATAGCACATATCGTCATTCATTGTGGCAGGTGCTTTGCCCTTATTCTTGAAGTTCGGGGCCTTGGGAGCGAGGTTTGGGCGCTTCTGGGCTTTGTTTCCTCCCTTGGATGGGCCTTGGCTCTGTTGACCTTGGTGGGATGGCTTCTGGCCGCCCTTACCACGCCTCTTTTGGCGTTTTGGGTGCTGATTAGTGCTATAATGTGCTTCAGGCACAGCAGTAGCCCCAGTAGGTCGAGCTTGATGATTCTTCATCAACAGCTGGTTTTGCTTTTCAGCAAGAAGTAAAACAGAGATCAAATCTGAGAACTTAGTGAACTTCTGAGCTCTATATTGTTGCTGCAGGACAATATTAGAAGCAGAGAAGGTCGAGTAGGTCTTCTCCAGGAGATCCTCTTCAGTCAAAGTTTCATTGCAAAACTTGAGAAGTGATCGGATTCGACAAACTTCAGAATTATATTCATTCACAGACTTAAAGTCTTGGAAGCGCAAGTGCTGCCAGTCGTGTCTTGCTTCAGGCAAGAATATGTCCTTTTGGTGATCGAAACGATCAGCCAAAGCGACCCATAATGCACGTGGATCCTCCTCAGCAAGGTACTCAGTTTGCAGAGCATCATGAATATGTCTTCGGATGAAGATCATAGCAGTGGCTTTTTCAGCTTCGCCAACAGGTTCAGTCGTTGCTTCTTCAATAGCATGACACAAGTTCTTTGCAGTGAGGTGGAGCTTCACATCTTGAACCCGCTTGAGGTAGTTCCTTCCAGAGACCTCCAAAGCGGTGAAGTCGAGTTTGTTCAAATTCGACATGTTCCTATCACAAAATAGATGGACAAGATGTGGTTAGTGTAATGGAGAAAAATCAATCCATTCACATAGGAGTAGAACATACAGGTTCTAATAGACATGTATTGGTTTAATTTTTGCATGAAAAACTTCGGGTTTCATGGGTGATATGTTTAAGTGAAAACTTCAGGTTTTCAAACAAGGCATGTTTATAAGAAACTTCGGGTTTCAAAGTAATTATGAAATTCAGGTTCATATATTCCTGCAGGCAAACACAAATATATATGCAAACAAATATGCAACAAATATATGCAAAAATATTGTATAATGATAATTGAATGAATGTTATTTTGGTCTTCGGGGCCAAATTAAAGTGTGGGTGAAAATATAAAAACCCATATTATTTAAAAATATTAAAATCTCGAGGCCTAAAAATGTAGGCCGAGAACCCTCGGGTGTAGGCTGCAGGCCCACGGGGTGAGAAGGGAATGGGCTGCTGCAGGCAGACCCCCGAAAAAAAATTTATTTTTGTTTTTTTTTTCGGTCTGGGCCGCTGCAGGCGAGCCCAGGAAAAAAACAAAAAAAAAATTTTGCTGTGCGGGCTGGGGCGCTGCAAGCGAGCCCAGCAAAAATTTGTTTTTTTTTTTTTTTTCATATATGGGGCTGAGAGACAGAGCCCGGATAGGACTCGGGGAAAGCATGGGGATGCAGGCTGCAGGCCTTGCAAGAAGATGGGCTAGCCATCGCAGGCTGCGGGCCTGGTTGCATTGTAGCCTTGCGTGATGCAAAGGCACAGGTTCGAAGAACCCTAATTCCCCAATCGCAAAAAAAAAATTTCCAATTCAATTATATTATATGCATGTATAATTCTAATGAATCACATATTTACGTTGATGCATATGCAAATAATAGTTTCAATGCATGTACATATGTAAGATTCAGTTCATGACAAATATCAAATTCACATAATTGTAGCAATTTTGGTTATGAAGCATACACAATTTATGTAGAATCTAAAATACGTTAAACGTAAAGTTGGGTCATGCATCATGGTGAATGTTCATGCTATCAGGGCTTGCAAAATATCGAGTTAAAAACCGTTGTTTGGAAAGAACCTGATTGCGTGATGATATGGATGAACTGGTTTGATGCAGAAAAAAATCTCCAACGTCAGATTCCTAAGCGCAGTGGTAGGAGCGTGCTGATAACGTGTTGTGGTCTATTTTTTATCTGACAGAGAGACTAGGGCCGGCGGCAGAGAGAGAGAGGAGAGAGATGTGTGTTTATAGAATTGTAGAGGAATGTGTGTGTTGTTATCCCTCCTACATTGTGCCTTTATTTATAGTAGTAAAGGGAGAGAAGATATTCCTTCTCCTCCAAGTAATACAAGTTGTAATAGGAAAGGATAACTAGATCGAATCTAATCTAGGATTTACACAATCATACTTATTCTAGGAATGTTTACAACATTTACAACATTTTTGTTTCTTATGAAAATATTTTTTCCCGCTGCCAAAATGCATAGACATGATTGTCTTTTTCCGTTACAATAAAGTTGTCATATGTATTTGCTCACCAATCTTAACCTTAAGTAGGGTGATGCTCATCATCTCGCTGATTACTATTAGATAAATTTGATTAAATCTATCTACTTTGGTTTTATGTGTCTATATCCATCTATCAAAAGAAATCATTTATTCTACTTTATCAAGCCTTTAGAGTGGAGGGATCATTTATTCTATTTATCATAATAATTAGGTCAAGCCATAGAGTCGGCTAAACCATTATAATTAAATGAATCATAAAAGAAAGAAAAGAAGTCAAGTTTTCCACAATCTGGATTCTGGTGAAGTCTTTAGAGGTGAAAGAGCTATATTAGAAGATAGATGGTAGCACTTTTTGGATCTAATTTTTTGTTTTTGAAACTAATGAGTATTTATAACATTCCTCCACGTGTATTATGACATGTAAAATACCACTTAAATACCCGATGCTTAGAGAAAACTCTCTGATTCAATAAAATACCAAACAAGCCCAGACTCGTACTTATAGATACCAAGGCTTGGATTTTGAGGTGGGACTTCACATATTCTACCAGCTGCTTAATTGATGCTGAATTTTGGAACTGGTAGAGGATCTACCGCCCTTATCTTTGTAGGTATTTCTGGAGGAAAGAGTCTTCCGTCGCCCACGGGCTGCTGTCATGGCACGTCGTCTCTGCTTGTTCAAGCGCTTTACCAGCTCCGCATCATTGTCCTTTTCAGTGTCATTATCTCCCTCCTGCGGAAACAAAACTATTCAGAGTGCTTTTCCATATCATTACAGTGTAATGTAAAAGAAACTGATTTCTCTTTGGATTGAAGGACAATTACATCTCAGTTTATCTGCACTTTCACTAATTACATTTAACTTTAATTAAGCAAAACTGACTTCATTAACAAAACAATAAACTTCAACAATCTTGACTTAGTTGATTGGGCTATTAACCCAAGTAGCACAAGGAAAGACAACTGCTATTAGCCTATTACAGCTGCATTAAGGTATGGATCCACAAGCTATGAACCCATGACGTTGTAAATATAAGTTACCTAACATCTGCCAGGCCATGATTGACCGTACACTCCAAGGCCTAAATAATCCTAACTTCAATTCCATGTAGGAAGCACAATTTCAAGACTTACCTTGTCACTCACATCTTCACATTCGGGTTTACTGCTCGGGCCTGCTTCACAGTTTCTTAGATTGTCCTCTACTCCTTCCTCTTCCTGCTTTAAATTTGAAGTCTGATCCTGAATTATTATAACAAAGTGTAATTAGCATGTGGTCCAATATCCTCCATTTCTTCATTGACATCAACATCAAGTGAAAAATGTACCTGATCTACCAAATGCAATGAATCAACACCCATGTTCGCTTCATTTAGCACAGATACGTCTGTGCCATCTTCAGCACCTTCATCACCAGAACTAGCACCCTTATCCAAACTTCCTTCAATGAACTGCATGTAACAACATAATATTGAGAACATTACAACAAAAATAAATAGAACGATATTGGACTCAGAGATGTCTTGCATATGACTGAAAAGGCATTTTTGGTTAAATGAACTTGATCATAAATAGAAATGTATAGTGTGACCACAGAGTGGACTATACACTCGATAACCCAATGAAAAGTTTTTCCAAAAGGGTGGAACATCTTCCTTGCAAGAACAATATGAGTGTCTGGCTCCACAAATACAAACTGAGAATGTATATGAATCTACCATGCTTCACGTCAATATGTTACCTTCTCAATGTCTTCCTGATCCTTCCTAGTAAACCCACTGGCAGCAAGTTCCTTGTCCAGAAAAACAGCATCCTTGGCTATGGAAGAAAAACAAAGCCTCCCACTTTCATCTGTATCTACCTCTGTTCCATCAATATCATCTCTGCACTCTCGAAAATTCATGTTGAACCTGAGAAAAAGAAAGAATCTTAACAAACTAAGCAGAACCTTTATCCCCAACATTTTTTATTCACATGCCACTGACATGTACCCTAACCTCAGGCAGATAAATGAAAAGTAAGAAGACACCACCATATACTAATGATCTTAAAGAAAATAATGAAATCGGAGGAGTCGATAAATAAGCAGATTGTTAGCTGCACATAGCCTATATGTTATTGTTCAGTGTATTGCTCTTAAACTAATGTTATCAAGCAAATGGTGCCAAATATCATCTGGATGCATTCCTTCTGTCAACCCAACTAGAAATGCTGCTCAGGGGTTTCACAACCTTGAATATTATATATAAAAATTCAGAAAGTGAACTTGCCAAAAGAACACTGACCTCTTTCTAAAAAACTTAAAGACACATTCAACATCACGGTCAAAGTACCTGAAACATGGGAATTTCATATAATGAGAATACGGTATCTGATAAACAAAACTTTTGGGCAAGTAAACAAATCAAACACTTAGATAATCAACAATAAATGACTGCCATTTTTAAGAAGCAGATCTTACATCTGTGCGTTATGATGTGATACAGATACCATTTGTGGAAAATCAATCATGGTGACCTTCTTGTCATCATCAATCTAAAATAACAGAAAATTGGAAATTATTTACGAGTTTACCTATGAGTTGAAATAAGAAACTAATAAGGCCTTTGGAGTGCATATATTAACTGAAATACTAATGGAACATATCGGAAAACTGTAGTGTTGTAAAATTAAATTATCAGAGACTGCCTCAAATGCATACCATAATGTTAAATTCATTGAAGTCACAGTGGATTAAACCATGTTCTGCGAGGCGAACAACAAGTCCAATGATTGTTTCAAAAACTACCTCTGGGTTCTGCAACTGCTTCACCTGTACACTTTATAGGACAGAAGTGAATTCCATAGCTCCATGAAGCAGCATGATCGTTACCATTCTTATTCATTTTCTAATCTTTTTTATTCTTAGGCAAGCCAGCGCCAAAAGAAACGTAAGGAAACACATTATGTCTGGTAATTTCATTGTGTAACACACTATTTCCAGGGTTTCTCATTCAATTATTATTATTTTTGGCAAAAGAAACGAAGGTTCAATGCTAAATGATTCAATTGTTTGAACCAGTAGTTTTTAGAAGAAGCTTACAGTGGGTAGCCTTGTACGAGTGACATAATCACACAATGCCTGTTACAATCCACAGCACTTGGAACAGGAAAGCCATGCTCTTCTAAAGCCTGCTCAAGCAGAGCAAAATCATACATACACGTAATCAACATGATAAAGCCACAATAGGGCAACACAAAAAGATAAAAATGCCAAAAGATAGAGACAACTAACCTTCATAAAAGCAAACTCTTTTAGTGCAGCAAGGCGGGACAAGTAGAGCCAACTATAACTGCTCCGATGTTTTAAGTAATCACGCTTAGATTTTACAGCCCTAAAAGAAACCCTACCAAGCCTGTGCAACTTCATTGCCATAACCGTACCATCTTCTGTGGCCACCTCAAATATATCTTGAAAAGAAAAATAAGTTCGTTTACAATGACGGAATATATTACTACACGATTGACAACAGTCTCAATTGGTTAAATAAACAAAAAGAGTAGCGTACCAGACTCTTTTCCTACGCCAATTTGACGGCCAACAGACACAAAGACTCCGCGATTGACCAGAGTCTTAATTGCGAGAAAATCATAACCAAGGTAGGTGAGGCGAAACCCGTCATCTGGGCGCACATGAACACGATAGCAAAGACATAATAAGATAAATTTCATACCAAAACTATTGTTGATTGATTGAATCAATTACAACATGTGCATTACATTTAGATGAGTCGTGATGCAAGAGCTTATGCCTGAGCAGATTCTTGAGAACCTTATAAGTACCCCCATGCCTATAAATTTAACGATTAGATCATCAAAGATTCAAAGTTACAAAAAATAAAAGATAATGATTTGAATTCAACAACAAAAAAAAATTAAAAAGTAGATACATGTTACATACTTGAGTGAAGCAATGCGATCCACCAGCTCACAGGGAACAATTTCATGCTGCAAGAGAAATTCAAATAGATATATGTAATTAAGCAATCAGCTATCAGCTATGCTGAGAAATTAAACCGATTTCGGGAAAAAGAAAAAACAAGTAGAGGGGTTTATTTACATTTCTCATCCCCATTTCCACAGCAGTTAGAACCCTAAAATCATCTTTGGAGAGGTATCTCAACATGTTCACATCCAGCTTCATTCTGCTGTTTGGCTTTCTCTGCTGCCTATTTTAGCCTTGGGAATCCTAGTGAAAGGCTCGGAAGGGGAAGTTCCGATCGGTTCGGTCGGGGTGCGGTGGTGGTAGAGGCTGAATCTTAGAGGCAAGGGCTTCAGTGGAGGCGGCGATGGCTTTGACGGTAGCAACTATGAGGGTCAGAGATCGATGACGGAGAGAGATGAAGGGAAACCAGGCCTGAGGTGGTAGAGGCTGATGACAGATGGAGATGGAGGGACAGAGACTGCCGGGGGTAGAGGGCTTAGGGCTTAGGGTTTAGGGTTTAGGATCTGCGTTTTCACTATCCTGTTGCGGCGGTTCCAATTATAACAACTGTTATTTATTTTGTTTCGGTTGTAAAATCGACGATGGGTGCAGTAGAATAAATAAAACAAAACACAAAATTTACGAGGTTCCTCTACAGTCAGTGTGACAGGAGTACATCCTCGGGGCAGCAGTGGTGCTTTCATTATAATTTGGAATAATAGGAGTACAAAGATAACTCTCTCTATTCTCTCCTCTTTTCTTCCTCTCTTTTCTCTCTTCCTCTTCCTCTCTCTCCCGTGAGTCCCTCACATTCATCTTCAATTCTTCCTTTTTATCACCAACTTTTGAACACTTGTAATGCTCTATTTATAGAGCAAACAAAACACTATTAAACTTGTGAAATGTTTACTATGTGCATGTGGGTTTACTATGTGCATGTGGGCATACATACCCACTATTTACAACACTCCCCCTTGGATGCCTACATAAGTCTTTAATTAACTTGTTAAAATCTTGATCTGTTTTTGGATGCTCTCCCTGATAAGTATCTCCCCCTGATTTGAAATCATTTAGGCTGATCGTTGGTCATTCTGCTTCAGTCTCTTAGTAAGAAGAGTTGCCGAAACAGATGTTTTACTTGTTGTTAACTTTCCACAGGCTTTTTCTTGAACTGGGTTGTAGGACTTTCTGCTAGACTTGCATCGAAGATCTGAATTTACTCCTTTTATCTGGAGTGGAGTTTGATTCAAAGGTGGTGGACACTTGATCTTGAATCGGACTTGTGATTTCTTCAAGGACCTTCGAAGCTTGATCTTGAATGACATTGGACCATGAAGAGCTTCACGTGACAAGTGATCTTCAGCTTAGTTGGGGATGAATCAACACGTGTTCATTGCACTTGTCTCCACATGCTTCAATGTATCATTTTCACTTTCCTTACTTGCTCCCCTGGCTTAAGTAGTATTTTCCTTGGTTTTCCCCCATGCATGTGTGGCATCTTCTCCTGCAGTATTTGCCTTTTGATGCAGGAGTGGAATGCAACCCTTGCATTTGGATGGTTCATCACTTCTTGGTGGCTGGAGACCCAGCTCCAACAACAGTTGAAGATGACTACTCGAGAGCAATACTAGGTAAGCAATCAGGAAAGGTTCTAGGCAGTCGGTTCCTTACCGGGAGTTTGAGTGGAGGTTCCGACATATTGCTTTATTTATCCTTGTCTTTGCAGGTAAGAACAAGAACAAAGGAAAAAACAGGGAGATTGCATGATATAAGATACTCTTGCTCTCGACCCTGAAGATATGAGATAATCTTGCTCTGGTGTGACTTGTTTGAAGAGGTATTCTCGGAGAGGAAGAAAACTGAGTATTTTGAGATGTTGTGTTGAAGATGCATTCTCGGAGATGAGGAAGAGTTTGGTATTCTTGCAGAGTTGTAGGTCTGCCTTGTTATGGAGAACAGAGGTCGACATATATAGAGATTTCCCAATAGCAAGTGGTGGTGCTGTGCTTTTACTCTTGTCAGCAACTGCGGTGTAAATAGAACAGTAAGATTTACGCGTTTTCAACTTTGTCAGAGATCTTTGACAAAGTTGCACGCGATATCTAAAAAAGCTGAGATTGCGTCTGAAAAATGTCAACGAACTTTATTCAGGAAAATCTGGCTTTTGAAATTCGGAGAGCGGTGCCTCTTCGATCTCTGAATGAGTGGCTATGTTGCCTCTTCATTTATAGAGACATCAATTGTGTTCAAGAGTATGCTCAGAAAATTGCTGCATGTAGAAATTTTCCCCATCTTGCACTTCTGAAATTTTATTGGACCTCCATTTTCCTTTATCATTTCTGAAAATGACTTGCCCATCTAACATTTGCTTAGATTTGAGTCTTAGAAGTGATACAGATGAGCAGCATCAGGATAACATATGGCGCCCGTCCTTCTTATCTTCTAATGGTCCTCTTACGGTTGGGGACTATGTGATGAAGAATAACATAACCGCTACTGTGGTAGCTAGGAATCTTCTCACTCCAAAGGATAACAGGATCATTTCAAAACGGTCTGATGAGTTGGCCGTTCAAGACTCTTTGGCTCTCAGTGTTCAATGTGCAGGCTCTGTTTCCAATATGGGCCAACGCCTACTTGCTCAAACTCGCCAAGTTGAATCATTGATGGCGGAGGTGGCAAGTCTTAAACAAGAGATCAGAGGGCTCAAGCACGAGAATAGAGTGTTGCACGTGCTTGCAAATAATTACTCGACGAGCATGAAAAGAAAGCTCGATCAACTGCAGGAATTCGAAAGTCGGATTCAAAGTGATCACCAGAGGTTCGTTGCTAGATTCCGAAAGCAACTGATGCCTTCCCCTTCTGGTGTTTTGCTAAGTACAGGGGTGCCACATGATCAATCTCCAGTGCCTCCCCTTTCTGGGGTACTTCCGAGTACTGAGGTTTCACATGAGCAACCTTTGTGAAGGCTCTATCCTGTTTGTTTGTTTTAACTCATGTGTATGTACATATCTGTAATTTCTTGGAGATATTAATAGATAAGCTTTATTTCATTCAATGTATTGTGCCAAATACAATAAAGCATATACTTCACTGAGATGTGGTACTTCTGACCAAATATTAATTTATCTTTACCCTCACAAAGATAAATGATTATTCTTAGTGTCTACATCATTTGAGTATTCAACTCATAATCTTCAATCCATATGGTTCTTTTAATATCATAAACATCATGGATAATATTCGTGTTGGTAGATTGTTCGATCTGCAGCTCGAGACAATAATTCTCTCAACACTTTATAATCTTTCTTGACTTTTCAGGAGTCTCAATTGAATATCATCAACTCTTCAGGAGTTCTAATTTAATGTTATTGAATCTTGCAAGAGATTTTAGTATGTTGCAACAATATCATAATGATAGTACTCACTAAGGCAATTTATACCATCCATTGGTATTGAGTACATATTTTATGCTTTACCCTTCGGGGGCTTACTTCAAGCAATTTGAATCCTTCAGGGATTTTCTACACTTTATGACACATATACAAAGCAATTTGCTCCCATGTATACTTGAGAGATTTACTTATGGAGATAAGATGTGGGCGACTCATAACCCTTTATATATAATTCTCCATTCATATAAACTCGTTTACAAGAGTATAATTAGTAACCCTGTGTCATATCATGTAAGTGTATTTCACTATATTACAAATGCCCAATGTAACCTCCTTGGTTCAACATCTTTTGGCTATTTGTATTGTATTCAAATATATAGGTCCATTTTTCCACGTTCTTACAAAATTGTAATGGAATTGCCTTTCTCCATTTTGGCCAATAATTTTCCTTTTGTCGACGAACAAAAGAACGCGACTCAATATTAACACAGCTCATTGATGAATTTAGTAGCTACTTGTAAAAACCAAAATTACCATTGGTTATCATCAATTTGTGATCCCATATTCTCATGTGCATGCGCATGGATAAAAGTTTTCATTTCTTTGGATATCCATTGCCTCTTCAAGAGCATGACACTATCTCTTCCAGGATAGTCATAATTTAGAGAATGTGGATCATAACCTCCTCTTGAGCATTATAGAGCTTGAATTTTAATCTCCACTTCTGGGAGTTAAGTCATTGGAACTTATACGTCTATCATGCTTCATGCATGAGATATCAACATTCCCATGTCCGCAGATTGTCATATCTGGGACGTGTATCCATGCAACGACTGTCATGCTTCTGGCATGCAACAGTTATGCTTCGGGAATGCAATAGTTCAGTAGTGCCATATTCTTCTTCTTTCAAATAACTAAACATTTTGAGTCTAAAAGTCTGCCATGCTTCAGGCGTGCAACAGAGAAATCATTTACTGCCTCACTATATTGTCCAACAGTGATATTAATTCTTGTAGGCACATTTGCAGCAAGTATATATGATTTCATCACTTTCGTTACATTATTCAATTATTCTTATTTCATTTTCTCATTGATTGCTTCGTGAATCAAAATAAGACAAATTCTCTTCGTTCTTCTGGAACGGTATTTTCTTATCATTCTTCTGAAATGATATTTTCTCATCGTTCTTCTGGAATGATGTTATTTTCTCCCCCTAAATAGCGGATAAATTGTCTTATCAAAATAATAGTCTGCAAACCACGCAGTAAACATATCCCCAGTCAAGGATTCCAAATATTGAATGATAGATGGTGTTCAACATCAATGCCTAATCTGCGATGATGCCTCATTTCAGTACGTTATGGCAGTCTTACAGGCACATAGACAACACAACCAAAAACTCGTAAAAGTATAATGCTTGGCTGGTTCCCAAACACGAGTTGTACTGAGAAGTATTGATGGTTGATAACATATCTCAACCGAATTAATAATGCATCATGTAAAGTTTACATGTCCCCATGTAGAAAACTGGCAATTTCGTTTTCATGAGCATAGCGTTGGTAATCAATTTCACCCACTTAATAAATGCTTCTGCTAAACCATTTTGAGTATGGACATGAGGAACTTCTGGTCCTTATTTAATAATTTGTAGACTGTGACTCTTATGGCTTTTATTACAATTAAGTTGAGGCACTGTGGCACTTCAAACTTACGGTACTCATCAAGGAATTTCATGTCCTAATCTTCAGGATCAAATGACTTCATGCCCGATCATTTTGCATGATGGAACTTCAGGTCCAATCATTTTTATATGTTGAGGATCAAGAAACTACAGGTTCTGATATGATCAAGGAACTTCATGTCCTATATATACTCATTGTAACAAAAGATAAGTACAATAAATAAATTAAAACAATAGGCGGTAATTCCAGCCATAATGAATAAATTGCATTTAAGTAAATAAATCTTGTGACAAGGGCTTTAGTTCAACACCATCAAAACTTAAAGCAATAGGCGGTAAAACCGTCCATGATAAATAAATTGCTTTAAAGTAAATAGAACTTGTGACATGGGCTTTAAACCAACACCATGCACATAAATATCAAAACTTTAAAGCAAAGGGTAATAATTCTACCCACTGTAAATAAATTGCTTTAAATAAATAGAACTTGTAACATGGGCTTTAAACCAACACCATGCACATAAATATGCCAAAACAGAAAATGCAATGATTAAGTCCTCGTCTTTTGCTTTTTCTTTTTCTTGGTCTGCCACTTCTTCTGTTTGATTCCTTTTATTTTTATTTTTATTTCACAGTTCTGAAGTTATTTTGGTTACTCAGTAAATAATAGTAACAATAAGTTCCAATTGGTGTTCCTCCTCCGGTGAGTTTCGAAAAAGTCGAAACGGTTCCCATAAATTTTGGAGTCAAGAGTGTCGACAACTTATGAGAAGATCAAACCGTTAGATTTAGTTCAAATTTTAGTATAATATGGATAAGAGGATACCGAACAACTTTTGTGAAGAAACAATTTCGATCTGAGCTACCGAAATGGAGTTTTGGTACTCATAAGGTGGCTGTCCAGTTTTCAGCGGAAATTGGAAACTGGTTTCGTATTTCCAACATCTGCGACGATCGCACCGTTAAAGTTTTTTAAAATTTTGATATGTTGTAGATACTGAGTGGATGAACAACTTTGAAGAAGAAAATATTTTAATCCGAGTTCTGCAAGTTGGAGTTCCGAGGCTGTTTACATGGCTGTCAAATTCTCTACGAATTTTGAGTCTGTACTCTTTTGCTTCTGCAAATGATGATATACAGTCATACAACAATATATATAGTTGCTTCAAGAAAATCAATTGTACTGAGTTTGAAGATGAAATGAAAAGATTTTCTTATCTGTGAGATTCCAGGCGATAGAGGTGAACAAGATTTGTGACGTTGTGCTTTCCACTGACATGAGAGCTTCTTGTGCTGATAACGTGTTGTAAAATCGACGATGGGTGCAGTAGAATAAATAAAACAAAACACAAAATTTACGAGGTTCCTCTACAGTCAGTGTGACAGGAGTACATCCTCGGGGCAGCAGTGGTGCTTTCATTATAATTTGGAATAATAGGAGTACAAAGATAACTCTCTCTATTCTCTCATCTTTTCTTCCTCTCTTTTCTCTCTTCCTCTTCCTCTCTCTCCCGTGAGTCCCTCACATTCATCTTCAATTCTTCCTTTTTATCACCAACTTTTGAACACTTGTAATGCTCTATTTATAGAGCAAACAAAACATTATTAAACTTGTGAAATGTTTACTATGTGCATGTGGGTTTACTATGTGCATGTGGGCATACATACCCACTATTTACAACAGTTTCTTATTTATAGCAATATAAAAATATTTTTTCTTTTTTTTTTCAACAAAAATATTTTTTCTTTTATTTTTTATTTATAGTAATATAAAAATATATATATTTTTAGTAAAATATAAAAAATTATAAAATATGTTAAAATATAGGAAATTTTGTCGTCCTATTAAATTAGGAATGTAATTGTGTAAATCCTAGTGTATCTAGGGATATATTGGAATATTCTCTAGGGTTAGATATTATCCTATTAGAGTTGTAATCATATTAAGATAAGGAATTAACTTTCCCCACTACTATAAATAAAAGTATAATGGGGTGGAATAGAACACACATTACGATTACACATCTCTCTCTTTCTCTCTACTGTGCCGCACCCCCTCTCTCTCCTTATTATAGTTCAGTAAATTAGGCCTACAACACGTTATCAGCACGCTCTTGACACTGCTAAAGAGAGTTTGTTCTTCAATTGGGGGAGTATTACATTTTAATCATTCTTTTTATGATTAATTTATCATTTTATTAAATTGATCTACATGCTATTTATTCAATTTAATTTTTCTTTGTTGTACGTAATACAACACATTGGAGATGCAATTCCGGCTTTCAGAGAATGATCTTCTACAAATTCAAAGGCTCAATTGTTTTCTACCAATCAGATTCCTTTAAAATAAATTAAGATATCTGAAAAAAAACCTTGAAGCATGAAAACATTCCACATGATGCATGAACCCCCTACCTTTATATTTTCCTTCCAATTATATATATATATATATATATATATATATATATATTGTATATGTGTTCATATATTTTGTCAATATATATACTTGTTCATGCAATACGTAATTATGCTATGTGGAATTTGTGAGTCAAAGCATCGAAATTAATTTAGAAGCAATTAGGCTTTTTAACCCTAGAATTTGAAGAAACAAAATATCTAGGATTTTGCACCAAGCCGAGTTGGTTGGCCTGCAACCGCGCCACCGCCTTGGGACGACGTCGTTTGACATCAAAGACCTCTGCAGCAGCCCTTTGGGCTTTGCTACACGCACTGGACAGCTAGGTCGACGGCCTGGTTTGGGTTTATGAAACGGGCATGCAGCCCTAGCCCACTCCAGCACAGCCTAAAGCTCTACTAGGCTTGTCCATGAGCCCTAGGCCCATCACAAGCATGCCTGAAGCCTGTTGGGCTCGTCCCCTTGCCCCGGCCCGCCTGCAACAGCTTCCATGGCTACTAGACTCGCCATGTCACGGCCCATCCACAAAGCCAGCTTTGGCTGAGCTTTGTAGCGCCTCAACCCAAGCCAGCGAATGCTGGGCTTGCTAGCGCTCCGGCCTGAGACCACAACAAGCTAGCCCTTGCGACTAAGCTTGCCCAGAAACGGCTCATGGCCCACAGCCATCATTGGACTGCTTTGTAGCCAACCCAAGGCCCAATAAGCCCTTTTAGGGCCTTGCCCTGCACACGGCAACCCTAGCCCACTGAGATTAGGCTATAATTTTTCGAACCCAATGCTATTTTTTGGCATTCCCGCTAATATTAACCTAAATGTTATTATTATTTTTGCTTCTACAATTAAACTTGAATGGTTACAATCAATTGAATTAATTAAAGTGACCAACAATCCATTAATCTGACAATTAATCCAAAATTATTGGCCTAAAGTCCACTTTTTGACAATTAACGATTCAATAAATTATTTCTTTTCTTTGAACCGTTCCCGAAGCACTCACACTTGAGTTCCTGAAGCAACTCAAATCCACTACACTTAGTTGTATATTGTATTATATGTTCTTACAAGTACCTCCTTTTATGAATTGGAAGTTCATAACTAAACTCAAACCTGTAGTTTCAAATTTAGTGCATTTGAAACCCGAAGTTTTCATAAAACAATACACCCATGAAAACCAAACGTTTTTCATGTAAACCATGTCTTAGAACCCGAATGTTCTAACTTTGATGCTTATGAATGATTCATTCCCATAGCACCAATCACAATCTTGTTCTCCCAAATTCAGTGGATTGTCGAACCGTCACAAGTTCGATTTTCTTGATTTGGAAGTTTCTAATAGAAACCACTTTATGTGGGGTACAAGACGTGAATCTCCACTTGACTATCAAGAATATGAGAAACTATTAAAGCCAACAATGGCATGGAAGAGCTAAAAGCCTCCGCCATGATCTTCATTCGAAGACTTGTGCCTAAAGCATTACCCACGGGAGTACCTCCCGAACGAGGTTTCTATTGCTCTTTGGCTCGCTCATATGGACCGTCTAATCACGAATGACATTGCCTGAAGCAATCCATGAATCCGATGGAATTTCTACTCGAGAATACTTTTTCTCATCTTTCCATGTTTCTAAGTCGCTCCTGAGACAGCAGTGTAGAAAGCGGAAGTTTACCAAATCTAGGATCTAATTACTACCATAAATGTGAGAAAACATTATAGACTCATCTTCGACTGGAGTCTATTGAATGGTGATGCTCTGTTTTAAATAAGGATGCACTGAATGGCATGCTCTGCTTCAACAGAGGCCTACCGAACAAACCCTTCCAGCTTCTGCTGGAGCCTACCAAACCCAAGTCTAGGTCTGTCTCTCACAATCCAATTTCGAGTTTGTTTTTACAACCTATGGTAGAATCAGGGCCTACCAAGGTGTGGCATCATGCCTGAAGTATGATCCTTGGCACCTAAGACCTATAGACAGTATTCCCAAACATTAACCCTGCAAAATCTACTTCTGTCTCAATGGAATAAGATCATTGGGTATGCACATGTTCGTGCCTCACCAATGTCGTTGAGGAGTACCATTCTCGTAGTCAATATGTGAGACTAATTTTGCTCCACCGAATAATGTTAGAATAGCAGAATTTTGACATGGATGGCCTTGTTGGCTGAATCCCCTTAGTAAACCATTTACTTTGTGAACATTTTTCCATTTTCTTGGAATCAAGTTTGGTGTTTGTTTTTCTCTATGGATAATCTTATTGATATTGTCCTCAAATATGAGTTAATTGAATCATGTTTCTTAAAACATGTGACCAAATTCAATTAAATATGTGATTAGGTACGAATGTAGGAAAGTTAGCTGTCTGAATGAATGCGATACTACGCACACTAACTTTACACCTAAATCACATCTTTAACAATGCCTTCAGGTATATCCAACCTGATTAAGAGCATTGGCATGCTCCTCGTTATATGAATGGTACTAAATTACCATTTCAGAAACCTTATATTCTCTCTGTTCTGGAAGAACGTCGTTGAGTTTTAAGGATATTTGAGAGAACAATGATCATAAATGAAACCACTAAAGAAAGTAAAGTGAAATATCATTGCACCATCTCCAAAAATGAGCCTGAAACTTTGCTTTGGGGCCAATGAGTTGTCTCCCAACTGGGAACATGCCACATATGGCCAGCCTGGAGCCTAGTGATTAAGCAATTTACTTGCCTTGGCATGATATTTTGGGACACTTAGGTCGAATAATGATGCCACAACGCATCTCCTTACTCAAAGTAAGGATCTTGTGCTTACAAGCACAATTTGCCAAGCCTGCTCATTAGGGAAATTAATTTTCTAAATCATCCCTAGCAAAGATACGAACCAACCTTCTTTTCCTAATAGATTCAAGGGAATATATGTAGACTAATCCAATCAAAATAAGGACCATATAAATACTTACGGTTTTGGTTGATGAATCGACAAACTGGTCACATGTTTGTCCACACACATTGCTGCTAAACCTCCTGGCCGATTTTAAGGGTTCATCACCCTAATTATCCCATAAAATCTAAAAGACTGGATAATGCCGGAGAGTTTATATTGATGGTTTTCGATAAGTATTGCATGTCTTTTAGGTTTATAATTGAACATCGAACTCCCATGTTCACCCCAAATAGCCTCGCAGTGATCATAAAACACAATTTCAATGATCGCCCATACCTTAGTGAACGCACCAAGCTTTCGGTTTCTGCCTAGGGCTATGCAATCTTGTACGCAGTTATGTTGGTCTGCCTTGAGGCTTATTACCACCCAACCTATTTGACGTTACAGTTGGTTACTGGGTACGAACCTGACGTTTCGTACTTATGCGTTTTGGGTGTCCATTCCATGTGCCAAGTTGTGCCACTACAATGTACCAACATGGGTCCTAAAAGAAGGAAGTGAATCTTTGTCGATTATGATTCTCCTTCACACTAGCTCTCTTAGAGCACTTGCATGTGATCTCTTTAAAGCTCATTTGTGGATTGTCACTTCAATGAGACAGTCTTCCCGCCATTAGGGAAAGATAAGAATGGCAATGTTCCCTTAGAACGACGCGAATTTGCATGGACATTGCCCACTATGTCTCATCTCGATCCCCATATCGCACAAGTGTAATAAGCAAGTACGATGAATTCTAGCTTTCAGAATGTTGCTCCAGACGCATTTCTCTGATCTAGCTAAAGTGACGAGATCATATACCAGCTGCAAACATGCCTGCAAGGATAGACGTACTTAAAAGATGTCGAGTCAACATCCCCAAAAGGTGTGTTGTCCCTGTTGGACGGTCCGGTACACCGGCAAATAGCCAATCAATCTATCTTAGCCTGAAGCACGAGAGATCACTCGGTTCATAGGATCTACTTCCCTAGAAGAGGAAGGTCACGACACAACAATGAATCCATACTCGATCGTTGTCTCAAATAATTTCCATATAGTGAGATTGATCTGGATTACTCCTGAGACTTGTAGTCCTTAGCCCAGTATACTAGTTTGGATTAGATAATGGAATTGGAATGAGATTATCATCAATGATGTTTTCACTTATATGGTAGCTACTGACATAAATAAAAAACGACGATATCGAACTGTGTTCTGTTGATTAGTGACAACATAGAACTGATTGGACAACCGAAATTACAATCCAGGTTAAATTCCTTTCCAAAGTGTGTTTTGGACCTATCATTCCTACACTGCCCAAGGTAACCCTGTTATGTTACAAGTGGGAAACGAAGCGTTATGAGATGAATGAAATAGTACAATATGATGCACGTCTTACAACGCAAGGTTTCTCTCAAACGCCCTGTTATTAATTGCAGTATCATGAAATGTGGTTAGTGTTTCTCCATGGGGATATTGATATGGAGATTTACATGTAAATTCCCGAATAATTACATTGACTGGTTCAAATAGTTCAAAACCACGGAACACCCTCTTAACTTGTTTAAGGCATTCACTTATGGATTGAAGCAATCCAACAGATGTTGTATACCCGTCTAAGTGATTATTTGATGAGTCAAGGATATGAATTATGCCCTTGCGTGTTAAACTGTGAAGTCTTATTCTAAATTGCTAGAGTTACAGTTTATGTCGTTGACATTAATCTCACTAAGACTCTGGAAGAGCTTGAGAAAACTACCTTGCTTCTGAAGATGGAATTTGAGATGTAGGATCTTGGGAAACTCATTTACACCATAACCTGAAGTTCAAGCGTTGTTTTGATGGTACTTTAGTCTACCAATCGAACTACACCCCGATTGTGTTACCTTTTGAGTATATATATGATCTTCCAAAGCTATATGCAAATGAGACCCTTGAAAAGGTTATGGAATCCGAAATTCCATATTTAAGTTCAACTTTGCACTTTGTTGTACTTAGCTCATTGCATTAGATAAGACATCTCCTTCGCTATTGATCTATTGGTAAAGATGCAGCACCGTGCCTACATACAACCACTGAATTAGTATTAAAGACGTTTTTCCGCTACCCTGAAAGGTACTACGGATTTGGGTTAATCCCAACACATCTCGAGCGGATCCGACCCCCTTGATCCTCGAAATTATGCTTACCTTGTTTGTTATGTTGACGCTAGTTACTTATCAAACTCGCACAAGACAAATCCTTGAATGGTTATGTTTTACCGTTAAGGATATCGCAATATCTTAGAGTTCCACGGTATGACCTTAGTTGCGAAACCTTCAAATCATTCCAAGACTCACCTCACTTAACTACCTCACTTAACTATGCCTCATGTACCAACCCGACCAAGACATGATACATCAACGAAGTCAACCCCAAGGCATATTGCGTCTACATCTACATCAGCAAAGCATCAGGAGATTAAAGTCATGCAAGCCGATCCCAAACAACTTTGCCGACCTCCACACAACGTCACTGCCGAAGTCAACCTTCCAGAAGCTTGTCCGAGGAATTGGTATGCTTAACTATTCATATGCAATGCTTGTAGTTCTCATTTGGAAGTTCTGTCAAACTCAGGAGGAGTATCCAGAAGTATACTCACTTGATCTTAATGTGCTCTTTTTCCCTAAGATTATGAGCATTTTTCCCATTGGGTTTTTGCTACCTAACTAGGTTTTGACGAGGCACCCATCCTTGACTGGTCATACCCTTATGAGCTCTTCTACTTGCATCCAGAAGACATTTAGTTTTGACTTAATGCAACTTCTCACTTTTCTTCTTAGTCTATGGGTTTTTATCCCACATTGGGTTTTACCATAGCGAGGTTTTGTGATTTTTACCTTTTATGCATTCTTCTGTTGATCTGAGACTCGCATTCACTCATTGTGTTGACGACTTCATCAACTGTACTTACTTTATTGTTGAAAACCTAATGCACCATTTGTTTGAGTATTTACACACTCCAGGGGAGTGTTGCAATCATATTAGATTAGGAATGTGATTGTGTAAATCCTAGTGTATCTAGGGATATCTTGGAATATTCTCTAGGGTTAGATATTATCATATTAGAGTTGTAATCCTATTAGGGTAAGGAATTAACCTTCCCTACTACTATAAATAAAGGCACAATGAGGTGGAATAGAACACATCTCACAATTACACATCTCTCTCTTTCTCTCTACCGTGTCGCACCCTCTTTCCTCTCTCTATGTCCTTATTATAGTTCAGTAAATTAGGCCTACAACAGTAAAATGATCTCTTTTTTGAACAAACAATATTATTTACACTAAGGGGAGGGGGGGTTAAGCCTCACAATGGGCTAGCAATAATGTGGTTCAAATTCGCCTTTGGCGAGATAATCGAATCTAAGACCTCTCACTTAAGTGAAGAAGAATGTAGGAAAATGTTAAGAGACTAATTTTATAAACCATCTTTTGTAGACTACATGATGTAGCGATTGATTATTATACCTCTCTTTTAATGATTTAAGAGTGAATACAACAATCAATCACAACATCATGCAGTCTACAAAAAATGATTTAAAAATTTAGTCTATTTTGCATCATGCTTAAATATAATTGTATCAGTTGGCTAGGGGGTTTCCAAGACATGGAATTGATTCCACAATGGCCCATGCCTGTTCAATAATCGAAATATTGGTGAACCGAAACCTTGAATGATAAGGGCATAAAACCAACTCAGAATTACAAAATCGCAAACCCATATATGTGTAAGCACTGTTCTTTAAATCTCCGCATAGCATCCCCTGGGCCCCGCCTAGGCGCTAGGCTGCTGGCCATCGCCCCGATTGATGCCTATGGTTTGAAAATTAAGAAAGAGTGCCTAAACCTGCTAAGGCGTCCACCTAGATTGCCTAGGCACCCCCCAGACCAGCCTAGATCGCGACTCACTTAGACAGAAAATAGATAACTTTCATTTTGCATTTTATTGCATACTTAAATGAACACACATTATATGCTTGTTCCACATGTTTTCATTATGTTCCAATACTTCATAATATATATGTCATTCTATTTTGTAGTTTACAATGAAATTACAAATATTTTAAGTATAAGCAGACACTTATTTAAATGAAATATAATAGATTTACTTAAATCCACCTAGTTCGCCTAAGCGCCCACCTAGGCGTTAGGCCCCATCCCGCCGCCCAACTAGCGCCTAACATCTTTTAGAACCTTGTGTGTAAGTGGTTGGTTTATTTTTGTGCCTTCAATTGTTTTTCTCATCATTTAACAGGATCTTGTGGTTGGTGATGAGGCCGAGACGTGACTTAGGCGAGATGACGATCCGTTTTCCGACTTATACATGGTCATCGCGAAGAAGATCGCTTTTCGTCATCATCATTTGAAATCTGATCTAAAGGGTTTGTTGGGGTTTTGAATGGAAGAACAAAATCTAAACTACATATTAATAAAACCTTGATTGTCAACCAAAACTCAATAAAAGTACCATTCTAACCCTCTAATCAAAACTAAACAGAAATAACTATTATGGTCAATTTAATAATTACAAAAACACAAATTTTACTGTTTTATACATGAGCTCACAACCATGTAATAATAACAGGTCCTATTTAATTACCCCTTCATCTTTCTCCTCTTTCATTCTCCCTCTCTATTTTCTTTTTTCGTTGCCAATGTCACATATTGGGGTCGGGATTGGGTGGGGATTGGTCTCGGAGGACGAAGCGTGGACACAGAGATCTCAGTGTTTCGTGGGTTTTGGTGACTAACACAGAGATCTTGGTGTTTCGTGGGTTTTGGTGACTAAGTAGATTTTTAATGGGAACAAGATAGAGATCAAAAGAGAGATGTGGTGGTGGCTGATGGTGATGAGTAGTTGAGGACGTGGTGAAATTCCCGTCGGTTACGATGGATGCTCAAGGTATAAATTTTTAAATCATCTTTAACCGCTACTAGCCCAACACCTCCCACATTCTCCTCAAGCTCACGTAAACTTAAATTAGAATAGCAAATAACCCGAAAACACACGAACATTGATCAATCGAATGAAAAAAGTAATGTTGTCGTCATGAGTTCGTCGAGCACAATCGCCCCTTCTAATCAAGGATTAAACTTTTTTGTTTTTCTTTCTCAAATGATCAAGGTGCACTTGAGCTGTTGTAATGTTATTTTTCAACGTTATCTTTTGTGATTTCATCAATTTCACTTCAATAACCCCAAATTCAAGGGTAAGTAATGTTAGAAAATTAGGGATTTTATTTTTCAAGGAACCATAAAACTTGGGTGCTTTATTTTTCAGTTGACAAGAAGCCAAAATTTTCCTTTCATTTCATGTTAGAAATCGGTGTGGTGCTTTATTGATCTTCCTTCTACCGATCATGATGATGATGATTAAGGTGGTTTTGTTCAGTCTTTCAAATTGCAAACACCCCTAAAGGCTAAAGCTGTGTTTCTTTTCAATTGTTTGCTCGAAAATCTGCAGTGAGACCACAAAGGGTTTCGTACTCACATCACCTATGCCAGTTAACTAGTATTAATAATCCCTACGGTAAAATAAACCAACTGTGAAATAAATGAGTTTAGTGTAGATTGACATTGTTGTGGCCCAATATTTAAATTAATCAAAACGGGCCTTGGTCACAAAACGCATTTTGATAGAATCAAAGTTCTCATGCATCAAAGTTCTCATGCAATGGCTCTGATTGTAATAGTTCAATCCTAATGACAGGTTAGGGCATCTATATCCGTTAGTGGAGAGAAATGACAATTGGAGGGCAAGGGCAATAAAATTGTCATTACTATTCACTCTAAACAGTAATTGCCTTTTTGCATGGTCACCCGTTTGATAAGGACGATTACTATTCACAAATATATATATATATATATATTAGTTTAGGTCTTGTTAATGTGCACTTAGTAAGTTTGTTATTCGAAAATAAAACTCCCTAACTTAATTTTAAATACAAAATAAAGCATAGCATTCCAAACAAGCATAATTAATAGTAATTAACGTAATTAACTATGCTAAAATTTAATAGTAAACTATATAAACAAGACATAAATGTTAGTAATGACAAATGAAATGTGCAACACGTGGGTGGGCCATAAACATGGCTTTTTCTGTACTAAACGGGCACAAGCCCAGGCAGTTTTCGCAGAGGCAGTTGCAAGGCCAGCAACCTTTCCTCCGCTGGAGCAAATTTTTTTAGGTTAGGAGCAATTCAACCGAAATGCAACGGCAATTGGTGATCAGTGGAGATGCTTTACAAGAATTACTTCACAAGAGTAGATGCCAAATTTTTTTCTATAAAAACATTTACTTTGCAAGCATCTATCATTCATCTGTTAGTAAAATTGAGGTAAATTTACATTTTATCACCTCAACTTTGGGTCGGGTAACAATCTCATACCTCATATTTTAAACGCTTCCATGTCATACATCAATTTTATGGATTTGTTGCAATGTCATACCTCATTCAACTTTTCTGTCAATTTTTCTGTTAAATGTTTATGTGGTAGGCGTGAAACTCACTCTTTCGCCCAACTAGATTGAAACACAATTAATTAAATTAAGGATTTTTTATGAACAAAATTAAAATTAATGGAAAAAAATCTTATCCCATTCATACCGTTGAGGATTCCTTCTCGGAATTCACAACGGCTTTTCCACCCGTGTTCGTGTTCGTGTCCGAGAAGACCAAGTCCAAGGAACAACACTGCGGAATCCGGCCAGCTATGTTGTTGATGGAGAGGTCCAAATCCTTGAGTGAGAGGAGTGGCTGATGTAGGGAATCCAGCAAGTCAATGATCTCGTCGACTAAGTTGCACTTGGTGAGGAAATGATTGTTGAGGGCTCGATTTTGCACCAGTCCCCTTCCCCAAAACAACAACAATAATAATTGCCTCTAGTGTTCGATATGGTCGTGAAGAAACTAAAGCATATTGTTTCTCTAAATATTCCTCTTCTCATTTAATCAATAAAATAATTACACATTATTTTACATAACAACTATAACAGACTAACTAATTACAGACACATGTAACTAAATGATTGACTGACTATACTAACTAATCTGTCATGACTTGACATCTTCATCTTTACACCCCTCAAGCTAAGATGGGAAGAACTAAAAGTTCTAAGAGAAAGCTTGGATTGAAGAAATAGAAACATATTTTTGGTAAGGGACTTGGTATAAATGTCTGCAATCTGATCTTAGCTGCATACATACTGAACTTGGACAAGTTTAGCAAGAACAAGCTCTCGGATATAGTGATAATCAATTTCCATATGTTTGGTTTTGGCATGGAAGGCTGGATTTGAAGCTATAGAGATTGCAGATATATTATCACATCATATAACAGGCTTCAAAGTCAGAGGGAAGCCAAATCATGAAAAACTTTGCATATCCGTGTCACTTTTGCTGCAGTTTGTGCCAAAGACTTATACTCAGCCTCAGTGGAAGATTTAGTAATTATAGGCTACTTTTTGGCACTTAAGCTAATTAAATTGGAACCCAGAAACACACAATAGCCACTGGTTGACCTTCTGTTAAAAGTACAACATGCCCAATCTGCATCAGAATATGCAGAGAGGTGAAGATGACTATTTTTAAACCAAATTCCATAAAAAAAGAGTGCCTTTGAGAAACCTAAGGATTCTTTTGGCAGCTTGCATATGAAGATCAGTAGGAGTGTGCATGAATTGACATACTTGGTTCACTGCAAAAGAAATGTCAAGACTAGTCCATGTGAGATGTTGCAAACCACTTATAATAGACCTGTACTCAGTTGGATTGGTAAGTGGCGTACCACTGTGATCTAGTTTAGTAGTATTAATGGGTGTACAAGGCTTTGCTCCTTCCATATTTGTCTTTTGTAATAAATCCAGTAGATACTTCCCTTGATGTAAAAAGAGACATTCTTTGGTTCTTGAAATTTCCAGACCCAAGAAGTAATTCAAAGGACCTAAACCCTTAATTAGAAACAAAGAACCTAATTTCTTGATGAAAAAATTGCAAACAGAGGGTTTTGGTCCACTAACCAAAATATCATCTACATATACAAGTACAATAACCAGAATTGGATCCTTGAGAACAAATAGAGAAGCATCAGAAGAGGATTGAGTAAAACCAAATAACCTGAGAGCTTGAAACAGTTTGTTAAACCATGCCCTAGAAGCATGTTTGAGGATATACAAGGATTTCTTGAGTTTACAAACATGACTTGGCAAGTTTGGGTCTCTAAATTCAGGAGGTTGTTGCATGAAAACCTATTCTTTTAAATCACCATGTAGAAAGGCATTACTAATATCAAGCTGATTCAAAACTAGTTGAATTGAACTATAAAGGTTAACAAGCTTCGAATTGCAACTGGCTTTGCTACAGGACTGAATGTTTTTTGATAATCTAGTCCCTCTAGTTGATGAAATCCCTTAGCAACTAGTCGTGCTTTATATCGATCAATTGTTTCATCAAGCTTTTTCTTGATTCTAAATACCCATTTACATCCTACTACATTTTGAGATGAAAGAGGAACTAATGTCCAAGTTCTAGTAAATAGGATGGCATTGAATTTATCTTGCATAACAAGTCTCCACTGAGCATGTTTTGAAACCTGAATATAGGTTGTAGGAACAAAATCAACTGAATAAGGCAAGGGATGTTTGGTTGCAGTGTAAGCCTTTAGTTTGAAGATTTCATTTTAGATCTAGTGACCATGGGATTTATATTATGCACTGATGAAGAAGAAGATGGATTGGAAGATATTATGGAATGTGAACTTGGAGATGAACTTGACATCTAAGAAGAGTTGGTATCTGTATCAATCTCAGGCTGATGATCATTGTAGTACTAGCAGGGACAAGAGATGATTGAATAGGAAAAGTGAGATCTACAGGAGTAGACACTGATGAAGTTATTGGCAAAAGGGGTGAAGTAGGAGAAATATTGTGAAATGAAAATGAGGTCTCATCAAAGAGAACATGGCGTGATATGTAAACTATACCGGTGATTGGATCCAAGCATCTATATCCCTTATGTTGGAGGCTATAACCAAGGAAAACACATTTCTTGCTCTTGCCATCTAACTTAGAAGAAACATAGGGCTTTAACCATGGATAGCAACTACAACCAAATATCCTAAGTCTACTATAATCTCGAGGCTTATGAAACAAGAGTTCCCATGGAAACTTAGCAATGCCAGAAATAGGAAGCCTATTGATTAAGTACAGATCAATGGACAAAGCTTCAACCCAATATTTCTGAGAAACATAAGAAGCAACCAACAGTGTTCTAGCAATTTCTACAAGATGCTTATGCTTTCTTTCTACACACTCATTATGCTCGGTGTATGCGGACAACTATATTGATGCAAAATACCATTGGAAGTAAGATAAGACTGTAATTAAGTACTTGTAAATTCACCCCCTGAATTTGAGCAAAAAGTTTATTTTATTGCCAAAAGAGTTTTCTACATATGTCTTGAAAGTTACAAATGTCGAATACACTTCAGGCTTAGCTTTTAATGGAAAGAACCAATTGTACTTACTATGTTTATCCATTAACAACAAGTTGTATTTAAACCCACTGACAGAATTGACAGGAGTAGGACCCCACAAATCACAATATAACAGTTCTAAACATTGAGAAGTAGATGAAGTTGCAAAATTAAATGGCAACTTATGGTTCTTAGCTAGAGCAAAATCAGAACATAAAAAGTCAACACACGTTGTACCTTGCATAGCAAGTTTATTACCAAGGTATAAAATATCGATGATATCGGAAATATCGGTAGTCCAAAAACACAGAAATTTTGATGGAAATATCGGGATATTATCGATATCGATAAAATTGAATAAAAACCACGGAAATTGTAAGAAAAACTTGGAAATTTTTATTGAAACTTTGCAGGATGTTTATTTAGTCAATTATCTATTAGTTTATCACAAAAAATTGGAAGGAAATGCATTGCATGATAGATATAACTGATTTAAGTAGGGGTGGGTTCAAAAAACCGAAAACCGAAAACCAAACCGAACCGAGGCCGAAAAAAACCGAACCGAAAAAACACCGAACCGAAACTGTAAAACCGAACCGAACCGAATCTGACCGGTTCGGTTTCGGTTTTTGAGGTTTGGAAACCGAACCAAACCGATATATATATATTTAATTATTTTTTTAAATATTATAAATAGTTTAGTCATACAATCATAACAAAACATACCTTGTTGCTAAGTTGGTTTCGGTGAACCTTTTCAAGCCCCAAGGCACGGGTTCGAACCTCCAGGATGTCTAAGATGTTTTTTAATTTTTTTTGGAGAACTTAACAACAAAACCCTTTAACCCTAGCAGCCATACCCATACCTTTTATTTTTTTTCATTCCCTTCCTCTCTCTCTCGTTCCCTGCCTCCTCTCCTCCAGTGTAACCCTAACCCAGCGCAGCCGAGCCGAAACACCCAACCAAACCAACCACCAATGACGGTCCCAAACGACGGCGTCTCTAAAGAAGCCGACGACGTCCCTGGCACGGAGGCCGAGTTGATTGAACTCGGCGACGCAGCTGAGTTGAACGAGGGCGCGGGGCCCAGCGGGAAGGTGAGGGGACCGTGGTCGTCGGAGGAGGACGCGGTGCTGCTGACCCGGCTCGTGAGCAACTTCGGGGCGAGGAATTGGAGCCTGATCGCCCGCGGAATTCCCGGGCGGTCTGGAAAGTCGTGCCGGCTAAGGTGGTGTAATCAGCTCGACCCCTGCGTCAAGCGTAAACCCTTTTCTGGTAATTTAATCGCCGCCATTTTCTGTTTGATGTTTTTGTGTGTTGGGATTGCTTTTGTCATGTTTGGATTTTGAAAGCGACTGAATTTCGATTAGGATGTGCTGATGTGCTTAATCGAGTGGAATTATTAGTTTGTGAATGTTCGGTTTTCGAATTTGAAGATGTTTGCCAACTCTTGTTAGTTGGTGTCGTGTTTGTTACATATGTCGGAAGTGTCGTCTTGATTTCTTGTTTTTTCGGTGAACGAATTCTCGGTTTTTTGTTTGTTTAATCAACGATGTAATATGTCATTTGGCGAAAAATTATGAGCATTCGAGATGGTCCTAAGTAGCACGCAAAAGGAGTGGGATTTGATGTTTGTATGTCGTAAGCCTAGTGTGTTGATCGAGGAGCCGAGCATTTCGTTAGTGTCGAATATGAGTTCAAGATTAAAGATGGAACCTTGATAGTTATGCGGTTAGTCTAGCGTGGCGCAAATTTGTTCGAATTTTGTTGAAATTGGAACTGGTAGTGTGTTTGGACTGTACAGTGTGTAGCATAAATGCTCCAATTAGCACGGTCTTGATTGATTTATGTTGTGGTTGTTTTGCATTTTTTTGGAGGAAAAAAAAAAAAAAAAAAAAAAAAACCGAAAAAAAACCGAAACCGAACCGAAAAAAAAACCGAACCGACAAAAAACCGAAAAAATTTGGGCCGAACCGAACCGAAATTTCGGTTTGGTTTCGGTTTTGGCAAAAAACCGAACCGATCAGAACCGAACCCAGCCCTAGATTTAAGTTGATTATATAGCGAGATGGCAAACATTGTGAGTGTAGAAAATATGTAGTGATTAATGAAAGAAGTTTAAACACACCATAATCATTTATATATAATGAATTAGTACAATATTTTACACTTTATACATTGCATGGTAAGATACATGAGTGACTTAGCAAGGTCTAAAATATCGATGATATCGGAAATATCGGTAGTCCAAAAAAATATCGGTAGTTCAAAAACACGGAAATTTCGATGGAAATATCAGGATATTATGGATATTTTAGACCATGTTTATTACTAGATATAACTCTTCGAAATATAGATGAGGATGGATGTCCCAATCTGCCATGCCATATCTTGGCTGGAGCTTTGACACTGATGAGAGCGGTTGGTGAAGTTGGAGAAGATGTGCATGCTTCCGATCCCTGGTAATTGGAGGAACTCTTCTGCAGGTTGGGCTGATGCATCCTTCTAGTGCTCATCTGCCCCCAGCATGGCTTTGGGCTAAGTTATTACGTTCGTCGGAATGTCCGATAATGTCTAAGCCTTTATCATTGTACGTTTGGATTGTGTGGAATACTACGTCATGGTGATTATTGCGTGCATCCAAAAGTACGGCTTTGAGCTTCCAAGTTGCAACAACTAGCACCAAAATCAAAGTTTTGATTTTTGAATATTTGGTTTTCACGTCGATGAGAGCTTTCAAACTGTGGAATACAGGTAGTCGGGCTCCCAGCTTTTCTCGTATGAGGGTAAAGCTCACTACTACTTCAGATACCTATATATATATATATATATATACAGGTCATCTGTTGCTTCTGGGTTAGATAATAGAGGAAGTCATGTCAGGTACTTCTTCAAGTCTTAGAATGTTCTCTCACACTTCATCGTTTCATTTATCTCGACGCGCCTTCTTGATTGCCTTGAAAAAGTGCTTGCATCGGTGGGTAGTTCGCGAGAGGAAACGGTTGAGTGCTGCTGCTCGCCCGATCAGACATTGTATCTCCCTCAGAGTAGTCGGGGACTTCATATCTAGAATCACTCGGATCTTCTTTGGATGTGCACCTAACATGGTTGGGCTAATTTGATGGTTTCAATGCGTTCGAATCTGCGCAGCTGCTTTGCTACGAGCTTTTGTACTTTCACCTGAATTTGCCTCTGTTGGGGCGTTGCTTTTCTGCATGTCTTGCTCGTTTGTGCCGCAGTCACAGTGCACGTGGTTCATCTTGGGCTGCTCATCGTCATGCTTGGCTAGGGCTGCTAGTAAAACTCAAGCTGGACTGCTCTCGTGCACTCCTCGGTCATCATGTGGCTGCCTACTCCGGTGTCTCTCAAGAGGATTTCCTTGTGGGCTTAGCCCCGTGTGGATGTTTCGCTCGGAATATCCGGAGTGCTCGTCGGAATGTTGACCTAACCTCGAATACACATTGACTCATTGGCTAAGTCATGAATGAACGCTTCTCTGTGTGCACATTAACTCGTGGGCTGAGTCGGGGTTGAGTCAGGAATGAACGCTTCTCTGTGTAAGAAATTTAACATAACAAAAAAATTCAAGAAACCAAATGCAAGTGGCTTCTTTGAGTATTTGAATCAGCTATCATTGAAAGCACCAATTTGTCGATGCAAATTTTCGCCGTCTCTAGCTTTAACGAAAAATACATCTGCAAAACAATCAACACATTTGATCAATGACCTAAGCCTCATGCGCGCCCATGAGGTGGGGGTGTGGTTAGGCCATTGGATCTCCGATGCCTAAGTTAGTTTCTCTAAAAAAAAAAAAAAAAGCAAGTGTTTAAGGCTTTTTAGGGTTGTAAAAGCTTACTGAAATTTGGTAGAATTGGGGGTATATATAAGGGAATGGCCGGCCATGGTGTTAAGGTTTTACCCTACACATGGCGGCATCCTATTGGCCAAGGTTTTATGGAGAAATATTCTCAATATATTAAATAGGAAATAATATCTTGAGATAATGGAGTAAATATCCCTAATTGATTTAAATAGGAAGTCAATCTTCAATTGGGAATGTATTAAAGATAGGATTTAAGTAATTAATCATTATCCTTAATGCTTTCACTTTTCCTTGCTAAGGGCAGGTGAGTTGTAGGCAGTCGTATTCAGCTGCATGGACCTTCAAGGGTGCTGAGCTGCTCGTGAAAGTATCTGAGGAGTCTGCCCATTTAATGAGAGCAATCTTGTTTTTCTTGAGTAAAAGTCCACGTGTAGCCTCTAGAATTTTTGGAATTATTTTAGGTTCCACAACAGCCTTGGACTTCGTATGGCACTTTTGAAAAGTTGCAGTGGAAGCTCTGCGTAGAGTCTCGGGGCAATTGTTGGCATTATTATATGTTTGATGACTGTCACTATGGTTTTAACTTCATTGTGTATTGGGTATGTGCAAAACAATAAGAAAAATAGCAAGGAACAGAATGAAGATGATTTGGAGGAAGGAGAAGACGATGAAATGGTGGCAGTGGGAGAAGGGTCTTGGGATTCTAGGAATAGGTTGACAAAGGTTTGACATTGCTACAAATCCGTAAGTTGAGGTATGGCATTAAAATGTTTAAAACACGAGGTATGAGATTGTTATACGACCCAAAATTAAGGTAGTAAAATGTAATTTACCTAAATTATTATTTCATCTTTTTACTTTGGTTTCTTTCATTGTCTTGACCTTATAAATATTATATTGAATTTTAATTTTTGGATTTGGCTACAATATTTATGCATATTTAGTACAATCACCACTAAAATCGTATATTTTTGTTTTGTTCCAACAAGGTTGGGTTTTACTGTTCAAAATTCTTTTTTTTTTTTTTGCTTCATCTTATTTAGAAAATACCCTATTGGCCACCATTTTTGTATACAAAACAAACAAGTTCTCAAATTGGATTATTTTGCAATACAATAGTCCTTAGCAAGTCATCAGTCGTCAAAGCAACTTTTTAGTTTCGGTCATTCTTTCTCAACAGCACGATCGAATATACGGTCGTCAAAGCGCATGTACCGATACTCGATTGCACTGAAAAAAAAATTGGGTTGTTTTTTGAGAAAAAGTAAAATATTCATTTATTTGAAAGAAATCGTACAAAACAGAGGATAGGGAGCTAACAACGGGCCTCGATAAGAACTTTGTCGGGGATTTCAATCCAGTCGAAGGAAAAAAAGGTATCCCACACCATATTAAGTATTAATACTATCCTCAAGAAGAATATCAGAAATTACATCAGGTGGTTCTTCAAATTAAGAAATTTGACTACTTAATGTTAAGCCCAAACGTGCCAATCTGTGTGCTGCCTTGTTCGTCTCTTGTCGACTAAACATAAATTTCCATTGTGAAATGAAGTCAACATATGTTTAGCATCCTGAATAACATGCCCAAACTCACCATTCAAACTTGTTGTCTCGGCTTGTAATGCATTAATCATTATTGCTGCATCACCTTTATCTCAACAACATGGGATGTCACCATCTATGCAAAAAAACAAAAAACAAAAAAAAAGAATAAAAAGCAGCTCTCATTGTAATAATCTCTGCCATCTGTGCAGAAAGAACCCCCTGCAAATTCGAAGCCATGGCTGCTAAAAATTCCCCTAGTCAATTATAACAGCAAGCCCTCATATCACATCCCGCTCATTCCACGCACCATCAAAGTTACATTTAAGCCAACCTACCTCAGGTTTTTTCCATGGTTGAGGAACAGAAATTTTGTTGCCCTTTTACGTTGCCATATTGAATGAATCCAACATTTTCCAACTTTAGTTCTTCTTTTTCAGAATTTGAAACATTTTACTTTCTTTTTCTTTCTTTGTTGGAAGTGACTCGTAATCTTGTCATACGTCAGACTCCTCTACTTGAAAAGAACTAGGGTTGATATAAATCTTGATGAGTAAAAAAATTCTTCAATCCGAGGAACCGAATATTCTTGGTATTTAGTTGGAATCACAATGTACTAATATCATACAAAAGATTCAAATATGCAATTTCATAATCTAACCCCTTCTTGGTTGAATCTTCTTGCAGTCCAAATATACTTATTTCCCCAATCTTGCAATTTAATTCCACATCAACTTTGTCTCCTACAACCATGTCAATCATAATATTTTCAGATTGAACAATACCTTGATTTTCATAGATGCGTACTTGGGGAATTTCAACTTGCTTGATCTTGTCGTAATCAATCTTGATAGGATGAATAACTTATTTTTCTTCAATTTCTTCTTCCATCTTTTCTTGGCAAGTGGGATAATCAAATAAATTTTCCTCCACTACTTCTTCTTTGAAAATAATGTTTTCCGTTCTTAAAAGATACAAATCATATTCAAACAAGAACCATACCTTAACAATAACTATCTTCATCCTACGCAAAGATCGGATATGATTCTTCCCTTCTTTCTTTCGTGCCTTTTGCAAACTATCCCACCAAAAAGCAATATTTCCCTTTAAATGAAGAGCAGCTATCTTGACTATCTTCTATTCTGGAATAGTAATTTCTTCGAAGAATTTCTCTACAATTGCAACCCAATCAAAAAAATCTTCAATGCATTTGCCAACCTCAAAACGAGGAATCTTCTGAATATCAAGTTGACGAGTTTAGCTTGAGGCAAATCCTCTAGCTCATTCCCCATCAACAAAAAAACTTTTTGCAACCACGATAGAAGATCTTTGGTATGCCACAAATAGCCTCCTCTCACAATCAACGTTGAAGAGAAGTTTGCTTCTCCCACTATTGCTTGCCATTAGAACAGGGCAAATCCCTGCTCTAATACCAATTGACACAACACAAAACGATGAAAGGGTTACCAGCGAATCCCTTATAGAACAAAGTTTGGAGTCCCTCAGAAAGTTGAGAGAATCCCAAAGGATAACTTGATAATTGATTGAAAGATGAAAAAAAAATTACAATGGATGACAACCATGGCTTACAACCCCTTTAGACAACTCAAATGCTTAGGAAAATTAAAACAAAATTAAATGACATTATTCGGACCGAAAACCAAAAGTCCAATTTTAAATACAAACATTAAACATTGTTTGTTGGAACTCCAAAAAGACAAGAGCTCCATTTATTAGTAAGCTACTAGGGGTGGGTTCAAAAAACCGAAAAAAAAGGACCGAAGGCCGAACCGAAAAACTGAAAGTCGAAAAAAAGCCGAACCAAAAAAGGCAAAACCGAATTGAACCGAACTTTATTGGTTCAGTTTCGGTTTTGGAGATTCGAAAACAGAATCGAACTGAACCAAACCGGATCCCTTTACACTTTATGAATGTATGTGATGTTTCTTTTGTGAAACTTTGTTAGTTTTAAACTAAGCCTAGGGCTTTTTCAAGGAGCATACTTGGTTCAATTAGGGAAGATATTCCATTGGTTATAGAAGAAAGTTTTGGAAGGCTTTGGAAATTGAAAGAGCTTCTCTATTTGTGCGTTTTTGGAATGGATACGGTAATCATTTTTCTTTATAATTGAGGTTGTTGAAAGAATATGTTTGGTGTATATGATCTTGTATATGTACAACTACCTTCCTACTTTCCCCATTGTCTTATTATTAGTCTCCAATGCAAGCCTCTTTTCTGAATTCCAAATAAATAAATAAATAAAAATCAAGTTTTATAAAATAAAAATAAAATAAAAAAACGAAACCGAACCGAAAAATCGAGGAATAAGGAAATGGCCGCACTATATATATATTTCCTTTGCAACATGTTTTCATAATAATAAATATTATAATTATATAGCTATTAATATATATTAGAAATTAAGTAACTTAATTGTTCAAAACAAAACGGAAGGATAAATTGCTTATCATAAATAAAAAATTAAAGCATATAAAGGCAGCAACAATAAGATTGCTATAGTAACCAACCAAAACTGAAATTAAAGTAAATTAAAACCCATTTAGTGGTTTGCAAATAACCAATTCAATAATTGTAATTATTGTGGAATAAAAATATTTTAATTTGCAAAACATATTTCCTACAATCCCCCACATGTATTGCAAATTAAAAGCAAACCAAAGATAGACAAATACAAGAAACGGCTATCTACTATTAATATGGTTGTTGAAAGTAACGCACATTAGTAGTGATGGATAAGTAAAATGATTTATATTTTGAAATACCTTAAAAAGTCCAACAAATCTTCCGTAACATGTTTCCGGAAGTTAGAAGAGACCGAACCCCATCACATACATCCTCACCAACAATCATCCAATGCTTTTGGTAGGATCCGGAAGACATACCATCGAGACCAAGAGCCTTGGTAGGATGCATTTGAAACAGCGCCGATTAAATCTCCTCATTCAAAAATGGTGCAAGGAGTTCCCTGTTCATATTTGGCGTTACTTTAGGTTCCACCAAGTCAAGCACCACAGATGCCTCCTCATGCCCCTGGGAGTGGAAAAGTTTGGTGAAAATAAGAGACAATAATGGATTCCATGCCTCTCTAGTCCTCATGCCAAACGCCTTCATCATCAAATAAACCACGTAGCCCATTTTTCCTTTGTCTTCTACTAGTTTTTTGATGAAAAAAACGAGTATTATGGTCCATCAAGTGTCATCTTTTTCACTCACTTTATAACAAAATATGAATTACGAAACAATATAATGTGAGTGAAAAAAAACTAGTGAGCGGACGTAGTAGCACTCTCTACCTCGGACACGTCTGAAAACATTTTCTGGTTAAGGACACAGTTTTACGGGCAGCCAACGACCTGGAGTCAATGTAGGTAGTCTTTTTGAAACATAATGAGAATACTATGGCCGGCCATTGGTCGAGAGGTGATGAAGTTTCAGAGCAGACCACTCATAAAAGTGTCAAATGTTCTTTGCTTCCCTCCCTTCATCATTACACGGATGATCATTTATTTTGACCTTCAACTGCTGCTGCTGCTATTTTCCAACACTTCAGAAGATTCTTGAGCAGATCCATTTGGTCGTCATTGGATTCTACACTTGCAAATAATTTTCACTTTTTTATTGACATTATGGATGGCCTTTGCTTTTAGCCTCTTTTCTAAAGCTCTCAACTAAGTTGTTGAATTATTTTTCTCATTGGTGGGAGTGGGAGATCACACCACTCGTGTCTGCGTAGCCTTTTCAGTTACCTATTCAACTACAATTTCATTTGGACTCATGTGGCTACCAGTATAACTATGTTGCGTCTATTGTTTATTGTGACATATCATTACTAGTGGCGATTGTGTGCTTGAGCTTGTGGTAATTATTTAGGTGTTTATTCTTATTTGTTTAATTATGCAAAGTCACTCTAGATTAATTTATTGGGCACTAAAGTAATGTACCCATTGTATTTATTTGTGATGATTGATGAAACACCACTCTGTTATTTCTGGTAAAAAAAATTAAACTTGATAATAATCCAACTTAATTAGCATCATTTATGATTAAATTAAAGGATTTCTTTTTTACTGATAAGGATGTCATCGACCTTCCAAGCTCCAAAACAATGGGGATCAAGGTATCGAATAATAGGGGGCTATTGTAATAGAAATAGTGCGCATTTGTTTTTGGTTTTATTGAAGTTTAGCATTTTTTGTTTTGTTTTGTTTTAGTAGTGTCAATGTAGTGCCCATGTCGACATTTATTGAGTGATGAGAGTAACCCTACTAAGGGCTGGTTTGGTATTGCTGTGTTTTGAAAAAAAACTGCTGTGAGAATAAGCGGCTGTGAAATAAATCAGCAGAGTGTTTGGTAAACTTTTTTGTAAAAGTGCTTTTGGAAAAGAAAAAAAGCAGTCTAATAGTGGGTCTTTTCATTAAAGGAGCATTGTAGCTCCGTGTGCTTTGAAAAAAAACCAGTTTTCCAAAGCTGCAAATAGCTGCTTCAGCTTTTTCCTTTGATTTCAGCTTATTCTCACAACAGCTTCCAAAATAAGCCCTTTTTTTTTAGTTTACCAAACACCTAAAACCCTATGGGTGCTTTTTTTTTTAAGCACCTCACTCCCAAACCACCCCTAAGTCCTCTCGAGACCCATGTTGATTGATGTTGCTTCCTACCGAGTGCTATCCAAATATGCAGAACAAATATATCAAAATTTAGTGGGCACAAAAAGGTCCCATGTCAGACATCCGAAGAGTCTTTGAAAGGACATTCGCGAGCTCTTGAGATGCGATTCGAGAAACATTTGAAAGTCATAAATAAAAGTCAAGTAAATGAAGGCATTTTGGTGATGGTATTTGAACAAACAATGGAAAAATATGAAGTCACGAAGGGAAAGGGCCATCTAAAGTTCATCACAGTCGTCTTGTCCTCGATCTCAATTGTGAAAAAGGAAATGTTTTTGTCAAAGTATGAAATATGTTTCATATGATCCAAGGTTTGCGTTAGGTTAGGAAGCAGAAAAATGTGTAGAGTCCACCTAATAAAGCATAAGAAAATGACCGGCATTGAAAATTGGCAAAAATGCATATATGAAGCCAAATGAGTGATTAGACTAAAGAAAGAGTGAAGGAGGAGGAGAAGCTTTTTCTTTATGCATTTCATATCCCCCATTCAATTTAACGCAATTCCTTCAATCAACTACCATTCATTCAACTACTCATCTCCCTCTTCATTAGATGCCTGCCAGGAAATGCATAAAGACAATCTCTTGTCAAAATATGTAGTTTTAACACCCAATAGTTTCAAACTTAGGCTTATACTATATCAATTTCTAGTGAGTTTATTTGAAACCGCCAAATCTTTCTAAATATCTTTTGAGTTATTGGAGGTGTACCTTTTTAAAATAGCGAGCAAGTGCATAAGTGCATTTACTCTACTAGTTTAAACGTGTTAAAATGACTGATCAACCTTTTGTCGACACTTGGACTGCTTTGCTCGTTCTCCTCTTCTCAGAGCCTTCGGCATCAAAAGAGAGAATTTAACGAAATACAAAAATTTAACAAATTATAAAGTTGGGAGTGAAATAGGTCCCTCTCCGTTGGAGGAAAAAACTACTTAACTGCATACGTATAGATGAATAGTTGAAGATACATAGCTCAATTATGGGATTTTAGACCTTTGAGTTGGAGATAGCCTAATAGACCAATACTACTTGGGGTAATCTAATGAGATTTATTATATATCACAACAATCATTTAAGAATTATTTTTAATACATTGAGATATGAGATATGGGCTAAAACACACAATATTACATCTAATTCAGTACGTACCACCAAGCAACAATAGTAGCAAATGAATTTTTTGAAATAAGAAAAAAAAATTAATTTTTTTTTAAGTAGGATATTTTTTTTGTTTTGGTAAATGAATTATCATATTAAGAGAGGAGGTTAATTCTTAGTCCACAATTGTACTTCCAGGATCACATGGACATGCAAACCATTCTTCAGCACTAAAAAACTCTCCTTACTTAAAACGACATATACAATACATGTGCATTGTAGTGTCTCGTTTCGTGTTTATAAAATAAAGATGTGGGAGATTTTATTCATATATCCTAGGTATATTGACATAAAACTCTTCCTGGTGGTGTAATCAGTGGCGGATCCGGATTCTAACATTGGGGGTCATAGTGCTAAAAGTACAAGTTTTTTAGATAGAAACAAAACGCAAAGCGTGCAAAAAAAAAAATTCAATTGATTCACTGAGGCATCTCGTCAAACATTTGGTGGGTCTTTTGTCGTGAGCCAAACAATGTGGCGCACATGTCAACAGCTATCGACATATACTGAAATAATCTGATAAATAATTCGAGAGAATTTGTTGAATATTGTCAACGCAACTTATTGAGATATGCTTAATATTACAATAAATACTTTATAACCACAAAAATGAACCGTACCAACATTTGTATGGTCATCGAAAAGCTTTACATGTATATTTTTCAAACTCTAGTTGATCGAGAGACCATTTTGGTTTCAATATACATTTGTCTCTGGTGTACCCCTGTTTATGCTAAAAAAAAATTAAAAAAAAAAAAATCACATCACGGGTCAAAATCAGACAAAATCTCTCACGCCGCCAATAGTATTTCACAAATTCAGTGACCAAAAAACAAAAATGACAAAACCCAAAATCCCAACAAAAAAATAAAACAAAAAATATTCATATAATAGAAACTCTCTCTCTCTAGCCTGTCCGTCTATGGTCTATAAACGCTACTACACCTTTTCCGATGACCTCCGGGCACTGTAATTACTGAAACCCAAGCTCCCACGCTGCTTTGACCCGGCCACATGTCCGAAAACGACGTCGTGAAGCGGACGTTCCGGGCGCTGGTGGAGGGCGCCGACCGGAAGTTCGCTAGGGTTCGCGATGTGCCGGCGTACGGACGCCTCCCCAACCAGCACTACTTCCACAAGGTCTTCAAGGCCTACATGCGCCTCTGGAAGTACCAGCAGGAGAACCGCTCCAAGCTCGTCGGCGCCGGTCTGAACCGCTGGGAAATCGGCGAGATCGCCAGCCGGATCGGCCAGCTCTACTTCGGCCAGTATATGCGGACCAGCGAGGCCCGATTCCTCATCGAGGCCTACGTCTTCTACGAGGCCATTCTCAGCCGCAACTACTTCGACGGCTCCGCCGGCTCCAGAGGTTTTGGGAAGAAGGAAATCGGAGTCCGGTTCAAGGAGCTGAGGTTCTACGCGCGGTTTTTGCTCGTTTCGTTGATTTTGAACCGGACCGAGACAGTTCAGCTTCTTGCTGAGCGGTTCAAATCGCTTGTTGACAACTGCAAAGCCAATTTTCGGGTAATTTCTCGTTATTTTTTGCGCATTAGGATTTGTTTGGTTTCTAAGAAAGTGAGAAGTGAGAACCAATGAATCATACAAGTTACTAGGAGATTTTGACTGCGTCCTTTCTATTCTAGGAGAGACAGAGCACTAACAAGTCCAAGATAAAATCTTTCTCAAATTTATGGACAAATTTTTATGGTGGTTGCTGTGATTGGATCAATTGTGTGATTTGTTAGTGCGTTCTGAAATTTGATTTACATTTTTGATATATGCAATCTGGGGTCTTCGGTTTTCAAGCGAAGACTCATTTCTACATTTTTGTTAATTGTCATTTTATTAAGTGAAAAGGAGTTGTCACATAAACTAGATCCGAGTGTGTCGAGTGTTGCCATGCTGTTATGAGAAATGGCTGAAGAGGAGATGTGAATTCCTCATTAGTGAAAGTGGTACCGCCAGCTGAGTAAGTCACCAGCTCAGGTGCGTCTGAATTCCACATCATGTTGAGGGGCGAGGCAAAGGAGAACATATAGAAAACTCGGTCTTGAATCGAAACTCTCTTTGTGATATACTAATGTGCTGGTTCTTTTTGGTGATTTTGAACAATTATGAGCTGATAAATAAATCTGATTAACAATTTACTCTCTCTCTCAGAGTGAGTACAAATTGTCTAGCTTTAAAGTTTTATAAGTTGAGACTAAAATTAGCATCTCATACATACAAAGGATGATAATTGGGGGGAAAGATCAAAGTGAAAGTACCAGGGACAAACCCTGAATGATATCGAATGATATGTACACAGTATGGTGGGCTTGCCTCGAAATAGTGATATGTGATTTCTGGATATGTAATCTCAACTACTGGTGCACCAGTCCTATAGATCACAATTAATTTTAAGCTAAGCATTGAGATACAAGTTGGCAAAGTGACTGACAGAAGCAGTTGGATTAGGGTGGAATCAGTGGAATTTATGCTGATACACAGAAACTGGTTAGTTTTAGGTGTGGCCGATCTTTTGAGGTCCAACACCTGTCTCAGGAGTTACTAAGTAGTTAGACGAAGCAATTTGAAGTTGCAAGTCACCAAAGCCCATTTGTTTTTCTGCTTGGACTCTTTGAAAAGATTCATGAATGAAGCAGCTGATAACTACATCCCAAAGTTAAATCAAATTTTTACCGAAGGAATATGTATGCATACTTATGTCACAATTCAAACAGTTAATATATGTGCAAACTTTTATTTATGCCTCAGTTCAAACTTCAAATAGTTAATTTGTAGTAGTATTCCTCGATTAATTTCTTGCAAAGTTCTTTCCTGGGTTTACTTGCATGATTTTGGACATTTGAGCTATCTCTTCTCAGGACACTAATTTTAAAGAATGGAGGCTAGTGGTGCAAGAAATTGCTCGATTTATGAAAGTTGATACGGCCTTTATGAATGTCAGGCCATTGCGATACTCCACCTTGTTTGATTCACATCCAGCATCTCTTCCATATGTTACTCGTTTCCATGCAAAGAGAGTTTTAAACTTTCAAGATGCATTGTTGACAAGCTATCACCATAATGAGGTAAAAATAAATAACTGTTCACATCTTTAATCATTGATTTTAATTCATTCGAGAATCTATAGTAATATACAGCCATCACAAAGGAAAAGTTATGTGAATGTCCATGCATTGTGACTTGCAGGTCAAATTTGCTGAACTTACATTGGACACTTTCCGAATGCTGCAATGTTTGGAATGGGAGCCAAGTGGGTCTTTCTACCAAAAGCGCCCAGTTGAACCAAAGGAGAATGGCGTTTTTATTGAACACTCTGGGGCTTCTGCAGCATCTGGTGTAATTGATTTGAACTTGGCTGCGGACATGACTGATCCAAGTTTACCACCAAATCCCAGGAAAGCTGTTATCTATCGTCCATCTGTGACACATTTGATAGCGGTAAGTGTTAAGGCCATGTGTTTATCATATTTGTTATTTGAGGGCTCTGTCTCTGGAACTGTAGGGATCTGCTTAGAGCCTTGAAACTCATGTTCTGTGATGCTTGAAATATGCAACATTCAAAATGATAGAAAACTGACAAGGGAAATGGAAAAACCCAAAATATAGGACACAAGAATTGACACATTAAATAATTTACAAAATGTATGGCTCATCTAAGGAATATTCATGAAATTTTGATCAAGGTCCCACTTCTATTTTGGTTTGAATAGTTCAAATAATTTAAGAAGAGTAAATGAAACAGAAATCTTGAAAAACTAGTTATATATAGTTTTAGCCTTTGCTTTGTTAAAGAAACACTGGAGTGTGAGCCTTCATGTCTTACTAGCCCCTACTATGTTAGTTGATAACCTGAAATGCCAATGAATCCCCTAGCCCCTTGGTCTCCATTCCTTGTTATAATGAGAGTTTTGGTCGACGAAAACATCAAAAAGTATATTTTTACCCTAAAAAGAAAACAGAAAGAATCTTTTTATTATTTAATTTTTTGTACTACAGAGTGAACCCCAGTCTTCACATTTTTTTTTCTTTTGAAATTGGCCCATTATGTTGAAGCTTTGTCGTAGATGTGTCCAATCCCTTTCTTTTTTCAGGCCAAATATAGGCATACAGCCCCTTTATTTGCATGTTTGGTCGTACAGTGTCCTGTCATATTTGTATGTAGCTTAGTGATTTTAGTCAGCTTTATCATGCTGTGTTCTTTATGTTTTTGTTTGTAAAATGGCATCGCCAGTTGCACTGTTCGTTCATGTACCTGCAATAGATAATGGGGTAAAAATGTCTTAATGCAATTATGTAGTGTGGGACCATCAAATATTGGTTGCTTTTTAGCCAGTGTGAAAATAAAATTTTCAATCTATCATATACATACACGTGTTCTTTTTATTTAATCTTAGTTGCCAATGCTGAGTTTCTAATGATGCATCGGCAGGTGATGGCTACAATTTGTGAGGAGCTCCCTCTGGACAGTATTATGCTAGTGTATCTGTCAGCCTCAGGTTAAATTTGGTTTCGTCGGATAAATATCAACTCATCTATCGTCATGTTTTGTCATCCCAGATTAGTGAACTTGATGATCTGTTGCGCAGGGAAGGTTGATCACAGTAATACTAGTCAGGTGTACAACTCTGGGGGATCACAGAAGTCCTCAAAAAACAAAGTTCCTCTCCAAGATCAGAACAAGTTTCTGCCTGAATCACGTATAAATAACAAGGGAGAGTCAAGTGGCTATTATGATCAATATCTATGGTTTGGCCCTAGAGGAAATGGTGGTAGGTTCCTGTAATGCATCGATGTTCTGCCTTGTTTTATTTTGGCCAATTTTGTGAACAGTATTCTGTTAAGTCATTTATTTTATTTGTTGGCTTCCCTGTGTTATTGGTTCTTGCCTTTATGTTTTCTTTGATTTTCAGGTTTGAATAACCTTTACCCCGGCGATATAATTCCTTTTACTCGTAGACCTCTTTTCTTGGTAATAGATAGCGACAACAGCCATGCATTCAAGGCAGGTTTGTCAAAACTTGTGCATAAATTCTGTGGTTGCATGTTTTTACAGTGGAGTGTAGTTTCCAAATCAGATTTTCTTCCTTTACCCCGCCACACCCCCCCCCCCCCAAAAAAAAGGCATTTTATGGTTATTGTTTTAATTTCATTTTATGGGGTCTACATATCTTTTGTCTTGGAGTAAGTTTTGACATGTTGAGAGTAACTTATCAAGTTTCTGGAACCAGTAATGTTTTACCTGGTATTTGTTATTGGAAGCACGTACATCCCTAACAACCTTGAAGCTTTTCTGGCTCAAATATGTTTTGGCATCTAAATTCAAAGGAGTGCCAATGCCTAGTGAATCTTCTAAACGTTGCACTTGTGGAAAATACTTCTGTAATTCTTGCCCCCTCCCATTCCCTCCCCAGATGCCATCTTCTGTTTCTGGTTCTTGGCCATTTGGATGGGATTGGAGAAGTTTTCTCCATCTTATGGTCATTTTTCATTGCCTGATGTTTGAGACAGCGGAAAGAGTCGATCTGCATCTTAGTGGTGTTTGTTAGTGAAAATACTTACATTCTGCTGATGAATGATTTCAGGTTTTACATGGAGTGGAAAGAGGAGAGACGGCTGCTCTGCTTCTTTCACCTATGAGACCAGCATTCAAGAATCCAGCTGATGCTGATTTAACGCAAAATGGAAGTCAGTTTACCTTTTTCTTGACTGCTCCCCTGGCGGCTTTCAGCCAATTAGTTGGCTTCTCCTCTTCTGATGCCGAAGCAGTAAGTTAATTCCAAGGACTGCTGTACGTCCTGGCTATACATTTTATTTAGTTGTTCCAATTAATTTATTCTGCTTTCAGGAGGTTTATAGCAATGCTGAAAGCCTACTCTCTGCTGCCTTCTCTGAGTGGGAAGTTATTCTTTGTACAACGACAAGCCTGGATCTGGTATGGGCACAAGTTATATCCGATCCTTTTTTGCGGCGACTTATTCTGAGGTACACATCTTCCCCACCCTGCCAAGGAATATAAGGCAACAAATATCTGGTTCTCGTAATTTGTTATGCCTAGTGTTATTGCGATCTTACTTGATTTCATGACTCGGTCCTGATTGGGGTGTGCATTTGCCTTTATAATAGGAAACTTGATAATAGCAATTGTCTTTGGTTCTTTTAATTTGTTGGTTAAAAGTTAAAAATAGCGGAAATGCTTACACGATGATCCTACTTCCAGATTTATATTCTGCAGAGCAGTGCTTTATTTCTTCTGTCCTCCTGAAGACAGCGAGCAGCATTTGCCGGTTTGCCTTCCTCTTCTCCCCAATTCAGTTTCTCCAGATTCTGAAGTTGTGCGGTCTGCTGTCCAGAGGCTTGCGAAGCACCTCAGCGTCTCCGACTTATTTCACCTTGTTGAGACATGATTAGTGAATGAGATATCAAAGCTGGATTGTAAGTATAGCAGCATTCTGGGGTTAAGTCTCGTGGATCCGGTGTGTCACCAGGCGACCACAGCACAGATGAATCAATTGGCGTACTCGGGTCGGAGGTTGAGAAGATACAAATGGGTTGATAGGCTTGAAATATAGAGAAAATGTTGGGAGGCCTTTGTGTCTTGATGTGTAATGGTGGAGTTATTGTGTTTAGGTTGGTGCCTGATCCTTGGAATTACATATAGTTGCGTATACCTTTGTAAAAGAAAATGAAATGAGCTGGTGATACAAAATTTAAATTAGTTTTAACCATTCGTGACTTCGATTTTACGTTCTCGTTCAAGCTTCTGAATAGGCCAGTGGATCTCAGATAAATTTTTCAACTCCACTTTGTGATGTCAGTTTTTGGCTTCTATTTTGTACTTTGTATTTTGTTTAAACACCTTCATTGTTATTAATTTATTTATTCAGTGTATTAATAATACCGTAGTTGACACAACTTTGTTGGCTGTACAGTGTACTAGTGGATTTGGACTCACTTGGAAGTGTTTTTGAAATGATTGAAACCTTTTTTGGGTTCAAAAAACACTTTAAGTATTTTCTGCAACAAACATCAGTTATGTGCTTCTTGTAGTACTTCAAGTGCTTTTTCTAAGATTCACTTACATTTTTACTATAGATTGGTTTTCAAAGCACTTCTAATCATTTTAAAGTTACTTCCACACGAGCCCTTGGTCAATTTTGCACTGCTGCTTCCATTAGGAAAATCGTTGCTAGATCTTCAACACAGGGAAATGATTTTTTTTTTTTAATGCATAGGATATTGTTAATTTTACGGGTAGAGAGTGTGATAACTCTCATAATGAGCCAGTTCTCACAATAGACTAGCGATAATAATTTGGTTTGAATCAAGTTTTAGTGAGAATCGAACTTAAGACCTCTCACTTTCATGTGAAGATGAATACTACTAAAAATGTAATACAAAATGGCAGAGCCGGCTTTTGGGGAGTGCGACCAGTTCTATTCCACAAGGCCCCAAAATTTTGGGGGCCCCCAAAATTATTTTTTTATTGAATATAATAATATATAAAATAATATTATATAAAAATAATATATAGAAATAGTATCAAATCAAAAAATATATATATAAAAATCTGATGGACCCAAAAAGTCATCAGACTACTATCTAAAATCTTTATGAAATTATATAAAATAATAATTAACAAAGGGTGAAGCTAATCTAGCAAAAATAAAAAAGGGCAAAGCTAATCAATTAAAAGTGGAGAACTCCATTGACCGAGGCAAACAATTCAGAGACTCAGACTTCTTCTCTTACGCCAAAGTCTAATCGCTGCTTCCCATTTTTTTTTTCTTCTTTCACACCAGACTACCAGAGCACCAGAAGTCAGAATTCCAGACGATGTCGTGTCCTAGTCTACTTCTCATTCTCTCTTCCCCATTGTTATATTTCCCACAAATTATTAAACCCTAATTTATAAATTTATGAAATTGAAGAGAAACTTCCAAATCATGAAGATAATTCAACTGATCAGGGTGATGTAGACTTCAATCTAAGTAAGATATTTACTAATTTAAGTATATTGACTTGAAATTTGAAGATTTGGATATTTTTCATCTATAATGATTTTTTTTTCTTTTGTACTTTTCATGGCAAAATCAAGAGAAGAGCAGTCACAAAAAATCGCTAGACGCACACACATTATGGACTATCAAGTTTCATTGTTCATACTTACTATAATTTTATTGTGATCTTATTTGAGATATAAAATATGGCACCTACTAGAAAATATCCATCTGGCTACTTGAAGCGTCAAAGAAAAAGAAAAGTTGAACAATTGACCCAATCTAAAAAATGAGCTATTGATAGGTTCTTTCTGAAAGAAAAAGAACCACAAAGTTCAGTGGATGATTTAATTACGAAACAACATGATGACAATGAGAAATTAGTTGATGATTTGGGCAATGATGAAATTGATGACGACCTTGATGAGAATGATAATCATGAGGATGCTCTTATTGTCACTGATCAACCGAGTGAGTCAATTCCCTCAAATCCCAAATGGATTGATTTGTTGGCAGAAAAAGGTCCTGCAAGAGAACTATCAATTGAGAAAGGTCCTAAGGATCAGTTTAATAGGCGTTTTAATGCAGCATTTTACACTCGATACTTATCTAATGGAGAGAAACATGATAGAGATTGGCTAGTTTATTCAAAGGATGTTGATAAAGTGTTTTGCTTTTGTTGTAAATTGTTCAAGAAAGGGCTTCTCAAAGGTCAATTAGCAAATGAGGGCTACAAAAATTGGACACATTTCAATGTGAGGCTTAAAGAGCATGAAAACAGTTTTGATCACATCTCAAACATGACTACTTGGATTGATTTGCATCTTAGATTGCAAAAAAACGAAACAATTGACAAAGTTGTGCAAGACTAGATCAAAAAAGAAAAAGAGCATTGGAGGGAGTTACTACGAAGGTTGATTTCCATTGTGAAATATTTAGCTAAACACACACTGGCTTTTTGTGGAAATAATGATACGTTTTATCAAGAAAGTAATGGAAATTTTATGGGCCTAGTTCAATGATGGCTGAATATGATCCATTGATAAAGAATCACCTTCAACGCTTCCAAAATAATGAGATTCGTTATCATTATCTTAGTCATACCATTAAGAATGAGTTGATATTGTTGGTATCTTGTGAAATCAAAGCTGCAATCATTCAAAAAGTCAAAGAAGCTAAATATTTTACCATGATACTTGATTGTACTCCTGATTTTAGTCACCAAGAACAGATGACCTTGATTATAAGATGTGTGGATATGAACAATACTCTAGTAAAAATAGAAGAATATTTTTTGCAATATCTGATTGTGAATAACACATCAGGAGAAGGACCGTTTGAAGAGTTGCAGAATGTATTAAAAGTTCTTGATCTTGATATTCATGATGTGAGAGGGTAAGGTTATGATAATAGATCACATATGAGAGGGAGACACCAAGGTGTACAAAAGAGGTTTTTGGATATAAATCATAGGGCAATGTACACTCCATGTGGTTGCCATAATCTTAACTTAACACTTTGTGATATGGCAAACTATTGTGGCAAAGCGAAATACTTTTTTGGAACAGTACAACGTATTTACAGTTTGTTCGCAAATTCTACAAAACGATGGCTGATTTTGAAAGAAAATATAAAATGACTGACTCTCAAATCATTGTTGGTCACACGATGGAAAGCCGTGTTGCGAGTGTTAAAGCAATTCAATCCCAACCTCTACAAATAAAAAAAAGCTTTACTCCAATTAGCAGAAAGTGACAATGACTTAGTAATAAGAAGTGCAGCTAAATCTTTGGCAACATACGACATTGGGAATTTTGAGTTTTTATTGGGCATGACTATTTGGTATGAAATATTGGCTGAAGTTAATGAGGTTAGCAAACATTTGCAATCTAAAGACATGCTTATTGATGTTGCTATAGAAAAAGTACAAGGATTGATCGCTTATTATGAAAAGTAAAGAGAAACTGGGTTTGCGGAGGCTATAATTAATGCTAAAACTTTCTATTGAAATGGAAATTGATCCCGTGTTTCCAAAAAAGCGTCAAGTTCGTAGAAAAAGACATTTTGATGAGAATGAAGGTGAATCATCCCAATCAACTGGACAATTAGCGGATAAATCTTTTAGGGTTCATTACTTCTTGTATATAATAGATCAAGCTGTTGGTTCACTGAAGAGAAAGTTTGAAGAATATCAAGCGTATGATGATATATTTGGATTTTTGTTCACTTTAGAATGGTTGAATTTGATAGACAATGATAAATTGAAAGATTGTTGTGATTGGCTTCAAAACTTTCTCAAGAAAGATGAGCTCTTTAATGTTGATGGGGATGCATTATTAGTAGAGTTGAAGCTTTTACGAGAGTATTTGCCAAAAGAAATAAAGACATCAATTGACATATTGAACTACTTGAAGATGATGTGTTGTTTCCCGATTGCAAGCATTGCATACAAGATTTTGTTGATTGTACCTGTTACCGTTGCATTTGCAGAAAGGAGTTTCTCAAAGTTAAAGTTATTAAAATCATACTTGCGGTCAACCATGTTGCAGGAAAGGTTAAATGGACTTGCTTTGATATCGATTGAAAGTGATTATTTAGACAAAATTGATTATGAATGCTTAATTGAAGATTTTGCAGCAAAGAATGCACGAAGAGCCATCTTTAAGTGAAACTTCAATGCTAGACTTTTTTAAGTTTTATTTATTTGGTTTCTTTAGATTGAACTTATTGTTAGTTATAAGTACTATGATTACTTTGTAGCTTTTTTTACATTTAGTAATATTTAGAAACATATGGTTAGTTAGTTTTAAAGTTTATTTCGATATTGCTTTTTAACATCAATAAGTTGTTCAATTTTTTTTTAAGATGTCTTATAAGAATGGTCCATTTTTATGAATTTCGCACAGGACTTCTGAAATCTCAGAGACGACCCTGCAAAGTGGTAAGCAAAATGGATTTTTACAAAGGTTAGATCTTGCATAAAACACGTACAACTGAGTGAGATGTAATTGTTTACAACACTTGCCACCACCACACATAAATCATATCTCCAAACCCACCCGAATGGGGAGTACGAGTGTAGTTTGATTCATAAAGAATTTGAACTTGAGACGTCTTTATTTTTATTTTTAAATACACAATCTATTTCAAACACATTGTTGATAGATTGATATCTCACTACAAAACTCGGTATTATATGAGACGATTATGTACTTCTGCTCCGAGTCAAATATTATTTCAACCCAGAATTAGATGCTACAAAAAATGAATCCGTGAGAGTTGGAATTTGAATAGAGGTTCTATACATTTTCCAAAGGAATCGCACCGTCTCAAAAGTCAAGCTAGCTACAATATAATATAAACTTTAAAATAAAAATTCCCACGTAACGTTGATTCAACTCCCCCTTTAAAACAAAAATATTACACAACTTCCCATCCAAATGAAAAGAAGTCGACCAATAGGAATCCATTATTAGTCAATAGCGATCTGCGTCACCAATGTAAGATCAAATCACAACCGGACATTCAAAGGGAGAAAACACAACTAAGGCCCTCCTTGACCGTTAGATACAACTAAGAGAAAACACACGGATACTGAATGGCATCCGTCCGATCCCCCAGCCACTTTACAATCACACCCTATATATACGCCTTAACCTGTCGAACATTCGAAACTTTTGTTCGTTCGAAGAAGGAGAAGACCGAGACGATTAGAGCGCGAAGCAAGCAGAGGTATGAATTTTGTTTTAAATTTAATTAATTTTTCTTACGTGAATTAGGGTGTGCTTTTCGTTTTCGATTCCGTTTTCTTTCGATTTTGATATGGATTTAGGGTTTTTTTTTTAATATATTATCGGAGATTTAGTTTGTGATTTAGGGTTTTACATTGCTATCGTATTTTTATGTGAAGATCTAGGGATTTGACATAGTTGTGATATTTCAGTGGTATGATTTAGAGTTTTCCGTATTTGAATGAATATATTTTGGGGCTTCTGGGTTTTTGTTTAGCTAATAATTTGGGATTAATGAAAAACCTAATTTTATTAATTCGATTTCTGTAAACGTGATCTAGATCCGTATCTGTAGAAGGTATGTTTGGTTGCTTGGAAAACTTGTTTCATAATTTTGGCTGAACAAATAGAGGGTATGATTTCGGTAAAATGAAAGGGGTGGTTGTGATCAAATATATACTGACCTTCGTAATGCTGTGTTTTTAGATGGCCCGTACCAAGCAAACTGCTCGTAAGTCAACTGGAGGAAAGGCTCCCAGGAAGCAGCTCGCAACCAAGGCTGCCCGTAAGTCTGCACCAACCACTGGAGGAGTCAAGAAGCCCCACAGATACCGCCCTGGTACCGTTGCTCTTCGGTAAGTCAATTGATCCTCTTTCTTCTGTTGTTTTAAAGTTTTTTGGTGTTGTTTCTTGATGGGTATGTATTGTTTGGAATGTTCTGTGCAGTGAAATCCGTAAGTACCAGAAGAGTACTGAGCTGTTGATCAGGAAGCTGCCATTCCAGAGGCTTGTTCGTGAAATTGCCCAGGACTTCAAGGTATTTATTGTTTGTAACTTGTTAAGTCGGTTTGGTTATGTGCCTCGGAAGTGAATGCATTCATCAATTTTCTATTTGGATTTTGTGTTTGCAGACTGATCTGCGTTTCCAGAGCCATGCAGTGCTGGCACTGCAGGAGGCTGCTGAGGCTTACCTGGTGGGTCTGTTTGAGGACACCAACCTTTGCGCAATCCATGCCAAGCGGGTTACCATCATGCCGAAGGATATCCAGCTTGCCAGGAGGATCAGGGGTGAGCGTGCCTAAGCAACCCGCCTGCCTTGCAATGGAGCGGGGCTAATTGTGGGGTGGCTGCAGACGGGATTGAAGACTGATGATATGTATAATGCTTTTGCGGACAGAAGGTGGTGTTTTTTTGTGATAGGATGATATAGGTGGTTAGGGTTGGGGACAAGATGTAGTCAGATATTATGGTTATAGGCAAAACTCTTTTTAAGATCTGCAGCTGCTCTGCTTTTGGTTTGTGGCTTGTTTCGTAGAATATGAAGGACCTAGATGTGTTTAATTTGCGTTTTTTTGTTCATTTGGTTGTCTGCAGCCTCACTATTGAACAATATTTCGTCTAATCTAGTCTAGTTTGTTATTTCTCCATGTTCCTTTTTATGGTATTTGCGTTGGATGATTGATGATGAATGAATGTTTCGATCTCGGCACTGTCCGGATCATCGCAAAATTGAGCTGTCGATGTGAAAGGATAGGTCCGACTCTGGGGAAAGGTCCCGCAGCTCTTCCTCCTGTTCGAGCGGCGGTGCCTTCAGATTTAGCTGGAGTTTCGGAGTTTCGAACAAAAGTGGACCTTTTGGAAGCCCAGCTCTTTTACCGTTTTCAAACGAAGGTGGAAGCTTGACAAACTCTGTAACATCAGTCCCCGGAACAGTTTCCTGCGCATGTCGATCGAGTAAGAAGCGGTCTTGAATCACTAAGAGCATCTCCAATGGCAGTTTCTAAATAAGGACTTCCATCACCATTTTTGACTACTTATTTAAGAACTTAAATGAAATTTTTATGTTCTTAATGGAATATTGCCTCCAATGGAAGTGTCTTTATAGTAGAATTCCTAAATTTGAGGTTTTTATAATTTTATGTAATAATTTGATTAAGTGCACCTTTTTTGTTATGTTAAATTTTTTTGAATTAATTTAACATTCCATTCACATAAAATATTTTTATGAACATTTTAGTAAAAAAAAATTCAAATTCTGATACCAAATTTTTTTCTTCACAAAAACGTAATTAGAATTGCTTCATATTATGCCCTTCCAAATTGATTAGATACGTAGTTGGGCACGTAATAAAAAATAAAAAAAACTGGAGTTCATATATTGTAAATTTTTTTTTTTTTTTTTAAATTTAAATCAGGGCAATGGTGAAAATACAAGGAATAATTGGTTGACATGGAAAGATGACATAGCTTTGACACACCCCGACCGAGATCAAGGCATGCTGGCCGTCACGTGAGAGTGACGTAGTCATGTGCACAGTGCGGAAGCTATAATGATAAGAAATATATGAATAATTAAAAACCGAACTACTAGAGCACTACTAAACAGGAAGTGATAGGAGTTAGTTACAAAAGTAAACACTCCTAATCAGAGCATAATAAGTCTAGGTGCAGTCCAATAGGATAAGTACTAGTTATACAGTACCAGGAATGTCCTACTATTATTTAGATAGGTCAGAACTGCCGACGCCCTCAAGCCACCCACAACAAGCTTACTTAAAACCTGGAGAGGCGCAAAACAGAAAACGTGAGTGGGCAAAAACAAATGTTTTACAAAACTATTTCATTTATCAACATAACTAACCCCTCACTGTAAAACATGTATAATTTTTCCCAGAATCAAGATATAAGCATATACATAAGTATATATGAAATCATATCAACTCAATTCATACTTCATATAATCATATTCATATGTATGCCATGCCAAGATATAACAGAGTAAGCAATTCAGGTAAGAATAATTTCATAAAAATGTAACATGTGAGCCGGAACCCCTATGGTAGTCTGTACGGCTGAATTCATAGCTCAAAAGTCACTCTAGCCAGAGTCACTACTATGACCTATACGACAATATACTGCACAAGAGTCGGAACCAAACAAAAAGGTCTGTACGATAATAATGGGTGTAATACAATCATGCTCAATACTACTCTCATATAATAGCTGGGCGATAAATCATTAGTCACCTACGAGTCAGAACCATAAATAAGGTCTGTACGACAAGACTGTGCACCTAAATTGGATCCAATATGAGCATATGGTGAGGGATGTGACATATCTATGGCTAAATCACAATCACCCTAAGTGCAGTTTTATGAGCTCTACATTATTCAATCACATATCACATCATCGATGATTCACATAACCAAACACAACTTACCTGAGCTTACCTGAGCGTCCACAACACCACATTTATATATATAAAGCATCACATACCAAATCATGTATGAATTATAAACTTATATGCATGACATTTATGGCATACTATTATTTAAACACATATTTTTGGAAAAATAACAAGTATATAATATATACTGAAAACCAAAAGCCCACTCACTGGTAAGTCAAAGGGTCGTAGCCCTCGAGTCGTCCTTGGATACGCTCGTCCTCGGGGTAAGTCTTACCTATATGCGAATTAACTATAAAAACGTTATTTTAAAGCACATAGGCAAAACTAGCTAATAACTTCTCATACATAGCTCAAAATGGGTATATGAATATACCACAGTGACCTACACAACCTCAGGATCATGCCCAAATTTTTAGAATAATTTTTGGAAGCTTCACGCGCCCCCACGCGCCGGCAATGGCACGGCCAGACCGGCGCCCCCCACGCGCGGCCATGTGCCAGGCACACTGACGACGTCAATTAATGCCGTCAGGAATATTCCGAGAATATTCCGTCAATTCCTTAACCCTCCTTAACGCCGTCACCTAACTCCGTCAGCATATTCCGTCAGTTTTGACGGAATATGCCACTATCTTCTCCGACGAATCGCCGGTCGCCAGTGACTTCGCCGGTTTTCTGGAAAAACTTCCAAACCTCATAACTTTCTCATTTCTTCACCATTTTTCATAAAATTGGTACCAAAATGAAGCTAATAACATGTAGAATCACGTTATACTATTTTTAAGCCTTGAAATCCACTAGAATTTACCTGAGGAAGCTCGATAATCTGGTCAACTTTGAAAAACTTCGATCTCGGCCATCCGACGTCCAAACTCTTCCAACGAACTACCCCGAGCTTCCTTAGGACCTCCTAAAGCCCCATGTGAGCTTGAAATCCTTTGAAACACAAGGTTTTACGTCCACATGAATAGTGCATGAAAAATGAGTTTCAGGTTCTCGAGATTTCGAAGGAATCCTTACCTGAAATGGGTACCAACCAACTCGAAATGGCACGAGGAATGCAATGGTGCCTTTATAATCTTCGATCTGTGACTGGGAAGCTCACCTCGAGCTTGGTCTGTACGAGGAAGAAGAGAGAGAGTGTGAGTCCGAGAGAGATGAGAGCACGAGAAGGAAGAGAGAGGGAGTGAGTGTGGTGTGTGTGTGATCCACGTGGTCACCAATCCAAAACCACACAATAACCTCTAAGTCTCAATATGTCACACATACACACTACAATTTCCCCGTCCAAGGATAAAATTGTCATTTGAAATCACTGAAAATTAAATATTCGGGACGGGTTGTGACAACTTACTATTAATTAAAAGAAATACATTAATTGTATACCTAATGAACAAAACATTAACTTAATACTTAGTTTAAATAATTTGATTTAAGTAAATAAAATTTTATGTTTCAGCTTCGATTAATAGTAATTTAATTTTCTACTCTAGACATTTAAAATATTTTCTAAGCCATAACTTATATACTTTAACCTAAATAAGTATTTGACTAAAAATGATATTCTTAGGGAATTCCCCAGGTCCAAAATTTCCCATTCTTCATGCAAAAATCATTTTGGAGTTTATGCTGCACAGCTAGGGTTGGTTTGGTATTGGATACCGAACCAAAATTCTTGTCCCGATTTCCAACCCGAAGTTTTCGGGAATCCCAATTTCAAGACCAATTCCAAACCAAATTTTCGGGAATCCCAAAATAATTTCGGGATTTCGGGACAAATAGGGAATCCCGAATAAAATTCACACAAAATTGCTGGCAGACTGCTACAATTGTATATGATATGCATCTGCAGAACTTAAGACACCCAAATTCCCAATCCAATTCAATCTGCAGAAACTAATTGCATCTGCATAATTCAATCATCTCAAAAGAAACTAAAGCATGAAACTTGCAACAATCACACAACAAATCATCATAAAACATTGCAGCCAACCAAGATGCTGACTTCTTTGAGAATAAAAATATAAACATCCAAGTAAATGAAATTAAGCCATAAACCACATAATTTCACATAAATTTTCTCTGCAAAAACATCCACTAAAATATGTTCATCACAATTCGAGCCCCTAATTCGAAACCCTAAGCCCCAATTCGAAACCCTAACCTTCTTCGAAACCCGAGCCCCCAATTCGAGACCCTAACCCCCAATTCGAAACCCTAAGCCCCAATTTGAAACCCTAACCTTATTCGAAACCCACATAGAGAATCGATGGTCTGGATGAAGCCGTGATGTGTGGTGGTGGCTGAAGTGGAGAGAGTTTGTCGAAGTGAGACACTGAGGGTGGTGGCTGATGAGCTTCGAATTCGATGAGTGACAGAGAGACATAGAGAATCTGAGACTGAGTGAAGGGACAAAGATGAGAAATGAGAGAGATTGAGTAGGGATGTGTCGGCTATGGTTTGGATTTAGTTGAAGGAAGGTGGCTTTTGCCTTTGTGGGTTGCAGATAGAGATAAATCGAGAGAGATAGTGACACACCCCGACCCGAATCAGGGCATGCTGGCCGTCACATGAGGGTGACGTAACCACGTGCATAGTGTGGAAGTAATAATGATAATAGAGAATACGAATAAATAAAAACCAATTCATAAGAGTACTAGCTAAGAGGAGTGCTAGAATACGAGTGAATTCACAATCAGAGCATAAATAGCCTAAGTTCAGTCCAGAAAACAAGTACTAATTAAACGACACCCAAAGATGTCTTACATTGTGATATTTTGTCAGAACCTCTGTTCAATCCTCGCAAGCCACCAACGGATAAGCTTACCTAAAACCTGGAGGGGCGCAAAATAGAAAGTGTGAGTGGGCAAAAACAAAGCTTTTCAAAACCATTTCATTTATTAAATGCTCTAACCCTTCGCCGTAAAACATGTATAATTTTCCCAGGAATTGGAATATAACTACATATATATATATATATATCAATTTATGCTTCACATAATCATAAACATAAATATGCCATGCCAAAATATAAAAAAGAATTAAGTAACTCAGGTGAAAATAAATTCATTGAAAATAACATATTGGCCGGAACCCCTGCAGAAGTCTGTACGGATGAATTCATAGCTCATTAGTTAACCTAGCCAGAGTCACTACAAGTGACCTATACGACACTACACTGCACACAAGTCGGAACCACAGTAGTGGTTTGTACGACAAGACTGGGTGTAATATAATTATGCTCATTACTACATTCTCATTATAACTGTGCGCTAAATCGCTAGTCACCTACGAGTCGGAACCACCTATAATGGTCTGTACGACAAGACTGTGCACCTAAATTGGATCCAAAGTGAGCATATGGTGCGTGAGGTGACATTATAAACAGGCCTATGCCCTATCTCTGGCTAAATCACTAACACCAGGGTGCAGGTTTATGAGCTAAATGTTACTCAATTAATCACAACCGTTATTCACGTTCACAATTCATAAACTCACCTGAGACTTACCTGAGCGTCCTCAGCACCACAATTATATATATAAGCAAACATCATATGCATATTCTAAATGTAAAATATTTGGCATGGCAATTTAAGTCATAACTCATTTAATTGCATTTTCAGGGAAAAAATTGTAGACATCGAAATTTAAAATTTCGTGTTCACAAAAATACCAAGCATATACATATTTACTTAAAACCAAAAGCCCACTCACTGGTATGTCGAAGGGTCGTAGCCCCTGAGTCGCCCTTAACTGCGCTCGCCCTCGGGATAAGTCTCCCCTATATGCGAAACAACTATAAAAACGTTAATTTAAAGTACATAACCAATACTAGCTAATAACTTCTCATACAATGCTCAAATGGGATGTTTGAATATACCAACGTGATCTACACAACCTCACGAACATCCCCATATTTTTAGAAAAATTTTCCGACCACCCACGCGCCGCTACGCGTCGGCGGAGGCACAGCCCTACGCGCCCCCACACGCGGCCAAACCTTAACTGAGGCCTAACGGCCGTTAAGAATATTCCGTTAAATTTAAGGAATATTCCGTTAAATTTAAGGAATATTCCGTTAAAATCAACCAACGCTGTTAGTCACCGTTAGGAATATTCTGTCACAGTTGACGGAATATTCCGTCATCCCCTACCTTTGAACTCCGGCGACCGTTGCCGTCGCCGGAAACTGGAAAATCTTAAAATCCTTATATCTCAGCCATTTCTTAATTAAAACTCATGAAATTGGTCTCAATTTAAAGCTTATAATTAGAAGAACACATCCTTACCAATTTCAAGGCTTGAAATCCACGAAAACTCGCCGGAGAAAGCTCGATAATCCGACGAAACTTAAAACTCGTCGAACTCGATTTCCCGACGTCCAAATCGTTTGGTTTTTCTTCTTCGAGCTTCGTGAGGATGATCCAAAGCTCCCTATGTCCTTAAAAACTCCTAAAAATCTCACATTAATTAGTGCATGAATAGTGCATGAAATCTGAGGTTAGAGTTCTTGTGGTTTTTGAAGCTTTCAAGTTCTAAAAATAGCATATACGAACTCAGAAGCTTGCAAGGAGTTCAAATCTTACCTTCTTGACGTTGATCCGCGTCTGAATGAGAGGGTTCGAGATTTGTTCGTACACTTGTACGGACGTTGCAGAAAAATCGAAAGGGAGAGGAGAGAGAGTGCACGGGGGAAAGGTTGAGTGTGTGCGTGTGTTGGTCCTACTTGGTCTTCCAATACACAAAACAAACTCTTTAAGTCCTAAGTGTTCCAAAAACTTAGGAAAAGCTTTGAATTGGTCCAAATAAAACTTCATCCACATAACCACACAAAACGTCCAAGGGTAAATAAGTAATCTCATGCCGTCGAAAATAAATATTTTGGGACGGACTGTGACAGAGAGAGAGAGAGAGAGAGAGAGAGTGAGTGAATGTTGAATTCTATAGATAGCAATATAGCACCCATGTGCTTTGAGTTATTTAATAATATAATAGGCCATATACATATTCCAATGTATATAATATATATATATATATATAGGGTTTAAACTTTAAAGTTCGGTTTGGGATTATAACACCGAAATATTTTAAAGTGTGAGACCGATCCCATACTGAACAATTCGGGATCAGTTTGGTTTTGGTATAAAAAAATTTTGGGATTTTCGGTTTGATTTTGGTATGGTTTGAGATTTTCGGTATTTTTTTCCACCCCTATGCACAACTACATTTAATTTGGTGGGCCAGCTTTACCACTTTAATTGTCCAAAGGGTCCACCATATCAATACTTACACAAGCCCTGTATGTGGGTTCATGCACTAAGTATCTGGTGAGTCTCTATACTTTAGGGACTCACTTTCCGACCCATTGAAAATTCATTTTATCCTTGTATTTGTTTTATACTTATTTTATATGGTGGTTGTCCCTATACTTTAAGGACTCACTTTCCGACCCATTAGAAATTCATTTTGTCCCTATATGTGTTTATACGGTGATTGTCTCTATATAGAAACTCCATTGGAGATGCTCTAAGTGGGAATGAATTTAGAACGCCATTGCGTTCAGTTATGTTCTAGTTTTTCATTAACTCTAATTATTCTATGTCTGTTCTTAAAGTCTTTGTCCAAATCTTCCTATTTGTTTTTCTACTCTGTTCCTTTGACCTGTCTCATAATTGCAATTTCTAACTAGAGTTTCTGTAGGTCTTCGTTTTACATGTCTAAACGATCATAATCGATTTTATCTCATCTTATTTTCAATTGCAACCTCGTACTTTATCTTGGATATCTTGGATATTCTCATTTTTAATCTTGTATTTTCTCATGTGACCCTCATCCAACGCATCATTTTCACCTCTACTACTCAATGTTTGCATGTATTGATGCTTGATCGGCCAACATTTTATGTCATAAAGCATTATTGGCCTTATTGACATCTTACAAAATTTTCTCTTAAGCTTTAACGTTATACGATGGTCGCACAACATACCCAATGCACTCTTCCACTTCATCCATCTAGCTTGTATTCTGTGGTTGAGATTTTCATCCAATTTTCCATTCTTTTGCAATATATATCCAAGATAGCAAAAACGTTCACTCTTTGGTATTTCCTAATCTTTAATCCTTACCCTATCTGTTTCATACTCTGTCTTAAACCTACTTAGGCGAACACCTTTAGATTCTAACACTTTCCGCCAAAAGTTAAGTTTCCCATTTACTTCATATTGCGTTTTATATATTAGTAATATGTCATATGTGAAAAGCATATACCAAATGATATTATATTGAATGTCTCGTTAACTTGTCTATTACCAATATGAAAAGGTAAGGATTTAAAACATTACATGAAAGCTTTCGGTTTGTCCTTCATGAGTTCTTATTGAGTCCTTACTCGATCATACATATCCCTATGAGAAAATTGTAGAGCAATGAGCTGGTCGACAAGGCCTTCAAGTACTTCCGACAGATGCTGGAAATAAATATTGCTTCTTGGAATGCTATGATTTTGGGGTTAAATATGATCGGCTGGAGGAAGCTAGTAGGATATTTGAAGACATGCCGAGGGGCAATGTTATTTCTTATACTGCAATGATTGATGTGTACGCGAAGAAAGGTGAGATCGAGCAGGCAAGAGCACTGTTTGATGAGAGATTTTTTAGTATGACCGTCACATGGGATGATACATCACGTGTTGCTATATAAATGGTGGAATATGTGTGTTAAAAAGTTAATAACTTAAAAAATAAAATTTCTCACCACTTACATAAAAACACGTGGTGTAGCACCCTTGTTCCCGTCACAACTAAAACATTCTCCTGTTTGATTGCATGCCTCGAGAATTTTTTTAATGTGACCGGAACACGGGGTGGTACATCACGTGTCACCATACAAATGGTGAGATATGTGTGTTAAAAAGTTAATAATTTAAAAAATACAATTTTCCACCACATATATGAAAACACGTGGTGTATCATCCGTGTTCCGGTTACAATGAAAAATTTCTCGCATGTCTCGCAAGAGTGCTGTTTCTTGGACAGTGCTGATTAGTGGGTATGTGGAGAACGACAAGTTTGATGAAGCAAGGGAATTGTACGGGCACATGCCTGAGAAAAATGCAGTCGCAATGACAGCTATGCTCATGGTCTATTCTTAAGGAGGGAAACATGGAAGATGCCAGAGCTTTATTTGATCAAATTCAATGCAAGGATCATGTCTCTTGGAATGCAATGATAACAGGTATGCTAAGTGCAATTCACTCTTCAATCTGGAGGAACCTTAAAATTTCTTACTAGGGTATTCTACTTGCACTCGTGATGTAAGTGACAACGTTACAGCTCCAATCCTTACCTAATATGACATTGATTTGTTTGCACTTCTCATAGTACTTCAATTTGGTCAACATCTTCCATGTCTGATGTGCTCACTGCTTAGGAAATGTTCTTCGAGTTTCTAAACCATTGTCCTAATTTAGCAGGCTTTCCTTTTCTCCTTCAATGTTTATCGAAAGCTTAACTAGTTTGTTGTGTTTGTGTCGATTTCTAAAGCATTGTCCTAATCACTTGTCCCCTGACATACCTTTTCATCTACAGGCTATGCACAAAATGGCGGTGGAGAGGAAGCACTCAAGTTACACTCACAAAAGCTTGAGATTGGTCTGCATCCAGATAAATGGACCCTTGTTTCCGTTCTTACTGCCTGTTCTAGTCTTGCATCGCTTAAAAATGGAAGACAAGCTCTTCTGCTCATTATTAAACATGGATTTGAATCAAACCTCTCCCTATATAACGCTTTGATTACCATGTACAGCAAATGTGGTGCGATCATTGATGCCGAGTGAGCTTTCAAACAAATTGAGCTTCCAGACCTCGTTGCTCGTTCATGGAACACCATTATTGCTGCTTTTGTACAGAATGGTCTCTATGAGAAAGGTCTTGATTTCTTCAACCAGATTGCGGTCTGTGGCTTAGAACCAGACGGTATAACATATCTTAGATTGTTATCTGCTTGTGCTCATGCAGGGAAAGTGAACGAGAGCTTGAAGTTCTTTGACTCGATGGTCGGTAGATACGGCATTGCTCCTAGATCGGAGCATTATGCTTGCTTGGTTGGCATTTTGTGTTGAGCAGGTCAGTTAGAGAAGGCTTGCAACACAATCCAAGAGATACCATTAGAAACAGACTCCAGAATACGGGGCTCTCTTCTGGTAGCTTGCAGTGTTCACGTAAACGTAGAAATAAGGGAGCTGGCTGCAAAGTATATATTAGGTTTGAATCCTCGTAGTTCCGGGCCTTATGTCTTGTTGTCTAACATATTCGCAACTGCCGGAAAATGGAGGGATGTTGCATCAAATTTATTCTCCGGGCCTGTTTTCTTAAACCCCATGGTCTAAGAAAATTATGGTTACCCACTGTTCGATCTTAATCCTGATAACAGTATACAAAGCAAGCTTAATAGCTTGTGATCGTGTGGTTGTAATAGTGACAAGTGTAGTCATCATGTAATCTTTGTAATAGCTTAGAAAGTAAGCAATCTAATTAGATATATACTTCACATAACCATCATTGTACTGATATGAAAAACAAGAGAAATAAAGAAAGTATCTTCTCTGTCTAAAAATTCTCTTTCTCTCTCTTCGTATAACTATTTCTTCTTCTGCAAGAATATATTCTCTCTGTAACTGTTGGTATGTTCACACGGTATCAATCGCCGGAAAAGCTTCGTGCTTGACGATTAATTGATCTTGGTTCTTCTGCTTCCGCTCTATTCCTTTTCTTTCTCGATCTTTACGGTTCTAATTCCCCTGTTCTTCTCTGGTTCTTGGTGGTTGTAATAGTGCACACCAGGTGTTTGAGTTTTTGTCTCAGTGAAATTTTCTTCGAATTCTTGATTCATATTGGATCATGGTGACTGCGACGCAATTGCAGATTCTTCAATCTCCTATTACCTCTCTCATTTCATCCGTTTCATCCTCTGTTTCTGTGAAACTTGATGATTCCAATTACCTCACATGGCATTTTCAGATGGAGCTTCTTCTCGAAGGCCATGGTATTATGGGGTTTGTGGATGGTACAAACCCTTGTCCTGCGAACCATAGCAATTCAACTGAGTCTTCCAGTGATTTGCATATCAGTGATGCCTTTAAGATTTGGAAAATGCATGATCGGGCTCTTATGCAACTCATCACTGCCACATTGTCTCCTACTGCGATGTCGTGTGCTATCGGTAGCACTAGTGCTCAAGACTTATGGGTGCGTCTTAAAGAACAATTTTCCATTGTTACTCGGGCTACAATTTTTCAGATGAAATCTGAGTTGCAGAATATCAAGAAAGGTACCGATTCTATTTCCTTATATCTTCAACGAATTAAAGAAGCTCGTGATTACTTGGCTGCCGTTGGAGTTCTATTTGCTGATGATGATATTGTGATTTTAACTCTTAATGGTCTGTCTTCTGATTACAATATATTGAGATCCATTATTCGAGGTCGGGAGAATGTTATTTCTATGAAGGATCTTCGCTCACAGTTGCTTGCTGAGGAAGCAATGCTTGCTAATGTTCCTGTTACTCCTTTCCTATCTGCAATGGTAGCTAGCAATTTGTCTGCCTCATCTAAGCCTCCTCACTTTGAGTCCAATTCGAATCGTCCTAATTACTCCAGTAATGGTTCTCTCTCACATGGCGGTTCATATAGTTCTCAGGGAAACTTTTATCAGTCCCATGGGTCTGGTTCTAAATCTACTCACAACAACAACAAGGGTAAAGGCAAGTATCATTACAATTCCCGGTTTGGCAATGCAAAGCCTGGTTCTTTTCATAACAATGCTCCTGGCATTCTTGGTACCTCACCACCAAAGGCACAAGGATTTTTCCATACTCCATGTCAAATTTGTGGGAAATTTGGACATCTAGCTGTTACTTGTTGGTTTCGAAATACTGAGAATTCTATTCCCGAAGGCTGTCAAATTTGTGGTAAAAGGAATCACAGTGCTCATTTCTGTCATTTTCGGAATGCCAACCTACAAACTCAGCAAGTGTCAGCTATGCATGTTGCTGCTCCGTCCTCTGTTCCCAGTGCTCCTCAACAAATTTGGCTCACAGATTCTGGGGCTACGTCTCACATGACTGCTGACCTTAATCAGTTGTCCTTGGCTTCTCCATTTCCTTCAAATGAGACAATTCAAACTGCGGGTGGTGGTGCAGGTTTATCAATCTCCCACATTGGTTCATCAACTCTACATACCCCTTTCAAACCACTGCATCTTAATTCAGTTCTATATGTGCCTAAACTAACTCAGAATTTATTATCCGTGCATAAATTGTGTCTGGATAATAACTGCTGGTTAATCTATGATGCTTTATGTTTTTGGATCCAGGACAAAGCCACAAGGAGGATCATCTTCAAGGGACATTGCAGTAATGGTTTATACCCTATTCCCCTACCATTGTCATCTCATTCTTCCTTACGTAGAGTACAAGCTGCTTTCCTTGGACAACATGTATCTTCGAGTCTATGGCATAATAGATTAGGCCATCCATCCAATTCTATAGTATCTGCCATTTTGAGAAAATGCAATGTATCTGCTATAACTGATCATAAGTATGAGATGTGTCACTCTTGTCTAGAAGGGAAATTTTGTAAATTGCCATTTGTTGATTCTGTTTCTAAGTCCATACATCCTTTTGATGTTGTTCATAGTGATGTATGGGGTCTTTCTCCTTGTAATTCTGTGGAGGGTTTTAGATACTATGTGACATTCATTGATGAATGCACTAGACATTGTTGGCTCTTTCCTCTTATCAATAAAAGTGATGTTTGTTCCACTTTCATTGCCTTTTACAATTTTGTGTTAAATCACTTTGCATTTTCTGTTAAAACCTTACAAAGTGATGGGGGAGGTGAATATATTAGCAAGTCCTTTCAACAGTTTCTTGTGACCAAGGGTATTAAACACCAACTTTCCTATCCATACACCCCTGAACAAAATGGCCTAGCTGAAAGGAAACATAGGCATATTGTTGAAACAGCTATAACCCTTTTGCAAACTGCCTCATTGCCTTCCAAGTTCTGGTCTTTTGCATGTCAAGTTGCTGTATACCTTATTAACCGAATGCCAACACCTGTTTTACACAACAAATCTCCATTTGAGTTGCTGTTTAAAGATGTCCCAGCTATTAATCATCTCCGGGTATTTGGTTGTTCTTGTTTCCCATTGTTAAAACCTTACAATAACACCAAGTTGCAACCTAAAACAACAAAATGTGTCTTTTTAGGCTATGCTTCTAGATACAAAGGCTACCTATGTTATGCAGTGAGTCAACAAAAGCTATATATATCTAGGCATGTTATTTTTGATGAGAGTGAATTTCCTTATGCCATGTTGTCTTCTAATATCTCAAATTCCTCATCTTTTCCTACTGCTATTTTGTCAACCTCTATTTCAATGCCTTATGTCACACATGATAATCAGATTGTCTCCATCTCATCTGCTTCTAACGTACCTACACTTGACTCTCTTCCTAACCCACCATACCCTGAGTCCATTACTGCAACACAGTCTATTCTACCTCATTCCCCTGTGGCTCCTGCATTGTCCTCTGGATCTAATCATCATGATCACACTGCGTTTCAACCTGAGTGTTTGCAAGTGGTTTATTCTCTCCACCCTATGAATACACATGCCATGCAGACAAGATCCAAAAGTGGCATCTTCAAGCCTAAAGCTTTTCTCTCAACAATTGGAGAGGTTAAAAATCTTGATTTAACTCAGGTAGAACCTTCAACATACAAGTCTGCTCTTAAATCCGCAGTATGGAGTGCAGCTATGCAAGAAAAGCTCTCAGCTTTACATTCTCAAGGAACTTGGTCCTTAGTTCCTCTTCCTGCCCACAAGAATTTGGTAGGGTGCAAGTGGGTCTTCAAAATTAAAAGAGATGCAGATGGGAACATTTCTAGATATAAGGCAAGACTTGTTGCCAAAGGTTTCAATCAAGAAGAGGGTATTGACTATGGGGAGACTTTTAGTCCGGTTGTTAAACCTACAACTGTGAGGTTAGTTTTGGCTTTAGCTGCACAGTTTGGTTGGTCTTTGAGGCAACTTGATGTGAAGAATGCCTTTCTTCATGGCATTTTACAAGAAGAAGTTTATATGTCTCAACCCCCAGGTTTTGTCAACTCTCACCAACCTTCTCATGTTTGTCAGTTACATAAATCCCTATATGGCTTAAAACAAGCCCCCAGGGCTTGGAATGAGAGGTTTACAAATTTTTTGCCCTCTCTGGGTTTTCTTACAACATATTCAGATTCCTCCTTGTTTGTGAAACATGTTGGACATTCTGTGGTTATTCTCTTGCTATATGTGGATGATATAATCATCACAGGCAGTGCTACTACAGCTATTACTGATGTTATACAGGCTTTAGCTCAAGAATTTGATATTAAAGATTTGGGACCCCTGCATTACTTCTTAGGGATTCAAATTACTCATCATTCTACTGGCTTATTCCTTTCACAGTCTAAGTATGTTTCTGATTTGCTTCACAAGACTGATATGGGTCTTTCAAAACCGTGTAATACCCCTTGTCTGCCTTATACCAGGTTACTTAAAGATGATGGAAAACCCTTTCATGATGCAGCTTTGTATCGAAGTGTGGTAGGGGCTCTGCAATATCTTACATTTACAAGACCCGACATTGCTTTCTCTGTGCATCAAGTGTGCCAGTTTATGCACTGTCCCATGGAATCTCATTTTCTCGCTGTGAAGCGAATTCTCAGATATCTGCAAGGCACAATGGATTATGGTATTCATCTAAGCAAAGGGGATTTATGTTTAACTGCATTCAGTGATGCTGACTGGGCTGGGGATCCAAATGACAAGCGGTCTACTACGGGTTTGGTGGTCTATTTGGGGTCTAGTCCCATCTCTTGGTCCTCTAAGAAACAAAATACCGTTTCTAAATCTTCCACTGAAGCTGAGTACCGAGCACTTTCCTCCACTGCTGCCGAGATTGACTGGATCACTCAACTTCTGCAGTTTATTCGAATTGATGTCTCCTGTCCAGTCACTCTTTTCTGTGACAATCTTTCTGCTATCGCCTTGGCTTATAATCCTGTTATGCACCAACGGACAAAGCACATTGAAGTTGATATTCATTTTGTTCGAGAAAGGGTTGCCAAGAAGTTACTTCAACTCCAGTTTGTTTCTTCTAATGAACAATTTGCTGATATTCTTACCAAGGGCTTGTCTACTCCCTTATTCCGAACCCATTGTTCCAATCTCAGGTTGAGCAAAACTCCTCCTGTGATTGATGGGGGATGATAACAGTATACAAAGCAAGCTTAATAGCTTGTGATCGTGTGGTTGTAATAGTGACAAGTGTAGTCATCATGTAATCTTTGTAATAGCTTAGAAAGTAAGCAATCTAATTAGATATATACTTCACATAACCATCATTGTACTGATATGAAAAACAAGAGAAATAAAGAAAGTATCTTCTCTGTCTAAAAATTCTCTTTCTCTCTCTTCGTATAACTATTTCTTCTTCTGCAAGAATATATTCTCTCTGTAACTGTTGGTATGTTCACAAATCCAACCGTATGTGGTCGTTTAACTTTTTTATTGTACTTTATCCTTCATTGTTGAATTAAGATTGAACGGTAAGTGACCACAATTTTCATAGACCCTTAAGTCTAGAAGAACGAGACTCGTATATTCTCCACAAATTATTTTTGAGATGTGATTTTTAGATATTTTTTTAGCTTGTCATACATTACTTTTGTATTTTTAACTATCAAATTCAATAAATTAAACGAAACTAGCGAGCATAATTAAATATGAGTGTGTGTTTATTAATTTCCATTATCTTTGCATCCTTATTAATCTTAGGATGCGTCTTGCTTTTGTTAGCCTTAGTTTAGCACGACAGACCCTATCTGTCATATAGTTGAAACAAATTCACCGACCATTTTTTGGAGAGATTTTTCAATGTGACCAATATACGGGATGATATATCACGTGTCACTATACAAATGACGTGTTATGTGTGTTAAAAAGTTAATAACTTAAAAAAAAAAAGTTCCTATCACTTACATAAAAACACGTAGTGTACCATCTGTGTTCTCACTTAGACCCAATAGTTTTTGACACGACACGAAAACAACACGAAAATAACGGGTTTCAGGTCAACACGATAACTAATCGGGTCATTATCGGATGACCCGTTAATAACGGGTATACACGCGGGTAACGCGTGGGTAACCCGTTTCGACCTTTTAAGAATTTTTTTTTTTGATAATTTTAAAGTTTAATTTCTAAAAGATTTATTTTAAAATATAATAGCCATATTAATGTCACAGCCCGTCCCGAATAATTAATTTTCGATGACGTGAAATGACAGTTTTTTCCTTGGACGGGGAAATTGTAGTGTGTATGTGTGACATATTGAGACTTAGAGTTTATTGTGTGGTTTTGGATTGGTGACCACGTGGATGACACACACACCACACCCACTCCCTCTCCCTTCCTTCCCTTGCCCTCATCTCTCTCGGACTCACTCTCTCTTTCTTCTTGTACGGACAACACCAAGGATCTCTCAAAACTCACAGATCAAGGAAGAAAATAGTACTATTGTGTTCGTGAGGACCCTACGAGTTCAAAGGTACCAATTTCAGGTAAGGATTCCTTCGAAAACTCGTGAACCCGAAATTCATTTTTCATGCACTATTCATGTGGACATAAAACTTGTGTTTCAGAAGATTTCAAGCTCACAGGGAGCTTTAAGAGGTCCTAAGGAAGCTCGGGGTAGTTCGTTGGAAGAGTTTGGACGTCGGAAGGCCGAGATCGAAGGTTTTCAAAGTTGACCGGATTATCGAGCTTCCTCAGGTAAAATCTAGTGGATTTCAAGGCTTAAAAATGGTATAACATGATTCTACACGTTGCTAGCTTTCCAATTGTTCAAATTTCATAAGTTTTGGTGAAGAAATGAGTGAGAACAAAGGGTTTAAAGTTTTACCCAGTTTTCCGGCGACCGGCGACTCGCCGGAGAAGATGACGGCATATTTCGTCAGTTTGGATGGAATATGTTGACGCCATCAGTCAGTTTTAACAAAATCTGTTAGGCTTTAACGGAATATTCCCTAACGGTGGTTAGGGAATCCGTCAGGTTTGGCCGCGCGTGGGGGCGCGTTTTGCCATGCCCTTGCCGGCGCGTGGGAGATCGAAAAATTTATCTAAAAATTTGGGGTTGTTCCTGAGGTTGTGTAGGTCACTGTGGTATATTCATATACCCATTTTGAGCTATGTATGAGAAGTTATTAGCTAGTTTTGCCTATGTGCTTTAAAATAACGTTTTTATAGTTAATTCGCATATAGGTGAAGCTTATCCCGAGGACGAGCGTATCCACGGGCGACTCGGGGGCTACGACCCTTCGACATATCAGTGAGTGGGCTTTTGGTTTTCAATATATATTTATATACTTGTTATTTTCCTAGAAAAATATGTTTACATGATAATATGCCATAAATGCCATGCATATACAATTATGTTTCATGTATGACTTGGTGCGTGATTCCTTATATATATAAATGTGGTGCTGTGGAGGCACATGTAAGTTTAGGTAAGTTATGTTTGGTTATGTGAATCGTCGATGATGTGATATATGATTGAATAATGTTGAGCTCATAAAACTGCACCTAGGGTGATTGTGATTTAGCCAGAGATATGAAGTACATGCCTGTTTATTTACGTCACCTCCCGCACTATATGCTCAAATTGGATCCAACTTAAGTGCACAGTCTTGTCGTACATACCTTATTTATGGTTCCGACTCGTAGGTGACTAGCGAATTATCGTCCGGCCATTATGAGAGAACATAATTGAGCATAATTATATTACACCCAATCTTGTCGTATAGACCCCTTTTTAGTGGTTCCGACTTATGTACAGTATGTTGCCGTATAGGTCATTGTAGTAACTCCGGCTAGAGTAGCTTTGAGCTATGAATTCAGCCGTACAGACTACCACAGGGGTTCCGGCTAACATGTTATATTTCTATGAAATTATTCTTACCTGAATTGCTTATTCTGTTATATCTTGGCATGGCATACATATGAATATGATTATTTGAAGCATGAATTGAATTGATATGATTTCATATATATTTATGTATATGCTTATATCTTGATTATGGGAAAAATTATACATGTTTTACAGCGAGGGGTTAGATATGTTGATAAAGAAAATGATTTTGTAAAACATTTGTTTTTGCCCACTCACGTTTTCTGTTTTGCGCCCCTCCAGGTTTTAAGTAAGCTTGCTGTTGGTGGCTTGAGGACGTCGGCAGTTCTGACCTACCTAAATAATAGTAGGACATTTCTGGTACTGTATAACTAGTACTTGTCCTACTGGACTGCACCTAGACTTACTATGCTCTGATTAGGAGTATTTACGTTTGTAACTAACTCCTATCACTTCCTGTTTAGTAGTGCACTCTAGTAATTTGGTTTTTAATTATTCGTATAATTCTTATCTCTATTGCTTCCGTACTGTGCACATGACTACGTCACTCTCACGTGACGGCCAGCATGCCTTAATCTCGGTCGCGGTGTGTCAGTTTGGTATCAGAGCCTAGGTTTAGCAGTCCTGTATAATTCTTGAATATTCTAATCCTTGTGATGTCTTATGTCAGAACTATGCTGCCTCGTAGAGAGCCCCGTCAATCAGCTGAATCTAGTTTCCCTGATATTGCTCAATTAGGAGAAGCTATAGTTTCTGCCATTCAGACAGCATTCCGTACTCCTCAGAGGACACCTCTTGAGACAGTTCATAATCTGAAGTTGACTCACTTAATGGGAAATGAAGGTCATGAGGGGGCAGAAAAATGGCTGAATCATGTGGAGAAGACCTAGTCAGGGGAATCTTTCCTCTTATAGGTGGGTTGAGACGACTACCTGGTTTTTGGGAGAACAGCCTGCATCCTGGTGGAGGTAGGAGTCTTACCAGATGACCCCAGAAGAGATTGCGGACTGGGGAATGTTTAAGGAGCTGTTTCGGAAAAGGTTCATTCCTCCTGCGTATATCGATTTTAAGAAACAGAAGTTTACTCATCTGAGGCAAGGAAAGATGTCCGCTAATGAGTATTACAGAATGTTTACTGATTTGTCGAGATATGATCCGGAGGTTGCTGATAATCTGGTAGAGATGCTTCGCCGTTTCAGTTTGGGTACTAAGAAGTAATGGAGTTCCATAGCGACATCGACTCACTGTGCCTCTTACCAGGAGTTTTATGAGATTTTACTGAGGATTGAGGCCTCATAAAACATGCCTAGTGAGAGTGAGGATGAGGAAGGAAAGAATGGGGGTTGGAGACGAGATGACAAAGGAAAAAGGCAAGCATTTCAGGGACCCCGCAAGACCCAAAACTTTAAGATGAGTGGTGGCAGTTCCAGCTCTTCCAGCGGATGATTGAGTACTAATATGCAGAGGAGAGGTGGTAGATTCACTGGAGGCCTGAGGTTCCAGAGGTAGAGATATTTTGATGGTTCAGGGGGATCTGGTGCTCCCTTATGCCACATGTGTAATAATCGGCATTTTGGGGAGTGTAGGAGAGGCAGCAATGGATGTTTTACTTGTGGACAGATGGGTCATAGGGCTGCTCAATGCCCTCAGAATCAGTATAAACCTCAGCAACCTTCTTTCCCACCACCTGCACCGACCCAGCAAGCTTCAGGATCTGGTGGTTATTCTCGGACTGGACGAGGAAGTGCCTACCACTATCAGGGTGACGCCGCTCCCTACACCTCAGGATAGCAACAGTACTCTCAGGATCCTCAGTATTAGGGAGAATCTATGTCTTATCAGCCACATTCAGCCGGAGGATCTCAGTGGTACCAAGGGGGACAGTCCAGCAGGGAGAGATTGCTACTAGTAGTGCAGGATCTTCGAGGCAGTCGGGTCAGCAGAGGCAGGGACGTGGTGTTCATGCTAACACAGGTCGCGGTGGAGGACAACAAAATCAGTGGCGTATCCATAACATGTCACTGCAAGATGCCCAGAATAATCCAGATTTAATTATGGGTACGTTAAATATTCTTGGTCATTTTGCTAGAGTATTAATTGATTGTGGTGCTACACATTCTGTTATTTCTCATACATTTGCTCAAGTGACACAACCTCATCCTACACCTCTAGGATATAATTTAGAATTTTCTATGTCTAGAAGGGATAGATGTTTTGTGGATCGGGTATATCCAGGATGTCCAGTGATAATAGAGGATATTATGTTGGCTAATCTTATGCCGTTGGATATTATGGATTTTGATGTGATTTTGGGCACTGATTGGTTGCACTATAATCGTGCCAAGATAGATTGTTATGGGAAGACAGTCACATTTCATTGTCCTGGATTACCTGAAGTTACATTTGTAGGAGAGCCTAGTGGGGTGAGGCATGGTATTATTTCAGCCATGAAAGCAAAGAGATTGTTGTCGAAAGATTGTCAGGGATATTTGGCTCATGTGGTGTTGAATGATGATGCTCATAGTAGTGTGGAAGATGTTCCGGTGGTCAGATATTTTCCGGATGTATTCTCTGAGGATTTGCCTGGATTGCCGCCAGATAGAGAGGTGGAGTTTGTTATTGATCTGCTTCCAGGTACGAATCCTATATCCTTAACTCCTTGTAGAATGGCTCCTGCTGAATTAAGGGAATTGAAAGTCCAGTTGCAAGAGTTAGTGGATAAAAGTTTTATTCAGCCGAGTACTTCACCTTGGGGAGCTCCAGTTTTATTTGTGAGGAAGAAAGATGGAACTTTGAGGCTGTGCATTGATTACAAGCAATTGAATCAGGTAACCATTAAGAACCGTTATCCATTGCCTCGTATAAACGATTTATTTGATCAACTAAGAGGTGCCTGCGTATTTTCTAAAATTGACTTGAGGTCGGGATACTATCAGTTGAAGATTAAAAATGAAGATGTCCCTAAAACCGCATTCAAGACTCGATATGGTCATTATGAGTTTCTTGTGATGCCATTCGAGTTAACTAATGCACCAACAACTTTTATGGATTTGATGAATTGAGTATTCCAGCCATATTTGGACAGGTTTGTTATTGTCTTCATTGACGATATTCTGGTATACTCTAAGTCTAAGGCTGAGCATGCTAGACATCTGAAGTTGGTGTTGAGCAGTTTGAGGGAACACCAACTATATGCTAAGTTTAGCAAATGTGAATTCTGGTTGAATCAAGTAGCATTTTTGGGACATGTCATTTCCGCTCAAGGCATTCAAGTGGATTCTCAGAAAGTGGCAGTTGTGGAGAATTGGGAGCAACCTCGAACCGTCACCGAGGTACGGAGTTTTCTTGGCTTATCAGGTTATTATAGACGGTTCGTTAAGGATTTTTCAGTAATGCTCTGCCATTGACGAGGTTGACTCGAAATGATGTGAAGTTTGAGTGGGATAATAAATGTGAGCAAAGTTTCCAGCAACTGAAGTACTACCTCACTTATGCGCCTGTTCTAGCACTTCCAGATGATAGCGGTAATTATGAGGTTTATAGTGATGCTTCTCTGAATGGTTTGGGTTCTGTATTGATGCAACATGGTAGGGTAATTGCTTATGCTTCGAGACAGTTGAAACCTCACGAGAAGAATTACCCTACACATGATTTGGAGTTAGCAACTATCATCTTTGCTTTGAAGATTTGGAGACATTATCTTTATGGTGAGAAATGTAAGATCTTTACAGATCATAAGAGTCTTCAGTATTTGTTTACTCAGAGAGATCTTAATCTTCGACAGCGGAAGTGGATTGAGTTACTTAGTGACTATGATTGCACGATTGAGTATCATCCTGGTCGTGCAAATGCAGTGGCGGATGCACTTAGTAGAAAGACTCCAGCCAGACTTAATGCCATCTATGATTGTCATGTTCATCTCATAGCAGATTTGAGGTCCACTGGAGTGGAACTAGGAGTGGAAGATCAAGAAGAAGCCTTGCTTGCTAATTTTCAGGTTAGGCCAATTTTAATTGATCGTGTGCTTGAGGCTCAGATGATTGATGAGGAGACCCAAGAAATAATTCAAGCAAGGAACCAAGGCAAAAAGAAAGATTTTGGGATTCGAGAAACTGATGGCATGCTTATGCAGGAAAGCAGAATGTATGTGCCGAATAATGCAGAGTTAAAGAAAGAAATTTTGGATGAAGCACATATTTCGGCATATGCGATGCATCCAGGAGGCACTAAGATGTATCATACCATTAGACCATTTTATTATTGGCCAGGTATGAAAAGAGAAATTGCCGAATATGTGAGTAGGTGTGCCATTGGCCAACAGGTTAAAGCTGAAAGGAAGAAGCCGTTTGGGTTGATGCAGCCACTTCCCGTTCCACAGTGGAAATGGGAAAATATTACTATGGATTTTGTGTACAAGCTTCCTCGCACACAAAATGGTTATGACGGCATTTGTGTGGTAGTTGATCGGCTTACTAAGTCAGCACATTTTATTCTAGTAAGGGAGAAGTATTCGTTAAGCCGATTAGCTAAGTTGTTTATATCATAGATTGTGAAGTATCATGGTGTGCCAGTTAATATTATCTCGGATCGGGATCCTAGATTTACTTCCAAGCTCTTGGTACGAGATTGCTTTATAGTACGACATATCACCCTCAGACAGATGGACAATCTGAGAGGACCATTCAGACATTAGAGGATATGTTGAGATCTTCAGTGCTGTAGTTTGGAGATAGTTGGCATGATTGTTTGGATTTGATGGAGTTCGCCTACAACAACAGTTATCATTCGAGTATTGGTATGGCACCATTTGAGGCACTTTATGGGAAATCTTGTCGTACGCCTCTATGTTGGTCAGAGGTTGGCGAAAGAGTTTTAGTGGGCCCTGAGATTGTGGATGTGACTGCTCAAAATGTTCAGGTAATTAAGTCTAACCTGAAAGCGGCCCAAGATCGACAAAAGAGCTTAGCAGACAAGCATGCCACTGATCGGAAGTATGATCTAGGTGATTAGGTATTTCTGAAGCTATCACCTTGGAAAAGTGTTGTACGATTTGGAAAGAAAGGAAAGTTGAGTCCTAGGTACATTGGACCATATATGATCACCGAGCGAGTCGGTGAAGTTGCTTACATGCTTGAGTTGCCTCCCGAGTTGTCCAAGGTGCACACTGTATTTCATGTTTCGATGCTTCGACATTATGTTTCAGATCCTTCACATGTGATTCCTACTCAACCCTTGGAAATCAATTCGGACTTGACTTATGATGAAGAACCAGTGACTCTTTTGGATTGGAAGGACAAAGAACTGAGGAACAAGACAGTTCGTTTGGTAAAAGTGTTATGGAGAAATCATTCAGTGGAGGAAGCTACTTGGGAAACAGAGGATCGGATGAGAGAGATGTATCCACGCTTGTTTTATGATTATTAGTGGATGTAGTGGTTGTATGTAATTTCGAGGAAGAAATTTTATAAGGTGGGGAGATTGTCACAGCCCGTCCCGAATAATTAATTTTCGATGACGTGAAATGACAGTTTTATCCTTGGACGGGGAAATTGTAGTGTGTATGTGTGACATATTGAGACTTAGAGTTTATTATGTGGTTTTGGATTGGTGACCACGTGGATCACACACACACTACACCCATTCCCTCTCCCTTCCTTCCCGTGCCCTCATCTCTCTCGGACTCACTCTCTCTTTCTTCTTGTACGGACAACACCAAGGACCTCTCAAAACTCACAGATCGAGGAAGAAAATAGTAGCATTGTGTTCGTGAGGACCATACGAGTTCAAAGGTACCAATTTCAGGTAAGGATTCATTTGAAAACTCGTGAACCCGAAATTCATTTTTCATGCACTATTCATGTGGACGTAAAACCTTGTGTTTCAGAAGATTTCAAGCTCACAGGGAGCTTTAGGAGGTCCTAAGGAAGCTCGGGGTAGTTCGTTGGAAGAGTTTGGACGTCGGAAGACCGAAATCGAAGGTTTTCAAAGTTGACCGGATTATCGAGCTTCCTCAGGTAAAATCTAGTGGATTTCAAGGCTTAAAAATGGTATAACGTGATTCTACACGTTGCTAGCTTTCCAATTGTTCAAATTTCATAAGTTTTGGTGAAGAAATGAGTGAGAACAAAGGTTTTAAAGTTTTACCCAGTTTTCCGACGACTGGTGACTCGCCGGAGAAGATGACGACATATTCCGTCAGTTTGGACGGAATATGCTGACGCCATCAGTCAGTTTTAACAGAATCTGTTAGGCTTTAACGGAATATTCCCTAACGGTGGTTAGGGAATCCGTCAGGTTTGGCCGCGCGTGGGGGCGCGTTTTGCCGTGCCCTTGCCGGCGTGTGGCTGCGCGTGGGAGCTCGAAAAATTTATCTAAAAATTTGGGGTTGTTCCTGAGGTTGTGTAGGTCACTGTGGTATATTCATATACCCATTTTGAGCTATGTATGAGAAGTTATTAGCTAGTTTTGCCTATGTGCTTTAAAATAACGTTTTTATAGTTAATTCGCATATAGGTGAAGCTTATCCTGAGGACGAGCGTATCCACGGGCGACTCGGGGGCTACGACCCTTCGACATATCAGTGAGTGAGCTTTTGGGTTTCAGTATATATTTATATACTTGTTATTTTCCCGGAAAAATATGTTTACATGATAATATGCCATAAATGCCATGCATATACAATTATGTTTCGTGTATGACTTGGTGCGTGATACCTTATATATATATGTGGTGATATGGAGGCACATGTAAGTTCAGGTAAGTTATGTTTGGTTATGTGAATCATCGATGATGTGATATATGATTGAATAATGTTGAGCTCATAAAACTGCACCTAGGGTGATTGTGATTTAGCCAGAGATATGAAGTACATGCCTGTTTATTTACGTCATCTCCCGCACTATATGCTCAAATTGGATGCAACTTAAGTGCACAGTCTTGTCGTACATACTTTTTTTATTGTTCCGACTCGTAGGTGACTAGCGAATTATCGCCCGGCTATTATGAGAGAACAGAATTGAGCATAATTATATTACACCCAATCTTGTTGTACATACCCCTTTTTAGTGGTTCCGATTTATCTACAGTATGTTGCCGTATAGGTCATTGTAGTGACTCCGGCTAGAGTAGCTTTGAGCTATGAATTCAGCCGTACAGACTACCACAGGGTTCCGGCTAACATGTTATATTTCTATGAAATTATTCTTACATGAATTGCTTATTCTGTTATATCTTGGCATGGCATACATATGAATATGATTATCTGAAGCATGAATTGAATTGATATGATTTCATATATATTTATGTATATGCTTATATCTTGATTCTGGGAAAAATTATACATGTTTTACAGCGAGGGATTATATATGTTGATAAAGAAAATGATTTTGTAAAACATTTGTTTTTGCCCACTCACGTTTTCTGTTTTGCGCCCCTCCAGGTTTTAAGTAAGTTTGCTGTTGGTGGCTTGAGGGCGTTGACAGTTCTGACCTACCTAAATAATAGTAGGACATTTCTCGTACTGTATAACTAGTACTTGTCCTACTTGACTGCACCTAGACTTACTATGCTCTGATTATGAGTATTTACGTTTGTAACTAACTCCTATCACTTCCTGTTTAGTAGTGCACTCTAGTAATTCGGTTTTTAATTATTCGTATAATTCTTATCTCTAATGCTTCCGCACTGTGGACATGGCTACGTCACTTTCACGTGACGGCCAACATGCCTTGATCTTGGTCGGGGTGTGTCAATTAATATATACAATATATTCTATATTAATATATAGTTTTGTATTATTATTCTATATAAGTTAAAAAAAAAAGTTTTAGTCATTATTTTTTTTATTATGAGAGTTCCTTATTATCATTACTAGGATAAAATTTACTTAACATGTTGTTGTCCAAAATTAAAATAAACTAGTATAATATTTGTATAGGCAAGAACTAAGAAGACATACATACAAGTATGAAAAATGTGAAAGAATATATAAACACTCGTGATTCATCATTATTCCTCCACGAGTAGATAATGATTACACTTACATTATCGTTTAGATTTTTAAAACCCTCCAAACCCTCATGAATAATGTTTTTTATTTGAGGGGAAAATTAATAAAATTAATAATAATTATTGTAGAAGTGTAAAAAATGTAAAAAAAATATACAATCACTATTGACTTATAGTGACAAGCTTTACAACTTTCATGAAGGGGTCAGCTTCGAAATCCAACACTATAATCCATAAAACCTTAAGTTTATATTTAACCGTCGATTTTCGTTTACGCTTTATTCTTCTTACAAAATTTCATTTTTTTAATTTTCCTTTTTGAAAACATGATCATCTGGCGGATGTAAGAAGATGAACGGTTCAAATATTTGATATCACATTTCGTTATTTACGGTTAACTGAAATATGAGTCGATGTCATATAGTTTGTAGAAACTTTATAAACATCAAGCAATATTTTCACTAACCGTAAAATTCTGAATATAATATCAACGATCCAAACCATTCATCTTCCTGCATCCTCTAATAGATCATGTTTTCAAAAAAGAAAATTTGAAAAGACAAAATTTGATGAGAACAATAAAGCGTAAATGTAAACAATAATCAACGGTTAAATTTTTATCTATAATTTATATGATTATAGTGGCGAATTTCGAAGTTAAGCTCTTCATGAAGGTTGTAAAGCTTGTCATTACGAGCGTTTATATATTTTTCTATATTTTTTACACTTCTCCATTAATTAAAAAACTATTAAAGACTTTATTTAAATAACTGCCGTAAGATAAATGAAAGTAAATCTGTACCGTTGGATTCTATTTCACTTATATTATTAGAACTTTTTTGGACGAAAAACCCCTTCTCTATTCCAATATTTTCCAATTTTACCATTTGATCAATTTAGGTAAGCGAAAATATACTTAAAAGAAAAATGCGTTTCTATGTTTTGGATGTCACAATATGGTATGGACACGAACACAGAAAACATAACACGAATGCTAGGTCTATTCTCACCACAATGAATTTTTTTTTCTTCCATTTTTTGGGGGTTGGAGGTATGGAGTAGGATTCTCTTTTTTTTTTTTTTTTCCCGTTCCCTTCCCTTCTCTCTTATTTGAACGGTCACGGTTAAGTCACATCAACATCTTATATTAATTTTTTTATAGAAAAAAAACAAAATAAAAAAACTGTGAGAGAAGAGAATAGAAGGGGATGACAAGAGAAAGAGAGAGAATCCTGATCCGGGAGGTATGGCCCCAAAACGTTCGTTATGTTCACATACACTTTTGTTTGTAGGAATTTTAAAGAAAAGCTCTCGGTACGAAAAATAACATTTTTAAACTAAAAAGTCAATTTTAATATTATTCACTTTACCTTTAATTTTATTATTAAAACTCAAAGTTTTCAATTCATTTTTATTAATTTTTATTTTGTTTCCCTCTAATTGTCAATTCCCATCACATGAAAATCGTGCGAAACTACCTCCTTAAATTATTTTGAAATCTGGACCCCACAACTAACCATATCCACCGACCCCTGATTTATTATTATATTAAAAAAAAAAAATCTACGCCTATAGTATTATTTCTCTAATAAAAATAAGACTTACGTGTTGCAGACAATTTGTTAGTGCGTTCAAATTGCAAGAGGAGCATGAATCACATGCATCCAACGGTAATATAATATTATCCTGTTTATATAATCCTAAAAGGCAATGAGCTTACGTGGTACGCGGGGAAGCATATCTCCGCAGTGCACCGCCACTCCATACGATCACACCTCAACACATTTCCCTCTCCCCGCTCCCCTCTACATATCTGCCGCTGTACGCGCGTTTCTCCCAACCTAAATTCAAACCCATACTCGACAAGGAAAGTCGAGAGCAGAGCTAGAGAGAGAAAGCAACGGCATGTCGTTTGGAGTGGAGTTTGCGTTGCCTCCGGAGGACCACGAAGATGCCAACAAGGAACGGCTGGATTTGGTTGATCCAGCGGCTCCGAACTTGTCACTTTCGAGCGGGACTCTTCTCAGAGCGGCGGTGGCTCTCAAGGATCAGGTACGTATTCACCTCACTTCTTCAATTTATTTACTTTTAACTAATCTTGCTTAATTAGCTCCATCATTAATTAATTAACTAAAATTTTACTTATAATTTCCCAGCTTTTTAAAGATTAAAAAGATTAAAGCTTTAATTTTTTTTTCGTTTTGAGAATATAGGTGGTGCAGGCTACATGGGAAGGAGGACATGGTTCGGGTACGCCTACGGGTATGGTTTTGGATCCGACAGTGTATACGGGTCTCCTTGGTACGGCTTTTACGTGCTTGAGGTCGCATGAGGCCACCGGTAACCGGCAGGACTTGCTGCTCTGCGCTGATATCGTCGACAAGTGCGGGGCCATCGCACCTGCGTCCAGCGGGTAATAAATTTATTTATTTTTTATTTTTTTAACAAACGATTATAAGTGACCTTTTATGAAAGGAAAAACAAAAAAAAAGTAGGTGAGAAACCTTCATGGAACAAACACGCGGCAGTTCGAGTATAATAGTACATTCTTACATGATGAGAAATGTTAAAAAGACTATTTCAAAATAGAATTCTTTATAAACTTTCTGTCATCTCATAATTTAACGTTAATTCTTGTATCAATATTATAAAACGGAAAAACATATGGTGACAAAAAATCCATAAAGAGATCTACTTTTGTGAAAGCCTCCTTAGCATTTCTCTTTTTACATATAGTGAAACTTATAGGACCTGGCTTCTCTTCCCTCCCATTCTCGTACACTCTTATCCCCTCATATTTTGTGCGGTTACGGTTAAGCCACGTTAACATTTTATATTGATTTTTTATAGAGATAATAAGATAAAAAATAATAGTGATATAAAATGTTGACGTGGTTTAACCGTGACCGCACAAATAAGAGGGGATGAGAGTGTACGAGAACCGAGAGGGCAGAGAAGCTAGGTCCAAACTTATATGTATAATTAGACCTGACGCCATGATATAGGTAACCCTACTCTCGTAGAGTACACATAATCTTATGGTAAACTGTGATAACTTATATTATTTTTAAGTAATAATTCAATCATCATCAATCACGTCATCTGATTTAAAAAATATAATATAAATTGATGGTCTCCGTACTATTAATATGTGAATGAGTTGGGTTTGTGAGTTGGGGGTTGGTTTTCCTCAACTATTCAATGTATGTTAAGTGATACGTTTTAAATATAAATTTCATTTCATCTAGTGTGTTTTAAATTTTATGCCTATGTGCTAAAATCGACAACGCTTTTTATTGTTAAGAAGGATGCGCGGTTTGAATAAATCAAAGAGATTCATCGATCGCAGAAGGAGAAAACGAGTGTGATATCACTACCGAATGTGATTAAGTAAGCAGTGTCTTTGATTGATTGGCAATGTTGCTTTTATGCAGGCACGTGACTTTTTTATGTGGTAGGGGAGGAGTCTACGCCCTAGGAGCTGTGGTGGCTGGTTTGATGGGGGACCATGAAAGATGTGGCCTCTATTTGAACCTGTTTCTTGAGGTATTTATATCTAACTCATATTCCCAACTCTGTCCTTTTTTTAGTATTATGAAGCTCTCTCTCTCATATTTGGTTTTTGGATACTTACTTGATAAATATCTCACAACTGGAATAAGCACTACTCATCTCAAGACAGATGGTGTCATTTATAACCCCTTTTTATTTTTCACATTATGTTAATATTTGTTTTTTGATTCTCTTCGATTTATTTGGCTCAACGATCAGAAATTGAGAATGATGTGTAAAACGTAAAAAAGGGTGTGTGGATAACACAGCCCTATCAAATATGGGAAATAGTTTAATTAGCAATTTTAGTTCATTAGCAATGCTAAATAGTGTCTATTTACATGTTTAAGGGCATGTTTACTTACTAGGAATAGGTTTGGAATCATTTTGATTCTTGAGTGTCATGCGTTTACTAAAATATGGGTACACGAGTCATTTCACTACTTAACATTTCCATGCGCTTACTTATACATAAGTAATAAAAAAACTGCAAGATTTCCCTTAAGATGAGTAATCAAATACCTAAAGATAAGTAATCAGATCGACTGAAGGAGAGTAGTTGATTTGATTCCCTTTTCTTAAAAATATATATTCTTTCGCCAAAACCATCAAAAGTCCGATATGTTAGTTGTACGGAAAATGAACCCCAACTGTGTGCTAATCTTCTATTCAACTTCCCAAACAACCTTATCACCCTAACTTGCTTTGTTTTAATTCTTTAATTAATTGGACTTTGGAGCATCTACTTTGCGAAATAGTTGAGTAATTGCCTCGAAAGTCTAATCAAAGTAGATTGTGTTCTTGTAATTTATCATTGTATTTTTTTGGAATTAGTCATATGCATACTTCAAGGGAGAGCTAATTAATAACAGTTTAGGGATTTACCTAGTGCTTGCACTAAGGAATCCTCACAACCTCAAATGAGGACTCTAGAATTCACGCGTATTCATTAAAAATACTTAGCACTACGGTGTAGTGATATTCCTCTTCACTTGTAAGTGAGAAGTCTTAGGTTCAATTCTCTCCAAAATCGAATTTTAACCACATTATTGCTAGCCCAGTGTACATAATAATTTAGAGTACCAATAACAAAACTCTAAAATTATATGTGGACGCGTCCACAAAACCGGAAGTCTTTTGACCCCATGCGGTCAATGTGAAATTTCCTGGTGTGGACCTAGACTTAGGTAGATAGGTGGAAACATATTTGCGGTTTTAACAGTTGGTTGGACGCCATATGACATTACTTAGAAATTCAATTGAAAACTTCCTGACAAAAGATAGTGAGATTTTCGTTTTTATATAACTTTCTTTGTGTGCTCTACTAAAAACATATGAAATTTATTTTTGAGAAAGTGGGGGTGGGCATAGGTTGGTTCGGCTCGGGTTGGACTCCCATCCGTCATCCCTAAAAGTTTGGGTTGGTATATTTGGAACCCATAAAAGCTACTCAAGTAAATGGACAAACCAACTCACCCAAATGATTTTAGGCGGGTTGGGTTGCACGGGTTCCACGGGCTGGACATAATGCATTTTTTCTTAGTTCTATTGTGAATACGAGTGACCAATATTCAAGGCCAATGTTATATTACATGCAAATTATGTGGATTTGGTGGTATAGAATCACCACCTATGACAGTACATCATTCAAATCGAGAATTGAATTTTATGAATAAGACGGTTTCAATCGGGTTAATAATATTCTAACCCATTGTGACCTACCTATTAAGCAGGTTGGTCGGGTTTTCACTCAAAAATAGTTTTTAAAGCTTAGATCCCAACCCAACCCAAGTATTCTAAATCATTTCGGTTAGGTTAGTCGGTTGACCCACTAAAATGGTCACCCCTAACAGAAAGTGAGATTACGTGTCAATAAATTAGTCTGCTACTAATTTGTTGGGATAACTCCCATATTCAAGACCAAAAAAAAAAAAAAAAGAGTTGAGATATGACGTGGTGAAATAGTTACATGAAAAAATCTCTTATTTGTAGCTTCTGCAATGTTTTCCCTCGCTAATACCTATTTGGTTGACTTTGTACAGGTGGCACAAGAGAAGGCCTTGTCTGTTGGGCCAGAGGAAGGTGGTTTTGGAATGTCGTACGACCTTCTCTACGGGAGAGCTGGGTTTTTATGGGCAGCTTTGTTCATAAACAAGTATCTTGGACAGGACAAGTTGCCAAGTGATCTTCTAATGCCTGTTGTGGATGCTGTGTTAGCTGGTGGTAGGGCGGGCGCATCTCATGACCTGTCCTGCCCACTTATGTACAGATGGCACGGGACTAGGTACTTGGGGGCAGCCAATGGCGTGGCCGGAATTTTGCAAGTGCTGCTTCACTTCCCACTTTGTAATGAGGATGCAGAAGATGTGAAGGCAACTCTTAGATATATGATGGCTAATAGGTTCCCTCATAGTGGAAACTACCCCTCAAGTGAAGGAAACCCTAGAGACAAGTTTGTGCAGTGGTCTCATGGTGCATCTGGCATGGCCATAACCTTGTGCAAGGCATCTCAGGTTCGTGTGGCGGCTCTTTCATAAATTTACTCTTCTTAATGCAATTCTCACAGTGGGTAGTCAAAGATCGTTTAGTTTAGTGAGACCTAGTATTCACTTTGTTTGAGTAAGTCCTCGATGCTAATATCATGTACAACGTTTGTCGAATTATAACAAAACGAGCTAGTACTAATAGTGCATGAGCCTTTACCATAACAGTGATCAAATGAAGTTGATGTGGTAACTAAACTTCTGTTATTTTGGAGAGAAATTAATGGTTTATGAAAATAATGCGTGTTTTCTATTTAGACCACCTTGTTAGTAATGTGGGCCGAAAATATAATCGCTGTAGCATTTTCCTTTAGCAAGCTTCAAAGTATTGATGTCTGTCGATTACCTATTTAAATTTTTTGCAAGATGCATTCAGAGTCATTTGTGATGCTCGACCTTCTCACATATATATCCCAAATCCTCAAAGTTTTTCAAGACCAAAAGGATGGTCCTTGTATGTGTGTATTTTCTGTCTGTCTGCAAGAATATGAGTTAACAGCGGTTCCTGTCCTTTCTTCTTCAGGTGTTTCCAGGTGATCAGGAATTTTGTGACGCTGCAATAGAAGCAGGAGAAGTTGTTTGGAAGAACGGTTTACTGAAGAAGGTAGGACTTGCTGACGGTGTGGCTGGGAATGCTTATGCCTTCCTTTCTCTATATCGTCTGACTGGAGAGAGCATATACGAAGAGAGAGCAAAGGCATTTGCAAGCTTCTTGTATCATAATGCTGGAGAGTTTTCGATTGCAGGACGCACTCATGGGGTCGAATATGTCTACTCTCTTTTTCAAGGTCTTGCTGGAACAGCTTGCCTCTGGTTTGATCTTCATGTGCCCGAAAATTCTAGGTTTCCGGGTTATGAACTGTAATAAATTGTGAAAAGTTACGAGATTTATTAGTATATGACTATAGCCTGACATGTATATATAGATGTGAACTCAAGTAAGACACCCTAATATTAAGGCCCAACTTGTTTTGGTGTGAGAGTATCTATAAGATGAAGTTGCTGCCAGAGGAATCAGTGGTGGAAATGATGTTAATTGTTAAGGCACAGTTTGACAACTATTTCGTCTTATTCATTTTTGTTGTAAATGTATATGACCTGTTGGAACTAAATTTAAGCACCGCAGCTGAGAGAGGACCTGTGGCAAACCCGACTACCTATAAAAGAACAAACAACCACGATTAACCTAAAGTACCGATAGGGTACCTACTAAAGATTTTCCGACGGTCAAGTTAGTAAGCAGTTGTTTGGATCAAAACTTGAACTTTGGGCTTAAGGGGGAGTTGGCCCAAAAGGCAGCCTAAAGAGAAGAGGAATTCGGAGCCCAGTCGAAGCCCATGCGAAGTCCAGACGGTAGGAGAGGCCATTTTTCTGACTAGGTGCAGACCATGTGAACCACTTGCCCACCTACCCAAAAGCCAAGTGGTATAGACCAACCAGCTAATCAGCCCATAAAGTACTTTATAGTGGCAGTACAAGTAAAAAGATGATGAGTCACTACCCTTCAAGCTGCATTCGGGCAAGGTTACTGCTACAAGAAGCCAAGCCGAGTTGTCTATAAAAGAAGAAAGAGAAATCAGGAATAAGGACACTCAATCAAACAAACAAATACAAGCACAAACTCTGCTCAAAAGCTAGATTTGCCTTCAAACGAAGCTGTAGTCAGCAAGCCTTCATCCTTCTCGGGATAAACCCTCACTCAAGCCTTTGTAATAGCTCTGCTACCCTGTTCAACTCTTGCTGTAGTATCGATCTCTTTTTGTAAACTCATTTCCCTATTCCCTTTTCTAAAGCTTCCAAACACCTTGATAAACCACAAAGATAGGAAGTTGCAAGACGATCAGCCTTGCCCGACCCTCTTTGTTTTTTTTTGTCTTTTCATTAGCCTAGCAATATGTTGTATACTTCAAGTTGTATTCAAGTTATTTCTAGTAAGATGACTATTAAAAGACTCTCTCTCAACACTTGAATCCGATTTGAATATGTTTTCACAGTTCAAACCAGATCTGAGTTCTAAGCCCTCGGGCATGTAAGATTTGATCATTTAAAAGTCCTTGACCTCAAGGCATAAAAAAGAACCTTATGTGGACTTAACCCATCCACGACAGTCCTTGATAAACACGAAGTCCGAAGTTACTTGGGGCGTAAGTAATCGACCTATATCGTATTTTTATTTCTGTTATATTATGATTATCATAGAGCGTTTGAGTATAGAATGAATTCTGATAGGAAGCCTCAAGGCCTACATCTAAGGCCCTACAAAGGCACCTATTTGGATTCACTCTACTCTTCGGGATTGATGATTAGAAGTATAACAGTCATAATACTGTATGTAACAAAGAAACAAGTATGATATGTTCGAGTACTGGATTAATTACTGATTGGAAGCCTCAAGGCCTACACCTAAGGCCCCACAAAGGCACCTATCATAATTAACACAAGCTCTCGGGCATGTACATAACTGAAACTCAACATCCGTTTTACATCTGCCATGCTGAAGATGGCAGTGGTACCCTTGAGCACTTAAAAGTTAATCTTGATTGTGAGCCTCAAGGCCTACACCTAAGGCCCCACTAAGGCACCTTTCAAAGTTAACTCTGTCCTTCCCTTTCAGCTTTGCCCGACAAGCCTTGTCCGATGAGCTTTGCCCGACAAGCCATCCAGTGAAGCAGAAGCCCGACAATAAAGCATCAACCGGCGCCAACCTCTCGGGGAGCTGTGTGCTCGTCGGCCAGGGAACATCCCCGACGGAGATTCCTGCCACGAACATAGTTTTGGCACGCCCGGTGGGATTAAACATATTTGTCTTGATCTTGCATACCCAAGAAGAAAAGCCACTACAAATGGCGGATCAATCAGGAAAACCGTCTTCCCCATCAGGACAAGAGGTCCTAGAAAGCCCATTTTCATCTGGAAAGTCGGAAGGAAGAAACACTAATGAAGAGTTACAGGCCACCATGATACAAGTATTAAGGAGTATGGAAAAAATCTCCTTGGAAACCAAGGGAGAAGTCAGTAGATTGTGTACCTTAACGGGGAATCTACAGAAAAGGTTAGATCTGGAGTTTTCCACTCCAAAAGGTGCTCAGGAGAGAGGGATGAGCCAGGTTACCATCAGAAGTGAACCAGTCATTCCCCTATTTCCACTATTAGAAGAGGAAAAGGATAGGGGGAAGAAGAAGGTAGTTCTTGAAGGAAGTCAACCCGTGATAGAACCAGTTCTGGAGAAAGAATTTCCTAGCTTCCCATTACTATCATTCAATAATAAGAGGCAAAGCGAGCAGGAAATGATGAAATATGGGATGCCCATAGCGACAGGAGAGTCCAGCAAAAAAGAAAGCTCTGCAGCTTCGGATAAACCTCTTCCTTATAGGACACCCCCGTTGGCTCATAAGGGAGGAGGAACCAACTGGAGAAAACCTGAGTCCAAGAAGGAAGCAGGGTCGGGCAGTGACCGAAGCCCAAGGAATGAGTCTGCCATTCTCTTCCAGAATAATAATACAGCTACTCAACAGCTGAGGGAAGAGTTGGCTGAGTTAAGAAGGACGGTGGCTTAAAATGCTTAACCGCGGGCTCGCCAAGTGATTATTCGGGAATGATATGTTTGCATGATTGCAAAAATCCTACTAGGTTCGGCCAAAGCAGTATGGCTATTTGCAAGATGAGACCTAGTTTGCTCTAACTCCGAGTTTGATTTCTTCGCTTCTTCGATTTGGTTTTCGAGGGTGTCAAGAAGAGTTGCTTGCTCGGCTTTAAGAACAACCAGTTGTTCCTCTAGCTTCTGGATTTTAGAAGTCACCACTTCGATCATTTCTTTTGTCAGTGAACCGTTATTCATCAACCTTTCTACCTGAGCAGAAGTATTTGATTCTTTCTCCTGGAAACATCTTACACGATTGGCTTGTCTTTCAGCTCTCTTATACTGATCCCGGAGAGCCCTCAAATTTTCAAAGAAAGAAAGAAAGGAATCATGCTGGGTTTTTGACAGTTGACCGACTTTGTAAAGCTCACTCGTAACCTTTTCTAGGTCACAAAGAGCCTTAAGGCTGAATGAAGCTGAGAAGTCATTCCTTGCCCATTCTTGGAAAACTTGTTGCTGCTCTGGAAAGCCGAAAGGTGAAGAATGCTTTGAAGATTTCAGCCTTGTCTCAAGATGCCCGAATTTTTCAAAAAGTTCGGGCAACTTGACAGTTTTTGAAAATAAAGAACCAGGAGGAGGATTTCGCACCCCAGTTTCCCCTAATGAAGTAGCATCCACTGACGAGGCAGTTTCTGTCTTCCCAGTCTCCTCAATTCCAGGATGAGAAATCCCGGCACTTCCAATAGTTAAGTGAGGCCGGGGGAGCTTTAACTTACGGACCAAGCGAGGAGGGGAAGCTTCGTCCTGAACTTGCTGCGAAGACCAAAGAAGACCAGATTTGAACAAAGATTTGAATCAAAAGGAAGTTTCAGGAAGAAGAAATGCACCTGACTAAGCCCTGGGGCTTCACAAGGAAGAATACCAATTCCTGGTTGAGGAGAAGACTCTCTACCACCAATAGGGGAAGCTGCGCCTGAACCTTCGCCAATGCCCTAGAAGTATCCAGGAATAGCAGCAATTGTGAGTAAGCAGATGGGAAGAAGAGAACAAGAAGAAAATACTTCTATACCTGAGTTCGACCCTGAGGAGATGAAGGAGGTTCATCAAGGGTAACTATCGGGCAAGAAAACACCTGCAAAATAGTTGCCTCTGTAGTCATAGGAATCTCAGGAACTATGGGTTCGTCACATGTTGCCGCTGACGGATGTTGTATTTTATGTGGTGGGGAAGTCTGAAAAGAGATAATTAGGAGTTGATATCGAAACATTGTACGAGAAATCAATGTAAGGATAGTCACTCACCAAAATACTGTCCTCATCCACAAAGTGCAACATGACTCCTGTGGATGGATCAAATTGAGAAGATGGAGTTGCCTCCAGGACAGATGGAGGAATCAAAGGAGAGCCTTGGCTAGGCAAGGGGGCAGATACTCTGGCTTGAATGAGGTCAGAAGAAGAGAAAAGTTCATGCATTAGCCTCAGAGATTGTAGGGTTACTTAAAGTTCAAGAAGGAATGGAATGTACCTCTGAAGGATCAACCTGTGGAGGAGAAAGACTTGTTTCTCGGGCAAGTAATGAAGAAACTTCGGGCGGACGGAGCCTTTCCTCTCTGGCAGCCTGTCTCAAGTAAATCATGTTCAGGGTTTTGTGGAAGCAGGAAAGATTATGCAGACATAAACGTAAACTATACCTCAAGTTCTTTGAGGGTGGCATTTCGCAATTCTTCACCCTTTTTGTGCATTGCCGCTCCTAACGGTTCCTCATTGGAAGCAATGGTTGGTTTCTTAGATGCTTGAGGTCCTATTTTCAGGGAAAACAAGGGCAATTAGATAAAGAAGAAGGATGGCAATTTGGTGAAGAAGAGCAAAAACTCACTTGAAGATTTTTTCTTCTTTCTGCCTGCCTCAGAGGTTGGAACATATGAGGCTGAAGACTTGGGAATCAGGACCGTTCTTGCTCTCTTACTCTGTCTAGTAAGAATTGGTCGTTTAGTTTTGGGTGGGGATGCAGGATCAGACTCTGAGGTCTCGATCACAACCGTTTTCCTTCGCTTAAACACTTGGGCGATGATTTCAGGCACTCCCTTTTCAGCCCCTGAATCTTCTGAAACATCCCCACCTTCTCCAGCTTCTCGTCTTTCAGCCTCTGCCGCAGCTCCGTGAAGAACTGCTGCATCAACTGAGTCATCCTCGGACTCAATGGGTACTGATTCAACATCCACATGGGCTGCAAGATCAAGCAAGGTAAATTTTTTTTAAAGGGCTTCAGAAGGAATATAGAATGAAGATAAGAAGAAGAAATACCTATCAGAAGTAACCAATTTTTCTCTTGGATCATCTCCTTCCAATTTTCAAGTTCGCTCGAACTAGGGTATGATTTGAGAGAAAGTTGACTGAAAAGGCAGTCATGAGTCTCTATCAAGTCTCCTCCATATTTCTTGGTCCATTTGTCTTCCCACCAAGAGGAGAAAAGTGAAGTGCATTCAAAATTAAGAACGATGGACTTTCGGGCAGCCTAACTCATGACTTCAAGACTATGACGGACAGCTCGAAAGGTCGCATCAGAAGGAGATGGTAATCGAAAGGAAGTACCGCAATGGACAGAGTCGAAGAACATAATGAGAATGGCTTGCCTAAAACCTAACTGCCTGCTGCAAAAGTTGGGGTGATACACCTCCAACCCTCGATCATATCGATTGCCCTGAACTCCCCAGGCCAGGTCTCTCGGTTGAATGCAGCTAATAAATCTCTCCCTGCAAAAAGAGGTGGCATCTTCCCCAGGAGCATCTTGGAAGGCTTGGTCAGAAAACCAAGGATATCTCCTCAAGACCGACGCGCCCCATTCCAAGTCTGATCGAGTCCTACAAACTTTGAAGAAGTAAAAGCAGGCGAAGATGGAGTGATCATTAGGAGTAGCTTCAACTAGGATTCGGGCAGGGGCTACACCCTCTGGGAACTCTAAGTTGGCAGCCCGAAACTCTGGAAAGTACCATTGAAGCCATGTTTGTATCATCCATATGGGCCCATTCAGGTTAGTCTCAAATGGCTCGCCTTGAGTCATTTAAAAAAGAAGATGGTAAAGATGAGAAAGATGGAATGGACCCGTGGCTACATTGTCAAAATTATGAAGAGCCTCCACTAGAGGGATCCATTCAACCTTCACTCCTTTAGACTTATTGGGGAAAACATGTTTGTTGAGCCAGTATAAGAGGAAATACATGTGCTCTTGATCTTTATCAGCATGAGAAGAACCAGCTTCAAAATTCTCCTTTACGAAAGGGATGAATCCTTTGAAGGAGGTCCCGTAACTCTTGAAAGTTGCAGAATTATATTCCAAGGAAAGGAGAAAGGTGGATGAACCTGAGCTTTCAGCAATTGAAGGGAGAGCCCAGTCTTGAGTAACGTCCACTATCATGCCCGATGGCCTTAGCCCGAAAACCTGGGCCACATCAAGAACAGTCGGCGACATGAGACCCATACGAAAGTTAAAAGTGTTTGTGCCCGAATTCCAGAAGAGAAGAGAAGAAGCCGCAGTTCGGGCTTGGCAGTAATGGTGGTTTTTGAGAGCATTATCAGCTCATAAATACCGTTATTCATCCATTTCTTCTTAAAAGTTGGCTCTAATTCATCAATCCACTGAGCCCAAGCCGGATCATTCATCAAAGGAAAGCCTCGACGATACGACGACCACTTGGATGAAGAGATGCCCGACTTAGCCAGAAATGGATTGGGGGAAAACCAGTTATCCCTGAGCATATTGTCCTCTATCACTACGGGGACCCGAGAAATCCATGCGGGACCCAATGATTGTACCCCATGCGCTTCGAAGAAAAGCTCAGAGAATAAACGTGCCCGAGGGCGATGCAGTCCGTTGAGTAAACAACGCAAAGTGGCGAGGCCTTCGCCAGATTCATAAGATGGTTGGGTTTGGCTGGATCCTGAAGCCATTTGGTTAAGTTTTGAAGGGGAACGACAAAGAAAACAACAAGGGTAGAGGATATCGGGTAAAGAAAAAGGAAAGTCTGAAAGAGTTATAGAAGTAAAATATCTGGGGAGTTAGGAAATTTTCGATTCCAGAGGGATTTTGTACTAAGAATGTAGAGGATTTGTGGGTTAGTGGAGTGATCGAAGGAAAGTGATGATTATCTTTATAACGTGTGCAAATCCCGAGAGAAAGACGTGGGTATAACGGGCAGCTTTTCAATCAATATTGGCGCCTGGAATTCCAGGCTAAATATCAATTGAAGGGAGCACTGTTTGGATCAAAACTTGAACTTTGGGCTTAAGGGGGAGTTGGCCCAAAAGGCAGCCTAAAGAGAAGAGGAATTCGGAGCCCAGTCGAAGCCCAGACGAAGTCCAGAAGGCAGGAGATGCCCTTTTTTCTGACTAGGTGCAGACCATGTGAACAACTTGCCCACCTACCTAAAAGCCAAGTGGTATAGACCAACCAGCTAATCAGCCCATAAAGTACTTTATAGTGGCAGTACAAGTAAAAAGCTAATGAGTCACTACCCTTCAAGCTGCATTCGGGCAAGGTTACTGCTACAAGAAGCCAAGCCGAGTTGTCTATAAAAGAAGAAAGAGAAATCAGGAATAAGGACACTCAATCAAACAAACAAATACAAGCACAAACTCTGCTCAAAAGCCAGATTTGCCTTCAAACGAAGCTGTAGTCAGCAAGCCTTCATCCCTCTCGGGATAAACCCTCACTCAAGCCTTTGTAATAGCTCTGCTACCCTGTTCAACTCTTGCTGTAGTATCGATCTCTTTCTGTAAACTTATTTCCCTATTCCCTTTTCTAAAGCTTTCAAACACCTTGATAAACCACAAAGATAGGAAGTTGCAAGACGATCAGCCTTGCCCGACCCTCTTTGTTTTTTTTTGTCTTTTCATTAGCCTAGCAATATGTTGTATACTTCAAGTTGTATTCAAGTTATTTCTAGTAAGATGACTATTAAAAGACTCTCTCTCAACACTTGAATCCGATTTGAATATGTTTTCACAGTTCAAACCAGATTTGAGTTCTAAGCCCTCGGGCATGTAAGATTTGATCATTTAAAAGTCCTTGACCTCAAGGCATAAAAAAGAACCTTATGTGGACTTAACCCATCCACGACAGTCCTTGATAAACACGAAGTCCGAAGTTACTTGGGGCGCAAGTAATTGACCTATATCGTAGTTTTATTTCTGTTATATTATGATTATCATAGAGGGTTTGAGTATAGAATGAATTCTGATAGGAAGCCTCAAGGCCTACATCTAAGGCCCTACAGAGGCACCTATTTGGATTCACTCTACTATTCGGGATTGATGATTAGAAGTATAACAGTCATAATACTGTATGTAACAAAGAAACAAGTATGATATGTTCGAGTACTGGATTAATTACTGATTGGAAGCCTCAAGGCCTACACCTAAGGCCTCACAAAGGCACCTATCATAATTAACACAGGCTCTCGGGCATGTACATAACTGAAACTCAACATCCGTTTTACATCTGCCATGCTGAAGATGGCAGTGGCACGCCTGAGCACTTAAAAGTTAATCTTGATTGTGAGCCTCAAGGCCTACACCTAAGGCCCCACGAAGGCACCTTTCAAAATTAACTCTGTCCTTCCCTTTCAGCTTTGCCCGACAAGCCATCCAGTGAAGCAGAAGCCCGACAACAAAGCATCAACCGACGCCAACCTCTCGGGGAGCTGTGTGCTCGTCGGCCAGGGAACATCCCCGAAGGAGATTCCTGCCACGAACATCAGTATTAAGATTCAAGTAGTGAGCAAGATAATAAAGTGTGCATTATGAAAGTGTTACCAAAGACAAAACCCTAGATAAGGGGTATTTATATTAGTCGGGAGATGGATTTATTAGGATATAGAATCCATATTAAATTGGCAGACTCTAAGAAGATTATAGGATTAGATATTATGTCCTCTTAGAAGTGTGATTACCTGCAGTGCACGCCAATTCCTAGGTTGCAGGAATCTCCAAGAATATAGGAAACCCGTTTGATCCCTAAGGTTTCTGTATCTTGTAGAACAAGAATGGTCAATCTGAGCGAAGAGCCTACCTTTCTGGAGCACAGTAGGATGTGATGAAATTAGGGTTCTACCATAAAACCAATTGGCAATATGAGGAGTAGCTCAAGACCATATAAGCACATAGCAAACTTTGTCCCTCACCAATGTGGGACAACTCTCAACGCGCCCCCGCACGTGTGGCGGATTTTCAAGCCTACACGTGGACAACAACTGGGTGACGTGGAGCGCGTGTGGCCGTTTGGCTTCACACGAGGACAACCCGCTTTGATACCATGATAAAAGTGTTTAGGGTTTGAATTGTGTGTTTATTCTTCTCTTTAGGAGGTAAATATATAGTTGTACAATATCCCACATAACAGGAAATAAAAATCCCAATTATACAAGGAATAAATTATATGATTACATTCCTAAACTAAATAGTTGACTCACGCCAACAGGATGTGGTGGGATCAGTGGTCTATTTGAGTAACTTAATCTAATCGGAGATGTTGGGTCCATGACCGGACTTCTGAGGTATACGTTTTTCGATCCACCTTCCTCTGGCCCTAGAAAATCCTTGTCCCATAATTGCCCCTAACTATGTATCTGAAAAGGTGTTCCTCTTGAGGATGGATAGCTATTCAAAGACCATGTCTTACGGAATATATCAAAATACATACCGATTAAGATTCTTTTGCAATCTGGCCTCGTTATCATTGCAAAGTAGTAGAGAAGTTCTAGATTCAGATGCGCAACCTCGAAAATTATGTCGTAGTGACAACAATGATGGGAGACATTGCTTCGCGTTTGTACGAGAAACGATGAGCTACTTTTTCTGTTACCAAGCTATTCTGGCTTCCAGACACACAAATCTCGAGGTGAGATGGTCCAAATTCCTCCTCTGATTCCTCATGTATAAATTTTTTTTCTATGTTATAGGAAACCTCTTTGAGAGTTCCAGCCTTCTAAACCTTCAAATTACCAAATTTCTACTTTACTTCTTGAAAAAAAGAAAAAAAAAAGAAGACATCTTTGAGCATGGAGCTAACTCTTGCCAACAATTACAACATTTTCTTTGAACCTCCGATGATCAGAGAACGCATCCAAGAGGATTGTGATTCTTTACCCGACCATAGCCAATATTTTTTTTAGTGGGATATGAATTTGCTACAATTTCTTGGGAATGAACTTCTTTTCATCAAAAAATTCAGAGACTAGGAGCATGTGAGAAAATCAAGGGGTAAGAAATTTCGAAGGAATAGTGAGAGCCTTCTACGAGAATTAAATCAAGCTCGCAATGAAAATACTAATTTGTTGTAGCAAAATCCGATATCTGCATTCTTGACGAATTTTACCTACAAAACAATTAAACACCTTTGATCAAAGACCAAACCCACTCGTCCATGTAATGGAGTGAGGGGAGTTTGGCTAATGGATCTTCAATGCCTAAGTTAGGTTTTCTGAAAAGAGAGAGAGTCTTAGGGCTTAATTGCGTAACAAAAGCTTACCAAAATTTGGTGGAGAATGAGGTATTTATAAGGGGTGCATTTTTGCTCACCACCACAACTATGGTGTATGCTCACCATACACCTAATCATTTGCCATGTATCCTTTCACCTAACTCTAGTTAATTTTCACATTAAATGTTATTATTTCAATTTTGAAAAAAAAAAACCAAGGTTAAGTGAAAGGACACGTGTTAGATGATTGGTATGGTGAACATACATCAAAGTTTAGTGAGGTAAGAAAAAATGCTTCCATTTATAAGGAGATAGCCGGCCGCATGCGTAGGGATTGCCATGCCATTTTTCGACGTCCAGTTGATGAAGGTGTGTCATCTGTTGGATGTAGTAGAAGATATCCGGCCACTTGAGAAATAATCCAGAAGATATTATTTAATTAATAATATCTTGAAATTATATCGTGGAATCCTTGATTGGATTTTATGGTGATTCATTATTGAGTTGGAGAAATTTTTAATTGTGATGGGAACACAAATGGTACACCACGTGTTTTAATAGGAATGGTGGGAAATTTTATTTTAAGTTATTAACTTTTTAGCACACATATCCCACCATTTGTTTAGTGACACATGGTGTACCACCCCATATACCGGTCACATTGAAACATCTCTCATTGAGTTGGTCTTTAATAAGGAAAGCTTTAAAGATAGGATTTGACTATTAGTCCGATCTTTAATACCTTTGATTATCTCCTTGGCATGGGCATGAAAGCTTGGAGAAGTCGTAGTTGGCAACTCAAGTCTTCGTAAGAATTAAACCGCACGCAGAATGAATGTGGGTCTTGTGCATTCTCGTCGCTCGTGGGCAAAACTCCACATGTCAGTTCAATAATTTTTCTGTATTATTTTTGGCTCCACAATTGGATTCCCCTAGAATTCATTTTTCATCTTTTGACTATCTCTGCCCAATTGATTTCGAACTTTTTATTTGCTTTTGGAATCTGAATATTTTTAGTCCTTTTTTGGTTGAATTTCTTCCGTGTAAGAGGTGGGGTTGTGATATTTGGGGGGGGGGGGTGCTCGGGGGTGGTGGTGGGTGGATGGGTGGCTAGGGGTGGTGTTTGTTGTACTGAAGTGGGATGGAGGGAGGGAGGGTGGACAGTGGCTCCAACTCCTTCCTTTCGTTGTTTCTCGAGTTTAAATTAATCTTTACTCTTTTTTAGTTTTTGTTTTCTTAATTTTAAAACATTAGGTTTTTTCTTTAACATTTTCACTTGGCATCATATCATTAGATTTGGGAGTCTCCACACACATGCCACGTAAGCAAGCAACATAAAAGTTAAGGAGAGTAGACGGAAGGATTAAAATGGTGGAGAGAGGATCCTCGCTGGATCTTTTTTGTGAGGATCTCGGGAATCCTCCAATCACATTAGTTCATCATACATCGTGCGGCCAGTTTTTGTCAGATACTATTTATATTCAATTTTAAATAAAAAAAATTACAATGATTTCTGACCGCACAATGTACGATGGACAGATGTGATTGGAGGATCCTTAGGATCCTTACAAAGAGGATCCGGCGAGGATCCTCTTGGAAATTTGTATAGATAAAAACATGAAAAATTACAGTGATGATTTTGAAACTTAAGAGTGCATTTGTTGTAATGGACTATCTAAGACTGGACTAATTTCAGGGACTAAACTGGATTGGCTTGGCATGAACTAAGTAGTATAAGGACAATGAAGCATTTGGTACAGTGTCAGACTAAATCACCAACTAAATTATTTTAGAGTTAACATAAATTTTTTGTCATTTTTTTGTCATTTTATTAATATTTTATTATTATTATTAATGCACACATTTTTTTATTTGACTCTCTATCCCCAGTCCCTTTACTTTTCTTCTTTGGTTTGCATTATGTTCTTCGCAAGACCATATTTGCTCCCACTAATAATCAAACCCAGAAAAATCCCAATTTTTTATTTCAATTGCAGAGGCTCGGATCGTCGGATTTGCAAAATGATTTCAATTGATCTCTGCAAATTGACGAAAAAGTTGCAGACGCATCTTCCTAGCGGAGTGCTTGGCGGCCTCGAGGAGGATGCGACGGCCAGTGGCGCTGGATCTGGAGCTGCAGGCAGGTAGGGGTGGGCACTTAGAACCGAAAACCGAAACCGAAACACGAACCAAATCGAACCGCACCGAACGGTTTGGTTTTGTGGTTTTGAAACGGTTTCGGTTTTGAAACCGAACCGCAATATAGAAAACGGTTTGGTTTCGGTTTTGGATTTAGAAAACCGCACCGAAACCGAACTGCACCGCAAATATTAATAAACATTTAATTAAATGTCTATATTAGATTTCATGTTTTAATTGGTTGTTTGTTAGAATCCATACACTTAGTATGAGACTCAACCACACTAGAATATCATCATTCATCACTTTCTTTCGTTCATTAACTTGAAGGACCTTTGTTATTTTATACCATCACACACACATATATGTACAAGGGTGGACTAATCTTGTTATCAAGAGTCGAACAATGATCTAATGAAGTCCACTCATTTGAAGCATGATATCACATATTCTAGTATCAAAGTTTCACTCATGTTTAATGAATTCAAATTTATTCAACTTGTTTTATGATAAACATTGTAAGGGACACCCTTTTGTTGCACAAACATGTTTTAACATCACAACTGCATGCAACATGCTAATTGTTTACATAACAAATGTCTTTTTCCTATTGCTATTGGGAAATGCTTATTAATATGTTAAATTGCAAATTGTACATTTTTTTCTTAAAAACCAAACCGAAACCGTTTGAAACCGCACCGAACCGAATCAAACGGTTTGGTTTCATTTCGGTTTTGGCTTCAAAACCGCACCGAACCGAACCGCAAAAAAATTCTGTTTCGGTTTCGGTTTCACTCAAAACCGCACCGAACCAAACCGTGCCCACCCCTACAGGCAGGGCCTGTGCGAGAGCTGGAGCTACTAAATTGGTTGATTGCAGGCCGAGGAAGGAAGAAAAGATTAATGGCGGCGGGTTGGGGATCTGTGGAAGATGACGAATTCAAAGCCTTAACACGATGATGATGCGAATCGCTGGTCTTAGCAATCCCATCCTTTTTGCCCGGCCTCACTAAGCCCAGTTAATGAAGAGTATAGTCGGAACAATTCCGAGCTCCCCCCATTAAACTCGTTCATGGCTTGCACCAAACATAGATTAATATTCTTAGCTAAGCCAGTCTAGTCCAGTTAAGCTTAGGAAGGCCAAACAAACATGCCCTAAAAGACTAAAATTATAACTTTACACTGCCTAAAAGGACTATTTTGTGAAAACCCTAATTTAAGAACTATTTCTATATATAATGAGGCCTACTCGTCTAAATACGATAATAAGACCTTGGGCCTTTGTCCAGCTGGGTCTAGGGTATTTAGCCTAGCAACAATCTTGATAGCTCGATAGAAAGATATAAAGCCCAAAACTTTTGCAAAGGCCATTATCAATAAGGGGTTGATTATATAGGGAGAGGTACTCAGTTGCGTGATAACTCATATATTTGATGCATTTATGCCATCCATTTCTAGTCTTTTTGTGATGTTTTTGAGTTAAACTGGTTGCATTTTACCTTATTTTGTGTTAGTGTGTAGTTACATGTACTTTAGGATCAATTTGAAGGCAAAAGAAGTGAAAACATGCCATTTTTGGAGCTGACCCTTATTCAAACGTGGAGAGAAGTTTAGTGGCCTGTTTTGGAGCCCAAATAAAGTTGTTACTTGTTTTGAAGCCCAAATAAAGAATCCAAAGCGAATCTGGCTGGTTAGGAGACCAAGAGCAGAATGGGAAAGGAATTGGAATATCTAGCCTGATTTGGAGGAGCCAAATAAGGAAAAACGTTCAAAACTTTGGCTTAATGGTTGAGATCACCTTGCAATCAGCTGCAACCCCATTTAGCATATAAATACTAGAGTTTCAGATCACTTTTACACAAGCCCCCCTTGGGTCGCCCAGAGCTCTCTCTCTCTCCTCTTTCTTTGGCCTTTCTTCTAGAGACAAAACCTTATTTCCCTTCGCCATCCGCTGCCACCGAAGAAACCACGCAGCCACGCTATTCTTGGAGAAGTTCAACATCAGAATTGCTTCAAGGGGGTTTCTTCTATGAACTTTAATTTCACTCATGTTGTTCTTGATATTTATATATTTTGTAATCATGTTGTGTAATTAAGTTCATAGTTGGGGAATTCGGTGTAGCCTTGCAAACCTACTCTATGTTATTAAGTTAAAGTATTCAAATTACCAATATGTGTTCTTGTTTCATTCACTGATTTTATAGTATAGTTTGTTTGTTGATCTTAATGTTTGATCACCATTAGGGCTTCTTATGAATTATTTGATCAAGGTTATAGTACACATCATGCTTAATCTTGATGGACATGTGAATGAATGAAGAAACTGCTATGCATACATCATGCCATGTGATTTCTTTGGTTCTTTGAAGTTTTCTTGTTCTTAATGGATTCTTACTTGTTAATCTAAGTTGAACATCACAACTAGGTTGCAGATTAGGAGTACTTGATCACAACCACACATCAAATGGATGATCATAAATAAGTAAAACGAACCCTAGTTACAGATTTGAGAGTTGAATGCATTTTGACTTAATTTTCATGGAATTGACTTGTAATGGTGAAATCAATATCCCTAGTTCTGTTCCCATCGTTTCTGAATCAATCTATCATTCATCTTTATCTTGTCTTGCATTTTAAGTTACTTTAGCTTTCAAAACAAAAATCTAAATTCAGTTTTCATTTTCATTGCTTAGTTAGGGTTCACATAAAACTAGTAATTTGTAGAGTTCTAATCAGTCCCTGTGGTTCGACACCCTTACTTGTGCCATTATACTATCTTTATATTTGCACTTGAAAGAAACATAACATTGCATTTGTAATTAAGAAAATGTTCTTCGTTTTATTCAACTAATAAAATATTATATAGAAAAGTACTATTGCTCCGTGCCTTCCAGAAATAGTTATTATTGGCGATTGCTTGTTATTTGCAAAAGTTGAGGGATCACGCTTCCACTAACTTACGTGTTAATAAATCATTTTTCCACACGTAATGATGTTGTAAAGGAATATGTGCTCACGGATGATCCTTGACTCCACCAACTTAATTAGTGTTAATAATTTTTTATTTATTTGGAATTTGGAGGAGGTATGCTTGCATGGATGATCATCGACTCCACTGGTGATCCTCTCCAGGACACGCGTGGACTACCCTAGGCCTTTCAATCGATATTTCTAGAAAGGGGGATATAATTAAGAGAACACAAACGTATCAAGTCAAATAATTTAAAAACATTAACATTTGTTAAAAATGTCAAATTACTGTCCAGTAATATAATAAGCTTATTAGTTTTTTTATTTTTATTTTTTATCTAACAAACGATATTATCTATGAGGAAGTGAGTCTTAACCTCACAATGGGCTAGCAACAATGTAGTTCAAATTCGCCTTTGTAGAAATTCAAACTTAAAACTTCTTCCTTTTTTTTTGAACAAATGATATTATCTACACTAAGGGGAGTGGGGTGAGCTAGCCTTACTATGGGCTAGCAATAATGTAGTTCAAATTCGCATTTGGCAAGAATCGAACCTAAAACTTCTCACTTACAAGTGAAGAGAAATACTATTAGACCGTGATACTAAGTGGCATAAACTTATTAGTTAAGGGATTGTATATTTAATTCCTTTACCACAAAATTTTCTCTCAAGGCACATAAAAAGGTGGAAATCTATAGCATTTAATTATATGAATAACTACATATACATCGAAATTATAAGACTATATTTTAGAGAGACCAATTATTTATTTTTTATTTTTTAAAGAGTGACAAAACTTATCCATATGATATGTGATGTCATGGTTGTTTTTTAAATTTCTTTTGTATTTACAATTTTACCCTATATAATTGAAATGTGTATCTCTATCTCCTTATTTGTATTGTTTCTTTTTCTTTTCTCTTTTTTCTTTTTCGTCATTTTCTCTCTCTTCCTTCTCTCTCTTATTTATTTTTCATACTTCTCTCTCCCTCATTTGCTTCTCCTTCATATTGTTTCCTAAGCTTACGAGTGTTTTTTTTCTTTTTTAAGAACTATTGGGATTTTTTATTAGTATTTTTTATTAGTATTTTTTAAAGTATTTGTAACGACCCGTCCCCAATTATTATGATTTTTATAATTTTAAAAAGTGAATTTACGAAAATGCCCTTCAAGACAAAGTGTTGACTTTTGTTAACTGCCGTGTCGTGTCACATAAGGTTCATTTTCTTGGCGTATCCTCGTAGTACTTGTCGCTACGAACACATAGGCGCAAACGGATCGTGATTTAGAGTTGTAACGAAGGAGATATTAACGAATGAAGTCGAGGGCAAAATTGTAAATTTATTTATTTCTAGAATGCTCCAGATTCTTGGAGCAAAATCTGGTGGAGCCATGTGTGTGGCCCAGATTAAAAGAAAGAAAGTTGGTCGGTGTAGATGAAGGATAAAGGAGAGAAATGAGGGAGGAACCAGACCAATGAGGAAGGGAGAAAAGGAGAAGAACCAATGGGAAAAGAGGAAATGAGGGAAAAGGAGGGAAGAGGAGAAGGAGGGGAACCAAATCGGTTTCCCCTTGACCCATGACCCGGTGGTGACCCGTGAGTTTCTCTGACGAAATTCATCGTTTTTCTGATGAATTGAGCTGATCTACCACTCATAACCGTCATCTTTACCCTTCCTCTACCATTTCCACATCAAATTTCAGGAGATTGGGTTCGGAATTGGGAAGAAATACACCAGTGGGTGCGATGGCTTCGGGGTAGCGATCCATTAAATCCGAAGGTAACTCTGTCAACCACCACCACCATTAGACTCTTCTTGAGTTCAGGAACGAAGCCTAGGGGGTTGGTTGAGGCGTTGGAGTGAGTTTGGAAATCGAATCAAGAATCACCTTTGTAGGGTTTGTGGCGGGTTTGGATGAAATTGAGGTTTTTCCCGGCCAAATTGGCTTTAGTCACAAGTATGAAAGTTGCTCTATTCACTGAGATCTTCATTTCTGTGAAGTTTGAGAATTTTTAGAAATAGTTGGATTTTCTAGCGAGTTGGGGCGACCAACTGCCACCTGCGATGGCACGTGGGTCGAGACATCCCCTGACCTTCATAGGTTAAATTTGAATACCTTGATTCCATTTGTGAGGTCCGATTGACGAATTTCTGTCGTTTGAACCTAGTTCCATTAAGGTTCGCCGCTTGATACGTTATAATACGTAATATTTGAGGATATTAGAAACTTACGGATCGGGAATCCGACGTACGGATCTTCCCGAATAGGATATGTAAGTTATATGTTCTATTAATAAGAATTATAAGACATGATTTGATAATTGTTCTAGGCGCCGATCATTCGTGACGCCTTGATGTTGTGCTAGGGAGTTGTAGCGCAGACTCCAAGTGAGTGGGCTTTTGGTTTTCTATATATATGTATATATGCTTTACATTTTCCCAGAAACTGTTTTAAACGAGCGTATTCTTTTAAATGCCATATCATGCTTGCATTTCATTTTATTATATGCATTGGTATGTATATGCATACTATTGTATGATGCTGCGGAGGTCAGGTAAGTTTCAGGTGATTACTGTATGATGTTAGTGGTTGCATTGGTTATGGTTATACGTAAAGGCATGTAGAGCTCATTATCCTGCACCCCGGTGTTAGTGCTCCCGCCCATGGCCAGGGCACAGTCATTCACGTGATGTTCACCTCCCGCACCACACGCTCACCTTGGATCCAAGTTTGGTGCACAGCCTTGCCATACAGACCATAATAGGTGGTTCCGACTTGTAGATGACCCGCGATTTATCGCACAGCCTTCATGTGATCGTAGCACTTGAGCATACTTATTTACACCCAACCCTGTCGTACAGACCACAATAGATGGTTCCGACTCGTGTGCAGGAATTGGTTAATGAGCTATAGGTTCAGCCGTACAGGTCACGTTAGGTGACTCTGGCTGGCATATCATTTTACATTGATTTATTTCACCTGGCCTACTTATTTCATTGCTGAGATACTTGACATGGCATAAACTCGGTTTTCACTACTCTTGAGCATGATTTCTGTATATATTATTATTTTCTGGGAAATTATACGGGTTTTACGGTGAGGGGTTATAACGTTTTCAAAAGGTTTTTATTAAAAACTTTATTTTTAGGCCCACTCACCCTTGTTTTGTGCCCTTTCAGGTTTTAGTTGCTGAAAGTTCGTATCGACGAGGATTCGTGGTGAATCTCAGTATAGGTGGCTACCTCTGAAGGTATGATCTTTACCCACACTACTGTACTTTACTTATGCTCTGACGTCGCGTGTGAAATGGGCTCATTCCCACTCACAGCGCACTCTCGTCTTTAGGTACTTCTAGGTTTAAATTTATTCACATTTTCCACATCATTATACTTTGTGGCTTCGTCACCTTCCAGGTGTCGGCCATCACAACTCGATTCGAAGTCCTAGTGGACATTCCGGGTCGGGGTGTGTCAATATTTGATTTTGAGGTTTTGATTGCATGAATTTTGAAACCGATCTTGCAAAAATGTAGGAATTTTGAAATTGATCTTGTAGAAATGTTGGAATTTTGAAACTGATATTGCAAAAGTGCTAATTTTTTTTAAACTAATCTTGCATAAATGCAGGAATTTTGAAATTAATCTAGGAGAAATATTGAAATTTAACAGATCTTGCAAGAAGTGCCAAAATTTTGAAATTGATCTTGCAGAAGTGCCAAAATTTTTGAAACTGATCCTGTAGAACTGTTAAAATTTTGAAACTCATATTGTGAAAGTGCTGAAATTTTGAAACTGATCTTGAAGAAGTGCCAAATTTTGAAATTCATCTTGTGGAAATGCTGGAATTTTGAAACTGATCTTGCGGAAGTGCTGAAATTTTGAAATTGATCTTACAGAAGTGTAGAAAATTTTGAAACTGATCTTACAGAAATCTAAATTTTGAAACTTATTTTGTAGAATTGCTGAAATTTTGAAACTGATCTTGCAAAAGTGCTGAATTCTTTGAAATTAATCTTGCAGAAATGCTGGAACTTTGAAACTGATCTTACGAAAGTGCTGGAATTTTGAAAATGATCTTGTGGATGTGTGAAATTTTTTGAAACTGATCTTATAGAAGTTCATGAGTTTTGAAGTTGATCTTGCAAAAGTGCATAAATTAATTTTTATGGATCTAAAATAAATTTGAATGTTTTTAGATGGTGTTAGCTTGTAGTTTTGTTTTGGTTAAGTAACAAGTTTATTGGGAGCACCGCTAAAATTTCAAATTTTTGGTTTGCTTGTTTTTGGGTTAGGTTTGTTAAGGTTTGAGTTTTTGTCTCACCTGGAAGTAATTCAAAACTAAAGAGCTTCTATGAAATGTGTGTGTATATATATATATATATATATATATATATATATATATATATATATATTTTGTCTCCATAGGTAAGGCACGTTTGATAATCATTTAGTTTTAAAGTTTTAAAGTTTTATAGTTTTTACATTTTGTGTTTAAAATATGATGAAAGTACTATATAGAGGAAAAAATGATAAAGAAAAGTGGGGAAAAGATGGTCTGATAAATGTAGAAGAAATGGTGAAAACGATTTTAAGTTGTTTTCCCTTTTAACATTTTGTTCTTTATTCATTTATCTTTATTTCTTCTTTCCGCTTTCATCACGCTTTTTAATTCATTATTTTTCATATTCTTTTCTCATATACTAGCCTTTATGCACGCACTCACACAAGTGCAGAACGCATTTTTTGAATCATAGCATGTCACGCACGACTTACACGTTTTAAATGTATTTATATATGTAAATTGACAAAAGGAAAGTCAAATATTTGAAATAAATGAATAATCTTAGATCATGCTAGAAGAAACCCTTCATAAATCAATTAAAGCAGCTGAATCCACATAACAAAATCTATCTCTAAAGAATTTACATTAAGAATAAAGAAAATAATATTTAACAAACAATTGATTGAATCACATTATTGCTAGCCCATTGTGAGGCTAAGCCCGGCCCCTCCCTATTAGTGTAGATAATATTGTTTGTTAAAAAAAAATTATTTGACAACTAATTTAAGCACATTATTATCTGCTTGCTAAGGATCTTTTTCATAAATGGAATTACACGCCTCATAAGATGTTTTGAACATGTTTAAAAATAGAGAAATTAATATTTAATAAACAACTGATTGAATCACATTATTGCTAGCCTATTGTAAGGCTAAGCCCACCCCCTTCTCCTTAGTGTAGATCATATCGTTTGTTAAAAAAAAAAATCATTTGACAACTAATTTAATCACATTATTATCCGCGTGCCAAAGACCATTTTTTTATAACCAGCATTACACACCTCTTAAGATGTTTTCAACGTGTTTTAAAATAGAGAAATTGAATCACATTATTGCTAGCCTATTGTGAGGCGGTTAATAAAAAAAAAAACTAATTAAAATGACAAAGGCATTTTTTGAATCAAGGAGTGCTATGTGTGACTTACATGTTTTAAATGTAATTATATGCGTAAATTGACAAAGGGAAAGTCAGATATTTGAAGTAAATGAATAATCTTAGATCATCTAGAAGAAACCCCTCATAAACCAATTAAAGCAGCTGAATTCACATAATAAAATCAGTCTCTATAGAATTTACATTAAGAATAGAGAAAATAATATTTAATAAACAATTGCTTGAATCACATCATTGCTAGCCCATTGTGAGGCTAAACCCACCTGTCACATTCCGGCCTGGGCCCCCACCACATCCCGGGCTCGACTCCGCCGTGGCACAATAATGTCCGCTTTAGGCCCCGACCACGCCCTCACGGTTTTATTTCTGGAAACTCATGCGAGCAGAATTTCCCAATGGGTCACCCATTCTGGGAATGTTCTGGCCCCTTTCTCGCTTAACTTCGGAGTTCCTACGGAACCCGAAACCAGTGAGCTCCCAAAAGGCCTCGTGCTAGGTAGAGATGAGAATATACATATAAGGCTTACAGGATCCACTCCCTTGGGCGATGTGGGATGTTACAATCCACCCTCCTTAGGGGCTCGACGTCCTCGTCGACACACTTCGGGCCAGGGATTGGCTTTGATACCAAACTGTCACATCTCGGCCCGGGCCCCCATCCCGGGCTCAACCCCGCCGTAGTACGATATAGTCCACTTTGGGCCCAAACCACGCCTTCACGATTTTGTTTCTGGGAACTCATGCGAGCAGAACTTCCCAGTGGGTCACCCATCCTGGGAATGTTCTGGCCCATTTCTCTCTTAACTTCAGAGTTCCTACGGAATCTGAAGCCAATGAGCTCCCAAAAGGCCTCGTGCTAGGTAGAGATGAGAATATACATATAAGGCTTACGTGATCCACTCCCCTGGATGATGTGGGATGTTACACCACCCCCACCCCCTTAATGTAGATAATATCATTTGTTAAAAAAAAAAAAATCATTGGACAACTAATTTAATCACATTATTATCCGCGTGCGAAAGACCTTTTTTTTATAACCGGCATTACATGCCTCTTAAGATGTTTTGAACTTGTTTAAAAATAGAGAAAATAATATTTGATAAATAACTGATTGAATCACATTATTACTAGCCTATGGTGAGGCTAAGCCCACTTCCTCCCCCTTAGTGTAGATAATATCGTTTGTTAAAAAAAAAACAATCATTGGGCAACTAATTTAATGTAATTTAATCATATTATTTTCCGCGTACGAAATACCTTTTTTATAACCGACATTACATGTCTTTTAAGATGTTTTCAACGTGTTTAAAAATAGAAAATAATATCTAATAAACAACCGATTGAATCATATTATTGCTAGCCCATTGTGAGGCTAAGCGTATCCCTCTTCCTTAGTGCAGATAATATCGATTGTTAAAAAAAAAAACAATCATTTGACAATTAATTTAAGGGAACTTTAACGAAAAGCTTCCGGTACTGTTCACTTTAACGAAAAACCACATTTTTACACTAAAAAGTCAATCTTGGTACTATTCACTTTACCCTTTGTTTTGTCCTTATCATTAAAACTCAAAGTTTCCAAACCCTTTTCATTAGTTTTCCTTTAATTTAATCACATTATTATCCGCATGCGAAATACTTTTTTTATAACTGGCATTACAGACCTCTCAAGATGTTTTGAACGTGTTTAAAATTGAGAAAATAATATTTAATAAACAACTGATTGAATCACAATATTGCTAGCCCATTGTGAGGCTAAGCCCACCCCCTCCCCCTTAGTGTAGATAATATTGTTTGTTAACAAAAACCAATCATTTGACAACTAATTTAATCACATTATTATTCGTGTGCGAATGACCTTTTTTATAACCAGCATTACACGCCTCTTAAGATGTTTTAAACGTGTTTAAAAAGAGAGAAATTGAATCACATTATTGCTAGCCTATTGTGAGGTACTAATTAAAAAAAAAAACAATCATTTGACAACTAATTTAATGTAATTTAATCGCATTATTATCCGCGTGCGAAAGACATTTTTTATAACCGGCATTACATGCCTTTTAAGATGTTTTGAATGTGTTTAAAAATAGAGAAAATAATATTTAATAAACAATTGATTGAATCACATTATTGCTAGCCCATTATGAGGCTAAGCCAACCCCTTGCCCCTTAGTGTAGATAATATCGTTTGTTAGAAAAAAAAACACTCGTTTGACAACTAATTTAACCACATTATTATCTGCGTGTGAAAGACTGTTTTTATAACTGGCTTTACACACCTCTTAAGATGTTTCGAACGTGCTTAAAATAGAGAAAATAATATTTAATAAACAATTGATTGAATCACATTATTGCCAACCCATTGTGAGGGTAAACCCACTCTCTCCCCCTTAGGTAGATAATATTGTTTGTTAAAAAAAAAGAAGCAATCATTTGAAAACTAATTTAATTACATTATTATCAGCGTGCGAATGATCTTTTTTATAACCGGCATTACACGCCTCTTAAGATGTTTTGAACGTGTTAAAAAATAGAGAAATTGAATCACATTATTGCTAGCATATTGTGATGTACTAATTGAAAAAAAAAACAATCATTTGACAACTAATTTAATCACATTATTATCCGCGTGCAAAATGCCTTTTTTATAACAGGCATTACAACCTTTTAAGATGTTTTGAATGTGTTTTAAAATAGAGAAAATAATATTTAATAAACAACTGATTGAATCACATTATTGTTAGCCCATTTTGAGGCTAAGCCCACCCCCACCTGACACACCCCGACCCGAATCAGGGCATGCTGGCCGTCACGTGAGGGTGACATAGCCATGTGCACAGTGCAGAAGCAATAATGATAATAAAGAATACGAATAAATGAAAACCAACTCATAAGAGTACTAGTTAAGACAAGTGCTAGAATATGTGTGAATACACAATCAGAGCGTAAGTATCCTAAGTTCAGTCCAGAAAACAAGTACTAATTAAACGACACCCAAAGATGCCCTACATTTGTGATAGTCTGTCAGAACCTTCAATCAATCCTCGTGAGCCACCAACGGACAAGCTTATCTAAAACCTGGAGGGGCGCAAAACAGAATGTGTGAGTGGGCAAAAACAAAGCTTTTCAAAACCATTTCATTTATCAAATGCTCTAACCCCTCGCCGTAAAACATGTATAATTTTCCCAGAAATAGAATATATATATATATATATATATTCGTGGAGAAGTCCTAAAGATTCCTAGAAACTCAAAACCCACTGAAACCTTCACATTTACGTGTGCATGAACAGTGCACCAAAACTGAGTATCTCGGGTTCTCGGGTTTCGAAGGTTTCACGACCAGAAAAGGGTATGGTTGAACTTGTGATGATGAGATGAAGATGATGATGGTAACTACGAGCTTGATCCGTGACGGGAAGTGAAGCTTCAAGGTTGTCCGTACGACTTGTACGGAAGATAGAAGAAATCTGATAGGGAAGAGAGATAGAGAGTGTGTGTGTGTGTGGTCCACGTGGGTCACCAACCAAAACCAAAGAAAAGACCATCGAAGTCCTAATTGGTTCCAAAATAATAGGACTTAGCACTAATTGGTCCAAAATCTAACCAACCACACCCCCACACAAAACGTCCAAGGGTATATAAGTAATTTCACGTCGTTGAAAATAAATATTTCGGGACGGGCTGTGACAATCTACCCCCTTAAGAAAATTTCGTCCTCGAAATTTATACACAACAAATACATCCACTAATAGTCATAAAACGAGCGTGGATACATCTCTCTCATTCGATCATCTGTCTCCCAAGTAGCCTCTTTCACTGAGTGATTTCTCCACAAAACTTTCACCAGGGGCATGGTTTTATTTCTCAGAATCTTATCTTTCCTATCCAAAATAGTCACTGGCTCCTCGTCGTAAGTCAAATCCGAATTAATTTCTAATGATTGATAAGGTATCACATGTGAAGGATCTAAGACATAATGTCGAAGCATAGAAACATGAAATACATCATGCACTTTGGACAACTCTGAAGGCAACTCAAGCTTGTAAGCAACTTCACCGACTCGATTGGTGATTCGATACGGTCCGATGTACCTAGGGCTTAGCTTACCCTTTTTCTCAAACCGTACCACACTTCTCCACGGTGAGAACTTCAACAATACCCATTCGTCAACTTTATACACGTTATCAGTAGCATGCTTATCTGCTAGACTCTTCTGACGATCCTGGGCCACTTTCAGGTTAGACTTAGTTACCTGAATATTCTGAGTAGTTTCATCCACATTCTCCGGGCCCATCAAAACTCTTTCACCAAATTCTGACCAGCATAATGACGTTCGACAAGACTTGCCATAGAGTGCCTCAAAATGTGCCATACCAATACTCGAATGGTAACTGTTGTTATAGGCGAATTCCATCAAATCCAAACAATCATGCCAACCATCGCCAAACTGCAACACTGAAGAGATTCCTGGATAGTCCCCTCAGATTGCCCATCTGTCTGAGGATGATATGCCGTACTATAAAGTAATCTCGTACCAAGAGATTCCTGGAACGCTACCCAGAACTTAGAAGTGAATCTAGGATCCCAGTCCGAGATAATATCAACTGGAACACCATGGTACTTCACAATCTTCGATATGAATAACTTAGCTAATCGGCTTAATGAGAATTTCTCCCTCACTGTAATAAAATGTGCTGACTTAGTAAGCCGATCAACTATCACCCAAATTCCATCATATCCATTTTGTGTACGAGGAAGTTTGTACACAAAATCCTTGGTAATATTTTCCCATTTCCACTATGGAATGGGAAGTGGTTGCATCAACCCAAACGGCATTTTCCTTTCAGCTTTAACCTGCTGACAAATGGCACACCTACTCACATACTCAGCAATTTCTCTTTTCATACCCGGCCAATAATAAAATGGTCGAATAGTACGATACATCTTGGTACCTTCTGGATGCATTGCATATGCCGAAATATGCGCTTCATCAAGGATTTCTTTCTTTAACTCTACATTATTCGGCACATACATTATGTTCTCTTGCATAAGCATGCCATCAGTTTCTCGAATTCTGAAATCTTTCTTCTTGCCTCGACTTCTTGCCTGAATTATTTCTTGGGTCTCTTCATCATTCATCTGAGCCTCGAGTACTCGATCAATTAATATTGGTCTGACCGGGAAATTAGCTAATAAAGCTTCCTCTTTATCTTCCAATCCTAACTTCACTCCAGTGGACCTCAAATATGCAAGAAGAGGAACATGACAAGCATAAATGGCATTAAGCCTAACTGGAGTCTTCCTACTAAGTGCGTCTGCTACCACATTCGCACGACCAGGGTGATACTCAATCGTGCAATCATAATCACTTAGTAATTCTATCCATCTTCATTGACGAAGATTAAGATCCCTCTGAGTAAAAAGATACTAAAGACTCTTATGATCTGTGAAGATCTTACATTTCTCACCATAAAGATAATGTCTCCAAATCTTCATAGCAAAGATGATCGCCGCTAATTCAAGATCATGAGTAGGATAATTCATCTCATAAGGCTTCAATTGGCGTGATGCATAAGCAATCACCCTGCCATGTTGCATCAACACACATCCCAACCCATTCAAGGAAGCGTCACTGTAGACTTCAAAATCACCACTATCGTCAGGAAGCGTCAAAACAGGTGCACTAGTGAGACAATACTTTAACTGATGAAAACTTTGTTCACAATTATCATCCCACTCAAACTTAACATCCTTTATGGTTAACCTTATTAAGGGTAATGCAATAACTGAGAAATCTTTAACGAACCGTCTGTAATAGCCTGCTGAGCCAAGAAAACTTCGTACCTCAGTGGCGGTTCGTGGTTGTTCCCAATTCTCCACAGCTGCTGTCTTTTGAGGATCCACTCGAATACCTTGAGCTGATATAACATGTCCCAAAAATGCCACTTGATCTAACCATAATTGGCATTTGCTAAACTTAGCATATAACTGGTGTTCCCTCAAACTTTACAACACCAATTTAAGATGTCTAGCATACTTTGCTCTAGACTTAGAGTATACTAGAATATCATCAATGAAGACAATGACAAACCAGTCCAAATATGGCTGGAATACTCGATTCATTAAATCCATGAAAGTTGCTGGTGCATTAGTTAGTCCGAATGGCATCACAAAAAACTCATAATGACCATATCGAGTCCTGAAAGCTGTTTTAAGGAAAACTTCACTTTTAATCTTCAACTGGTAGTAACCAGACCTCAAGTCAATCTTAGAAAACACACAGGCACCTCAGAGTTGATCAAACAAATCATCTATACGTGGCAACGGATAACAGTTCTTAATTGTTACCCGATTCAATTGCCTGTAATCAATGCATAGCCTCAAAGTTTCGTCTTTCTTCCTCACGAATAAAATTGGAGCTCCCCAGGGTGAAGTAATAGGCTGAATACATCCCTTATCAACCAATTCCTGCAACTGAATCTTTAATTCCCTCAACTCAGCATGAGCCATTCGATAAAGAGTCAAAGATATAGGATCCGTACCTGGAAGCAAATCAATAGCGAACTATACGTTTCTATCTGGTAGCAATCCAGAAAAATCATCAGGGAACACATCCGGAAAATGCTTGACCACACGTACATCCTCCACACTATTAGGAGCATTATCATTCAACACCACATGAGCCAAATATCCCTGACAACCATTCGACAACAATCTTTTGGCTTTCATGGCAGAAATAACACCATGCCTCACCCCGTTAGGCTCTCCTACAAACATAACCTCAGGTAATCCAGGACGATGAAAAGTAACTGTTTTCCCATAGCAGTCTATATTAGCACGATTGTAGTGTAACCAATCTGTGCCCAAAATCACATCAAAATCAACAATGTCTAACGGAATAAGGTTAGCTGGCATAACAACATCCTCCACCATCACTGGACATCCTGGATATACCCGATCAACATAACATCTCTCCCCTCTAGGCATAGAAAATTCTAAATCATATCCTAGGGGTGTAGGATGAGGTTGTGTCACTTGAGCAAATGTATAAGAAACAACATAATGCGTAGAACCACAATCAATCAATACTCTAGCAAAATGACCAAGAATATTTAGCGTACCCATGATTAAATCAGGATTGTTTTGAGCATCCTGCAGTGTCATGTTATGGATACGTCCCTGATTTTGCTGTCGTCCACCATGACCACTGTTAGCATGAATACCTCGTCCTTGTCTTGGCTGACCCGATTGACTCAAAGATCCTACACTGCTAACAACAATCTCTACTTGCTGGGGTTGTCCCCCCTGGTACTACTGGGATCCATCTGCTGAATGTAGTTGATATGGCATAGAACTTCCCGGATACTGAGGGTAACCATCCTGATAATGAGGGTCATGCGAATACTGATACTGCCCTGTAGTATAAGGAGCGGCATCGCCCTGATAATGATAAGTACATCCACGACCAGTTTGGGCATAACCACTAGGTCATGAAACTTGTTGGGTCGACGCAGGTGGTGGTAAGGAAGGCTGTTGGGGCCTCTGCTGATTCTGAGGGCAATGTGCAGCCCTATGCCCCATCTGTCCACAAGTATAGCATCCACTGTTGTCTTTCCTACACTCCCCAAAATGCCTATTATTACATATGCGGCATAAAGGAGTACCTGAACCACTTGAACCACCAAAATCCATCTGCCTCTAAAATCTAGGGCCTCCAGAAAATCTACCACCTCTCATCTGAACATTAGAGCTCAAACTTCCACTAGAAGAGCTGGAACTGACACCGCTTCTCTTAAAACTCTGAGTCTTGCGAGGTCCCTGAGATGATTGACCTTTACCTTTATCATCATTTCTTTGATTTCCATCTTTTTCTTCTTCCTCCTCACTCTCACTGGGCATATTTTATGAATCCTCAATCCGCAGTAAAACCTCATAAAACTCCTGGTAAGTGGCACATAGAGTCGATGTTGCTATAGAACGCCATTTCTTTTTAGTACCCAACTTGAAACGACGAAGCATCTTAACTGGATTAACAGCAACCTCCGGATCATAGCGAGACAAATCAGTGAACTTCATGTAATACTCATTCGCCGTCATATTTCCTTGTTTCAGATGCGTAAATTCTTGTTTCTTGCGATCTATATACTCTGGAGGAACAAATCTTTTCTGAAACAACTGCTTAAACACTTCCCAATAAGCTGCTACCTCTGGTGGCATCTGATAAGACTCATGTCTCCACCAGGATGCATGCTGTTCTCCTAAAAACCAGGTAGTTGTCTCAACCCATCTATCAGGAGGAAGGCTCCCATGACTTTGCATCACAAGGAAAGTCGTCTCAACCTGATTAAGCCACTTCTCCGCTCGCTCATGTCCTTCATTACCCATGAAATGATTCAGCTTCAGATTATACACAGTCTCAAGAGGTGTTATTTGAGGAGGACGAAGCGAAGACTGAATAGCATTAGCTATAGCTTCCCCTAACTGAGCAATATCAGGGAAACTAGGCTCAACTCAGTGACATGACTCTCTACGAGGCGGCATAGTTCTGACAGAAGACACCACAATGATTAGAATATTCACGAGATACATGACTGCTAAACCTAGGCTCTGATACCAAACTGACACACCCCGACCCGAATCAGGGCATGCTGGCCGTCACGTGAGGGTGACGTAGCCATGTGCACAGTGCAGAAGCAATAATGATAATAGAGAATACGAATAAATGAAAACCAACTCATAAGAGTAGTAGTTAAGACAAGTGCTAGAATATGTGTGAATACACAATCAGAGCGTAAGTAGCCTAAATTCAGTCCAGAAAACAAGTACTAATTAAACGACACCCAAAGATGCCCTACATTTGTGATAGTCTGTCAGAACCTCCAATCAATCCTCGTGAGCCACCAACGGACAAGCTTATCTAAAACCTGGAGGGGCGTAAAACAGAAAGTGTTAGTGGGGAAAAAACAAAGCTTTTCAAAACCATTTCATTTATCAAATGTTCTAACCCCTCGCCGTAAAACATGTATAATTTTCCCAGAAATAGAATATAAATATATATATATATATATATATATATTCAAATCATGCTTCACATATCCATATTCATAAGTATGCCATGCCAAAAATATAAAACAGAATAAGTAACTCAGGTAAAAATAATTTCATGGAAAATAACATATTAGCTGGAACCCCTGCAGGGGTCTATACGATTGAATTCATAGCTCATTAGTCAATCTAGCCGAAGTCACCACAAGTGACCTATTTGGCACTACATTGCACATGAGTCGGAACCACTATAAAGGTCTGTACGACAATACTGGGTGTAATATAGTTATGTTCAATGTTACGCTCTCATGATAGCTGTGCGATAAATCGCTAGTAACCTACGAGTCGAAACCACCTATAATGGTCTGTATGACAAGACTGTGCACCTAAATTGGATCCAATGTGAGCATATGGTGTGAGAGGTGACATCATAAACAGGCATGTACCATATCTCTGGCTAAATCACAATTACCCGGGGTGCAGGTTTATGAGCTATCAATCACGTCTCCCATTATCAATATCTCATATAACAAAACATAACTCACCTGGTACTTACCTGAGCATCCACAACACTAATTCATATTATGCATCATATACTAATTCATATGTTGAATATAAATTTATATGCATGGCATTTCAAAGCATACTTTCATTTAAACACATTTTCTGGGAAAATATCAAGTATATAAATATATACTGAAAACCAAAAGCCCACTCACTGGTATGTCGAAGGGTCGTAGCCCCCGAGTCACCCTTGATTGCGCTTGTCCTCTGGATAGGTCTCACCTATATGCGAAATAACTGAATAAACGTTATTTAAAGCACATAGACAAAACTAGTCAATAACTTCTCATACATTGCTCAAATGAGATGTTTGAATATACCAACGTGATCTACACAACCTCACGAACATCCCTATATTTTTAGAAAAAAATTTTGACGCCCCACGCGCCGACAAGGGTACGGCCAGACGCGCCCCCACGCTCGGGTAACCCCGACGGAATCCTAACTGCCGTTAGGAATACTCCGTTAAAAAGCAACAGAAACCGTTAAATCTACCTGACGGCGTCAGAATATTCCGTCAACTTTGACGGAATATTCTATCTTCTTCTCCGATTAGCTTAGCCGGTCGCCGTTGCCGTCGTCGTCCGCCGGAAATTGGAAATATATGTGAAACCTCATATCTCTCTCATTTTTGCACCAAATTCCACAAAATCTTCACCAAAATGAAGCTTACAACATAAGGAACAGAAGGTTACAATTTTGGGACCTGAAATCCTCGAGAATTCGCCGGAGATCATTCGATAATTCGACCAAACTTTGAACTCGTCGATCTCGACTTCCCGACGTCCAATTCACCTCGTTTTTCTTCTCCGAGCTTCGTGGAGAAGTCCTAAAGCTTCCTAGAAGCTCAAAAACCACTGAAACCTTCACATTTACGTATGCATGAACAATGCCCTAAAACTGAGTATCTCGGGTTTCGAAGGTTTCACGACTAGAAAAGGGTATGGTTGAGCTTGTGACGATGAGATGAAGATGATGATGGTAACAACGAGGTTGATCCGTGACGGGAAGTGAAGCTTCAAGGTTGTCCGTACGACTTGTACGGAAGATAGAAGAAATCCGAGAGGGAAAATAGAGAGTTAACGGGAGAGAGAGAGAGTGTGTGTGTGTGTGTGGTCCACGTGGGTCACCAACCAAAACCAAAGAAAATACCATCCAAGTCCTAATTGGTTCCAAAATAATAGGACTTAGCACTAATTGGTCCAAAATCTAACCTACCACACCCCCACACAAAACGTCCAAGGGTATATAAGTAATTTCATGCCGTCGAAAATAAATATTTCGGGAACGGCTGTCACACCACCTCCTTAGTATAGATAATATCGTTTGTTTAAAAAAAAAAACAATCTTTTGACAACTAATTTAATCACATTATCATCTGTGTGCAAAAGACTGTTTTTATAACCGGCATTACACGCCTCTTAAGAAGTTTTGAACGTGTTTAAAATAGGGAAAATAATATTTAATAAACTACTGATTGAATCACATTATTGCTAGCTCATTGTGAGGCTAAACTCACCCCCTCCCCCTTAGTGTAGATAATATCGTTTGTAAAAAAAAAAAAAAATCATTTGACACTAATTTAATCACATTATTATCCGCGTGCGAATGACCTTTTTTTATAACCGGCATTACGCGCCTATTAAGATGTTTTGAACGTGTTTAAAAATAGAGAAATTGAATCACATTATTGCTAGCCTATTGTGAGGTACTAATTAAAAACAAAACAAAAAAACAAAAAAAAAATTTAATTATTAAAAAAAATACTATTAAAATGATGAAAATGCCCCTGCCTTATTTGATGTATTATTTTGGGATGCATTTGATGTTTTTTGTCTTGGGGGTATTTTTGTCCAAATATTTTTGTTGAGGTTTGGTGACACCAAAATCACTATTCACCCTTAGTGTAGATAATATCGTTTGTTAAAAAAAAATCATTTGACAACTAATTTAATCACATTATTATCCGCATGCGAAAGACTTTTTTTTATAACCGGCATTACACACGCCTCTTAAGATGTTTTGAATGTGTTTAAAATAAAGAAAATAATATTTAATAAACATGTCACAGCCTGTCCCGAAAGATTTTCTCTGATGGTGTGAAATGTCTAATTTACCCTTAAACGTTTGTGGTGTTGTGTGGTTTTAAGTTGTGTTGTGGTCCAATTATTTTCTTTCCTAAGTTTTTGGACCTAACTATAACTAAAATTTTTCCTAGTTTTGGTTGGTGATAAGCTGGACCACACACTCACACACACACCCAATCCCGTTGACCCTCTCTTTCTCTCTCATCCCTATCGGTTTTTCTCCATTTTCCGTACAATACGTACGGACTAACCTCAAACCAAGCAATTTCTTCACAGATCGAGGTTTTAGAACGTGAAGACCTCATTTTCCTGAGAACCCAGTTTTGTGGTACTGTTCATGCACTCGTGATTGTGAAGTTTTTAAGAGATTTTAAGCTGCTAGGAAGCTTTAGGACGTCTTTGTGAAGCTCGGAGAAGAAAAACAAAGTGTTTTGGACGTCGGGAAGTTGAGTTTGACAAGTTTCAAGTTTGGCCGGAATATCGAGGTTTCTCCAGCAAAATCCCGTGGATTTGAAGGCGTGAATTTGGTAAGGTTGTGTTCTAATCCCTCTAAGCTTCATTTTGAGACAAATTTCGTGAGTTTTGGTTGAGAATCGAATGAGATATGAAGATTTTAAATTTTTCCAGAAACTGGCGAGTGCAGCGGTGATCGGCGCCAGACTCCGGCGAACCAAGGAAGAAAGAGAAGAATATTCCGTCAAAGTTGACGGAATATTCTGACGCCATCAGGTAAACATAACGGCATATTCTGATTTTTGACGGAATATACCCTAACGCCATTAGGGAATCTGTTTGTTGTGCCAGGCACTTGCCTGCGAGTGAGTCGGCCGTCTGGCCGTGCCTTAGCCGATGTGTGGGGTCATGAATTTTTTTTCTAAAAATTTGGGGATGTTCCTAAGGTTGAGTAGATCATGGTGGTATATTCAAATACCCCATTTGAGAATGTATGAGAAAGTTATTTCCTAGTTTTGTATACGTGCCTTAACGTTTATTCAATTATTTCGCATATAGGTGAGACCTATCCTGAGGACGAGGGCCATCAATCGAGGCTCAAGGGCTACAACCCTTCGACATATCAGTGAGTGGGCTTTTGGTTTTCCGTATATACCTATATACTTGAGATTTTTCCCAGAAAATGAATTTGAATGATTATACGTTTTGAAATGCCACGCAAAGTATCTGCCTATTTTATTTATGCATTAGTAGTTGCATATATTTATGATTGGTGCTGCGGACGCACAGGTAAGTGCCAGGTAAGTTCATGAATTAAAGATTTGAGGTTACTTCAGTTATGTGAGATATGATGTGATGTTGTGAGAGCTCATAAACCTGCACCCCGGTGTTAGTGCTCCCACCCATAGTTAGGGCACAGTCTTTCACGTGATGTTCACCTCCCGCACCATATGCTCACCTTGGATCCAAGTTAGGTGCACATGCTTGTCGTACTGACCGCTTTAGGTGGTTCCGACTCGTAGGTGACCCGCGATTATTCCAACAGCCTTCACGTGATCGTAGCACTAGAGCATATTTATTTTACACCTAGTCTTATCTTACAGACTAGTTTAGGTGCTTCCGACTCGTGTGCAAGATTTGATTTGATATGATTGAGATTGGTTATGAGCTATATACTCAGCTGTGCAGATTGAGTTAGAGGAGTTTGGCTGATGCGATATTTGACATTGATATATTTTGCCTAGATTACTTATAGCATTGCATTGAGATACTTTGGCATGGTATACTTCTATGGATTTTCATCTTGAGTATGATTTCTGATACAGCTTAGAGGAGAGGTGGTAGATTTTCAGGAGGTTCTAGATTCCAGAGGCAAGGAGATGCTGGAAGAAGAAGTGCTCATTTGTGCCGCAGATGTAATAATAGGCATTTTGGGGAGTGTATGAGAGGCAACAATGGATGTTTTACTTGTGGGTAGATGGGACATATAGCTATAAATTGTCCCCAGAGTCAGCAGAGGCCCTAGCAGCCTTCTATGCCACCATCAGTGCCGATCCAGCAAGTTCCAGGGTTTGGTAGTTATGGTCAGATTGGTCGAGGTGGTGCTTACCATTATCAGGGCGATGCCGCTCCTTATGTTTCAGGGTAGTATCAGTATTCGCAGGATCCTTATTACCAAAGTGGGTATTCTCAGTATCCTGGAGGGTATACACCGTATCCTTCTGTTCCAGCTGGTGGATCTCAGTGGTATCAGGGAGAACAACCCCAACTAGTAGAGATTGTTTCCAATAGTGCAGGATCTTCAAGGCAACATGGTCAACCAAGTCAGGGGCGAGGTAATCAAGCTAATAGAGGTCATGGGGGACGACAGCAAGCCCAAGGACGTATTAATAATATATATCTGCAAGATGCTCAGAATCATCCGGAATTGATCATGGGTACGTTAAACATTCTTGGTCACTTTGCTAGAGTTTTAATTGATTGTGGTGCTACGCATTTTGTTATTTCTCATACATTTGCTCAAGTGACGCAACCTCATCCTACACCTCTAGGGTATGACTTAGAGTTTGCTATGCCTAGAGGGGAGAGATGTTATGTTAATTATGTATATCCATGATGTCCAGTGATGGTAGAGGATGTGGTTATGCTAGCTAATCTTATCCTGTTAGATATTGTTGATTTTGATGTGATTTTAGGCACAAATTGGTTGCATTATAATCGTGCCAATATAGATTACTTTGGGAAGACAGTTACTTTACATCGTCCTGGATTACCTGAAGTTACTTTTGTGGGTGAACGTAGTGGGGTGAGGCGTGGCGTTATTTCTGCTGTAAAGGCGAAAAGGTTGTTATCGAAAGGTTGCCAAGGATATTTAGCTCATGTAGTGCTGAATGATGTTCCTTGTAGTAGTGTGGATGATGTTCGAGTAGTCAGACATTTTCCTGATGATTTACTTGGATTGCCTCCAGACCGAGATGTGGAGTTCACTATTGATTTGCTTCCAGGTACGGATCCTATATTTTGACTCCATATAGAATGGCTCCTGCTGAATTGAAGGAATTGAAAGTCCAGTTGCAGGAATTAATCAATAAAGGTTTTATTCAGCCTAGTACTTCATCCAGGGGAGCTCCAGTTTTGTTTGTAAGGAAGAAAGACGGGACTTTGAGGCTATGTATTGATTATAGGCAATTGAATCGGGTAACAATTAAAAATCGTTATCCGTTGCCGCGTATAGATGATTTGTTTGATCATCTTCGAGGTGCCTGTGTGTTTTCTAAGATTGATTTGAGGTATGGTTATTACCAATTGAAGATCAGCAGTGAGGATGTCCCTAAGACTGCTTTCAGGACTCGTTATGGTCATTATGAGTTTCTAGTGATGCCATTCGGATTAACGAATGCACTAGCAACTTTCATGGATTTGATGAATCGAGTACTCCAGCCATATATAGACAGGTTTTTCATTGTCTTTATTGATGACATTTTGGTATACTCTAAGTCTAAAGCAGAGCATGTTCGACATCTTACTTTGGTGTTGAAGAAATTAAGGGAACATCAGTTGTATGCTAAGTTTAGCAAATGTCAATTTTGGTTGGATCAAGTGGCATTTTTGGGACATGTCATTTCTGCTCAAGGTATTCAAGTGGATTCTCAAAAAATGGCAGCTGTTGAGAATTGGGAGCAACCTCGAACCGCCACTGAGGAACGGAGTTTTCTTGGCCTAGCAGGCTATTATAGACGGTTTGTTAAGGATTTTTCAGTCATTGTTTTGCCATTAACAAGGTTGACTAGAAAAGAAGTTAAGTTTGAGTGGGATGATAATTGTGAGCAAAGTTTTCAACAGTTGAAGTATTATCTCACTCATGCACCTGTTTTGGCACTTCCAGATGATAGTGGTAATTTTGAGGTCTACAATGATGCTTCCTTAAATGGCCTAGCTTGTGCGTTGATACAACATGGTAGGGTGATTGCTTATGCTTCACGACAATTGAAGCCTCACGAGTTGAATTACCCTACTCATGATCTGGAGTTAACAGCTATCATCTTTGCTTTGAACATTTGGAGACATTATCTTTATGGTGAGAAATGTAAGATCTTCACAGATCATAAGAGTCTTCAGTATCTTTTTACTCAGAGGGATCTTAATCTTCGGCAGCAGAGGTGGATTGAGTTGCTTAGTGATTATGATTGCACGATTAAGTATCACCCTGGTTGTGCGAATGTAGTGGCTGATGCTCTTAGTAGGAAGACTGCAGTTAGACTTAATGCTATCTATGATTGTCATGTTTCTCTTCTTGTGGATTTGAGGTCCACTGGAGTGAAGTTAGGGGTGGAAGATCAAAAGGAAGGCTTACTTGCTAATTTTCAAGTCAGGCCAATTTTAATTGATCGTGTGCTCGAAGCCCAGATGGATGATGAATAGACCTAGGAAATAATTCAAGCGAGGAATCGGGGGAAGAAGAAAGACTTCAGAATTTGAGAAACTGATGGTATGCTTATGCAGGAGAGTAGGATGTATGTGCCAATAATATGGAATTAAAGAAAGCAATTCTTGATGAAGCACATATTTCAGCTTATGCAATGCATCCAGGAGGTACAAAAATGTATCATACCATTCGACCATTTTATTATTGGCCGGGTATGAAAAGAGAAATTGCTGAGTATATGAGTATGTGTGTCATTTGTTAGCAAGTTAAAGCAGAAAGAAAGAAGCCTTTTGGATTGATGCAGCCACTTCCCGTTCCACAATGGAAATGGAAAAATATTACTATGGATTTTGTGTACAAGCTTCCTCGTACACAGAATGGGTATGATGGCGTTTGGGTGATAGTTGATCGGCTTACTAAGTCAGCACATTTTATTCCTGTGAGGGAGAAATATCATTTAAGCGGATTAGCTGAACTGTTTGTATCGAAGATCGTGAAGTACCATAGAGTCCCAATTAGTATAATCTCGGATCATGATCCTAGATTTACTTCTAAGTTTTGGATAGCGTTCCAGGAAGCTCTTGGTTCGAGATTATTTTATAGTACATCATATCATCCTCAAACTAATGGACAATCAGATAGGACTATTCAGACGCTGGAAGATATGCTGAGATCTTTAGTATTGCAGTTCGGTGACGCTTGGCATAAGCGGTTGGATTTAATGGAATTTGCCTACAACAACAGCTTTCATTCCAGTATCGGTATGTCACCTTTCGAGGCTCTTTATGGTAAAACTTGTCGCACACCCTTATGTTGGTCAGAAGTTGATGAAAGAGTCTTGGTGCGCCCTGAGATCGTGGATGAGACTACACAGAATATTCAGGTGATTAAGTCTAACCTGAAAACGGCCTAGGATCTACAAAAGAGTCTAGCAGACAGACATGCCACTGACCGAATGTATAATGTATGTGATTGGGTATTTCTGAAGCTATCACCGTGGAGAGGTGTAGTACGGTTTGGAAAGAAAGGCAAGCTGAGTCCTAGGTACATTGGACCGTATATGATCACCAAGCGAGTCGGTGAGGTTACTTACAGGCTTGAGTTGCCTCCTGAGTTGTCCAAAGTGCACAATGTTTTTCATGTCTTTATGCTTCGTCATTACATCTCAGATCCTTCTCATATGATACCTCCTCAACAGCTGGAAATTAATCCGGATTTGACTTATGATGAGGAGCCAGTGACAATTTTGGATTGGAAAGATAAGGTTCTGAGAAATAAGACCGTGCGCTTAGTGAAAGTTTTGTGGAGGAATCACTCGGTGGAGGAAGCCACTTGGGAGACAGAGGACCGGATGAGAGATATGTATCCAAGGTTGTTTTATGAGTATTAATGGATTGTAAATATTGTTTGAATTTCGAGGAAGAAATTTTCTTATGGGTTGTCGGCTGTCACAGCCCGTACCGAAAGATTTTCTCTGATGGTGTGAAATGTCTAATTTACCCTTAAACGTTTGTGGTGTTATGTGGTTTAAGTTGTGTTATGGACCAATTATTTTCTTTCCTAAGTTTTTGGACCCAACTAGAACTAAAAATTTTCCAAGTTTTAGTTGGTGACAAGCTAGACCACACACTCACACACACACCGAAGCAATTTCTTCACGGATCGAGGTTTTTGAAGTCACATTTGTGTTCCTTGTGAGCTCAGGAACACATCTATATCGTTTTTAGAACGTGAAGACCTCATTTTCTCGAGAATCCGAGAACCCAGTTTTGGGTTACTGTTCATGCACTCATGATTGTGAAGTTTTTAGGAGATTTTAAGCTGCTAGGAAGCTTTAGGACGTCTTCGTGAAGCTCGGAGAAGAAAAACGAAGTGTTTTAGACGTCGGGAAGTTGAGTTTGACAAGTTTCAAGTTTGGCCGGAATATCGAGGTTTCTCTGCAAAATCCCGTGGATTTCACGGCGTGAATTTGGTAAGGTTGTGTTCTAATCCCTCTAAGCTTCATTTTGGGACAAATTTCGTGAGTTTTGGTTGAGAATCGAAGGAGATATGAAGATTTTAAATTTTTCCTTAAACCGACGAGTGCAGCGGTGACCGGCGCCGGACTCCGGCGAACCAAGGAAGAAGGAGAAGAATATTCTGTCAAAGTTGACGGAATATTCTGACGCCGTCAGGTAAACATAACGGCATATTCTGAGTTTTGACGGAATATTCCCTAACGCCGTTAGGGAATTCGTTTGGTGTGCCAGGCACGTGCCTGTGCGTGAGCCGCACATCTGGCCATGCCTTGGCCGGCGCGTGGGGTCATGAAATTTTTTTCTAAAAATTTTGGGATGTTCCTGAGGTTGAGTAGATCATGGTGGTATAGTCAAATACCCCATTTGAGCAATGTATAAGAAGTTATTTCCTAGTTTTATATATGTGCCTTAAATAACGTTTATTCAGTTATTTCGCATATATGTGAGACCTATCCTGAGGACGAGCGCCATCAATCGAGGCTCGGGGGCAACGACCCTTCAACATATCAGTGAGTGGGCTTTTGGTTTTCCGTATATACCTATATACTTGAGATTTTTCCCAGAAAATGAATTTGAATGATTATACGTTTTGAAATGCCATGCAAAGTATCCGCCTATTTTATTTATGCATTAGTAGTTGCATATAATTATGATTGGTGTTGCGGACGCACAAGTAAGTGCTAGGTAAGTTCATAAATTAAAGATTTGAGGTTACTTCAGTTATGTGAGATATGATGTGATGTTTTGAGAGCTCATAAACCTGCACCCCGGTGTTAGTGCTCCCGCCCAAAGTTAGGGCACAGTCCTTACGTGATGTTCACCTCCCGCACCATATGCTCACCTTGGATCCAAGTATGGTGCACATGCTTGTCGTACTGACCACTTTAGGTGGTTCTGACTCGTAAGTGACCCGCGATTATTCGCACAGCCTTCACGTGATCGTAGCACTAGAGCATATTTATTTTACACCTAGTCTTGTCTTACAGACCACTTTAGGTGGTTCCGACTCGTGTGCAGAATTTGATTTGATATGATTGAGATTGGTTATGAGTTATATACTCAGCCGTGCAGATTGAGTTAGAGGAGTTTGGCTGATGCGATATTTGACATTGATATATTTTGCCTGGATTACTTATAGCATTGCATTGAGATACTTTGGCATGGTATACTTCTATGGATTTTCATCTTGAGTATGATTTCTGATATAGCATATATTATATTTTCTGGGAAATTATACAGGTTTTACGGCGAGGGGTTAGAACTTTTGAGAAATGAAATGATTTTGAAAAGCTTTGTTTTTGCCCACTCACACTTTCTGTTTTGCGCCCCTCCAGGTTTTAGGTAGAAGTGCTTTGGTGGGTCACGAGGATTTCGACGGGGGTTCTGACAGAACATCATAAATGTAGGATCACCCTTGGATGTTGTATAATTAGTACTTGTCCTACTTGACTGCCCTTAGGCTATGTATGCTCTGGTTGTGTACTTCACACTTAATCTCGTACTAGCACCTTATCTTATCTAATACTCTAGTTGATTTGGTTTTTGTTTATTCGTAATTCCTTATATCTCTATTGCTTCCGCACTGTGCACATGGCTACGTCACCCCCACGTGATGGCCAACATGCCCTGATTTAGGTCGGGGTGTGTCAAAACAACTGATTGAATCATAGTATTGCTAGTCCATTATGAGGCTAAGCCCACCCCTTACCTCTTAGTGTAGATAATATCGTTTGTTAAAAAAAAACAATCATTTGACAACTAATTTAATCATATTATTATCCGCGTGTGAATGACCTTTTTTTTATAACCGGCATTATACGCCTCTTAAGATGTTTTGAACATGTTTAAAAATAAAGAAATTGAATCGTATTATTGCTAGTCTATTGTGAGGTACTAATTAAAAAATAATAATTATTAAAAAAAAAACTATTAAAATGATGAAAATGCCCCTGCCTTATTTGATGCATCATTTTGGGATGCCTTTGAAGTTTTTTGTCTTGGGAGCATTTTTATCCAAATGTTTTTGTTGAAACTTGGTGACACCAAAATCCCTATCACTTTTTCTATTGGCTTTATATATAGAAGCGCAAAAAAGAAGTGGAAAACGAAATTATTACCAAAAACAAGTCCTAAACTTTTCACACGGTTCTAAATTGCTATAATAATAACAATCTCAATTGTAATTATTTGGTCATTGGTCAGAATAAAACACAAGATTATCACTCTCTTGAATGTATTCAGTGGTCAAATGACATGAAATATCATTCTAAATCATGGGACCGATGCCTTCACCTAAATGGTTTCTTTCTTCTTCCTTGATAGGGATATCTGCAGCAGCAGCAGCAGCCGCAGCAGTTCCCTTATATTTTGCTAACTGAAAAGAAAGTTTCCACATCTCTGCATGCACATATTTAGCTGTCTGTTGTGCATTATTTAGACAACTTTTATGGTAGAAAACAAGAAAGAACAAAACACATGATTTTAAAGTCAAAACGCCAAAACCACTTTGGTCTACCAAGTAGCCTGCGTCCAATCAAATGACCATCAGAAAGCACAGACTGTCGAATAGTGAGAGGTTAGTGATGGCTGCACGCACAGGTGTTTGATGTTGGAGAGAGAACGGCCTTGTGAGGGGATAAGATTGTGGAATGTTCCCAAAATAACAAGATGCATGTTCATTCCTCCGGGCTCCACTCCAGCACCGTAGCTGTAAACTGCTGTTTCACAATTCTCTCTCTTTCTATTCATTTTCCCTTTTTGGATTGGCCAGTGATCGGTGACTGACATCCTTCAACTTCCAAGTAATCGAAGCTTTAGATGAAGGAAGTTGAATTTTCTCTCAAGAACTAACTAATTAGCAACTTCTTATAATAGCATGCAATATTCTCAACTTTCCGATGTTGAACAACATTTCAGATCCTCCCATAAGGGTGATCAATCCCGTAAATTGGCTTCTCAATCACATCAATTCCTAGTAATTTGCTAGGATGATCTCGCATTATTCCAGGAAGCTCTAGACCGAACTTGTTAAGAACTTCGGGCATATATGTTTTATGTGTACAAATAATGCAATAAATGTTTAGTGTAAATAAATAAGAACACACTCTAACCACTTCGAAATAGTTATTCAACACTATTTTACTTTTCATATTTATTAATCTCAATTTTTTTTTTTTATGTTAGAGATGTTACTTCTATATTCTCTCGCAAAGATATGACTCATGTTACATTTTCTTTTTTCATAAAAAAAGGGGACAACCGGTGGCAAGTCACGGTTATCCACCATTTACGGGTGCTGGGAAGACTCATAGAGACATTTTAGCTTCCACTTGACCACAAGTCTGGCTTCCACACCAGTGCGCCATGTTACATAGATGTCTATCAAATCTGTCATTTTAAGTAGTACACTCTTAATTTTTAATTAGTGGATTATCCCTGTTGAAAAAGTCTTCTTGAATTCACAATGTTTTGGATTCAAACCCTCGTGTAGCTTAACCATGCAGGCAGCAGAGTGCTGATTCAGATGGAGTTTCCTACCAAAAAAAAACTTCTATTTTTGAACCTTCACATTTTTACGATAGATTTTATTAGATTATATGATAGATTAACCACCAATGAGATTCGAACTAACGCCGTCATGCAAGAGTTCAACATATTTTTACCATTGTAGTAAAGAGCCACTTGCAAGTAATTAATATTATATAACTCGAGTTACTTTGTTAGGCTGTTCCTTGGAGTGTGGAGAGATGTTGATGTTGTTGTCCCTCCCTCAGGCAATTTTAAGCAAAAGAAAAGATAGATACAGTACGCTATCCTTTTTATGTTACAAACGAATGAGAGACGGATTACATAAAATCTTTCATTAAAAAACTGCCACCAACGTTTTAGGCAATAAGGTGTTTCTAAACTCCCTTTTCATTTTTAGAGGTGTTTCTAAACTTGTACGAGCATTTCTGTTCATTTCATTCAAACGTTTTATGCTTGTACACATTATATATTTTAATTTTATCAAAAGGGGTTGTCTAAATTGTAATGCAATAAGGTTCAATTATAATATACTACATTAATAGTGTAATCAAATGCTTACACCGTAAATGACCTTGGTATAGTAAAATGCTCTACCAGAGCAATGTGTCAAGATTTCAAAGTCGAGTCATTTGTCTACTATAACTCACATAGATAGTATCTCAACTTAACCACATACACAGACCGGCATTAAAAGATTTTAAAACAAAAAACCGTGGTATTATTTACAAGAAAATCATTCATTTACAAGTAGCAATATATATAATGTCAAAGTTGTGATGTGGGATTGCATTTTTTAACAGAGCAATACATCACTTGCTCCAACTCCCTAATTAATCTTGAAAAACATAATTCCTTGATTCAAGTCCTAGAGAATGAAAAGCGCAACTAAATTGTAGAACTAAATCCAATGAATCACTTCTTCGTTCACTAAGGGGAGAGATTTTTTAGTGTATTGAAACACAGGCTAGTTTACTAAGTGTCATAATCAAGGTTCTAAAAGATGCTAAGAGTTAGTCGGGCCGCGGACTAGGGCCTATTGCGTAAGCGGCAAGGTGGGGCCTAAGCGGATTATGTGGATTTAAGTAAATTTATTATATACTCGTATAAACAAGTGTCTACTTATATTAAAAGATATATAATTGCGAATATGATATATAAATTGTAAAATAGAATGACATATAGATTATAAAGTTTTAGAACATAATGAAAACACAGGGAACAAGCATATAATGTGTGTTCATCTAAGTATTCAACAAGTCTCTTACAATTTATTAAAAAAATAAATTGCAATATGAGAGTTATCTATTTTATGTTTAAGTGAGAGTCATGACCTAGGTGGGTCTGAGCTGAATAGAATAGGCCTACCTAAGCAGGTCTATATGTCATTTCTTAATTTTCAAATGCCTAGGGATTAATCGGAACGGTGGCCAGTCGCCTAGTGCCTAAGCAGGACCAAGGCAGTGCTAGACGGGGTCTAGGTGGGAATTTTTAGAATAGTGGTCATAATATAAGTGATAATAAGTTTTTTTTTTTTTTTTTTTTAGTGTACGTCTATTCATTTGGATTATGGCATTGGTGTGTTGTGTTTCGGATACATTAAAAAATATTTGCACAAAGTGTGGGGTGATTATCCTTTCAGGGCCCTTATCCAAAAGGATCCTTATTTTTTGGTAAAAATGAGAACTAGTTGTAGGGCTCACTTCACATAGGACGAACGATCCAAGCTATCTATTTTTCAAGTTTCACTGTATAAATCATCATTCCAAAACATTAGCCAAATTGGAAACGGTTGAGACATTTAATCGAGTTCAAAGAAATTGACGAACATTATATTCTAAGAAATATTGTAATTTCATTATGACAATCAAATGAGCAAATAGTTTCAGATTGTATTGATTTTTTTATAAAAATCATTTATAAATGAAGACTTAAAAAATAAACAATTCATATAGTCTTACAACAAGTTCCTATTTTTATTAATAAAGTGGGGATCCTTTAGATGAAGGGTGCCTTTATGATGAAGCAACGGTTAACACGAAACCAACGTTTTTAGTGTATGCAAAATGCCAACCAATCTGATTGCTTATTCGTTCCAAATTCCAAATCCCAAGAAAGATGAGAGGAGAAAGCCACACCGCAATATAAAGTGTGTGGTCCTGCCCATCAACTTTGCACACCACAATCGCACTGCCCTCTCCACCGTCCACGTCATCTTTTGGTCCCACACTCCTCCTTCCCGTTAACTTATCCTCTCTCCTCGTAAACCCCAAAAAATTCTTGTCCCACTCGCTGGGGGTAGCCAAAACTTTTACCCGCCAAGTTTAAACCAACAGCTGCCAAACAGCATTCTCAAAACGACACGTCGTAAAGTTGTAACCGCGAGAAACGTAGTCGGTCACAACTTGCTTTGGTCTGCTCGAGATCACGACCACTACCTAATTGACACGTGGAGCTTCGGGTTCTATTGTCTCTTTTGTTAATTCCACGACGACTTTTAAGACGGAGAGAGCCACTGGAGCTAAGGGAGAGAGAGAGAGAGAGAGGAGAAGAAGAGGATATAGGTAGCTGGCTAATCCAATAAGGTTTCCATACTTTGGCATTGCTGCCAGTTGAGAACTAAAAACTCCATGAAAGCAGAGAAGTGAATTTACAGACGATTTAAGAGAGAGAAAGAGAAAGTTTAGAGAGAGAAAGCAATGGAAAGGTATGAGATAGTGAAGGATATTGGGTCTGGGAATTTTGGGGTTGCGAAGCTGGTGAAGGACAAATGGAGTGGCGAGCTCTTTGCTATCAAGTTTATTGAGAGAGGCCAGAAGGTGATTAATTATTTATTAATTTTCTGCATATTTCAACTTTTTTTTTTTCAAGTTTTAATCGTTGTCTTTGTTTTCCCTGGTGGGATTTTATCAGTTTGTTCGTTTTTATGAACTTGGTTTGTGTTAAATCCAACTGGGTTTGTGTGTGTTTTATAGATTGATGAGCATGTACAGAGGGAGATTATGAACCACAGGTCCTTGAAGCATCCAAATATAATAAGATTTAAAGAGGTATGTTGATTTCTTATTTGTGAAATTGTTTTGGAATTAACCTCTGCGGTGAGAATAAAGGGTTAATTGCAACTTGCAAGTTATGTTAGTGGTGTGTGCAACTTGAAAAATTATTAGAGAATAATCAGACTACTTTTTGTCTTACTTTTAATTCCACTTGATTTAAAGTAAATATTCATGCTTATTTATCACCTTTTTTTCCTTTCAATTCCTCTGCGTAACTATTTGTTATTAATTTCTAGGGTTCAGCATGTTTGAAAACAAATGGGAATTTTCTAATCTGTACGTATTTTGATTTGTTTAGTAAATATCAATTAATTTTTGCAGGTGTTGTTGACACCAAACGATTTAGCAATTGTGATGGAATATGCAGCTGGAGGTGAACTTTTCGAAAGAATATGCAATGCTGGTCGATTCAGTGAGGACGAAGCAAGATATTTCTTTCAACAGCTCATATCAGGAGTCAGCTATTGTCATTCAATGGTAAAACCCTCAACCCACCAAATCATGATATGATTTGTGATTCTTCCAGCTTATGATATTATTTTTTTCTTGTCTTGCAGCAAATTTGCCACAGAGATCTTAAATTGGAGAACACTCTTCTGGATGGAAGCTCAGCCCCGCGTCTCAAAATTTGCGACTTTGGTTATTCCAAGGCAATTTACTAGTTAATTGACTGCAATTCGTATAGTGAATTTCTATTTCATATAGTAATTACTTTTCTTCTGCATCTTATAGTCATCTGTGTTGCATTCCCAACCGAAATCAACTGTTGGAACACCGGCATACATTGCACCGGAAGTCCTGTCAAGAAAAGGGTATGATGGCAAGGTAACATTTTTTCCAAGGCCGGTTTGTTTTCATGTTCTGTTGGTCTTGTCCTCGTCATTTTTGACCAACTATTTGGTCACCTAACTAACATCCATGTTTTCTCACTCATTTTTTTATCCTTTGAGAATCTTAGATTGCGGATGTTTGGTCATGTGGGGTTACCTTGTATGTCATGCTTGTTGGTGCTTATCCCTTTGAAGATCCAGAAGATCCAAGAAATTTCAGAAAAACACTTCAGGTACATGTATATCCTTGTGCTACTTGTACCGTTTTTGTTTCGCCTATTGCTATGCCTTTCGATGTTGTCGCCTAACAACTATAATTTGATACTGGCTTATTGCAGAGGATTCTTAGTGTTCACTATTCAATTCCGGCCTATGTACGTGTTTCCATAGAATGCAGACATCTGCTTTCTCGAATCTTCGTTGCTAACCCAGAAAAGGTATTCTTCCTTGCACTCACAATCACGGGTATGTATGTCGTTAATTGTCAGTCGTGGATGTACGCATACGACTGACAACCCTGCCTAAAACGACAGAAAACCTACTGTAACTTTGTTCGAGTCTTTATACTTTAATGCTCTTTTTTTTATTCGCCTAGAACAGCCATCGTTGTGCACGACATAATTGTCAACTGTTGATGTGTGTAGATGGCTCACAACCGTGCTTAGAAAGAAAATCCTTTGTCACTTTTTTTTAGTCTTTATACTTTATACCCTTTGTTTTGCTTCTCTAACAACAGTCGTCGTTATACACACACGTGGTTGATTGTCAATCGTTGTATTTGGTGCAGAGAATAACTATCCCGGAAATAAAGCAGCATCCGTGGTTTCTAAAAAACATCCCAGTAGAATTCATGGAAGAAATTGGCCTCCCAAACAATGACCAAAATTATGAATCATCATCCCAAAGCAATGAAGAAATATTGGCAATAATTCAAGAAGCTAGAAAACCTGCTGCGAACGGCACCAAATATGGGGGACATTTACTTGGGAGCATGGATCTTGATGAGATAGACGACGCTGAAATAGATGATATAGAGACAAGTGGTGATTTTGTTTGTGCGTTATGAGTTTAAGTGTACATCGAGATTTTCTATTATGCTCCGATGTATCCTATACACAAGAGCATAGTGGGATTTTCGGTTCATATCATATATACAACTTTTTGCACTCTGTATCTGCAGGGAGGCCAAATGCCATTTCCAAAAAGTGGTTGGAATTGGAGATAAGGCCTTTTTTTCATGTGATATATTGGGGAATCAAACTGTCTCTTTAAAGAGTGATGTTTATTTTCCTTTGCGCTGTCTAGGTCAATGGTGTGAAATGGCATTTCCATTGTAGGGGGACCTTATGGCTGTTGCTTCTTAGGTTTGTAATTTGTAAATTCTCATAATGTTCATCTACTTTTTATATATGGAATCATAGCTAGATTAAGACAATGAGTTGTAGTTCAAGTGTTTAAAACCGTTTATTCTTGCACCCGAAGTCTCGTGTTTGAATCTTCCTCGATATTGAAATTATGTGGGCCTGTGACATAAGCATGCATGTATATTATAATTACCACTCTAACAACCTGATCTGCAAAAGATTAGGATGAGGATTCTCAGGATCATATCCGTTCATCGTACATCATGCGGTCAGCTTTCGTTAAGTACTGTTTGTGTTTAATTTTAAATAAAAACTTAATAATAATTTCTGACCACATAATGTACGATGAACGAATATGATGAATGATTCTTAGGACTCTCACAAAGAGGATGGATCCAAATCCAAAAATTAGGAAAATAATGCATTATAATTTAATTAAGGACTACGTAAGTAAACATATAATATCAATCTTGAATATCTATATCTTGTTAGTGGACAAGCACCATATGTCCATTATACTGTTGCAAGTCCAATGGTTAGTCGCTCGTGGTAAATTGGAGAATGTTGATTGAAGAAGCTGCTTAATTAATTATTGGCCGCACCAATATTGTTTAATTATTTGCATTTATCATATAAGGGTTAGTTTGAGATTGCTGTGTTTTTTTTATAAATTATTTATGCTGTCCGTTAAGAATAATCAGTTGTAAAATAAAGCAGATTAGCATTTGATAAACTATATTTTTAAAGTGTTGTGGGTATAAAAACTAATGTAAGGTAAAAGTGATATAATCTATAAGCATAAAGTGAGTGCTCCAAATCGCTGAAGCATTCAAAATACCATAAATTGCCCCTCAAGAATTTCAAAAAGAGTGACGTTATTCTCATTCCAATGTCTTATCTTTCCAGCCACCTTTTATTGGATTTTTTAATTTCAAATTGTCCATGTGTTAAAAGAAAAGTTGGGTTCCATGCTCAGTCTACCTTAAACCCTAACTCATCTTTCCATCTCATTTCATTCAGAAAAAGCAAAAAAAAAAAAAAAAAAAGGACACAATGGATTTAGAAGATGACTTTTTTATTAAAGAAGTAGAAGATGACGTTTCTATGAAAGAGGTAAAAGATTACGTTTCTATTGAAGAGGTAAAAAAAAAAAAAAAATTTGTGTGGGTCATTTAATTTGCTGCATCGTATATTTGAATTTGTTGTCGTTGAAGTTTTCCTTTTGAATTTGGATACCTATGTGGTTTTCCATTTGAATTTGCACACTTGTGACTTCAAGATCAGCAAAAAGAATTTGGCCAACATATCCTTATTTTTATTACTTGTTGGAATCATGAATGGCAACATATGTTGAGAAAATCTTTAAGCAAATCAAACAAACCCTTCCTTTTTTTGTTGTTTCATTTGACATGTGCATTTTAGAATACTTGGAATGAATCTGCAGCACCGGGCACGAGAGCCAGTTGAAACACCACGTCCTTGCACGTAGTTTCGAGGAGGATCTAACTTTCAATTCTCTTGCTTCTGGATCCTTGCATGTACTTCTGAGCTGAGTCTCCACTCGGAAGAAGCTCGTGCAAATTGTTCTTTGCAGGTAGATGAATCTGCAAACAATTTAGCATCTAACATATAGTGAACTCTACTAGTGAATTTACCACAAATAAGGTATGATTTTACTTGACTACGTAATTGATTTATTTATACTCTTGTATGTTTATTTATATGTGAAATTTTGGGACATAGTTATTTAAGAATAGAGAAAAATTAATACAATGGGCTCGAGAAGTTTGGAAGGTCAATGGTTTTGTTATTATGACGTTACAATCTGATCGAGGCGGAAAAGGTAACATGAACCCTAGACTTACATTGGGTTATGAAAGGAATGGATAATATATAAGATGAATTAGCAAAAAAATAAAAAATAAAAAATAAAGGATGAGGATAGAAGGACTTCTAGATCGAAAAAGTGTGGATGCCTGTTTCTATTAAAGGGTAAAAGGCTAGCAACTGATGATGGTTGGAAATTGATAGTAGTTAATGGAGTGCATAATCACATAGTAGTGGACCATTTTAAGGGCCATTCATTTGATGGTAGACTATCGTTGGAGGAGAATTTGTTGTTGACTGATCTGTCTAAAAGTTTAGTGCAACCAAAAGAGATTTTGAATACACTAAAATGAAGAGACTAACAAAATGTATCTACACAGGAGACAATATATAATGCACGTCAACATTTGAGGCTTTTGGAGAAAGGTGGGAGGTCTCAAATGCAACAATTAAAGAGTAAGTTGTCTGAGCAAGATGTGGCAACTGATGGACATTGTGGTTTCAGCGCAATTGCGTCATTGTTGGAGTATAATGAGAATGGATGGGTATACGTGCGAATAGATTTATTAGAGTTAGAGACTTACTCAAGTTGCTACTCCAAGCTATATGAGTTTGAAAATACGGTTCATGAATTGAAGCATGCATTGAGAGTTTTTGAAACTCATGTGAACATTGATCGGTGGATGACTATGCCTGACATGGACCATAATATTGCATTATGTTACTATGTGGAACTTATCCACCTTTCAGATGTACAATCCTTACATTTTTACCTCTTAGAACAACACCTAAACCACTACCACAAGTAAAAAGATTGCTATTGGATTCACTAATCGTCATTTTGTGCAAGTATGGATATAAAGTTGTATTGCAGAAAGTTCTTTTTTTGCTGATGCTCTTATAAAGATTGAATGCCTTTACTTTAACTTATAAATTAAATGTATTTTGATGCAAGTGTTTTTGAAATCATTTCATCCAATTCCTTCTATAGCAACAAACTGGAAAATATATCGTGAATCATAGTTTTTAGAATGGGCAACTCCATCCGTTGCTTGTATACAATAGTTCATATCCATTCTATAGGGTCTACCATCATAACTAGAGAGACCGTTGAGCTTGACGAAAATTGAAGTTGGTGCAGTGCTTGTCCAAAAATTTTAAGTTTCTCGTTTTTTATTGGTCTATTGTTAGACTTGTGCAATTTTAAGAAATATATTATTTTTAGCTTTAGAATAGACTTGAAACCTTTTAACTTTTTGAACATTCAAATAAAACAGTGCTACATGTAGACGTCTAAATTTCGGTGAGATAAATGTTCACCAACACATTAAAGTTTCGACATGCCAAGAAATATGTGACATGCGCCATGTGTCTCACAAATCATACACGTGGATGTGACTCATTAAAATTGGACGAGTCATCAAGAATGACATGTGTCAACACTTGGCGGAAATGACTTATTTGATTTTAATTTAATTAAATCAAATATTAGTTGATGGAGTCAAATCACGAACTAGCTCATAAATCAAGTCATGTTTCTTTCGTCAAGTAATCAAGCCAACAATCAAGGTCAAATCCATCCGTAGGCAAGGCTTGGAGAATCTATTAACAGGAGGCTCCAAGACAAAGAAAATGGTCTAGAAATCATTTCATGCCCAGACGCTGAAGCTTTTGATATTTTGAAGCTCTCAAGCACTCGAACCCCAAACACTCAAACACTCAAGAAGACTAAAAAAAAAAACCTATGCATTCTTCACCAAACCTTCGAAGAATCATTAAGCACTACTACCCGTGCCAATCCTTCAAATCGCCAAAAGCCAAAACCATGCGGCATCCGTTCATCCAAGATCAAGTCATCGTGACCCTTGAATCAATAACACTACACACCTTACATTTTAGAGATTGAATCAGAGGATCAAGTTGTAAAGAGATTGTAACCCTACATTTACACTAATACAAATATTCTTTGTACACGTGTTCTCTTGTCATTTGTCACATGATTTTCGTATTTACACTACCATTATCATTGTCCCCATTCTTAAGACTTTTAGGATTTGTATCCAGCTAGGTGGTTTTGAATTGGAAGAATTGATTTGAGATACACTCGACTAAAATTTGAGTTCTGCCTTTAGCAGTTATCCGCGTTATATTAGTATACGGTCCATTAAGTGAAATTTTAAGCTGCATGCTACTTTCTAACCGTACTCAATGCACGAGAAATTTATTCTTTCTTCTTCTTTCGAAAGCATAATCACTGCATCTTGTCATAAAAATTTCAGAGACGATACTCAAATATTTTAACTCTGATGATCTGCATAAGAGCCTGTAGGAATATTTAGTATCTATATGAGCTTTTAGTATTTTCCTTTAGTTTTTTCCGTCTGAGATGCATTATGAAAATGATATGCTATTTTATGATTTCATATGCATGTATAAGTTAAAGGTTATTTTGGGAATAGTAGTGGGTGGGGAAATAGCATTTAAACTTTTTAATTTTTTATAGTGGGTGAAATTATAACATGTCGAGAAATAAGACAATGAGGTATATTTTAGTAGTTCTTTTAATTACAATTGAATTAAAAGGAGTTGAAGTAATTCAACACATTTTAATTTTGAATGAATTTAAAATTTAAAACTTAAAATCACTCACTTCCTTAGTGTAGATAATATCGTTGTTCAAAAAAGAAAAAAAATTAAAACTTTACAAAAGAATATCAAAAACCAGAAACCTCCACATTAGTCATTAGTTGGTGGTTTATCGTTGATTTCCAATTTATTTTCGAATAAATTTTTTAATAAAAAATATATAAATAAAAAAACTTAAATTTAGCATACAAGGGCTAATTGTATATAATGACAATAATGAAAAAGCCTATTTGGATTATTAATTCCTTGGTGACAAGAGGCTAGTTGTAATGGAAAGGCCTAATTGGATTATTAATCCCGGTGGTGACAAGAGGCTAGTTGTATATAATCTCTATTAATTAATGAAACCCTCTTTGTCAATCAAAAGAAGGTGAAAAGACTATTTAATCTTATATCACACAAAAAAAATGATGGGCAATAATGTAATTTCACAGATTCAAATTTTACTATTTTTTATTGAAACCTTACATACAGGGGATGTTAAAATACTTTCAATATTAAAAAAATAAAAAAAACCCAAAACTAAAAACCTCTCTCTCTCTCTCTCTCTCTCTCTCTCTCTCTCTCTCTCTCTCTAAAAAAATGTGTTCATACACACAAAGTGTGTTGACAAATGCTAGTGATAAAAATGAAAAGGCCTAATTGGATTACTAGTGACAAATGCTAGTGATAAAAATGAAAAGGCCTAACAAGCTGCCAGGAGCTCAAGTGGTTGAGCAGGCGGAGCATTTCTCTCATCTCGGCTGCGCGCGGCGGAGCAAACATGAAGGTTTGGTTCCATCTCACTTTCTTCAATCAATAATATATTTGAACGAAGAAATTTAAGATTACTAAGGAATTTTAAATTGAAAGAATTTTATTTCCTAAAATTTGTGAATTTTCTTGTTTGGTTAATCTAAAATATCAATAGAATTGAATACGTAATATGTTATTTTTAAACTCTCAATCAAGAAAATTGGAAAATGACACTTATTTATATGAAATTTAAATTTAGGAACTGAAGGTCTCAAATTCCAAGTTTTTTTTATGCGAAAATTCTAAATTTCTATGTTTATGAATCCAAACAAGAGAATTGATGCATTTCAATTTATAAATTCTGACTTTTATCCAAATTCCAAGTTTATTTTCATGGTCCAACCAAACATAGTATAACGGCATTCTGTGTTTCACTGATAGGCGTTTCTGTTGGTTCGTTTCTTTTGTTTGTTTCAGTTCAACATTGCGAACCCCACCACTGGGTGCCAGAAGAAGCTTGGATCGACGACGACGCCAAACTGTACGGAAACCCTTCCTCTAATTCTGCACAACTCTGTGTTTTGTTTGCTTTCGGAATGGATAATATGATAATTTTTCTTTGCAATTTGGGTAGTTGATGGGATTAGATTGGTTTTTATGAACTTTGGGGTCCGTTTGGTTGCTGAGATATATAATGGACAGATTTCCCTTTTCAATTTATTTCTCTGTTTGTTTAGCAATACTGTGGATGCTTATGGGTGTCAGGGTTTGCTTGCATGTTCTTTGTGCGATACTCGTTTTGGTGTCCTTTACAATTATATCAAATGAAATAAATATTTTCAAAACTATGGAGAAGCTGAGATGCAAGTTTTGTATGATAAAAGAAGACTAGAATTGGCGTTAACAGCTTGAGGTTGAATTTCTATTGTAAAATATTGGACGGAATTCTAGCTCTGTAGCAAAATCTATTGTATATTGCTCTGTTGTAATGTGTTACAAATTGCCTTATGTGTTTTGACTGGATTTTACATGTAATATGTATGTACTTTGATGAGTCTATATGATTTGTATCCACACCTATGTTATACGTACTTTGTAACGCCAAGGAAACGATTTGTACTCTTGTGTTATAAAAAGGGCATTGGCTTCACAGTTTTACGTAGTTTCTGGATATGGATTTTTTGAGTGATAGGCGTATCATGTTTAGCTACTTATGTGTGCTTTTAGCTAACAATGGCTTTGTCAATTTCTAGACTTGCTTCACTTTTCGTGTGCTCGGCTTCTTTTTTTTTCGAACAACAGTTTGTATTCTTTGCTATTTTACCTCTAATGTATATAGATTATGACCATTAAATTCTTTTATCATGCAGTCGTGCATTCTGGGACAAGAGGATCTCTCAAGAAGTCAATGGTGATTCACTGGGCGATGTATGGTTACTTTCTGATTCTTTTATGCCCCTTTTGCAAGATTTCAAGTTCTATTCTTTTGACAATAAAATACTTATTAGTGTTTTTTTTTTCTTTTGATAGGAGTTCAGGGGCTATGTATTTAAAATTATGGGTGGCTGTGACAAGCAAGGCTTTCCTATGAAGCAAGGAGTGTTAACTCAAGGTCGTGTTCGCCTTTTGCTTCACAGAGGTATGTTATAATCTACCCAATGGTCTGTGAGAGGGAGAGGGAGACCCTTGCTAATTGATTGAAAATTCTTGTTGTTTCCTCTATATGGTGTATATTGTTTGTTTAGGAACCCCGTGCTTCCGTGGGTATGAAAGGAGGAATGGGGAACGAAGAAGGAAGTCTGTTCGTGGATGCATTGTCAGTCCAGACCTCTCTGTTCTGAACTTGGTTATTGTTAAGAAAGGTCACTCTGACCTCCCCGGGCTGACTGATGTTGAAAAGCCAAGAATGAGGGGTCCAAAGAGGGCATCAAAGATCCGAAAGTTATTTAACCTCACCAAGGAAGATGACGTTAGGAAGTATGTCAACACCTACCGCAGAACATTCACAAACAAAAAAGGTGGGTTTTTTTTAGTCCGTTTATAAATTTGGCTTCACTCAACAGAATACAAGTTACTTGGAGAGAATATTACACACTAGGCAGTGATAGAACTTCCATATTTAATATTAGTTCAAAACGAGCCACTATTTTATTTTTAAGTGCTCTATAATTTTTTATGGTTTTCAGGCAAGGAGACTAGCAAAGCTCCCAAAATTCAGAGACTGGTTACTCCTTTGACTTTACAAAGGAAGCGAGCAAGGATTGCAGAGAAGAAGAAAAGAGTGGCAAAGGCAAAGTCAGAGGCAGCAGAGTACCAAAAGCTCCTTGCTTCCAGGTTGAAGGAGCAGCGAGAGCGCCGTAGTGAGAGCTTAGCCAAGAGGAGATCAAGACTCTCTGGTGCTTCTAAGCCATCTATTACTGTTTAGATCTCTGAGCATGTGAGGTTTTCATCAATGACTTAGAGCGGAGGGGCATCATAGATGTTTAAGGTATTCTAGATTGTTTATTTAAGCCTTAAGTAGTTCACAATAGATGTCGAACATGTTGAAGTGGTTCACATTTCAGATATTGTTTGCAATATTCATGTTTGATTGTCGGTGTTTGACATCTCTCTCGGTGTTTCTTAGTTGTCCTCTATTGTGCAATCTCACTTGGTTATTATTCTCCATAGCATGAGATGAGAGGATTGTAAAGTTAGCATATGCACCTCATTCATTGTTTTGGTTGATCGAAGCGGGGAACCCCTAGCTGCGTTACCATGTAGATTATCGGCCTCTTCAGCCACCGTTGAATTTTGAAAAATGAGAAGTGGCCGAGAAAAAGATTGTCGTTTAAGAAAGGGTTATCAAATGGGCCCTTAGGCCAGGCCATCTCCAACCGAATGAGGGTTAAAAAGCTATGTTTAGCCCTATAGTCTTGCAAAAATTAATATTTTAATGAACAGTGTCAGATCATATTTTATATCATCTCCAACTGAGGGGGTTAAAGGGTTATAAGTCAAACATAGTCGTTTAACAAAAAACCATCTCCAATAGAGGGGGCTAAAGGGTCATAGGCCAAACATAATTTATTATTTTAATTGAATTAATATAGTTACTTAAATTAAACTACTATATTAAAATAAAGTTTTCAGACATATTTTGAGTGTCATTTGTTGCTAAATGAATAAGCCTCAAGATTTCTTATCTTTATATAATCTCAATAATTTTTTGGATAAGATTTCAAGTGACACGTGTCATTAACGTGAGTAACTCTTTAGACTTCTTATCGAGACGTAATTTCAATAATTTTTTTGATAGGATTTCGAGTGACACGTGTCGCTAACGTGAGTAACTCTCTAGATTTCTTATCTTTATGTAATCTCAATAATTTTTCGGATAGGATTTCAAGTGACATGTGTCGCTAAAGTAAGTAACTCTCAAGATTTCTTATCTTTATGTAATCTTAATAATTTTTCTGATAGGATTTCGAGTGCCACGTGTCGAGATGTAATTGGTTGTGCAAATTTTAGATAGGATTCTTATCTACGTGACACTTCTTATCTTCAGCTTTCAATTCAAGTTTGCAATGAATTCCAACTTTGGATCCTCTTCGCATTCCAACTGGGGGTCCTCATCCAATTTCGAATTGGAAGATAAATAGACGCAGATGAGACGAGAAGATGAGGAGTCCGATGAAGAAGATGAAGCATGGCGCAACACAACATATATGGCAGCAATGGTTGGGGTCATGGCGTGTGAGGAAACTAAAGAACAACCTCAATGGGGTGGCTCTGTTGCTAATTGCTCTTACAAACCACGAAATAGAGAGATGGCACATGAGACTCTAATGAACAACTACTTCAACTCCAACTCCGTGTACACAGAAGAGGATTTTAGATGTCGTTTCCGAATGAGGCGTCATATCTTCGAGCATTTACTTCATGATGTCTAACATGTCAATCCATACTTTCGACAGAAGATGGATATAGTAGGTCGCCCTGGTTTCTTACCTCATCAAAAGGTTACTATTGCACTTCGAATGCTGGCCTATACCTCCCAGCTGATGCGATGGATGATACATATGGTATGTCTGAGTCTACATGCTTTGATAATTTTGCTGAATTCTGTCACACAGTTGTTTAAATTTACAAAGACGAGTACCTTTGTGAACCAAATCAAGCAGATCTGGAGAGGCTCCTTAGCAAAGCTGAAGACCGTGGCTTTCCAGGCATGATAGGATCATTAGATTGCATACATTGGTAATGGAAGAACAATCCCACCGGATGCCAAGGAAGATTTAGCGGAAGATCGAGAATGCCAACTATTTTGTTAGAGGTGGTTGCCTCGTTTGATACTTGGATCTGACATGCTTTCTTTGGAGTCCCAGGATCCCAAAATGACATTACAGTACTCGGGCATTCACCCCTTTTTAATAACATGACGGAGAGTAAATCAACTCAACTTGACTACTACATCAACGGGCGTTAGTACATTATAAGGTATTACTTGGTAGATGGCATCTACCCAAAGTGGGCGCCACTTGTCCAAGCAATTGCAAACCTTGTGGATGACGCCCAAAGGTGGTTTACCTTACACTAAGAGACATACCGGAAAGATGTTGAGAGAGCTTTCGGTATTATACAAGCATAGTGGAAGATCATTAAGGAACTGGCAAGAGGGTGGAGTCGAGATAAATTGAACTCCATCATGATGTCGTGCATCATATTACACAACATGATTATGGAAGATGAGCGAGATGGCTATATTGATGGAGAGTTTGATGACGACCAAGATGATCTAAATAGGTCAAGGAGGGCTCATGCAAAAATATATGATGTGCCTAATTTTCCTTTGGATCCAAGAACTGGTAATATCTTTTTAAATGAGTACATGAGGCACTATATGATGATACGTTCATGTGCCACAAACAAGTACCTACAACAGGATCTTGTTGCACATCTTTGGGCTAAAAGAACAATGGAGTAGGCGTTTCAGTTTTATTTTGTTTAATGTTGTTTAAGTTTGAATAACTCCCCCAAGTAGTACTAGGGTGGAGATTGTGTTGTTTAATGTTGTGAAGAATTGGAATAAAATGAGGTAAAATAGTATGGAATGGTGAAAATTATGTGAGAAATGATGTAGGAATGACTTAGGCATTTATAGGGAAAAAAATAGAATTAAAAAAAAAATTCGTCCCAAAAAAAAATAAATTCAAATGCAACGGTAACCTGGTATCAGCATGACATTAGCTAGCTGTTGTTAGCTAGTGTCATGCTGATGCTAGGTAGCTGTTGCAATTCAAATTTTTGGGCCGGCTGGAATGGGCCAATTGGTTGGCCTGATTTCAAATTTTTGGCCCCTGGGGCCCACAAGCCATTTGGCCTAGCCCTCGGTTGGAGATCGTTTTCATGTCATTTCGAGCTATTTTTAGCCCTATGACCATTTGGCTGGGTCGGTTGGAGATGGCCTTAATTGTTTTTTGGTATTGTGTTATTTTGCGTCGGTAATGTGCAAGTCTATTGACATTTACAAATCTTGGCACATGGAATTCATCAAAGAAACGGTCGAGCAAGGAATATGTGAATATTGCTTTCCGCACAATGAAGAAAAGCAAGGCTTTGTCTTCAATAGTTTGGAATTAGTCCGGAAAATATACGGTGAAGATTGAAGAAAAATTTCTTAGCTACACCGTTCATTTCTCGGGCGTCTTAGTAGTGCTAGACAATTGAAGTCATTCTTTCTTGGCTACGTAGCATCAATCATTTGAATTATTCATTCTTTAGTATGATATTATGGCTATCTTTCTAAAAATTCATTTAATTTGGAGAACATTTACCACTAATATCCAATGATTAATTGTCAACTTGTCTCAAAATGGCTTCAAAATCAAATGAAATTGTCTCAAAATTAAATAAAATTTTGTAGAGATGATGTTTAGATCAAAATTAAACAAAATTTTATAGAGATGTTGTTAGAGGATAATAAAGGGAATGAGTTGACTAAACGGTTTCAAAATCAAATTAGTCGGTTTCAAAATTAAATGAAATTTTCTAGAGATGATATTCAGATTATTACGTTTGTATAGTGAATTGATGTCCATGTCGGCATACAAAAAGGAATGACTCCTTACCCGTGAGAATTCAACCATGTCAAAGACAAAATAGCAAAATTTAATTCATTGATGGCATTTAAACAAACAATTGTCTCAATTGTTCATGGCTTCATACAAACGTTACCATTTCTTCAATGCTCTTGCATGTGTTGGCACTGGCAGGACGATGACTATTAACCACCCTGCAATTTCTTCTCACCTCTCCAGGCTGCTCAACCTGCAAATCACCCATCTTTATCATCCCCTCCACAAAGGCCTTGAAAAACTCTTCTTGATCACTGCTAAACTGCTGCACAAATCCCTTCGTTTCCGGAAATGTGAAAAGCGTTTGATCCGAATTGAGAAACCCACTCCCGGAAACCAAGTCCTTGAAGTACTGGTTGTCGAACACTACAGGTGTAGCATCTAGGTCTCCGGTGATGTTTTGGTCCACGTTTAACGGGCAAAGCTTGTTTAGCTTTTCTCTAAACTTTGGTTCAATGGCAGGGTCTGGCCGGCCAGTGCCGGATTGATTGTACAAACGAAACATGATGGAAAAACACCGAGCTTGGCCAATGGAATGCGACCCCGAAAGTGCAACGAGATCTTTGGCCGAAAGATTAAATTTGGCAAACAGGTCAATGAGGAAGGTTGCATTGGCTCTTGGACTTGGCATAACGTTGTCTGAGGCTTCTTGGCTAGCTGATAAGCTATCCAATCTTCCTAACTTCACTCCCCAATCAGGCCCGCCAGTCTGATTAACACAAAATTATGTCACTACATCTTTATAGATTGTCGATTATATAAGCGGGGTTTTAAACATTCCGAAGAAATTTATAAAATCGAGCATTAGTACTATTTGATCTGTGTAATTGGAAAAAAAGAGTGTAATACCAGAGCAACAGCATCTCTAGAGGCCATGATTATGATGTCCGCGCAAGAAATGACTCCCGGACAGACCTTCTCCAAGGCTTCTTTCGCTTCATCGACAACCTCATAAGATCTCAATGAGTTTATGTTTGCAAGGGCTAGTTTTTCCCCAAGCATGGTTGGTGTGTCATCAAGTAACATAGAAGCATCACAACCCTACAGGATATATGTATGTTAAATCGATCAAAAGGGAATATACTGTTTGTGTATGTAGTTTTTACTTACATTGACAAAGCAATCATGGAATTGGAAACGCATGACAGAGGCAAGGCTCCGGGCCTCTCTGATCAGAGCCTCTTTCATGACATCTCGGACCACAGATTCAGCTTGCGGGCATGTTTCAGAGTAATAATGAGGCCGGAGTTGTGCAACGGCCCCGATTATTATGTACTGAAGGAGGCAGAGAGAAAAGAGGGAAGTCATTGAAGTTTTGAGACAATCTCTAGTAGGCAGGTTTGTGTATGAGTTGTTTCAGTTTGGAGTTTTCTATGGGGCTTTTAAAACATATTGGATGCCTCATTTGCATGTATAGAAAAAGAGAAATAATTAAGGGTGGTGCTATTAACATACTTATTTTTTGGCCGTTCATTTGTGATGAATTGAAGAAGATTAATAAACAAAAATTAACAAGGTGTGTAGAAAGTAAAAAAAAAAAATGTGAATAGCACTATCCACAATTAAAACACCTTTTTTTTTCTCTTTATGCACACCTTACTTTATTTTAGTCATTAAATTGAACAAATCGACAAAAATTAAGAGCCACAATTAAATGGGTGTGGTGTAAAAAACAATGTACAAAACATGTCTAGATAAAGTGTATGCGAAACGTTCTTTCCTATTTCCTATTTTGGTTTTACTTGCGCTCTCTATTTATATTTCTATACCCCTTCAAAAGAGCGGGAATAATATTGTCATAATGTATGTGTTATTTGCACTCTATAGACATTGTGCAAAAGGAGGTTACGATATCTCCAAATAAAAAAAAATCAAAAGTTACAAGTATAAAATTATATTTGACTCTAAGTTATACCATCTCTAAAGTATACAAAGTCAAATTTTGTAACCTTCAATTTTTTTTACCCTTGTGCATTAGGAAGGAAGTGTGTCAAATATAACTTTTGTATCTTCAACTAAGGTGGGGCTCCCACGTTGTCTACAATTTCATTTCATCAACTTGTAACAGAGAGATTTTAAGTTTGAATCTCGTGAATAACAATTTTAATAGCAATTTATTCTCCCATCCACTTAATATACATATACCGTTGCATATAACTTCCAAATTCTATATAACTCTAATTTTTCCGGTGTATTGGATATAGATTTCGTCAAATTTAAAGTAAAATATAATTCTGATTTCAATTTTTTATGGATACATTAGAGAGAGTCTTACACATTGCCCTCCCCTTATCGAGTTCAAAACGGTTGAATTTCTTTGAAGTTACACTATAATAAGAGGTTGAATTAGATGGGTGATTTGACTAATTTTCAAAGATGTTATGCATTAATCCATTGCTTTTGCTTTTACCAAATCCCATTACAAGCCGACTAGCCTTCATGCAAGCGCTCACGTGCGTGCATAAGGCATTTTTTGAATCACGGTTTGCTACGCACGACTTACATATTTTAAATGTATTTATATCCGTAAATTGACAAAAGAAAAGTCAAATATTTGAAGTAAATGAATAATTTTAGATCATGATAGAAGAAATCCCGCATAAACCAATTAAAGTAGCTAAATTTACATAATAAAATCGGTCTCTATAGAATTTACATTAAGAATAGAGAAAATAATATTTAATAAACAATTGATTGAATCATATTATTGCTAGCCCATTGTGAGACTAAGCCCACCCCCATCCCAATTAGTGTAGATAATATCGTTTGTTAAAAAAAAAAAACATTTGACAATTAATTTAATCACATTATTATCCGCGTGCAAAAGATATTTTTTATAACCGACATTACACACCTCTTAAGATGTTTTGAACACATTTAAAATAGAGAAAATAATATTTAATAAATAACTGATTGAACCACATTATTGCTAGCCCATTGTGAGGCTAAGCCCACCCCCCTTTAGTGTAGATAATACCGTTTGTTAAAAAAAAAACCAATCATTTGATAACTTATTTAATCACATTATTGTCCGCGTGCGAAATATTTTTTTTATAACTGGCATTACACTCCTCTTAAGATGTTTTGAACGTGCTTAAAAATAGAGAAATTGAATCACATTATTGCTAGTCTGTTGTGAGATACTATTTGTGACAACCCGTTCCTAATTTTACGATTTTATAAATTTTAAAAGAGTGATTTGATGAAAATGCCCTAGAGGCGAGATTGATGACTTTCGTTGACCGTCTTTTCGTGACATGTGTGAGCTGTTATTTTCTCATATTCTCAAAATACTCGATGGTACGAACGTGTAGGCGCAAGTGAAATCGAATTTGGAGTTACGATAGAGATTTTACAGACTTACGAACGTAAAAGGCAATTTGGTAATTTTCTGTTTAGAGATATTTTGTGGCTTGTTTTGTGAGCCACGTGGGGCCCATACTCCGCTCTTTCCCTCTCTTTTGTGTCTTCCAATCCTCATAAATCCCATTTTTTTTCTCAACTTTCCATTCATTTGTTGCCACCTCATCTATCTTTCCCTCATTTCATTATCTCTTATCTCTCAGCTCCGTCTCATCTCTATCTTTCTACAAGTGTAGAAAGCCCACGACACACTGTACCACCCTCGCCTGAATGACAAGCATCACCTCGTCACTCCGGCGATCCCTCTGACCACTAAACCATCACCACAGTATCAGTTACCAACCTCCATTCGAGAACTGAGCTATATGCATGTGTACGGACAAAAGAGGAGTTTATATCAATTTGATTTTTTTGGTGAGTTTCTTCCGTCCACGACCAAGGTAGCCTTCGAGAGTCCTCAAACCTTTTTTCTTCCGTCCACGACCAAGGTAGCCTTTGAGAGTCCTTAAACCTTTCTTATAGCTCGATCTAATCCTACTTAACCCTAAATGTCATCTTGGTGAAGCTGGGAACGCATAACCACGTCGGGGAAGAACTTCCTAGATTTTTCGGCGGCTTTCGAGCAGTTTTTCAGACAACTTAGGCCACGACCGAGGAAACTAAAGGTATATTCTAATTCCTTGTCATATGAACTTTGATTTGATATATTGGAAGGCTAGGTTTAGTGAAGATTTTGTGTGGTCGAAGCTGGGATTTAACTTGGAGCTTGCAGCGGCAATTGGCCTGAGAAGAAGAAGGAAAGAGAGAGAGAGAGAGAGAGCCCAGATCCACGACCTAGATAAGAATCCGAACCCGGGATCCTGCCCGGCCCTTTTTGAATTGGGCTTAGAATATTCATTGTGTTAACTTTTTTGGAATTTTCTCGAAAACACTCATAGGCTAATTTCGACGCCCCGAGTTTGTTTTTAACATCCATTCAGTGAAATTCCAAAGTTTTAACGTAGTTGACTAGCTCGGTGTCTTGGTTGACTTTTTAGGGTTGACCGTTGACTTTTTACAAAATTTGCCCAGGACCCCTCTTAGTGTAATTCGACGCTCTGATTCCAAATCCGCACTCCGTTTTCCCAAATTTAGCCGTTTTAGTTGAGTTTTACTAACGGGCCCCAATATTATGCTTAGGTGCGATTACCATTGGAGACTCCGGCTATCCTAGTTCGAACGGCTGCCACCTTGCAAGTATCTGTGAGTGGCTTTTTTCTTTTATATATATATATATATTAGTTTCCATTTATATATTTGATAAATAGTTTTCTATGTTACCCCTAGATTAGTGTATGTAAAAATTAACGTATTGACAGAATTCATGCAATTATACTACGTCCTATGGAATTCACAGGTATGCGTACTAGTATGAATGCTTTAATGGTATTTACGGTTATGAATAGTATTTCATTGACTAGGGTTATTGAATTATCGAATTATCGATTTACCATTGTATGATGATATTTACGTTATCTGCTCATCGTTGTTGCACTGGTGTTAGTACTCGCCCGGGCCAGGGCCAGTCTTTCACGTGTATGTTCACATCACACCATACGCTCACTTTGGATCCATTGTAGGTGCCAATCCTGTTCTAGATTGCTATAGGCAATTAGGACTCGTATGTGATGCGCGTAGTGCCAGTCTTCATGTGATTGTAGTACTAGAGCATAAATCATTATTACACCCAATCATTTTCATGTCAGAATACCTCTGCATGAACTCGTGTGTCAGCATTTTTCAATTTCATATGATATAATTATTTCTGCAAGATATTGTGATTACTAGAAGTTATATGCTTATTTACAAATTTGTGACGTATTGAAGTCTTGAGTTATTGTAGGCTACCGTAAGTATTTCATACTATGCGTAGTATGTATATTTTGGAAACTATAATTGTTTTACAGAGAGGGGTTATAATGTTTTCAAAAAGGTTTTTAATAAAACTTTATTTTTAGGCCCACTCTTCGCCCCTCCAGGTTGTAGTGCTGAGTTTTCGTGTTGACGAGGATTCTTGGCAAATCTTGGTATAGGTGGTTACCTTCGATGGTATAATTCTCATCCTCCTTTATTGTACTTTACTTATGCTCTGACATCACGTGTGAATTGGGTTAATTCCTGCTCACTAGCGCACTCTTACTTATAGGCACTTTTAGGTTTAAATTTACTCACATGTTCTACACCACTACACTTTATGGCTTCGTCACCCTCCGGGTGTCAGCCAACATAACTCGATTCGGAGTCCAGGCAGACATTCCAGGTCGGGGTGTGTAAATTTGGTATCAGAGCATAAGTTTGGGCAATATTGCGTTCATCACACACTTAATGTAAGCATTGTTGGTTCTTGAGCCTAATTTTCGAATCTTACCACCTCGTCGAGCACGAAAAATGTGTTAACTTTTTCTAAGTTTTGAGTGACTTAGTCGACTTATCGACATTCTAGTAGAACATTTTGGCAACCGCCTCTAAATTTAAAACAAAGAACCTCGCTGCCAAGAAAAATCCCAATTTGGTAAAAGTTGAAGACCTCGAAGCAGGGCTAATATATCGATAGTTGTGCACCACCGGAGAATTTCCCATCAATTCCACAACTATTATCTCGTCATCTTTACCAACCCTTTTGAGTTAGGAAACCAAGAATAGTTTTAATTCCTTGGCAGTATCTGTTAGCATACCATCTATCAGAATTCCTACGAAGTTTACTTTCATCAAGATTCCAAAAATGTCTTGAGCGATAACCTGGTGCTAAAATGGTAGCACTCGATGGAAGAACATCTGAGGACAATCACTTTTGGTCCTCGATAACACTAATCTTTTCAAACGCACAAGTGATGATTTCAGATTTTCAGGTGGAAGATCGACTTCCATTTAAGTCCGTTCTAAAGTAGATTATTAGTAAATTCCTTTTTCCAGCCTTAGGACATTCCAACCAACACTAGTTCCCAAATTTCCTTTCGATATTGTACTTGTCATTTCGATGAGTTTAGGCTCGTGAGTATGAGTCGTTATACCTTCGGGTAGTAGAAATCCCAAAAGCAGTAATCAATTTCTCCTAGAATCAACGAAACCACCTCACAGGACCAGTTCCTTACCAATCATCTGAAACCATCTACCCGAGCAGGCTCTAACCTGTAATCAGCCTACTGTGGCACTACTAATTGACGATACTATCTGATATCCAGGAACTGTCAACCAGTATTCAGGAGGTATGATTTCTGATACCAGACACAGGTACTAATATCTGGGAGTGATACCTTTATACCAGAATGTTGGTTCACAGTTTCAGGGTAATGAACAATATCAAAATATCATAAATGCGTTAATTAGTGTCGCGACTGATAGACTGATTAACAGTGACTACCTGAGCCAAAGAAATTTAAATCATAGAAACTTAGGAGCAAGCCTTTTAGGATGACAGTAAACTCATAGTTGTGTTAACCGTATCGCCTATTTAGGTAACCTGAACATTCTCGATTAGTCATTCTTATGGTCACATCCACAGACAAACATTAAAATTGAAGCGCAAGTTAAATTCCCGCTGTAAGAGCAAAACTGAGTACCGAGAAAGCTGTGAAGACTTATTAGTACGTGTCGTAAAGAAAGAAAGTAGTATGGTAGATTTCGTGGACTTATACCTCTAATGTCATTTCCAAAATTACCTGGGATATCACCAAATTGTGAAATGAAGTACACCATCGATCCATTTTCTCGTACTACACTAGTTTTCCTTGTGCATTTTCAAATGACTTCTACATCATTGAGAAAACTTAGTTACAAAAGCATACCGATTAGGATTTTATCCAACCAAACACCTTATCTACGGAACCTCAAACCTATCCTCGAAGGTGAAAGGCCGAACCTTAGGATCGTACCTAGATTTTAGCAACTCAATCGGGTGACAATTAAAACCGTTAACCCATACTTCGAATTGATGGTCTACCCGACTAACTTTTGGAACTCGAGTTTTCTCCCATAGCTTGATGAATTCGTAGTGATCTTATCCACGACTTTCTCATCTACTTTGGTAGCAAGACCAAATTCTCTAAACACTGACAGTCATCTTTATTCCAAATTCCTCAAATATTACCTTTGTTTAGATTGGTACTTTTCTTGAGAGACGTGATCTCAGCAGACGACATTCTTATCAATTTACAAAAAGGTTGCAAATGTAGAAAAATTCATATTCCACAAATCGTTGTGAAATATGTTGTATCCTTGGCCTCGTTGACTTTATGGGCAGTTTGTTAGTGACTTTTCAGTGGTGGTGTTTTTCCTTTTATGTTGGTTGAGGAACATCAGTTTAGCTGAGACGTGGAATATGAATAAAGTTGTGACAACTAAGGTGTTGTCTTGTTTCGACCATTGTTCGTATGTTGTTCGATGACACCGATTATTTTGAAATCTACTATGATGTTCCACTAAATGTTTTGGATGTGTACCAATGTAACGTGACATGGTATCGCTTATGCTTCCCAACAGTTGAAACCATATAAAGTTAACCAACTTACTCTTGACCTAGAGTAAACAATTATCATCCTTACTTGAAAACTGGTTGACACTTCTCTGTGGAGAAATGTGTCCAGAATCTTTACCAACCTTAAACTAATACATCTTTAGTTGAAATGAGTTTAATTTCTGACAGTGACAATGGAAGAACCAAATCAACGCCTACGATTACACCATCGTGTATCACCCCGGTTGTGCAAACATAATTACTATTACAGCAACAAAAGACATATCTGCCTTTGAACATTTTCAGCATATTCTATTCCATTCCAGTTAGAGTTCATGAGGATCGATTTGACGTTACTTACAATCATCAAGAAATCGTTTGAGTGGTTATAATCATTTCTCTTATGAGGTATCTCGTACATGTGGAGATTATGATAATGTTTCGGTGATTATCGACTGATTTGACAAGTCAGCTCACTTTTGTTGGTCTAGAAGGACTACATTTAAGCCACTTCGTAAAAAATTTCATCCTTGAATTTTTCAGATTTTCCGGCGTTTCGATCAACATCTACTCTGCCTGAGATTCCATATTCATCTTCGTGTGTTGGGAAGCATTTCAGTCAAACGTGGGTACTTGTGTACTCTACTGCATTTCGTATTATTTATGAGGCAGGTAGACTGTTCAGAATAATCGCTCGAACATTGAAATTTTAGTTGTGACGATTAATTCCTCAATCACCCAACAAATACTCTGTCGAACGAATCTTTACCGTTAGTGATTGAATATTCCAGAAACTACCATTGTAGTGAGTTGTCATGCACTCACTCCAATTATCTTGTATCTTAGATTTGATTGACTTGTTTTGACCCTCAAATTCTTGAGTGTTTCTTTAGCCTTCTCGACATAGGTCTTGCTAAATCCAAGAGAAATTCACTATGAATCTGCTCCCCAAGGTGTTGTGAACTACATTGTTCGGCTACATGATGTGCATGTCACTACAGTATATCACTGTGATACGTGTTTCATTTCCAAGTCTTGGGAAGTCTTTTAAAGGTCATGTGTACTAAGTTTTTGTTCAATACCACATTTCACTCTCAGACTAATAGCCAATCTGAACGAACTATCCAGACATCAGTGTACTTGTTACGTTTTATTCGTTTTGTAATTTTAGCATGATCATGGTTGACACCTATCCTTGTTAGAGTTACGTGTAACTACAGTTACAGTTTTCAGTTTTGGGTATGGCACCGTTTGAGACGTTGTATGGAGACTTTATGCACAGTGCCTGATTGACAGAAGAGTATTGGGAATAGGTATTTGAATGATCAAGACTACGATGTAGCAAATTATGTGCTAATGACGATGTCGCCCGAGAAGGTAGTACGTGAGCACGATCAAGGCGTTATTCGATCGACTTATGTGTATTTCCCCATGAAGGGCAAGATGGTAATATTGCACCCTTGGGAATTTGTTACTTACTTATCCAGACAACGATGAGTTGTTGATATTGTGGGCTGCAGACCATAGTATCAATAACTTATTCGTTGGGTTCGTTAAGTAAGTGGACAACTAGGCCCGTCTACGTTAGTATTTTATTTATTTATTTATTTACTTATCTATTGTTTGGGCTTGACCCAAAGATACTACACACTTATCTTTGGAGTATGTGACGCAATGAGTGCGTAGGTGAAAAATATTCTATGTTCAGTTCTAATTTCAGTATAATTATTTTAACGTTACGTTATTATGTATATGTATTTTGACGTGATGTTATTATACATATATAAATATTTTCAACTTTATGGTTTTATAAAAATATTATATTATAGTATTGTACTAAGGAGAATGAAAGTATGAGGTTTGAGGCATGAAAGAGGAATCATTGCAATCTGATCGCGACGGAATGACATTCTCTTTTATGCAACCGATCTAGCTTGATTTCTTCTTTCTATTTTGAGTATTTTCTATATAGCAACTTATTTCAAATTTTGAGGGGACGAAATTTTTTTTAAGGTGGGTAGATTGGGACAACCCGTCCCTAATTTTACGATTTTATAAATTTTAAAAAAGTGATTTGACGAAAATGTTTTAGAGGTGAGATTGATGACTTTCGTTGACCGGCTTTTCGTGACGTGTGTGAGTTGTTATTTTATCATATTCTCAAAATACTTGACAGTATGAATGCGTAGGTGTAAGCAGAATCGAATTTTGAGTTACGATGAGATTTTACGGACTTATGAAAGTGAAGGGCAATTTGGTAATTTTCTGTTTAGAGAGATTTTGTGGCTTGTTTTGTGAGAGATTCTGGCTTATTTCCTTTTCTTCCGTGTCTACCAATCCCCAGAAATCCCATTTTTTTCTCAACTCTCCATTCATTTGCTGCCACCTCATCTATCCTTCCTTCATTTCACTATCTTTCATCTCTCAGCTCCGTCACATCTCTTTCTTTCTACAAGTACAGAGAGCCTACACTACACCGTACCACTGTCATCGAAACGACAAGCATTGCCACATCACCTCGTCACTCCGGCGATCCATCTGACCACTGAACCACCAGCACAGTATCAGTTACCAACCTCCATTCGAGAACTGAGCTATCTCGGTGTGTACGGACTGAGGATGAGTTTGTATCAGTTTGATTTTTTCGGCGAGTTTCTTTCATCCACAACCTAGATAGGCTTCGGCACTCCTCAAGCCTTTCTTATAGCTCGATCTAATCCTACTTAACTCTGAATGTCATCTTGGTGAAGCTAGGAACGCAGAACCATGTCGGGGAAGAACTTCCCAGATTTTTCAGTAGCTTTCGAGCCATTTTTCGACCAACTCCGACCACGATCGAGGAAACTAAAGGTATATTCTGATTCCTTGTCCTTTGAGCTTTCATTTGATATATTGGAAGGCTAAGTTTAGTGAAGATTTTGTGTGGTCGGAGCTGGGATTTATCTCGGTTTTTACACCGGCGAAGAAGAAGGAAAAAAAAAAGAAAAAAAAAGAGGTTTTCTCGACTTATAGGCTAATTTCGATGCCCCGAGCTCATTTTTCACATCCATTTAGTAAAACTCCAAAGTTTTAACGTAGTTGACCAGCTCGGCGTCTCAGTTGACTTTTTAGGCTTGATCGTTGACTGTTTACAAAATTTGTCTGGGACCCCTCTTAGCGTAATTCGACACTCTGATTCCCAATCCGCACTCCATTTTCCCAAATTTAGTCATTTTAGTTAAGTTTTACTAACGGACCCCAATATTATGTTTAGGTGCGATTACCATCGGAGACTCCGGTTATCCTAGTTCGAACAAGTGCGTCCTCGCAAGTATCTGTGAGTGGGTCATTTCTTTTATATAATATATATATATATATATATATATATATATATTAGTTTCCATTTATATATTTGATAAATAGTTTTCTACGTTATCCCTACGGAATACACAGGTATGCGTAATAGTATGAATGCTTTAATGGTATTTACGATTACGAATAGTATTACATTGACTAGGATTATTGAATTATCGAATTATCGATTTACCATTGCATGATGATATTTGTGTTATATGCTCATCGTTGCTGCACTGATGTTAGTATTCGCACGGGCCAGGGCCAGTCTTTCATGTGTATGTTCAGGAGGATGTAGCTCAGTATCCCGGAGAAGCATATCCGTATCCACCTGATCCTTATTATCATGGAAGTTACCCGCAGTACCAGGGAGGCTATACGCCGTATCAGGGCGGCAAATCACAGTTGGATGCTGGGGGACAGTCCCAGAATTTTGACGTTGCCTCAAGCAGTGGTGGTTCGACTAGACAGCCTAATCAGCCCAGCCAGGGCCGAGGTATCCAGGGACGTGGTAACTAGGGAAACAGAGGTCATGGAGGCCGGTAGCAGGCGCAGGGCCGTGTTTATCGTATCACTCTGCAAGATGCTCAGAGCAACCCTGATTTGATTATGGGTACGTTAAATATTCTTGGTCATTTTGCTAGAGTATTAATTGATTCAGGTGCCTATTTCTCATATGTTTGCTCAAAAGACTCAACCACACCCTACACCTCTTGGTTATGAATTAGGGTTTTCAATGCCTATAGGTGAAACTTGTTATGTTAGCTGGGAGTATCGAGGATGTCCTGTTTTTTTTAAGGATGTTGTCATGCCATCTAACTTTATTCCACTAGATATTGTTGATTTCGACGTTATTCTGGGCATGGATTGGTTACACTACAATTGTGCTAAGTTGGATTGTTATCAGAAGACAATTACTTTCCATCGGCCAGGCTTGCCTGTGGTTACTTTTGTGGGCGAGCGTAGTGGACCGAGACATGGCGTTATCTCGGTCGTGAGAGCGAAGCGATTGTTGAGGAAAAGATGTCAGGGTTATCTAGCTCATGTGGTGCTGAATGAGGATACTTATACTCGTGTGGAGGATGTTCGGGTAGTTAGGCATTTTCTTGATGATTTACTTGGGCTACTACCAGATCGTGAGGTGGAATTGACTATATATTTAATTCCATGTACAAATCCAGTTTCTTTAACCCCTTATCGAATGGCTCCTGCTGAGTTAAGAGAATTGAAAACCCAATTACAAGAACTTGTTGATAAGGGTTTCATCCAACCGAGTACTTCGCTGTGGGGAGCTACAATTTTGTTAATGCGAAAGAAAGACGAAACTCTGAGGATATATATTGACTATCGTTAATTAAACCAGGTGACGATTAAGAATCGTTATCCGTTGCCTCGTATTGATGACCTTTTTTACCAACTTCGAGGTGCATGTGTGTTCTCAAAGATTGATTTAAGATCAGGGTACTATCAACTAAAGATTAAGCATGAGAATGTCCCGAAGACAGCATTTCGAACTCGTTATGGTCATTACGAGTTTCTCATGCCATTCGGGGTTAACGAATGCTCCAGCGGCTTTTATGGATTTAATGAATCGGGTATTCAGCCCGTACCTTGACAGGTTTGTCATTCTTTTTATCGATGATATTGTGGTATATTCTAAATCTAAGGCGAAGCATACTAGACATCTTACTCTAGTTCTGATGAAGTTGAGGGAACATCAGTTGTATGCTAAATTTAGTAAATGTCAATTTTGGCTGAATCAAGTGTTGTTCTTGGGACACGTGATATCAGCCCAGGGTATTCTTGTAGACCCTCAGAAGGTAGCTGCAGTAAAGAATTGGGAACATCCTCGTACTGTCCGTGCCAGCTATTATCGACATTTTGTGAAAGATTTCTTAGCTATAGCTCTGCCATTAACGAGGTTAACACGGAAGGGGGTTAAATTTAAGTGGAGTGATGATTGTGAGCGAAGTTTTCAACAACTGAAGTATTGTCTCACTCATGCACCTGTGTTGGCATTTTCGGATGACAGTGGGAACTTTGAGATTTATATTGATGCTTCTTTGAATGGTTTGGGCAGTGTACTAATGCAGCAGGGTAGATTGATTGCATATGCCTCGCGAAAATTAAAGCCCAACGAAATGAATTATCCTACTCATGATCTCGAGTTGGCTGCTATTATCTTTGCATTGAAAATCTGGAGGCATTATTTGTACAGGGAAACGTGTCGAATCTTCACCGACCATAAAAGCCTCAAATACATTTTTACTCTAAAAGATCTTAATCTCAGGCAACGGAGATGGGTTGAGTTGCTCAGTGATTATGACTGCACAATTGAGTATCATCCTGATTGTGCAAACTTCGTAGCAGATGCTTTAAGCAGGAAATCCCAGGGTTGACTCAACACACTTTATGAACGCAGTGTTCCACTCTTGATGGAATTGCGATCTACTGGAGTCACATTAGGTGAAGATTACCAATGACCTCTACTTGCTAATTTTCAAGTTAGACCAATCTTGATAGATCGTGTACTTGAAGCTCAAATGAATGATGCAAAATTGCAAAAACTAATTCAGGCAGTTTCAGATGGGAAAAAGAAAGACCTCAGGTTTAGGAATTTCGATGGCATGCTGATGCAGGGCAGCCGAATGTACGTGCCTAATGTTGAAGAATTAAAGAAAGATATAATTGATGAGGTGCATGTTTCAGCTTATGTGATGCATCCTGGAAGTACCAAGATGTATCACACCATTCGACCTTTCTATTATTGACCTGGTATGAAAAGAGAAATCGTAGAATATGTAAGTCGTTGTGCGATTTATCAGCAAGTCAAGGCAGAAAGGAAGAAACATTTTGGGTTCTTACAGCCACTTCCCGTACCTCAGTGGAAATGGGAAGATATTACCATGGATTTCATGTACAAGTTACCTCGTACACGAAATGGTTATGATGGTATTTGGGTGATAGTGGATCGACTCACCAAGTCAACACATTTCATTCCCGTTCGAGAAACTTGTTCGTTGAATCAGTTGGCAAAACGGTTTACTTCAGAAATTGTTAAATATCATGGTGTCCTAGTGAGTATCGTTTCTAATCGGGATCCCAAGTTCACTTCTAAATTTTGGGTAGCTTTCCAGGAAGCTCTTGGTTCGAGATTGCTTTACAGCGCGACTTATCACCCTCAGACGGATGGGCAATTTAAGAGAACCATTCAGACGCTAGAAGATATGCTGAAATCCTCAGTTCTACAATTTAGAGACGCTTTGCATAAGCGTTTAGCTTTGATTGAGTTTGCTTATAATAACAATTATCATTCTAGCATTGGCATGTCACCTTTTGAGGCACTTTATGGAAAACCCTGTCGTACTCCTTTATGTTGGTCTGAAGTTGGCGAGAGAGTGCTAGTGGGCCCAGAGATTATGGATGAGACCACGCAGAATATTCAGACGATTAAAGCTAACCTGAAAGTGGCCCAGGATTGACAGAAGAGTATCACCGATAAACATGCCACTGACAGAATATATAAGTTAGAGATTGGGTATTCCTGAAGTTATCTCTATGGAAAGGCATGGTACGGTTCGGTAAGAAAGGTAAGTTAAGTCCTTGGTATATCGTTCCGTATCAGATCACTGAGCAAGTTGGTGAAGTTGCCTACAGGCTTGAACTACCTCCAGAGTTATCAAAGGTATATAACGTTTTCCATGTGTCTATGCTTCGTCACTATGTCTCTGATCCATCTCATGTAACTTATCCTCAGCCACTAGAAATTAACCCAGATTTGACCTACGACGAAGAACCAGTGACGATCTTGGATTGGAAAGATAAAGTTCTTAGGAACAAACTGTTCGTATGGTGAAAGTTTTATAGAGGAACCATTCAATCGAGGAGGTCACCTGGGAAACTGAGAAGCATATGCGAGACTTGTATCCAAGTCTGTTTTATAGTTATTGATATGTTGATGTGTAGAAATTTCGAGGACGAAATTTTCTTAAGAAGGGTAAATTGTGACGACCCGTCCCAAATTATTATATATATTTCCTCCCCTAGGGTGTAAAGTGACGATATTGCCCTCATTGGCTTAGTGACGTGGATGTACGTATACAATTTTAAATCAATTTTCTCGGTAACGTAATTAAATCATACTTGACGTCATGAACGCATTGACGTGAGTTAGGGCTGAATAATGGGTAGGATTACATTTTAGGGTTGACTATACTTTGTCCATTAATCACCTTAACTCTTACTTTATAGGGCCCATTCAGACTTTGGGTTTGTTTTATTTTACCTTTGGGCCAACTGAAACCTAACTCTCTTTCTTCCTCTTTCTCTTTCTCTTTCTCACGGCAGCCCAATCAGGGCTTATTATCATTTACTTCTGGCCAATCCCGTATACACACACATACACGTACGTACGCATACCCTTACCTTCTCACATCTTCTCGATCATTCTCCTTCGTCCGTACACCTGAGGGCACACCCACACTCAAACTATACCAAAACTTCGCAGATCGAACTCGAGATTTCCACTTTCACACTTCTCTCGAGCTCTAGAATCTCATGATACCATTCGTTAGATGAGTTGACGTGTTTTAACTCGAGGAACCATAAGCTCCAGCGAGGTGTCTTTTTCCTCTGACGTGATCGTGGCCTTTTTCCAAGATTTTAAGGCTTAAGGAGGTTCCTAATCAACTCTATAGGGACCCTAGGTAGTTTTGGAGTAGTTGGACATCGGGACACACGAGTTCAAAGGATTCCAGTTTTGGCCGGTTTTTCCAAGGGTTTTTCTTACCATTTTTCGTTGGTTTTTTGGACTCTTAATAGAAACCGGCGAGTACAAACGGTGACTCCGGCGAGGTCCACCGGAGAAGAAGAAGAATATTCTGTTAACTTTAACGGAATATTCTAACAGCGTCAAGTGAGACGTACCCTGAGGACGAGCGTGGACAAGCGAAGCTAGGGGGCTACAATCCTGCTACCTATTAGTGAGTGGGCATTTGCTTTATATATATATATATATATATATATATATATATATATATATATATATGTTACGGTTTCTATAGGGTTTTTCTAAAATGATTTATGCCTTGAATGCCATGTCATAAATGAGTTGCATTTTGAGTATTGCACTTTTATACCTGTGAATTATATTGTGTGATGCTGCGGAGACTTAGGTAAGCTTCAGGTGAGTATGATGTGATTGAATGGATTGTATTGCATTGGTATGCATATATTTATTTAGAGCTCATCAGGGTTGCACCCCGGTATTAGTGTTCCCGCCCAGGGCTAGGGTCAGCCTTCATGTGATCGTTCACCTCCCGCACTGCACGCTCACCTTGGATCTAAGTCTGGTGCCAGCCTGTCGTACATACCACAATAGGTGTTTCCGACTCGTAGGTGACCCGCAATTTATCGCACAACATTCACGTGATCGTAGCACTTGAGCGTACATATTTATACCTAGCATGTCGTACAGGTCACATAGGTGACTCCGACTCGTGTGCTAGCCTTGGTTGATGAGCTATAGTTCCAGTCGTACAAGTCACATTAGATGACTCCGGCTGGCATGTTATTTTATATTGATTCTACACCTGACTTACATGATTTAGAGCTGAAATGTTATGGCATGGCGTATTTTGGGTTTCACTGCCTTTGTGCATTGTTTTATATATATTTAAGGGAAGGGATCCCTATTTTTCAAAAAAAATGGGGATCCCTTCCCTTAAAGGGCATGTGTGTGTGTATATATATATATATATGTATGTATGTATGTATGTATGTATGTAGTATTATTTTCTGGAAACTATACGGGTCACATCCCGGCCCGGGGCCCCACCACATCCCAGGTTCGACTCCACTGTAGCACGATATTGTCCACTTTGGGCCCCGACCACGCCCTCACGGTTTTGTTTTTTGGAACTCACGAGAACTTCCTAGTAGGTTACCCATCCTGGGAATGCTCTCTCTTGAACTCGCTTAACTTCGAAGTTCCGATGGAACCCGAAGCCAGTGAGTTCCCAAAAGGCCTCGTGCTAGGAAGAGATGGGAATATACATATAAGGCTTACAGGATCCACTCCCCTGGGCGATGTGGGATGATACAATCCCCGACGTCCTCGTCTACACATTTCCGGCCAAGGATTGGCTCCGATACCAAATTGTCACATCTCAGCCCGAGCTCCACCACATCCTGGGCTCGACTCCACGGTAACATAATATCGTTCGCTTTGGGCCCCGACCACACCCTCACGGTTTGTTTCTGGGAACTCACACGAGAACTTCCCAGTAGGTCACCCATCTTGGGAATGCTCTCACCCGAACTCGCTTAACTTCGGAGTTCCGATGGAACCCGAAGCCAGTGAGTTCCCAAAAGGCCTCGTGCTAGGAAGAGATGGGAACATACATATAAGGCTTACAAGATCCACTCCCCTGGGTGATGTGGGATGTTACAATACGGGTTTTACAGTGAGGGGTTACTATGTTCAGAAAAGATAAATGTGTTTCAAACACGATGTTTTTGCCCACTCACCCTTCTGTTTTGTGCCCCTCTAGGTTCTAGATAGCTGATCATCATTGGTGGCTCACGAGGACTTCCCGGCGATTCTGACATTTCCATAAATAAGTGTAGGGATTTTCTCCCTGGTTTGTATAATTAGTACTTATTCAGTTTGACTGCACTTGTGATACCTATACTCTGAAACATTTGTAGATTGACTGGGTTACTTCCTCACACTTAGTATTATCTTTAGTATAGCTAAGTTTTAGTTGGTTTTTATTTATTCGCATTTTCTTATTATCGTATGCACTTCTGTTGCGCACTTGGCTACATCACACTCATGTGACGGCCAGCACGTCTCGACTTTAGTCGGGATGTGTCACACCCCCCTCCCCCTTAGTGTAGATAAAATCGTTTGTTAAAAAAAAACAATTATTTGACAACTTATTTAATAAGATTATTATCCGTGTGCGAAAGACCTTTTTTATAACCGGCATTACCTACCTCTTAAGCTGTTTTGAACGTGTTTAAAAATAGAGAAATTGAATCACATTATTGCTAGCCTATTTTGATGTACTAATTTAAAAAAAAAACACACAAAAAAATAATTATTAAAAAAACATTGTTGAAAATGACAAAAATGCCCATGTCTTATTTATTGCATTATTTTGGGATGCCTTTGAAGTTTTTTGTCTTGAGGGCATTTTTGTCCAAATATTTTTGTTGGAGCTTGGTGGCACCAAAATCATTATTCACCTTTTGTGTTGGCTTTATATATAGAAGAAGATATTGTGGAATCCGGAACTGAATCCCCTCCGGATCTCAATAATCTGAGCCTAAGGATCAAATGATCCGGGCTGTTGAAATTTGATACAACGACTACAAACAAGGGGCCGCTCTAAAAGTTATAATAATTGTAACCGTTGCAATTTCAATGGCCCAGATCAAATGATTCTTGGGCACATATTATTAAAATCCGGAGAGGATTCAGTTCTGTGGAATCCTTCTAGCCTACAGACAAACAAATTTTGATCCGCATTTTAATGTCTGCAATATTGCATCAAGAAAGTGCAAGCCAACTCACCTTTATGCTAAATCTTGTACAAACAAATCCTAATAGGTCACTTTATGCTTTATTTATTTATTTATTTATTATATGACGATATTCTATTTTAATGAGAGGAAATATTTTAAAGAGAGAGAGATTGTGTTAGGTTACATAATGAGCTAACTACTAACTAGGTCTCGAACTCAACATAAATATCTATGTTAGTCGCTGAAACTTCTTACTTACAAATAAATAAATATCAATAAAACGTACTACTAGTTTGTAGGTAACTTTATTATACACATGGGCATAGCTACCAAAGTCAGAGAAAATGTGTTTCTCTATATGCACTTAGTTTAACTTTCGCAATTTATAGTTTGAATTTATTTAACATAAAACATGGCTTGTATAATTGTATATAATAAACCTGTTAGCCGTGCAAATACTAGTCCAACCAAAGAGACCACTGTTTGAATTGCAATTCTTCATGATTCTTGAGGTATTAACTATAAATTTTAGAGGAATGCTAGTTATCTTTTTCATTTGCCTTTTTCTATTTATCTTTTCCATTTATCTCTTAAAACATGTATCCAACTGACACATTTAGCTACATAATTCAGAGTAATACTAGGGAGATTAAATTTGTAGACTAAATTTTGTAAACTGAATGACAAAGTTGATGAGTGGATTATTGCTTAAACGTTGATAAACGTGCTCATTTTCTATTGGCAACACATCATTTAGTTTGCAAATTTAGTCTCCCTAACATTACTCCATAATTAATGAGTCCAATCTCTGAAATAGAGCTTGGTCTCTCCATACTAAATGAAATGGTGCTCAATGAAACGATCTAGGATCCATAATAAACACGTATGAAATGTTATACTAATATACCTCTTTAAACTAATTTACCTATATTTTGTAGATCCAAATTCTAATAATAGGTACGTTGTTTTCCAAAATGGCCAAAACTATAACTAATAAGTAGATACACTAATCTTTTCAAAAAAATAAAAAATAAAAAATAAAATAAAATAGGAACACAGGTATTGGAAAATAAAACCAAAAAATAAATAAATAATACTAGACACTATCACCTTTTACCCTTTTTGTTTTAAAGAAAACAAAAGTATGATTTTTATTTTTTTAGACAAAAGATTTTATCTACGCTAAGAGTGTGGGGAGTGGCGAAGCCTCACAATTGGCTAACGATAATGTGGTTCAAATTCGTCTTTAATAAGAATCAAACCTAAGACGTTTCACTTACGAGTGAAAAAAAAATATCACTAGACCGTAATACTAAATAACAAGTATGGTTTTTATTAAAATCAACAGGGAACATTAATATGAACATTTATTGTTGAAACAATAATTTACTCCTACAGTAATTACAATTTCAAAGCCATTATACACATTACAAGCAAATAAAAAAGCTTTCCATTTAAATTTCAATATCAACATAATAAAATGTTATAATAACTTAATTTAGGGTAATTTGGGGAAATATGACACACAATCTCAATTAGGTAATTTGCTTATATGGAGCCTAATGATTGAGTTTTTGTTAGAAAAATATATTAGGGTGGTTTTATGTAAAGAAAAATGAGTTTGAGGGGTAAAGTCACATTTTCATAATAGATAGGTGACATATTTGTCGATTTGTCCTCTGAACTTGTATAAAGGTGTCAATTTACTCCCTGAACTTTTATAAATAGTCAATTTTCCCCCTGACCCTAGATTTTAAATAAAAATTTCGGTAAAAGACTGTTTACTACCCTTATGTTTCGTGGTTTTTAACATTTAGTACATCAAGTTTTTTTCGTCACAGAGTCATACCTAAAGTGTAAATTTTGGGACAGTCTCATACATCCGTTAGTCAAACTGTTAAGTCTCCCGTTAACTGTGACGTGGCGCTCATGTGGACAATGACTGGGCGCCACGTGGGTCCATGTGGTTTTTTTTTTTTTTAGAGAAGGGTTTCAGTGAAAAAAAAAATTCAAATTTCGCGACCCCTCATCTCACCCAGAAAAAGTGCAAAGTGGTTCTTTTCACTCCCCCAGAAAATCGCAACCCCCATCTCCGTCTGAAACCCTACCCAAGGGCCATCACTCGACCTCGCTGTCACTCCACCTCGCCGTCGCTCCACCTCGCAAGCTGTTGCTCCACCTATCACGTAGTCGTACGTTGCGCACACATTTCTGGGAAAGATTGTCGTGAAGCCATCGCTGGCGATGAGGTGGGAAAAAAGGAGGATCGAAGTGGGTGAAACACTACTTTATCATAAGTAACCTACCTTTTTCGAAGTGTAGATAATATGGGTTTAGGCTTTCCGATTTTTCAATTTTGAATTTTAGGGATTAGGGATCTGTGAGTTCCAATCCCTTTTTTTTTCTATAGTTTTTGGAATTGTGTTTTGTAGTGGGTTGTGCATGTGGTTTTGTCTTCAATTGTGGTCCCCATTGGTTTTGTTTTCACCTTTTTTTTCTATGGTTTCAGGAAAAAAGGTGGAACTGTATTCATGGTCCCCATGGTTTTGTTTTCACCTTTTTCCGCATGGTCCTACTAGTGTTTTCACCTTTTTCCTCATGTGCCTCCAGGATTTTATGTTGTTTTCACCTTCTCCTTGACTTTGCAGGCATGCCTCAATTATTTAGTCTTAAAATTAACCACGGTGGGAAATGGTCAGAAAGTGCATATACGGGAGGGTTTGAGGCTTGGTTTGATTACGTAGACAAAGACTTTATGTCTTTTTTCGAAATTGATGAAACAGTTAAGGAGTTAGGATATGATGGGTTTATGTTGTATCACTATAGGATTACTGGGATGTCTTATTGTGAGGGATTAAGGCTTATTGAACGGGACCAAGATGTGGGTGAAATGTGCAAGTATGTTCCAGGGGTTAGGGAAATAGAAATGTACCTAGAACATCTAAGTCTAAAGCAAGCTGCCTTGAAACATAAGCTTTTGATGAATCTATATGAGAGTGCCATATTAAAAAAAGGTGTCATTATAGAAGATATTGAGGAATCGACGGTGGCGATTTGATTACCAAGGGAAGTGGATCAAAACTGAAGAAGGGTAGAGCAAAAGGGGGTACGGATGACTTAGAAAAGCGGCTATGTCTTTTGAATGACATAGCCTAGAATGGTGATGATGAACATGAGGTTGAAGCAACTGAGAGAGGACAAGGAAGTGGAGATGAGGCTGAAGATGGTCCTCTCAATGCTGATGATGAAGGTGATGAAACTGAAGAAGGTCACGAAGCTGAAGAAGTTAATGAAGGGACTGAAGTAGAAACTAATGAAGGTAAAATTTTTGAAACATTTATTTTTACAATTTTAATTTCAGTATTCAATTATTTTTGCAAAGTTTAGGTTTTTAACAAATATGCATTGTTTGTGGCAGTAAATGCAGAGGATGACACTACAGATAGTGAGTATGTGGACAGTGACTACAGTTTGGAAGATGATGATCATCGTGCAGTAGATGATATGGCTGTAGAAAGTGTCGTTGGAGATGCTGAAAGGGGTGAAGGGGTTGGGAACCAACATCCAGAAGACGTTATTGATGCAAGGGATGTAGAAGACGTTCCCCTTGATGATGAGAGACAAGACTCAGATGGCCTGCACAGTGTTGACGATTCAGGTTCAGAATGTGATGAGAAGGTCATCTACCCTGAGTTTAATGAAAAAGCCGACATGGATGATCCAAAGTTTGAAAAGGGATTAAAGTTCAGAGATGCTGCACAGTAGAGAGAGGCAGTGTGGTCTCACTCCATTAAGCATGGTGCACCTTCTATTAAGCTAAAAAGGAATGAGAAATGGAAGATTAATGCAAGGTGTTAGAAAAAATTGTCCATAGAGATTGTATGCTTCCAGGATGTACAGTGAAGATTCAATGCAAGTGAAAACCTATGTTGGGAAACATATGTGGACAAGTTCAGACCATGCCCATCACTACATTTATGGAGACAGTGAAAGAGGAAAGAATTGTTGAGATCCACATCAAGATAGCCTATAAAGTGAGAGCACAGTGTTTGAAAATCTTTGAGGGGAGTCACTTGGATCAGTACACAAAGTTGTGGGAGTACTGTGTTGAGCTTAGGAGGACAAACTGGGGTACTACAGTTCAGATGAAGGTGCTGCCCTATGATGATGCTCATGTGATATTTCAGAGGATTTATATTTGTTTGGGGGCTTGCAAAAATGGATTTAAGAATGGATGTAGGTAGCTTGTAGGGTTGGATAATTGTCACTTGAAGGGAGTGTTCAAGGGCTAGTTACTGTTTGTAGTGGGAATGGATGCAAATAACCAAACTTGGGTTATTGCATATGCTATAGTAGAGCTCGAGAACAAGGACAGTTGGGTTTAGTTTCTGGAACTGCTAGCTGCTGACTTAGGAATTGTGAACCAGTGTGCTTGGACTTTCATTTCTGACAAACACAAGGGTTTAATACCAGCTTTTGAGAAGGTGCTGCCTAATTGTAATCATCATTTCTGTGTTAGGCACTTATACACCAACTACAAGGCAAATGGGTTTAAAGGGAAATGATTAAATGATGCCTTGTGGAATGCTACCAAGGCAACAACCATCGCTGATTTTAGGGAAAGTATGGCTGAGGTGAATAGGCTGAATATAAAAGCTTATAAATGGTTGGAGAAGAGACCAGCCTTGCATTGGAGTAGGTCACGCTTTGAGACACACACCTAGTGTGACATTCTCTTAAACAATCTCTGTTAGAGCTTCAATTCTTTTATCCTAAGGTCTAGGGACAAGCCTATTATTACCATGCTGGAAACTATAAGAGTTTTATTGATGAAGAGGATATGGTTGAGAAGAGATGCAATGAGGAAGGATAAAGAAGCTATTGCCTAAAAATCCAGAAGAAGTTGGAGGATTACAAACTGAAAAGCTCACACACTATAGCTACATGGTCTGGAGGAGAAAATTTTGAAGTGGATGAAGGCAAAGGCAATGTATTTGTGGTGGATTTGAATGGGTGCACTTGCTCATGCAGAAGATGGGATTTGACAGGCTTTCCTTGCATACATGGTTGCTCGGCCATCTATTATGCAAGGAGACAGCCTGAGGAATTTGTTTCCTCTTGGTACAAGAAGGAGAAGTACTTTGAAGCTTACGAAAACTTGATTCAACCCGTCCAAGGCATGAAATTTTGGGAACCATCTGAAAACAAATGCATTCTTCCTCCAACTTTTAAAAGGCAGCCGGGGAGACCAAAAAAGAGGAGACATAGGGAGGGTGATGAAAATGAATTCAAGTTAAGCAAGAGAAGGCAAAAAAGTGTGAAATGTAGTGTTTACAAGGCCTCGGGACACAACAAGGCCCGATGCCCTACCACTAATCCTCCTCCAGCTGCTAGAAAATGAAGAAAAAACAAGAAAAATGAGGTATAATTTTGATATTTTTTGTTGATTTTTTATTTCTTAAGTGAATTTGTTATTTGTGAAGTGTACTATCTGTCAGTGCTAATGTTATATGGGTTCATTACTTAAGCCTCAACATCTAAGGCATTTCAACCCTCTCAGTCATCTCAACCATGCACTCAGGAAGCTCCACAACCTTCATCTCAGCCAACTCAAGCCTCTCAAACCACTTCAAAGTCTACTGCAAGAGGTCAGAAAAGGAGGAGGAATGTTCCATGATGCTGCTTTAATGCTTTAGGTTGTTTAAGGGTTCATTTTGTTATAGTTGAATATGCCCTTAGTTTTTTTGGAAACAACTTTTCGATAGATCTTTAGTGTTTTGGACAGAGTTCAATTAGTTGTTAAAGTTGACCCATTAGTGTTTTGGACAGTGTTTGGGACAGTTTTTTGGACAGATCTTTAGTGTTTTTGAAAGAACACCTTGACCCATTAGTTGTAAAAGTTGTGGTCTTTTGATACTTTTGTGTGAATTGGAGGGTGTATATTGAACTTTGTTGTGAATTGAAAGTTGTTGACAATTCAACTTTGTTGGTAGTTTAAATGATGAATTTGCATATTTAGAATTCAAAGTTTGTTTGGAATTGAATTTGTAGATTTGGAATAGAAAGTTGTGGTTTTTTTCCTATTTAATTAGATTTTTTTTTTCAAAAAATTTTGGCAGGACAAAAGTGTAAGGTACATGGTTGTGGGAAAAACATTTTGGGTGAGAAAAATTTTTTTGAATTTTTTTTTTCACTGAAACCCCTTCTCTAAAAAAAAAAAAAAAAAAAAAAAAAAAAAAAACCAAATTGACCCACGTGGCGCCCAGTTATTGTCCACATGGGCGCCACGTCACAGTTAACGGGAGTCTTAACAGTTTGACTAACAAATGTATGAGACTGTCCCAAAATTTACACTTTAAGTATGACTCTGAGACGAAAAAAATTTGATATACTAAATGTTGATAACCACAAAACATGAGGGTAGTAAACAGTCTTTTACCCTAAAATTTTCATCCAATTTTTTATCTATTTTGATCACACGAACAACACATGACAATTGTGTGAGGGCAAAAAGAATGAAAACTTGGATGGATGAAAATGCCCAGAGACCAGGTATCATATACACCCCCAAAATAAGGAGCCTTGAATACTAGAAGAAAAGCACCTATACCTAACAAGATTAAGTGAATACCCAAATTTCTAGTCATTTTATTTCTATCTCCATACATAGCCGAAGAATGGAAAAGATTCTTCAAGAGTCTCGAGTCCTAGAAGTACATGATCAATACCGCCAAAGCCCAATACTACAAAGGAAATTAAGTGAAGTACTCTAGACACAAAGTATGGAAATGTGTCTAGAACTTCCCCACCCGGACCTACCCCCCCCCCCCCCCAACCTAGAGTAGCTAGGTGAGGAAGTAAAATTGATCCATGTTCATAGGCTTCTCTTGTACGAAAATCTAATGCTAAGGAGGTAAATTGGCTATTTATAAAATTTTAGGGGGGATAATCGGCTAAAGTTAAAGTCCATGGGAAATTGGCTAATTATAAAAGTTCAGGGGGTAATCGACTAAAGTTAAAGTCAGGGGAAAAATGGCATCTCTATACAAGTTAAGGAGGCAAATTGACAAATACCTCTAGATGGGTTTATAGGGGCACCTACTTACCCATCTTTCTTTCTCACCCTTGTCGATCCTCCTCCTCGACTTCTACCTCTGGTCAGGGCAGCAATTAGGTCGAAATGTTTTTTTGTTTTTGGTGGAAGGGGGTGGGGTGGTTTGGTGTAGTCAAGTAAACGGCGTTTCCCCATCTTTTTTCTTATGCGTGCCTGTCTTTTCCATTCCCCTATTCCTATTACTGCAAATTCATTTTTCTTCTATGAAATTCCATGGGATATCAGTCGTTAACTGGTGACATGGCGCCTACGTGGACATTGAACCAGTACAGAAAACTTTTTTTTTTCAAACAACTTTTTATGAATAAAATGTAAGTATTTGGGCGCCACATGTCAATATGAGTCCCACGTGAATATTAAAAATTAAAAAATTAAAAAATTAAATATAATAAAAAATTAATTTAAATTAATTTAAAAAAAATAATAAATGGTTGTCTCTTACCTCACCCCACCCCTGACCCTCCCTCCCTTCTCTCCTCTGCACCCACCTAACTATCATCTCCTCTTTGACTCCCCGCACCCGTTCACGGGTAACGGACACCGCCGCCGCCGGTGACAATATTGGAATCGTTCAAGAAGGGGAAAAGCTCATTGCGGATGAGAGGATTTAGGAGGCCAAGTATGGACTGCGACAAGTTCATAAACCTCTTGCACAGCTCGGATCCGATCAAGGTTGAGCTCAATCGGCTGGAGAATGAAGTCAGAGATGCGAATGCGGCTCGATCCCTGCTTTTCTCCAGATTTGCAGTCGGTTTTCTCAAGATTTACCGTTAAATCTGGTAGGTGGGGCACACTTCTTCGATCTCACGGGGCCATCGAAGAGGATAAGGGTTAGGTGGGTGGAGTCGAAGAAGGAGAGAAGGGAGGAAGGGTCGAGGGCTTTGAAGAAGAAGAAAAAAAAATTATTATTTTAATTTTTTTAAGTTTAATTTTTTTTTATATAAATTTTTAATATTCATGTGGCCCCCAGTCATTGTCCATGTGGGCACCACGTCACCAGTTAACGGCTGATTTAATAGTAATCTTACAGATGTATGAAAATGTCCCACAATTATGACTTTAGGTAACACTCTGGGATGAAAAAAACTTCATGTATCAAATATTGAAAATCAAAAAACTTCAGGGTAGTAAACTGAGATTAACCCTAATCTTTATGTTTTGTTCCTTCTTAATGGCCTCAACAACTGGAAGTCTGGAGCCTCTGCTTCTTCCTATTTCTATGGCAACCGCCAAAGCCATGCCAACAGATCCAACGATACTTTCGTGTATATCGAAGTTGAAGTCCCGAAAAATTCCAACAGCCTTCAGCCTAACTGTAACATCTCACATCGTCTAGGGGAGTGAATCTTGTAAGCCTTATATGTATATTCTCATCTCTACCTAGCACGAGGCCTTTTGGGAGCTCACTGGCTTCGTGTTCCATCAGAATACCAAAGTTACGCGAGTTCGCGCGAGAGCAATCCCATGATGGGTGACCCACTAGGAAGTTCTCTTGTGAGTTCTCAAAAACAAAACCGTAAGGGCATGGTCAGGACCCAAAGCGGACAATATCGTGCTACGGTGGAGTCGAGCCCGGGATGTGGTGGGGGGCTGGGTCGGGATGTGACAATTTGGTATCAGAGCCAATCCCTGGGCGGAAGTGTGCCGACGAGGATGTCTGGCCCCTAAGGGGGGTGGATTGTAACATCACACATCGCCTAGGGGAGTGAATCCTGTAAGCCTTATATTCCCATCTCTACCTAGCACGAGGCCTTTTGGGAGCTCACTGGCTTTGGGTTCCATCGTAACTCCAAAGTTAAGCGAGTTCGCTCGAGAGCAATCCCATGATGGGTGACCCACTGGGAAGTTCTCGTGTGAGTTCCCATAAACAAAACCGTGAAGGCGTGGTCGGGGCCCAAAGCGGACAATATCATGCTACGGCGGAGTCGAGCCCGGGATGTGGTGGGGGTCTGGGCCGGGATGTGACAATTTGGTATCAGAGCCAATCCCTGGCCGGAAGTGTGCCGATGAGGACGTCAGGCCCCTAAGGGGGGTGGATTGTAACATCCCACATCGCCCAAGGGAGTGAATCATGTAAGCCTTATATGTATATTCTCATCTCTACCTAGCATGAGGCCTTTTGGGAGCTCACTGACTTCGGGTTCCATCGGAACTCCAAAGTTAAGCAAGTTCGCGCGAGAGCAATCCCATGATGGGTGACCCACTAGGAAGTTCTCGTGTAAGTTCCCAGAAACAAAACCGTGAAGGCGTGGTCAGGGCCCAAAGCGGACAATATCGTGTTACGGCGAAATCGAGCCCGGGATGTGGTGGGGGCCCGGGTCGAGATGTGACACCAACCATCATAGATCCAAGGTCTATCACATCCGAAATTTCATCATGTGTTGTAGTTCCAAAGGCATCTCCTCTCTTCTTCTCTCTTTGTTTTTTTTTTCTTTTTATAGCATTATTATGTGTCTAATTAGAAGAGAATTTGGATAAAAATAAAAAATTCGGTCAAAACCGAAAACCAGCCAAACCAAACCGGAATTAGCATGGACTGAACCATATGGTTTTGAAAATAATTTAAGCAGAACCAACCTGAACCAAACCGGTGATACTTTCTAGTTTCAATTTCAATTTGAGGGTAAGACCAGATCGAACCGAACCAGACCATGGCCACCTCTAGAAGAAAGGGGGAATGGTGAGCAAAAAGAAATACAAAGAGAGATCAGTGGATGGGATCGGTCCCTATTAATCTATTTAATTTTTAATTTTTAAATTCATTAAGGGTAAAGGTGGAAAAATAGAATTTATAGTTTTAAAACATTAATTATGTAGTCGAATGTGTTACTGGGATACATTTGCCAAGAGATGAGCGGAGAAAGTAGAAACGAAAAGATGAGTGGAGAAAGTAGAAAAGAAAAGTAAATTGGGAAGATAGCTAACATTCTTTAAACTTTATAAATCACATTTGATTTATTTATTGTTGTTGGCCAATGATGAGAATAAGACATGCGAGATCAAATCATCCGTGCTTATTTTGTATTTGGTCTCTTTATGGTCTCTATCATTGATTAACATGTGTTTTTTTGGATTTCATACATATGGGTTTCATTATATGTATGACATATTATATGTTTATCTTTAGTTTTTCAAGAGTTGAGAAAAATGTTTCAAGAGTTGAAAAAATTATGTATGCAAAACGGTTTTGGATGCATGAATGAAGTTTGAGTTTGTGAACAAAATTTTGGGGCTTAGTTTGCCTGGAGGGGTTCGGCCTTTTAGGTTTGGGGTGTTGTTTGTGGTTTGTTTTTGTTGACACACACTTTTATGCTTGAAAGCTTTAGACATTGTCACCTTTATTTTTGGCTTGAAAATTCAGAAAGAAAGTTGAAATATTGAAATTATTTTCATGGTTATGTTCTTGGTGTTCATGTCATTTTTTCTTGTTGTTCTTATAATTTTTGTTTTTTTGGATGTTTGATCTTTGTTTAAGTTGTTTCTCGCAAAGACGGTTTGAAAATCTGTTGTTTAAAAAAAAAAAGTTGTTTAACGTGGTCTTAAAGTATCTCCAATGTTTGCTCCATCTTTTGACCAAACTATGAAACCTTACCCAATTAGGACAAAAGAACAATAGATGATGAGGACATTTGCTTTTGAACTAGAAAAGGAATGATTTAGCTTTCTCCCTCTCCCTTTTCCCTTTTTATTTTTATTTTTTATTTATTTTTATTTTAAACTCCTCTCCCTTTTCCTTAGTGCCCGCTTAACCCTTGAAGAGCCCCATGTGGGATCTTTTGCATTTTTTTTTTAAATTGACTAAACTTTTTAGTATTTGCGGTTTGACCCTTCACTTTTTAATATTTTTATTTTTGTTTGTAGTTTAAACTCATCTTTCAATTACACCCATATGTACTAAATCCAATTGTTTATTTTGCATTCCATTTCAATTATTTAATGTGATTAAGTAGTTAGTAGATGGTTAATTTTGTACCTGTGTCTTAAACGATAATTGAGCTATGAGATTGGCCTCTAATTCAAAGAGTTTGAACCTTGAGAATGTGTTTTAATTTTTATTTCAATTTGGACCATAACACGACATTAAAAAAAAGGGTTAATCTTAGTTTACTACCCTGAAATTTCTTGGTTTTCAACATTTCATACATCAAGTTTTTTTCATCCCAATCTGGTACCTAAAGTTAAAATTTTAGGACACTTTCATACATCCGTTAAGTTTTCCATCTGAACCTCCATTAACTGATGACGTGACGCCTACATGGACAATGAATTGGTGCCACATGTCACTTTGGACCCACTTAATATTAAAAAATTTAAAAAAAATTTAAAAATTTAAAAAATTAAAAGTTAAAAAATTAATTTTTTTTCCTTCCTCTTCCTTTTTTACTCTATCTCTCTCCCTCTTCTGTGAGAAAACCCAGCAACCACCAACCTTTACCCACAACCCAACCCCGTGAGCCGCCAGAAATGGGTCCCAATCAGAGACCGAAAGAGAAAAATGAGAGCCATCCCCTCCTCTCTCTCCTTCATCTTCTTAGCAATAAGCTTCAGAGTCTCATCCTTCTCCCTTTTTAGGGCTTCCTCCCTCATCACATCAGCTTAAGTCCTCACCGACGGGTCCGGAGTCTTCTCCCTGAACGCACACGGGTCGTGCCGCTCAAGCAATATGATACGGTTCAACCTTCACTGTCGATAATCATCCTCCCGATCGATAATCCTCTACGGCTTCTTGAACCCCAAATCATCATCGGCGTCGCCGCCTCTCGGCCTCTCGTTCAGCACCGACTTGGGGGCCGTGTACGACACCGCCATCCTCCGAGCAATTTCATTGTCAATGGCCTCCGCGTTGTCATCGTCACCGTTCACAAGGATCGACAAGACGTATGCGCCCTTGTCGGTGCCGCTGTAGAGGTCTTTGTCAAAGGTGACGGAGGTGAGGGAGGCCAATTGCTTCTCCATCCTCTTCCTTTCTTCCTGCGTTTTCTCTATCTCGTCGTCGGACGCCATGACTAGGGTTTTGGTATTGAGAATTTGGTACTAGGTTTTGAGCTGGGATTCAGATTTTAATTCAGGAATTCAGGGTTTTTAGGTACTCAACTTACTGACTTTGAATCTTACTCGAGAGATTTCCCCAGCCCTTTCTCGCTGCTCCTCGAAGCCGTGATCTCCCACGGAAGCAGGTAAGACAAAAGTGCCAACGCGGGAGATGGGTTGTTGGGAACTGGGTGGGGAGGCTCCGCATTGTGGTCGGCGGCGGGATTGGGATAGGCAGTGGCTCTCATTTTTCTCTCTCGGTCTCCGATTGGGACCTATTTCCGGCGGCTCACGGGGTTGGGTTGTGGGTAAAGGTTGGTGGTTGCTAGGTTTTCTCACATAATAGGGAGAGAGACGGGAGGAAAGGAAGAGGAAGGCAAAAAAAATTAATTTTTTAACTTTTAATTTTTTAAGTTTTTTAATTTTTTAATATTTAAGTGAGTCCAAATTGACACGTGGCGCCAAGTCATTCTCCATGTAGGCGCCACATCATCAGTTAATGGAGGTTCTGACGGAAAACTTAACGGATGTATGAAAGTGTCTTAAAATTTTAACTTTAGGTACCAGACTGGGATGAAAAAGACTTGATGTATGAAATGTTGAAACCAAGAAACTTTAGGGTAGTAAATTGAGATTAACCCTTAAAAAATATATATTTAATTTGAACCCTAAGCTCGTTTTGTGGGATATGCCTTTTATATTGACTAGGGTTTCTCTCCATCAACCTTACTATAGGAAAGAGAGATTTATCAAATCATAATTCATTCAATCAGTGTGCAACTATAACCACCATGAGGTGATCCAGTGGTTGAGGACGAATTTCAGACTCGTATTCCACACGGCACGTCCTAGATTTCATTCTTGTGCTACTAAATCACACCATGGTGGTCAAAGGGAGGCTGAAATGCCTCTGTGAGTCTTCTTGGCCCTCAGATAGGTGGAGTGTCGTGACAAAGCCACCAGTTATTCTCCTTTTTAAGAAAAACAAAATGTCCCACTATGACATATATTATCTAAAGCCATATTAAATAGGGTTTCACAAAATTAGTGTTTTCCACTACACTATAAATTTTAACTAAAATGGTGAAAATTTAATATTCAGATGACAGCAATGATGGATTGGAATGGACGGACAAGGATTGTGTGCCCTCCCACTTCTGGTTCTTTCCCGTGCCCTCCTGTTTTATGTGGTCACGGTTAAGCCACGTCAACATTTTATATTATTTTTTTTATAGAGATAATAAGACAAAAATGAATAGTAATATAAAATGTTGACGTGGCTTAACCGTGACCACACAAATAGGAGGGCATGGGAGGGCACCGGAAGTGGGAAGGCAGACAATCCTTGTCCGGAATGGACATTAAACTATTTAGGTTTGAATTATTCACATATTGTTGCCATTGTTTCAGAGCCAAAATACAAGAAAGAAGAGCCTCATGTGCTGCTAATTAATATTTACATTAATGGAGAGAATAAATTGATATTGAACTTTCTGTTTACGCGATTGAACTTTGTTGTTGCACAAAATCGGTGAGTTTTTTTTTTTTTTTTTAATTTGGCGGCAAAGTTCGTCCCACTCCAACATTGCTATCATGGGAAGAGACTTTGAGGAGAATTTATTGATAAACAAGAAAAATACAATATGTCAGGGGGAACATGAGGCCAAACCCAGACCATTAAAGAAATCATAACAACAATTCGAAACTTCTTTCAGCAAAACCTATAACAAGGAAGCTTAGAAAGGTTGTGAGAATAATGTCAAGTTTGTGACCTTCGCACTGTTACTCCGGTCACCTTGTGATGATAATATGTAAAGAGATAAATATGAAAGCAAACACAAGATGTACATGATTTATCCTAAGTTTGGCTACGTCCACGGGGTAGAGGAGTTCTTATTAATAGTGAAGAGATTACACAATACATAGGTTCAAACATAATCATCATTAGTGGGTTCTAAAGACGAGTTTAAGTACAATAATGACATTAGAGATTAATTGTAGGAGAATGGTCTTATTTTATAGTTGAGGAGAGTAGCTCGCTTCCGTTTGTAGTCGATGTGGGACTCTAGGAGTTTTATTTTGAAGTTGACATGTGTCGTGTTGTGATTGGCCTCCTGGTTGGAGAAAACTCTCGTGCTTCGACAAGGATGCCTTAGCACGACTCTTTATGTTGGTCCCGAAAGGTATTAAGTTGACCGGTGCTTGGTAGTTTCAGAACTGATAAAGTATGGTACAAACAAACCTAATCTCTCATTTACAGTTGAAGAAAGATATTACAAAAAAAAGGGTACCTATTCCTTAACGTGTTTGCATGCATTGATGCTTTAGAAAATTGATCATTTGTAAATAAAAGATGAATATAGGGCATAATTGCCAAATACATGAGAATTCAGGCTTTCTGTCAATTGTGAAAACATGTTCTGGGATTTTCCTCAGGTAGGTTTTCATCATTCATTTTGCTACTCTATTGATTAAAATCCTATTCCTTTCCAATTTTTTATCAAGGTCTTTGGGTATTAATAACATCATTAATTATTTCAATAATAAAATATTTTTTATTTCTAAATATATTCATTTAATGTTAAAAATGTTACAATTAGTATATTTATATTTATGACTAAATTTTTATCATATATTTTTAGTTTTAGTTTGTATCCATTTTTAATTTGTAATTCTTTTTTAACTTGTACCAATTTTCTTTTCAGTTTTAATTTGTACCCATATATTAATTTTTTTTTGTGCCCATATTTTTTAAAGTTTATTTGTGACACACCCCGACCGAGATCGAGGTGTGCTGGCCATCACGTGAGGGTGACGTAGCCATGTGCACAGTGCGGAAGTGATAAGGATTAGAAATTTACGAATAAATAAAAATTGAAAGCTACTAATGTGCACTAATAGGCAGAAAGTGTTAGGAGCGAGATACAAGAGTAAATACTCCTAATCAGAGCATATAAAGTCTAGGTGCAGTCCAGTAGAACAAGTACTAGTTATACAGTACCAGAAGATATCCTACGAATATTTTATTCTGTCAGAACCACCAAGATCCTCAAAGCCACCAACAGCAAGTCTACCTAAAACCTAGAGGGGCGCAAAACAGAAAACGTGAGTGGGCAAAAACAAAGCTTTTCAAAATCATTTCATTTATCAAGTGCTCTAACCCCTCGCCGTAAAACATGTATAATTTTTCCTAGAAATAGAATATATATATATATATATCAATTCAAATCATGCTTCACATATTCATAATAATGAGTATGCCATGCCAAGATAATAACAGAATAAGTAACTCAGGTGAAAATAAATTCATGGAGAATAACACATTAGCCGGAATGTCACAACCCGTTCCGAATATTTAATTTTCAATGATATGAAATGACAGTTATACCCTTGGACGTGAGTATTGTGGTGTGTGTTATGCATATTAAGGGGGTTCAAACTTGCATTATTCCTCTATTATTGGACCCAATGAGAACTAAGTATTTCTCTTAGTTTTGATTGGTGACTTTTGGACCACACACACACACCCACCTTTTCTCTCTCTCATTCCTGTGCTCTTTCTCTCTCTCATACTCTCACTATCTCTTCCTTCTTCGTACGGACCAACCCAGAATACCTCTCAAACCTTGTAGATCGAAGGTTTTAAGATCATCATTGTGTTCGTCAGGACCATACGAGTTCAAAGATACCATTTTCAGGTAAGGGAACCTTCGATTTCACGTGGAAACCCTAGCTCCGATTTTGCCATTGTTCATGCATACGTGAAATCTTGTGTTTCAGGGAATTTGAAGTTTATAGGAAGCTTAAGGAGGTCCTCACGAGTCTCGGGGTACTTTGTTGGAAGGAATTCGACGTCGGAGGGCTGAGATCGACGTATAACTAGGTAAGCCGATCTATCGAGCTTTCTTGAGTAAAACCTAGTAGATTTTAAGCCTTGAAACTTGTATAACTTGATTCTACATGCTATTAGCTTCATTTTGGTACCAATTTTGTGGAAAATGGCGAAGAAACGAAGGAGAATAGTGGTTTTTAAGTTTTACCCAGAAACCGGCGACTCGCCGGAGAAGAAAGGAGTATCTTCCGTCAAGGTTGACGGAATATGCTAACGCCGTCAGTCATCTTTAACAGTTACCGTTGGGTTTTAACAGAATATTCCCTAGAATATTCCTGACGGCGTTGACTGATGCCGTCAGTATACTTGTCACGTGGCCGAGCGTGGGGGCACGTAGGGCAGTGCCCTTACCGGCGCGTGAGGGGTCCAAAAATTATTCTAAAATTTTGGGGATGATCCTGAGGTTGTGTAGGTCACTGTGATATATTTAAATACCAAAATTGAGCATTGTATGAGAAGTTATTAGCTAGTTTTGTGTATGTGCTCTAAAATAACGTTTTTATAGTTAATCCGCATATAGGTGAGACTTATCCCGAGGACGAGCGCATTCAAGGGCGACTCAAAGGCTACGATCCTTCGACATACCAGTGAGTGGGCTTTTGGTTTTCAGTATATATTTATATACTGGATATTTTCCCAGAAATATGTGTTTAAATGAAAGTATGCCTTGAATGCCATGCATATAATGATATTTTCGTATATGAATTAGTATATGATGCTTTATATATAAATGTGGTGCTGTGGACGCTTAAGTAATCTTAGGTGAGTTATATTTGGTTATGTGAATTGTCAATGATGCGATATGTGATTGAATAATGTTGAGCTCATAAAACTGCACCTAGGGTGATTGTGATTTAGCCAGAGATTTGGCACAGGCCTGTTTAGTATGTCACCTCCCGCACCATATGCTCATATTGGATCCAATTTAGGTGCACAGCCTTGTCATACAGACCTTATTTATGGTTCCGACTCGTAGGTGACTAGCGATTTATCGCCCAGCTATTATGTTAGAGTAGTATTGAGCATGATTATATTACACCCATTATTGTCGTACAAACCTTTTCATTTGGTTCCGACTCTTGTGCAGTATGTTGTCGTATAGGTCATTGTAGTGACTCCGGCTAGATTGACTTTTGAGCTATTATTTCAGCCGTACAGATTACCACAGGGGTTCCGGCTAACATGTTATATTTCTATGAAATTATTCTTACCTGAATTGCTTACTCTGTTATATTTTGGCATGGCATACTTATGAAAATGATTATGTGAAGCATGGTTTGAATTGATATAATTACATATATATATTTATGTATATGCATATATCTTGATTTTGGGAAAAATTATACATGTTTTACAGCGAGGGGTTAGATATGTTGATAAATGAAATAGTTTTGTAAAACATTTGTTTTTGCCCACTCACGTTTTCTGTTTTGCGCCCCTCCAGGTTTTGGATAAGCTTGTTGTTGCTGGGTTCGAGGACTTCGGCGGTTCTGACATATCTAAATAATAGTAGGACATTCCTGGTACTGTATAATTAGTACTTGTCCTACTGGACTGCACCTAGAATTATTATGCTCTGCTTAGGAGTATTTACTTTTGTAACTAACTCCTATCACTTCCTGCCTTCTAGTGCACTCTAGTAGTTTCGATTTTTAAATATTCGTATATTTCTTATCATAATTGCTTATGCACTGTGCACATGGCTACGTCACCCTCACGTGACGGCCAGCATGCCTTGATCTCGGTCGGGGTGTGTCACGGAACCCCTGCAGAAGTCTGTACGGCTAAATTCATAACTCATTAGTCAATCTAGCCGGAGCCACTACAAATGACCTATATGGCGGTACACTGCACACAAGTCAAAAACACTAAAAGGTATGTACGACAAGACTGGGTGTAATATAGTTATGCTCAATACTACGCTCTCATGATAGTTGTGCGATAAATCACTAGTCACCTACGAGTCGGAACCACCTATAATGGTCTGTACGACAAGACTGTGCACCTAAATTGGATCCAATGTGAGCATATGGTGCGGGAGGTGACATTATAAACAGGCATGTGCCATATCTCTGGCTAAATCACTAACACCGGGATGCGGGTTTATGAGCTCAATGTTTCTCAATTAATCACAACCGTTATTCACATTCACAATTCATAAACTTACCTGGGCTTACCTGAGCGTCCACAACCCCACAATTATATATAATGCATCATATACTAATTCATATACTGAACATAAATTTATATACATGGCATTTCAAGGCATACTTTCATTTAAACGCATTTTCTGGGAAAATATCAAGTATATATGTATATACTAAAAACCAAAAGCCCACTTATTGGTATGTCGAAGGGTCGTAGCCCCCGAGTCGCCCTTGACTGCGCTCGTCCTCGGGATAAGTCTCCCCTATATGCGAAACAACTATAAAAACGTTAATTTAAAGCACATAACCAATACTAGCTAATAACTTCTCATACAATGCTCAAATGGGGTGTTTGAATATACCAACGTGATCTACACAACCTCACGAACATCCTCATATTTTTAGAAAAAAATTTCGACCCCTCACGCGCCAGCCAAGGCACTGCAAAACGCACTGCCCACGCGAGGGGCATGTGCCTGGCACACTGACGGCGGCAGTTAATGCCGTCAGGAATATTTCGTTAAAATCTAGGATATTCCATCTAAAAACTAATGGTGTTACCTTATGCCGGTAGCATATTCCGTCAAAACTGATGGAATATGCTTCTTCTTCCCCGACTAGTCACCGGACACCGGCGACTATTCGCCGGTTTCTGGAAAAGTTTCTAACCCTAATTTCTTTCTGATTTTAACACCAAACTTCATGAAACTTGAACCATTTTTAAGATCTCACCAAGACGAACAAAACCATACCTGAGTCGAGCCACTCCGAGCAAATCTTAAAACCCGTCGTTCTCAATGATTTGATGTCCAATTTCTTCCAACGAACCACTCCGAGCTTCGTGAGAACCTCCTAAAGCTTCATGTGAGCTTGAAATCCTAAAAAACACACGATTTTACGATTGCATGAATAGTGACACAAATCGGGTTAGGGTTTTCATGAGTTTTCGAAGAAGTTCTTACCTAAAAATGGTACCATTCAACTCGTATGAACCTCAGGAACACAATGGTGCCCTTTGAACCCTCGATCTGTGCGTGTATGGTTGGTTTTGAAGTTCGTCCGTACGTTTTGTGCGGATTTTCTGAAAAATCCGAGAGGGAGGAGAGAGGGAGAGTTTGTGTGTGTGTGTGTGGTCCATGTGGGTCACCAACCAAAACCAAAGAAAACACTTTGAGTCCTAAGTGTTCCAAAACTTAGGAAAAATTTAGAATTTGTCCAAATAAATTTAAACTTAAACCACACCACCACATAACTCAATTATATCTCAACGTCCAAAGGTAATTTAGTAACTTCCACGCCATCGATAATTTATTTCGGGACGGGCTGTGACAATCTACCCTCCTTATAAAAAATTTGTCCTCGAAATTTATACCATCTTTACAATCCTTTAATAATCATAAAATAGGCGTGGATACATTTCTCTCATCCTATCCTCTGTCTCCTAAGTAGCCTCTTCTACTGAGTGATTTCTCCACAAAACTTTCACCAAATGCACTGTCTTATTCCTCAGAACCTTGTCTTTCCAATCCAAAATAGTCACTAGTTCCTCATCATAAGTCAAATCTGGATTAATTTCCAAAGGTTGAGGAGGTATCACATGAGAAGGATCTGAGACATAATGTCGAAGCATCGAAACATGAAACACATCATGCACTTTGGACAACTCTGGAGGCAACTCAAGTCTATAAGCAACTTCACCAACTCTTTTAGTGATCAAATACGGCCCGATGTACCTAGGACTTAACTTGCCTTTCTTTCCAAACCACACAACACATCTCCATGGTGATAGCTTCAAAAACACCCAATCACCTACTTTATACACCCGGTCAGTGGCATGCTTGTCTGCTAAGCTCTTTTGTCGATCCTGGGCCGCTTTCAGGTTAGACTTCATTACCTGAATATTCTGAGTAGTCTCCTCCACTATCTCAGGACCCACTAAAACTCTTTCACCAATCTTTGACCAGCATAATGGCGTTCGACAAGACTTGCCATAGAGTGCCTCAAAAGGTGCCATACCAATACTCGAATGGTAACTGTTGTTGTAGGCAAACTCCATCAAATCCAAACAAGCATGCCAACCATCGCCAAACTGCAGCACTGAAGATCTCAACATATCCTCTAATGTCTGAATGGTCCTCTCAAATTGTTCGTCTGTCTGAGGGTGATATGCCGTACTATAAAGTAATCTCGTACCAAGAGCTTCCTGGAATGATATCCAGAACTTAGAAGTAAATCTAAGATCCCGGTCTAAGATAATATCAACTGGAACACCATGGTACTTCATAATCTTCGATATGAATAACTTAGCTAATCGGCTTAATGGATATTTTTCCCTCACTGGAATAAAGTGTGATGACTTAGTAAGCCGATCAACTATCACCCAAATGCCGTCATAACCATTCTGTGTACGAGGAAACTTGTACACAAAATCCATTGTAATATTTTCCCATTTCCACTGTGGAATGGGAAGTGGCTCCATCAACCCAAAAACCTTCTTCCTTTCAGCTTTAACCTGTTGGCAAATGGCACACTTACTCACATACTAGGCAATTTCCCTTTTCATACCCAGCCAATAATAAAATGGTCGAATGGTATGATACATCTTGGTAGCTCCTGTATGCATTGCATATACCGAAATATACACTTCATCAAGGATTTCTTTCTTTAGCTCTGCATTATTCGGCACATACATTATGCTATCCTGCATAAGCATGCCATCAATTTCTCGAATTCTGAAATCTTTCTTCTTCCCCTGATTCCTTGCTTGAATTATTTCCTGGGTCTCTTCTCATTCATCTGGGCCTCGAGCACACGATCAATTAAGATTGGCCTAACTTGAAAATTAACAACCAAGGCTTCCTCTCTATCTTCCACTCCTAACTCCACTCCAGTGGACTTCAAATCCGCAAGAAGAGGAACATGACAATCATAGATGGCATTAAGGCTAGCTAGAGTCTTCCTACTAAGTGCATCCGCCACTGCATTTACACGACCAGGGTGATACTCAATCGTGCAATCATAATCACTAAGTAACTCAATCCACCTTCGCTGCCGAAGATTAAGATCTCTCTGAGTGAAAAGATACTGAAGACTCTTATGATCCGTGAAGATCTTACATTTTTCACCATAAAGATAATGTCTCCAAATCTTCAAAGCAAAGATGATAGCCGCTAACTCCAAATCATGAGTAGGGTAATTCTTCTCATGAGGTTTTAACTGTCTCGAAGCATAAGCAATCACCCTACCATGTTGCATCAATACACAACCCAAACCATTCATAGAAGCATCACTGTAGACCTCGAAATTACCAATATCATCAGGGAGTGCTAAAACAGGTGCATGAGTGGGATAATACTTCAACTGCTGAAAACTTTGCTCACAATTATCATCCCACTCAAACTTAACATCCTTCATGGTCAACCTCGTCAATGGTAAAGCAATCACTGAAAAATCCTTAACAAATCGTCTATAATAGCCTGCAAGGCCAAGAAAACTCTGTACCTCAGTGACGGTTCGAGGTTGTTCCCAATTCTCCACAGCTACCACTTTTTGAGAATCCACTTGAATACCTTGAGCTAATATAACATGTCAAAAAAACGCCACTTGATCTAACCAGAATTGGCATTTGCTAAACTTAACATATAACTGGTGTTCCCTCAAACTTTTCAACACCAATTTAAGATGTCTAGCATGCTCTGCTCTAGTCTTAGAGTATACTAGAATATCGTCAATGAAGACAATAACAAAGTTGTCCAAATATGGCTGGAATACTCGATTCATTAAATCCATAAAAGCTGCTGGTGCATTAGTTAACCCAAATGGCATCACAAGAAACTCATAATGACCATATCGAGTCCTGAAAGTTGTTTTAGGGACATCTTCACTTCTAATCTTCAACTGGTAGTAACCAGACCTCAAGTTAATCTTAGAGAACACACAGGCACCTCGGAGTTGATCAAACAAATCATCTATACGAGGCAATGGATAACGGTTCTTAATTGTTACCCGATTCAATTGCCTATAATCAATGCATAGCCTGATAGGAGCATATTTATGCGACTTAGTTAGCTTGTTTCTTGGCATTTATGTTGTTAGTTCGTAGTTATTTTAGTATTTTAAGCTATTTTCGTGTGTTTGTAGGTCCAAAGGGTTAATGTGGCAAAGAAGTGCATTTTGGAGCATTTTTTGGCATGGAATAGATAGCATATGCTTGGAGCAAAAGGAATGAACGAAATTTGAAGTTTGTGCATCATCCTCTCCCTATAAATAACCATTTTAGCACACTCATTTCACCCAACACATTCACCTACCACTACATCCACTCATTTCACCCAACACGTCCACTCATTACAACCACCCAACACACTCACCTACCACTACATCCACTCATTTCAACCACCCAACACATTCACCTACCACTACATCCACTCATTACCACCACCCACTACATCCTCTCCCTAGCCTATAAATACATCCACCCTTCACCATAACCAATGGGGGGGAGATCCATCCAAAGACACTACATTCACATCTCACAACTCCATACACTTACACTTTCATTCCTTGGCCGTGAGCACCATCCATTCATCCATTCATTTCCCATATATCTTAAAACACCACTCCATACACTCTATTCCCTTGGCCGAGACATTCACCAATCCTAAATACATTCATAACCTTTCCATATATCCATACACATCCTTAGACACTTGTGCTGCAACAAGGTGGTGAAAACGAAGGTCCTTGGCGTTTCAAGCTTGAAACTTTGGAGCGTTTTAGGTGTACTTCGTTCTTGCTTTCAATGTCTACTTTGTTATTTTCTGATTTTGTTGCAATTATGAGTAGCTAAACCCCTCTTGGTTAGGGGTGATTTCAAAGCCATGATTATGTGTGTAATATGATTTGATAAATTCCAGTTATGAACTCTTGAATCGTAAATGCAATTGGCTTAACTATTTGATTGATAACTTATTTGTATTTGTTGATTAAGGGTCGACACTTAATTGGCATGCATAAATCCGATGCTAGAATATAAGAAAGTTTCACATAATCGTTACAAACTTATATTCATAAGTAGTGGAGGTCGATTATAAACGATCACGTTAAGTTTAATTCCTAGCATGAGTGACATGATGTCATAGTTGCAAGTGCTTTGTCAATGCTTATGATTTTCATTAAACGTAATGATCTTTGATTGTATCTCTATTATGATGTCATGTAGAGAACTTTTGAAGAATGTTTTGGGTTGTCGAATGATGTCATCCAATCCAATAAAACAAGGAAAATCTGAGGGTTAACTAGTGATGTCACAGTTAATTTGGGGCATTGTCGTTCATAATTCAAAGAAAGTAGTAACTGGAAATCGAGTTGTTTGCATACATGTCATGTGTGGAGAAAAAGCCTCTAGCTATCCTATCCATCATCTTATTTCTCAAATTCGTTTTACAATCTGTCTAGTTTTTCATACTTGTTTGTTTGTTTCAACTTCATCCAAATCAAAACCCCCCTTTTACTTTCTTGTTTCAAAGTGTTTCAAATCTGTTTTAGTTTGTGTTTTTAAGTGTTTTGATTCAAGTAAAAGTCAATTTTCGTCCAAAGTCATTCCTAGTGTCTAGTTTAAGTTTATTTGGTTGTTTTAAGCTGTTTTGAGTATTTTAAGTTTACCTTGAGTCTTGTGAGTCTTGTTAAGTGTTTTTAAGTTTAGTTTTATGATTTTGAGTCAGTTTGGAGGTTATTAGCAAGCCCTCCTAATCCTTGGTCCAGAACGATCCCTACTTATACTTATACTACAATTGTCAAAAGAGGGTTAAATTTGTGTGTTAAGTTAAATTTTCGCATCATAGCCTTAAGGTTCCGTCTTTCTTTCTCATAAATAAAACTGGAGCTCCCCAAGGTGAAGTACTAGGTTGAATAAATCCTTTATCCACCAATCCTGCAACTGAACTTTTAATTCCCTCAACTCAGGAGGAGCCATTCTATAAGGAGTCAAAGATATAAGATCCGTACTTGGAAGCAGATCAATAACGAACTCCACATCTTTTTCTGGCGGCAATCTAGGTAAGTCGTCAGGGAACACATCCGGAAAATGCCTGACCACACGCACATCATCCACACTACTAGAAGCATTATCATTCAACACCACATGAGCCAAATATCCCTGACAACCTTTCGACAACAATTTTTTGGCTTTCATGGAAGAAATAACATCATGCCTCACCCCGCTAGGCTCTTTTACAAATGTAACTTCAGGTAATCCAGGACGATGAAAGGTGACTGCCTTTCCATAACAATCTATTTTGGCACGATTATAATGTAACCAATCAGTGCCCAAAATCACATCAAAATCAACAATGTCTAACGGAATAAGATTAGATGGCATAACAACAACATCATCCACCACCACTGGACATCTTAGATATACCCGATCCACATAACATCTCTCCCCTCTAGGCATAGAAAACTCTAAATCATATCCTAGAGGTGTAGGATGAGGTTGCGTTAGTTGAGCAAATGTATGAGAAACAACAGAATGCGTAGCACCACAATCAATCAATACTCTAGCAAAATGACCAAGAATATTTAACGTACCCATAATTAAATCAGGATTGTTCTGAGCATCTTGCAGTGTCATGTTATGGATACGTCCCTGATTCTGCTATCGTCCACCACGACCTCTGCTAGCATGAATACCTCGTCCTTGTCTTGGCTAATCAGACTGCCTCGAAGATCTTGCACTACTAGCAGCAATCTCTATCTGTTGGGGCTGTCCCCCCTGGTACCACTGGGATCCACATGCTGAGTGTGGCTGATATGGCATAGAACCTCCCTGATACTGAGGGTAACCACTCTGATAATGAGGGTCATGCGAGTACTGATACTGCCCTGAAGTATAAGGAATGGCGTCACCCTGATAATGATAAGCACCTCCATGATCAGTCTGAGCATAACCACTAGGTCCTGAAGCTTGTTGAGTCGGCGCAGGGGGTGGTAAGGAAGGTTGTTGGGGCCTCTGCTGATTCTGAGGGCAATGAGCAGCCCTATGCCCCATCTGACCACAAGTATAGCATGCATTGCTGCCTCTCCTACACTCCCCAAAATGCCTATCATTACACTTGCGGTATAAAGGAGCACCTGAACCACCAAAGTCTCTCTGCCTCTGAATCTAGACAATCTACCACCTCTCCTCTGCATATTAGAGCTCAAGCCTCCACTAGAAGAGCTGGAACTGACACCACTTCTCTTAAAGCTCTGGGTCTTACGAGGTCCCTGAGATGATTGACCATTACCTTTATCATCTCGCATCTGGTTCCCATTCTTTTCTTATTCATCCTCACTTTCACTGGGCATGTTCTCTGAGTCCTCAATCCGTAGTATAACCTCATAAAACTCCTGGTAAGTGGCACAGGGAGTCGATGTCCCTATAGAACGCCATTTCTTCTTAGTACCCAACCTGAAGCGACAGAGCATCTCAACCGGATTAGCAGCAACCTCCGGATCATATCGAGACAAATCAGTGAACCTCATGTAATACTTATTCGCTGACATCTTTCCTTATTTCAGATGCGTAAACTCTTGTTTCTTGCGATCAATGTACTCATGGGGAATAAACATTTTCCGAAACAACTGTTTAAACACCTTCTAATCGGCTACTACCTTTGGTGGCATCTGATATGACTCATGTCTCCACCAGGATGCAGGCTCTGGACCCAAAAACCAGGTAGTCGTCTCGACCCACCTATCAGGAGGAAGATTCCCAGACTCTGCATCACAAGGAAAGTCTTTTCGATATGATTAAGCCACTTCTCCGCTCCCTCATGTCCTTCATTTCCCATGAAATGATTCAGCTTCAGATTATACACAGTCTCAAGAGGTGTCATTTGAGGAGGACGGAGTGAAGACTGAATGGCATTAGCTATAGCTTCCCCTAACTAAGCAATATCAGGGAAACTAGGCTCAGCTGAGTGACGTGGCTCTCTACGAGGCGGCATGGTTCTGACAGAAGACATCACAATGATTAGATCATTCACAAGATATACAAGACTGCTAAACCTAGGCTCTGATACCAAACTGACACACCCCGACCGAGATCGAGGCGTGTTGGGCGTCACATGAAGGTGACGTAGCCATATGCACAGTACAAAAGCGATAAGGATTAGAAATTTACGAATAAATAAAAACTGAAAGCTACTAATGTGCACTAATAAGCAGAAAGTGCTAGGAGCGAGATACAAGAGTAAATACTCCTAATCAGCATAGAAAGTCTAGGTGCAGTCCAGTAGGACAAGTACTAGTTATACAGTACCAGAAGATATCCTACGAATATTTTATTCTGTCAGAACTACCGAGATCCTCAAAGTCACCAACATCAAGTCTACCTAAAACCTGGAGGGGCGCAAAACAGAAAACGTGAGTGGGCAAAAACAAAGCTTTTCAAAATCATTTCATTTATCAAGTGCTCTAACCCCTCGCCGTAAAACATGTATAATTTATCCCATAAATAGAATATATATATATATATATATATATATCAATTCAAATCATGCTTCACATATTCATAATCATGAGAATGCCATGCCAAGATACTAACAGAATCAGTAACTCAGGTGAAAATAATGTATGTACGACAAGACTGGGTGTAATATAGTTATGCTCAATACTACGCTCTCATGACAGCTGTGCGATAAATCGCTAGTCACCTACGAGTCGGAACCACCTATAATGGTCTGTAGGACAAGACTATGCACCTAAATTGGATCCAATGTGAGCATATGGTGCGGGAGGTGACATTATAAACAGGCATGTGCCATATCTCTGGCTAAATCACTAACACCGGGGTGCGAGTTTATGAGCTCAATGTTTCTTAATTAATCACAACCGTTATTCACATTCACAATTCATAAACTCACCTGGGCTTACCTGAGTGTCCACAACACCACAATTATATATAATGCATCATACACTAATTTATATACTGAACATAAATTTATATGCATGGCATTTCAAGGCATACTTTCATTTAAACGCATTTTCTGGGAAAATATCAAGTATATATGTATTTACTAAAAACCAAAAGCCCACTCACTGGTATGTCGAAGGGTCGTAGCCCCCGAGTCGCCCTTGATTGCGCTCGTCCTAAGGGATAAGTCTCCCCTATATGCGAAACAACTATAAAAACGTAAATTTAAAGCACATAACCAATACTAGCTAATAACTTCTCATACAATGTTCAAATGGGGTGTTTGAATATTCCAACGTGATTTACACAACCTCACGAACATCCCCATATTTTTAGAAAAATACACGATTTTACGATTGCATGAATAGTGACAAAAATCGGATTAGGGTTTTCACGAGTTTTCGAAGAAGTTCTTACCTAAAAATGGTACCATTCAACTCGTATGAACCTCAGGAACACAATGGTGCCCTTTGAACCCTCGATATGTGTGTGTATGGTTGGTTTTGAAGTTCATCCGTACGTTTTGTGCGGATTTTCTAAAAAATCCGAGAGGGAGGAGAGAGAGAAGGCACGGGAGAGAGAGAGAGAGAGAGAGAGAGTTTGTGTGTGTGTGTGTGGTCCACGTGTGTCACCAACCAAAACCAAAGAAAACACTTTAAGTCCTAAGTGTTCCAAAACTTAGGAAAAAATTAGAATTTGTCCAAATAAATTTAAACTTAAACCACACCACCACATAATTCAATTATATCTCAATGTCCAAAGGTAATTTAGTAACTTCCACGCCATCGATAATTTATTTCGGGACGGGCTGTGACAATTTGTATTTGTACCCATATATTTTTTTTTATTTGTACTTTTTATTTTGCTAAATGTACCCATGCTAATTATATGTACCCATTCATGTAAAACTTTTTAATCTTAAAATGACACACCCCGACCTAGATCGAGGCATGTTGGCCGTCACATGAGGGTGACGTAGCCATGTGCACAGTGAAGAAGTAATAGAGATATAAAGAAATACGAGTAAACAAAAACCAATTCAACTAGAGTACTATATAAGATAAGGTGCAAGTGCGAGGTTAAGTGTGAAATACACCCTCAGAACATAAATAGCCTAAGTGCAGTCCGTCTGGACAAGTACTAATTATACAACACCCAAAGGTGATCCTACATTATGATGTTCTATCAGAACCACCGTCGAAATCCCTGAGAGCCACCAAAGCACTTCGACCTAAAACCTGGAGGTGTGCAAAACAAAAAGTGTGAGTGGACAAAAACAAAGCTTTTCCAAAATCATTTCATTTCTCAAAAGTTCTAACCCTTCGCCGTAAAACCTGTATAATTTCCCAGAAAAATATATATAATAACAGAAATCATGCTCAGGATGAAAACCCATAGAAATATACCATGCCAAAGTATCTTAATGAAATGCCATAAGTAAACCAACTAAAATATATCAATGCCAGATATCATATCAGCCGAATCCAACTAACGTTACTTGCACGACTGAGTATAGCTCATAACCAATCTCAATCATATCAAATCCTGCACACGAGTCGGAACCACCTAAAGTGGTCTGTACTACAAGACTAGGTGTAAAATAAATATGCTCTAGTGCTACGATCACGTGAAGGCTGTGCGAATGATCGCGGGTCACCTACGAGTCGGAACCACCTAAAGTGGTCTGTACAACAAGCATGTGCACCTAACTTGGATCCAAGGTGAGCATATGGTGCGGGGGGTGAACATCACGTGAAGGACTGTGCCTTAACTCTGGGCGAGAGCACTAACACTGGGGTGCAGGTTTATGAGCTCTCAATACATCACATCATCTCTCACATAACTGAAGCAATCTCATATATTTAATTTATGAATTTACCTGTGCGTCCGCAACACCAATCATAATTATATGCAACTACTAATGCATAAATAAAATAGGCAGATACTTTGCATGACATTTCAAAACGTATAATCATTCAAATTTATTTTCTGGGAAAAATCTCAAGTATATAGGTATATACGGAAAACCAAAAGTCTACTCACTGATATGTCAAAAGGTCGTAGCCCCCGAGCCTCGATTGATGGCACTCGTCCTCAGGATAGGTCTCACCTATATGCGAAATAACTAAATAAACGTTATTTAAAGCACATATACAAAACTAGGAAATAACTTCTCATACAATGCTCGAATGGGGTGTTTGAATATATCAACGTGATCTACTCAACACCATGAACATCCCCATACTTTAAGAAAATATTTCCGAGCACCCACACGCCCTCATGGGCCGGCCAAGGCACGGCCAGACGCGCAGCTCACGTGCAGGCACGTGCCTGGCACACCAAACGGATTCCCTAACGGCGTTAGGGAATATTCCGTTAAATATAAGTATATGCCGTTAAAGCTACCTGATGGCATTAGAATATTCCGTCAACTTTGACGGAATATTCTCCTCTTTCTTCCTTGGTTCGCCGGTCACCGCTGCGATCGCCGAAAACTGGGAAAAATTTAAAACTTCATATCTTCTTCATTTCTCAACCAAAATTCATGAAATTTGTACCAAAATGAAGCTTACAACGAGAAGAACAAAACCTTACCAATTTTAATCCTAAAATCCACAAGATCTTTCCAGAAAAAGGCGCGATAATCCGGCCACCTCTGCAACTCTTCGAACCCGAGCCTCCCAACATCCAAATCACTCCAAAGTTACTCCCCGAGCTTCGTGAAGGTGTTTTAAGGCTCCCTATAACCAAGGAACAAAATGTCGATAATATCAGTGATATATCGCCGATATTATCGATTTTTCCCCGAACCGATATTTTAATAGGTATCTAAGGGGTTTTCGTCAAAATATCACGATATTATCGCGAAATTTCAGAACTGTGCAAGTCAGAGACGAACGCCGGAGCTTCTACAGCTCCGGCCGACTGTAAAACAGCCCCCTAGACTCTGATCTAGGTATGAAAATGAAATAGAAGACGATAGGAACGTTTTTATAACGTCTGTTTGCCGTGAAACGACCGGAGGTGTTCGGAAAGTTCATCGACACCCACGGCCTCGCCGGAGATGGGTGTGCCTATTCCCGAGTCTATTTCATCCCAAAAACCTTGCAAAAACACAAGATAGAACTTCAATTTCACATCTAAGCTTCGATCTAGAACATAAAAAGAAAAAACCCGAAGCTTACCTAACCAGAGAAATTGAAGGAACTCGCCGGAGCAAGTGCGATGGTGTGCGTGTGGGTCTCGGTGCAAAGAGAAATTAGAAGTGTATGTGGGTCTCGGTGCAGAGAGAAAGGAGAGGGAGGAGCAGAAGGCCGTGGTGTGTGTGTGGGTCTCGGTGCAGAGAGAAATGAGAGGTGTATGTGGGTCTAAATGTAAAGAGAAATGAGAGGGAGGAGCAGAAGGTCGTGGTGTGTGTGTGGGAGAAGGGAGAAGAGAGATCGAGAGATCTGTGTGTGTGTGTGTGTGTGGGAGAATGGATAATAGAGATCGAGAGATCTCTGTGTGTGTGTGTGGGAGTGGAGAATGGAGAGAATAGAGAAGGATCGAGAGAGAGAGAGACAGAGGTCGTGTCTGCGTGTGTGATTTTGTGTGCATGCGTTGTGTGCGTGTGTGGTTGCATGCGTTGTGTGTGTGTGTAGGGTTCCTCATGTCAGGAGGACACATGACTCACTCAGGATTCCTGGCAACTTTTACAATTATTTTGACAATTTCAGACCACTTTTACAATTATAACTTGTACAATTTCAGACCATGGATGGTGGTTTCATTCAAAACCGTGTGCCGATATTCTTTCAAGAGGTGGAGTATCAGAGCCATTCAGAGCATTTTCATTTCTTCTTCTTCCCTTACCCCTTTCAAAGTTGCCACTGTGATATTCTTTCAAGAGGTGGAGTATCAGAGCCATTCAGAGCATTTTCGTTTTTTCTTCTTCCTTTACCCCTTTCAAAGTCATTCCAGATCCATTCCAGAGCTTGAACACAAAGGGTTCCATATTTAAAGTAAGTTTACAAACTTATATTTATATTATTGTAATTTATACAACAACAAAAAAATTTGTGTGGACTCGTATGTTAATTTTTTTAAGTAATTAATACTTGCATGTTAGTTTTTGTAAGTAATTAAGTAATGTTAACAATTACATGTTAATTTTTTTAAGTAATTAATACTTGCATGTTAGTTTTTGTAAGTAATTAAGTAATGTTAACAATTACATGTTAATTTTTTTAAGTAATTAATACTTGCATGTTAGTTTTTGTAAGTAATTAAGCAATGTTAACAATTACATGTTAATTTTTTTAAGTAATTAAGTAATGTTGTATAATTATTCCCTAGGATAATTTTAATATGTTTAATGTTATTTATTATTTTATTAATATTAGGTTTTATTATCAAATTGGATTATTATTCATTAATATTAGGTTTTTTTTATTATCAAATTGGATTATTATTCATTAAATTGGATTATTATCAAATTGGATTATTCATTAAATTGGATTATTATTAAATTGGATTATTATCAAATTGGATTATTATTCATCACTATGTTTTATATTAGGATTTTTTTTTTATCAAATTGGATTATTATTCATTAATATTAGATTTTATTATTCCATATTATTTTTATAATTACTTAAATTTTTACAATCATTTCTTTACTTCGTATTTAATTCTTCTGTAGAATAACTTTATTATTTAGGTTCTCTTATATAACCGTCATCACTACTATATTTTTTGGCCAAAAAATAATTGTCTAATTTTCATGAAAAATAAATATAGGTACGTTTAAGATGTCCAATGGAGTTACTTAACATGATCCAGCTTGGGAACATGGAGACCCAATAGACGGAAACAAACATGGCACAATTTGCAAATATTGTGGTCGGGTAATGAAGAGTGGCGGAGTGACACGACTTAAGTACCATCTTAGTTGATTAGATCCAGCAAAAAATGTCCAACGATGCGATAATGTCCCCCCAGAAGTGAAGGCATTCATCAGCACATTATTAAAAAATAAAAAACAGCAGAAGGAAAAGATAACACATGGAATGGAAAATATTCGAGCTGGGCTACGGGGAGAAGTCTATGGCCAAGCAGTTGACAGTGATGATGATGATGATGAGGACGAATGTGATGATGACATGGGACCTGAAGAACGACGCAGTTTGAAACAAGCATTACGTGCTTCCAAACAGTCAGCATGGGAAAGAGACCACCTTCATAAAATTCCTAATAGAGCACAAGGTTCCGGGACAAGTGGTGGTGCACAAATGAGACGGGGAGGCAGTCTTAGAGAATCACAACCAACACCACCAATAGCCCCAAGTTTATATAAGTCATCCAAAGCACGTCAAAAGAGTGTTTGGAGTTATTTCACTGGAGGTAATGTGAATGAGGGAATGGGGCGTCTAATTAACAAGTTCTTTATCTATGAAAATGTCCCTGCTGAGAAAGCATCATCACATCATTTCAAAAATATGGTAGTGGGATATCAACAGGCTGGTGTTGGAGTACAACCTCCCACTCCCTATGAGATAAGAAACAAATATTTGGATATGGAGTATAAAGACATTGGCGAGTATGTTAACAAGTTGAGGTCAAAGTGGGAAACTAATGGTTGCACAATCATGTGTGACGGATGGACCGGCCCGACCAGATTGTCTATCATAAACTTCATGGTATACTCCAAGGGAAAAACAATTTTTTTTGAAGTTTGTTGATGCTTCAGACCATATAACGAACTACAAGTATATTTACAAATTATTGATGGATGTAATCATGGAGGTGGGAGAGCATAATGTTGTCCAAGTCGTGACCGACAACGGTTCTGCATTTGTCAAAGCTGGAAAAAAGTTAATGAAGCATCATAATGTGTTTTGGACATCATGTGCAGCACATTGTATTGATCTCATGTTTGAGGCAATGGGGAAGAGAGAGAATGTTGCTACTATGGTCAAAAGAGCTAGAACGATCACAAATTATATTTACAATCACGGTTGGTTGTTGGCAAAGATGCGTGAATTTTGCAAAGGAGAAATTATTCGTCCAGCTACCACTCGATTCACCACCACCTATATTGCATTAGACAGCCTACTTAAGAAGAAGGCAGGGTTGAAGCAACTATTCACTAGTGACGATTGGGCCAACCACAATTTCAGCCGCTCAAATGCAGGTCGTATGGTGGAAAGTATAGTGCTTGATCATGCTTTTTGGACTCAATCAGAACATGTGTGTCAAGTGTTTGAACCTCTTTACAAGGTTTTACGGATTGTTGACACAGAAGTGTATCCTACTATGGGGGTAGTATATGAGTTGATGCGTGTAGTGAAGGATGAATTGGAAAGAAAACATGGTGCAAGGTGGGTCATAAAGATAATTGAAGACCGATGGAATAAAACATTATACCACGATTTGCATTCAGCAGGTATAAATTATGTCATAATTTGCAATTCATTTCTTTAGTTGCATAAGTATTATTTCTCTTATTAGAGTATGTGTTTCTTTGAACAGCATATTATTTGAATCCTCGATACCAATACAGACCCGATGTTGGAGATGATGGTACCCTTATACGTGTTGTACATAATGTATACTCTAAATTAGACCCTGCATCACCAGCAATTGGCCAATTTGGAAATGAGGTACACAATTACTTAAATTATAATAATTACTTTGTTGGATTAAACTAACACGATTTATTGAATTCAGCTAACATGGTTTAAAGATGCAAGAAGAACTTTTGGAGAACCAACATCAATTGCTGCTCGAACAACAATGTCTCCTAGTGAGTGTAAACATATTTCACTATAAGTTTATAATAGAATTTGTTGGAGTTATTAGGCTTATCAACATTGTTTTTCATTGTAGCTGAATGGTGGATCATGTATGGGACCGATGCACCAACTGTGAGAAAGTTAGCAATCAAAGTATTATCACAAACAGCTTCCCCATCTGCTTGTGAAAGAAATTGGAGCACATTTGCACTCATGCACACAAAGCAAAGAAATAGGTTGGCTCATAGTAGGATGAAAAAATTAGTTTATTGCTACTACAACATGAAGCTTCAAATTCGAGATAAGGAAGCAGAAATAGATCATGTCGACCGTGGTGACCTACTAGATGTGTTTGATATTGTTGGTGAAGATGATGATACAGAGGGTAACCAACTTTATCAATGGATTAGACCTCTTCATTTAGATGATGATGAAGGCAACCCAGCTCCCAGAGTTGCTGAAGAAGCACGTAATGAAGGGATAAATGTAGAAAGAGTATTAGAAGAGGAGGTGGGATCTAACAGCGCTGACTCTTTAGAAGAACTTTTGCGCCCAAGACCAAGAAACACTAGAATTCCACCTTCTTCCAATCCTACACAACCACAACATCGTGCTGATACTAATGATAGCTCTAGTACAAGATCAGCAGACTCACCTACCACCGGAGGTGGGAATGATGAAGGATATAGTAGAGCTCGAGGTAGTGGAGCTGGAGGTAGTGGTGGTGGATATGGAAACTATGTTGGACCACCTCCCGGATTTATGAGCCCTTTCACTGGTGAGGCAAACTTCACGCACACAACACAGGATGATGACCATGGCAGTAGGCGGGCAGGACCAGGAATTGGTGCCATAGGGAAGGACTATACTCGTAGAGAAAGAGGCAAGGGGATTTTGTCAAGTCAAGAAGATGACTCGTTATCTATAACTTCGGACTTTGTTGGATTGGGAAGTAGTAACTATGGTTATACTCATAACCAACCATTTCCCTACCCTTCATATCCCAATCCTGTTTGGATGGAATCGAGCGACTCATGGAAACAATACGAGACTCAATCTTCAAATAATTTTGCTTATGGACAAGGTCAACCAATCTCGGATCCATATGGGTGGCATGTTAACAATTACATGCAAAACTATTTTGGGGATTTATCATTTGATAACTACTCTTCACAATACACTCACTCTACACATGGAGATGATGAAGATAGTGAAAATTTTGAACCTCATAAGAACTCTATGTGGTACTAAGTCACTCATGTATCTTACCATGCAATGTATAAAGTGTAAAATATTGTACTAATTCATTATATATAAATGATTATGGTGTGTTTAGACTTCTTTCATTAATTACTACATATTTTCTACACTCACAATGTTTGTCAACTCGCTATATAATCAACTTGATAATGTTAAATCCATCATGCAATGCATTTCCTTCCATTTTTTGTGATAAAGTAATAGATAATTGACTAAATAAACATCCTGCAAAGTTTCAATAAAAATTTCCAAGTTTTTCTTACAATTTCCGTGGTTTCCATGTAATTTTTATCGATATCGATATTATCCCAATATTTCCATCGATATTTCCGTGTTTTCGGACTACCGATATTACCGATATTTAATACCTTGCCTATAAACTTAAAATTCCTTGAAAACTTCACGATTACGTTTGCATGAACAGTACATTAACTCGGGAGTTTTGGTTCTCTGGTTTTCGAAGGTTTCACGTCCAACCAAAGGTATAGAACAACTCCTGAGCTTACTAGGACTTCAAAGATGCCAACTACAACCTCGATCCGCGACTGGAAGTGTTGGTTTGGAAGTTGTCCGTACGTTGTACGGAAAATGGATGAAATCCGATAGGGAAGAGAGAGAGAGAGAGGGTCAACGGGAGGGTGATAGTGAGGGTGTGTTTGTGTGTGGTCCAGGTTTGGCCAACCAAACCAAAAACAAATAAAACCTTAAGTTCTAATTGGGTCCAAGTACTTAGGAAAGAAAATAATTGGTCCACAACCACAACTTAAACCACACAACACAACAAACGTTCAAGGGTACTATAGACATTTCACACTATCGAGGAAATGTTTCGGGACGGGTTGTGACATAAAATGTACTCATTCTTAAATATACCAATTTGTTATATGTAAAATGTACCATTATATATATATATATATATATATAATCTATTCAATTTTTTTCTAATCCATTTTTAAACTTATATGGGTACATTCTTTTTTTCTTTGATTTTAAAATGTACCCATGTCAAGTTTAATTGAAGAAATTTACTAATGTTATTAAGCCTAATATCTTCTTCTTTTTTGTGATTTTTGAAGAATGTCCCATGTTTTGATACAATAAATTTTTTGGTTAATTTTGATGAATGTACCCATGTATACACACACACACACACACACGCACACACAATAGTATATTTATATTTTTAATATTTTTAATCCCACAAATTATGTTTTTTTTAATTTAAAATCTCATTTATATAAACAACTAAAATTTCTAATTTATAATTTAAAAAATATAGTAACGTACAAAGAAATACATTATCACATTAATTTCAGGGACCTCGATCAAAAATTAAAAACCAACAAGGTTTCAATCAAAAAATATTCATAACTAAGAACCACATCCAAAGTCTCATTTTTCCTAATCAAATGACATAAGCCATGCCGTTAGTAAAATCTGATTCATACATAACATCAAAGGTGTCCTCAATGGAAATGGAACATTAAGTCTTTTACAACTGTCCATTCTCTTCAAGAACCCTAGCTAGGATGCATTGGAAATTTAGAAGAATGACTATTAACCACCCTGCAATTTTTTCTTACTTCCCCAGGCTGATCCACCGTCAAGTCACCCATCTTTATCATGCCCTTCACAAAAGCCTTGAAAAATTCACCTTGATCAATGCTGAACAGCTTCACAAATTCCCTCGTCTCCGGAAACGTGAAAAGCGTTTGATCCGAGTTCAGAAACCCTCTTCCGGCAACCAAGTCCCTGAAGTACTGGTTATCAAACTTTACAGTCGTAGCATCAAGGTCTCCGGTAATGTTATGGTCCACGTTTAATGGGCAAAGCTTGTCTAGCTTTTGTCTAAACTTTGGATCAATGGCAGGGTCTGGCCGGCCACTTCCGGATTGGTTGTACAGCCGAAATATGATGGAAAAGCACCGAGCTTTGCCAATAGAGTGTGACCCCGAAAGCGCAACAAGGTCTTTGACAGAGAGATTAAATTTGGCAAACAGGCCAATGAGGAATGTCGCATTGGATCTTGGACTTGGCATAACGTTGTCTGAGTCTTCTTTTCTTGCTGTTAAGCTATCCAATCTTCCCAACTTCACTTCCCAGTAAGGCCCCCCTGTCTAATAATCACACAATCATGTTACATAGAAATATATTCCTTTCAGTCATACTTAAGATTCTCATCATTCACTTGTTACATCGCATTGGAGCTCATTATGGATTAGACTATACTAAATATAGCCAAGTCAACCCGTACAACGTTAAATTTTAGGGCCTATTTGATAATTGTTTTAGTTCAATTATTAGGTTTTAGTAACTGAAAATTAAAAGTTAAATTTTGTAAACTCAAAAAAGTAACGTTTAATTTTGAATAAAGCAGTTACAAACAAGTTTTTCCGGTAATCAAACGGACCTTAATGTACGTTGGACTAAAAATAAGTTCATGTATATAGGAGATAAATAAGAAAGTTTATTACCAGAGAAACAGCATCTCTAGACACCATGATTATAATGTCTGCGCAAGAAACAACTCCCGGACACACCTTCTCCAAGGCTTCTTTCACTTGGTCAACAACTTCATAAGATCTCAGCGAATTAATGTTTGCAAGGGCTAGTTTTTCTCCTAGCATGGTTGGTGTGTCGTCAAGCAACAATGAAGCATCACAACCCTAATTTACAGATATAATACAAGTTAATTAATTCATCATTAACAACGAACGATTAGGATTAATCAGTAAAGAAATAAAGAATGTTGTTTTGTATTTATAATTCACTTACATTGACAAAGCAATCATGGAACTGTAAGCGCATGACCGAAGCAAGACTCCGTGGCTCTCGAATCAAAGCCACCTTCATGACATCCTGGACAATGGATTTAGCTTTCGGGCAGGTTTCCGAGTAATAACCGTGGCGGAGTTGCGCGGTGGCGCCGGTTATCATGTGTAGAATGAAGAGTGAAAAGAGAGGACACATTGAGGATTCTTGAGGCACTAGTCAGTGGTAGGCAGGTGAGCAATTGGCTCAGTTGTGTGCGGGGGCGCTTTTTAAACTTGTGGGCTGCATCATGTGCATGCATAGGAATTTAGTGGAAACAATGGATAGTGGATGTGAAATGGTTCATTCCCCTTCTACCAAAAAAATGGAAAAAGGGTTATTAATTTGACTAATCTTCAAAGGTGGTGAAGATTCGTCCAAATAACGAAGTTATATGATTTAGTGATATTTTTCTTCATCCACTTGTAAGTAAAAAAATCTTTGATTTAAATCTCATGAATTACGAATTCGATCCTAATTTATTCCCTTACCTTTTAGTATAAATATATCATTAAACGAATCAAATATGAACTTGGTTAGCTTACATTGATTCAATAATTTAACTAAGATGTATAATAAGATGTTAATGCAATAATGTAGTGTGTACATTTATATAAATTAAGTTGAAAGGAATATTTGGTCGTTGAAGTTTTGAACAAACAAATTGACCCACATAAATAACACTCGAGTGGTCCTTATTCAATCCAAAACAGTAATAAACTTTTCCAGATCGCCAATGGTGGAAATGTGGGACACAGTGACAATTGTGGATAATCTCACTTCACAGCTTCAGACACACTTTCGACTTACTTTTCCTTTGCATTGTGTATTTATATTATTATTCATCTCCCAACAACACCAATGGATTCTTTATTAATAATAATAATAATAATTAAATTTACTTGATATGTATTGCCGGCTTATTACATAAATGATTAAACGTTGTCTACCATAGTATTATTGTCGGCTCTCCACGTGGAGGCGAGACTGCACATGAGTGTTGTTTAACGGAAAGTAGTTACGTAGGTTAAAAAATATTCATACCAATCAAAATAATGGGATTTTGGAAATTTTATTGTTGATGTAAAAAAAAAGGGAAGGGTGGGAGATGCATCAGTTATTTATTTATTTATTTTCATGTGCAAATGTAGTGCTTTCTGAGTCTATGCTCCATTTTTCCCTTAGTGTACAGTATGCTGCATCAAGTTGAAAAATACTCCAAACATTTTGAGATTATACAGAGATCGAGGAACGTAAAGAATGCTAGGGTTTCCGGCCAATGTGTGCATGTAGGAAGGCCGACCGCTACATAAGCTAAAAGCGCAGATTAATGTATTTAGAAACTCTATGATCCGTGTATGAACTCCTGATTCTGTTCAGGCAATCGCAGTTTAATTTCTTTTATATAAAACTAATCGAGCATCAGAAATTTGCGCCTGAAATTTGTGGGAGAGTAAGAGTCATTAGCTTCTTTTTGTTTCCTTCTTTCAAACAGTACACATACGAAGAAAATTACTAGCGCAAATTGTAACAATCCTGTTGAAGCGGCGTAAACAAAGTAGTGTTAACCAAATCTCAGAAGAACCGAAAGTTCTGATTACTATAGAAAAAGCCTTGTTAACAATTTACAGCACTATGTTATAGTCTATGTTCATATGTTGGAACCAACGTCCACATTATGATAAACACAATAAACCAACTCAGTTACACCCCCTTGTAAATGTGTATTCTGTCTAGTCTCTATTCAGAAAGTCGGATTCACCCCTCCAAGATTCCAAAGTGTGTTGACAGGACGATGATTAACCACCCTACAGTTACTTCGTACCTCCCCAGGCTGCTCAAACTGCAAGTCACCCATCTTTATCATCCCTTCAACAAAGGCCTTGAAAAATTCTCCTTGGTTACTGCTAAACTGCTTAACATATGTCCTAGTTTGTGGATATGTGTAAAGTGTCTGATCAGAATTCAGAAAGCCTCTCCCCAAAACCAAGTCCTTGAAGTACTGGTTATCGAATACCAAAGGTGTAGCATCCAGGTCTCCGGTCACATTTTGGTCCACGTTTAAAGGGCAAAGCCTGTTCAACTTTTCCCTATACTTTGGTTCAAAGGCAGGGTCGGGCCTCCCAGTGCCGGATTGGTTGTACAGCCGAAACATGATGGAAAAGCACCTACCTTGGCCAATGGAGTGTGACCCTGAAAGGGCAACAAGATCTTTGACAGAAAGATTAAATTTGGCAAAGAGGTCAATGAGGGAGCTTGCGTTGGCTCTTGGACTTGGCATAATGTTGTCTGATGCTTCCTGGCTAGCTGATAAGCTATCCAATCTCCCTAACTTCACTTCCCAATCAGGTCCTCCCGTCTGATTTACACAAAATTATGTCATTATATCTTCAAGTACAAACAACAGAAAGAATGGTAGTCCTTTTGCAATTTCATGTCTACAAGTCTGTTTTTAGTCTTCATTTTATACAAAACGAAATATATCAAGTTGCGCTGTAATGATAAGGAAAACATCCGGTTTGAACTGATCAGTAGCTCTTAAGTTCTTAACCAAGACCGAGCAATAACGAAATTTGATTGCGCGTTTTCCAGAATTGACAGCAAACAAAAGGTACAAAAGTCCCTTCACAGATACAACTGATAATTCCCTTAGAAAAAACTACGCCTCGGTTACTTTGAATTCCGATTAAGGACTCTTAACTTCACTTACGATGCAAAGCTTAAGTATATATGTTCGGTGGCACATCTATGACTGATATTCCGACTCTAATTTCCAAATTGCAAACAAATCCGTATCAAATTATGTACAAATTAATACTCTGTTTTAGGTAATGAAATAAGTAAGAAAAGTTTGATACCAGAGCAACAGCGTCTCGAGCCGCCAGGATTACGATATCAGCGCAAGAAACAACTCCACGACAGACCTTCTCCAAGGCTTCCTTGGCTTCATCAACCACCTCATAAGATCTCAGAGAATTTATATTTGAAAGGGAAAGTTTTTCTCCAAGCATTGTTGGTGTGTCATCAAGTAACATAGAGCCATCACAGCCCTACATGCATATTAATTTAAAGATTAACAAAACTTGGGAAAGATATAGAATTTTTTGCAGAAAGTTTTTGTTTATTTACATTCACAAAGCAGTCATGGAATTGGAAGCGCATGACAGAGGCAAGGCTGCGGGGTTCTTTGACTAGAGCCTTCTTCATGACGTCCCGGACAACGGATTCTGCTTCCGGGCATGTTTCGGAGTAATGGCCGGGCCGGAGTTGCGCGGCGGGCACGGCTATGGGCAGGAGGAGGAGGAGGAGGAAGGGGAGGAAGAAGAGAGGAGACATTAAGTTACTCCGAGGCAGAGGTGTGTGTGCCTGAATTTGGGAGTGCCTGAATTGCAGTTTTGGATATAAAGGGGCTTTTATTTAGGGAAAATCTCTCTCCCTTCACCCTTATTTGTTCTACCCTTTTAATCCATCGTGAAAATCATTTCTGGCTGATTTTTATGAAATTTTATTGGAACTCATATAACATTTTTCTATCTCAATTTAAAATTTAAATGTGAATTGTCTTTTTTATCTTATTACCTAATTACAATTAAGTACAAGATGAAATTAATAAAATAAAAATTTATTAATAAACCCACACATAGTAATCAAACCCTAACATAGAAAAAAACAAGTTCTTTTTTAACAATGATAATGATTTTAAAGTTTTGAATGCTCAAACTAAAGTATGAATTGATTTATCCCAGTTTGATTTCAATTTTTTTTTTTTAGGATTTAAGAACAAAATCAGCGTCTTTTCCAACGTATATAATTACTAGAAAAACATACATGATATTTAAAATCTAAAGTCTAGCTACTTGTGTGAATGTCACGCTTTTTTTCGTTTCATTCGTGAAGGGTGGAGGCCGTACTTTGCTTATAGTTCTGATGGCAATGCATAGCAGCAATATCGTGATTGTCCTAAAATTTGAAGGTGTTGAGTTCCTTCTATCTGGTGAAACAAATGTATGTAGTCTCCAAAAGCTTCCCGTTCTTCCTCTTGTTTCAATCCATATTAATTTTTTCATAATTTAATTCAGTTGTTTGATGTCGAAAATATTTTAACTTCATGAAAATATAGGAACGTGAGGTTCAAGTAGGCATAGCAAATATGCCTTCATTTTTAAAGGTGATTTTTTTTATCTTGATTATGATAATTAAAACATAATCTTGTTTTGGTTATGAGATTATTAGGTGTCTTTATCGGGGAGTAGGATTCTCTCCCTCCTAGTCTCCTTCCCCTTCCCTTCCTTCCTATTTGAATGGTTACAGTTAAGCCATGTCAACGTTTTGTGTTAATTTTTTAATAGTCAGAAGAAGACAAAAAACAGTATGTGAGAGGAGGGGAAGAAAGGGGATGGGAATAAGAGGGGAGAAAATCCTACTCTCTTTATCGGTCATGTAATGGGAGGCATTGTGCCTCTCTACTTCTCTGCAAATTGGCATAGGCCTTGGAAGGCTAATGAGACTTTATGAAATGCACAAAGTTTGAGATAATTTTCGTCTCCTTCGACTGCGATGAGGAAAAATTCAATGAACACTTCAAGTGCATGTCGTGGCTGGCAGTGTCGTTTGATGCTAATCTTTATAAAAGATTGAGTGATGTGTGCTGCAAGTGCATGTCGTGGCTGGCAGTGTCGTTTGATGCTAATCTTTATAAAAGATTGAGTGATGTGTGCTGCATAGAATGCATGGCAAAATACTAACTTTGAGTTTTTATTTTCTAAATGGGTGTAAAGATAAATTTACCTATTGAATTAGGCTTGTGAGGGTAGTTTAGGTAGTAAATTGGGTTTAAAGAGATATTGATAGTTTAATTAAAAGTAATATGGGTGTAAATAGTAAGTTAGGTGTAGAAAGAGGTTATACGGGTCCAAATAAAATTTCCCATTTTCAAAATTTGTTGAATGTATGCAAGAGTCTGTGTTTGGATGAGAAAATAAATTTAGAATTTTGACAGAAGTTAAAATTAATAATTGACAAAAGTCAAAATTAATAATTGACATGTACTAATTTCTTTATTTGGATTCATAAATGTAGAAATTTAGACTTTTCGCGTAGAAAAAAAATCTGAAATTTGGGACCTTTAATTCCCAAGTTTAAATTTCATGATTTTATTTCCAAATTTCTATGAGTAAGAGTTTAAAAATAAAAAATTCCATACTCAAATTCTAAAGAAAACTAATGAAAATGGCTTGAAAACTTTGAGTTTTAACGATAAGGACAAAATAAAGGGTAAAGTGAATAGTACCATAATTGACTTTTTAGTATAAAAATATGGTTTTTCGTTAAAGTGAACAGTACCGGGAGCTTTTCGTTAAAATTTCCCAAATTCTATTGTTATTAGGTTAACTAAATAAAAAAATTATAAATTTTAAAAAATAAAATTTCGTCATTTTAAATGTTTTAATAATCTTAAATTTTCTAACTTTTGCATTTAAATTTTCGTCGTTTTAAATTTTTTTATAATCTTAAATTTTTTAATTCAAATAGAATAATAGAGTAATAATATCAAAATAAAAAAGGGAGCGCAAGTGGTGTGTTGTGAATTATGGATTAATTGTTGGGTAATATTAAGCAAATTAAATTTATAAATTTAATTCCTATAGCATTATCTTTTGATTGATTGATTGATGAATTAAAAAAATGGGGTTTGGAATTTGGATTCTCGTCGTGTCTCTCCCTCTCTTGGATGGGTGTCGACAAATAAGAGGTTCTTTGCCCCAAAAAAGAAGAAAAAGAAATAAGAGGTTGAGTTTGTATGTTGTGACAAGAGGAGGCAGCAGAAGCCAATTGGCTGAAGGGCCCGACTCATGACATGTGTGACTACATAGGAGGTTATGGATGGGCTTGTGGGGACACTGCCACTACTGCGTCAGTCAACAATTGCGACACCTACCACCTCATGCTATCTCATATTTCGTCATCTGTTGCAGTCCTAAATTTATTGGACCCGGCATCTCTGCCCTCCAAATTCTCATCAACTCTAATCTCTTTCTATTTGTACGATTATAGTTAAGTTACGTCAATATTTTATATCATTATTATTTTTTGTCTTATTATTTCTATAAAAAAAATCAATATAAAATGTTGACGTGGCTTAACTGTGACCGCACAAAATAGAAGGGGATGAGAGTGTCTGAGAACTGGAAGGGCAGAGAAGTCGGGTTCAAATTTATTAGAGCATCCTCAATGAGAGTTTTATCTTTTATGGGGCTATTATATTTCAAGTTTTACTGAGAATTTCATCTTAAATTAGCCGAAAAATAAGACTAGATCCACCACCTAGAGCTAGCAACTTCTTTTTTTGAATAGCATAAAATGGGGCTACATCTAGCCCCAAAAAACAGTGGGTCTCACAAAAAAAGTAGCAACTCATGTGAGCAAAATTCGATCATTCTCCATCTACTTACGAATACACTTATACTCTCCTTTATTCTTTTTTTTAATTATTTTTTCCATCAGATTTTTCTTGCAATTTGGCTAATTAATGATTGTTTTAAAATTCTTAAAATTAAAATTTCAATTGATTTAATGTTCATTGGCATTGGTGAGTGAAATTTTCAACTAATTTTTTTCAAATTGTATGATACTAATTTACCAATTGGTGCTAGGTAAATTGTTGTGTTGTACGTGAAAATAGAATTATTTCAATGGGCGAAGTGGGGGTTTGTATATTTCAACGGATGAGATTGAGATAAATTGTTGTGTTGGATTATATTATCTTATCTCAAAGTGCTAGGTAAATTGTTGTGTTGGATTAGGTTCTCTTATCTCAATCTCATCCGTTGAAAGATTCAAACTCCTACCTTGCCCACTGAAATAATTCCATTTTCACGTACATTATTCAATTTTTTCAAACAGTTAAGTAATAAGTCACTATTTTTAGGGACGTTTGTTTTTCATTGTCTTTTGTTGGAGTTGTGTGTGGTCCTCAAGGGCCTTTATTTTGTTTAGGAAAACTAACAAAAAGTCCAAAAAAACTTCCCTTTTAATGAAAAGCCATTTTTAAAGGTATAGTGAATAATACCAGTGAAATGTATAAATGTGGTTTTTCGTTAAAAATGAATAGTACCGAGAGTGTTTTGTTAAAACTCCCATGTTGTTTTGGGGTTTTTAATATTTTCCTTTTTTTTTTTTTTTTTTTTTGTCAACATTACACATTCATTAATAAGGAAAAACAATACGAAGAGAGAAAAGCGTAACAAAGGTAGCCCAAGATAAAGACAAATGAACACAAAATAGAAACCCTAGATCTAACAAAGAAACAAAGCAGCCCAAACAGAGACACCCGGAAGCCCAAGAATCTGTTTGCAGTTCCCATAAAACTCACAGCGAGCGGAACAACGAAACTCTTTTCGCTGAGACCAATCATCAAACAGTTAAGCTACGTACCCAAATGGGAGGCGGCGGCGGCCGAGGCAGAGGCGGTTCTCGCACTCAGCGACGCCACTTCCGTCAGAACAGAGAGAACGTTTGGAAGCGTCCCAAGTCTGATCCTTCCTCTGAAAACACCAATGAAAACAATGGCGAGAATCGTGGTTGGGAACCCTTTGCCACTCAAAACCCTGCATTCGATGAATACTATAAGGTGATATCAGATTCTATTACATATATATATATATATATTTATGTTTGTATGTTCATATATATGCATGTATGTTTTTGGAGTAAACGTTTGTTTATTTTCTTCGTTTGGAAGTAAGTTATGGTCATTATTTATTCATGTGTGGAATGTGTTAATGGTGGTAGGAGCAAGGGATAGTGAGCCCAGAAGAGTGGGATGCATTCATTGAAGTTCTTCGAAAGCCGTTGCCTGCTGCTTTTAGAATCAATTCGAGGTGATTGAAATAATGTCTTTTCTATGTGTTTTCATATTTGAAATGCGGTTTAATTCTATGTGACACACAATTCTCAATTGAACTTGTGTGGATATTGCAGTAGCCAATTTTGTTCGGATATCCGAAGGCAGTTGGAGGATGACTTTATGATCTCTCTGCAATCTGAGGTTGGTCTCTTGCAGGCTACTTTACAAATGAAATGTAGCGAAAAACTGTGCTGCATCATTTGGGTTTTGTTGTAAATTCTAAGGTATTAATGATTATATAATCTGTACTATTCCAGGTATGTGAAGGGGGTGAACCACAGCCTATTAGGCCGTTGCCTTGGTACCCTGAGAATCTAGCTTGGCATTCAAATTTTTCTCGCATGCAGCTGAGGAAGAACCAAACACTTGAGAGGTAAATGATGTACTATGTGAGGATACGTTGTAGTTTGTACTGTAAGTGGTAAATACATTCTTAGAAGCAAGTAGTCTAGGCATTGTTATTCTGTGCTTATAATGGTAAAAGTTTTTAGGTCGGCTGGTAGTATGACGGGATTTTTATTACCACCTGTCCTGTAGTAATTTTTAATCAAGATGAATGGCTGAGTTGACTCTTGTATAAACCACAGAGATCCTATATGAATAATACTGATTTGTTGTTGTTGTTGTTTGGATCGACCATAACTATTGTGATGGTGGTTTCCAGGTTGATCCTTCTTCATTTTCTAACTTAAATAGAATTTAACCAATTCTCCATAATGGCATCAAGTTACTTTTTTTTGTTTCGATCTATCTCCCATTTTAATATTATTTCTGTGTCTGCATGGTTCTGATGGTATGAATATCTCAGGTTTCATGAGTTCTTAAAGCTTGAAAATGAGATTGGGAACATCACAAGACAGGAGGCTGTCAGCATGGTAGGCCTATGTTACATGCAGTCTGATACTGAAATAATGCTGTAATATTCATTTATAAATTTTGGGCGTTTCAGTGCAAGTAGTTTACCTTATAGTAATGCTTAAGTATTCAGTTACACTATTTTAATTTTTTATGATACAGGTACCTCCACTATTCCTTGATGTACGTCCAGATCATTTTGTACTTGATAGTAAGCAACTTATTTTGCATTTACCCTTTTCCCCTTTCTCAAACTGAAAATTTAGGAACCTAGTTGACCCAAATGATGAGACTTGAATCATGAGCATCAAGTGAAAATCTAATCGGTTGTGTTCTATATGGTGTTTTCAATCTTCTTGTCAGCATTGTGAGTGTTGGTGAAAAATGTAGTTTGGATTGGAGATGCATAATTCCTTGTGGGACTTCTTTTATTCTGAACACTCTGCTATGGTGTATTTTTCAAATTTTATAAGGAAAAATTGTTACTGTATTGATTGTGACAGGTCTTTTTTTTTTTTTGTTTTGCTTTAAACACTAAACCTACTGCTTACTGACCGTCTGCTACAATTTTTCTCAGTGTGTGCTGCACCAGGTTCAAAAACATTCCAATTGCTTGAGATTATACACCGATCAATGAAACCAGGATCCCTACCTGATGGATTGGTATGGTTCCTTTTAATTATCTGTTTCCCATTCCTTATATCAGTTAGTGTTTTCCCTTCATCTGCCATGGATTTTCCCTCATTTAACCATTTATGATTTTGGTTCCTTGTTTTATTGGCTCATTAATTAGGTTGTAGCAAATGATCTTGATGTCCAAAGATGTAATCTACTCATCCATCAAACAAAACGAATGTGCACAGCCAACTTGATAGTCACAAATCATGAGGCTCAGCACTTTCCTGGCTGCCGGGCAAAGTCTACGGCTTCCGAAATAGGAGCTGAAATGGAGCCACCCATCAGCCAACTTGTGTTTGATCGTGTTTTATGTGATGTTCCTTGCAGTGGAGATGGTACCCTTCGCAAGGCTCCTGATATATGGAGGAAATGGTATAACTTTTATTTTTTCAGTCACTATTTTTCTTTTGGCAGGTTGATGAGATTTGTTTTGCTTATGTACAGGCATGCTGGATTGGGCAATGGGGTTCATCCTCTACAAATTCAAATAGCTATGCGAGGTATTTTCATGAAAAGCAATTTCTCATAGTTTCTGTATGGCTTATTTTTTGCAATGCCCCCTGGACTCGAACTTAATCTCCCTTTCCCCCCTGAAACAAAAATAACACCACCTAACCCCCTGAAACTCAAGTTTTGTTCTGCTCTACATGAATTCTGTTAAGTTGCTTATGTAGCACACGTGTGGGACCTCTCGCACCAATAATATGACGCCACGTGGATTAGATATTAAATCAAAATTTTGAATTAAGTCATAATGAAATTATATAAAAAATAGAAAGTTAAGTAAAAATAGAGGGAGAGGAGGAGAAGAAGAGATCGGAGGGAGGGGAGTGTTAAGGGAGACTAGGCCAAAGCAATAGGGGCGGACCATTCGTCGACGACACATGTTTGGCTTTAGCAACCGCTCGTTAGAGGGAAAATGAGATCAAAATTCGAGTTCCAGGTGGCATACCAAAAAATAAGCCTTTCTGTATATTTTCATGGCTCTATGCTTATCTTCCTAGCATATTCTCATATGTTATATTGTTTATCCTAGGTTTATCGTTGCTTAAAGTTGGTGGAAGAATGGTGTACTCTACCTGCTCTATGAATCCAGTTGAGAATGAAGCTGTGGTTGCTGAGGTAATATGTTTGGTTATTTTCTTACAAAATATTTAACTTAGAACTTGATTGGTTGAAGGATTGTACTTTATAAGCGGCAACAGCATGGTTTATCCATACAATTGAAGAGACCTTGTAGGCCATGGTAGTTAGCCATGGAATGCCAACCATGCAACTGTTGTTACTTTTAGCCCTCTTGACTTTGTTCACTTCTTGCAAACTGATTAGTGGATTGGAACACTTCTTCACCTTCATATGGTTAATTGATTTTATGGATTTGTTTATTTGGTCACTCTGTTTCAGCTTTATGTTTTAGCTTTTAATTGAAGTATTATCTTTATTATGAATACATGGATAAACACTTTGTTTTAGTTTGATGCTTTTGACCTTGCCATGAGTGGCAGAGTTTCATAATTTTTTGTTGTGCTTCTTTATTCCTTTGTTTGGATGACCTTGCTATGAGTGGTTGATTGCATCTTTTTTATTTTGAGAAAGTGTTCCTTTTTATAGACCGACTTTCCACGGATTGTGGTCATTTCGCTATTTGACCACTGTCCCATTTTTTTTTGCAGATTTTGCGGAGAGGTGGTGGGTCTGTTGAGCTTATTGATGTCTCTAGTGAGCTGCCTCAACTTGTTCGAAGGCCAGGTCTTAAAAAATGGAAGGTCGGTGTTAGATTTACCTTTTTTATGGTAGTGCTGTATAGTGAAAGCTTGATGTGCACAACATATTATTGAATAAGAATTGTTTCCTTAGTTTGTGTAACATAGGTTTGTTTCTGATTTCTGAATGGGATCATGCTGATATCACTTTTAGTGCTATTGTTATGCTGGTGCTCTGAAAATTGTCTGATCTAACCGTTGATTGTGTCATGTATTCACTACACTAATATAAAACTGTAATAAGGTATATTTGCCATAAATAATTCAGATGTCAAGGAGAAGATATCATAAATTTCCATTCTTCTCTTGATAAAAGCTGCAGGGGTTAAGAAATCCTTTTGCAATCAATGCATTAGATTGCACCATCAATGTTAGGTGAACCCATTTTATTTTACTAAGCTGCGTGGTTATGTATAAATTGAGTCAACATTGTAATTATTTGTCTTTAATACATATATAGCTATCTTTATAGCATAGTAAAATAAGTCTTAAGGATAGTGGTCTCAATTGCAATATTTTGTCCAAACATCACCTACTGTGTTGCAAGTTGCAGCGTCAGTAATAAATCCATATTCATTCAACAATGCAGATACGTGACAAGGGTAGGTGGTTAGCTTCCCACAAATATGTCAGCAAATATCGCAAAAGTGTCATTGTTCCCAGCATGTTTCCTTCTGGAAGAAGCTTTACAGAACAAATGGACGCTAATGGTAGTATGGAAGTGGGAGAAAAGCATGGGAATGGTGGAAATGTTGAAGATGCATTGCAGTCAACTGATGATCCTGCAACTGTAGCCAATGAACAAGAGGAGGAAGTTTCTGATTTTTCATTAGAACGCTGCATGAGGATAGTCCCGCATGATCAAAATGGAGGAGCTTTCTTCATTGCTGTCTTCCACAAACATTCTGCTTTGCCAGGTGAGTTCAAGTATCTGCAAAGAGTTGAAGTACTCTGATTTAGTATGCCTGTGCTAAAATGTTAGCTTTGTATTTTGTCTTCTTATTTGGGTATGAAGGGGTTGTTTGCATCGTACATAGAAAACGCGTCTGTGTTTTGCCTCAATCCTAATGCTGAAAATATTTATGACCTCAAACAACTTACCCCATTATTCTCTTCTCTCATTTAGTAGATGCTCTTTCACCTAATAAATTCCTTTCAAAGAGATTTAGGAGAAAAAGAGTACACCTTAAAAAGAATTTAAAATAAAATTACATGTCATGCATAATTTGGGTTATAGTGTCAACTAGATATTGCTGCCCGCACGATGTTGCGGGATTAAAAATTGTAAGAGATTATGTTTGAAAAATCTAAAAAATTGAGTCATAGAAGATTAACATTATTTACATTGAAATCATTAGGAAGATTTTTTCATACAAAAGATTTAATCAATACAGTCCACATACAAAAAATCGTAGGACTCTTGGCAATCTACATTAAAAAAAAATAAAATTAGATCTAGACCTTCCACTTGATTGTGGTTTTCGATCAATAGTAGAACTTATATACAAAAGATTACGAAACATTGGTTTATTTACATGCAAAAAATATTAGGGAATGTTGTTTCATTTACCTTGAGAAAATATGACCGAAATTGTTCACTGGAGTACCAAAAGTTTCCCTCCAGTACTCTTGATTGTCAAGAAGCAGCCTAGGCAAAGAAAGAAAATGAAATTACATGCAATTATTTTATACACCAACAAATTTATACTATAAAGAAAATAAGAATAAAGTATGATCACCTAGTCATTTATTTTTTTTTTGTGGAAAGGAATCTGGTTTATACCAGTTGGAGAGAACTTTTTTTCAGTGATTTAATAGGCTCTTATTTAGATCAGTTCAATCTAATATTTAGTTAGTAGATGATGTTAAATATTTTGGAGGTGTGAATATTAAGATCTATGTTATTGTTGAACAAACAATCTAAAAACCAAGTTAACACCCATGGATTTATCCACTGTATTCTCAAGAGGACCTAATTCACTTTTTCTGTCACACCCCGACCACACCCTCACGGTTTTGTTTCTGGAAACTCACACGAGAACTTCCCAATGGGTCACCCATCATGGGATTGCTCTTGCGCGAACTCGCTTAACTTCGAAGTTTCGATGGAACCCGAAGCCACTGGGCTCCCAAAAGGCCTCGTGCTAGGTAGAGATGAGAATATACATATAAGGCTTACAGGATCCACTCTCTTGGGTGATGTGGGATGTTACAATCCACCCCCCTTAGGGGCCCGACGTCCTCGTCGACACACTTCCGGCCAGGGATTGGCTCTGATACCAAATTGTCACATCCCGACCCGGGCCCCCACCACATCCCGGTCTCGACTCTGCCGTAGCACGATATTGTCCACTTTGGGCCCAGACCACGCCCTCATGGTTTTGTTTTTAGGAACTCACACGAGAACTTCTCAGTGGGTCACCCATCATGGGATTGCTCTCGGGCGAACTCGCTTAACTTCGGAGTTCCGATGGAACCCAAAGCCAGTGAGCTCCCAAAAGGTCTCGTGCTAGGAAGAGATGAGAATATAATATAAGGCTTACATGATCCACTCCCTTGGGCGATGTGGGATGATACAATCCACCCCCTTTAGGGGCCCGACGTCCTCGTCGGCACACTTCCGGTCAGGGATTGGCTCTGATACCAAATTGTCACATCCCGACCTGGGCCCCCATCACATCCCGGGCTCGACTTTGCCGTAGCACGATATTGTCCGCTTTGGGCCCCGACCATGCCTTCACAGTTTTGTTTCTGGGAACTCACACGAGAACTTCCTAGTGGGTCACCCATCATGAGATTGCTCTCGCGCGAACTTGCTTAACTTCGAAGTTCCGAGGGAACCCAAAGCCAGTGAGCTCACAAAAGGTCTCGTGCTAGGTAGAGATGAGAATATACATATAAGACTTACAGGATCCACTCCCCTGGGCGATATGGGATGTTACATTTTCATTATGCCTAAATGTATAACACTTAACACTTCACATGGAGCCTAAAACAATAGAACAATATAAAAAATGGTAGAAATCCAACATTAATTTTGAAAGCCTAAACTAATACAAATTAGAAGACATCACATTAAATTAATTGGTAGATTGAAGCCTAACCAGGTTCAGAGTGAAGCTTGTTCTGTGCAAAAAGTCATAGAAGGTGCGACTCTGAACAGTTGAGTTAGAAGGGATCTCTATGAACAATGAGTAGGTAAGGAAAACACTGGCAGAAACACTTAGAAGAATTAATCTAGTATCATTTACATGGCGGACACGCATACAGAAGGGGTAAATTCGTGATTTTACTATACAATACACAAAAGAAGACGAGAATTGTTACCAAATGAAGGGCAATTACGTTAAAACACTGTTAATGAACAGTGTTAGGGAAACTGAGTTTTAGTATATATGATGTGTCGCCTGTAGTTTGTTTAGGATTTGAAGAAAGGCATGCGCTGCCAGCTTTTGTGATCTGTTTATATTGTTTATTTTAATTTGGTTTCCTCTTTCCCTTTCATTGAGCAGCCACTCAGGGGAAACCTAGTAGTCCTAAAGGGGACTTGGACTCGAGAAATGATGAGCCGGAGGTGGAATTACAAAATCAGGGTAACCAAGATACAAATGGGATAGTGGTTAGTTTGGAAGATGGTACAGATGAGACTTTTTCAGAAGCAGCTTCAGAGGCAGAGTTAATAAAGGATGAACTAGATGGGGTGTCTTTGGAACTCGATCCTTCTGTCACACCTGAAGAAAATGTATCGGAGAAAGCCGAAGAGCCTGTTGATGAGGAAATTGATCCCAAAAAAGCTGGAGGAAAGAGAAAGAAGCAGTGTCAAGGCAAGTGGAGAGGAGTTGACCCTGTTGTTTTCTTTAAAGATGAAGCTACCATCGATAGCATAAAGACATTCTATGGCATTGATGAATCGTTTCCCTTCAATGACCACCTTGTTACAAGAAACACCGATGCTAATCATGTGAAGAGAATTTACTACATCTCAAAGTCGGTCAAAGACGTTCTTGAGCTGAATTTCTCCGTTGGACAGCAACTTAAGATAACATCCATTGGGCTTAAGATGTTTGTAAGTATTTTAAATATGAATTTGTTTTTTTCGTCTTTTAAAAAAATGCTGTTATATGATTGGAGTTTCTAGATATGTGATCAAAGAAGGTTCTACAAAATTGTCATGCCTATAGATAGGTTGATCACTTTCTAAATCCCGTAGCGTAAGTGTGTTTAAAATTAATACAATGAGCGAAACAAGTAGTGCAGTGCCTACTGTTTCGGTGTAGTGGATTCCAAGTTGGTAGTACATATGATTTTCGTCCTAGGATTCTCATTCTTTGAAGCTAGAGATTCTGGTAAAGCCTTGGACTGATGAACAAAAGTTTTTTCTACATTCTGGAGCTACCTTTAAATATTCCGTAACAGTCATTCTCTAATTTATTCTCGCTCTCAACAGGAACGACAGACTGCAAGAGAAGGCAATTTGGCACCTTGTTTATTCCGGATATCATCAGAAGGGTTGCCACTTATTCTTCCATACATCACCAAACAGATTCTATGTGCATCCCTCGTGGACTTTAAGCATCTTCTCGAGTATAAATCTATCAAGTTTGCTGATTTTGTTGATTCTGAGTTTGGTCAGAAGGCATCAAGCATAATGTCAGGATGCTGTGTGATAGTTTTGAGTAAAGGTATATAGCATCATTTGGTCAGGGACCAGAAGTGTACATTCGTTGTATTTTATGTTTTTTTTACCTACGCAAACTTTATATCTGCAGATGGGAAAGCCACGTCGGGTCCAATTGAAGTAGAGGAGTCAACAATAGCCATTGGATGCTGGAAAGGTAGGTCAAGTTTGTCTGTGATGGTCACTGCAATTGACTGCCAAGAACTGCAAGAAAGGCTTTTGGCACGCATGGAAACCGAGAAGGGACCTTTGGGGAAGAAAAACGAGGCTTCGAATGTCAACGGGTATGAGGTACAGGACATGAAGCGATAACTTGTGGAATCCCAGAGTTGCATTGTTGTACTCTAATTAGATAATTTAATACAAAATTGGATATTCCTTTTTAACATCGAAATATTCTTCGTATTTCTGGCCGGTTTTTGGCGAATTTTTATTTTTGTCTGACATTGTTCAACGAGATTAATCATCCTCAGTATGTGTGTAATCATTATTTCTTTTTTCTTGTTTTGGTTGTGTTATGTGGCAAAGTGCTACACTCAGGTCATGTGGCAAGTGCTATATTCTTAACTACATAAGCTACAAATCTCTTAAATAAATGTACTAATCTTGTTTGAATATACGAAACATTGCCGCAACATTTGTAGTAGTGAGTCATAAAAAGGGGCTTGGCCGAGTGGTACAAGTTTTACTTAAAATCCATCTGTTGCAAAGATTTATTAGATGCAAGATTTAACCATTGATTTCCGAACCACTCAATCGCACGTACAGCATAAACAACATTCCAAAAACTGCATTCAACTATAATATTTCAAACAGATCAACAACGTGCAGACCCAAATCAGGCTCATCTTTAGTTCTTCATTTCAAATTTTCACATGCAAACTAAAGCAAAGCAATGTGCAAAATATACAACGGAAATATATCACACCCCTCAAAATTTGCTAGTATTAATAATTTCGAAGAAAGTATTCGATGTTTAAAAATCAGCCTTCCTGTTGAATCACGACGTACAGCACGCCTTGCTCTTAGCTGGGATTTCTTGTGCAGGGCCCGGGATAAGGATTTTCTTACCAGCCAGAGGTGCAGGGTTCCCGTTACCTTGATTTTCGTTGGCAGCAAGGCTCTTCTTGTTAACGATGTTGAATACCTCTGTCAACACAGTCGAGAAAGCATTCTCTACATTTGTTGCTTCCAGGGCTGAGGTCTCTAAGAAGAAAAGTCCTTCCTTTTCAGCAAATTCTTTGGCATCTTCAGTGGGGACTGCACGCTGGTTCTCGAGATCACTTTTGTTGCCTATCAGAATGATGACTATGTTCTTGTCCGCATGACTGCGCAGCTCTTCCAGCCAACGTGGTATGTGGTCAAAGGTCTGGCGTTTGGTTATATCATAGACCAGCATTGCCCCAACAGCACCCCTGTAGTATGCACTTGTCACCGCTCTATATCTGCTCAAAACAGAATAAAAGAAGAAATAGACACATCAATTGCCAATACACCAAACTTTTCCATGACGAGAAAGTAAAGGAGTGACAGCCAGAGTAAAGCTTCTAATCCACCTAGTTTGCATATCCAACCAAGGCTAACTTTTATTTTCTTTGAAAATGATGTACTTTGTTTATTTAAAGGATACCAAAAGCCGAGCCTCATATGAACATATGATGTTTTGACTTGCTCTATTATACATGGTACTTGCTGATAAAGATACCATAAGAAGAATGAGATGCACAAATCATCTTATACAGTTATACTAGGCAACGTTGACTGGTTTAGTTGTCAACCATATATAATTCGTAGAGTAAATCTGTCCAAAATCGTGCATCATCATAATGAAGACAATCCTCACCCGAGCAATTATCCATTCCCATCTAAAAATAAATCAACTCTAAAGTCTTATATCTTCTTTATAATGAAATTAACCTTTAGGCCAAATCTGGAATAAATAGGCAAGAAACGCAAGCCTGGACGAATCATATTGTCATGGCTCTCAAATAGGGGGAATCAACGGAGTACTTATTCACACCGTTTAGCAAAGGGTAACAATTCTTATCACGCTTTATCATCCATGGTATCTCCAAGTTGCAAGAAAATGAAACTAAGATCAAAACTAGATTATGAACTAAACACGATTTCATATCTTTGTAACCGAAAACCTTATTAATGGTGTTAAGTTTTTACAACTAAGCAACACACGGATCACATAAAGAAACCGATAACTAATTTAATTCTCGGAATTTAACATTTCTAATCATTCGAGTGGATATCCAAATCAATATCACAACATATTGAGTACACTATCTATCAGGTTCAAAAACATGGATCTAAAACTCTCAGATAAATAGAAAACTACTAATCTTACCCAAACTTTCTGTACATATGTTTGTCACTGTGATTATCTAATTCATATGCATACAGAGAAGTAATTCACCTACCAACATTAAAATTTTACTTGAAGAAATCAACCCAGAAAGAAGGAAAAAAAAACTTCAAAGGATGTAATGCAATCTATGCATACAGCTCACCAAAAAAGCAACTCAGAACTTTTACTCAAACAGGAAAGAGTAAAAAAGCAGAAAGTTTAATGGAATCGCTGCAAACTATCAATCCAAAAAACCCAAGGTAGCAGATTGAAAGAAAAGGGTTGCATGCTACAGCGGAAGAGAGAGAGAGACCGTTCTTGGCCAGCAGTGTCCCAGATCTGAGCCTTGACACTCTTGTGCTCGATGAGGAGGGTCCGAGTCTGAAACTCGACACCGATGGTGGCCTTGGAGTCCAAGCTAAACTCGTTTCGGGCAAACCTGGCCAGAATCTGAGACTTGCCCACCGCAGAGTCTCCTATCAGTACCACCTTGAACACATAGTCTACCTTCTGGCTCGCATCCCCATAACTCGCCATTTCTCTATCCACTCTCAACTCAACTACTCCAACTCTCCTCCACTCAAGTGAGAAGAAAACCCAGATCGCTACTTCTGCTATCAAACCTCCGCAAAGGAAAACACTTGAAACTTATCCAACCCCCAAGACTTCCTACTTTATTTTTATTTTTATTTTTTTTTGGTGGAAAAATGATAGGACTTCTGTAATGCACTAGTTGCACAACAAAACTAATTTATCAGTTATGATTGTCGTTAATTTAAGGGTAAATTATTTTACTCCTCATATTTCAATGTAATTACAATTTCATACAATATCTTTAAAATATTTCAATCTCATAATTTATTATTATTTTATTTCAATTTTATACTACCGTTAAAAAATCTGTTAAGTAAGCTGTTAAGCGATGACATCATAATAATGGTTTTACAATTTTGCTGACGTGACACTTGTGCCGCGTGGTCAAAAAATAAAAATATATAATTAATAAAATATTATTTTTTGTTAAATTTTTGTATAACATAATTGTTTTTATAAAAAAAAAAGCCAAACCCTCCCCAGTCCAGCGCCATTCATCCTCTCCCCTCCCCTTTGGTTTCTTCAACCCGTTCTCTTCTCCAATTCGCCAGTCCCACGCCGTTCTTCCTCTCCTTCTGTATTTTTTTTCTATCTAGTTTTCTTTTCCAATTCCTCTCAGAGATTCGAAATCCACAAAATGCTAACAGAAATGGCAGCCATCGCCACCTCAATCCAAGAAACCCAAACCCACCACGGAATCAATCCGTCGGTGACGTTCTGGCAAAGGCTAGCGACCTCGGCGAGGATCAGGAGGGAGAGTGGAGAATGCGCTGTGCAAGGCAACGTAGCGGCAGGTGAGGAAGACGAAGAGTGGCGAGGTGAGGTGGTTGCTGGGGTGCCGTGGGCTTGGAGAACTTGGGGGGCATGGGACTAGGTAGGATTTAGGGTTTTCCTTTTTCATCCTTCTATTTTTGTATGTTTTTAATTGTAACCAAAGGGTAGAGGATGAATGGCCTGGGACTAGGGAGGGTTTGGTTTTGGAAAATTTTATTTAAACCCAGCTTTCTTATTTATACACCTAACTAAATAAATTTGTTTACCAAACTTCCAAATATGTCCTTGAATAAATAAAAATAAAAAATTAATTTTCTACCCCTAAAATACAAACAACAATTATCTCTCTACACCCTTTTTATTTAATGAAAACTAATTAAAAGAGTTTGAAAACTTTGAGTCTTAACGATAAGGACAAAATAAAGGGTAAAATGAATAGTATCAGGACTGACTTTTTAGTGTAAATATGTGATTTTTCGTTAAATTGAACAGTACCGAAAGCTTTTCGTTAAAGTTCCCTTTTATTTAATCCGCTGAACCCAATCTTAAGGACGGCAACTCTTCTCCGACATCGTCAATAACCACGATCACTTTCTACTATTCTTCATATGTCTCATCTACTCTTTTGAATTCCTGGCTTACATCTTTACTTTCTCTTAATTTTGGTAAATTATACACATTGGATTTTAGTGAAAGAAAAAAAAAAACAGTCAAACCCCCACAGCCACAAGGCTTTTGTGCATTTTTACTCCAACACCCATTTATTGAACATTAAACCAAATTGAAAACAATAGAAACTTTTAACTATTAGAGAAAAAACAGAGATCTAACAAGAAAAAAAAAAGAATTGTAAATTTTCGCTCAAAAACAATAAAACACCACCCAACATGTGCTTGTAAAAATATCCCAATCAAATGAGAAAAAGAAGGTACTTTCTTCATCATATAATAACAATAGAATAAAAAAAGAGTGCAAGGGGGTGGTAGGTGTCGGCGGTTTTGGAGAGGGTTGCTAGAGTTAAGCTTAGGTTCATTGGATTATATAAAATGGATGTAGAGAGAAATTTTTGTTGTTTGAGTTGGGTTTATAAAGTTGTTTCTTCTTTTTTATTTATTAAAGGGTGAATTTGGAAGTTTGGTGTAAAGATAAGATAATTGGGTTCAAATAAAATTTCTCTTTAGTTTTTCCTTTTTTTTTATCTTTTTTGTTTATAAAAAAATTAACAAAAGAATTGATATTTTATTAAAAAATATATTAGTTGTTTTGCCACGTGGCACAAGCTGGCAGTCACGTCAGCAAAATTGTAGAGTCCACTATTACCACGTCATCACTTAACAGATTTTTTAACGGTTGTATGAAATTGAAATAAAATGATAACTAATATATGAGATTGAAATGTTTTAAAGATGTTGTATGAGGTTGTTATTGCATTCTAACATGAGGGTGTAAAATGTAATTTACCCTTAATTTAAACATTAAAATTGTTAGACCATCTCCAAATGAGATGTCAAATCATAAGTAGAATGTCATGTAATCAAATTGAAGGTATGAGCAAGTTTCAACTGATATGTTAATCCTATGTGGATTGATATATGAGTTTTCATATGTCAAATTTGACATATGAGAAAATGTGATGTCAAATAATTTTTAATTATTTTATTGTGTGAGTTCCATTAAATGCACTAATTATAGATTTGGAAATTTTATTTTAATTGATTTATTTTTAAAATGAGTCCTACAAATATCATTTATAACAAAAAACATATCGGTTGGAAAAAGAGAAAATCTGACATTGACACGTTAGCCATCAAATTAACATTTGACATCTCTATTAGAGATGCTCTTACGCAATCAAATATCTGATGTCAATTTTGGTCACAATATTTACATATATTTAATATATAATTAATCTCAAAATTCACATAATAATTAAATTAAATAATATAAATATTGTTGTCAAATTTTAATATATTTTGGTGTATAAATATTGACACAACCCGACCCGGAATGTCCACTTGGACTCCAAATCGAGTTGTGTTGGCCGACACCTGGAAGGTGACGAAGCCATAAAGTGTAGTGTGGTGGAATATGTGAATAAATTTAAACATAAAAGTGCCTAAATATAAGAGTGCGCTATGAACGGGAATGAACTCATTTCACACGTGATGTCAGAGTATAAGTACAGTACAGTAAGATAGGGTGAGAATTATACCATCGAAGGCAATCGTCTACACCAAGATTTGTCAAGAATCCTCGTCGATAAGAAAGCTCAGCTACTAAAACCTGGAAGGGCGAAAAACAAGGGCGAGTGGGCCTGAAAATAAAGTTTTAGTAAAAACCTTTGAAAACATTACAACCCCTCGCCGTAAAACATGTATAGTTTTCAAGATATACATACTACATATAGTATGAAAATACTCACTGTAGCCTGCAAAATATCAAGATATCAATACGGCACAATAGTTCATATATAAGTGCATCACGTCAGTAATCGTATACTTTCGCATGAGCAAACATATCAAACCAAGTGCTCATTGACACATGTTGACACACGAGTTCATGCAGAGTTATTTTGACATGAACAGGACTGGGTGTAATAATGATATACACTCTAGTGCTACAATCACGTGAAGACTTGCGTTGTTCGTGGTCACATACGAGTCGGAGTTGCCTATTGCAACTTGTACGACAGGACTGGCACCTACTTGGATCCAAGGCGAGCGTGCAGTGCGGAAGTGAACATACACGTGAAAGACTGGCCTTGGCCTTAGGTGAGCACTAACACTGATGCAATGAACTGTGAGCATAATACATAAATATAGTTATGCCATAATGGTTCGATAGTTCTAATCAACATAATATCATTCATAGCCGTAGGTATAATCATGGCATCAATAAACAAACGCATACCTGTGCATCTCGTAAGATTTATGATCACTTTGTAATTTTCCGTTATTTCGCTAATTCTTATAAGCATTAGTCTAAGTTAGGCATACATAGTAAATTCTTCTGCAATGTATAAATGGAAACTAACAAATATGTATATAATATATAAAAGAAAAGACTCACTCACCTGAAATCTGCGCTACAACTCTTTAGCACGAATATTGAGGCGTCACGAATGATCGTCGCCTGGAACAAAGATCAAATACACGTCTCAGAATTCTTATTGATAGAACACGTAACTTACATAAAACGCATCCTCAAGGACGTTCTAGAATGATTTGTAACCCATTGACCAAAAGTCAACCATCTGTCAAAGGTCGACGGTAGAGTCCACAACCCTATGTAACTCGATCCGGAAGATCCACACCTCATATTTTCGATCTGTAACTTCCCAAGAGTTTCAATAAGCTTCTAGAACAACATCCTAAAGTTTCGGAATGATCCAACGGTCAGATATCCGCCAATCACTAAAATTAAGTGGTGGCCGACGTTTAGATTTACAAACTTAGAAAACCCATCCGGGAAGATCCATACGTCAGATTTCTGATCCGTCAGTTCTGTATATCCTTAAATATTATGTACTATTACGTATTAAAGTTGTGACGATCCAATGGTCAGATCGTCGAATCATATAATAACCAAGTGGCGGCCCTTAACGGAAATATAACCAAACAACAGAATTTCATCAATCAAATGTCTAATATGGAATCGGGGTACCCATTTTAGCCTAGGGAGGTCAAGTGGTGTCTCTGGAAAATTCAACTATTTCCAAAAATTCTCAAATTTTACAAGAATGAAGATCTCAACGAGAGGAAAAACTTTCATACCTAGGCCGAAATCTAATTTGGCCGGGAAGTGGCCTGAAATTACCATGAACCGTCGAAAACCCTATAAAGTGTGTGTTTCGATTCATCACCTACGGTGCTCCGCTGCACCAACCAAGGCTTGGGACTTGTTCTTAGGTTCAAGAGGAGTCGACCCATGGTGGTAGTCGACAAAGTTTGATTCAACAATGGCGGATCGCCGCCATGAGACTTTCCGCACCACCCGCTCGGTTCTTCACGAAACTGGGGCTATACATTGTCGAGTTTGGGTGGGAATTGAAGAGGGAAGATCGGTGAGTCTAGTAGTGGTGTTGGATAGCTTCAACCCGACGAAAAATGTGATGGAAAAGTCGCCAGAAACCAGGTCAGGTGAGGGTCCGGGTTGGGTGATCTCCTCTCTTCTCTCCCTTCCCTCATTTCCTCCTTTCTGATTGGTCACTCCTTTTTCTTCCCTTTTCCCAATTGGTCTCTCCCCCTTCTCTAGTTGCTCTCTGCCATTCTCCTCCGATTGGGCAACAGCCCCCACTTTCCTCTCCATATCTTTCCATTCACAGCCACACACGTGGCTTTCCAGATTTTCTCTAACAATTTTGGAGCCTTCCAGAAAATGATCATTCGTTATAACTCCAAATTGCTTTTCATTTACGCCCACGCGTCCGTAATGACGAGTACTACAAAGATACGCCAAGAAAATAGATCTTACGTGCCACGACAAAACGGTCAACAAAAGTCAACGCATTTGCCTCGAATGGTATTTTTGAAATTTCACATTTTAAAATTATAAAATTCGTAGTAATTGGGGACGGGTTGTTACAAATACTGTAACCAAGATCTTTCCTTTTCTAATTGCTCAAAGAATTCAAAAAATCAGATCTAAAAACCCATTGACATATCATGCCACGTGCAATGAATAATAGAAAAATTCATGTCTAAAATCTAGCTGATTTGAATCTTAAGTCTCCTTCAACCAAATGAGTGATAAGCACCTTTTGGCTAATAACACTAGGTTATGACCTTCATGTTTGGACGACGATATTGGATGTAAGAGTTAGGGTAAGCGACTCAACTACTTAACAATAATTTGTACCAAACTTAGAATTCAAGAGAGTTGAACTTAAAATCTTGAACATATAAGTGAAATATGAAATGAGTATCAATACATCATGGGTGGTGATTTTTACACACTCCATTTTACCTCAAATAATTGTTCAAACCAAATTTGCACACTACCATATGTAGTGGAAGATGCACAAATCTCTTTACTTGTAACAGAACAAACAACCATAAGCAACGAAGGACCAGGGGGTGTGCCGATCAAAGGCTCTACGACGGTCTAGTTAGCAAGCAATATTATGAGACTCAAGCAGTAGGCAAGAGAATAAGTGTGCGATAATTGCATTACCAGAGATGAACCCTGAAAGGGTCTACTTATACTAGTTGAGATAATGACCTTTTAGGATATGGAACCCATATTAAACCGGGAGAATCCTATGACTGTTAAGGGTAATATGTTGACAAGAGAGCCTGTATCAACTAGAGCTCACCAAATAAAGACTGGCCTTCAAAGTATAACAACCTCCAATGGTCTAGGAAAGCAACTTTCATACTTTCGTCCATGAAGATAATGGCGTTGTCATTTACCAAGAATGCCCTATGTGGCTGGGCGGCAAAGCATTGAGGACCATAGTCCTAAAAAACATTCATTGATGTTTTGGTTATTCTTGCTTTTAGACCATATCTGAGTTGCTTGAAGAGAGATTTGAACTTTTGGTTTCTTTGGAGGACTTTCGACGCAGTCAGTCCTTGGTTTTGGGCAAGGTAGCGCTCAACTGTACTGGACTCAACGTTGGAAATGTTGTGCAAGGTTACAACTGCCATCTCCTGACAAGCTTGCTATCCAAATGAAGTTCATGCAACATATTTTCTGGCATCTCGATGGTGAAGACTTCGTCGCTAAACCCAATATCCAAGTCCATGATGTTTCTATCTTCATTTTCACATTCCTTAGCTTGGACCATAATGTGTCATAGCTTTGGGGCTTGGAGTACATGCACCAGTAGGCTTTTTCCATATCCCCAGACGATTCCCAAATAGTTTCTGGCAACTCGGGATCTTTCTTCCACGAGTGATATGCATCGTCATCATCAGAGCACGTTATCACTACCACTACTTCCTTCCTTTTATGCCTCAGTACATGGTCAGTATCAAAGGCTTGCTTTTTGGAAGGTAGCTCTTGTGTTCCTTCGTTAACTTTTGCATGGAGGATCCTTCTTATAGTTTGATAAGCAACATAATGATTTCCCACCTTCTAATGGTAGTTGTAACCTTGCACAAGAGTGGTGGGTAGGTTCCACAATAATGGTGGATAGGTTTCTCTTTCTTCATCTTTTTTTTTCTTTTTCGCAAATTATAGTCAGGCTTGTCATCAATGGCTAGGGATTGATGAGTCTTATTCTTTTCATTCTTCCAAGACTTTTCAGCAGTTGGTTTGACTGACATTATACTCTTTTTCACTGCTTCCAAGAGCCTCGAAAACTAGCTTATGCCAATATTCTCGAGATACACCCTATAGTCTGGGACAATGTTGTTAATGCAAATTTTTGTAAGTGTTTCTTCATCTTTTTCATCGTAGCAGTCAAAGGCAAGATCCTGAATGCGGGGGACAAAGCTTACAGGGTTTTCCTCATGTTTTTGGCATGTGTTGTTGAGTTGGGTTGTAGTAGCCCTATCTTCATACTGGAAATATTTCTTGCAGAACTTGCTTGCTAATTCTTCCCAGGACCAAATAGAACTTGGTGCAATCTTTTGTACCAAGTATAAGTACGATCAGTAAAGCTCTTTGAAAAATCTTTAAGATGGAGGTTATAGTCGCCGACATGAGGACCCAAAGTATCAATGAAGCAGCTTATGTGTTTATTTGGGCTACCTTTTCTTCCGTCAAAGAGAACGAAATTAGGAGTTTCGTAGTTTTAGGATATGGCATGTGGATGAGACTGACTAGATATGGCATGTGGAGGAGACTGACTAGATATGGCAGTTGAGGAACATACTTCCAGTCTTCAGAGCTCATGTATAACTCATTTTCCAACATGGCAATGATATCTTCCTAAGTGACGAAGGATGGTCCATTCCCATTCTCAAAACTTTTTCAGACAACAGCGGCTGATTCCTCCTTAGGGTCTTTTCCTTATGTGTGCAGTCTTTTTTGCTAATCTTCTCTCTTAGTTTTGGGATTGAACTATTCAGTTCCTTTACCGATGCGACGATCTCCTTTAGGGCTTCTCTCATAGCATGGATGGCAATAATGATGTATGGCATGACATATTTTTCCAGATTCTCTTGGCCTTCCTGTCATTGCTCTTCACACTGAGATTCATTCAACCTAAAAGCAGCCTTGGTTGCTTTCTATGAGGCATTGCCACTCCTGATGGTATTTCTTTTGGATCCTGGAGCCAATCAGAGTTGTGACATGGTCCCTAATTTATGTTTGGGGACCCTTTGATCGAGTTGGATTTGGGCCACGGGAAAACTCTCAGCTTCCTTAATTTATTTCCGGCACCAAGTCCTAAAATCAAAAGAATTAACGCATATTAAGAAGCATTCCAGTTGAATCAATGACTCCGATTTAACTGATTTAGCATGAGAGAGAGAGAGAGATAGTTTGTGCTTGAATGTATAGTTTATGAATGGTTTATCGAGGGTTTTCCTATTATTTTTCTAGTTTCATAGTGCTTAGGAAAACTTACACTATGTTTGGATGAGGAATATAAACTCGGGATTTGGTTAAAAGTTAGAATTTATAAATTAATATGCACCAATTCCCTTGTTTGGATTCATAAACATAGAAATTTAGAATTTCCGCGTAGGAAAATAACTTGGAATTTGGAACCTCCAATTCACAAGTTTAAATTTCATGTAAATAGGCATCATTTCCCAATTTCTATGATTGAGATTTTAAAAATAACAAATTTAGTATTCAATTCCTTTGTTCTTTTTGTTGAAAACAGAAACTTAGCAAGTAAGGAATCATAATTTTAGAGAGAGAGAGAGAGAAAGAGAAAAAATGTAGAGAGAGAGGGAATTGTGTAAATGTATTCTCCATTACATGAGTGTACTGTGTACATTGAATATTTAAACATAAATACCAAAGCTAACTTAGCTGACTCAGCATTCCCTAACTAACACATAGACTAAAGGTCTAATCTAGTGTTATACACCTTTGATAACCTTGTGAAGCTTCAGTACTCCTAACATACCCCCTCAAGCTAAAGGTAGAGGTGCGAACTGAAAGCTTGTCAGTCAAGGAAGAAAAACTATCAGCAGGAAGAGACTTGGTGAAAATATCACCAATCTGTGACAATGTACTAACATGTTGTACACCAATCTGTCCCCAAAAGAACCTTTTCACGGATAAAATGATAGTTAATCTCAATATACTTTGTTTGAGCATGGAAGACTGGATTGAAAGTTAGGGCAATAGCACTATTGTTATCACAGAAGATGACAGGTTTACGAAGAAAAGGGAATGAAATATCAGAAAGAATATGGGTTATCCACGAAATTTCTACATCAATGTTTGCAAGAGACCGGTACTCGGCCTCAGTGGATGACCGAGCCACTGTGATTTGTTTCTTAACACTCAAAGCAACCAAGTTTGGTCCCAAAAACACACAATGGCCACCTGTAGAGCGTCTGTCAGCAGGACAACCAGCTCAATCAACATCTAACCAAGCTGTGAGATGTTGAGCACCCTTTGTAAACCATAGACCTGAGTCAATGGTACCTTTAAGATATCTCATGATACGCTTAACAGCTTGCAAATGAATGGCTCGTGGAGTATGCATGTGTTGGCATACTTAATTCATTGCAAAAGCTAGATCAGGTCAAGTCCAGGTAAGATACTGCAATGTATCAACAATGGACCTGTAGGAAGTAGGATCCGGAAGTGGACTTCCAGAGTGATCTAGTTTAGAAGAACTGAATGGAGTGTTGCAGGGTTTGACTCCTAACATATCAGTTTTCTTAAGTAGATCCAAGGCATACTTTGACTGATGTATAAATAGACCTTTGGAAAATCGTTGCACTTCAATTCCTAAAAAATAGTGAATATCACCAAGATCTTTAACAGGAAAAATGGCTTGCATATGAGAAGTAATAGTTTGGCAGACTTGAGATGAGCTGCCAATGATGATTATATCATCGACATAAACAAAAATGAAAGTAATAGTGGTGTATTTCTTTATGAAAAGACTTGTATCAGATAAGGATGAAGAGAATCCCAAGGACAAAATAGCTCAATAAAAAGCTTCATACCATGCTCTAGGAGCTTGTTTAAGACCATATAACGATTTCTTAAGTTTGCAAACATGAGTGGGCTTGAAAGTATCAACAAAACCAGGGGTTGCACCATATAGACATCCTCTTTTATATGACCATGTAGAAATGCATTGCTAACATCTAGTTGATGAATAAACCAATCATAATGCACTGCAATGGAAAGAAAAATCCGAATGGTTGGTGGTTTAGCCACGGGACTGAAAGTTTCTGAGAAATCCAATCCCTCTTGTTGATGAAACCCCTTAGCAACTAGATGTGCTTTATACCTTTCTATAGACTTATCTGCCTTGTGTTTCACTTTGAAGACCCATTTACAATCAACAAGATTGTAAGAATGATGATGAGGCACCAAATCCCATGTACCAGTGGAGTGAAGAACTTGAAACTCAGCTTGTATTGCTGTCATCCAAGGTGCATGCTTAGAAGCTTGGAGATAAGTAGTTGGTGCTGATGGTATTTTGGTGAGAGGATCAACTGAAGAAGGAAGGGGATACTTTGTAGCAGTGAAAACTTTGGGCTTATGAATACCAGATTTAGCTCTAGTAATCATAGGATAAGTGTTGATATATGCTGCAATATGTTGATTTGAATCTGGTGCTGCAACATTGTGATCAGAGACATGGATTGATGAATTAGATGTGGAAATAATAGATGTTGGAGCATCCATTAGTGGTGCAGAATAGCTATTAGGACTTGTAGAGATCTGAGCTTGAGGGTCTGCAATTTGAGAAGAAGATGGCACAGGTATAGTAACTGAGACTGGAGGAGTTGCAGAAATGGAATTGAATAGTGTAAAAGATGGAGAAACTGAAATGTTGTGTTGAAGATAGGGAAAAACACCCTCATCAAACACAACATGCCTTGAGATATAGAGCATCTCAATTATTGGATCATAGCACCTATAGCCATTGTGATTCAAACCATAGCCCAGAAAGATGCACTGCTTACTCTTGGGTTCCAACTTGTGACTTGAATAAGGTTTTATCCATGGATAACATGCACAACCAAAAGGCTTTAATGTATACTACTTTGGTGGAGCTTGAAATAATTGTTCCCATGGACTCAAAGAGGAAGTCTGTGAAGGCAACCTGTTAATGAGATACACTAATGTTTGAAAAGCTTCAACCCAAAATTTGGATGGGAGACCACTCTGAGTAAGTAATGTCCTGCCCATTTCAACAACATGGTGATATTTTCTCTCAACACACCCATTTTGCTCAGGTGTATGAGGACAACTCAGCTGATGTGTTATGCCTTGAGCATTGAAGAAACTTTGGAGTGTTTTGTTTAGAAACTCACCCCTTAAATCAGATCAGAGGCATTGAACTTTAGAGGCAAACAATATTTAGACTTTGAGAATAAAGGTTTGAAGTATTGAAGCAACATCAGATTTAAGATACAAAGGATATAACCAACTGTATTTTGTGAAATCATCCACTAGTATTAAGTAATATTTGTAACCAGTACAAGAGGAGGTAGGAGAAGGTCCGCATACATCTGCATGAACCGAATGGAATGGTTTAACTGAGTTACAAGGCAACACAGAGAATGGAAACTTAGAAGCTTTGCCCATTTGACAAGCTACACAAACTTGCAATTTATTTACTGAACCAAGTACAGGTAAATGGTCATTACGTAAAACAGAATGTAAAACTGCACTAGAAGGGTGTCTAAGTCTTCTATGCCAGAGATGAATATCATCATTTGCAACCATAAAGGCACGAGGAGACACTGTGATTCTAGAAGATCCATTTGAAGTTGTCTAGTAGAAAGGATAAAGCCCACCTTCACTGAGGCCCTGGAAGAGCATCTTCCCAGTTCTTAGATCCTTAATATAGAATCCAAAAGGGTCAAACGTCAGAGAACACCAGTTATCATGGACAAACTTGTACACAGATAACAGATTATGAGATGCTTGAGGTCCAAGTAAAACATCATTAAGATGAAAAACAGCAGTAAGTGTGTGTGTCAAGGTATGACCAATATGAGATATACACAGACCTTTACCATCTCCCACAAGTAGTTGTTCACTGCCTGTGTATGGAATGGCAAAGTTGAAGAATGAAGGATCTGGAGTAACATGATGAGAGGCACCATTGTTTGTTATCCAATAATTTGGTGTAGAAGTGGTTGTTGCAGACATAGCCATAGGTGAATAACCTGAAAACTAAGGTGAACCAGAAACCTGATTGTGGCCAAAAGTCATTGAAGAAGCAAATTGAGATAGACGACCACAAAGAAGGGCTTGATGACCATGCTAATTGCAGAGCTGACATGGAATAGATTTACCAGAGATGAATAATGATTGACCAGATTGAAAGTTAACAGATCGAGATGGACCAGCACCAAGAATACCACATGTTTGGTTAGTAGAGCGATTACCGGACGATCGGGTTTTACACTTTTGAAGAGAAATTTCCTTGCTCAAAAGTAAACCATGCAGTTCATCAGAAGTAACTAACTCATTCCTTGTTTCAATAGAATCAACAAAGGATTCGTAATCATCAGGAAGACCAGACATAATATAAGCTACCAAATCAGACTCAAAGATCGGCTCACCCGCAGCATCTAACTTATCAGAAATTTCTTTAATGGAATTGAGATAATCAGTCATCAAAGAGTCACCTTTTTGGATTGTCTGAATCTTAGCTCGGAGGCTATGAATGTGTGTGCGAGAGGCTCTATCAAAACGTTTTTCCAGAGAAAGCCAGAGAGTTCTGGAATCATTCATTCCAACAATCAGATGGAGAAAATCTTAAGAGATAGTCGAATTGATCCAAATCATCAAGATTTGATCTTGCTCACACCAAATTTCATGTGCGAAATTAAGAACACGAAGTCCAGCAGAATCATGAATAAATTGAGAAGTGCATATGTCGGTGCGATCGATAAGCCCTAACATCTTAAATTGCTTCAAAACTGGAAGAAATAAATTGCGCCAGGTGATGAAGTTGTGACGATTCAACTTCGTTGGAACCATACCGGCGATGTTCTAAACAGTGACAGAGGTAATCAAAGCCAGTTGAGGATGAGAAACTTCAGCATGAGGAGCAGAAGCTAAAAAATTGGCAGGAGAAAAAGAATTATAGGAGTTTGCCGCTACAGCCATGGGGAATCACATAGAAATTTGAAGAAAATATAAAGGTAAGACCTATTTGGCAAGAAAGAAAAGGCAAGAAAATCAAGAACGCGGAAGCGGGAGATCAACGTCGATGGACTCCGGCTATGATACCATGTTGAAAACAAAAACTTAGTGAGGAAGGAATCAGAATTTTAGAGAGAAAGAGAGAGAGAATGAATTGTGTAAATGTATTCTCCATTACATGAGTGTACTTTGTACATTGAGTATTTATACATAAATACCAAAGCTAACTTAGCTGATTCAGCCTTCCTAACTAACACAGGTCTAAAGGTCTAATCTGGTGCTTTACACCTTTGATAACCTTGTGAACCTTCAGTACTCCTAACATTTTTAATCAAACAAGAAAATTCACAAATTCTAGAAATTAAAATCCCATCATTTCAATTTCCGTCATTTTAAAATTCCTATAATCTTAAATTTCTTCATCCAAAGATAATGTTAAGGAAATCCTCAGAGTGTAAGGTAAGTTTCTTCCTCAAGAACTAGGGTTTCCTGCACTTAGAGAAAGCTTGCTCTGCTTGGTTATATCTTGCCTTAGTTCACCTTTTCTTCCCTTATCTCTCCCTCTTTCCATCGTGCTAACTTCTCTAATTTATAAGTGCAAGGATTATTTTAAGTTCTAGCCATGGAATTTATGGGTTTTCTTTGTCTTTCCTATTTTGCTTCTTCCTTTTTTTTTTCCATGGTCATAACTATAGAGTCATTCTTAGGTATAACATTGCAAAGGGTTACTAGCCTTGTGAACCTTGGGTTCAGCACACTGCCCAAAGCGTCTTCTCCAGCACCAGGTTCCACAAACTCCATCTTTTGGTAAAGCTCCTCCTTATTTTTCCCGTCGTTCCTATATAATCTTGGAAGGTCAATGTTCCTTCTCTCTCTATTAATGAGGAGCGCGGCTCTAGGTTAAAAGTGATCTTTTTATGATTCAAGCATCTCAGCTTTGTGCTTTGGTTGCTTCCTAAGTGTCTTATTGGTTTGGAAAGGAAAATGAAGCTGGTTCTTTTCTTTCTCAAGCCTTCCGATGTGAAACCAAAAATCATGGGTTCGAACTTCTGGTGCTCCCAAGCAGCCCAAGGTCTTCCACAACCCTAGTTCCACGTTGGCCTAGTAAAACTTTGTAACCGTCCACACTACGATCCACTTAGCAAGTCACGTTATGTGGCTTGAACTTACTTTAACATGTAGCATGATTTATTTACAATGTTAATGTTGTAACATGGCTTGACATGATAATATGCATGAATTGTATGGGTTGGCACAATTATACAAACATCCAATTTATATTTATTTTAGTGAGTGGCATAATCGTAAATCCACATACCTCTTGTTTTTGCACTTTTGCATGAATTTAAGCTCGGCTTGTGACGCAATTACAATAATTGGGCTTGTATGTGAGATTTTTGAACCCTAACAGATGGCTTTTATTTTTTAAATCGTTGTTTGTTAATAATTTTGTTTACAAATTTTAGTTTTTATTAATGAAGTTTGGTAACTTGTTTCAATTTTTAATTTTCAAAAAAAAAATCGAAAAGTGAAAGTCAAAATCACTCTATTGAGTTTTCAAAATTTAGCTGTAAATCTTTATCTTTTGGCTTTCAATTTTTCATCATTTTGAAAACTGAAAGTTGAAAGTATTAAATGATTTTTTAAGTTTTCAGTTTTCAAAAGCTAATTAAAATAGTTATCAAAAGACTAGTGATTTTTTAAGACTCTTTAGCTAAAATGATCCATGAGATTTGCATAACTCCTCACTTTGGTCCCTGAGTTTGTCCACCATCAATTATTTTGGTCATTCCATGAAAAATCTCCATTAAATAAGAATACAATGACCAAAATACCCTTTATTTTTTAAAATCATATTGGCCCATAGTTTATTAAATTGTGGGTATATTTGTCATTTTGATCTTTATCTAACATAATTTTGCACATAATGACCAAAATGATTGAGGGTTGACAATCTCAAGGATCACTTCTATTGATGTCAAATTTCAGAGACCAAAATGATATATTATGCAAATCTGAATGACCATTTTGGTTAAAAACCCATTTTTTAATTTTGGGTTTCGGACATAAAATTCCAAAAGAAGAAAAGATTTTATATTTATGTGCTAGGGAACGACGCCGTATTAATGGTGTAGCCTCCAAATATAATCCAACGGCAAATACGAGTGAGAGACGAACGTGTATACCTTCGTAGAAATCAGAGGTCGCAGAGAGGTAGCGCAATGGAGGAAGAGGAGCATGAGGTGTACGGAGCAGAGATCCCAGACGAAGGAGAAATGGACGGCGACATGGATGCTCTCCATGCCGACGTCGACATGTCTACCGCCGACGACGACGCCGTAAAGGTACTAATAAAAAAAACCCTAGAAAACTCAATTTGTTTCAGCAACCAAATCATAAAAAACAATTGTCAAATTATTTGGGTGTATTTTGATTTTGGATTATAGGAGCTGGACGAGATGAAGAAGCGGTTGAAGGAGATGGAGGAGGAAGCTGCTGCTCTTCGCGAGATGCAGGCCAAGGTTGAAAAGGAAATGGGCGCTGTTCAAGGTCCCCCCTCTCTCTTCTGAAAAAGTAATTAAGTTTTGGTTCTTGATTCCTGCGGTTCCTGAAAAAGTAGTGTGTGTGTATATACATATGTATATGTATATTGTAGAATGCTGTATTTGGCCATGTTCTATTGATTGTTTATTGAAAAGCTCTAGTGCATGACATGAAATTTGAAAAAACAGAGCACAAGTTATGCGCTAAGTTAAGTGTTTTTGGAAGTGTTATGTTGATAAATTACTCTTATTTTCCTGTGGACATTAACATTTTATGTTTGTTTTTTCGTCTGATGTGCAAGGAATTTTGGTTCAATTTCTTTTGAGTAACACACTCATTTACCTATGTGTTGTTATTGTTTCCACATAGATCCTGCAATTGCTGCTGCTTCTCAAGCAAACAAGGAAGAGGTGGACGCACGATCTGTTTTTGTTGGCAATGTGAGTACCAGAATCTTGAATTCTCTTATTCTTTCTAAACTGTTTGCATTGTGTGTGTTAAGCTTAAACATGTCCAGTCCTAATGGTCATGTTGCCCTGCTTTCTGCATTTTTTGATGTATGTTGACAGCCCACTCATAATCCTGACACTCGACTGTGTATAAAGAAATCCTCCAGTTTGTCGTGTGATCTTTGTGTGAAGTTGCATAGTGTGAGTAAACATGTGGTTTTGGCAAGTCCACTACTAGATTTAGATTTAGTTTTTCAGTATCAAATAGAAGAGGATATTTTTATGATTTGACCACATATTTTGATATCTCTATCTAGTGGAAGTAATATTGATAGGCCGTTGATATCTGCATTTTTGTTTAACCTTTGTATGTAGTATTGTTAATATTTATTGAACTGCAGTCATTGAATTAAACTAGGGAGTTGCTAATTGCAGTCCAAAATGGCATCATACCTCTCTAGTGTAAAGAAGTCAAGAAGGGAGGAGTACAGGATGACTATTTTCAAGTGCTAATGACGATTCCGTAGATTATTCACTTGCTAAGTAGATGATTATGGGACGTGCATTAGTAGGAATGCTTGCCTGATTTTATTAGTCACCTCCAGATATGAAGGGAAGGAACTTGTTACTTAAACAATGCTTGGCTTTGAGTATAAAATAACTTTTATATCAGTTAGAATATGAAAATGTTTTGTGTTGGGGACTCATACATCACTGTACAATCTAAAGGTACCCTCACATTACAGGCTATCTAGAATTTGGAAATACAGCTGTAATGTCATATGAAGATTAAGTCAGAAGATTTTTAAACTTTCTAGATATTTAATTCTAGAATCTACATATCAATGTGTGCCCAAGAAAATAACAAAACCCACTACCTAACATTCTGTATGAACTTGTGGTTTATACATTAGTTGATCAACATGCCATGTTTTGACATTATTTATGCGCCTCTTTATATTTACCTTGTCTTCAATGAAAGCATGCTTATTTTTCCACGAGATAAATGGTTTTAAAAAGAAAAAAAAGCTTTGCACCAATGTATGAAGGATGTGATGAGAAATTTGAGAGAGAATAGAGTTGTAAAAGAGAAGAAAGACAGAAGGAGAAAGAGGGGCAAGTAGGGTGAACTCAATTCTTTTTTATTTTCGGTCACAAGGGTAAATTCAATTCTTCATTATCAAATCAATGGGCCAAAACCGTATACAAAGCAGTTGGAAAACCTGAAATAACAAGGATAACAAACTACTGTAATAGCTTAATAATTACATTCAGACCTGCTATTGCTTCGCATCCACAATGTTTCATTTCTTAAATAGGTTCTTTTTCTAAATTATTAGTTGTCTAGGCTTTACCACTTCTGCATCACTAAGGTTTCACTTCAAAACATCAGATATTGCTGTGTCTTTGTTGTTTTATATTACAACCCCTAATCATAGACCATGATGGTAGTAAGATTTCACTTCAAAACACCTGATATTGCTCTGTCCTACTATGTTTCTATTTTACTTTTATGTGGATGCGGATGACATGCAACTTCAGAGTCATGGTTTGACTTTGTGTAATACTATGATCGCAGGGTCAGTTATTCATCAAGTTGTGTGTATATGAGCTGGACATGTTACACTGTAGTTTGAGGGTGGGGCATAGTATTCTGATGTATAATTAGGCTGTCATTAAAGGGGAGAAATTTGCATGTTGAATAAAAAAAAGAGAAGAAAAGAGAAATATCAAATAAAAAAAGAAAGAAAGAACGAGTTTCGAAAATGTGAAAAAAAAGAATGAAAAGAAAAAAAAAACAAGAATTGGAAAAAAGAAATGTAATTTTGGAAATTACAACAGTTAGGTGTAGGTGGTATGATGTATTAAGGAGGAAAGAAGGGATGCAGTTTGCTGAAGATATTCCAAGTGAATGGTGGGGCACGCGTTAGGATGTGAATTAAGATGCTGGATCTTCAGTACACAAGAGGGCAGCAACTTCTGTTTTCAAGAGCAAAGGAAAGCCGGGTATTCAATTGTAGTTGCAGAGCTTCTCTGCTGCTGGAATGGTGTTGGTTGGTGGCTCAGGAATATGTGCTCATGTACTTAAGTGGTGAGCGGTACATGATTCTGCTTCCCTATATTGATTAAGGTTGATTTTCTTATCTGTCGACTGCATTCACCCAAATTAAAAAAAAAATTGACTACTATATACTGAATCACTGATTGAGTGTGATTTCTTCTACTTGTAAATTTTTTATAAATTCTGTTCACCTTAGAAACATTTCCTCACTTGCTTCTGTGCACTCACCCATGGTCCTATATTATAATTTTAGTGGAGGCTGTTACAGATAACAGCTTTCTGTGTTACATTGATAAGTCTTACCCATGACTTTTCTTTGTCTCGTGCAAATTTTTGTTGGAAGTAGTAATTGAAATAATACCGGGACTGTAGGATGGAGACAGCTCCGTCTTCTCAAGTTCTCTGAGACTTACAGGGACCAATCAAACATTCATTGGAATGTTGGGATATCTCATTGGACCAAATTTAAAAATTGGTTCCAGTATTTGATAATATGTGTAAAAATGTGACAAGTGTTGAAAAACGCCCACTAGACCTTGTTCTTTAATGTAACCAACGGCAATAGACTAAACTAGCAAATATAGAAAACTTAGAAACACATAAGAATTATACTGGTTTGGCAGAACTTTTGCCTACGTCCAGTAGAGAAATCACCGCTCCTTTGATTAATAATAGAGATTACAGAACTGTTGCAAACCCTAGAACTAATCTCAAAACTCTCGGCTGTCTCTGGCTGTTTTTCTCTCTAAAAATTAAGCCTTGCTGCATAGGGTTGGCTTACATGTTCCAAGGCTGATTGAATTCCTATTTCTAAGTGGACTAGGAAATTACGCTTATCCAAATCCAAATAGACTTCTAGAAATCCAAACCTAAATTGAATAAGGACAACTGAAATTATTTCCTAATCCCTCTAGGACAAGAATCGGTATACCTCTAATTTTTTTCCTAAAACAATCCTAAACCCATTAGGACATATTTGACAAGCCAAAATCCTAACAACAAGGGATTGAATGGGATAAGCGGGTTTGCTCAGGCCTTAAAGGGATCAATATGAAGTTTGATTTTACATCAATAGTAGATTGCTCGTGATGTGATTTGTTTTTTACAATCTGAATTGGCAAAGTTGGATTTATTGCCAAGTCGAGTTTACCGAAGAGAAGGTGATGTTGCATCAGTAGCAAGTTGCTCATGATATGATGGGTTTAAAAAACTGGATAAATCATGTTTTGCAGGTGGATTATGCATGCACACCTGAAGAAGTGCAGCAGCATTTCCAATCATGTGGTACGGTTAATAGAGTGACTATACTGACAGATAAGTTTGGCCAACCGAAGGGTTTCGCTTATGTGGAATTTGTTGAAACTGAATCTGTTCAAGAGGCTCTCGGCCTAAACGAATCTGAGTTGCACGGCCGGCAATTGAAGGTAACTCATTCAAAAGCTGGGTCTGGATGTTCTTATCCATTCTTTTTGCTATCGCGTTTGTTCATTTTCTTCTTAAATATGTGTATAGGTTTTGCCTAAAAGGACGAATGTTCCTGGTATGAAGCAATACAGACCTAGACGCTTCAATCCTTATATGGGTTACCGCTTCAGGAGGCCATATGTACCTCCTTACTTTTACTCGCCCTATGGGTATGGGTGTGTTCCTTCCAGTGCTCTTACTCTCGATTTATTAGGCAAAATGAGATGCCAGATGCCTGATTTATCTTGCTTTCTTTTTCCCTTCATTCATCTGCAGAAAGGTTCCGAGGTTCAGAAGGCCAGCTCGATACATGCCGTACTACTAAAAGATTGGTTGCATAATCTAATACAAGGCCTGTCATTTCATATTTATAGTTGATTTTTAGTTTTATTCTGGTAGTTGTATCGATGTGCCCTTACTGCTAAGTACACTATGAACTGGATGAATAGCCACCTACCTATATTGCTGTTGAAGTAGCTAATGAAAGTTTCTTATTGGCCAAGCAGTGCGTAGTTTCGTTTCTGTTGTTTGGTTTATAAAAAAATTTCCTTCCATCCATGCAAGCAACATTTTTGGTATGCCTCTAAAATTGTGTTTTCAAGGGTCGAGCATTATTAGAGAAGTACTAGGCTCAGTCGTTCATGTGCGTACTGGTGGGTAACTGAGCCGTTGATGCATATTGGCCCATCTGTAGCTCTCAGTCATTGACGTGCGTGTGGGCGATTGAACCTAGCACTCATCGGCATTTTGGTGAGAGCATTTAGTTGTGAGCTCGTAGTCCATCTGTGTTTGAGCATGCGGGACTCGCATGCCACTTTTAAAGGCCCCTGGTATGACTTTGTGGTGTGTACGTCTGGTGTATGTGTGTTATTTCAAACCATACACTACCTGCTTCTTCACTCCAGCTTTCCTTTCCCTCTTTAGGTGTGGGGCCCTGCCTAAACTTTTAACCTATTTTTTGTCATTCCTTTGATGTGTGGTTGTTGTATCCTGTCAAAAAGCACCCGGAAGACGAGGAAGGAAATGAGGTTAGCCTGTCGGTTAGACCGAATCTTGACTCAGAGATATTTTTTCACTAATCGTTATTTCCATTTTAAAATTTTCATTCTATATTTTTTGTAAGTGTATTTTAAAATATATAAAAAAAAAAATTTAGAGTATCAACAATATTTACTTCTTTGATTATGTTCATTTCGGATCAAAATTTCACTTTTAGTCTATGTAGTATGTCTCACTTTTGCATATGTAGAGGGCCATTTTAGTCCGTAAGTAAAATTTAATGAGCCAACGTTAGAGGCAATTCTCAGTAGTCATATTTTTGTCCCAAGTACAATGTTTCCGTACTGTAACATGAGTAGATTTATCAAGTTCACATCTTTTTTAATAAAAAAAACATTTCATGTGTCCCACAATTTAATTTTACCATTTACTTTTTTTAATAAAAGATGAAAGAGAATCATACAATATATTTTCGCGTACTTTGCTTGTTTGGTTCTTTGGAATAGAATACATTTTGCCTACTTAGAGCATCTTTATTAGAGATGTTAAATATGAATTGTTAATATTTTGTCTGAAGGTTGATGTCAAAAAAAATTTTAATTTAAGAGGTGAGTGAAAATTATCATTTTAATATATATTGGTCCCACAGCAACGGGTTTTTTTTTTATTTATTTTAAGGAAAATTTAAAATAGGTAAAAGTTGTAACCTGTTGGTGAATTATGGACCCCACACATTAAATAACTCAGCTACCATGTCAATTATGGAATTTCCCTAAAAGAAAACCTTAATGTTTTTTAGTCTTAGTTGACATATTTGACGTCTCCTTTGTAGATGGTCTCAAGTTGTATACTACTGAAGATGCCTTAAAGGTAGATATGTTCTCCCCTAATATATATGCTCTTTTCACCTTGTCATGTGATTGTTTCGTCAAGAAAATGAACATGAAATCGAAACATGTAAGTGTAAAACATGATAACAAACCATTAGAGGGGATAATGTTGAGATAAATGTGTGCTTATTATTTTTTTTAAAAAGGAGATTAGGTGGTGGTTTTGTCACGTCAGTCCACTCTTCAATGGGTTGTGAAGACTCAGAAAGACATTTTAGCCTCTCTTGGCACCATCAGACAATTCACCAACTCCAAGAATCAAACCTAGTACGTACCCTGTGAAATACGGGCTTAGAATTCATCTCCAATCACTGAACCATCGTGTAGTGGTTAATGTGGTTTATTTAATCATTTAATTGTGGGTGAATACTAGATAGCCAAAACAAATATCCTTAAATAATCTATCTACAGTAAGGCCGAAAAACCCAGAATATATAATTAGATGGGCACGTGAATCATGTGCAATTATGCATATGGCGGTTTCAAGTTGACCTAACTATTTGGGGTTTCATCCACCTCTTCTCCTCGTGGCCACAACAACTAAATTTACTAGATCTCTCGAGTCTTGAAGGGTTCCATCTATGACCGACCAAGAAATCTAATTACATATTTATAGAGTGACTATACTTTACAGACATTTTTGTAGGGCTAACTTAGCACGGTATTTCAGTGATATAAATAATTTCAGTTGTTAAATATTTTTCTGAGTAATTTCTTGCAATGATTATCTTTGAATGAAGAAAATAATTCGAATCATTGGAACAAGATTCGGAACAGAGTCTTGACAACTAACCGTTCCACGTCTTATTGAGAAAGGAATCTAACATATACATGTACAGAGAGAGCGACTTTACTTGATCAACATTTTGTAATGCTCACTCAACAATGTATTTCATTGATGGACACGGTTTTATATTTTTATATCTTTTTCTTGAATAATTACCTGCAACTATGATTCTTAAATGCAAAATAAATAAATAAAATTGTTTACGAGATATCAAAACTTTGGTCCAACTACTAGGATGAAAATTCTTTTCGGATTATCTTTCCCCCTCAACTGCCAAAACCCAAGTACAAAAACCCACAAAACTTCACCAACCTAGACGCCAAAATCCCCAAAAAACACAATCCAAAACAAACCCACAACAATTCAATCAACAAAACACATAAAGAAGGGCAATTCCAGAAGAAAATTTATCCCATATTCAGCACGTTGAGGCAGTCGGCGAACCCAGATCCAGCGCGACGAGGCCACGGGAGCCGCTATATTGATCCAACCGTGGAGTCTCTGTCGAAGTGGAGCGAAGCGCGGGGGGAGGGGTGAAGCGAAGAAGAAGACATAGATGGGAGGGGTCTTAGCAGTCCGCCTGATTTTGGGGTCTTTAGCTAAGACCGGCTAATGAAGCGCATAGTCTGAGCGAGTCCCTGCTAGTCTCAATTAAATTAGTGCATGCAATAAACAAACATGGGATTACACTGACTAGTAATCCTAGCCAGTCCAATAAAACTTAACGAGGTCAAATAAACGCGCCCTAAAATAATATCTAGATCTAGAAAGATTGCGATTTGCCTACCAAGTCAACAAAATCATTCACCTTACACCAAAAAATGAAAAATAAAATAAAACGAACAATAAGATGAGTAGGTCACGTGACTCGCGTGAGGAGTTGTATACATCGATTATATGAGGAACAGGTTCTTGCATATAATAATTCCTCTCACAAAATTGATTACACGAATGCGACCGAGGAATTGTATATCTATCATTCATGACTCACGTGAGGAGTGTCGAAATACATCAAGTTTTATTTTCTACCGAATACACCAAGTTTCCGAACCATTTGAAATAACGCAGGGAGGACTTTGGAAGTTTTGTTCAGAGGCCACCTAACGAGAGCAAACTTTGAGTTCCCATCCTTCTCTTCCTAAGTCGTTCTGCAATGATGAAGGATAGCTCAAGAGCCTGAGAAGCATTGAGCCTCGGGTCGCAGTGCGTGTGGTATCGCGAGCTCAGATCGTCCAAAGTCACTGTTCGAGAGCCTCCAATGCACTCTGTCACATTCTGCCCAGTCATCTCCAAATGAATTCCTCCTGGGTGGCTCCCTTCTTGTTCGTGCACATCAAAGAATGCTCGCACCTCGGCCTGCAAACAAATACAATAAACCAACCATGGCGAAGATTAAATGGTGTAGAATACACAAGGCATACAATGTTGCAGATAATAACTTTTACGTCTAGTAGAAAACCGACATATTGGTTGAGTCTCTAGACGCTAGCAACAATGAATTGCCACCGCAGGATTATGAGCACTTTTCAGTCTCCCAGACATTTTCTTAGATACTAATCGACATGGCATGGAAAAATGATGCCGACTGTAAGGATATGCAGTTGCAGTATTGGTACGTTGATTTATATGTGCAGGTGGTGCAACAAGATTAAGCAGTCAATCTACTACCTATAGCAAACTATTAGAAAGGGAAATACCAAGAGATTTTTCCGTTTCATGTTTCAAAAAGAAATAGGTAGAGAAATTATACCAAGATTGAATCAAATGGACGTGTTTTGAGTCCACAGGGTGCCTGGATAGTGTTTCCATGCATTGGATCAGAGACCCATGTCACAATCTGCCCTGCTTGGCGGACAGCCCTAATCAAATGAGGAAGCTTGACTCTCATGTTCTCAGCACCCATTCTAGCAATGATTGTGATCCTTCCTGGCTTGTTACTCGGGTTCAGGATTTCGATGATGTTAACAAGATCTTTTGGGTCCATTTTATTGCTTACCTGCGTCACAAGTATATCATTGTAAGCCATTTAACACAACGTTACGGACAAAATGAACCCACAGCTTAAATTACTGACACATTTAGTCACTCAACAACGACGAGTTTGATCTATCAGCGTACACACACCATGTGAAGCCACTAATAACACTCAAATTAGCTGGGGGTTTACAAAAGCCTACCTTGATGCCGATGGGATTGGCAAGTCCTCTTAGGAACTCTACATGGGCACCATCCAGTTGCCGGGTACGCTCACCAACCCAAAGCATGTGGGCGGAGCAATCATAGTACAGACCGGAAGTAGAATCCAATCTTGTGAGTGATTGCTCATAGGGTAGATGCAGACATTCGTGGGATGTCCAGAAATCAGTTGTTGTCATGATAGGATGGTCAACTGTAAGTCCAGCAGCATTCATGAACCCTAAGGCCTCGTCGACCCGGCTAGCAAGTTCCTGGTACCTGTTGAATCAAAGTAACAATGCAAATAAGCGAATTGACACTCCAGTCAGATATTCACATTTGATTTATCTTTGAAACTCCTATGCGTCCAAATTCCGTTTTTGTACTAGTTTTCTTCAAAAAATCTAATAGGTTTGCATAAATATTCAAGCACATTTTCTAGCATTTCATTTAGTCCTGTAAAGTAACATTGATATGGATATAAAGTTTGAAAATGTGGGTTGAGTGCACACCTATCTCCCTGCTCGCTGTGCTCAGCGAAATCCAGATTCCATTGAGTAACCCTCTGCATAGCAGCATACCCTCCAGTGGCAAAGGCCCGAAGAAGGTTCAAGGTCGCCGCAGACTGGGAATAAGCTCTTATCAACCTCTGGGGGTCTGGATTTCTATTTTTCTCGTCAAAAGCATCACCATTGATATTATCCCCTTTGTAAACCGGCAACTTTACCCCATCCTTCTCCTCAAACTCCGCTGATCTTGGCTTCGCGAACTGGCCCGCCATTCTTCCCACCTAAATCAACAAACGCCACATTCAACACCCTTCAAAATCAATCAAAACAAAAACTAAATGACGTTTGATGTCCATTTCGTTTCCAGTTACTGAAAGTAGTTGCTAAACAAGTTTGCGAAAAGTAAAACTGAAACTGAAACTAAAACCGAAAGCCGAAATGGTTATCAAACGGACTCCTAAAATCGTAAAACAAAAATCAAAGATTTGTCAAAAACCCAGATGAAATCATCAAAAGCACTACCTTGATAACAGGCATTTGTCCTCCAAACATCAGAACAACGCCCATCTGAAGCATAATTCTGAAGGTGTCCCTAATGTTGTTGGCGCTGAACTCCTTGAAGCTCTCAGCGCAGTCGCCGCCCTGCAAGAGAAAAGCATTGCCCACGGCTGCCTCGGCTAGCTTCTCCTCCAAGTGCCTGGCCTCTCCGGCGAACACAATCGGAGGAAAAGACTCGATGGTCTTGAGTACCGTCTCCAGCTCGTTCACATCTGGGTACTCCGGAAGCTGCAGGGCCTTCTTGGATTTCCAGCTGTCCAAGCTCCATTTGCCGGAAACAGGCTTCGTGGGCGCCGAAGCCGACTTGGGAGGCTTCTCGGCCACGACCGAAGACTTACCGGAGTCGGCGGCGCAGATGGGGTGGAGGGTCTTTTTCTTGGAAGGGAATGGGGAGAAAATGGGTTGGTGAGATTGAGGGGTGGGAGGGGAGAGAGAGTGAGTGTTGCAGATTGATTTGGAGGACAGGGTTGCTGGGTTTGTAAGAGCCATTGTTCTTGTCTCTCCTACTCTTCCTGTTTCTCTCTCCTACTGTCTGAAAACTGGAATATCTAGGAGTTTGGCGAGGAGGCTCTGAGAATGAGGTGTTGGTTTCAAGGAGTTTATATAAGCTTTTTGGAGGGGAGGAGGACTTCCCACAACTCCAAAACAGTCAGGTGGATGGTTGCGGGTGGAGATATTTTTCAGTGTGATTGGCACACGGTTGTTATATCATGTGTCATTATACAAATAGTGAGATATATGTGTTAAAAAATTAATAACTTAAAAAATAAAAAAATTTATCACTTATATAAAAACACGTGTTGTACCATCTGGATACATTTTGACATAAGTCATTCTCGAGAGGAAGAGGTAGATTGGTAAGTATGAAATAGAGAGAGGGGGTCAGTGGGTCACATGGGTATCCAGAAGGGAATTTTAGGTGGCGTAAAGGGGGCAATTGAGTCAGTTTGGTAGGTAAGAGAGGGATGAGAATTCTCTCCGATTCTCTTGGAGTATTCCAAAGATCACTTCATCTTCATTATGTTTGTTTATTGTATATTGTACAATTAGTTTTTATAAGAATGGTTTGTGATTAATTTTGAATAAAAATATTTAAATAACTTTTATCATAAAATAACAGATAAACGGACACAATAAAATCATCCTGAAATTTCTGATAGTATCCTATTTCGATAGGGAGGATGCAATCCCCCCCCCCAAAGCGTGGGTTCGGATGCTTGCCCTTATTATTTATATTTATTTTATTTATGGCAATAATTCATTCATTAAATTAAATTCAGCTACCAAATATAGTATGATATGGTCCTATAATCACATTATTGCTCCAATCATTTTTCTTTTTCTTCCCAATCTCTACCCTTCCATCAACCACCGCACAGTCGCGAGACATTGTTAGAACAAGTATTAAGTTTGTGTAATAATATTTTATTTTATTTGTAATTGAGAAGTTTTAGATTTAAATGTATATCACTTAGTACTACGGTCTAGTAATATTTTTCTTCACTTATAAGTTATAAGTCTTAGGTTTGATTCTCGTTAAAGACGAATTTGAATCATATTATTGCTAACCCACTGTGAGGCTTAACCAAATCACTCATCCCTTTAGTGTAGATCATCGTTTGTTCAAAAAATAAAAAATAAATAAATAAATTTGAATGTCTAAACGATGAATTCAATATTAATTTATTCCTCGACCTTTTACTATAGACACTGTGTTATATTAAAAAAAAAACAAAAAAAAATTCAAATAGTCTTTCGTATGAAAACGTATGGCAAATGTCTTTTAGTGACGAAATTGCTTTCGTCTCTATGCTTGACCATTTGATCATTCAAATTTATTGACATGAGTAGAGGCCACAATTGCATTGAGTAATATTATTTTTATTTTAATAGAGCATATTTAAAAATGGAATCATTAAACGGATACTAATTATAAAAAAATAGGTAAAGTACAAAAAACTCCCTCAACTATTAATTTCACGACACTTTCATACCTTATCTTTTTAAAATGACAATGTCATACATCATCTTACAAATTTGTGTTAATGTCATACCTCCGTTAGTTTTTCTGTTAATTTTTCTGTTAAGTGCTGACGTGGCTAGATACAGGGACCACTCACTAATCCAACTGGATTAAAATATAATTAAATATATATTTTAATAATTAAAAATTAAAAAATTAAAATTAAAAATATTTTTTTATATTAAATTGTGGGATTCACTTCTCTCTCTCTCTCGCCTCTCTCTCTTCTCTGCATCCCCAAAATCCCAAAGCCCAGAAACCCTTATCACCTGTCCCCCCCAACCTTCCTCCACCACTCTCTCTCTCACCTCTCTCCCTTTCAAAGTTTGAAACTTTGAATTTTTCTGCAAAATTTGGAATAGTTTGATACTGGTAGGTAGGAAATTAGGGGTTTTGGAAATGGTGAGCCCCAAATCTGGAGGTGTAGAGGGGGTGCAGCGACCAGCCGGCGGTTCTTTACTGCCGGGCAGACTCCGCCAAGCTCTGCTTGTTCTGCGACCAGCACGTGCGCTCTCAGATATGTGATAATTGCGTTTCCAAAGACGTCTATGTCCGCTCCTCCACCGACAAACTCGTTCTCTGCCAGAAGTACGATTGGGACGCCCACAACTGCTGCTCTGTCACCGCCACACATGATTGCACCCATCTCGAAGGATTTTTCAGCTGCCCCTCGGCGCTCGAGCTCGCGTCTCTTTTGGGTCTGGATCTCCAGGATAAGAGTCTACCAGCTCGACCCAACCCGCAGCACCAGAACTGGGATATGGATTTGCCGTCCATGGATTCGTCTTGGAATGGGTTTGGGATGCAGGACTTGATGGTGCCCATCCAGAACGGCATCGTTGACCTGACTGGTGATATGAAGAGGCAGAATAGTGGGCGCATAAGCGGGAAACAGAAGCAGGGGATACATAAGCAGTTGTTGGAGTTGCTTAAGAGGGACTTGGATGGCGGCGGAGGTGGTAGTGGCAGTGAGAATTTGGTACCAGGGACGCAAACAAGGAATGGTTGGCATGAGGAGAATGGGAATGGAAATGGAAATGGGGACGCAGACAAGCACCTGCCTCGAATCGACTACCTAGAAACAATCGGCTTCTCCCGCCACAATACGATGTCGATGTTCCGGCGGTTCCCGCATCTGTTTTGCTACAGAAAAAAGGGAAGAAAGGGAGGTTTGCTGGGATTTTGGGTTTTGAGATTTGTAATGGGATTCTGGGTTTTGGGATTTTGGGGATGCAGGTTGCCCAGAGAAAGAAGAGAGAGGCGAGAGAAAGGAGAGAGAGAGGGTGGTGGAGGAAAGTTGGGGGACGGTTGGGAAGGGTTTCTGGGCTTTGGGATTTTGGGGATGCAAAGAAGAGAGAGAGGCGAGAGAGAGAGAGAGAGAAGTGAATCCCACAATTTAATATAAAAAAATATTTTTAATTTTTAATTATTAAAATATATATTTAATTATATTTTAATCCAGTTGGATTAATGAGTGGTCCCTGTATCTAGCCACGTCAGCACTTAACAGAAAAATTAATAGAAAAACTAACGGAGGTATGACATTAACACAAATTCGTAAGATGAGGTATGACATTGTCATTTTAAAAAGATGAGGTATGAAAGTGTCGTGACACCAATAATTGAGGTAGTTTTTTGTACTTTACCCTAAAAAAATTATCAAATAAAAGTGTGTGAATTATTGAGGAATATCCTGGATCTTAACACAATTTATGTGTCCTGTCACACGCTTTTCTTTTGTTTTATTGTGTATGGGGGATGAACTCAAGCAATAGATGCCACATGACACGTGCTTTTCTTAAGTTAGTTAACTCAAATCTTAAATAACTCAAGTTTTTTTCTCATTCTTTGTTGTGCCAACTTTGCGATGATATTCCTCTCACTTTTAGGCACATGTTTAATTATTTGTAACGGACGAGAAGAAATGTATATTAAAAGAGTCGAGGATGAGTGAGAAAGAATGGATATAGAACACATTAATAATTTTCATTGTTATTCCATACTTGAAAATTCATTTTTCATGTATGTTATTCCCAAAATCGATGGGATCCACCTACATTGTTATTAAAAGCACAAATAAAATGATACTCATTCATTGCAAATTCATTTCTTATAAATAGACATCTACTTAAAATAACCTTATGTTCTAATTACATTTTAAATGAAGTACTCATCCTGGTTAGTTGAATTCAACTTTCTGTACATTTGACTAAGAAAAACTGAAATTTGAATAGAAAACAACATGAATCAATTCATAATCAAATTCGAATACCTCGACGAATCAAGACTATGTTAGAATACTTCTGACATCTCATTCATCAGTTTCCTCATTTTCTATTAATCACGTATTGTAACATCCCACATCGTCCAGGGGAGTGATCCTTAAATGTATATTCTCATCCCTACCTAGCACGAGGCCTTTTGGGAGCTCACTGGCTTCGAGTTCCGTAAAAACTCCGAAGTTAAGCGAGAAGGAGGCCAGAGCACTCACAGGATGGGTGACCCACTGAGAAGTTGCTTGTGAGTTCCCAAAAACAAAACCGTGAGGGAATTGTAAGCCCAAAGCGGACAATATCGTGCTACGATGGTGGAACGGGCCCGATATGTGGTGGACCCGGGCCGGGATGTGACAAATGGTATCAGAGCCAATCCCTAGCCGGAAGTGTGCCGACGAGGACGTCGGGCCCCTAAGGAGGGTGGATTGTAACATCCCACATCGCCCAGAGGAGTGATCCTTAAATATATATTTCCATCCCTACCTAGCACGAGGCCTTTTGGGAACTCACTGGCTTCGGGTTCCGTAGGAACTTCGAAGTTAAGCGAGAAGGAGGCCAGAGCACTCCTAGGATGGGTGACCCACTGGTGAGTTGCTCGTGAGTTCCCAAAACAAAACCGTGAAGGAATGGTAAGCCAAAGCAGACAATATCGTGCTACGGTAGTGGAACGGGCCCGGGATGTGGTGGACCCGGGCAGGGATGTGACACGTATACAGAGAGAGACAAATATGATTGTTGATGGATTAATAGTAAATTTAGTGTTGTGGTCCACATTGTTAAAGGGAGAGAGAGAAAGTGCTGCAAAGAAAGATGGAAAAGGGCTTGAGGAATTTCATGTATGTTATTTTTCATGCCTTGTATCTTTATTTATAATACACATGATAAGATTCTTTGCCTTACAAGTAATACAATCATAAGAGGATAAAATCTTATACTATCATAAATACAATCTATTAATGATTTACACAACCACAAGTGTAAATACTCAAGTAGATGTCGCATTAGATCTTTAGGCAAATGTAGAAGCAATTGATGAAGTCGTCTCGTATGGTCAGCACAAGTGGCAAACACGAGTCTCTAATGGGGATTGCATCTAGGAGTAAGTCTCACCAAAATTTGGTTATGGTAAAACCGAATGAGCTTAACGTATAATCTGAGGAGAAAAGATTAGTTAATGCAACATGTTGATACTTAACATCTTCATGACATAAGCACTAGAAAATGCACATAAGAGTATGACCAGCTTAGGATAGGTGTCTCGTTAAAACCTCGTCAGGTAGCAAAAATCCAGTGGGAAAATGCTTATGGTCTAAGGAAAAAAGAGCACATTAAGGTCAAGTAAGTATACTTCATGATACTACCTTAAGTTCGGCAAAACTCCTCATGAGAACTACAAGTGTTGCAAATGAGATAGTTAAGCATACCAATTCCTCGAACAAGTTTCTGGGTGGTTGACTTCGACTGTGACTACGTGAAGAGGTCGACAAGGTTGTCTTGGGATCATATTAACTTGACTTCAATCTTTTCTGATGTGAGAAGGGCGGAATATGCTTGGTGTTAACTTTTTTTGATGGATGAAATCCACATGTATTTCGAATATGCTCGACATGAGCTCTCAACCATATATCTCACGTGTAACGTAGTGAGGTCCGTTTAGCTTGGAAAGATTCAAGAATTTCGCAACTAAGGTCTATTTCGCAGATTTCCAAGATACTGTGACATTCCCTAAAGGTAAATACAACTATTTGGGAGTGTGCCTTGTGCGGGTTTGATAAGACAATTATGGTTGTTCGGACGCTAAATGCAAAATGAGATCCTTTCCGTTCTAAGAGGATGAAGAAAAGGTTTTGAAGCTTGAAGTTCCATACCTAAATGCAATTAGTGCTTTATTGTATTAAGCTCAGTGCATTACACCGGACATCTCATTCGCTAGACAAATTGGTAGTTATAAACTTTGTTGATCGAGTTGAATTTTCTTTTACAAACTAAAAAATGCGATGAGTCCAAAACCAAATGGAGGCCCATTTATTTCATGTATTGCTTCGTGTTTGTTAATCATTCTTCTCTCTCCTCTCTCTCTGTGCAACATCAAATAGACCAAAATCCAAAACCCTAACTGAACCCGACCGCATAATCACAGAGTAACCCACCTCCCCAAAACAATGTCATTCACTTGCCACCAGCTCTTCGTAAATCCACCTCCTCCAGCTCGATTCGCCCTTTACAATGCCGCCGTCTCTCTCCCCAAAACCCCCGCCATTCTCTCTCCCAATCACCACACGCCGGGATTTCCCAAGCTCAAACTACAATCCCGTGAATCCCTAAAATTTCAGCTGCCATCAATTTCGTCTCCGAGTTTACAATTCCAATGCCGCTCTGCAACCAAACGACGCTGTCAGTGGTGCTTTCAATTTGGACTATATCCTGTCGATTGCGGAGTTTTTGTGCATTGCGTCGTCGGCGGTTGTTTCGATGGGTTTCGCTGTGAATTGCGCGGCTATGAGCTTAAATAAGACGTCTTTTGTGGCAATGGGGAACTGGGGTTTAGCGTCTGGGGCCCTGGCGTTGGTAATGGTTGTTGGGATTGGGGGGGTGGATTCGGCGGCTGCAGTGGAGGTGGATGTGCAGGGAGTCGGTGAAGGGCGGGATGGAGGTGAATTTGTTTGAGAGAATTAAGAAATTGGAGGAGGATTTGAGGAGCTCAGCCACAATCATTTGTGTCTTGTCAAGGCAGCTTGAGAAATTGGGGATACGGTTTCGGGTTACCCGTAAGGCTTTGAAGGAGCCCATTGCTGAGGTGATGTCAAAATTTGGATGATTAATAAGTTTGGCGTATAGTTTTCTCTTTATTTTAATGTACACGACCTTTTCGGAGAACCATTGTTTGATATAAAAATGAAAATACTTGAATTTTTTACGAGAATTTGCCTTTCTAGTTGGCATGTAAATTGCTTGCTTTAGAAATTTTCCTTTCTCACGGGAAATGTATAAATTGATAAGAATGTTTGGTTTAGTGGGTTAAGGTTGATTATAGTTTAGGACAAAGGCAAAAATGATATGAGGTTATAGTTTTGTTTGAGTTTCTGTTCATAAGTAATACGTAGTAACTCGAACATGACATGATTAGTGTGTATATTGGTTTAGTTTCTGGTTATCTTACATTTTAAACTAAACATATTGAGTTACTCTTGACTAGTACTTGATATGAACCCAAAATGTCATAGCTCCAATGCGATGCAATATAACTTGGTTGCACATTTAATAGTTGTATCGATTGAGTTATCTGTTACTTTTTAAGTTCCCTATATAGACTTACCTCTGAGGGAATACAAGAATATGTGATACACAGTATATGGTTAAGTTAGTGACTATTTGATTGGGAGCTTCGTGCTGTTGGTTTCTGAATATCTCATTTTGTTATTTGTCAAATTGTGGAAATTATAGTATATGCTCACTTTTGGATCTTCATCTGTCTGTGTCCAATTGATTGAGTTTTCTCCACCTAAATGTTCAATACAACGCCCATAAATGTGAAGTATCTTAAAAAGTTTGAGATTGGTTATTTTTATTATTGGAAGGTAACATGGCTAGAATATGTTCGTTATAGCTCAGTAGGATTAAACTCATTGTTCGAATGGTGTCTAAATTTTGTGTATACCCTTGTTGGTTTTATTCTGTCTAATAATCGCCACCACTTTCATTGATTAACTGGTTATGATTTAAGTCAAAATTTGAAGTTACTTGTGGAAACCCATCATTCCCTGTTTGTTTAACTCCTTTGTTTGCTTTTGTCATCATTAAGCTCAAAATAAGGGTGAAGTCCATGATTCTAACTTGCATCAGGCTAGTTTTGGCGCATTGCAATAAGTGTGTGTGTGTGTGATAATATTGGCATGTGCCTATGATTTAAGGTACATGTTTATTTTCTGTGCAGGTTATAGTTTTGCAGTACTTGTATATCCCTTAATCAGATCCCTTAAAATATGGAAACAGATACTACGTAAAAGCTAATGCTGTACGATTTTAGTGGTCAAATTAGTGTATCATTTTAGAGTGCTGAACAAGGTGAGGACTTTATGTGCTTACTTGTAAACATGTGAAACTATCTCATGAAGCACCTCTTAGAGTCTCTGCACAAAAGTGCTCCTGAGTTCAAGACTCTCTCCTAACTGTCCCCCAAAGAAAAAAGGGAAAAAAGAAGCTAATATCTCTTTGAACATATGGCATCTGGTATATGTTATTTACTCAATTTTGGTCCATTGGAATTTTTAGGGCAGATAACATTGGATGTAATATCTGTATGGTAACTGGATTCTAGTGGATGCTTAACATGTTCCCAATCTAGTATGAGTAACGGTTATAAACAAAGGAAGATTGTCGTGTATGGGTATATGCTTGGCCCAACTGCTGAATACGCTAGGATTCTTTTCATGAAGAATAATAAAAGAGATCTGTAAAATAATAATCGCTATTCAGAATTCCCTAGTTCTGTGGTGATCTGTACAGGCAAAAGAGGCAACCCATTTCATCGTCATCAGTATGTTTGCCTGGTGACCAAATCCTATTTTCAGGCTTTTCAGCTACTCTCTCCCCACAGCCAAAAAAAAAGGACGCATTGTTCTCCTTTCCCTGCATGACCATTAGTCATTGTGGAATGTCAAAGTTCATATCCATGCAAACAAAGACGCTCAAAGACTCAAAGTCAGAACCCAATGAACTTCTTGGAATTTGGTTCTGTTGAATCTATTGTAGCTCCTGAAATAATTTTGTCGAACTGTAGACCCTTTTGCAGCTGATTAGAACATGCTTAAAGAACTTTGGACACTTACTGGCAGATGCAAGATAATGTGGGTAATGATATCAGTGGTAAGCAACATGGGTAAAGTTGGTAAAACAAAATACTCAAGGCTCTTTGGCTATGAGCCTATGACAGGTTTAAATGGTTAGGACCTAAGGACTTTTACTGCTGACCCTGAAAAATGGATCAATTTATGATGTTGAAATGCAGAAATAGTTCAATGTTGTTTGCTTAAAGTATCAATAAACTTGTATCAGATAATATTGCAAGATGATTATCTTGTACATCATCTAACTATTTTGTTGTTTCTGAAGACTACAGCTTTGGCTCAAAAGAATTCTGAGGCCACTCGAGCATTAGCAGCACAAGAAGACATTTTGGAAAAAGAGCTTGGAGAAATTCAAAAGGTTTTGCTGGCTATGCAGGTGAGTGTTCTCCATTCCCGGGTGGTGGATAAACTTCCATGGACTTCCGTTGAGAATTGACTATTTTCAATGATTTTGGGAATAATATATTAACTTCCATGGAGTTCTTCCATTAGTGATTCAGCTGGTAGAAAAAAATCGTTGATTAGTTTGGTTATTGTCCCTTCTACAAGCTAAAATGCCAAGGTTAATGGACTTTCTGAGTGTTTCCATCTGTTTGTGATTGGACACTTATTTTCTTTTCAAATCTGTCATGAATTCTCTTAGTTAGCAAAAAATTATTTATTTATTGTGAGGTCCGATTTTATATGTTTCACCAATTGTCATATGCAGGAGCAGCAGCAAAAACAACTTGAGCTAATTCTTGCAATTGCGACTTGTGGGAAGGTTCGGGAAAGTAGACAGGTACGCAACCATGAACAAAGTACCACCATAGTACCTAATTCAAGCGAGGAGGATTCAAAACAGAAGGAAGCCCACCAAATATAGTCTTCGGATGGAAGCAATGCAGACTTCCAAGGATTTTGGAGCCACAAATTCTCACGTAATCAGTATTCCAACATTGTTAATGAGAAGCCAAATACGTGGGTCTGTATTCCTCTCAAACAATTGTCGATGCAGCTTTGTCGCGGGGGGTATCGGGTTTTCAGCCAAGAGAAGTTTCTTAGGCTTGTTGGATGTATGCAGTGCTGGGTGGTAAAGGATAATCAACAAAGAAAGTATAATTGTAAAACAGAAGTGCAACCATTTGAGCCTCGCTCGTGTTGTGTAATTGTCAGTTGCGTGGTCATCCTATTTCTTGTCACAGTTCATATATTTCTGGTTTGCAGGTTCATCTTGGTCTCGTGTAGTGTTGTCGGCTTCTAACCAAATCTTCAAAACCTGATTATCTCATAATGTTTGGCCCCTATATCGGTCAGGGTGAGGCTTACCTAGGTCAAACTTTGAGCCGTTTGATCATCATTTCATTTTTATTTTTAATTCTCTTTTTGGTTAGACGCAGAGATGAGAGAAATGAGTGCAATACTCAAGTGGACCAATGCCCAATTGACCTTGTTTTATCTCGACATATCATGGCCCAAATTGTCCAACCACGTCCCTTTTGCTAGTATCGGGCCAAACTACACCAACACTCTCCACTTTAAGAAATTTATACACAGAAAAAGAGTAATATGAATATGCTTACGCCGAGAATAGTTATTAGCACTACAATATAGAAATAGCTTTTAGCACTGCAAAGTTATCATACATTGTTTCCTTGTTTTTTTCTTTCTTTTATGGATAATACTAGACTACTCAAGGATCAGTATGAATTCCTACTCAAAACTTTGTGGCTGAGTCATAAAACTTCGTGCTTATAAGTGAAACCAGTAACCAGTCATATTATAAATCACTATGTAAGGATCATCTTTGTTTGGAAAAGAATTTACTTTTCATTGAATAAGAATTATTACAAGGCAGCTGTATATATATACACATCATTCACATGTGCCACTACTAACCTTAACTAACTAACAGCTGTACAACTGAACAAAGAAAACAAACAAAACAGATTTACATCCAACTAATTTTCTAAACATTATTCAGCTAAATCATTTACATAATTACTCTTAACATCCCCCCTCAAACTGAGCTGAGGAGATCGAAGTGAGAGTTTGGAGCGCAAGAATTGAAATCTGTCCTTGGGAAGAGCTTTAGTGCAGATATCAGCAAGTTGAAGTTGCGTGGATATGTAGTGAACAGAAATTTCTTTGGCTAAGACTTTTTCCCGAATGTAGTGGTAATCGATCTCAACGTGCTTGGTGCGAGCGTGAAACAATGGATTTTTGGCCAAGGACAGAGCAGAAATATTGTCACACCACAGTGTTGGACTAGTAGGAGAGTGATAACCAATATCAGTTAGCAGTTTGCAGATCCAGGTAAGCTCGGCAGCAGTGTTGGCAAGGGATCGATACTCTGCTTCAGTGGAAGAGCGAGCAACAGTTGGTTGCTTTTTAGCACGCCAACTGATAATGGATGATCCAAGAAATATGCAAAAACCTCCTGTGGATTTTCTGTCAAGAGAACACCCTGCCCAATCGGCATCGGAGAAGGCCGTAAGAGCTGGGGAAGTAGAGCTTTTGGGGAACCATAATCCCATATCAACAGAACCTTTTAGGTACCTGAAGATTCTTTTAACAGCTTGGAGATGAGATTGGCGAGGGCTGTGCATAAATTGGCAAACGAGATTCACAGCATAAGACAGGTCCGGCCGGGTCCAGGTGAGGTATTGAAGAGCTCCGACCAGAGATCTATATTCGGCAGAGTCTGTCAGTAAGGGTGAGGAATGATCGAGTTTGGATGTACTCAGGGGAGTGACACATGGTTTAGCACCATCCATATGGGCTTTCTTCAGCAAGTCAAGTATATATTTGGTTTGGGAGATGTAGATACCTTTGGATGATCGTTTTACTTCAATGCCAAGGAAGTAGTGAAGGGCTCCTAAATCCTTAATAGGAAATAGAGCACGAAGTTGATTGATCACATGAGTACAGGCAGAAGAAGATGGACCAGTGACAATTATGTCATCAACATAGACTAAGATAAAGACCATGGGATCAGATTTAACAAATAAAGAGTGATCGGACTGAGAGCCAGTGAAGCCCAAGGATGTTAAAGCACCATGGAGTTTCTCATACCAAGCTCGGGGAGCTTGTTTGAGGCCATACAAGGACTTCTTAAGATGGCAGATGTGCTGAGGGTGAATAGGATCTTCAAAGCCAGGTGGCTGATGCATGAACACTTGTTCTGTGAGGTTGCCATGTAAGAAGACATTGCTGACATCCAATTGATTTAAAAACCAGTCATATTGAGCTGCCAATGTGAGAAGGAGTCGGATAGTGACAGGTTTAGCAACTGGACTAAACGTTTCAGTATAGTCCAGACCCTCTTGCTGATGGAAACCCTTAGCCACTAGACGGGCCTTGTACCGATCAATTGTGCCATCATGTTTTCGTTTTATGCGAAAAACCCATTTGCAGCCCACTGTATTGCTGGATGAAGATGAAGGGACTAGAGACCAGGTGCCTGTTTGTTGGAGAGCAAGGAATTCATCCTTCATAGCTTGAACCCAGTGGGGATGTTTGGAGGCCTGAAGATAGGTGTTGGGAATATAATCAGGAGAAAGGTGAGAAGGGAGATGATGCTTAGTTGCAGTGAGTGCTTTGGGCTTAGAGATGCCTGATTTGGATCTGGTTTTCATGGGATGAATATTGTTTGTGGTAGTTATTGGCTCGGGATGAGGATGAGATGATGGTGAAGGTACACTGAGTGATGAAGGTAATACTTCTGAAACATGCTCAGGAAAGGTAGTCATGACTGCTGAAGTGGGTACTGCTGAAGGAAGCAGTTCTGAGGAAGTAGGTTGTGCATTTGAAGTAGGCACCGCTGAAGAATGCACTGCTGGAGGAGCAGGTTGTGCAATTGTAGTTGGAGAAAAAATTAATGGAGTTGGAATACATGAATGGAGCTGCACACTGGATGATGCTGTGAGAGAAGGAGCTGGATGAGCTTGCTTGTGACAGGGGAAGCTGGATTCATCAAATACAACATGGCGTGACACATAGATCCTGTTGGATTGAAGATCGAGACATTTGTAACCTTTGTGATTGAGACTGTACCAAAAAAAAAACGCACTGCTTGCTTTTAGGATCCAACTTTGATGAAGAGTAAGGCTGCAACCAGGGAAAACAACTACAACAAAATATTTTCAAGGTGTGATATGATGAAGATATGTGGAACAACAACTCCCACGGAGAAACCTTGGAAGCAGTAGGCATTCGATTGATTAAGTAGACTGCAGTGGCAAAAGCATGATCCCAATACAGGTGTGGAACTTGAGAGACTGTGAGTAAAGTTCTTGCTGTTTCAACTAAGTGTCGATGCTTGCGCTCAGAACAGCCATTTTGTTCTGGAGTGTGAGGGCAGCTTAGTTGGTGAGTAATACCATGAGCAGCAAGAAACTGAGATAATTGAGAGCTCAAATATTCACCACCAGAGTCAGATCTCAGAGTTAAAATTTTGGTGCACAACATGTTCTCAACGTGAGCTTTAAATTGCACAAAAATTTTGTAAACGTCAGATTTATATTGCATAGGAAAGAACCAACAATATTTTGTGAAATCGTCAACAAAAATGACATAGAAGCGATGATGATGTAAAGAAGAAACAGATGCTGGCCCCCAAACATCTGTATGAATGATTTCTAAAGGTTTCCTTGTGCGACATTGCACAGATACAAAAGGAAGCTTAGAGCTTTTACTGACTGCACAGCCATTACAGAAAGTGGTGTGTTTACTATCAGAAACAGAAATGCACAACTGAGATTGCAGCTTAGCTAGTATTTTTGTAGATATATGACCAAGCCTTTGATGCCAAACATGCTTTGAGGCATTAACTGTTGCAGCTAAGGCATGAGCTTGAGCAGGCAGAGAATCAGAGTTAGTAGCTTGGAGACGATAAAAGCCATTTCTCACTGGTCCTTTAAAGAGCATCTTCCCCGAAGAAATATCCTTCACAGTGTAGTGGAAGGGATAGAGATGCAGAGAACACCAATTTTCAATAAGAAATTGATTGGCAGACATCAAATTATGTTTTAAATCAGGAACATGTAACACATTGCTAAGCTTAAAATTGTAATGAGGAGTAGATAAGGAAGAAGATCCAGAGTGGAGAATGGGCAAACCTTTGCCATCTCCAATGTAAACTTGGTCTGGGCCTGTATATGTTTCTGGATTTTGAAGATTGGTATGCGAGTTGGTCATGTGAGTACTTGCTCCAGAATCAATAAGCCAAGTCGGAGAGGATGCATTTGTACCGGCAACCATAGCAGAGGGAGAAGAATGAGTGGAGAAATGGGGATTCATACGCTGAGGGCAATCAAATGCCTCATGACCAAATTGTTGACAGATTTGGCAGGGAACTTTCTTGCCAGGGATGAAATTAGAGCGACCACCACGATAATTCCTTGAATTTCCTTGACGATAGGAATACTGTCGAAAATTTCCTCGAAAATTGCCTCGATTCTGAAAATTCTTAGAATTAGATACAAAGCCTCGATTGTGAGAGGTATTGCGATCTACACCACGACCTTGAGAAAAATTAGCCTGGAGAGCCTGAGAATTCGGCGTGGGAAGAAGACCAACAGAGGAGTGGAAGGCCTGAAATGGCGAAGACGGAGCCATTTTCTTCCGATTAGTCAATTGGATCTCCTTACTGAGAAGAAGGCCATGGAGTTCATCAATGGTGGTGCAGCCAATGCGAAACTGAATTGCATCAACAAACGATTCATATTCCGGTGGAAGACCATGAAGAATGACTGAGATCAACTCAGAATCGTCAATCGGAGCGCCGGCGCGAGCAAGAGCATCAGCAATCTCTTCGATTTGTTGAAGAAATTGAGAGGCAGAAGAATCTCCCTTGGTGAGACAGCGAAGACGAGATCGGAGCTCGTGAATGTGCGATTGAGATGCAGTTGCAAGTCTTGATTCCAGTTTCGCCCATAGTTCTCTCGAAGAATTGATTCCAACAGTGTAAGGAATCAAAGAATCATAAAGTGTGGAGTTGAGCCAGATAAGAATGTTCTGATCATTCTCGAACCAGTTGATATATGCCGGATTCACAGATCGATTTCCAGAGGGATCTGTAAGAAATTGAGGCGGCGGAGGAACGGAGCCATCGACTATACCAGAAAGATTGTAGCGACGGAAGATCGGAGCAAATAATGCACTCCAGGTGAGGTAATTCGTTGTGGTCAACTTGATTGGTACCAGAGATCCAATATTTTGGATGGTAAGAGAGGTTGTGGAGAGACGAGAACCGGAATCGGCAGTCGGAGAAGGATGAGCTTGAGAATCAGAGGCAGACGAGGGAGAATCAGAAGCCGCCATGGGAGAAAACAAGGAAAATTAGGGTTTTGGGTGCAAGAAGCTTGAAGAAAATGGAATCTTAATGACGAAGTTTTGGGAAAGGAGGAGCAACGGAAGGAACGGATCCAGTCGCTAGACAGAGGCGATTGATACCATGTTTGGAAAAGAATTTACTTTTCATTGAATAAGAATTATTACAAGGCAGCTGTATATATATACACATCATTCACATGTGCCACTACTAACCTTAACTAACTAACAACTGTACAACTGAACAAAGAAAACAAACAAAACAGATTTACATCCAACTAATTCTCTAAACATTATTCAGCTAAATCATTTACATAATTACTCTTAACAATCTTTGCAAACAAAAAAAAATCAATAAAACTAAGAACATTTAGCATTAAACTATAGTAAATAGATAGACGATTCATTTCTTTTGGTTAATAAACTAAACTAGTTTTTTAAAAATGTATTATTATTAAAGAGAGGGGACCCACCCCTAATTTTTGAGCTCTCTTGTTATTTGTATTGTTCATTGCAAGTTCTTTACGACGCCGTATGAGCAGCCTTCTTCTAGCGCGGGTAGCGGCTCACGAAGCACTGCAAGTACAGAGAATACTAGTCCGCTACTTCCAGAGAGACTTTGAGTGCGAAAGAGATGGAGGAATTGAGGAAACTGGAAGATGTCCAGAGAATGCTGACGTTTTTACAATCTCGAGGCCTTCTAACGACGTCGTCGCATGACGACTCGAGTTCCTTTCTCGCCAAGCTCATCCTCTTCCTGGTACTCTTCCAACTTTTGTTCCTTCCAACATTTTTAATTTTCAAGTTTTAAATTCAATTATTCACCTTTAGTTTTTAATATAATTGTTTTCTTAGTTTTATTAATTTTGTGATTAATTTTATTTTATTTTTGGAAATGGTATGGCAAAGGTACAACCATGTGGAGAGCTTGATTTGGGGAAAAAGTGCAGTTTGGTTTCAGAATATATGCCAAAGGTAAGCACTGTATTATGATTATCTGATTTTGTTTAATTTTTGGATATCATCAGAAATAGGGTGTGCTTATTTTACTTGTTTCACAGATTTCTGCTGCATTTCTTGAGGAAGCATCCAAATGCATTACCGGCGAAGGTAAACACCCCCGTACTTTGTGCATTCGACACTTAATTGATTTCCGTTGCGTTAATAGGATCCGATATTTTAAAAGATAGTCTGATTATTGGAGTAGGTTAATGGGTTCATTAGGTGCGCGTGCTCAACATTATTTCGTGCTGGTTTGGTTTTGCCAAGATAGGGTTTACACTTTTTGTACATTTATGTTTCTGAAAGGTGTAATTGGGAAAGGAACGCGTGGATAGAATTACCATTCTCCCTGTGTTGCATTTTTACGAGGTTTTGAGTATTAGCATTGTGAGTGCAATCGTAAGTGTGAATATGTGATCTTTGTATTCTTGATTTTGGTTCCACCTAAGTTACGTTGTCTTATGACCTTTCAGTCTTCTTCTTGATGCTCATTCTCTATGAGCTGATTTGCCTAATTTTGTTTGGGACAAGTATATACAAGTTTCTTCACGTATTGCAATAGCTTTGGCAAAAAAAAAAAAAAAAAAAAAAAGAAAAACAATATAGTATGATCCATGCTTTTGCATTTTTGCAGGCCATGGAGAAAATTGTGAAAATGCTTTGCAGTTTGACTGTGGCCATAAGCTGGAGTCTAGTTCATTGCACACTGATTTTGAAGAGATGGCTATGGTTGGACTGGACGCAATGCAACGAGCAAATTCTACCCTTGAAGATTTTGTAAGCAGGCTTTGTTGTTGAAGATAGATCCTACATTATATATATATATATATATATATATTATATGTATTATATGTATTTATATATGTATGTGTTGGATTAGGCAATATTTTATGCAATGAATATTAATTAGTGAGCACTGAGTTGTAGGATGAAGGAATGACTAATTGCAGATTTCTTAGTAGTAAAGCTAACATGTCAAGCTTACCAATCCCAATCTTCAATTTTTACTTTCTGTATCAAATTTTTACTGGGCAATTTGGTTGCCCATGGAGAATGCAGATTATATGTATATCTGATAGTATTATATGCATATCTTATATTTTATCTAAGTTTTTGAAGGTAAAGTCATCTAGAAACTTAGATCAACAACCTCATTTACCACCTTTTTTTTTATAAGAAAATTAAATGTTTCTTAAAGTTTGATACAATTTTCAAAGGATGCAATAATTTCGTGTGCTCCCTTCATAAGTTTCTGATATATCACTTAACCCATAATTGAACATTATGTATATCTTGCTATTTATGTCTCTGAAAAGCTGATACAGTAGTCAGATTTTGCAGCAGTATAGTTGTATGCTACCGGTTATCGTTCCCCCTACATACAATTGTATGCCTTCTGGCAAAAATTCACCATCAATGTGTGTCAATTGTCAACTATAAAATAATTTGGTCAGGTGGTGTTGTAATCTTGAACTCTTTTTTTTCAGTGCAGATCTTATTTTATGTTCCATGGAATGGATATAAACAAACCACAGTCAATATTCCAATATCTACCTATGCTTTCATTCACAGAAAGTTACATTTATCAGGTAGTAATCACAGTTGTGCAATGAAATTCCGTGTTATTTTTTTCCCTTTTTCTTTACGAGCAAAAGGTTCTCTTTGTTCTGTTCTTGTTTTTTCCCAAAAGGGGAAGTGATGAATCAAAGCATCTTCCAGAATGGTTTTGTTATTGAACTTGTCGGACGTTCTTCTTGTTCGTAATGTTTTGAAACAAAAAAGGACTACTTTGAAAATAGTGATTGTTTTTATTTTTATTTTTTTAAGAAATTCCAACCTTGATTTATTCGTTGTGCAACGGTATGATGAATAGAGCTGTCACCACTTGATCTCTGGTTGTTGAGTTTTATATTCCTTCCCTTTTGTTGCTTTCTCTTACCATCATGGTTTCATTATTACAGCTTGATGCTTTGAATGAGAAGACACTTCATGCAGCAAGCAGTGAATTGACCATTTCAGAAAGAGGAACTGAGGCGGTAGTGCTAACTGCTAAGAACTTGGGAGAAGTAATCACAAAATTATTTTAGCTAAGTAACTTTTACTTGACCAAATATCTTTTGGGATGCAGGAAGGTCGGTGGCTAATTGCTCGGTGTGCAAGTGCATTTAAAGGTGCGCCATTCAGACCACTGTCATGTGTACTTGAATGTCATGGCCTTTTGACAAAGAGGTACTGCATCGTGCTTTCTGATTTTATTCTTTTCTTGGGGGAAGATAAAAGAACTCTGAACTTATCTTGTTTGTTGCACTTCCGTTTAATGGAATCAGGATGCAAGATGAGTTTAAATCTGGAGAAGAGTATTGGGCGCTGGAAAGAAAGCTTTGTTATGCACTGATGAATAAAATGGAGGTACGGATATTATCCGGTGTTATTATTTTTTTTAATTTTGTTGATTTCAACATGTTTTTAGAAATGCTTATCAGAACTTGGTGCAGAAATTTCTTGTAAAAAAACACAAACTGTGCATTCGTTACGTGTAGGTTATGTAATGTTATGACAGTGCAAAAGGTTGTTGAACCACTAATCTAGGGTGGATAATTTTAGCAGGTAACTCATTTCAAAGTAACATAGAATAGGACTTTTACTCTTAAATGATGTATAACAGGTCTCCTTGGTTTCAAAAATAACATATAGCAATAAGAAGAAACTGAAAGAGAGAACCAAGGGAGATGTGCCTATGAACATACCTGCTTTGAGAAAATAGTCTTGTTTAATTTGCATCGACAAGCAAGGCAATGCAGCACCACGTAATTTTAAATATATCTATGTTTTTCTAACTCTAAATTAATACGGCAAAACTTTTCCATTCTCAGCCACCTATCTCAACAGTGTCTGTGATTCAGTAGTTTTATGAAGTTAAATATAACTTATATTATTTTAGTTTATTGGCTTAATAAGTAGCTGACTTGACAAATCCAAACCTTGGATTGTCCTGTACAAAGACCCAATTGTTTCAAGTACCAACCTCCTGCATCTTGTTGCCACTGCAAAAGTCACTAAGTTGATATAACTACAGATTGTACTTCTCTTGTTTAATTTTCACTTTTAATTTGAGGTATTGAGGGTTTACTGGTTATAAATTTTGTACTCGTAGAAACTCATTTTAGGTTCATTCAATTTATAGGAATTATATAGCAGTGAAGCATAGGCATGTTCAAGGTTTCATTTTTAAGCTGATGATAAAAATTGGAATGCAGATAGTTGTTGAAGATGTCGTAAGGGCAATTCATCTGAAATCCTTTGATTATCGTGTGCTGAATCTTTTACTGTACCAGATGAGGGGTGAAGAGGTATAGTAGCTTGTATATTTGTATCCATTTTCAGAGTGAATAACCTCATACTGATTTTAGATTGCTTTTCTTTGTATATATCTGTGTTTACATGTAGCGTATGCATATTTATGTATCTGTGTGTCCATGTCAATTTCGTTGATGACATCTAAATTGTTCATAAATAAATATTTTCACCGTATGTCATTCTTAAATTGAACAAAATTGTGGCATGGATATTTTTCCCCGTATTGAGGCGTAAGATCATAGGACTTGATTTGTCTTTTGAATTTTGATAAACAGATGAATTCATGTTATCTTTACAATGTTATGTCAATTCAATTAGATGTTCTTAAGCCTCTGTTTGTAAAAAGAACAAAATGGAAAAGAAGGAATAAATTTTCAGTTTTTCATTTCCAACAGTTTAGCTTCTCAAAGATTTATCAAATCTATCAATAATAAAATCAAATAAAAGGTAGTAAAAATACCCCCACCACGGCCACCACCACACACACAAACACATCACTCTTGTGCCAAAGTGGCCCCAAACCTTTAATTGCTGTTATTTTGTCTGTTTGGTGTAGCTTATTCTTTTGGCCTCACCTATGTTTAACACGCATATTTCGTTTGGTTAACTGTGTTCTCCTTTGAATCTGTAATTAAGGTTGATGAGCTGCATATGGAATTTTTATCAATCTCAGAGTTCCTAGTTGAGGTAGCTGATGATCTGTGAGTACCCTTCATGCTTTTGTTTTATTTTTCAGTCGACTGTCCTAATACATCTTATAGGTCTAAGTGGTCATTATTTCCCCTTATAGCGTGATTAATGTTTGAGTTCCATTCCATTTGTAACTCCATGTAGGTGGAATATTTTCTTGTCCTAGACTGTATCTTTGTTACGTTGCATTTGTTAAATACCTGTGAAGCTTCTTGAAACTTATGCATGAACATATTCCTACGTGTGTTTCTATGTCCTGTCTCTCGAGGAATACTAAGTGCTCTGCTACTTGACATCTACCTTTATCTGTTATTAGCGGACAACTAATGTTATTATAACTGGTAAATTTTTTGCTGCAAGCACATCATCAGTATCATTTGCCATTGAGTTGACAGGATGATGTTGCAGGTTTGACTATGAGGTGAGCTCTTTAATTTGCAAGAGTTTATAACTGTTAAGTATCCTGCCCCTTTTATTTTTCCGGTTATAGTTATCCCCTCCCATTTTTATTTGTCCTTATTGGTTCCTCATGCAGGAGGATGTAATAGAAAATAGTTTCAATATATTGCGCATGTTTGTCAAAATGTATGGAGCTTCTGCACCAACTGTGCTGGTGAGTTTGCCAAGCGTTTCATTTTCGCACTGTTTTCTTTATTTCGTAAATGAAACGATTTCTTTCTTTTTCTCTTCTTGGTTTGTGTGCGTGCTGGGGGATTTTTTTTTGGAGGGGGGGGGGGATTGGAGATTGAACAACCATACCGAGCAATACCACAGCTTCAGACCACCTGAGCTGAGGCTCTTGGTTTCTTATAATGCATCTGTACCTCTGATCTCAGTAAAAGTATACACTAAAAAAAGGATTCAGTTCAATCAACTCGGTCAATGATTGCAACTTTTCTTAGGCGCTGAGCTATGCATGGACACCTATCGACCTTCGTTTTGGCCGATTCACTTTGAGTACAAGAAGAGGAACTTAGGTAACCTTGCGATTATCTATCTAAGAAGAGGTCCGAAGGAGCACAAAAAACAAATGAAGGGACTTACCCTATTCTATACAGTTAGGAAAGACCCCGACTCGGTATTGTTAAAAAAAATCCAGAGAAATCAGAACCAAGTCAAGTTGATATGGGTCAGATCCTTAGAGATATCAATGGAGAACTACAAATCCAATGACTTTTATCAAGGCTAACATTTATTAGTAAGCCTTCTTGTTTTTTAATCGATCTTCGGTATTCTTACACATACAGCAGCAGCCTTAGATGTATAAGCTTTAATTCCGGTAGACTGAGAGAATGATAGAAAGGTTTTATATGGTTGGTTCTTGGCACAATGTTGTTGCTATATCGTTTAGCTTTAATATCTTCCTGTCATGATGTTAAGCTTCTACTTAAATTGGAGTTTTGTCAAATTCGAAACAAATCTGACAGCAGTCTTTATTTTTTCCTCTCACAAACACCTACCATTATTTACTGCTTCAGGCAAAATATATAGTTGAGGCTGAAGAGAAGTACAACAAGTTACTGAAACGGCTCGATCCACAGCTGTCCTTGAATTACCAGAGAAGATGTGTAGAAGCAACTAAAGAGGGTAGCTTTTCTACCGTCTAATTTTACCACATGTGAAACTGCATCCTCGTTTGTTTTCTGTCAGGTTTCATTGATCGTTGTGAAATTTGAAATTCTTAGGAGGGAGTGCGTCTGCACATCCACTCGGAGCATGGAGTATACCACCTCTAATACTAGACGAGGAATTTTATCGATCCAGTCTATTAGATCAGAGATAAGAAATTGTAAAACCAGTCTGGATTTTGGTTCAGTGTCAGCATTACAGGTTTTCCTCTGTTTTGTTATGCAAATTTTGCTTCTTTGTTTCGTCGTTTTTTCAGTTTCCTTCCACTGAAACTACATTTGCTCAACTGGTTTTCTGCTTTGTAGATATTTGAACAAAAAAGAGTGCTTGACGTAAAAGTGGCTTACCGTTGGAACTCGGATCTGCTGCAATCTTTAGTACCTACCTAATCTGAGCTACATGGTGGAAAATAGTACTATATGCAAGAGATTGGGTTTTCTATTTTTCTAGGTTGTTAAATTAGAAAGATAATCGCCTGGAAATGTTCAATTGGTATATCACCTTGTGTCTCTCTCTTTCATCACGTGGTCATACAACAATACAATCGATTGCAAGGAAGATTCTCTTCAACGGCGGTGATGCCACTTCTATCTTATATGGAAATTGTTGTCACCGTTTTGCGTTTGAATAATTCCAAAGTAGTTGAGATTGGTGCTTGGAACTCAAAGGCTAGGGTGGGTGGTTTTGGGTGGGTGTTAAGAGACTTTGCTGGGATCTTAAAGCGAGCTGGGGGTGTGGGACCATTGTTGCTGAGGCTGCTGCCGTGAGGCCAGCACTGCTGTTTTGCAGAAATTGCGGCCGCACAAAGGTGGAGGTGGAGTCCCACTCCCAATCGTTGATTCGTATGATTAATAGACAAATGCGCCGGGATGCAATACTAGGAGTGCTGTTTGATATTGATTCTTTAGCTATGCATTTTGATTTTGTTAAGTTCGGTGCCGCTCTGCGGGAAGGTAATTTTGCTACTCACAAGGTGGCTTCGTTTGCTACCAAGCATGGTGGCGAGTTCCTTTGGGATGAAATTGGCCCAGATTTTTTATTTAATATTCTTGCAACTGATGTAAACCTTGTCATTCAACTTTAATAAAGTTCTATCTTTTTTGCAAGATAAATATAATGAGCAAATTCATACCAAGTTACCAACGACTCTCAATAATAGGTGATATTTGTTAGTTTGACCAAATTTTTTTATATTTTTTGAACAAACGATATTATGTACACTAAGAGAAATGATGGACTTAGCTTCACAATGAGCTAGTAATAATGTGGTTCAAATTCTCCTTTGGGCTAGCAACAATGGGCTTATTTGTCAGTTTGACCACTTTAATTTTAGAAAATGAAATGTCCATTTATCAATACTTAGTTGAGGAAAATTGTTTTTATAAATATGTTAAAAAATGAAATGTCCATAAAAATGTGAGAAGAGAAATGAAGGGTGAAAAAACTGATAGTGGGAGGAATGTAGAAAACATGACCCAAATGGTAAACAAAATGGGATTTGGATCCCATCCAAATTCTCCCATTATGTCTATTTATCGTATATTCTGTGATCAGAAATTATTTTATTTAAAACTAAACACAAACAGTACTTAACGATTTCTACCCACACACGATGTACAATAAACGGATAGGAGGTGGGGATTCCTAGGATCCTCACAAAGAGAATCCGAAGAGAATCCTCATCCCACAAAATGAACACAAATAAAAGTATTGACTACAATACTTACAAGTATTTAATACAATCATTATATGACGGTCAAATTTATTCATGTGAACACACATATATATTCGACAAAACAAAGCCTACAAAGCTTCACATAGTTCACATGCATTGATATACAAAGATAGTACAACACCGAGTACAACATGGTTACAGAAACACATGGAAGTTTCACGCCGATTATTAGTAGGAAAAACATTACTTACACCAGGTTAAACCCCTAACCTCCTCCAAAACTCCATCAAAACACTCCATCAAGAAAATTCATGGAGATAGGGGCCAATCGAACCCACCATTATCGAGATAAAAACCATCATAGAACCTCATTTCTACATCCTCCATACTAAGGTCGTCTTCCCAAGCCTCATCTAACATCTCTTCGTCAAAATCATCATCCATTACATCCCATGCTAAGTAGCCAGAAGAAACTGAGTAATTTGAACAATCATCCCAGCCTGCATTGTCGGAACCTGGTCCCACCAGCTTCAGCCCCGAGAATTTCTTGACAAACTTTTCATCAAGTTTCACACTATAGCACCCTCGCACATCTAATAACTGGAGCTCAGGGCAGTTCAAGAGTATCTGATGCACAGCTTCTGTACTAACATGCAGACAGAGTATCTCAAGGTGCTTGAGTTTTGGCATTGTGGCCGCTATTGCAAGGGCCTCGTCATCTTGAGAAACCTTGTCAAGTACCTCCCATCCGTACATGCATCTCTGCAACTTTCTGAGATGTCTACAATGCTTTCCAAATGCCTCAAGTGCAGGGCCTCCAATAGTTTTGCAGTAGCTTACATCCAAGAAAGTTATGGAAGAGAGCCTTGCAGCAACCTGTTCCACTATGGAATCACTTATTTCACTTCTTGGCAGCTGCAGTGTCCGAAGAGATTTGGCACTAGCAAACAGAATTATTATTTTTTCATTTAAAAAATATACCGAAGAAATAAAATATAACAAAGATGAACACATCAACATATTATCAGTTTAAACTACAAGAATATGATAGTTAGCCAAATATTATGCTGAAGAACGTAAGAAATTAAAATGATATACTGACATCATGCAAAGGTTGAAGGAAATTGCAACAAGTAACACTGAGTATTCCAAAAAAAAAAACAGGTAAATCATGATTAAGAAAACAAATGGGAAAGTTAACTCAGTTTAGATGGTTGTAACTTCCTGATTTAGTAGATTACACAGGTTGCTCAACAATTAACCTCGAGGTTGGCTACTAAATAACCTATATAAAAACTATCGGTACACTTTTTCATGCATGAACTTGTAGCATGTAATATATAAGTGAGGTGTAGTGCAGTGTGCGAGAAGGCCTTTTAAGAGTTCTTGAGGCAAGGTGTGGTTATGAGGTGTTCCCATTTAAGCATACAAGGTGTTTTTCGTGGTGATCTTCAGCTATATTATTATAATGACATTTGAATTCGTATTGCGAATATCATCTTGGAACAATCTAAGTTATGGTCCATCCTAAATTCTCTCTTTGAATAGGAGATCAGTAAAATATTTAAACAGTCTCGAGGGTATCCAATGGAAACCCCATATGCCTGTTATTGAAGCAATAGAGAATTTGGGTTTCAAATTAGGATTGATAAACCTTAAATTCAAAGTTAACCATAATCTTTAGTTGCTAAATTATAGAAACGTTATGATATTAATACTTCATGCTTTAAGTTTAGAACTGCTAAGAACAAATAAAAAAATGATCAAACAAATATATAAATTAAACAAATTGACAATTTAAACCAACCAATAATATAATTTAACATGAAAGCATAAGCCAAACAGTTTATACTGGCACCTGAGATAAGTTAATCATAAAAATGAGTTAGAACGACAGCTCCCAAGAATAACTATCAATCTTTCAAGTTTCCATCATAAGGGACAAGTGATGGCAACAAAACAGGAAATGTCTAGCACTGGGTACCATCATTGATTTGATCCTATAAAACAGAGCATATATGCTCTAACCTACCTAATCCATCTCGGCCCGTTTATGATTAAATTTTGACCTCTAGGTAGAAAAGTACGCTTAAGTCAACTCGGTTTAATCTTCTGATCCCAAAGGGCAATCTCTGGAACCTCCATGCCAAGAGCCTTATGAAGCTAACATCCCAGATTTAATTTTATCAATATTGGATTGCCGTCTATTTCAAGCTGTTATAAGCCAAACGTCACGGAAAGTAAACTGAATTTTACAAGCTCTAAACTTAAAGCATGAAGTTTCAATATCATAACATTTTTCTTACATAATTTAGCAACTGAAGATCATGGTTAACTTTGAATTTAAGATTTAGCAATCCTAATTCGAAACCCGAATTCTCTATTTGCTTCAATAAGAGGTGGAGGGGGTTTCCCTTGGACATCCTTGAGATTGTTTAAATATTCTACTGATCTCCTCTACGAAGAGAGGACTTAAGGGGTCTCCATTGGCTATCAACTCATAGATAACTGTCATTCCCTTGCTAGTTGTAGAATCAAATTCCAAAGTTTCCCAAAAAAGAGATTTTGCATGATAGAACACTGAATAATATGTCACATCTTGCTTTGAAATGGACAAGAAAATTCTTTCTAATGGCTACAACATCATGTCTTTTATTTTTATTTTTATTCTTTTGAGACATTTTCCATCAAATTTCTACATTATATTTTTCAGCAAGTAAATCTGAATCCAAAAGATGGATACTCATCCATTGAAACATCTAAAACATCGTTACTAAAAAAACACATAATACAAATGCATACAAGCAAGCAAGGCCTGATGTTAACACTACAACACACCAGCATACAGACATGGGAGACCCCTCAATTTTACATCAGACCTCAAGCATTTTGGAATGCCTTCTCAAATAGTTGGTTACTCACTAAATTATACCTCACTTTTACACAGCACTCACTACTCATATGAAACACAATGGTGCATCAGCTCCTATATAAAAACCAGGAGATTGATCACCAGTCCACCTTTAGAAGCTGCATGTCTTCTAAACTGCGGACTTTTCAGTTGTATCCAAACATTGAGGTGAAGAACTACTCCCAACCACATAATTTTTTACTCCATCACATGCCTATTTATGTGGCATATCACTCACACCAACCCCACGCATAAGCTACACATACTGGGAAACAGATGGAAATACAACGTTGTGTTCCACATCATGGAGTAAATAAAAGGGTTAATTTGGAATTTGGGAATTGAAGGATTTAAAAGCGGATTTGTATTTGCGTGTAAGGCAATATTAGTTTTAAAAAACTATAAACGTAGTAGATAACATTTATTTGAAATAACTTGAGACGATATGTTCAAAATGAATTCAGATTAATACGATCAATCATTTAAAACCATGTATTCTTCTTTTTATTCTCATACAAATAAACATTAATGTATTTGTGATATACTAAACCATATACTTTAAGCAATTAAACCATATTCTTCTTATACAATCAAGCAATTAAACCATATACTATAAGCATTAACTAAATCCCTATATCTGAAATCAAGCATCCCAAACGCACCCTTAAAATAATTCTGAGAGAGAGAGAAGTGGTGATGACGAATTCTAACATATACAATCAAGCAATTTAACTATATAATATAGTCACTATACTAAAATTGATCCGAAAAATGGAAACTAAGAGCTGTATTGATAATGTAAGTTTGTACTACTTACTGATCAGCAATAAAGGAGAAAGTCTGGTCATTGGGAAGGCCAGCAACGCAGAGCTTTCGGAGCGAACCCGAGCTTCTTATGACCAGCATTTGCAGCATTCGCGTAATGGTCTCTGGCGGACGAAATTTGCTCCATTCCGCAATGTCTATCTCCTGCCAGCAATAAGGTCCAGACACTGCTCTTCCCCATGACTTGCACACCCTTGGGATTACAGTGAGTGTCTCTTGAAGGGTTAGATTCCTAAATATTAGCCCAAGTGCATCAGGTATGAGCTCGTCCCATCGCCGAAATTCACCGTCCTCCTCCATTTAATTCCTTTCTTGCAATAACAAAAACAAAGGGTTAATTTGAAGCAACTAACAAAACCCAAATCTCCTTATGCATTAACATATCCATGCCAAAATTAGACAAACCCAACACCATAAAACTAAAAGAAATTGTGATTTCAACACCTACCATGCCATGGAAAAGGCCAAGTAAGAAACCCTAAAGGAAAATTCAAACAATTTATTCAACAAGTGCGTATAAAATGGTTGGATGAAAGTAAAAGAATTAGGAAATTCACAAAGAAAAAGGAAGAGAACGAACCAATAAAATGAACAAATAAAATTAAATAACAAGAAATCAGAAGAATACAAGGTTATCGGAGTTCTTGGATCTCCAAGGACGCAAGTTCATCCGCCTTTGAGGACTCAGATCAAATCATCAAAGGGTTTGGGAGTCAGAGTCAGACACAGAGAAGCTTTTACGGCTAGAATTAATTATTGAGCGTCTGAGATAGAAATACAAAAATGGATTCGTTTCCCATAAAAACTTTTTTTTAATATAAAATATAAAATAACTGTTTAACCACAAGAGTTCTGAAATTTATCAAAATCCTTAGTTTGGTACTTCAATTAAAATTGATCAATGTCGTTTTTGAAATTTAGTGTAACAAATCAATCTCATTCTTTCACTAAAATTATAATTTCAAAATATAACACAAACGATATTTTTACTCTAAATCACACGGATTGAAGTAATTATCTAAACTGGAACACAAAAGATTGAAGAGAAAGACTACCCGACCGAATTCACTGTTGGAAAAAAATAAATTAAAATATTAAACAATTAAAAACTTAAAAGTAACAAGTCAACTGTTATAAAACCAATGAAAAAGAATAGACAAAAAGCAAGTGGCATTTTACCACAGTAGTAGAAAAATGTTGAGTTCTTACATGATGACGTGAGTTCAAACTTTGTCGGTGACTAATCTAACATCTAATTTAACAAAATTTATCGTTTGACAAAAAGAAGAAAAAATATTGAGAAAAAAGGACATGATATTGAATACTAGCATTTACAACATATAGGTAAGTTACAAACACCAACAACGAAGATTTAGTGCAAACGTTGCATAAAAGTCAGTAGGAAGAGTTGTATGGTGGTCCTCCACCAACTCATGAATTTGTAACAACGACCAGTATATTGGGTTAGCATTATTTATGGAAACGTAATAAATATTCTCATTTAAATTACAAAAATGATGTTTTTATTATCTATTTGTACGATCGTCTGTACAATCTTTTTAAAAGAGATGAGATCCACATGTATTGGTGGGACCTACCTTCATTACAGAGATGATATAAGTAATAGTACAACTAGATAGTAAGTGTAATATTACTCTTTAAATTAGGCCTACCTATTACTAAACATAGGTTATGAGTTTTAGTTAAGATTGTCAAGTCTAATAAAGTCTACATACTGTATTATTGGACCACAAGTTAAAACTTTGATTGAATTATTGGATCACAAGTTAAGGCTTCATCTGAAGTTATGGCTTTGGCATGGGCTCGGCGGCAACTTCCACCCTCGTTCTCCTTTCTCTTTCTCTACTTTTTCTCCATTCTTCTGTTTCACTCCTCCGAGGTTTATTTTTCAAGTTTTCATGGCAAGTTTTTAAGGAGAGTTGATTTTCACACACTTTTTAGCTTTTCATACATCATTCTCTATATCTAGCTATTAGATTGAATAAATCAAACGAAATCAATTGGCGTAAATTAAAATAAGTGTAAAAGGAGGCAATCGGTGTGTGTTTATCATTTCTCATTCATAACTTTCTCACATTCACCCCCATCTCCTCATCCTCTTTCATCTTCGTTTCTTTTTCTTTTTTTTTAACCATATCACCTTCGGTTGATTTTCTAACTCTAGCTATGCATGCAAATTGTTATGAGGGGTTATGTCAAGTTAGCGACTTGGTTGTCATGGGAGTTTGAGTTGTGTTTGGCTATTTCGGTATTATCTATTTTCATGGCAGTGTCCACTTCGTGGTTGACATTGACGACAGTGTGGATGCAAATTTCGTCCAAGGTTGAATTGTCAAACTCCATCTACTAAACAAGAAACGCCGTTAGCCTTATTGACTCAAATAAAATGGTGTCTGCCAAAGGAACTATAACAGAGAAAATTTTGAGCAATAAGTGGTGATTATTGATTTCCTTGTTGGACTTGGCTATTTATAGGAGTGAACCCTCACAGGCAGCTGAAGGGGAGGGCACATGCCATACTTATAAGCAGATCGCTATGTTCTGCTAGAGTGATGTAGACAAGTCTCCGCATGCACCTTACGAATGGTCCCAAAGGTCTCTGGTTAATAATTGCTCAGTAGCGCCCAAGGTTTTAAAAGATGCTAGGCGCTAGTCGGGCGGTGAGATAGGGCCTAGCGCCTAGACGGCTAGATGGGCGCTTAGGCGGACTAGACAGATTTAAATAAATCCATTATATTTCATGTAAATAAGTGTCTATTTATACTTAAAATATATATAATTTCATCATAAACTACAAAATAGAATGACACATATATTATGAATTATTAGAACATAATGAAAACATGGGGAACAAGCATATAATGTGTGCTCATTGAAGTATTCAACAAGTTTCTTACAATTTATTGAAAAAAATAAAATGCAAAATGAAAGTTATCTATTTTTTATGCCTAAGTGAGTCGCAACCTAGGCGGGTTTGGGCGGGCTAGGCGAGTGCCTAGGTGGTCTAGGCGGGTGCCTCAGCAGGTATAGGGGCCCTTTCTTAATTTTCAAATGCCTAGGCATTAATCGAGGCGGTGGCCAGTCGCCTAACGCCTAGGCGGCTAGACAGGGGTTTTTAGAACAATGGTAGCGCCGGACACCCAAGTGAAGACTTCGAAAAGTCGGCTTCCTGCCACCTTGGACTTGGAATGCCATGGTAGCAAGACATATCATGGGCCCAGAAGGCTCTTTGATACGTAACTGACCTGAAGGCCCAATACCTATAGGGCATGTAGATGTCAGGCCCTTTGTAGTACCTATGGTCTACTTACGACATCAAAGGACAAAACCAAACTGTCATATTGAGCTTAAAGTCTATGTGTCATTCTCCTATTATATTTTGCTAATTTATGTCTCCTTAGACAACTCGTCATGTCAATAAGTGGGTTCTTTTCATTATTGGTAGGGTTTAGTTTTTTAGTTCGACTTTTTATGAGTTTGAATAAGTTGCAGTAATTCTTTATGAGTTATGTCGAGACCACTTTCGAATAATGCCAACACTTCATGTTAAGTGCTATTGAGATATGCTGAATATCGCAATGCTCTTCAATCTCAATCATGTTACCAAAATAATTTAACAAAATTTGAGGGTATTTTTGTCATTTTGATCTTATTTAACTGATATTTTTCACTAAATGACCAAAATGATTTACATTGGACAAACTTAGGGATCATTTTTATCAATTTTAAATCTTAGAGACCAAAGTGACCATTTTGGCTAAAAGGCCTTATAAATATTAAAGGTTTTGATCAAGATTCACATTCAGGAGTCATTCTGCGGGCATAATCATAGTGAACATAAAAACTTCTATTAACAGGTAGTGCATTGAATTGCCCCGGTGATTAGAGTATTTAACTTTAGCTCAATATGTTTCAAGTTTAAATTCATTTTATCTTTTAGTATAACTTAGATTAACAATACTATTTGTAATAAAATAAAGAGTTCAAAACTTCTTAAAATGGAGACTGCTTTGTGGTATTACTAATTCATTCTTTCATACATTGACATTCATCATTCTTTCATACTAGACATATAAGCTCCATCATTCACTCATATTATAACACTTGAACGATCGCAATACATGATTACATGAGAATTTCTCTTTTAGAGCACTTCCAATGTAGAAAGGCCCCTTTGGGCAATAGGCAACTCAATCCCCTTAAATGAACAATAACTGCCTGCAATGTACAGTAACTGCTTAAGTGTATCTCCACCCCTGAACTGAATAGTGTCACAGCCCGTCCCGAATTATTATTATCGGTGATGTAAAATGACGGTTTTATCCTTGGACGTTAAATGATGTGGGTGAGTTATTATTGGGTTAAATTGTTTTAGATTGGTGACCCAATTAGAACTAAGACTTTTCTTAGTGTTGATTGGTGGCTTTTGGACCACACACACACCCATCTTTTTCTCTCTCATTCCCATGCTTTCTCTCTCGCAGACTCTCACTCTCTCTCTCCCTTCTTCGTACGGACCAACCCAGAAACCCTCTCAAACCTTGTAGATCGAAAGTTTTAAGATCACCATTGTGTTCGTAAGGACCATAAGAGTTCAAAGGTACCATTTTCAGGTAAGGAAACCCTCGAAAACCCGTGAAAATCCTAGCTCCGATTTGAGGTACTATTCATGTGGACGTAAAATCTTGTGTTTCAAGGAATTTTAAGGACACAAGGAGCTTTAGGAGGTCTTCACGAGGCTTGGAGTAGTTCGTTGGAAGAAATTGGACATCGGGATAGCTAGTTTCGAAGTTGGCCGGTTTTCTCAAATTTCTCCGGCAAGAATTCGTGGGTTACAGGTCCTAAAATAGGTATAACGTCATTCCTCTCATCTCCAGCTTTCCAATGGTGCAAATGTCATAGAAAATGGTGAAGAAATGAGTGAGAAAATAAGATTTTTTGAAATCCCCAGTTTCCGGCGACGGCGACGGTTGCCGGGGATTTAGGAAGAAGACGACGGAATATTTTGTCAATTCTGACGCCGTCAGTTAGAGTTAACAGTTACCGTTGGGTTTTAACGGAATATTCCTAACGGCAGTTAGAGAATCCGTCATTATTCCCTGCGCGTGGCTGCGCGTGTTGCAGTGCACTCGCCGGCGCGTTGCGGTGCGTGAGGGGTCAGAAAAATATTCTAAAAATTTGGGAATGATCCTGAGGTTGTGTAGGTCACTGTGGTATATTCAAATACCAAAATTGAGCCTTGTATGAGAAGTTATTAGCTAGTTTTGCCTATGTGCTTTAAATAACGTTTTTATAGTTAATTCGCATATAGGTGAGACTTATCCTGAGGACGAGCGTGTTCAAGGGCGACTCGGGGACTACGACCCTTCGACATACCAGTGAATGGGCTTTTGGTTTTTAGTATATTAATATACTTGATATATTCCCAGAAAATATGTTTAAATGAGAGTTGATAGGAGCATATTTATGCGACTTAGTTAACATGTTTTCTTGCACTTACTTAGTTAGTTATTGCTTATAAGAGTGTTTTAAGCCATTTTCGTATGTTGGTAGGTCCTAATAACAAAGTTGGCAAGAAAAGTGCATTTTTGTGCATTTTGGAGCAATTTTGGGCTGAAATGGATTGCATGCACTTGAAGACATGAGGATGGACGTTTTGGGAAGATTAGAATTCAATATATGTGTGTGCAAGTGTGTGACCTACAACTAACAAACATCATAGCTGCCATGTGATGGAGAAAATGTGTTGATTTGTGGCTGAAATAATGAAGAGCATGTGTGTGTGCAAGTGTGACAACTTGTGGATGTGGAAATAATGATAACATGAAAACAAAGACACATGCAAAGAGGCCTTGAGCACCATCCTTCACACTTGTGCAGCAGCAACCCTTCATCATTACTTAACATTTCTACCACAAGAACATGGAGACAACATCATACAAGACATGTGCAAAAGAGAAACATGGACAGCCAACAAATTCGTCAAAACTGCCTGTGCAGATTAGCTGACTTTGGAAGCATGTTACGAACAGCTCCCAATGAATGAGAGAATGAGCCTTATATGCTTGGAAAGCTACGGATGTCTATTTTCTGGAGCAATTTACGGATTGTTAATATCATTTTTCTAGAAGAAGTTATGGGCATTGTAACACTGAAAGGTTCAGAAACGGGCTAAGCAGATTTGGCTAATCAAATGAGAAAGTAAAGGCACTTGTTTTGTGTTTTGCTTTGTCATCAACACTCAGCAGCAAATGGGGTTATGATTGCACTCATTTGGCTTTGGAGCAAGTGGAAATGCACAGCTAGAAAGAGAAGACACACCCACATGCAATGGAAAGGAGAAACATGGGCAGAAAATGGGTGCATTGGTGGTTGAAATGATGAAGCATGTGTGTGCAAAAGAAAAGGAGAAACATGGACAGCACACACCAATGCAATCTGCACATGCAAAGGAAATGGAGTAGTCCTCTCCTTAGCCTATAAATACATCCACCACCCCCCTTCCAAAAGAACACCATCTTGATCCACAATTGCTACATCTCCATACACTTCCATTTCCATGCCGTGAGCTCCATTCCATTTCATCCATCTTCATCCATATACACACTACATCAAAAACACAATCAACCACACCACCATACCATCTCCCATCCACTCCTCCATACAAATACCATCCAAACCTGTCCCCAAAACCTTGTGCCGCACCAAAGAGGAAGGAGGAGAAGCCTTGGACGTGCATGCCATTCAAAGTTAGGATCGTTGGAGCGTTTAAGTGTTTTCTTTCTTTTGATTTCAATGTTTAAATTCTACACTCTTTGTTTTGTACATATGAGGAACTAAACCCCCCCTGGGCTAGGGGGGATTCGAAACCATGTTTATGCTTGCTATATGATTTGATTACTTTCAATTGCGTTTCATAAGTTGTGAATTCAATTTACTTATCTACATGAATTAAAACTGATTTGTGTGTGTTGGTTGAGAGTGCACGCTTAATTTGCATGCATAAGTTTGATGCTAGGATATAAGGGAATTTCACCTAATCGTTATGAACTTATATTCAAAAGTAGTAAAGGTTGTTGATCACAATCGTGTTAAGTAAATTCTTGGCATAAGTTTCATGCAATTCATAGTAACGAGTGCCTCGCCAACGCTTATGATTTTCATAGAACTTAATGATCTTTGCTTGTATCCTTGTTATGCAATTCATGTAGGGAACTTGTGAGGAATGCTTTGGGTTGTCGTATGCAATTCATCCAATTCGATAACTTTAGGAAAATCTAAGGGTTAATTAGTGCAATTCACGGTTAATTTGGGGTGTTGGGAATTCATGGTTTATTGAGAAGCAATTGGAAATCGTTTTGTATGCAAGTGTGACATGTGTGGAGAAGAACCCCTTAGCTAGCTTTCCATCCATTCACTTTTATCAAATTCGTTTTAGAATCTGTTCAATTTACAAAGTTTGTTCTTGTTTTCAATTTTCGTCAAAATTCAATCCCCATTTATTTTGAAGTGTTAGATTAGTTAGAAATCAATTTAGTTTGTGTTTTTAAGTGTCTTGAGTCAAGTCATAACCCAATTTCGTCCAATTTAGTGTTAGGTGTTCAAAACTGCCCAGAAAGTGTTTTTAAGGCAGTTTTGAGTGTTTATTTGCTGTTTTGAGTCTTTTGGTTTGTTTTGGTGTTTTATAGTTTAGTTTTGCATTCTTTGAGTCTAGTTTAGTGTTTTAAACTTTGTTTTTACGTTTTGAGTCAGTTTCAAGTGATTTGGCAATCCCTCCTAATCCCCGGCCTAGAACGATCCCTACTTACATACTTTGCTACAATTGATAAAAAGAGGGTTTAATTTGTGTGCTTATATATTTCGCATCAAGAGTATGCCTTGAATGCCATGCATATGAATTTATATTTCGTATATGAATTGGTATATGATGCATTATATATATTTGTGGTGCTGTGGACGCTCAGGTAAGCTCAGGTGAGTTATGTTTGGTTATGTGAATTATCAATGGTGCAATATGTGATTGAATAATGTTGAGCTCATAGAACTGCACCTAGGGTGATTGTGATTTAGCCAGAGATATGACACATGCCTGTTTATTATGTCACCTCCCGCACCATATGCTCATATTGGATCCAATTTAGGTGCACAGTCCTGTCGTATAGACCATCTTAGGTGGTTCCGACTCGTAGGTGACTAGCGATTTATCGCCCAGCTATTATGTGCGAGTAGTATTGAGCATGACTATATTACACCCATTATTGTCGTACAGACCTTTTCATTTGGTTCCAACTCTTGTGCATTTTAATGCCTTTATAGGTCATTGTAGTGACTTCGGCTAGATTGACTTTCAAGCTATGAATTCAGCCGTACAGACTACCATAGGGGTTCCTTATATTTATATGAAATTATCTCACCTGAATTGCTTACTCCATATATATATATTTATGTATATGCTTATCTTCTGATTATGGGAAACATTATACATGTTTTACAACGAGGGGTTAGAAATGTTGATAAATGAAATGGTTTTGTAAAACATTTGTTTTTGCCCACTCACGTTTCCTGTTTTGCGCCCATCCAGGTTTTAGGTAAGCTTGATGTCAGTGGCCTTGAGGATTTCAGCGGTTCTGACATATCTAAATAATGGTAGGACATTCCTGGTACTGTATAACTAGCACTTGTCCTACTGGACTGCACCTAGACTTATTATGCTCTGATTAGGAGTATTTACTTTTGTAACTGACTCCTAACACTTCCTGTTTTCTAGTGCACTCTAGTAGTTTCGGTTTTTAAATATTCGTATATTTCTTATCTTAATTGCTTCCGCACTGTTCACATGGCTACGTCACCCTCACGTGACGGCCAACATGCCTTGATCTCGGTCGGGGTGTGTCAATAGCCCAAGCAATTCGTATTAAAATATTAGTATTTTTTATTTTTATAAAATAATAAAAGATAACTTATTTTTAATTTCGGATAATAATGAAATATTGATTGAAAGTATTTGAAAATATTGAAATGTAGTGTAAAGTGGAAGAACATGGTTAAGTATTTATAGAAAAAATAATAATTTTTTATATTTTTAATTAGTTTTTGTATAATTTCTATAATTTTTAATATTTTAAATTGTTGTTGATGTCATGATGATGTCAGCTTTACGTCACATGGGCAGGGTGTTGGATTAGACGATTATTGCCTGACTTCTCTATAGGGCTCGCCTTGGGTCCAATTGCCTGAGTGGACTAGAGTGTTTTGAGGAGGGGAGAGAGTGAATTGAGTTGTCTATCCTCAAGATAATAAGTAACGGTGAAGTTGCTCTTATGAACCTCACCCAGCTGAGTTTTAACAGCAGTCAAACCTCATTAAATGTTCAATGTAACTGGTATAACTACTGCCTCCTTTCCTTTTGTTTTTAACCCACAACCCTAGCTTGTATTTACTGCAAGTCACTCCTACTCACTTCCCAGTAAATAAAGGGTCCTTGATTCTGATGTTGATTCTCCCAAATTTGTTTTCCTTTTTCGTATTGTTCCTTTCACTATTCTGCCTCCCCTCTGCGCCTCTCTCTCTCTCTCTCTCACACACACACACACATTGTGGTCAGAACCCCCATAACTGACCACCACCACCACCGCCACCAGCCCCCATTTATTCACCTCCTGCTCGTTCCTTTTATCCACCCCCATCACAAATTTAACCCAAAACCTCCCTCTCTCCCTCTCTCTCTCTCATTTGCTTGTTGTGTTGGAAGTTAATTTCTCAGAAATTAGCAAGTGGGAATTCAACATTATATTGTATTCCTGGAAGCTAGGGTTCTAATCTGGGGGATTACTTCATGGTGACATGATATGCAATACATATTTTAACTACCATGAATAATTACTCCCTTTATCTTCTTTTCAAAGTCACCAGAGCCATCATGCTTCTGCATTTTCTTATCCCTTCAATTCCAGCCGCCTCTTGTTTTACTACTCATCTGCCTCAGCGTTTCACTCCTTCTCTTCGGGTAAGCATAAATATTTGCCCTTCAGTTAACTTTGCCCGTTTGAATACTGTTTCACTTTTCATTTGTTTGAAAACCGACAAATTTTTTGTTTTCATTTCAGTTACGAAAGAAAAAATTGAAAACGAAATAAATATCTATCCAACAACCTTTTATTTTGATATTGATTTGAATTGAAACAAAATAAAGTCATACTTAATTAATAACTACTTAATTAATGTTGTGCAAATTATTGTGCAGGGAATATTATTTGAGGAGAAAACCAGGCTAGGATCCAAACCACCAAGCTGCCACAACAAGTGCAACGAGTGCCACCCATGCATGGCGGTTCAAGTGCCCACCATGCCCAGCCACGACCGGCAGATCGAACCGGGCATGACCCGAACCATGTCCATGATGTTCCTTGACCCATCTCATCCAGGTACCAACAAGTACTCCAATTACAAGCCTCTGGGTTGGAAATGCCACTGTGGTGACAACTTCTTCAACCCCTAGATATAATTCAAAGTTAAATTAATTAATTGGAAATTTTCATGTCGAAATTAAAGGAGATGGGTTTGATTTTAATTTGTACACTCTGAGTTTTCTTCTTTTAGTTTGTGATATGTGATTTTGTAAATTTGCTTTAGAGGGTTCATGGGATTCTTTAGAAATTAAATTCACTTTGGAAAAATATTAATATTATACAATGTACTTAAAATTGTAACTCTATCTCCTTTCAAATTTTTATAATTAGCCTGTGAATTGTGACGAGTCTTATTTTTTTCCTTGTTCAATTATTTTGGGATGAGCGAAAAGAGTTCTACACATTATTTTTCTCTATTTCCAACATCTTCTTTAGTTTATTGGATTTAAAGGTAAAAAATTTGCATCATACGTGAAAGCGGAGAAAAATAGTGCGTTAAAATCTATTTTTTTTACTAATTAGGCTACGTTTAGTATATGAGAATGAATAGGTGTACGGAAATGAATTGATGCTAAATAATTTTCATGTGTGGTAAATGGTAATGAGGATAAAGTAAAAAGGAAATAAATCAGCTTTTGGGGTTATATAGACATTTTCAATTGTCAATGATAATAGCTTGGTCACAAAATAAGTAATTAATGTTTTATACCATGAGGAAGTAAATGATCTCCTAAAGCGAGTTTCCTAAAAACCAAAGGCACCTAAGTAATTGTGTTGTGTTGTGTTGGTTCTTGACCCTTTGCAAAGTTGTGTTGGTCCTTGACCCTTTGAAAAATAGGAAAACTAATGAAACTGGTTTAAAAACTTTGAGTTTTAACGATAAGGACAAAATAAAGGGTAAAGTGAATAATACCAGAATTGATTTTTTAGTGTAAAATATAATTTTTCGTTAAATTGAAAAGTACTGAGAGTTTTTCCCTTCAAAAATCTCAATAAAAAAATCTTTTGATTGAGGGGATGTACATGTGAATAATTGCATTGATACATGTTGAAACTATTCATTTGTCATTATCCTCATCTGTTGGGATACGAGGCCCATCACCATACTATATGATACATCACTCTCTTCCCACCGGCTCTCCCTCGTATCTTTCGGTTCATGTAACAATCTCCATCGAGCTGACCAAAATGCCTCCGCACTCAAAGTGTGATGTAGGACAGTTTCAGGGTTACTTTGGTGATAATAAAATGGATTCTTACTTTTCGATTTTTCTGCCTAGTAACCTTCACTACATGATCCGTGCCCTATGGAGTATAGAGTATAGCTATCCGGAAGTCAATGCCAACCCAGCACTTGTGGCTACGGAGGTAGATTGTCTGCCCTCCTATTTCCATACTCTTCTCATATTTTCATGTTTGTGTGGTTATGGTTAAGCCACGTTAACATTTTATATTGATTTTTTTTATAAAAATAATAAAACAAAAAGTAATAGGAATATAAAATGTTGACGTGACTTAACCGTGACCACACAAAACAGAAGGGGATGAGAAGAGTATGGAAATGAGAGGGCAGACAATCCACCTCCGGTTTGTTCCTCGCATTATATGCAAAAATGATATTCTTACTAACCAGTTGTTTCATCATTTGTACCTAAATGAGCTGATAGATTCTACTTTTATTAAAAAGATGGTACAAATAATGGTACAAATAAATATTAAGTATAGGTATAGCATTACCTTATTATATATGAATGGGAATTCTCTCCGCTTTCTTTTTTCCTCCCCTCTCTCCCCTCCTCTCACATCCTATCTTGAAAAACAAGCTCAATGAGGGTCTCTACATATGTAGTGCATACCACGTATATTCGGCCCCCAAAGAGCGAGTCGTTGTGTGGCTGAAATCACATGCAATGTCACGCCCCAAACTTGAGGATCGGTAAAAAACACCGAAATTCGAGCATGAAGTAAATTGAAACGGAGTTAAAATATAATTTATTTTAAAACATTGTGGGAAGGAGAAATACTGTGGAAGGCCGAAACAAATCAAAATTCAATTTTATTTAACATGTGAGTCAACTACAAAATCATAGTTAAAATACAAATATAATTTATTGTCTCTATTACCATGTTATCTCTCGCACCATCTCCTCGGATAACTTGCATAGAAAAATATGCAGTGATAGGCTGAGCGTGTACGACATTGCTCCTCCTCATGGATTCCCTTACCCTACCCCACCCCCTCCTCCTCCTCTTTTTATATATATATATATATATATCCAACGCACGAGAAAGGTGAATCAGTATAAGTTTTCTGTATTTTGTTTGTTTGATTTGTGAACTTTATGAGTAGATTATTTAGATCTAATTCAATGGCCAGCACTAGCTCTAGGTCCAGTTTAGGCACAATTTCAGATATTGTTAATGAAGAACAAAAACTTGATTTTCAAACTGATGAAAGTGTTGACTTTGGAGATTGAAATATCCCCAAGGTTTCAAGTAAAAATATTTACAAAAAGAAATGGTCAGTAGCCTCATTTAGAAGTGAACACCATGTTAAGACAGTTGAAAAGGCTTATGCTCTTCGTAAAGAACATGAAACTTGTCAATTGTTTTCACCTGAACATATCAAATCCCATAGGAAAGATGGTCATAACTACATTCACATTGACTTAGTTCAAATAGCCGTAAAACCTTTAACACGTAGAGGCCTTAACACCTCTATTTTGTTATGCCTCCAAGATGCTAGATTCACTAACTTTAGTGATAGCATACTTGGTATGATCAAGTCAAGTCTCTACAATGGACCTATTCATTTTGATTGTTTTCCAGACCTTACCATAAGTCTTTCAGACCCCCACATGCTGAAAGCACTCGCACTAAACATCAAAACTTCGGGATATCAAGTCCTTGAAGGAACACAGCCCTTGGCATTAATTTATCGAGTTTATTACAAAGTCACTGGCACAAATATGAATTTCCAGGCTTTAACCAAAAGCCCTAGAGATCATACACTTTTAATTCAAACCAACCAAGAAAATGCAAACATTAAAGTTCCCAGAACCATTAGGTGGTCAGATGTCAATCTACCTTCAGATTGGTGTTTGATTAATGAAAGTAAGCCAGTAGCTATCCAGAACAGTCTAGTTAATTTAGACAACATAAAACAATATTTCGATGGGACTATCAAAATCAATTTTGATCGTCCAGCCAGAAGATCTTGTGAGTATGTTCACTCACATAAATCATTTGCTCCTAGCAGAAATTCTTTTTCTGGATCCATACCAACCGATAGGATGGGTCAAGATCAAGAGTTAATCAATTCATTAGCCAATAGGAAATTAAAAGCAGTAGACACTAGTTCATTTGTTACTCAACAAGAATTAATCAATGATTTGATTAATATCAAACTAAAATAAGTAGAAACAACTTCTCAGGTCACACATCCATTCTACCAGCCTCAAACCCAAGATCAAGGAGAACAAACTTCTCCTACAGAATCTGATTTTGACGCAGGTCAGATTCATCACCAACTTTTAGTTTTAAATAAACCATTTAAAAAGAATCGCAAAAGGCTCAATGCTGATATTGAAGCTGAAGAAAACATTCCACGAAGGAATATTTTCCGAAATAAATACACTCAAGAAGAGAAATTAGAAATTTATAAAAAATGGAATGAATTCATGCAAACACACAGATTTGAAGTATTTTTCTTCGATTATGTTGAAAAGTACTACGAGTCTGATAAAAAATTAGAAGTAATAACTAAAGAAAATTGGCTTAAAGAAGACAAGACTATTGTCTCCTCTAGTCATCCTCCCCAAGAAACAATTCTAATCACGAAGGGTAATACCCAAATTCCAGCAACTCCTTTCAAATTCCCTAAGGAAGATTTAGGAGTTAAACCAGTTATTGAACAAAATAATTTCACTAATCAAAGTCTTCATACAATTGGAAAACAATTAGATAAAATTGAAACTAAAATTGACAAACTCTCTCAACCAAAATCCATAATCAGGGAAAAACCCCTGGTTAATTTCCCAGATTCTTCTTCAAAGGCAGTAGCCTTGAAAACAACCTCCACAAGTCAAAAAATTGATCAGTTGTTACTTGAATTAAAAAAGGAAAAAACAGTTCATGTTTTAAAACATCCTACTTAAACTCATTCAGAAATATCTTCATCATCTTCTAAGTCCAATAGTGATTCAGATTCCATCCGAAAAGTTGAACAAGCTTTTCAAAATCTAGAACTCAAAAAAAGAATTATAAATAAACGAGTCAATCCCACATCTCTTACCAAGAATTGGTATCCCAGACCTACTCCTCTTGATCTTCAATTTGAAGAAAGAAATATTCAAAATCAATTCTCTGTCTCATCTGATAAGCTCTATGAATGGAATATAGATGGTTTGTCAGAATAAGAACTTTTCAATAAACTCCAACATATTTCTAAGGTTGCTAATAACTATATTACCAATCATAATCTTAGTCAACCCCAAGTTGTCGACCTTTTGGTCACTGGATTTACAGGAATGCTCCATTCCTAGTGGGAGAAATATCTCACTGAACAATCCAAAAATGAAATAATAAATGCTGTTAAAAAAGATGAAGAATGATTACCTATTTTTGATGAAAATATCGGACAAGGCGTCTCTGACGCAGTTAACACACTACTCTTCACAATCATAGAACATTTCATAGGAACACCTAGTAATGTCACCTCTAGGATCCATGATCAACTCAGCAATCTGAGATGTCCAACTCTAAGCGACTTTAGATGGTACAAAGATGTGTTCATGTCTAGAGTCATGCTCCGAGAGGACAGTAATCAACCATTTTGGAAAGAAAAATTTATAAATGGATTACCAAATCTTTTTGCTCATAAAATCAGAAATGTTTTAGTAAATGAAGATGGTATCATACCATATCATACCCTTACTTATGGAAACATAATTAATATTATCCAGAAGGAAGGTTTGAAAATGTGTATAGATCTGAAAATTTCAAAACAAGTTAATAAAGACAAATCTATCGCTAAATACGAATTAGGAACGTTCTGCGAACAATATGGATTACCTCCTATTGCTCCTTCTAATAAAAATAAAAGGTCAGATACCTATAATAGGTATCCAACCAAATACTCCAATAGAAGACATCCCGAATATAACAAATATAAAAACAAGAATTTCGAAAGAAATGAATTTTATGAAAAACCAAAGACTAATAAGTCAAAAAGAAAACCTTCAGGGAAATTCTTCCCTAAAGAACAAAAAGGAAAATGTTATAAATGCGGCAAATTTGGTCATTACGCCAATAAATGTCGTGTTAGGAAAACTATTAACCAATTAAAGATCTCTGAGGAAGAGAAACTTCAATTAATCCAAGTTTTGGAATTAAAAGATACATACCATAGTCAGTCAGGAGATGATTTGGAAGTATCTTATTCTGATCAGCCTTCATCGAGCAATAGCTCATCTCCAGACATCAAGGTCGGATGTACTGATTCTTGTTGCAACAAAATCTCAGTCCTTAATAAACAAGAAGAACAAGAAGATTTTCTACTTGAATTAATAAGTAAGGTCGAGGACCCTGAACTTAAATCTTTTTATCTTAAGAAATTAAAGAAGTTAGTTTCTTCAAATGAATCCGGAATTAATAAGTAAGGTCGAGGACCCTGAACTTAAATCTTTTTATCTTAAGAAATTAAAGAAGTTAGTTTCTTCAAATGAATCCGGCACTAGCCAAATCCAATCAACTCCAAAAATCTCTCTTAGCACAACCTTGGAAAGGTTTAATAAGTCTAAGAAAGAAATCACAATCAAAGATCTTCAAAGAGAAGTAGATAATATCAAAGACGAAATTAAGCTTCTAAAGTTTGAAAACTTAGAAGTTCGAACACAACTCAGTAGAGTTACTACACAGTTATTAATCAACCCTCACGAAGAAGAACTTGCCAGTTCTTCCTCTAGTTCTGATTCAGGATCTCAATCTACAGAAAATTTAGTCTTAAGTATTTTAGACAAGATAAGAATCCAGAAATGGTATTCTAAAATTAAGATAATAATCGAAGATTTTCATTTAGAAACAATTGCTTTGATTGATTCGGGTGCAGACTTGAATTGTATTCAAGAAGGGTTAATACCTACTAAGTATTTTCATAAGTCAACAGAAATACGTAGTACTGCAAACCAGTCGCCAATGCAATTAAAATATGAAATACCTAAAGCACATGTGTGTCAAAACAATATTTGTTTTAAAACTCCATTTGTTTTAATAAAAAAATATTTCTGATCTAGTCATATTAGGTCTCCCCTTTTTGGCACTTATATATCCTTTTAAGGTTTATCACAATAGAATTACCACCAGAGTCTTAGGACAGAAAGTCACGTTTGAGTTCTGTCTGGAAACAGATCTCAAAAAATTAAAACATGTACAAAGAGATAATATTTCAAAAACCATTAGTATTATTACTAATAAGTCACAACACATTAATTTCTTAATTGAAGAACGGCTAACAAATAAATCTTTGTTAGAAACAATTAATAATTTTCAAAAGAAACTTGTTAATGAAGTCTGTTCTGACATTCCCAACGCCTTTTGGCACCGAAAACAACACATCGTTAAACTTCCTTATATAAAGGAGTTTAATGAATCGAAAATACCTACTAAGGCCAGACCAATCCAAATGAGTCAAGAAGTCATGGAATTTTGCAAAACAGAAATCCAAGAACTTCTTAATAAATGTATTATTAGAAAGAGTAAATCACCATGGTCATGTCCTGCATTTTATGTTCAAAAGAACGCAGAATTAGAAAGAGGAACTCCCAGATTAGTTATTAACTACAAACCTTTGAATGAAGTTTTGGAATGGATTCTGTATCCAATCCCCAACAAAAGAGATTTGATAAAGAGACTTTCTTAAGCAGTTATTTTTTCAAAATTTGATATGAAATCAGGCTTTTGGCAAATTCAAATTCATGAAAATGATAAATACAAAACAACTTTTGTAACTCCTTTTGGACATTATGAATGGAAAGTAATGCCTTTTGGCCTTAAGAATGCACGAAGTGAATTTCAAAATATTATGAATGAGATTTTCAATCAATATAGTCATTTTTCGATTGTTTATATTGATGATGTGCTTATTTATTCAAAGTCTATAGACGAACACTGGAAACATTTACATTTGTTTGCTAGAATTATTAAGTCCAATGGATTAGTTGTTTCTGCTTCTAAGATCAAACTGTTTCAGACTAATGTTAGATTTTTAGGATACAATATCCACCAATCTACCATCCAACCTATTGATAGAGTCATTCAGTTTGCTAATAAATTTCCAGATCAGATTACTGACAAAACCCAGTTACAAAGATTTCTTGGGTCATTAAACTATGTTTCAGAATTCTATCCTCATCTTCGTTAGCAGTGTAAACCATTGTTTGATCGTCTCAAAGATAATCCTCCAGCATGGTCTACCATTCATACTTCTATAGTCAAACAAATCAAAACTCATGTTAAGACATTGCCTTGTCTTGGCATTTCAACTGCCAACTCTTTTAAGATAGTTGAAACTGATGCATCTGCTATCGGTTATGGAGGTATCCTCAACCAAAAAACTTCTTCCGAATCTCCTGAACAAATTGTTCGTTTCCATTCAGGAGTTTGGAATCCTGCACAAACTAATTATAGTACTATTAAGAAAGAGATATTTTATATTGTATTATGCATTAGCAAAATTCTAGATGATTTATTAAATCAAAAATTTTTAGTCCGTGTCGATTGCAAATATGCAAAACATGTTTTACAAAAAGATGTTCAAAACATTGCATCCAAACAGATTTTTGCACGATGGCAAGCCATATTAAGTATTTTTTATTTTGAAATTGAATACATTAAAGGCAGCCATAATTGCATCCCAGATTTTTTAACAAGAGAATTTCTGTAGGGGAAGAATGTCAGGAAACAACAGTAGCCAGAGAAGGCTTCTAGCCATTCTTCCACCTCCACCACTAGTAAAACAGGAATTTATTCCCGATTCCTCATTTGCCCTAGCCATAACCAACATATTTACTCCCATAGGATCAACTGTAGGACAATTCCGACCAAATTACCAAACGGCCTTAGCCAGTCCATATGATCCATACTCATCGATGCCATCACCTTCAACTCCCAGAACACCTAGCTTTGCTAAAACATCTCCTTATGTCAAGAAAAACCCAATGGAATACCTCTTCTGCATCCCTAACCATATTGACAAAAAAAAAAAAGAAACCCCAGAAAAAATAGCCAAAACAATCTTACCTCTGAATTTCCATCATATACCAACTGAATCTTTCAAAACCCTCAAATTTTATCAAGCAATTCTCAGTGAGATAGAAAGCATTGCTATCAAACCTATTTACAACACCACTCATCAAAACAAAATCCTCTACCATTCTCTCCATATTGGAAAATTTCTTACCGAACAAGAATGAGAACTCCCTCTCTTTCATACCAAACAGCTTCATACCCAAAATGGTCTCATTCCCAACAACAAATATAGTTATTTTGACTACATTCAAGCATGGACCAACATATTTTTCACCAAACATCTGACTTTAGCCATTCTTGGTTCATTACATTTGATAAAAGTTTCAGGTTGAACTTCCCAGTATGGTTTCCCAATTGGTGGTCAGCTCATGGCCCAACAGCCAGCTTAATACTTGAGGATCTCATGCAAATTCTATCATCTGGTTTCCAAAAGAAGTTGCCGTTTCGACGACAGAGTTACTCTTCTTTCGTTGTTCATGGCAACATATAAGGTCCCTTGGATCATGAAATGGAATTATGAGATTGAAACAGGTCAAGTTTACAGAGCCCGGTGGGTTAAATGATGGGACATTAGTCCTTCATGAATCCCAGAAAATACCCAATCTCTATCAGACATTAGTCCTTCATCCTTCCTCAAAGGAAAATCTAAATCATCAAGGTCCTCAAAAACATCAAGTTCGATTAAGAAAGAGAAATCCTCACAACTCATGAAAATGGCAGATAAGCTTATAGCAGAAGCAGCTTTGCTATGAAGTGAAGAAGAAGACCCAAGTTCAGACTCATCAGATGCTTCGTCTCAACCAGCCAAGTGGGCAGATTACCAGGATTTCCAAGACCCGTTTGATTTGTAAAATTAAAAAATATAATGATTTGTAATCATTTTAAGTTTTTACCTATGTAAATCCTACAATAGAAGCCATGTGATTTCCACAGAAAGCAACATCAACAGTAGCATCAATCATTTCGACAAGTTACTATTCATGAATAGTAAAATCACTTTTTACTATTCATCCATCATTTTAGCCAGCAACAACGTGAATCCACAGTGAAAAACATCATCATTTGCCAGCCTTTATAGCCTTTGGCACCAGTGTTTTAAAAAACGGCCTAGGCGCTGGGCGGTGGTGACCCGAGGCGTTTTCTTGCAAATCGGTTGGAAAAATCGGCTAGGCTCCAGGCGGTGCTAGGAGGCCTAGGCGGTTTTTCCTTTTTCCCAATATTTCTTCGACGGATCCTCACCCTCATACATAAAAAATAAAATAAAATAATAAACATGTGTTAGTCTTCTTATTTTTTTGTCTCAAATCATCAAATAGACACATATTCAACAATGGCATGAGCGATGCTTACCTCTGTGGGAAGATTGGAGCTTCAATGTGCCACCATTTCCATGGTAGGACTCGCTGGCCTTGGTTTTTGCAGAGAAGATTGACTATTGTGAGCGGCTAAAGGTGAGTGGGTATGGAGATGAGGGTCAAGCATTGGAGCTAAAATGGTAGATGAGGAACGGCTAGGGTTCTTCATTACAGGGAAAAGAGAGCTATTTGTTTTTTTTTTTATCTTAAAGAGAGAGAAGTCTGAGAGAAATGGGAGAGAGGGCCGAGTGAAATGAATGAGAGAAATGGGAAAGAGGTCTAAAAAGCAATCAGAAATGAGAGAACTGGGGCACATCTTAGCCTTTATTTTGGAATCCTAAGAAGTTCACCACATGGATGCATGACACGTGTGCATGCCATGTCTGCTGAAAGGGACGTTCTGACATGGAGAGACAGAGAGCCATTTGGGGCTCTGGGCTCGAGGCAAGACAGAGAGTGTTGCAGATGCTAGGGTTTTTTTTGAAATGAACATGAAGCTGCTAAATTAGCATATATTGTTGCTAAAGATTGACACCAGTGTGGACTTGGACGTGTTGCTCAGCGCCTCTCCTAGGTCTCCAGTTCGAACCTTGCACCCTTCATATTTTTCTTTCTTTATGATGCGCCTTTCCCATGGCTCCAGGTCTTGATTTTCGAATCCAGGTGAGCCCTTTCCTTTTTCTACTTTTAATTTATTTGTTTATTTTATGTTTTTTTTTCTTTTAGTTTCTTTGTCTTAGGCGTTCGTTTTTTATTAAAGTAGGACATAAAATCAATTTTCTCAAATTTCTATTTTATAATAATTAATTGGAATTTGGTTTGCTTCACATTATTTAATAATTCCTATGAAGAACGACCTTGCGAGATCCATTTATACTACAATAACTTTGTCATTCTTGCAAGTATTATAAGAGTTTTTAACACTTGCGTGTGTGGTAAAATCCCTATCAGTAGTTCCCTAGAGCCTAGGGGGAGTTCTAAAAATGTTGAAGTAAGAGAACTTCATGAAGAAGATTTTATATTGGATGAGGACATGGAAGAAGAAGGAGATGATGAAGAAGTTGAGTTTGAGTCCGACACGAAGAGAGTCTTGGAGGGATATGGTGAAGAGGAGTTTGATGCCTAACTTTGTAAGTTTGCAAGTATTACTATATTTCCTTATTTTCCTCCTATTTTGCATTTTATGTGGTTTTAAATTGTGAACCTGTTGTACATGTGTCATCCTACAATACTTCTTACTATGGTTATATGACATATATGCTTAATGTGTTTTTAAATTTTGGACTTGTTGGATACTCTTTTTGCATTTTATCATTCCTTTATTATCTTATCCATGGATTTCATACAAGTATAATTTTTTGTAAGTGTCAATATGCACTTATTTACAAGATATACAAGAAATTTACCTAAATCCGCCTAGGCGCTAGCCTGCCACCTAACTAAAGTCAGGAGAAAGGACTTCGGTCGAACATAGTTGAGACTCTCTGCGAATTCTCTCAAGAACAAAAGCCATTATTCAGCTCCATTCCACAACCACCAAAATTATTAAACACTTGTATTCTATATTTTAATCAAGGATGCCTGCGAGCTTCACCGTTTTCCTTATCAATCGTCAGTAGGCGAAATTGTAAGTTGGTTTCCAATTTGAAATAAAATTATTTTCAAATCCATATCTGCATCATTAATTTTAATTCATTATTTTCGTTATGAAGAATATTTTCATAACTATTGATTCTGAATGGCACAAAATTCTTATTTTGAATGGCACAAAATTCTTACTCACAATCAATTCATCGAGTATCTCAAATTCAAGGTAAATACCGATCAATCATTCATTCAATTCTTCTTATTTGTTTATCTTAGTTGGTTCCAAATTTGTAATGGATCTGATGATAATAATCCAATTCCATATTTGTCCTATCAATATGATCATTATTGCCCCCATTCGTACTGCCCTCATCAGACATTCCATCATTAGAAATCTGCTTGTAAGCTTCCGCCCCCATTTGGTATTAGAGCCAAGTGAGTGGTAATTGCATTAGCATCTTTATAATCTGCAAGTCAGGTTCATATTCATCCTTACAATTTACAGTCTATCTTATCTGTCAGTCCTCATAGTCGTTTGTTTAATTCCCCAACCAAACAGTAAGGCGTGTTCCAAACAATAAGTCCTAGGAAAGGCATGAGTGGATCGCATGAGCGGGGAATGAGTTTAGCCAACGCACTGATGCGAAAATAAGTTAACGCACAAATTTAAACCCTATTTGTGACAGTTGTAGTAATGATGTAAGTAGGGATCGTTCTAGGCCGGGGATTAACTAGGGATGCTAACCGAAGTAAAATTAAATTAAAAACGTAAAAACAAAATTTAAAACACTAAACTAGACTCAAAACACTTAACTAGAATCACTCAAAATAAAACTAACAAATAAACTAAAGCAAATCAAAAGACTTAAACTAATTCAAAACTTAAGAAAACACAAACTAAATTGATTTCTAACAAATTTAACACTTTAAAATAAATGGGGGATTGATTTTTGATGAAAAGTAAATTAAACTTAAATAAATTACAGAATTGACAAAAACATGAAATTAAGGTGAATGGATGAGCGACGGACTGGCTAGAGGATTCTTCTCCACACATGACACATATGCAACGTAAATTGATTTTCAGTTGTTCTTTCAATAAATTGTAAATTCTCAACGCCCCAAATTAATTAGGTCCGCTTAAATTAATTCTCAGATTTTCCTTAAGTTAATGGATTGGATGATTGCATACGACAACCCAAAACATTCACCACAAGTTCCCTACATGAATTGCATAATAGAGATACAAGCAAGAATCATTAAGTTATATGAAAATCATAAGCATTGACGAGGCACTCGTTACTATGGAATACGCATGAAACTTATGCCAAGAATTTACTTAACACGATTGTGGTCAACAACCTTTACTACTTGTGAATATAAGTTCATAACGATTAGGTGAAATTTACTTATATTCTAGCACCAAATTCATGCATGTAAATTAAGTATGCATCCTTAATCGACAAACAAAAATAAGTTATCAATCAAGCAGTTAAGCAAATTAAATCACAACTGAAGGTAATCAATTCATATTACAAATATATCCATGGTTTTGAATTAACCTCTAGCCAACACAAATTAATTACACATTATTAAAACAGAAATAAAATATAAGTTTGGAAAGATTTAACCGAGAGAGAAGGAAGTGAAGCTTTGCTCTCTGCTCCTCCTGCTGCCGTGCTGACCTCCTGCCCTTCCAGCTGCAAAGCAGCTTCCTCTCGCTGCACGTCTCGCTCGTACAGCAGCCTTTGGCTTTCTCCTCCTTTTGGTTTCCCTGCGTAGTCACCTGCTTCTTTCACGCTGCCCGTGGAGACTTCCTCGCGTCAAGGCAGCTTCTCTTTCAGTTCTGCTTCCACGCTGCCTAAGCAGCTGTCTCTCCGCAAGCTGCACAAGCAGCACGTCCCCTTTTCTCCCAAGCTGCTCTTCAGCTCCTCTCACCTCTGCTGCAAGGCAGCAGCTTGTCCCCCCCAACCGCCTCTCCTGTTGCCAGCTGCAAAGGCAGCTGGTTTCCTGGCCTCCTATCTTCTTTCTATTCCGCCAAAGAGACCCCCCCTCTGACCTCTTTCTTTGATTTTATTTATTTTCTGATTCTTGGTTCCTGCTGTGCTCACCTACCACGCTGCACTCAGCAGCTTTTATTTTATTTTATTTTTCTTCGTGCTCCACTTGGTTCCCCACTGACCTCCGCGAGTGCCTTCTATTTTATTTGCTGCCAACTTTCTTTTATTTTTCCTTTTGTTGCTGTCTCACTTTATTTTTCTGCTTTCAAACAAAATGAAACAAATTTATTAATCAAATATAGTGAGTAAGGTTGTTTTAACGAAATTATTACTTAAAACCTCACTAGTGTTATTTTTATTTTCTTAGCTAGATAAATTCAATAAAACACAAAAACAAAGCAAATAACTCAAAAATATAAGAAACTAACTAAGAAAAGACGAGATAATTTGATGTAAAATATGTATAAATATGAGTTTATCAAATACCCCCACACTTATCTTTTGTTAGTCCTCGAGCAAAACAAACGAAAACAGAAAAAGTAATAACATGAAAATTATTAGTTTCCCCCTATATGACCCTCATAGAACTTCATTTGAGAACACAATCATTAAGAACCATAGCTAACACCAATAAGCAATTCAAGTTCATTTTCCTTACTCAAATATTAGCAGTAATCTTTGAATCATCCTTGAAGTGTAGTGTGTGAGATAGCCATGCTAATGCAATTTCAAATTTTTATTTTTTAAAATCACCATATGCAAACTAGCGACCTTCTCACTGGATATACACTCAATCACACATGTGTTTAGTTTTAATGTGTTTCTCTCAAAGAATCAAATGTGAAAGTTCTACCATAAGCTTGCATAAAGATCACTTCTCCACAGTCATAATTGCAAAACTTAAATCAAGAGGACTTTTATTGGATGTAATGAGGCTTAGGGATAGGGTTATTGAAACGAAAGAATAGGAAAACACAAGTTCCAAGCTACATTGCAAGCAATTCTTTTCTTTAAATTTATAAGAACTCAAGCTCTCCACCGATTCTTCTGACATCTCCAACCACACACTTAAAATGAAACTTTAAAAACTTTTTATTTTCTTTGTATACAATCTTTCTTTTTCTTTTTTTTTTTCTTTTTTTTTCTTTTTTTTCTTTTCAATTTCAAGCAGAAACAAATATGAAAAACCCCCACACTTATTTTTTTGCCAAACACCCTCCAAAGTACTTCACAAACATTTCTCATAAGACAATCTCGCATTGCTCGCTTGGAAAGGGTAAGGAAAAATATTTTAGGTATAAGGGTAGACATATCTGGTGATAAGAAATAAAAGGTTCAACATATACGGCTCAAATTGGCAATCTAATGATATCATTTTTCTTTGGGAAACATGGTTATTTGGGCCATGGTGGTAAACCTAATGCCTCTATCATTTTCAAGTTCATGCAATCAATGACAAAAAATTTCGAAAGATCGTTATGCAAGTTCTAGAGAAGTATCTCACATAAGTTCATCACACATGAAAGAATAAGAGTGTATGAAAAATGCACACACTTTCAATAGGCTCAAAAACTCACATAGGGTGTATATGGTCACTAAATTCACATATGGAGCTTTAAATCATGCTTTAGTTTCACATCAACAAGGCTATGTGCATTTGGTTTTTCAAAGATGATCAAATATGTACAAACTAACACAAGAATTAGGAATTTCACACAACACATGTTAACTAAGTTCTTGATCATCATGGTTCAAATTTATCCAATTATATCATTGGGTCGGGGAAACTAACAAAAATCTAATTCAAAACAATAAGGAAAACAAGGAAATATTTTTGGATTTTTTTAAATTTTCCGATTTTTTTTTTTTATTTATTTTTTATTTATTTTTTTTTTGTTATTTTTTGTTTTTTTTTTTTAAAAAAACAACAACTTAATTAAGAAAACACAAAGCAATAACATGGAAACAAATGAAACCAGTTCAAAGTCGAAGGTACAAAAAATTTCAATTTGGTCATTTTTATACTCTTTACCCCCACACTTAAACTAGACATTGTCCCCAATGTCAGAAAATATAATAAAATGCAAATAAAAATAAAATAAATAAATATAAAGAAACAAAATAAAGCAATAGGACTGAAAACTTCCCTAATTTGCAGAAAAAATCAAGCGATGACCCCCAAGCTAAAATTCTGCAATCAACTTCAAGGGTGGAAATAACCAAAAGTTCCTGCAAAGAAAAGAAATAATTCAGTTAAGTAACACAAGAAAATGTAGAAAATGCAAACGAAAAATTGAAAATGACGGTAAAAGACAATGAATAGAACTAATAAGTGATCATTGGTCGTGCTTGTTGACTTTCCACAGCTTTGAACTTGAACTGGCCTCGGGAACTTCTTAGCAAGGAAAATGAGACTTGATTGGTGGTGTTGTTGAAGCTTCTCGAGCTATTGGTTTCAACTCGGACTCCTTCTGCCGGGTTGATTGAGTCTGCAGGCTACATTCTTCTCTTTTTGTTTCTTCTGCATGGCAGGTAGGCACGAGGTAGAGGTGGTGGTCTGTTTCTTTGTTCAATCTGTCCAAGTGCCGACCGTTTGCCTTCTTTCACCTTGTCCCGTAACCAAGAGCAAGGGTAAAGGAAAAGCATGCCATGAGAAATCTTTGCCTCTGACTCTGATGATATGGGATACTTTTGCTTTTGAAGAAGTATCGTTCCACAGGTGTATGCTTGAACTGGGCTGGGGAACTTCTTAGCAAGGAAAATGAGACTTGATTTTGAAGATGAAGCAGCACCTTGTCTCCACATGCTTCAAGTAATCACTTTCACTTGCCTTATCTGTTTTCCAGGCAGATGTGGCGTCTTCTTCGGAAGTACATCAGCGGTTGAAGATGAGCACTCGAGAGCAATGCTAGGTAAGCAATCAGGAAGGATTTCCAGGCAGTCGATTCTTAGATTGGAAGATTGACACCGAGTGCTGGCTGATTGCTCGCTTTCTCCTTGTCACAAAGACAAGGACAAGGACAGGGAGAAAGCATGATATGAGATACTCTTGCTTTCAACCTTCATGATATGAAATACTCTAGCTCTTGATGACTTGTTTGCAAAGGTATCCCAGGGAATGAGAAACACAGAGTAACTCGAGAGGGTTTGTTGGAAAGGCATTTTCGGAGATGAAAAATTTCGGAGATGAAGAAGTTCAGAGGGGGTGTGCCTTTGCAATGGATGGCGAAGGTAGAAACTTATAGGACTTCTCTTCACAACCGAAACTGTTCCTTTACCCCTGTCGGCAGCCGGTGAATGGATGAACAGTACAGGTGACGCGCTTTCTGAAAAAGCAACCCGTAATTTGCGCAAAGCTGACAGCGCGCGTGACGAGTGACGACAAAACTGGAAAAGCTTTTCACCTCGTGATTCCTGACCGCTCCGGCTTTTGAGAAAGGCGCCCGACTTTTGAGAACGGCGTCCGACTTTTGAGACGGAGTCCGGCTTTTGAGAAAAGAACCCCGACTCTTCGATTTGCGAGAGGACGCCACTTTGATTTCTGATGAGCGCCTCTTGATTTCTTCTTTTTATAGAGGCGCTGAGTTTGTTCCACAACACACTTGCTCCCTCCTGTAAACACTCTCCTTGCATTTCTTTTAATCTTGATCAGTTCGACTCTTCATTTTTCTTCACATCTTCAAATATGTCTTGCCCTTCTGACCGTCGCCTTAACTTGAATGTTGGGGAAGATAGTGATATGTCTTCTCCAACCAACATTTGGCAGCCGTCCTTCATATCCCCAAATGGTCCTCTTACAGTTGGGGATTCCATGATGATGAATGAAACAACCGCTTCGGTGGTGGCCAGAAATCTGCTCACTCCTAGAGACACTAGGATACTTTCCAGGCGGTCCGACGAACTGGCTGTTCAGGACTCTATGGCCTACAGCGTCCGAAGTGCAGGCTCAGTATCAAACATGGGCCAGCGCCTTCTTGCACGAACCCGTCAGGTGGAGTCGTTGATGGCTGAAGTGGCTAGTCTTCGGCAAGAGGTCAGAGTGCTTAGGCATGAGAACAAGGAGTTGCACATGCTCGCAACTAATTACTCAACAAGTATGAAGAGGAAGCTGGATCAGATGCAGGAGTCCGAAGTGCGGATTCAGAGTGATCATCAACGGTTTATGGCGTTACTCCCGAGGTTTATGTTGTCTTCGTCTTCGGGAGCTGCACCAAGTATTGAGGCTCCGAATAATCCAACTCTGGCGCTTCGTCTTTCTAGGGCTCTGTCGACCTCCGAGGCACCACCTACCAACGACCAATGAAAGCTATTAGTTTTACATTATTGTAAATTCTTGCTTTTAAGTTTATTTAATTATATATATAAATATAAGTATTTTTGTGTTTTTTTTTTTTTTTTTTTTTTTTTTTAAAATTATATGGATGTTTATTATTATTATTATTATTATTATTATTTTTTTAAATATCAATGTAAAATAAGTAAATCAAAGTAAAGTAAAAAAAAAACTATGTTTAACTTTCTAAACAAAAATCACAACTAAATAAACAAAACAAAATGAAAGCAGTAAAGAGAAGGGATTAGGAATGCAAATCTGATTGTGGGTGATTCCTAGGCCTCCCTTCATTATTCAAATGCATGAGCTTATCCTTGAACGGACGGTGGTACTTGAAATGATCTGACAACGGTCTAAGTTCTAATGACGGTGCCTGAATCATCAAAATTAGAAACAAGTTAGTATAAATTAAAATTAAAAATGGAGAAGATGGCTTACTTTCATGTTCAAACTCAATTACAAACACCACGTCTTGGAACATTTCCGGGACTTTGAACTTGGCCAGGTTTACTATGATGGTTGTGGCTTGTCCCGTGTCATCAAACTCAACTGCTTTGGGCTTGATTGTCTCATGCACAGCCTCTTTGATGTATTCAACAAATTCTCCGGCCACCTCATTTTCTGGAATAATTCTTCTTGGTGTACAAGTCTCTTTGAACGTTTCAATACCATCGGGAACTTGATTTGGTACACCAAGAATTTGGATATCACTTTGCACCTTGGGAAGATCTTCCACAACGTATTTTTCATTCACTTCTTCCTTGGGATTTAAAAACCTGCAAGGAAAAAGGACATTTGGTGGAACGATGTTAGAATGAAATGAACTTAGAACCTCCTCACCTGAGTTGGATGGCATAAGGACTTGAGGGGTTTGCGATAAGAATTCTTCTAAACTGCCCAAGTAGTCATCCTCATCTTCTTCTTGAAGCGGCAATTCATCCATGTTCGGGCTATGTTTGGATGGTTCTAGGACAACTTCATCCTCCACGTCACTTCCCAAAGTGATGACTTCATTAATTTCCATTTCTCCCTCTGAATTTGCAAATGTGGAGTTGGAGAGTTCACTTTGATCTTGAATTTGTACCATGAACTCCATAATTTGCCCAATTTGCTCCTCCAAAGCATCCATCTTGTTGTCTTGATTTTCTACTTCCTGGTTCAAAGAGGTGATTAATTGAATAATATTATCATTATCAATTGACGAACCTGAATTTGGTTGGGAAGATTGTGATGGAGGCTGTGGTGGTGCACATGGCCATTGATAGTACTCCTCTGATGGCTGTAATTGTTCTTCGTTTTGTGAGCCCTGCACCAAAGAAATTAATTCATCAAGCCTTTGATTATAATCCACGGGCATACTTTGATTTGATTGGAATTGTTGTGGGGGATGCTGTGGTGGCTGCATAGATCTTGAATAGAATTCGTCTTGCTGCCAATATCCGCTTTGTTGAAAGTGTTGAGGTTCATCCCACCTATGATCTGAATAATTTCTCCAATCCGAATTGTAAGCGTTGGAAAACATGTTGCCCCTTGATTGGTTATGGCCTTGATATCCCCAAACATCTTCATTTGCATAAAATTGGGGATATTGATGAGTTTGATATCCTTGCCCATACGATGCTCCAAATGTTTGGACACTTGGCATTGTGGTCCTTCCGGCATTCTGAGTTAATTGAGACGTGAGATTCGCCAATTGAGCTTGGATGGACGCAAGTGCCATGTCTCGCTCCATTTGAACCTAAAATCAAAGAAAGAAAACTAAATCAAATATCAAAAGTTAAAAGACATAACAAACCAAAAATAAAATAAAATTAAAAAAAAAAAAAAAAAAAAAAAAAAAAAACACAAACAAAAACATAAACAAGGGATTAGCAAATTTTGCTAATCCCCGGCAACAGCGCCAAAATTTTGATGCAAAAATAAGTTAACGCACAAATTTAAACCCTATTTGTGACAGTTATAGTAATGATGTAAGTAGGGATCGTTCTAGGCCGGGGATTAACTAGGGATGCTAACCGAAGTAAAATTAAATTAAAAACGTAAAAACAAAATTTAAAACACTAAACTAGACTCAAAACACTTAACTAGAATCACTCAAAATAAAACTAACAAATAAACTAAAGCAAATCAAAAGACTTAAACTAATTCAAAACTTAAGAAAACACAAACTAAATTGATTTCTAACAAATTTAACACTTTAAAATAAATGGGGGATTGATTTTTGATGAAAAGTAAATTAAACTTAAATAAATTACAGAATTGACAAAAACATGAAATTAAGGTGAATGGATGAGCGACGGACTGGCTAGAGGATTCTTCTCCACACATGACACATATGCAACCTAAATTGATTTTCAGTTGTTCTTTCAATAAATTGTAAATTCTCAACGCCCCAAATTAATTAGGTCCGCTTAAATTAATTCTCAGATTTTCCTTAAGTTAATGGATTGGATGATTGCATACGACAACCCAAAACATTCCCCACAAGTTCCCTACATGAATTGCATAATAGAGATACAAGCAAGAATCATTAAGTTATATGAAAATCATAAGCATTGACGAGGCACTCGTTACTATGGAATACGCATGAAACTTATGCCAAGAATTTACTTAACACGATTGTGGTCAACAACCTTTACTACTTGTGAATATAAGTTCATAACGATTAGGTGAAATTTACTTATATTCTAGCACCAAATTCATGCATGTAAATTAAGTATGCATCCTTAATCGACAAACAAAAATAAGTTATCAATCAAGCAGTTAAGCAAATTAAATCACAACTGAAGGTAATCAATTCATATTACAAATATATCCATGGTTTTGAATTAACCTCTAGCCAACACAAATTAATTACACATTATTAAAACAGAAATAAAATATAAGTTTGGAAAGATTTAACCGAGAGAGAAGAAAGTGAAGCTTTGCTCTCTGCTCCTCCTGCTGCCGTGCTGACCTCCTGCCCTTCCAGCTGCAAAGCAGCTTCCTCTCGCTGCACGTCTCGCTCGTACAGCAGCCTTTGGCTTTCTCCTCCTTTTGGTTTCCCTGCGTAGTCACCTGCTTCTTTCACGCTGCCCGTGGAGACTTCCTCGCGTCAAGGCAGCTTCTCTTTCAGTTCTGCTTCCACGCTGCCTAAGCAGCTGTCTCTCCGCAAGCTGCACAAGAAGCACGTCCCCTTTTCTCCCAAGCTGCTCTTCAGCTCCTCTCACCTCTGCTGCAAGGCAGCAGCTTGTCCCCCCCAACCGCCTCTCCTGTTGCCAGCTGCAAAGGCAGCTGGTTTCCTGGCCTCCTATCTTCTTTCTATTCCGCCAGAGAGACCCCCCATCTGACCTATTTCTTTGATTTTATTTATTTTCTGATTCTTGGTTCCTGCTGTGCTCACCTACCACGCTGCACTCAGCAGCTTTTATTTTATTTTATTTTTCTTCGTGCTCCACTTGGTTCCCCACTGACCTCCGCGAGTGCCTTCTATTTTATTTGCTGCCAACTTTCTTTTATTTTTCCTTTTGTTGCTGTCTCACTTTATTTTTCTGCTTTCAAACAAAATGAAACAAATTTATTAATCAAATATAGTGAGTAAGGTTGTTTTAACGAAATTATTACTTAAAACCTCACTAGTGTTATTTTTATTTTCTTAGCTAGATAAATTCAATAAAACACAAAAACAAAGCAAATAACTCAAAAATATAAGAAACTAACTAAGAAAAGACGAGAGAATTTGATGTAAAATATGTATAAATATGAGTTTATCACGCACGAGGAAGGTGAATCAGTATAAGTTTTCTGTATTTTGTTTATTTGATTTGTGAACTTTATGAGTAGATTATTTAGATCTAATTCAATGGCCAACACTAGCTCTAGGTCCAGTCTCAGCTATGTTCGACCGAAGTCCCTTCTCCTGAAAGATGAATTCTTCTTTTGTAGGAAGAAGTTAGATGATTGAGGCCAGGAATCCCGCTACTATCTGTCTCTTGCATGTGCCAAAGGTTGTAAAGGCTGGTAAATGATGATGTTTTTCACTGTGGATTCACGCTGCTCCTGGCTGAAATGATGGATAAATAGTAAAAAATGATTTTAGTATTCATGAATAGTAACTTTCTGAATGATTGCTGCTATTGCTGATGCTGCTTTCTGTGGAAATCACATGGCTTCTACTGTAGGAATTACATAGGTAAAAACTTAAAATGATTACAAATCATTATATTTTAATTTTACAAATCATTATATTTTAATTTCAATCTACAATAGGTATCCAACCAAATACTCCAAAAGACATCCTAAATATAACAAATATAAAAACAAGAATTTTGAAAGAAATGAATTTTATGAAAAACCCAAACATTCTAAATGGAAGAAGAAATCTTCCAATGCATTTCAAACCAAAGACCAAACCCAAAAGGGTAAATGCAACAAGTGTGGCAAATTTGGTCGTTATGCCAACACATGTAGAGTATAGAAAACTATCAACTAATTGAAGATCTCTAAGGAAGAGAAACTTCAGCTAATCGAAGTTTCGGAATTAAATGACACAGACCATAGTCAATCAGAAGATGATTTGGAATTATCCTCTTTCGGTAATAATTCGTCGAGCAATAACTCATCTCCAAACATCAAGGTCGGATGTATCGATTCTTGTTGCAACAAAATTTCAGTCCTTAATAAACAAGAAGAACAAGAAGATTTTCTACTTGAATTAATAAGTAAAGTCGATGACCCAGAACTTAAATCTTTTTATCTCAAGAAACTAAAGAAATTAGTTTCCTCAGACGAACCAGGCACTAGCCAAGCCCATTCCACTCCGAAAATCTCTCTTAGCACAACCTTGGAAAGGTCTAATAAGACTAAGAAAGAAATTACTATCAAAGATCTCCAGCAAGAGATTAACAAAATTAAAAACGAAATTAGACTCCTAAAGTCCGAAAACCTAGAAGTCCGAACACAACTTAGTAAAGTCCAAACACATTTGTTAGTCAACCCTCATGAAGAAGAACTTGACAGTTCTTCCTCAAGTTCAGATTCAGGATCTCAATCTACACAAGATTTAGTCTTGAGTCTTTTAGACAAGATAAGAATCCATAAATGGTACTCTAAAATCAAGATAATAATTGAAGATTTTCACTTAGAAACAATTGCTTTGATTGATTTGGGTGCAGCCTTGAATTGTATTCAAGAAGGGTTAATACCCACCAAGTATTTTCATAAGTCCACGGAAATACTTAGTGCTGCAAACCAATCACCAATGCAATTAAATTATGAGATCCCTAAAGCGCATGTTTGCCAAAACAATATTTGTTTTAAAACACCATTTGTTTTAATAAAAAATATTTCTGACCCAGTCATATTAGGTCTTCCCTTTTTAGCACTCATATATCCTTTTAAGGTTCATCATAATAGAATTACTACCAACGTCTTAGGACAGAAAGTCACGTTTGAGTTCTGCCTGGAAACAGATCTAAAAAAATTAAGACATTTACAAAAACATAATATTTCAAAAGCTATTAGTATTATCACTAATAAGTCACAACATATTAATTTCTTAAAAGAAGAAATTAATCACAAAAGAATTAAAGAACAGCTAACAAATAAATCTTTATTAGAATCTATTGATAAGTTCCAGAAGAAACTCATTAATGAAGTCTGTTATGATATTCCCAATGCTTTTTGGCATAGAAAACACCACATTGTTAAACTTCCTTATATAAAGGAGTTAATGAATCGAAAATACCTACTAAGGCCAGACCAATTCAAATGAGTCAAGAAGTTATGGAATTCTGCAAAACAGAAATCCAAGAACTTCTTAATAAAGGAATTATCCGTAAAAGTAAGTCACCATGGTCATGCCCTGCATTTTATGTTCAAAAGAACGCAGAATTAGAAAGAGGAACTCCCAGATTAGTTATTAATTATAAACCTTTGAATGAAGTTTTGGAATGGATTAGGTATCCAATTCCCAACAAAAGAGATTTGATAAAGAGACTTTCTCAAGCAGTTATTTTTTTCAAAATTTGATATGAAATCAGGCTTTTGGCAAATTCAAATTCATGAAAATGATAAATACAAAACAGCTTTTGTAACTCCTTTTGGACACTATGAATGGAATGTAATGCCTTTTGGCTTAAAGAATGCACCAAGTGAATTTCAAAATATTATGAATGAGATTTTTAATCAATATAGCCATTTTTCAATTGTTTATATTGATGATGTGCTTATTTATTCAAAGTCAATAGACGAACACTGGAAGCATTTGCATTTGTTTGCTAGAATTATTAAGTCCAATGGATTATTTGTTTCTACTTCTAAGATTAAACTGTTTCAGACTAATGTTAGATTTTTAGGATATAATATCCACCAATCTACTGTTCAACCCACTGACAGAGTCATTCAATTTGCTGATAAATTCCCAGATCAGATTACTGATAAAACCCAACTTCAATGATTCCTTGGATCATTAAATTATGTTTCAGAATTTTATCCTCATCTTCGTCAGCAGTGTAAACCATTGTTTGATCGTCTTAAAGATAATCCTCTAGCATGGTCTACCATTCATACTTCTATTGTCAAACAGATCAAAACTCATGTTAAGACATTGCCTTGTCTTGGCATTCCAACTCCCAACTCTTTTAAAATAGTTGAAACTGATGCATCTGATGCAGGTTATGGAGGTATCCTTAAGCAAAAACTTTCTTCTGAATCTCCTAAACAAATTGTTCGTTTCCATTCAGGAGTGTGGAATCCTGCACAAACTAATTATAGTACTACTAAGAAAGAGATATTATCTATTGTATTATGCATTAGCAAATTTCAAGATGACTTATTAAATCAAAAGTTTTTAGTCTGTGTCAATTGTAAATCTGCAAAACATGTTTAAAAAAAGATGTTCAAAACATTGCATCCAAACAAATTTTTGCACGATGGCAAGCCATACTAAGTATTTTTTATTTTGAGATTGAGTACATTAAAGGCAGCCATAACTGCATTCTAGATTTTTTTAACAAGAGAATTTCTGCAGGGGAAGAATGTCAGGGAACAACAGTAGCCAGAGACGGCTTCCAACCATTCTTCCACCTCCACCACCAGTAAAACATGAATCTATTCCCGATTCCTCATCATCGGCCTTAGCCATCACCAACAGATTTACTCCCTTAGGATCAACTGTAGGTCAATTCCGACCAAACTACCAAACAGCCTTAGCCAGTCTTTATGACCCATATTCATCAATGCCATCACTTTCAACCCCCAGAGCACCTAGCTTTGCTAAAACATCCCCCTATGTCAAGATAAACCCAATGGAATATCTTTTCAGCATCCCTAACCATATTAACAAAAAAGAAACTCCAGAAAAAATAGCCAAAACAATCTTACCCCCAAATTTCCATCATGTACCAACTGAATCTTTCAAAACCCATCAGTATTACCAAGCAATTCTCCGTGAGACAGAAAGCATTTCTATTAAACCCATTTACAGCACTACCCATCAAAATAAAATCCTTTACCATTCCCTCCATATTGGAATGGGGACTCCTTCTTTATCATACCAAACAACTTCATACCAAAAATGATCTCATCCCAAACAACAAATACAGTTATTTTGACTACATTCAAGCATGGACCAACATATTTCTTCACCAAACACCTGACTTTAGTCACTCTTGGTTCATTACATTTGATAAAAGTTTCAGGTTAAACTTCTCAGCTTGGTTTCCAAATTGGTGGTCAGCTCATGTTCCAACGGTTAGCTTACTACCTGAAGATCTTATGAACATCTTATCATCTGGTTTCCAGAAACAATTTGATTGAAGCCGTTTTGACAACAGGATTACTCTTCTTCTGTTATTTATGGCAAAATATAAGGTCCCTTGGATCTTTAAATGGAATTATATATGTATATATATATATATATAACCAATGTGGCAAGTGAAATGATCCCTACCTCAATTCCGGAATTGGATCCCATCCAGATCTAATTTGTGAGGATCCTTAACCATTCATCGTGTATCGTGTGGTCATAAATCATTTGACTTTTTTTATTTAAAATTAAACACAAATAGTATATGATGAAAACTGACCGCACGATATACGATGAATGGCTAAGATGCGGTGATCCCTAGGATCCCCACAAAGTGAATCCGAAGAGGATCCTCTTCCCTCAATTCCAAGCTTAACTCGTAATAATAAACCATAATTATAGGTACAGTCCCTGAGAGTTAGGAATGGCAATGGGGCAGATTAGTTCGGATGTGCCATACCCATAGCCAAACTTATTTGTTTTCCCCAAACCTGAAATTTTAAAATCCTCAGAACGATAATTCCCCATAACCGAACTAGTTGGGTAATCGATTCTCCATTGGGTAACAGTTTTCTCCATTATGATATTTCTTTCTTATGAAAAATTAAGCTTTGTAACACTTGCCAAAATTCAACTGACTAAATATTGATTCTTAAACAACAATACTTAGCTATTCTAGAAAAGTTCATCATAATCCAAAATACTTCAGCAAAAAAAAAAAAAAAAAAAAAAAAAAATCCAAAATGCTCTATAGCTAATGCATTGCCCATATAACATATTAAGGAAAGGGATCATCTCCGGATCCCTTCCTCCTAATCCACCAAATTAGGGAATCTGTGCCTTTGAAAATTGATCCAACGACTGAAATTATTATAACTTTTAAAGTGGGCCCCTGTTTGTAGCTGTTGGATTAATTTTCAACGGCATGGATTCCCTGATTTGGTGGATTAGGAGGAAGGGATCCGGAGACGATCCTTTTCCACATATTAACATCTAACATTTCTCGTGTCTACAAAACAAGCAGCAATGCTTCATGATGTTTGTGTAGCAATAAAAAACCAAGAACATGTAGCTGTGGAAACTTGATATCATATTTCGTGTTTCCAGCTGTAGAACTTGTGAAGAAGTTGAAGTTCCATCATAAAACCAATTTGGTATATATCGAGTAGTCTAATCTCTTATAAATCTATGTAAACATTAAGATCATGGGAGTGATTTTAGGGAAGTGAGTGATTGATATAACTACTTTCTTTTCTTTCTTTTGAATTTGAGAAAATTCTAGTACGCTCCGGATATTTATATATTGCGATTTTTAGTTGTTAAATTTTTGGTCAAGAATTCAATATCCAATATTTGACGGCCAATGTTTCAACGTATAGGATATCCGAGAGCATATTAAAAAATTTCTTGAATTGGATCCCTTTCCATTAGTTATTATGTCTTCCCAAGGGCGGAGCTACCTAAGGCCCAGAGGGGGCATCCGCCCCTACTCAGATTTTTGGGCGATGAAAAAAATTGTCATGACAATTAAATTTTTGATTTTGGTTCCGAATATTCCACGTTTTCTAACCTAAATCAAACTCAATTGAACTTGAGGTTTCATAAATAGATTGGATTCAACCGATGAAGTATCATAACTTGATATAAAAATTTTACTCTGCAAAGTATTTTATATGAATTTACTTCATCCATTCGTTTGTGGCATTACAATTTAAAATTTAACTTTTTAATTTAGAGATTTTTCATTGTACCTGACCCTCAACAACTTAACACCCATTATTTTACTTGGTTGTTTTAGGACGCCCCCAGTCAAAAACATTTCTAGCTCCGTCCTTGTGTCTTCCACTGTCCATTAATTATCTGCATAAAGTTTTCATAGGTTGTTGCCTCTTAATTACTTGACAAAAGTCTTTGCCAAATGCCATGCATCATTTGTCTAACTTTTTATTACATTTGAAATTTACAGTGACTGAAAGTGAAGTTCTTCTGTTGTAGAGACTTTTTTTTGGATATTTCCAATATTTTAACAGTTAGATCTTCTAGCGAAAGTGCTAGTACACGCGAGTCCCATTAAACTTAGTCTCTCTATGCAACAAACATGAGACTTCGCTAATAACTAGTCTAATACTGTCCAGCGAAAGCTAATGATGCCAAACAAGCACACCCTTAATTTTCTTTTCTTTCAGTGGGGATATTTTTGACCACTAAATGATCATGAAGAAAAAATGTATTGCGATATTAAAAGTGAAAGAACCAAGACAAAGAGGGATGCTACTGGTATGGGTAATCTCTCTCTCTCTCTCTCTCTCTCTCTCTCTCTCTCTCTATATATATATATATATATATATATATCTCTAATCTCTAATATTAGAAAGTCAGAAGTCAAGTTTGGTGTCTCAAGGCTTCACCAAAAATAATTGGACTAAAAAGTCCTTTAAACAAAAAAATCCAAAACTGAATGAAAATAATAGAAACAAATTTACAAGGTAATTTTGTCACAAAAAAATAGAAAATTCGAAATAAAAACAACAAATTATTTAAAAAGCTGAAAAACGGAAAAAAAAGAGACGTGAGTGAAAAAAATAAATGTGGTGTTTATCATTTTTAACCGTATTAATCCCCCACTTTCTCAGTAACCTCCTACAATTAACCGGCTATTCCCTCAAGTCTCTTTTTCACTCCTTTTCCGGATTTTCATTCTACCATTTCCAGGGTGTTGTCCTCCTTAAAGACTGCGTCGACACCATCGCCACTTTCGTCCTCCACCACATTCTCAAGCACTCTCTCTCTGAGCCTCCCCACTCCACCTCTAATGTTGTCGTTTTTGTCGCCTTCGGCCGCCCCTTCTCCCACTAGGATCGCATCCTCCGAAGACTCAGACTCGCTCTCTCCATAAGAGCAACTCCACCCATGGAGCCTTCCCCCTGACAATCCACTATTGAATCCACCCTTTTGAACAGTAACTGCCTTAAATGAATAGTAACTGCCATTAATGAACAGTAATTGCCATTTGCATCTCCACCATTGGAGCCCTCCCCCCAGGCAATAGACAATAAAATATTAGTTTTTTTGTTTGTTTAAATAATACAAAATAAAATTATTTGTAATTTCGGATAAGATTTTTTAAATCGTTCTCGTTGCGCCACGTGTCATTTTATAAAAACAAACAATTATTTAGCGATGGATTTCGATAAGATTTTTATCCAATGTCATCATGCCATGTGTCGTTATTTTTTGAAAATCTTTGACGATAGATTTTGATCAGATTTTAACTCGTTCAAAATTGCGCCACGTGTCATTATCCGAAAATATAATTATTGGAGATCGATTTCGATAAGATTTTTATCCAATACAATCGTGCCACGTGTCATTATCTTTTTAGAATCTTTGAGGATAGATTTCGATTAGATTTTTCATGAATGACGACATGCCACGTGGCCTCATCTACAATCCGATCCTTTTCTGAATCGTCCATATAATCCACCATCCATCCTCACAAATCTCACACCAATTTTCTCAACATCTCTATCTCATTATTCATAATTTCTGCTTCTTCTTCACCATCCATCCTTACAACGTCTTCTTCTTCATCAAGGATGATGTGGGAAATCGATCAGCAAGAGGAGGAATTGTTTAACCAATCTGAAGGAATGTTCAACCTTCAGATAGCCGAAAATGAGATGGAAGAGGATGAGGAGCGTAGAAGGAGAGATGATGAAACAAGAATGGCCAGAGCCTCACATTCCCGTCGAGCCATCCAGACTGTTGCTCAGATATGCAGGCCCAACCGTTCAAGAAACCTTGATAGAAGCAGGCAACGACGGGGTGAAGAGCTATTGGACGATTACTTTGTCCATAACAGTGCATTTCCTGATACGTACTTCAGACGCCGTTTTAGAATGGAACGACATTTGTTCAACAGAATCATGACTGATGTTTGCAACCATGATTCTTACTTTGTGCAAAAGAAGGATGCTTGTGGTGTTATGGGTCTCCTGCCTGAGCAAAAAATCACTGCTGCGTTGCAGATGCTTGCGTATGGAGCATCTGCAGACCAAGTGGATGAGATAACGAGGATGGGGAAATCAACCATTCTTGAGGCCCTGATGAAGTTTTGCAGAGCAGTCGAATCTTTGTACACCGCAGAGTACCTCCGAAAACCTACTCACGTGGACTTGCAAAGGCTTCTGAAGAAGGGCGAGATGCGAGGTTTTCCTGGGATGATAGGAAGCATCACTGGACGTGGAAAAACTATCCAAGTGCATGGCAAGGCGCGTATGGGGACAGAAAAGGATCAAAATCTATGATTTTGGAGGCAGTGGCATCTTTTGATACATGGATATGGCACGCCTTTTTCGGGGTTCCGCGGGCTCAAAATGATCTCAACGTCCTTGCCCAATCCCCAGTGTTCAACGACGTCCTGCAAGGAAATGCACCAAAAGTCACGTACGTCGTCAACAGACGTAGGTACGACGGGGCATACTACCTAGCTGACGACATTTACCCACGGTGGGAAACATTTGTCAAAACAGTGCCACGCCCGTGAAGTGCAAAGAAAAAACACTTTGCAAGCTCTCAAGAGGGGTGCAGGAAGGATGTGGAGCGTTGTTTTGGTATCCTTCAAGCTCGTTAGGCGATCGTCAGGGGTGCTGCCAGAATGTTCGATGTAGAGTCACTTCGATCCATCATGATGACGTGCGTCATTCTTCACAACATGATTGTGGAAGATGAGTTTGATTATGATGCAGTTGATGAATATGAGCCAGAGCCAGACACGATGAACAATTCAAGAACACGGATATATTGTGTGCATGATGCCACCGAAGAACCCGTGCAACACGAGCCATTAGAAAGGGATGGACGTTACAATGAAAGGGTCATTCAACGATATACTGCACTTCAAAGGTCATCTATGCACAATGATCGGCAAATTGACTTGATAGAGCACCAGTGGGCATTAAAACAAGCTGAAGATACTTAAGTTTATTTAGTATGTTTGTTTGTATTTGGTGTGTTTATGTAATTTTATTTGGTGTGTTTTTTGTAGTGAGTTTTTTATTATTTCGTATGTTTATGTAATTTTATTTGGTGTGAATTATTTGGTATGTTTATGTATTTTTATTTGGTGCGTTTTTTGTAGTGAGTTTTTTATTATTTCGTATGTTTATGTAATTTTATTTGGTGTGTTTATGTAATTTGATTGAAAGTGGTTGAGAAAATATGAAATTGTGGTGTAAGGTAGATGGAGAAGAAGTGGTATTTATAGAAAAGTAAAAACAATTTTTTACAAATTTTTTTTCAGATTTTTTACAATTTTTTCTGATTTTTTCCATTTTAAATTTTTTTTTCTTTCAAATAATTAATTTCTGCCGTTGGATTTAAAAAAATTTGAATTCCAACACTCCAGATTGTGCCACGTGTCACAACGGTAACTTTTCTTAATTTTAAAACTATTTTTTCTTTATTTATAAAGCATATTAATATCGACCGTTGATCTCAGATCGAACGGTTGATATTAAATAAGATTTTTTTTTATTTTTTTTACTGTTGAGATCCAACGGTCCAAATGAAGGAGCCGTTGAGATCGAACGGACGGTGGGAAGCCACGTGGCTTCCCAACGGTAACTGTGACATTCTGAAAAGTCGTCTGCTTTTCTGAAAAGCTGTCGGGCGACGCGCCCCCACTCACGAGTGGGGTGCACGCGCCTGACAGAAAAAAATAAAAAATGGGCTTGGAGCTCGGGCTCCGGGGCTGTCACAAATTGACAGGCCCCCTGCTCGGGCCTTCTCCACGAGCTCAGGCTCTTCATGGCTGGAGCAACTTGACAGGCCCTCGGGCCTTTTCTTCTCCCCTGTCCCCCGGCCTATTTACAAGGCTGGAACTGCTTTAAAGAATTCCAATGTTAATTTACTTTCTTTTTTTTTAATTTTTCATTGCGTAAATAAAATTGGGGTTTCTAAATTTCGGATGTGTTTTTTGGAGCAGTGTTGCAATTTGGCTGCACAGATGGACAATAATAGATACTTTTTTCTTGACATGATTATGAACTGCCCAGGCGAGAAAGGTATAAAATAGTCTTAAGTTTACCGGCTCAACCCGGCTTACTCTTATTTACTCTCAGCCCGACTTACTCTTATTTACTAATTAATTTTCCACTCAATGCGATCCCGACATGTTCTTATTTACTAAATAATTTTCCAGCCTGCATGTTTATTAGGCACTCATCGACTCATATTCCTCAAAGGTACTAAGCTTAAATGTGTCTTTATTGCTCTGTTTTCTTTTTGGTACTCATATATTCCTCAAGCTAGACAATCATCCTTACTTCTTTATTGTGAATATTCTTCATTTCAAGTTATACATTTCCTACCAATTACTACTACGTGTAAAAGAGTTAAATACGTAGAAAAATTAAACATTTGTCATTTGTTTTAGCACAACACTTATGACACTGTCTGTTTTCTCCAGGTTACTACTCCGAATTATAAGCGTTTGTTTTTGTTTTTTAAGTAAAAAAATCTTGCTTTTATGGATTAGGAGGATGTTCATTGATTGAAGTTATAAAAGAGCCAAACAAAGAGTAGAAAGAAAAAGCACGGCAGACATCCGCAATTCAGTTGAAGAATGGTGATTCTCTCTAACCAGTTCAATTTCTTCTTCAATTAGTGCTCAATTGTTGAATCTGTGTTTGTTCCTTTGGTGTTTTTCAGGTATCCATGTGTTTGTTTATCATAAATGGTGAATTTCTAAACATCTGTGTGGATTAACATCCTCAGAAGTCAACAAGCACAAAGGCATATTGGAAATCTGTAGAATTAGCCAACATTTCATATTCGTAAGGTCAATTGGTGGGTTTCGTAGTGAGTATGGACTTCCAACTCTAATGTTTTTGTTTGACTTATTCATTTCACTAAACAAAACAGAAATCAATGTGGTTGATATTACAGTGTCCTGATATTTGTCTTACAAAATCTAATTATTTTTTTTCCTCAGGTGACTTCAGTCAACAACCTGACAACCTTAAATTGGTAGAATAGGCTTTGGCAACTTTAAATTGGATTACGAAAAATATAAATTGATGTTATAACATGGGAACCATAGCCAAGCTTTTTCAAACGAAATTTGTATGCCTTTTTAAGTTTTTGTAGTAAAGATCTCTTTATGCATGCAAAATTGTGGAATGGAAAAAAGAACTATATATGTTGCGCGTAACGCGCTGTGATGTATAAAAGGCCTTTCACACATGCAATGCGCGTGTAGAAAGGCTAGTATATATAAAGCCAGCAGGCCAATTTGGGGTCATTGGCTTCACCAAAATTTTTTAGACAATAATGCCCCCAAAACAAATAATGCAGAGGTATTTTCGTCATATAAACAGTATTTTTAAAATAATAATTATTTTTTATTATAATTTTGTCATAATCAGGAGCCTCTCCTGAGCACTTCCCTAGGATCCTAGGGATCCTGCAATCTTGTCCGTTCATTTTATATCGTGCGGTCAGTTTTCGTTAGGTACTATTCATATTTGAATTTTTAATTTTTAATTTTAAATACTTTCTGACCGCACGATATACGATGAACGGACAAGATTGCAGGATCCCTAGGATCCTAGGGAAGTGCTCAGGAGAGGCTCCTGGTTCATAAAAAATGGCAAACAACTCATTTTCTTTTCTCCCTGCGTGCAGATCAGTAGCTGCGATGTTGATTCTTGTCCTCCTCCCTAATTCTTCTCCACTTCGCAAACTTCATTTCATCGTAACTTTTTCATACGGTAACGAAATCGCGCAAGGTTGGAGCCTATAGATTCGTATCAGAACCCTCTTCCATCTAATATGACACCCACACCTCAAAATCAACTGTGCTCAAAGATTGGAGCCTAGAACAGTGACGGTTTCTGGTGAAGTTTTGCTGATTCCACTCAATCCCGCCGAAATTTGATCTCGGCACAAGAGAGAAAGATGATCCTCTCCTGACGATCTTTCTACCTATACTTGAGTTCGTTGAGTGAATTGAAGGGATTGTTGATTGAATTTGGATAATGAGGGAATCTAGAAGATCGGGGCGTGTTCTCAGGTTTGTACTACTCTATCATTCTCTTTCTCTCTTTCTGGGAATTTGAAGATGCACGTTCTGATTTATTCCATCGATGGCTACTGCAAGTAATGATCTTTGGTGTGTTTGGTTCCCGAGAAAATCAAGGGAAACTGTTTAATTTTGAACAAGAAAATAATTATCTTGCAAATTTCATCTTCAACCTACAGGGTTTAATTCGTTCTTATGTTCAAAGTTGTTTTGAAAGTGATATAGCAGGCTCTGATGCATAGCCTTTATTTGATTCATTGCAGCTCCGGCCTTTATTTGATTCATTGTAGATCCAAGATTATAAGAGTCGACTATTAGTGTTTGGACATGATGGTCCTTACTTTGATCGTGAAGTTGCACAGGTTCTTTTTGGACGTTTCATCACTCAACGCTGCATTAATTTGTGTTGGCTTCCTTTAATATCGGTCTCCTACCTGTTTGTGATCATCTTTGTGTATGTGCAATGCAGATTATTATCAAAATTGTAATTGTAGAAAGAAGCAAACAACTTATGCATGAAGATTTTGTACGGTACGAAGAACCAATCATGTTACCCTATGTCTTTCCTGAATGCCTATTTAAATTTGTTCATTTTTAAAATGAGTCAAAGAAACCATTTTTTGGATCTTCCAACACAAAGGCCGTTGTCCTTGACAAAATGTAAGTAAGATTTAACCCGATGCCTTTTTAGACATGGCTCTTAACATATTTGGATGTTTAACTATGCAGTGGTATTGAAGCTAAATGATGACCGCTTGAACTAGATTCAGGAAAATGTGAGTTTAGTGGAGACCGTGTTGCCAGAATTTGGCATTTATGTTAAATGCTGCTTTTCGTATTTTAGTTTGTTTTTTTTGGGTTGTATTGATTATTGTGGCCGCTTGCAGGACAGTGTTCTGATTGCCACATTTGGTCGTAAAGGTAGAGTACAACCATGTTATTTCGATGCATTTTCTACAAATTTCGAGTTTAGACAGAGTAATGGTTGAGATAAGGGAAGGATGTGGCTCAAGATTGCTCTTAATTTTTTGTTAAATGCTACATTTGGTATTTTAGATTTTTTTCGGGCTATACTGATTATTGTCGCCTCTTGCAGGAATGACGTTCTCATTGCAGGATTTCCAGTCCATAGTTGGGAGATAACGAATTTTCAAATATCAAAGTTTAGGATTTTTGTTTGGCCATCATTGACGAAGTAAAGGTAACTCCGTTCTGGATTTCAACATCTTGGGTTTCATTTATATTTATGGATCTTCCAATGCAAAGGGCACTGTTCTTGAGCTAAATGTCTTTTCCATTAAAAATCCTAACCAATCATTTTTAGCTAATGGCTTTCAATTTTCAATCTACATTAGTATGGTTCAGTTACCTTCACAAAAAAACACTTTCCCACTTGGACAATAATATAGAAGTCTTAAACCTGAACATGCACCAAGTGTTTTGTAGTGTTTGTCTTCCATTTCAACGAAGTGTTTGGTAGTAAAAATATCGTTATGCATGCACAAATATGAATGGGAAAAACTCTAGATGTCGCATGCTGTGATTCCTAAACCCCTGCAACTCAAATTTCCTTCCAAGTGCAACAAAAGCATGGATATCTAATATTTAGGGGTGGAATTTTTTGCCAAATTACCATACCAACCGAATTACCAACCGTACCATACCAAAGTTGTGCCAAAAAATTTGTACCATTGGTAATGGTATGGTATTTGTACCGTATCATACATTTTTGGTACGGTAATGGTATTCAAAACCATTATCAGTGGTATAACGTACCGTACCGTACCACTACTATTAATATTATATTATTTATTTATTCATTTATATATAATTAGATACTATTATCATTATATATGCAATTTATATTTTTTTCCTAATCATTTATCCAATCATCTCACCCTCTAACCTCTACTTTCCCAATAAAACAACCTAAGCCTTCTTGCGTTGCGACTCTTCATCTTTTCACTCATCTAGCCATCGACTTCATCTCTGTTGCTCCAGTTCCGGCGACTCTCTCGCCGGAGTCCATCTCATCTTCTCCTTCATCAAATTGGGATGTCCTTTTCCCTGGCTTCATCTATCAAGTTAATTTTTGTACAATTTTAAAGAATGTAGAGATTGAATTTAGGAATATTTGTACTATTTTTTTTGAGATATTGGGTTTTTTCAGCAATTCTTCAATCTATTTACTTCTTGTTTCTTAAATGAATCTCTATAAAATTCTCATAATTAAATAAAAAAGTTTTAGAAACCCAAAAGGAGTGGCCAAAAAACACGTTTGGGCCTTGAATTAGGTTGGAAAAAAAAATCAAATTTTGGCCCAAAACAAGGTGGTAATTACCATTACCATACCATGTCAACCGAACTATTTGGCATGCCGAAATTTGGTATACCGAAAGTTTGACATGGTAATGGTAATAAATTTTGTCATACCAAAAGTTTGGTATGGTAATTGGTACATGGATTTTGGTAGGTAATCATATCAATACCACCCCTAATAATATTCACTCTTTGCCAAATAAATTGGCCAAACAAAAGGAAAATATTTGTAACTCACAATATACACATAAATGGTACTGTATGAAATATTCGACATGAATTTTTATTATTAACATCACTTTCATATGTTACTTTTTTTGACAATTCACAATCCTCATGTTCTCTTTTCTTTTTTTTCCAAAATAAATTATCGTGTTCTTTTTTTTGTTCATGTAGGAATACGAAAAATTCCAAGTTGACTTCAACTAATCAAGTATGGAGGGATGTGATCGAAGCAATATATCACAGGTTGTCATCTTAATTGCATTTCTACTCTTTTTTATTGACTGAAATTTCAGTGTTTTGCTGCTTAATGTTTCAATTTTAATTTTTTTTTTATATTAGTGGGGTTCATTTACCTTCACACGATTTTTTTTTTCTTTCACTCGGATCAAAATACATAAGACTTGAACCTGCATTTTGGTTGGAGATTTTCCAATTGCACCTTCGTTGTAGTTCAATATGATTTTTTTTCTTAAAAAAAAACTAAAATTCATTTTCTTTTGCAATTTCTTCGTATAGGTCGGCAATGACGAAGTTCGATTGGGGCAAATAAATGTTCACAATTCTCGAGAACAATCAGAGCAAAGGTTTCGTAGGAGCAATCAACAAAGACACAGACGCCAAACTGCGAATTCGATACCAAATTAGGCTGCCCATTGTGTGGCTTAGCCGAACTCTCATTCCATTTAGTGTAAAAATAGCCGAACTCTCCTTTCGCACGCTCACAATAATGTGATTCAATCAATTGTTTATTAAATATTATTTACTCTATTTTTAAACACTTAAAAGGCGCGTAGTGCCAGTTATAAAAAAAGGTCTCTCGCATGAGCATAATAATGTGATTTAATTTGTTGTCAAATGATCTTTTTTTTTTTTGAACAAACGATGATATCTACACTAAGCGGGAGAGGGTGAGCATAGTCTCACATTGAGATAGCAATAATGTGATTCATTTAGTTGTTTATTAAATATTATTTTCTCTATTTTTAATGCAAATTCAATAGAATGTAAATGAAAATTGAAAGACCAATTTTATTATGTGGATTCAGTTGGTTTGATTGGTTTATGAGGAGTTTCTTCTATCATAGCCTAATAGTATTCATTTACTTTAAATATTTGACTTTCTTTTTGTCATTAAAAAAATTATTAAAGCAATTCATGCATATAAATACATTTAAAATGTTTAAGCCGTGCGTAGCACGCCGTGATTTAAAAAAATGGGTGCATTTTTGCTCACTCACATTAACTATAGGGTATGCTCACCACCCCTTTCAATGCTTGACATGTGTAATCCATACTAACTCTAGTTAAGCCTTAATTTTTTTTATTTTTTTTGCTTTAATTAATAGGAGAGATAATCCTATTTTTACTCATTTACTTCCATATATATCCTTTCTTTTTTAATATTCTATTAAAACTTAAAAATCCCCTTTTTGAATACAAACAGACGCAAGTCTGCGCTACCATCTTCTAGGTTTTCATCTGCTACGCTTCTGGGTTTTCCATCTGCTAAGGTATGCAATTCCCATTTTTTTTTTTTAGGATTATTATAGCCTATTACTTATTACATTGACAGTTGTAAAATTCACCTTTCACCCTATGAGAGTAATTGTCCAACCCAACCGGCAAGTAAGGATGGGCATTGAAATACTTTAAGTTATGTTCCATCATGGACCTGATGGGATAATACTTTGAGATGAAAGTCGTCAAAATAAAGTTGTACAAAAAGCTACATGCGAAAAGTGGGCAGTACTTTGAGATGAAACTCATCAATATCCAGCAAAATACAATTGTTTGATATGAAACTCATCAAAATAAAACTGTACAAAGCTAGTAGGATGAATATTCTTCACTTCAAAGGATGTTGTTCCAAAAAAAATTCTCTAAATTGTATTACAACTTGATCTAAGATGTTGATGGATTTGAAAAATTCAGTTCAGGAGTGGTTCCCAGAGGTATTGGTTGAATGTTTGATGTTGATGGATTTGAAAAATTTAGTTGAGGAGTGGTTCCCAGAGGTATTTGTTGAATGTTTTCCTGCAAATTAATAAAAAGAAAAAAATTACTTATGAAACTAGAGAACAAAAATATAGTACACTATATATATAGGACATTAAGTGAAGATACAAACCCTATGATTCATAAATGAGTAATTGGACATCATGGGACTTATAGCTTGAAATCCAAGTTGGTGATTTTGAATCCCTGGCAGATTTTGAATCCCTTGAACACAAGGAACAATTGGAAATCCATAAGGAAAATGTGTGACTTGACTTATGGGTGCCATATTGAATTGGTTTTGACTTGGCATTCCAATATGTCCCTAGATACCAATTCCAATTGATCCATCAGAAATATATTAAAACAATGCTAATGAACAAAAATATAAATAAATAAATAAAACATTCATGACAAAAATTTGCTAAACTTTAAACCTGAGTTTGTGCATATCTTGTTGATGGTCCATTCCTCTCATATGCATTTGAATTGGATTCTTTAATAGCTATTAAACAATTAAAATAATAATTACATCGACAAATGCAAATTGTGAATCAAATAGTAAATAAAAACAAGCCAAATATGTGCTAACCTTTTCTCTTGTATGGACCTTTCTTTTTAGGTTGATTAGATTCCAAAGCACTCTTCATTCTACCTTTGCCCCGACCTTTGGACTTTTGAACTTTTGGATCTTGGATCTTAAGATTTTTCTCAACTTCAGTCACATGCTTAACATAATTTACATCATTTGTTCCATCATATTGTTCTCCAAAATTGACATGCTTTTCCATTTTTTTCTCCAACTTTAACAACTCAGATTTCAAAAAACTACATTTTTGGCTATTTTTTGCACCTTTTGCTATGATTCTTTGTGCTATATTAGATAGCTCGCTATACTGAACCAAGGAAGATGAGTCTAAATTACTCATAGCCGGTTCGCCATAGGAATCAAATCTAATATCACATTTAGCATCCTTGCTCCATCTTTTCAAATAATAATTGGATGGTATACTTGACAAGTCTAAATCATAGTATAACTTTAGAGCATGTGCACAAAGAATCCCCTCAAACTCAAACTTTTTGCAACTGCACAAAACTGTTTGATTTGCAAGGTCATACATAAGTGTTCTATTAATTCCTTGTTTTCCTGAGTTCATTACTGTGTATGTACGTGTTACCCCATCATCACTTTCTAATTTCAGTGGCCTCAAATTTAAAACTTTCTTAACCTCCTCTTGGAAACAATAAAAAATCTTACTTGTATACTACTTTGTTGCTTCAATCTCCACATTCCAATCAGAATACAAACTGCGCCATTTCTGTCTAGTTGCATTTTCTGCTTGCCTTTCCTTTTCTTTTCGATCCGCTACTGCTTTATCATATTGGATGACGAACTCTTGCAGAAGGAGGTTTCGAGCAAAATACTTTTTCAAAAACTTGTTCATGCTTTCAATTCTTTGTGTTGTCATCATACCTAAGAAAAAAAAATGGAAATTGATCATAGTATAGTGGAAAAAGAAACTTGTGAATAATATATAAAAATAATATATTAGGAATTAGTCAAGAGTAATACCTGCACAAAAGTGGTCTCGACCATAAACTTGTGCCCATTTTTCACGTAATAGATATATCCCTTCTAGCCAATCATTTCCTCTCAATTCATAATCATCAAGTAACTTATTCCAACTTGATTCAAATTCTTCAACAGTCTCTGGATCATATATGCATCTTTTGAAATCCTGTGTAAATGATTTAAACTCACTGAAAACATGATTCAAGTTCCTCGCAGCATTCTGATATATGTGCCACAAACAAAGTCGGTGGTGGCAATTAGGAAATACTTCACTAATCGCAGCAACGATTGATTGGGTTTGATCTGTAAATATGGTTCGTGGTGCTTTTCCATCCATGGCTTGTAAAAAGGCCTTGAACAACCACTCACATGCATCTGTTGTCTCTCCATCTAGCAAACCACATCCGAAAAGTATGGTTTGACCATGATTATTGATACCAACTACTGGGGCACACACCATATTATATCTATTTGTTTTGAATGTCGTATCAAAACATACAACATCACCAAATATAGTATAATCGCACCTCGAATTTCCATCACAGAAAAAACAACCACTTATTTCATTCTCCTCGTTTGTTCGAAGAGAATAAAAAAATGACTTGTCTTCAGTTTGCTTTTTCTTAAAATATTCAAGCAAACATTCTGAGTCGCCCTTTTTAAGAATCCCGATGCGCTTTCTCATTATCAAATTGTTACAATCAGACTGAATAAAATTTAGTTTTTGAGACCCTCCTGCTTCTGTCGTAAAGTATGAGAATATCTGAGTTGGCTGTAGTCCTGCAGAATGCATTTGATCTATCAATTTTGCTTGAGAAGGCTCTATTAATCGTTGTGACCTCAATAAATGGGAACTTGATGCCGGAACAAGAACATGACTATGTTCAGCAACAAAATTTGTCACAACAAACTTCCCTTCTAAATTAAGTTTGATTTCAAGCATTGCCTTGCAGCCACATCTTGTTTCTTCTCTTTTCTTCTTTGGAGTTCTTTTTTTTTTATAAAAACCTTCACAAGAACAACAAAATTGTTTTTTCTTTAGCACACCTGACCTGTTCTTATTCTCTCTGTTCTTTCTCACGCTAAATCCAACTCTTCTACCATATGCATTGTAGTAATTATATGCATCATCCTCATTATCAAAAGTCATCCCCAAAGAAATATCACCAACTTTGCTTGTAAATTCTCCTTTTTCTTCATTTTGATCCAAGACTTCAAAGGTTTCAGAATCTGAATCTAAGTGTATACAATCAACTGATTCTTTAGCATCACTAGAAGATGGAGTATGAAACTCATCATCTTGGTGTTCCATCTGTATAAGTGTCAAATTACATAATATTGAATTAAATTAACACCCTATAATAATTCTAAAAACCATATATATTAACACCCTCTAATAATAATTAAAATCATATATTTTGACACCCTATAATAATCATAAAAATCATATATTTTGACACCCTACCACCACTGCCTCATCCTTAACACGACATGGAGCATAATTTAAAGTATCCCGTCATAAAGATATGATTAACATCTTATAATAATCATAAAAATCATATATTTTCATCATAAAGACTCTGGGCAGTACTATCCCATCAGGTCCATGATGGAACATAACTTAAAGTATTTCAATGCCCATCCTTACTTGCCGGTTGGGTTGGACAATTACTCTCATAGGGTGAAAGGTGAATTTTACAACTGTCAATGTAATAAGTAATAGGCTATAATAATCCTAAAAAAAAAAAATGGGAATTGCATACCTTAGCAGATGGAAAACCCAGAAGCGTAGCAGATGAAAACCTAGAAGATGGTAGCGCATACTTGCGTCTGTTTGTATTCAAAAAGGGGATTTTTAAGCTTTAATAGAATATTAAAAAAGAAAGGATATATATGGAAGTAAATGAGTAAAAATATGATTCTCTCTCCTATTAATTAAAGCAAAAAAAAAAAAATAAAATAAGGCTTAACTAGAGTTAGTATGGATTACACATGTCAAGCATTGAAATGGGTGGTGAACATACCCTATAGTTAATGTGGGTGAACAAAAATGCACCCTAAAAAAATACATTTTGCATGCACGTGAACATATGCATGAAAGCTAGTGTTTATAGTACCAAAATTACGCAACTAGAGATTCGAAGGACCCGCATCGAGTTGCATGTGAGAAAAAAAGGACGATTGGCTCATCAATGAGGAACATGTAAGTTTGATTAGAATATCTCATTGTCTGTATTCAATAATTACCTTGGATACAAAAAGACAAAAAGAGGAAAGCGATACGCCAATAATGGTATGAATATTGATGAGCTGGTCCGGAACTTGGCTTCTGCGAATGGACAAGAAGACAAGAAGACGAGATGAATGCATTTCTTAATTTCTAAGCATTTTTAATTAGTATATAAGAGAAAAGTAGATATGAGTTTTGACCCTTAGGATTGTTAGTTACTCGTGATGTAGCCATCCAACCGTTTAATATTCTTTTTGTTTTGAATTTTTTATTTTGAATTTCCCTTGTGCTGAAAGGAAACTTGTTTCGTAGCCATTTTAAGTTTTCTTTTTCTAATTTTAAAATCATGTCAAATTTTTAAATCTCTACATTCATGTCATTTAGTTTTTATTTTTATTGTTTCTTTCTTTTCTATCTCATTAATGAATCATACGTAACAAAACATGCACTGCACTTCCATATCAAAACCTAGTATATGGGGACTACCGATATGGACACAGTCGCTCGAATCTTGTAGTGTCAATGGATCCGTTTCGAGCCCTCAAACCTGAAACTAGCCTCATGATCTACTGTCTTAAAATTCACCAAAGCGCATGCCATTTCATAATAGAGACACAAAAAAACCATTATTTGTGCTTACCTTTGAGCACAAAACGACTATTGTGCGCTACAAGCAAAGGACACGCCCATATAGGGCACATATGGGATTGTTGTTGCTGCATTGTTGCTATTGACCTATGGGCACATATTTTGGTGCCCTTTGACTTTATAGGGCACATATTTTGGCGCAATGCCTATTTTTCTTGTAGTGAAAGTCTTATATAAAATTAAAACATAAAATAGTTACCAAACAATTTTTAACATGTGTACAAATTAAGAGGCCAAGGAGATACAAACAAGGAAAGAGCCATATTCTAACCAAAGAGGGACAGTCATCCGAGCATGCAAGAATGATCAAGAAATCGACCATGCCAATTCCCAAAAACTCTCTCGCAAGCAACATGTCTAACAGACTATTTTTTGGATAATTAGACTAATAGAAAGGTGTGTGAATAAAATAATTTCCAACAAAAATTAGACGTTTGACAAAAGTTTCTTGTTATGAACTTTGAAAAGGGAGCTGATTTTTACATGATTTTCTTTATTTATAAGTATCAAATTGAAGGGTGTGTAAGAGAAAAAAAAAATGTAAGTATTTATCATTTTTAATTTGAAAACTATAAAAAGAAAAAAAAAAAAACACTGAATTGATTATTAGGTTCCGAAGAGAAGATTGCCCCCGCATTTTCTATAAATAGCACAAGATCAAATTACCTTTCACTACACAAGACTAAAGACTTCAAATCTGAGTTCTTTCCGAGTTTCTGGCAAATACGAAAGAGAGATGATGAGTTCAGTAGAACAAGCAACCAAAAAAGGGCATGCAGTTTTTGTCCCATACCCAGCACAAGGCCATGTTAACCCCATGATGCAGTTAGCCAAGCTTCTTCACTCAAGGGGCTTCCACTTAACCTTTGTCAACACCGAGTTCAACCACAACCGTTTAATCCGGTCAAAAGGTCCCGACTCCGTTAAGGGTCTACCGGTCTTTGTGTTCGAGACCATACCAAACGGGCTGCCTCCTTTGGATAAGGATGGAACCCAAGATATTCCAGCTTTATATGACTCCATTAAGAAAACTTGTTTTGGTTCATTTAAAGAGCAGGTGGCTAAGATCAATTCCTCATCTCAAGTGCCACAAGTTACTTGCATAGTTGTAGATGGTATCATTACCTTTGGGTGCAAAACTGCTACAGAATTAGGCATTCCGGAGGTTGTGTTATGGACAGCCTCTGCTTGTGGCTTCATGGGGTACTTGCAACACAGCGAACTCGTCAAACGTGGCATGATTCCGTTCAAAGGTACTTCTTTAATTTCTGGATGATTTTGTTTTTTACGCTTTCGTCGCATATATAATTAATCAGTTTCTTTATTATGTATATGAACATTTTTGTATGCATAAATTATCGTTACACATGGACATAATTAAATATCATCACACGTGCTTCACCTTCCATGGATTGCAGATGAGAATTTCATGCATGATGGCACACTCGATACACCAATTGATTGGATCCCAGGCATGAAAAATGTTCGACTCAAGGACATCCCGAATTTCATTAGAGTTACTGATCTTAGCGACATAATGTTTAATTACTTGGGATCCGAAGCACGGAACTTTTTGAACTCTTCTTCAATCCTCTTTAACACATTTGACGAATTTGAATACATGTTCCCCAACATTTACACCATTGGCCCCTTTAATTTGATGGGCACGCATTTCCTCGAAAGCAAGTCACTTAACTCAAGCTTATGGAAAGAAGACACAAAATGTTCGGAATGGCTTGATAAAAAGGAACCCAATTCGGTTGTGTACGTAAATTATGGCAGCATAACGATGATGACAGACCAACATTTGATCGAGTTTGCATGGGGGCTAGCAAATAGCAAGCACCCATTTTTATGGATAGTTAGGGCTGACGTGGTAAAGGGTGACTCACCAATTTTACCCGATGAATTTTTTGAGGAGATTAAGGATAGGGGTTATATTGCAGGTTGGTGTGCACATGACCAAGTGTTAGATCATCCATTGTTGGGGTTTTCCTAACACACAGTGGTTGGAATTCTACCATTGAAAGTATATCTCACGTTGTGCCTTTAATTTGCTGGCCTTTCTTGATGCGAAAATTAACTTAACACACAAATTAAACCCTCTTGTTGTCAAATTGTAGTAAAGAATGTAAGTAGGGATCGTTCTAGGCCGGGGATTAGGAGGGATTGCTAAAACACTTAAAACTGACTTAAAAACATAAAAACAAGTTTAAAACACCAAACTAGACTCAAAAGATGCAATACAAACTAAAAAGACTCAAAACTAGTTTAAAAGACTCAAAACAGCTTAAAACAATGAATTAGACTCTAAACTAACTCTTGGGATGGTTTTGGACGAAATTAGGTTCTAACTTGACTCAAGACACTCAAAAACACCAACAAAACAGGAATTTCACACTTTGAAACAAGAAAGTAAAAGGGGGATTTTGGTTTTGACGAATTTGAAACAAACAAACAATTTATAAAACTAGGCAGATTGTAAAACGAATTTGAGTGAATTAAATGGATAGAAGGCTAGCTAGGAGGTTCTTCTCCACACATGACACACTTGTACATGAATCGATTTCCAGTTGCTTTTCAATAAACCATGAATTCTCAACGCCCCAGATTAATTAGGTACGCTTAAATTAACCCTCAGATTTTCCTAATTTCATTGAATTGGATGATTGCATACAACAACTCAAAGCATTCCCCACAAGTTCCCTACATGAATTGCATAATAGAGATACAAGCAAGAATCATTAAATTCTATGAAAATCATAAGCATTGACGAAACACTTGTAACTATGAATTGCATGAAACTTATGCCAAGAATTTACTTAACGCGATTGTGACAAGCAACCTTCACTACTTGTGAATATAAGTTCATAACGATTAGGTGAAACTCCCTTATATCCTAGCATCAAATTCATGCATGAAAATTAAGCGTGCACTTTCAACCAACACACACAAATCAGTTTTTATACGAACGGATAAGTAAATTGAATTCACAACTTATGAATCACAACTGGATGTAATCAAATCATATTGCAAGCATGAACATGGTTTCGAATTCCCCCCCTAGCTAAGGGGGTTTAGTTACTCATAATTGCAACAAAATCAGAAAATAACAAAGTAGACATTGAAAGTAAGAACGAAGTACACCTAAAACGCTCCAATCTTCAAGCATGAAACGCCAAGGACCTTCTTTTTCACCACCTTGTTGCAACACAAGTATCTAAGGATGTGTATGGATATATGGAAAGGTTATGAATGTATTTAGGTTGGATGGATGCCACGGCAAGGGGAAGGGAATGTATGGAATTGTGTTTGATTTTTGGTTGGATGAGAGCCACGGCAAGGGAATGGAATTGTAAGTGTTTGTGGGATATGGGAATATATGGATGAATGTAAGGTCTTTTTATGGAACCCCTTTGTTATGGTGAAGGGTGGATGTATTTATAGGCTAGGGAGAGGAGTGTATGGAGTTGTAATGAGTGGATGTAATGGGTTTAGTGGGTGAGTGTTGTGGTAATGAGTGGATGTAATGGGTTTAGTGGGTGGATGTTGTGGTAATGAGTGGATGTAATAGGTGTAATGGGTGGATGTTTAGGAAATGAGTGGATGTAATGGGTGTAGTGGGTGGATGTAATGGGTGTAGTGGGTGAGTGTTTTGGTAATGAGTGGATGTAATGGGTGTAGTGGGTGGATGTTTGGTAATGAGTGGATGTAATGAGTGTAGTGGGTGAGTGTTGAAATGGTTATTTATAGGGAGAGGATGATACACAAACTTCAAATTTCGTCCATTTCTTTTGCTCCAAGCATATGCTATCCATTCCATGCCCAAAAATGCTCCAAAATGCTCCAAAATGCACTTCTTTGCCACATTAACCCTTTGGACCTACAAACACACGAAAATAGCTTAAAATGCTAAAATAACTACGAACTAACAACATAAATGCCAAGAAACAAGCTAACTAAGTCGCATAAATATGCTCCTATCAAATTCCCCCACACTTAGCTTTTGCTAGTCCTCGAGCAAAACAAAACAAACAAAACAAAACAAAACAAAACACAACCTAGACCTTCCAACAATTGCCTCAGGGATTTTTAATGAAACATGACATGTTAAAAATCATCATTCCCATAGATTTTGGTCATCGTTACACTTGAGCACATACTTAATCACAGTCACCACTTACTAGTTCACAATTAACCAATTAAAACAATGTTTTGAATGTAGTAACATGCCTTAGAGAATTTACTCAATTCCTTACAAAGTATGCACTCAATTTTCACTCAGATTTTCTAACTACACACCCTATACTAGTCATATGTGAGAAGATTGATGTAGATATGAAAACGAACACTCACATATATGTATCACAAAGAACGCAAATTCTGGAGTTAATAAGCATGTTCAGATATGATCTCATGAATGGAATGCTACTACTTAGATGTGAGAACCAGTGACACCATATGCTCATACCAAATTCAAACTCCACAAATTGAAACACATAACACTCAAGATAGAAGTCAAGGGTTGTAACGGGGCTTAGGGTAATGGTTAACAAAGGAAAGATAGGGATAACAAACGTTCCTAAGGCAATAGCAAGCAAAGTAATGAAATCGAAACTTAGAATTCACTTTAGAATGCAGAACTCAACTTTTAACACAAAGGGAAGATTTGAGCAACACTTAGGGCCGAATTCAATGTTTTGGACCCTTTCTTCAACAAACAACACTTTAGAACTCTTTTTTTTTCTTTTCTTTTCTTTTCTTTTCTTTTCTTTCCACCCGTGCCTATGGCTCACTACTTACATGAGAAACACTTCCCCCACACTTGTTTTCTGCCAAACATTACTCAACAGGAATTCAATTTGAATCATGCTTTACTATGCTTTAAGAACAATGGTATGGATAGTCCTAATCTACGCTACGTGAGGATAATGTGCTTAACAAAGAAAATAGGCTAACAAGGCTCAATGGGGTTAACTTAAACATATAATGAAATAGGATACACGGCAATTTGGCTTTGGTGGTGCTCACTACACAACTTCATCTTGAATATGTGTTATGCAAATCAATAGCATGCTTTGAATGAAATGGGCATGAGTTCTAGCATTTGGAACTAAATGATGAAACGCCTTCTAAGTAGTAACCAAGCAAAGAATAATGAGATCATGCAACGACTTTAGAAAACAATAATGCACAGATTTTAACTCTCCAAATAAACGTTTAGGCTCAAGTCTCACAAGGTTGTAGCATTTGTTTGAGTTCCTTCCTTCAAGCATGTTACAAAAACTAATTTTTCCTTTATGATTACTTGTGAATTCATAAGTTATAACCATAACCAAGCATAAACAAAGAGTAAATCAAACTTTCATCCATGTTAATCACTCTCTTTAACAGTCATGCAATTACAAACCAAATTCTCATCATTGTGTTGGAAGGTACCCTAAGACACAAACAAACACACAAAAACAACTCTTTTTGGTTTTTTCAAAACAATTTTTCAAATTTTTATGAGATTTTCGGATTTTTAAAACAAAACACACTAAAACAGCTTAAAAACACTTAAAAACAGCAAGGAACAACACTTGAAATTATGGGTGATAAAATCCTACGAATTTCATGCAAAACAACTCATACGAATTTCATGCAAAACAACTTGGTTACCCCCCCCACACTTAAATCAAACATTGTCCTCAATGTTTTAAGCATAAACTCACACAAAAACAAGCAAACAAACAATTAACGAATAAACATGGCAAGTATGGCAAAGTAAAAACCAGACAGAGTAGAGTTTAAGAACGCAAATCTGGTTATGGAGAGATGATCTTGTTGACTTTCCACAGCTTTGAACTCGAACTGGCCTAGGGAACTTTTTAGCAAGGAAAATGAGACTTGATTGGTGGTGGTGATTTGATGGCCTTGTACGGCGAGGCTGTAGTCTTTGGCGACTGATGCGTCCATATGTTGTTGAAGCTTCTCGAGCTCTTGGTTTCAACTCGGACTCCTTCTGCCGGGTTGATTTAGTCTGCAGGCTGCATTCTTCTCTGCTTGTTTCTTCTGCACGGCAGGTAGGCACGAGGTAGAGGTGGTGGTCTGTTTCTTTGTTCAATCTGTCCAAGTGCCGACCGATTGCTTTCTTTCTCCTTGTCCCGCAGGCAAGAGCAAGGGTAAAGGAAAAACATGCCATGAGATATCTTTGCCTTTGACTCTGATGATATGAGATACTTTTGCTTTTGAAGAAGTATCTTTCCACAGGTGTATTCTTGAACTGGGCTGGGGAACTTCTTAGCAAGGAAAATGAGACTTGATCTTGATGATGAATCAGCACGTTGTCTCCACATGCTTCAAGTTATCATTTTCACTTGCCTTATCTGTTCTCCAGGCAGATGTGGCATCTTCTTCGGAAGTACATCAGCAGTTGAAGATGAGCACTCGAGAGCAATGATAGGTAAGCAATCAGGAAGGAGTTCCAAGCAGTTGGTTCTTAGATCGGAAGATTGACACCAAGTGCTGGCTGATTGCTCGCTTTCTCCTTGTCACAAAGACAAGGAAAAGGACAGGGAGAAAGCATGATATGAGATACTCTTGCTTTCAACCTTCATGATATGAAATACTTTTGCTCTTGATGACTTGTTTGCAGAGGTACCCCAAGGGATGAGAAACACAGAGTAACTCGAGAGGCTTCGTTGGGAATGCATTTTCGGAGATGAAGAAGGATTATGTATGTCTGCCTTGCTATGGAGGGTGAAGGACGACATTTATAGGAATTAATAACCGGTACTAATCTTTCACTTTTGTCGGCACCCGTTGGATGATTGAACAGTAAACTTCACGTGCTTTCTACTTCACTAGAAATCTTCGACAGATTGCTCGTAATTTCTACAAGGCTGAGTGTGCAGATGCTGACGAGGCTGAAAAAGACTGGTACCTCTTCGATATCTGGAATCCGCGCGTCGACAAATTGCCCGTGATTTCCTCAAGCTGACGCTGCATGTGACAGATGTTGACACGTCTGGAAAAGCAGATGGTTGGAATCGGCGCTTCGACAAACTGCCCGTGACTGGCGCCTCTTCGATATCTGGAATCGGCGCTTCGATAAACTGCCTGTGATTTCCTCAAAGCTGAGGTGCTGACGAGGCTGAAAAAGACTGGCGCCTCTTCGATATCTGGAATCCGCGCGTCGACAAACTGCCCGTGATTTCCTCAAGCTGACGCTGCATGTGACAGATGTTGACACGTCTGGAAAAGCAGATGGTTGGAATCGGCGCTTCGACAAACTGCCCGTGACTGGCGCCTCTTGATAAGCTCATATTTTTACATATTTTACATCAAATTCTCTCGTCTTTTCTTAGTTAGTTTCTCATATTTTTGTGTTATTTACTTTGTTTTGGTGTTTTATAGAATTTATCTAGCTAAGAAAATAAAAATAGCATAAGTGTGATTTTATGTAATAAATTCGTCAATGTAGATTAGCTTTTAAATTAAATAATATATATATATATATATAATAATAATAATAATGCATGATGATGTTTGAAACATCATCATGGTTTGAAAATATGAAAGCTGCCTAGTGCAGCATGCATGAAGAAAAGAATTAAAAAAAGCAAGAGTGTGGGTGTGTGTGAAAATATATATGTCAGTGGGCTGCCATGAAGAAATAAAGGGAGGAAGTGGAAAGCAGGAGAGATAAGAAAAGGAATAAAATATAAAAAAGGGGAGAATTGGGGGAAGGACAGCACTTTGCAGCGGAGATAGATAAATGTGAGGTCTGACAAAAGAGAAAGGGGGACGCTGCCTTTGGCAGTTTTGAAAGGTGAAGAAAACAGGAAGTCCTCAGGGGGGGGGGGAATAAGAGGAAGCTGCTTTGCGCAGCTGAGAGGAAGTCAGAAAAAAATAAAACAAGGAGTGAGGGCACGGAAAGCTAGCGAGCTGACGCGGAAAGGGGGACAGCTTGCAGGGGAGGACGCAACAGCAAGCTGCTTGGGGCAGCGACACGCTGAGAGAAGCAGAGGAAGGACGCTGCACTTGACAGCTGGCAGCGAGACAGCTAGCGAGAGGAGAGCGGAGCGAGAGACACGCGGAACTTGTGCAGGAAGGGGGACAAGCTGCTGCCTTGCAGCAGAGCGCAGAGGACTGACAGAGGAATAAAAACGCAGAAGCACAGAGAAGCAATTCCTCGTTTGGTTTTATTTTTCTTAACTCATGTTTAATTTAATTTGCTTTTCAATTATATTAAACATGTGTAATTAATTTCAGTTTGGCTAGAGTTTATTTCAAAACCATGGATATATTTGTAATTTGAATTGATTACCTTCAGTTGTGATTTCTGAGTTGTGATTTAATTTGCTTAACTGCTTGATTGATAACTTATTTTTGTATGTCGATTAAGGATGCATACTTAATTTACATGCATGAATTTGATGCTAGAATATAAGTGAATTTCATCTAATCGTTATGAACTTATATTCACAAGTAGTGAAGGTCGCTTATAAACGATCGCGTTAGGTAAATTCTTGGCATAAGTTTCATGCAATTCATAGTAACAAGTGCCTCGTCAATGCTTATGATTTTCATAAAACTTAATGATTCTTGCTTGTATCTCTATTATGCAATTCATGTAGGGAACTTGTAGGGAATGTTTTGGGTTGTCGTATGCAATCATCCAACCTAATAAAAGTAGGAAAATCTGAAGGTTAATTTAAGCGGACCTAATTAACTTGGGGCGTTGAGAATTTACAATTTATTGAAAGAACAGCTGAAAATCAATTTAGGTTGCATATGTGGCATGTGTGGAGAATAATCCTCTAGCCAGTCCGTCATTTATCATTTTACCTTAATTTTATGTTTTTGTCAATTTTGTAATTTATTTAAGTTTAATTTACTTTTCATCAAAATCAATCCCCCATTTTATTTTAAAGTGTTAGATTTATTAGAAATCATTTTAGTTTGTGTTTTCTTAAGTCTTGAGTTGTTTTGAGTCTTTTGATTTATTTTAGTTTATTTGTTAGTTTTATTTTGAGTTATTCTATTTAAGTGTTTTGAGTCTAGTTTAGTATTTTAAATTTTGTTTTTACGTTTTACATTGGTTAGCATCCCTAGTTAATCCCCGGCCTAGAACGATCCCTACTTATCCATATACTACAACTGTCACAAATAGGGTTTAAATTTGTGCGTTAATTTATTTTCGCATCAAATTTTTGGCGCCGTTGCCGGGGATTAGCAAATTTGCTAATCATTTTATTTTTGTTTTTGCTTATGTTTATTTGTGTTTGTGTATGTTACTTTTGATATTTGATTTATTTTTCTTTCTTTGAATTGAGGTACAAATGGAGCAAGACCTGGATTCTACTAGCATTCAAGATCTATTGGCACAGCTCACTGCTCAATTAACTCATAATGCCGAACGGACCACAATGCCAAGTGTCCCTACACTTGATGTGCCCTATGGGCAACGATATCAAGGTCCTCAATTTTCTGCAAATGAAGATGTTTGGGGATATCAAGGCCATAACCAATCAAGGGGCAACATGTTTTCCAATGCTTACAATTCAGATTGGAGAGATTATTCAGATTACATGTGGGGAGAACCTCAACAATTCCAACAAGGTGGATATTGGCAGCAAGCAGACGCGTTCTATTCAAGATCTATGCAGCCACCACAGCATCCCCCACAACAATTCCAATCGAATCAAAGTATGCCCGTGGATTATAATCAAATGCTTGAAGAATTAATTTCTTCAGTACAGGGTTCACAAAAAGAAGAACAATTGCCGCCATCGGAAGAGTTCTATCAGTGGCCATATGAACCGTCACATCCACCACAATAATCTCCCCAATCAAATTCAGGTACGTCTTCGGATAATGACATGTTGAATAAGTTACTAACCTCTTTGACCCAGGACGTAGAAAATCGAAACAAGGAGATGCAAAATAAAGCCAACAAGGTGGATGCATTGGAGGAGCAAATTGGGCAGATTATGGAATTCATGGCACAGATTCGAGATCAAAGTGAACTCTCCAACTCAAACATTGCAAATTCAAAGGCAGAAAGTGAAATCGATGAAGCCATCACCTTGGAAGGTGACCGGGAGGATGAAGCTGTCCCAGAACCATCCAAACACAGCCCGAACATGGATGAATTGCCGCTTCAAGAAGAAGATGAGGATGACGACTTGGACAGTTTAGAAGAATTCTTATCGCAAACCCCTCAAGTCTTTATGCCGTCCAACTCAGGTGAGGAGGTTCTAAGTTCAATTCATTCTAACATCGTTCCACCAAATGTCCTTTTTCCTTGCAGGTTTTTAAATCCCAAGGAAGAAGTGAATGAAAAATACGTTGTGGAAGATCTTCCCAAGGTGCAATGTGATATCCAAACTCTTGGTGTACCAAATCAAGTTCCCGATGGTATTGAAACGTTCAAAGAGACTTGTACACCAAGAATAATTATTCCAGAAAATGAGGTGGCCGGAGAATCTGTTGATCATATCAAAGAGGCTGTGCATGAGACAATCAAGCCCAAAGCAGTTGAGTTTGATGACACGGGACAAGCCACAACCATCATAGTAAACCTGGCCAAGTTCAAAGTCCCGGAAACGTTCAAAGACGTGGTGTTTGTAATTGAGTTTGAACATGACTGTAAGCCATCTTCTCCATTTTTTATTTTAATTTATACTAACTTGTTTTTAATTTTGATGATTCAGGCACCGTCATTAGAACTTAGACCGTTGTCGGATCATTTCAAGTACCACCGTCCGTTCAATGATAAGCCCATGCATTTGAATAATGAAGGGAGGCCTAGGAATCACCCACAATCAGATTTGCATTCCTAATCCCTTCTCTTTACTGCTTTCATTTTGTTTTGTTTATTTAGTTGTGATTTTTGTTTAGAAAGTTAAACTTAGTCTTTTTACTTTGTTTTACTTATTTTACATTGTTATTAAAAAAAAAAAAAAAAAAAAAAAAAAAAAAAAAAAAAAAACTTAAAAACATAAACATTCATATCAATAAAAATAATAAAAAAAAATAATAAAAAAAAAAATTAAATAAAAAAAAAAATATATATGCATAAATAATTTACAATAACTTGTAAACTAATTTCGTTCATTGGTCGTTGGTTGGTGGTGCCTCGGAGGTCGACGGAGCCCCTGAAAGACGAAGCGCCAGAGCTGGATCATTCGGAGCCTCAATACTTGGTGCTGCTCCCGAGGACGAAGGCAACACAAACCTCGGGAGTAACGCCATAAACCGTTGATGATCACTCTGAATCCGCACTTCGGACTCCTGCATCTGATCCAGCTTCCTCTTCATGCTTGTGGAGTAATTGGTTGCGAGCATGTGCAAATCCCTGTTCTCATGCCTAAGCACTCTGACCTCCTGCCGAAGACTAGCCACTTCAGCCATCAACGACTCCACCTGACGGGTTCGTGCAAGAAGGCGCTGGCCCATGTTTGATACTGAACCTGCGCATCGGACACTGTAGGCCATAGAGTCCTGAACAGCCAGTTCGTCGGACCGCCTGGAAAGTATCCTAGTGTCTCTAGGAGTGAGCAGATTTCTGGCCACCACCGATGCGGTTGTTTCGTTCATCATCATGGAATCCCCAACTGTAAGAGGACCATTTGGGGATATGAAGGATGGCTGCCAAATGTTGGTTGGAGAAGATATATCACTATCTTCCCCAACATTCAAGTTAAGGCGACGGTCAGAGGGGCAAGACATATTTGAAGGTGTTGAGAATGAAGAGTTGGACTGATCAAGATTAAAAGAAAATGCAAGAGGGAGTGTTTACAGGAGGGAACGTTTACCAGATGAAGTGTTTACAAGGGGAGCTCAAGTGTGTTGTGGAGCAAAAATGAGCGTTCTTATAAGAAGAAGAAATCGTTGAGGCATCACTCAGCAGTCGAAGAGACGCCCTCTCGCAAATCGAAGAGCCGGGCTCCTTTCTCAAAAGCCGGATTTTTTTCTCAAAAGCGGCGTCTCCGTCTCAAAAGTCGGTTCCTTTCTCAAAAGTCGGACGCCGTTCTCTCAAAAGTCGGGCGTCTCTCTCAAAAGTCGGAGCGGTCAGGAATCACGAGGCGAACAGCTTTTCCAATTTTGTCGTCACTCGTCACGCGCGCTGTCAGCTTTGCGCAAATTACGGGTGGCTTTTTCAGAAAGCGCGTGACCTGTACTGTTCATCCATCCACCGGCTGCCGACAGGGGTAAAAGAACAGTTTCGGTTGTGAAGAATAATCTATAAACGTTTACCTTCGCCATCCATTGCAAAGGCAAATTCTCTCAGCATTTCTTCATCTCCGAATTTTTTCTCCGAAAATGCCTTTCCAACAAACCCTCTCGAGTTTCTCTGTGTTTCTCATTCCCTGGGATACCTTTGCAAATAAGTCATCTAGAGCTAGAGTATTTCATATCATGAAGGTTGAAAGCAAGAGTATCTCATATCACGCTTTCTCCCTGTCCTTTTCCTTGTCTTTGTGATAAGGAGAAAGCGGGCAATCAGCCAGCACTCGGTGTCAATCTTCCAATCTAAGAACCGACTGCCTGGAAATCCTTCCTGATTGCTTACCTAGCATTGCTTACCTAGCATTGCTCTCGAGTGCTCATCTTCAACCGCTGATGTACTTCCGAAGAAGTCGCCACATCTGCCTGGAGAACAGCCAAGGCAAGTGAAAATGTTACTTGAAGCATGTGGAGACAAGGTGCTGCTTCATCTTCAAGATCAAGTCTCATTTTCCTTGCTAAGAAGTTCCCCAGCCCAGTTCACGCATACACCTGTGGAACGATACTTCTTCAAAAGCAAAAGTATCCCATATCATCAGAGTCAGAGGCAAAGATATCTCATGGCACGCTTTTCCTTTACCCTTGCTCTTGGCTACGAGTCAAGGTGAAAGAAAGGCAATCGGTCGGCACTTGGACAGATTGAACAAAGAAGCAGACCACCACCTATTCCTCGTGCCTACCTGCCATGCAGAAGAACAAAAAGAGAAGAATGTAGCCTGCAGACTCAATCAACCCGGCAGAAGGAGTCTGAGTTGAAACCAAGAGCTCGAGAAGCTTCAACAACACCACCAATCAAGTCTCATTTTCCTTGCTAAGAAATTCCTGAGGCCATTTCAAGTTCAAAGCTGTGGAAAGTCACCAAACAGGACCAATGATCATTTTTTTTAGTTTTATTCATTGTCTTTTATTTTCATTTTTAATTTTTCGTTTGCATTTTCTACATTTTCTTGCGTGCTTAACTGATTTATTTCTTTTCTTTGCAGGAACTTTTGGTTATCTCCACCCTTGAAGTTGATTGCAGAATTTTAGCTTGGGGGTCATCGCTTGATTTTTCTGCAAATTAGGGAAGTTTTCAGTCCTATTGCTTTATTTTATTTCGTTATATTATCTTCTTTATTTTTATTTGCATTTTATTATATTTTCTGACATTGGGGACAATGTCTAGTTTAAGTGTGGGGGTAAAGAGTTTAAAAATGACCAAATTGAAAATTTTTATACCTTCGACTTTGAACTAGTTTCATTTGTTTCCATGTTATTGCTTTGTTTTCTTAATTAGTTTTGTTTTATTTAAAAAAAAAAAAAAAAAAAAAATCGGAAAATTTAAAAAAATCCAAAAATATTTCCTTGTTTTCTTTATTGTTTTGAATTAGATTTTTGTTAGTTTCCCGACCCAATGATATAATTGGATAAAATTTGAATCATGATTATCAAGAACTTAGTTAACATGTGTTGTGTGAAATTCTTTATTCTTGTGTTAGTTTGTACATATTTGATCATCTTTGAAAAACTAAACGCACATAGCCTTGTTGATGTGAAATTAAAATATGATTTAAAGCTCCATATGTGAATTTAGTGACCATATACATCCTATGTGAGTTTTTGAGCCTATTGAAAGTGTGTGCATTTTTCATACACTCCTATTTTTTCATGTGTGATGAACTTATGTGAGATACTTCTCTAGAACTTGCATAACGATCTTTCGAAATTTTTGTCATTGATTGCATGAACTTGAAAATGATAGAGGCATTAGGTTTACCACCATGGCCCAAATAACCTTGTTTCCCAAAGAAAAATGATATCATTAGATTGCCAATTTGAGCCGTATTTGTGAGCCTTTTATTTCTTATCACCAGATATGTCTACCCTTATGCCTGAAATAAATATTTTTCCTTACCCTTTCCAAGCGAGCAATGCAAGATTATCTTATGTGAATGTTTGTGAAGTACTTTGAGGGTGTTTGGCAAAAGAATAAGTGTGAGGGTTTTTCATATTTGTTTCTGTTTGAAAAAAAAAAAAAAAAAAAAAAAAAAGAAAAGAAAAGGAAAAGAAAAAGAAAGATTGTATACAAAGAAAATAAAAAGTTTTTAAAGTTTCAGTTTATGGGTGTGGTTGGTGACTTGAAGAATAGCTGGAAAGTTTGAGTTCTTATAAATCTAAACAAAAAAGAATCGCTTGCAATGTAGCTTGGAACTTGTGTTTTCCTATTCTTTCGTTTCAATAACTCTCGCCCTAAGCCTCATTACATCCAATAAAAGTCCTCTTGATTTAAGTTTTGCAATTATGACTGTGGAGAAGTGATCTTTATGCAAGCTTATGGTAGAACTTTCACATTTGTTTCTTTGAGCGAAACACATTTAAACTAAACACATGTGTGATTGAGAGTATATCCAGTGAGAAGGTTGCTAGTTTGCATATGGTGATTTTAAAAATAAAAATTTGAAATTGCATGAGCATGGCTATCCCACACACTACACTTCAAGGATGTTTCAAAGATTACTGCTAATATTTGAATAAGGAAAAAATGAACTTGAATTGCTTGTTGATGTTAGCTATGGCTCTTGATGATTATGTTCTCAAATGAAATTCTATGAGGGTAGTATAGGGGAAAACTAATAATTTTCATGTTATTACTTTTTCTGTTTTCTCTGTTTTGCTCGAGGACTAGCAAAAGCTAAGTGTGGGGGTATTTGATAAGCTCATATTTTTACATATTTTACATCAAATTCTCTCGTATTTTCTTAGTTAGTTTCTCATATTTTTGTGTTATTTACTTTGTTTTGGTGTTTTATAGAATTTATCTAGCTAAGAAAATAAAAATAGCATAAGTGTGATTTTATGTAATAAATTCGTCAATGTAGATTAGCTTTTAAATTAAATAATATATATATATATATATATATATAATAATAATAATAATGCATGATGATGTTTGAAACATCATCATGGTTTGAAAATATGAAAGCTGCCTAGTGCAGCATGCATGAAGAAAAGAATTAAAAAAAGCAAGAGTGTGGGTGTGTGTGAAAATATATATGTCAGTGGGCTGCCATGAAGAAATAAAGGGAGGAAGTGGAAAGCAGGAGAGATAAGAAAAGGAATAAAATATAAAAAAGGGGAGAATTGGGGGAAGGACAGCACTTTGCAGCGGAGATAGATAAATGTGAGGTCTGACAAAAGAGAAAGGGGGACGCTGCCTTTGGCAGTTTTGAAAGGTGAAGAAAACAGGAAGTCCTCGGGGGGGGGGGGGGGGAATAAGAGGAAGCTGCTTTGCGCAGCTGAGAGGAAGTCAGAAAAAAATAAAACAAGGAGTGAGGGCACGGAAAGCTAGCGAGCTGACGCGGAAAGGGGGACAGCTTGCAGGGGAGGACGCAACAGCAAGCTGCTTGGGGCAGCGACACGCTGAGAGAAGCAGAGGAAGGACGCTGCACTTGACAGCTGGCAGCGAGACAGCTAGCGAGAGGAGAGCGGAGCGAGAGACACGCGGAACTTGTGCAGGAAGGGGGACAAGCTGCTGCCTTGCAGCAGAGCGCAGAGGACTGACAGAGGAATAAAAACGCAGAAGCACAGAGAAGCAATTCCTCGTTTGGTTTTATTTTTCTTAACTCATGTTTAATTTAATTTGCTTTTCAATTATATTAAACATGTGTAATTAATTTCAGTTTGGCTAGAGTTTATTTCAAAACCATGGATATATTTGTAATTTGAATTGATTACCTTCAGTTGTGATTTCTGAGTTGTGATTTAATTTGCTTAACTGCTTGATTGATAACTTATTTTTGTATGTCGATTAAGGATGCATACTTAATTTACATGCATGAATTTGATGCTAGAATATAAGTGAATTTCATCTAATCGTTATGAACTTATATTCACAAGTAGTGAATGTCGCTTATAAACGATCGCGTTAGGTAAATTCTTGGCATAAGTTTCATGCAATTCATAGTAACAAGTGCCTCGTCAATGCTTATGATTTTCATAAAACTTAATGATTCTTGCTTGTATCTCTATTATGCAATTCATGTAGGGAACTTGTAGGGAATGTTTTGGGTTGTCGTATGCAATCATCCAACCTAATAAAAGTAGGAAAATCTGAAGGTTAATTTAAGCGGACCTAATTAACTTGGGGCGTTGAGAATTTACAATTTATTGAAAGAACAGCTGAAAATCAATTTAGGTTGCATATGTGGCATGTGTGGAGAATAATCCTCTAGCCAGTCCGTCATTTATCATTTTACCTTAATTTTATGTTTTTGTCAATTTTGTAATTTATTTAAGTTTAATTTACTTTTCATCAAAATCAATCCCCCATTTTATTTTAAAGTGTTAGATTTATTAGAAATCATTTTAGTTTGTGTTTTCTTAAGTCTTGAGTTGTTTTGAGTATTTTGATTTATTTTAGTTTATTTGTTAGTTTTATTTTGAGTTATTCTATTTAAGTGTTTTGAGTCTAGTTTAGTATTTTAAATTTTGTTTTTACGTTTTACATTGGTTAGCATCCCTAGTTAATCCCCGGCCTAGAACGATCCCTACTTATCCATATACTACAACTGTCACAAATAGGGTTTAAATTTGTGCGTTAATTTATTTTCGCATCACCTCTTCGATATCTGGAATCGGCGCTTGGTTTCTGAGCAGCCCATCTTTTGAGAAAGCAGACGTCTCTTCGATCTCTGAACTCGCCTCTTCAATTTCTGAAGCTCCGTCGAGTGCTGATTTTTAAAGAGAGGCACGCATCACCTTCGAAAACACACTTGAATTTTTCGCCTGCAAAAGCTCCCTACCTGCACTTCAAAGAACTTGATTTGTCCAACCTCTTATTTTTCTTCATACCTTCGAATATGTCTTGCCCTTCTGACCGTCGCCTTAACTTGAATGTCGGGGAAGATAGTGACATAACTTCTCTAACCAACATTTGGCAGCCGTCCTTCGTATCCCCAAATGGTCCTCTTACAGTTGGGGATTCCATGATGATGAATGATACAACCGCTTCGGTGGTGGCCATAAATCTTCTCACTCCTAGAGACACTAGGATACTTTCCAGGCGGTCCGACGAACTGGCTTTTCAGGACTCTCTGGCCTACAGCGTCCGATGTGCAGGCTCAGTATCAAACATGGGCCAGCGTCTTCTTGCTCGAACTCGTCAGGTTGAGTCGTTGATGGCTGAAGTGGCTAGTCTTCGGCAAGAGGTCAGAGTGCTTAGGCATGAGAATAAGGAGTTGCACATGCTCACAACTAATTACTCATCAAGTATGAAGAGGAAGCTTGATCAGCTGCAGGAGTCCGAAGTGCGGATTCAGAATGATCATCAACGGTTTGTGGCCTTACTCCAGCGGCAACTTCTGCCTTCATCATCTGGCGCTTCACCAAGTGTTGAGGCTCCGGATAATCAATCTCTGGTGCTTCGTCTTTCTGGAGCTCCGTCGAATGTTGAGGCACCTCCTGACCAATGAAGACTCATTTTTGTTTGTATCCACATCTTTGAATTTTTCTACTAAATGTTCCTTCTCTACTAAAGTCAATGTAAAAGCACTTTGTTTACCTATCAAAGTTTCAAACAAAAATCCACACCAAAAACAATCAAACAAGCAACAAATAAAAATGACAAATAAGGCAAAATAAACGCAGTAAAAGGGAAGGTTTTTGGAAACGCAAAACTGATTGTGAAGCGATTCAAAGATCTTCCTTATTTGAATACATGGGTTGCCTCCCAAGAAGCGCTTTCTTTAACGTCTTGCAGCCGGACGAAGAACTCATTCACTCCTCATTGGATTCGATTGGGGATCTGCACCATACAAGGTAACAACCTATTAGTTGAAATATGAATCGAAATTGGAATAGGTGGTTTACCAATGTGCTGCAATGAAGTGGCAGCACATTGAACAGATGCACAAGGGATACTCTCGGTCAGATTTGGTGATTTGAAGGTCGGGGCGTGCTCTTTGTGCTTTACTCCAAGTCCCTCCTCGATTATGGTGCGAGAAACATCCTTCTTGATTAGTGTTGAACATTCATGCCCTATATTTTCAATTACATCAATGGCACAACAAGAACGAACATCATTAGTCTTCTCAAGAGATTCAGAAATCTTAAAGTTAATCATATCACCACCAAATGCCATAGTTACTGCTCCCTTGGCCACGTCAATCTTGGTTTGAGCCGTTTTCATGAAAGGTCGTCCAAGTAAGAGCGGTGATGGTGAAGAGTGGGCTGAATCCTCCATTTCAAGCACATAGAAATCTGCAGGAAAAATCAAGTGGTCTACCTGCACCAAAACATCTTCCAACACTCCATTGGGATATGCATTAGATCGATCGGCTAATTGAATAATAACGCCATCATTTTTAAGCTTTCCTAGATTCATAGATGCATAAACAGAATATGGCATGACATTAATTGATGCACCTAAATCTAGCATAGCATGCTCAAATCTTGTATTACCAATTACACAAGGGATTGTGAAGCTACCTGGATCTTTGCATTTAGGTGGCAACTTCCTTTGCAACATTGCAGAGACATTCTCGCTTACATGTACCACCTCTTTCTCCCGAATCCGTTTCCTTGTTGTACAAAGCTTCTTCAAAAACTTGGCATACTTTGGGATTTGCTTTATAGCATCGAGGAGAGGGATATTGACATGCACCTTTCTAAACGTCTCAAGAACGTCTTTTTCCTCTTCTTCGTTCTTGGCTTGCAAAAATCTGCTAGGAAAGGGTACATCCGGAGGAATAGCATTAGAATTAACTTGAATTGTACCTTCCTTACCTTTATTGGCCGAATTGGATGGATTGGGTGGTTGCGGCAAGGATTGCTCAATCCTTGCCGTGGCCCTTGCTTGCTCATCCTCTTCTATTTGCAACTCCTTGGGGGCAGATCGGGATGGTTTTGGCTTGGTTCCTACTTCTTAACGTGATAGCTTTGGCACTTTCGAAACCTCCTTTTGGATTTGGAATGGTAGAACTAGGGAGTTGGCCTGGGTCCCGAAATTTGCTCACAAAGTCTGCAATCTGCCCAATTTGTTTCTCCAATTGATCCACCCTTTTGTCTTGGCTTTGCATAGCTTTGGTTTGATTTTCTTGCCCCTGAGACAAGTTAGTTAGTAACTTAAGGAGTGTATCATTGTCTAGAGATGTACCTGAAGCATTTGGGGTAGATTGTTGTGGAACATGTGGGGGTGCGTATGGCTTGGTGAAAAACCCCGGGGGTTGTTGCCTAAAGCCTCCTTGTTGTTGGGGTTGTTGGGCCTCCCTCCACTTGAAGTTTGGATGGTCTCTCCAACCTGGATTATATGTGTTTGAATATGGATCGTTCCTCGGTTGGTTGTGGCCTTGAAACCCAATTGCGTTGGCGCTCTCCCATCCACCATTCTCAATGAGTTGAGGGCACTTTTCTGAGGCATGTCCTTGGATAGAACATACGCCACACACCATTGGCCCTTGCATTCTCATTCCTTCGGCCATCTGAGACACAATGGAAGTAAGATTAGCTAATTGTGAATGAATGTCGGATGTGGAACTTACCTCATGCACTTGTTGCCGTGGGGGTCCTCTTTGGCCAACGCCTTCGTATTGTTGAGCGTTCAATGCTCGAATAGCGATCAAGATCTTGGCAGCCATGGGTGTTTTGTCCACCAATGCTCCACCCGCCGAGGCATCGAGCATTTGACGTTCAAGTGGTAAGAGCCCCTCGTAAAAGTATTGTAGAAGTAACTCCTCCTTCATCTGATGCTGTGGACAAGAAGCAACAAGTGATTTAAAACGTTCATAATAAGTGGGAAAAGACTCACCTTCCTCTTGCTGAATACCACTAATCTTTTTACGTAGGAGAATGATTCGAGAAGTTGGGAAAAATTTCTCCAAAAACGCCCTCTTCATACTCTCCCAAGATGTGACAGTTCCGGGAGCTAACTCGTACAACCAATCTTTGGCTTTATCCATTAAAGAGAATGGAAAAGCCTTCATCTTCAAAATACTTCCGTCGACGTTAACCGGAGTCATGCTTGAACATACCACTTCAAATTCTTTTAAATGCTTGTTCGGATCCTCCATGGACAGCCCATGGTATTTTGGAATGTGGTGGAGCAAACTTGACTTTAACTCGAACTCTTCGGTCTTACCTTGCGCAGCCGTGGGATATTGGATACACAAAGGTGCGGCATTATCTAATCCCGAAGCGGCGAGCTCCTTAAGTGTTCGGTTGTCCATGGCTTCTTTTTCTTCAAATTCAGATTCGGCCTCTGAACTTGAACTAGGTTCACTAGGTTCTGGATGCCTCTTCTTTCTTCTCAAAGTTCTTTCAAAATCGCCGTCGAACTCCGAGATGTTTGCACTAATATGTTGAGAACTACGAGTCATCAACTAGTACCTGAAAATAAGAAATAAACCCAATCAGCAAACTAAAATAAAAACACACAAAAAAAATAAATAAAAAGAAACAACGAGGGATTAGCAAAGTTGCTAATCCCCGGCAACGGCGCCAAAAATTTGATGCGAAAATTAACTTAACACACAAATTAAACCCTCTTGTTGTCAAATTGTAGTAAAGAATGTAAGTAGGGATCGTTCTAGGCTGGGGATTAGGAGGGATTGCTAAAACACTTAAAACTGACTTAAAAACATAAAAACAAGTTTAAAACATCAAACTAGACTCAAAAGATGCAATACAAACTAAAAAGACTCAAAACTAGTTTAAAAGACTCAAAACAGCTTAAAACAATGAATTAGACTCTAAACTAACTGTTGGGATGATTTTGGACGAAATTAGGTTCTAACTTGACTCAAGACACTCAAAAACACCAACAAAACAGGAATTTCACACTTTGAAACAAGAAAGTAAAAGGGGGATTTTGGTTTTGACGAATTTGAAACAAACAAACAATTTATAAAACTAGGCAGATTGTAAAACGAATTTGAGTGAATTAAATGGATAGAAGGCTAGCTAGGAGGTTATTCTCCACACATGACACACTTGTACATGAATCGATTTCCAGTTGCTTTTCAATAAACCATGAATTCTCAACGCCCCAGATTAATTAGGTACGCTTAAATTAACCCTCAGATTTTCCTAATTTCATTGAATTGGATGATTGCATACAACAACTCAAAGCATTCCCCACAAGTTCCCTACATGAATTGCATAATAGAGATACAAGCAAGAATCATTAAGTTCTATGAAAATCATAAGCATTGACGAAACACTTGTAACTATGAATTGCATGAAACTTATGCCAAGAATTTACTTAACGCGATTGTGACAAGCAACCTTCACTACTTGTGAATATAAGTTCATAACGATTAGGTGAAACTCCCATATATCCTAGCATCAAATTCATGCATGAAAATTAAGCGTGCACTCTCAACCAACACACACAAATCAGTTTTTATACGAACAGATAAGTAAATTGAATTCACAACTTATGAATCACAACTGGATGTAATCAAATCATATTGCAAGCATGAACATGATTTCGAATTCCCCCCCTAGCTAAGGGGGTTTAGTTACTCATAATTGCAACAAAATCAGAAAATAACAAAGTAGACATTGAAAGTAAGAACGAAGTACACCTAAAACGCTCCAATCTTCAAGCATGAAACGCCAAGGACCTTCTTTTTCACCACCTTGTTGCAACACAAGTATCTAAGGATGTGTATGGATATATGGAAAGGTTATGAATGTATTTAGGTTGGATGGATGCCACGGCAAGGGGAAGGGAATGTATGGAATTGTGTTTGATTTTTGGTTGGATGAGAGCCACGGCAAGGGAATGGAATTGTAAGTGTTTGTGGGATGTGGGAATATATGGATGAATGTAAGGTCTTTTTATGGAACCCCTTTGTTATGGTGAAGGGTGGATGTATTTATAGGCTAGGGAGAGGAGTGTATGGAGTTGTAATGAGTGGATGTAATGGGTTTAGTGGGTGAGTGTTGTGGTAATGAGTGGATGTAATGGGTTTAGTGGGTGGATGTTGTGGTAATGAGTGGATGTAATAAGTGTAATGGGTGGATGTTTCGGAAATGAGTGGATGTAATGGGTGTAGTGGGTGGATGTAATGGGTGTAGTGGGTGAGTGTTGTGGTAATGAGTGGATGTAATGGGTGTAGTGGGTGGATGTTGTGGTAATGAGTGGATGTAATGGGTGTAGTGGGTGGATGTTTGGTAATGAGTGGATGTAATGGGTGTAGTGGGTGAGTGTTGAAATGGTTATTTATAGGGAGAGGATGATACACAAACTTCAAATTTCGTCCATTTCTTTTGCTCCAAGCATATGCTATCCATTCCATGCCCAAAAATGCTCCAAAATGCTCCAAAATGCACTTCTTTGCCACATTAACCCTTTGGACCTACAAACACACGAAAATAAATAAAATGCTAAAATAACTACGAACTAACAACATAAATGCCAAGAAACAAGCTAACTAAGTCGCATAAATATGCTCCTATCATTTCTTTGTGGAGTAACAAACGAATTGTCGATACTCATGCACAATGTGGGAGATTGGAATGGAGGTGAGCCCCGACGTGAAGCGTGACGAAATTGAAGCACTGGTTAAGGAAATGATGGAAAGAGAAGAAGGGATGAAGATGAGAGAAAAGGCAAAGGAATGGAAGAAAAAAGCTGTTGATTTGAAATTTCAGGTAGACGGACCATGGGCCCACTCCAACAACACCGATACTGTCCCTATTTGGCCACTTGCTCAATCCGTCAGGTGTGGGGTTTTAATCCAAAAGGCCTCAGTGATAGTTCTATTTAAATTGCTTGTTCTCAAGCCTTCTGGCCGATGTGGGACAAAGGAATTCTAACACTCCCCCGCAAGTGAGACCCCATTTTATGGGTCACACGCGGAGTTCCACACATTGGCAACCATGTGGAGCCAAGCCGGGGCTCACTTGTTTTTGCGGGGCCAATGGGGACCCACCCATTCACGTGGCATCTCTTGGCCTACGTGGAGCCAAGTCGGGGCTCACCCATTCGCGTGGGGTCAAAGAGGACCACCCGTTCACATGGATGTACGGGCCCGTCCCCTGACTCTGATACCATCTTAAATTTCAGGTAAACGGGCCATGGGCCTACTCCAACAACACTGATACTGTCCCCATTTGGCCACCTGCTCAATCCGTCAGGTGTGAGATTTTAATCCAAAAGGCCTCGATGTCAGTTAGAGTGGGGTAGTTCTATTTAAATTGCTTGTTCTCAAGCCTTCTGGCCGATGTGGGACAAAGGAATTCTAACAGTTGAAGTTACTGATGTTGGAGGATCATCGTACAATAATTTTGAGAGATTGTTTAAGGAAGCACTCCAACTTGGTGAACGAATTGCTACAGAATGAGGAACACGTTTGGTTCATTTTTCATGAAAATGCTTTTGTTGACTAGGGATTTATCTTATTTTCATATTTAGTGTTGTCTTTTATTGTTTATGTTTGCTAATTTGGATCTCAGTTTCTTTAGTTTTTGTAGCCCTTCACTGTAAATAAACAACTTCATATTCGAAGTTCATCCTTGTCTTCTATTATGTCTCTAATTTTCTATCTTCTCGCTTCCCTCTGTTTCTCTCACCTATGATATTGAAAAAATGATGCACTCAGAAACCTCGAATGGATTGGCTTGGTTCCGTACAAAGGTATTCATTTTGTCCTTTACGTGTGTTTAGACACTGGAATTTCAGAAGTATGAATCACAAGTTCAAACATGCAACCAAAAAGTCAAGTTTCTTTACAAGGTGATAAATGGACCTAAGGCATTATCTTTTGTTGGTGTATAATTGTAATCAATATGTGAAGAAAGACCCAATATCCATATAATTGAAGTATATATGGAACTCAAAGTGAGTGGCTCATCCAAATGTATTTTGTGTTGTGCACTACGTACCCAATGTATCTTGTGAGGCGCACTAGATGGAGATAACAACAAAGAGCACAAAGAAACATCTTAAGTGAGCAAGTGGCCTATAGGTGAGGGTTCCACCGCAAGCCATCTTCTATGGCGGTCGACATGAGGTGCAGAGTTGATGTTTGAATATGCCTACGCATTGGGATAATCCCCTGAAAAGTTGTCAAATCTATTGCTCAGCTCAAGTGGTCGGAAAGTCTGTTGGACCGAGCTCTCTCCTTAGTTGCTCGCTAGGTCGTACCATAGGTTATCTTCCTTGTTGATGTTCGACACATAGCATGAAGTTGATATCTAACTAGACTTATCCCTTGAAACTCCTTGCTGGAAAATTTTCAAACTAGATGCTCAGTTAGAGTGGTCGAAAAGTGACTTAAGTTGAGAGTTCCTCTTCTTTAGTCAGTAAAAAGATTGATGAGTCGACAAACCGAGCGTTTCGATCGTGGTGCTTTCAATCTCTCAAGGCGTTCTGCTCAGTGCTTGAGCATCTTGGGTTGGTGTTGTGGCCCTTGTAGCCCGATCCATTATTCATGTGGGGTTTTTTGTAGACTTTTTCAAGAGACCAATACTAGTAGGTCACGACTATACATTATTTAAATAAGGCCTAAAAAGGTCGTGTGTTAACAAACCTATGCTGGCTGTCATTGGACACACTCTTAATTTTTTATGCCTTCCATTTAGTTAAAAAGAATTTATGCAAGTCTTTTCTAAGGGCATGATGATGGACGTAATAGTGGAGTCCCACAACCTCAATGCTGAGAATTTGGGACACTAAAATCGATAGCAAAGGAGAAATTGCAGAAATTGGAGTGGATGAGAACTTGCACTACAACGGTTTGAGTCTTTTACGACTTGAAATATACGGCATACATATGGACATGCCTTAAATGATATTATTCATGACATTCATAAAGTTCATGTCGTAAGACTCACACATAATCTCGCATTCACGACATCACTTTTATGCAAGTCGTTGAGTAAAAATATTTACGGCTTAAGCGTTGTGTCGTAATTGACAATTTATGCGACGCACTTTCCTTCTCTTTTAAGGCTTCGTGTTATGTCGTAAAGTGATTTTTCTATATATTTGGGTACCTACCTTTTATGGCACGAATAACACGTCGTAAATAATGGCGTCTACCTTCCTGCCTAAATTTCCCACCCCGAGCGTTCTTTTATTTTTCTTGAATCAAGATCTTGCTCCTATGGATGCAAATTTTTGCCTTCTTCTCATTTAACGAAAATGTACCTGCAAACCAATAACACCTAAGATCAAGGCCAAGAGCCTCACGAGCCCACAATGAATGGGGCGGGGGGGGCGGGCTTCGGCTGAAGAATCTCTGATGCTAAAGTTAGAATTTAAGAGAGACAGTGTTTAGAGAATTTTAGGGAGAGAATGAACTAGGTTTTTGGAGAAATATGAGACTATATATAGGGGTGTGGATGACCTTATTTGGAGAAATAGGAACCGGCCACTTATGGTGGTATTTTGAATATAATGGCAATATATTATGTCAAATAATATCTTGCAATTAATCTGGTAATTAATCCCAATTTGAAAAGAATAATTGAGAGTTACCTTGTGGGTGAGGATTTGATGAGGAGTGATGAGAGGGTTTGAATAAATACCATTTTGATCACCTTTGACCTTGATTGAGCCGTTATTGTCCATTGCATGCTCGTGGGAATCCCAGTGTGCCTCAAGGGTAATTTTATATTTTTCACCCAAAAGTCCACATGTCGCCTCCATAATTTTCTTGATTATTTTTGGCTCCACAAGTGCCCCCACACCTGTTGGGCTACTCGCATGAAAGGACAGCAGGTGTAGAGATCTTCCCTTACTTTACGAAACATAATATTGTTTCCTATTTTGATGTAGATTCCCTCTTTGATTGGAAATTAGATCCTTCTAGGAAAGGAAAATAAAATACTTCTAAAGTCTATTTAAGTCTACCTTAAGTAGATGATTAAATCAACTTCAGAGAGCAATTTATTCTACCCTGCAAGAGAGAGAAAACTAGAGGATATTTGTTCCCCCTCCCCTAGCAATCTTCTACACTTGCCCGTGCAAAGGACTGTCTTTCGTTGCTTTCTTCGTCTTCTTTGCATCGCACCGAGGTAAGAAAAATTTAATTTTCCTTATCTTCTTCTTGGATAGTGCTGTTGTGGGGTAGTTGTCGGGGTGGTACAGCATGTCGGCTGGCAAGGGCCAGGAGTCGGCTCAGTATGGACAGATGAGTGTTGTGGCAGGGACAACTACTTGGGCTACTAGGCTTGGCTAGAGCCAAAGGCAGCTGTGCTGCTAGGGCCGCGAATTGAGGCGTTAAGGCACAATGCTAGGCGAGCCGCATGACTCATGTCCTTTGAACTCTTGGACCTGACGCGGGCCAGGTCAGCGATTGAGAGAAATGAGGAGGTCACGGGCCTCATGGGCTGCTGGAATGCTGGGCATGCAAGCCTTCTGCCTGTTTGTCTGAGAGAAAAAAAAAGGGAAAAGCTAGCATGTGTTGAGCTCCCCCGCTCAGTACTGTGCATGGCGTTGACTGCTTAGTCCTCTTTGAAAGGTGGGCTGCTCCCGAGATATGAGATAAAGAGGATCAAGGCGGATGCATTGGCTCGTCCGATCGCTGTCGTGGAACCTACTATGATTGAAGATGGAAAGAAGAGATCTTCCCAGCTTGCTTAAGGTTGAGAAAAAACCAAAGACTACCTTCGTTGCTTGTGAGGGTTCACCTGCCGTCGAGAGGCTTGTGATTGACTTGACTTCTTCCAATGGGAATAAAAATGAGGCTACTAGATCTGAGCCTGTGGCATCTGCCATGTCGAAAATGGCTAGTACGATTGCTGATAGGATTGCAAGACGTCCGTTGGGAGCTAAGTCTGTACCAGTGCCGAAGTCTGTACTAAGACGTCCATTAGGAGCTAAGTTTGATTCATATTTGGAGAGGCTTGCTACTATGAAAAGTGATAATGTGGACTCTACTGCTAAAGTAGCGCCAATGCCTACTCCCCTTGCTACTGAGACTGATTCACCTGCTGAGAAAGAGGAGACTGCTCATGTGGGCAGTTATGAGAAATCCATTAAGCCTGTTTCTAGGGAGGCTGCTGAGATTTGTGCGCTCTTGAAACCAGATCTGCTTGAAGACATGGACGCATATGCTAAGCTTGTTGATGGTGTTAAAGGGGTTGTTTGCCCAAGTTCCTTTGCGAAGCATACGATCGAATATAGAATGACTGTTATGCTTGCTATGATGCAGAAAATGATGATTCTGGCAGCCGAGTCTTTGCTCATTGACCAAAAGGATACCAAGGTTGCCAAGGAGGTGGCGAAGACTATGGCAGTTGAAGCTTATTTCTCTACCGAGAAGGTCAAGAGGTTGAAGTCTCATTTCTTTGAAGGGGTCTAATATCTCTACCCCTACTTCTCTGCAGCTTGATACCGCTCGCTAAGAGATCGTTGTCTTGAAGACTAGGCTTGACTTGATCCAAGTTAGGTATGAAAGTACAGAGAATGAGATTGGATGTTAAGTACCTCATATTTAAGATCTTGAGCATGTCGTTTTTTAGCTTCGTTTGGCTGCTTACACAAATGATGAAGAGCTGATTGCTGCTTATAATCAAGTGATCCACTTCAAAAAGATCGTTGATAGGCTTGAACCTAAGTGTTGGAACTCCAAGGTGTACTGAAGATCAACGAAAGTCAGAAGAAAGAAGTCGATGAGCTACAACGTGTCTGTGTTGGTCTGCTCAAGGAGAACAAGCAACTGAAGGGTGAGAAGGCTGGGCTCGAGGCTTCCCTTGTTCAGAGTTAGGTCGATTTCTACAAGCTGGGTTATGTAGATAATCTCTTTGGTAGGCTATCTGACTTTGAGTTTAATGGGAATGACTTCAAGACCTTCTCTATTTCTCCGGAAGACTTGCTTGCCTTTACTTTTGGGACTTCCATTGGTGAAGTAGTCGGAGAAGATAGTGCCCAGGCTAGGGCAGCCGGGGGTAAAGCGCCTGATGATGCCGTTGCTGAGAGCATTGCGGTTGCTGAAAGTGCGGTGACCGAGTAGTCGTGGGATGTCTGCTGAAGAGCAGTTTTCTAGGTAGCCTTTAGGATTTTCTTTGTTTTCCTTGTTGTTTTTTGCTTTGCTTGAACTCATTTGGCCTTTTCTATTTGTTTATCAATTTTTCTAGAAAATTTAATAAACTTGCTTCCTTCGCTTTTCTTTATCTTCACTTCTTTTGTTTATTGACCTTTAAACCAGTGGCATGCGTGTTGCTTTTTTATAAGCAGATAGGCTCACGTAGCTTATGCAGCCATAGGTGTTGGTGTAGAACTTTTGTAAAGTTGTTAGACATAAGGTCGGTAGTCGGACGCCTTACTTACAGAAGCAGACAAGTCCACGTGACCACTTGGCTCTTAACCTTGGCTTTCTTCAATCCTTTGAGCTGTGTGGCCTGCATCACTACATACTAAATATTTTTGGGTCATGAAATTCGCTAACCTTTCGTATCAAAAGTATGCGATTGTGTGGAATTTCGTAAACAAGGCCTTCTTGCTTTTATATAACCAATTATGTGGGTTGCGTAGCAAGTATCACAACACTTTAGGAATTAGTGTAGATCTAAATGATCATTTAGCATTGGCAGAGGTGAAGCTTATCAACTGCGTAACATGTTGGCAGTGGCTAAAACTTCATATATGCACGCTAGCTTATTTAACCTTTCACAAAAAATGAGCGGTTGTATAAGTTTAGTGCGGTTTACTGCTTAAAGGGCAAGCCGTAGGCAATCTTCTGGAAACCGTAAGCTACCTTAGTGCACTCAGTAACAGCTTTAGGGTTCCAGGGTAGCCGTCCATAGGGCGTATTGCGTAATGTGCTTCCTCCGTATCTGAGGCTCGGTTCCCCACGGATTAGGCCAAGAGACCCAAAATCCTTCAGTTAGCTAAGCCTTGAAAAGACCATTGTGGCTACTTCTAGGAATCCCGGTGCAAGCCATCGTGCACCTAGTTATACCAGGATAACCCGACTCATCCACGTCTCGATATTCGGAGTGTAAAGTTTATCCTCCCACATTGGAGAGCAAACCCATGTGTGTGTCGGGGAATTAGTTTACCCTCTCGCACTGGAGAGCATGGTTGGTCCCCAGGGGGCGCAATTTATGCGATAAGTCTCTAAGAAGGGAGCAGTTTTCTTTTGAAGTGCAAGAGTGATTAGTTGTTGTAAGCATGCATCCGAGCCAAGTTGTAGATTACTTCTAAATTCCTCATTGAAAAATGAGTGAAATGAACGAAAACTTAGCTATAAGGTAGGAACTGTATAACAATTGGATAGTCATTGGATTACGAGGTGGTGCCCATCGAGTTGCTTGAGTCTTCGGGCTTTAATGTAGCGGGATGTCACACATGGTACTTCCTTAGATTGTAGGCGTTCCACTGTTTTTGATCTCTTTGTCATTCACGATGGTGAGTGTGTAGCTACCCTTGCAGCCTACTTCCTTAGATTGTAGGCGTTCCACTATTTTCGATTGCCCACTGCATGAACGGCCAAGGACTCGTTTGCGGGTGTAGTTCGCTGGTAGGCCATGCTGGTATCGATTTGTAGCGTTGGCAGTGGTCATAATTTTGTATTAAGTCCTTAGTGTCTTGATGAATAATAGGCCAGTAATAACATGCATTAAGAGCATTCTGTGCTAAGGATTGGCCTCTGGAGTGATTTCCACAAACACCTTCGGGGATTGACTTTAGAACCTGTAGGTCTTCAGGAGGCGCTAGGCAGTAGAGATATGGTCAAGTGTAGGATATTCGGACGAGAATGTCGTTCCACAAGTAGTAACGTGTTGCCTTTGTTTGGAGCTTTCTAGACTCCAATGTTTCCATAGGGAGTGTGCTATTGGCTAAGTAGTCTATAATGTAATCTTGCCAGTTTGGAGTTGTACTAACTTGTGACACCTCGGCTGCTGGCTCTACCTCTATGCTTGGTTTGTCTAAATATTCCACCGGAACAGAGCATTTAAGTTGGTGGTCGAGGGCGGAGCCTAGGCCGAATAGCGTGTTTGCGTGGGTGTTGTCTGCCCGGGAAACTTGAGTGAGGGTGTAAATCTGAAATGCCTCAAGTTGCTTTTATACTTTCTCTAGGTACTGCACCGTTTTTGGATGTTTTACCGTGTACTCCTTAGTAGTCTGGGTAGTGATTAGCTGGGAATCAGAATGAATTGCAAGCTTTTTCACCACCAAGTCTTTTGCCATTCAAAGGCCTACTAGTAGGGATTCGTACTCTGCTTCGTTGTTGGATGCTTTGAAGCCTTGAGTGATTGCCTGCTTGAGCATCGAATCGTTTGGGGTGACAAAGACCACACCTACTTATGAGCCCTTGTAGGTGGATGCACTATTGAAGTGCAAATGCCAGAAGTCTTCATTAGGTAAAGTAGGCATGACTAGGTGTGAAGGCTCCACAGAGAGCCGTTGAGCTGGGGCCATGTTACACGCAACAGGAGATGCTAAACTGCCGGTACTGGGCCACTTTAGAGCTGAATTATTGAGCAAGGGTTGGCTGGGGCCGTGTGATGAGTAACAGGAGGTGGTGCTCAATTGCCGGTACATGTTACTCTTATGTAGAATCTTTTGGGGCGACGAGGACAAAACTTGCTTCCGAGTGTGTCCTTCTAGTGTTTGTCTGCCCTTGGCGTGCCTTTTGGGCTGAGTTGTTGTGTTCATCAGAAAACTTTGCATCCGTTAGCGTCTGCATCTGGATCGCCTCGTATATGGATTGGGCAAAATAGTGCATTATGAGGATGACTGCTTGCGTCTGAAGGTATAACTTAAGCTGCCGGGTTGCAACAACTGTCGCCAAAGTTAGCTTTTGAATTTACGGTAGTTGGTTTCCGCATCGAGAAGAGCTTTTGAACTGTGGAATATAGGTAGTTGGGCCCCCAACTCTTTTCGTATGAGGGTAGAGCTTATTGCTGCTTCAGATGCCATTAAGCATGTAAATAAGTTCTCCGTTGCTTCCAGTTGGGATAGTAGGGAGGTGATGTCAGGTAATTCTTCAAGTCTTTGAATGCTTTCTCCCACTCGTCGTTTTATTCATCTTGTTGCTCTTTTTCAAGTGAGTCGAAAAAAGGGCTCACGTTGATCGGTGGATCGCAAGGGTAAACGGTTAAGTACGGCTGTTCGTCTCGTCAGACCTTGAATCTCCTTTAGAGTAGTGGGGGACTTAATATTCAAGATCGCTCGGATTTACCTTTGTGCATTGGCGAGCCTCGTCCCAAAGTGTGTGCTTCTCTGCCAGAGCGAAAGAGTCCACAGAGTTAGTTCTTCTTTCATGATCAATTCTCTGAACAACGGGTGGTCTGCTGGGAGTCCTTTTTGGAAGGCTGCACTAGCTATCGACTCCTTCGGGTTTTTCTTGATGTTAAATAAGTGGTCGGACTTCTTCTTGATCAAGGGAAATGATGTAAATTCTTTGGTGAAAACCAAAGAAAGTTTGTCGAAACTCCGGATGGATTGTGGCGGTAGGGTGTAGAACCAATCTTGCACCTTACCTTGTAGAGTGGTGGCGAATATCTTGCACATGAGATCGTTGTTGTTTCGATAGAGGATCATGGTGCTTCAGTAGTGTTTTAGGTGTTTCTCCAGGTCTCCATCCCTTTTGAAGGATGTGAAATGTGGCATGCTGAACTTGCGTGGAGGCTCTGCCTGCTCAATCTCGTCCGTGAAGGGTGACCTGTTTATGTTGGTTATGTCCCATCGTAGTGCCTTGTCAGTGACCTTGTTACGTTGGAAATCGCGCAATCTCTAGGTTATGAGCCTCTCTACTTCTTCCTGGATTTGCCTTTGTTGGGGGTAACAGAGCTCTTGGCTGCCCCCGGTCGTGATCTACTGGTCTAGGCTGCTCTTCCATGTGTTCGGCTCGTTTATGCCACAGCTGCGGTGCATGTGGTATGTTCCTAGCAGGCGAGCGAATTACTCGTAGCCTATCGGTTGAACTTGAGCCGTATTGTGTGATTGCTTCTTTCCTTTCGTCTTGATGCCAACTCCGAGGTGTGGTTGAGGACGTTCTTTGCAGGCCTAGCCGTGAATGAACACTTCGCCTAAAAGGTTGCTCATGTTGAATATTAGAGTGTGGCCTCAATTGTAAATGTATGCTAGTCTGTGGGACTAATCGAGAGTGCATGCTCCTTCGCGAGCTAAGACGGGAATATACGCTATCTCGGGGGCCCAGTCGGGAGTGTACACTGCTGATAGGATTTTTACCACCTACACAAAAGGGTTCAAAACACCTAAAATACTTGCAAGAGAAACAAGATTGTTGTAGTATAGTTGACTCAAGTAAGGTCGTTCTTCACAAGGATTAATTTAAATAGATTAACGCCAAATCAATTCTCAACTAATTATTGCGAACAAAATTTTGGAAAAAGGTGATTTAATGACCTAAATTAAGAAAAACGAATTTAATTAAAAAGATTACTTAAAAACTGCAATTTTAAAGAAGGAGAAAGAAACAATTTTTAAAATCAAAGTGACAAAGCACTAGGGTTCCGCCGTCACCCTAACAACCCTATGTAACTCTCCTAATTACTTATGAACCATACATGCATATTTTGAAGGTTAGGTTTTCCTAGAGCATATCCTACTGTGAACCTCCAACATAGAACGTATATCTAACATGCAACTTGTTTGTGGTGTCCAAATTGAATGTGAACATGCAAGACTCATTAAGTTTTGTGAAAACCCTTTGAAAAACCATATAACCCTTAAAACGTGTCGTCCATCGTAAGAGGTTACACATATTAACCACAAGAAGCCTTAGTCAATTTTTGGGACAACCCTCCGCCAAAATTGCATCAAATTACTTTTCAAAATATCCTAATGGTCGCGAATCACCAAGACAAATAGATAGTTTAAATCGGTGATTAACAATTCAAAACTTGCATGCATGAATTCATAAGCAAATTAAGAAGAGATTACATATTCTTGCTAAGGATCATGGCCTCACCCTAGCAAAAGAAAATTAGTTACGTATATTCATAATAAAAATCATAAAGTATTTATTGAAATAGAAAAAGAGTGAAAACACCTTGAAAGTAAAAGTCTTGAAATCTCTAAGCTTTGCCCAAAATCTTCTATCCAAAAATTTGCATGCGTTTTCTCTCTCTCTCTAAAAAAACCCTAGGTCTGTCGAAAGGCTTATTTATACTACTCTAAATAAAATCCTACTAATAAAAGGTCTTAGAATACGACTAGGAAACTAAATAAATTAAAATAAAATAGGAAACATAATCCTAAATTGACTTGGTAAATTCGCCCAAAATCTTGCACATCCACGTTTTGGCCAAATCAGCTCCAATACTGGCCCAAAAAAGCTGGATGTAAAGTTTTGACTGTTCTGAACACTTATCCAGAAGGCCACGAACCCATCCGAAGTCATCTTGGGCTCCAAAAATCCAGTTTAAGCTCAGAAACGTCACTTTCCAGCAACGCGCACTGCTCCATTTAATCTCTAGAAAATAACTACTTGGTAGAAATTGCTGAGATTTTGACATGAACAAGCTAAGGAACACACGAACGTCCTCCAATTTGAATCACTCCAAAATTCGTCCGTTTGGTCATATTTTGCTCCAAATGAGCAACCTGCTACACATGTGCTGCCATTCTTTGTAAAAGCATGTCAAATTTTGCATCAAAATTTTATAACTTTTTCTCCATCTTTTCTATTTGTGTAGATACATGAGGTGAGCCACTGGACATCTAAAAAATACCCTTGGTCTGAGGTACATCAACTGCCCATTGTTGAGATTCTGTCGCCATGTTTTCAAACAATTGATACGCTTGCAGTGCATTTTTGTCTGAATATGTTCCTCCACAAGAAGCATTAACAAGAGTCTTAGTAGTCAAATTCAGCCCTCTGTAAAATAAATTCATTTGAGTGTCACCATTAATGCCTGGATGTGGACATTTCCTGAGCAGATCCTTGTAACGTTCCCATGCTTCATGAATTGCTTCATTATGTTTCTGAGCAAATGTTAAAATTTGAGTGCGCATATAAAGTGTTTTTGAAGCTGGGTAGTATTTGCTTAAAAACGCAGCACTGAGTTGGTTCCACGAAGTAATGCTTCCAGATGGAAGTGTGAGTAACCATTTTCGTGCACCATCCTTCAAAGTGTACGGAAAAAGTCCGAGTTTGATAGATTATGCTGAAAATCCTCTCACCAAAATGTTTTTGCACCCCATCAGAAATTTAGTTAGATGCATGTTAGGATCATCTGTTGACAAACTGTTAAAAGAGGGCAAGATCTCCAACATATGATGTCGTATCTCAAACGTAGACCCATCTTCAACTTCAGGATAGGTAATGTAGCTTGGCAACTCTGTGGCATGAGCTGCCAAGGATTCCCTCAGTGGTTATCCCGCTGTTGGTAGAACAAATGCCATAACTTCTGTGTTATCCAAAACCCCAGTAAACAAGTTATGCAAAATTGTTTCATGCAGTGAAGGTTCCCACTGCAGATTCTTCTTTCTACGTCTCTGTGTAGTTGTTCGTTCATGTTCTGAATCAAAATTTGCAAGTTGCTGTTTTTGTGATCTGGTACAAACCATGCAATGCACAATCTGCAGAAGAGAAGATAAAATAAAATAAAATAAAATAAATGAAATTAGTTTTTATTTTATTTTATTATATACGGGAATAATTAATTGAGAATAAGATAAACAAAAATCTATATAAAATCAATCCCCGGCAGCGGCGCCAATTTCTTGATAGGATTTTTACCGCCTGCGCAAAAGGGTTAAAAACACCTAAAATACTTGCAAGAGAAATAAGATTGTCATAGTATAGTTGGCTCAAGCAAGGTCATTCTCCACAAGGATTAATTTAAATAGATTAACGCCAAATCAATTCTCAATTAATTATTTAGAACAAAATTTTGGAAAAATGTGATTTAATGACCTAAATTAAGAAAAACGAATTTAATTAAAAGGATTACTTAAAAATTGCAATTTTAAAGAAGGAGAAAGAAACAATTTTTAAAATCAAAGTGACAAAGCACTAGGGTTCCGCCGTCACCCTAACAATCCTATGTAACTCTCCTAATTACTTATGAACCATACATGCATATTTTGAAGGTTAGGTTTTCCTAGAGCAGATCCTACTTGAAACTTCCAACATAGAACGTATATCTAACATGCAATCCGTTCGTGGTGTCCAGATTGAATGTGAACTTGCAAGACTCATTAAGTTTTGTGAAAACCCTTTGAAAAATCATATAACCCTTAAAATGTGTCGTCCATCCTAAGAGGTTACACATATTAACCACAAGAAGCCTTAGTCAATTTTTGGGACAACCCTCCGCCAAAATTGCATCAAATTACTTTTCTAAATATCCTAATGGTCGCGAATCACTAAGACAAATAGATAGTTTAAATCGGTGATTAACAATTCAAAACTTGCATGCATGAATTCATACGCAAATTAAGAAGAGACTACATATTCTTGCTAAGGATCATGGCCTCACCCTAGCAAAAGAAAATTAGTTACGCATATTCATAATAAAAATCATAAAGTCTTTATTGAAATAGAAAACACCTTGAAAGTAAAAGTCTTGAAATCTCTAAGCTTTGCCCAAAATCTTCTCTCCAAAAATTTGCGTGCGTTTTCTCTCTCTCTCTCTCTAAAAAAAACCCTAGGTCTGCTAAAAGGCCTATTTATACTACTCTAAATAAAATCCTCCTAATAAAAGGTCTTAGAATAAGACTAGGAAACTAAATAAATTAAAATAAAATCGGAAACAGAATCCTAAATTGACTTGGTAAATTCGCCCGAAATCTTGCACAGCCACGTTTTGGACCCAAATCAGCTCCAAAACTGGCCCAAAATAGCTGGATTCAAAATTTTGACTGTTTTGAACACTTCTCCAGAAGGCCACGAACCCATCCGAAGTCATCTTGGGCTCCAAAAACGCAGTTTAAGCTAATAAACGTCACTTTCCAGCAACGCACATTGCTCCTTCATTTAATCTCCAGAAAATAACCACTTGGTAGAAATTGCTGAGAATTTGACAAGAACAAGCTAAGGAACACACGAACGTCCTCCAATTTGAATCACTCCAAAATTCGTCTGTTTTGTCACATTTTGCTCGAGAAGAAGTCGAATGTCCTATGTTGAAAATATAAAGCAAAGTATCAAAATTCTACCAAAATAATTATCAAATTACACTAAGAATAGGGTGAAATATATAATATAATTTTGACTCATCAACTGCTCGAACGCTCGGTCTATGGCTTGTCGAGGGGCTGCTTGCCAAGACGTTGTTGGAGAGGTTCGTCATCTGCTCTTGTCTTGCTTCGGGACACCTTGTGTGGGGCACGCTGCATCTTGGTACGCTGCAAGAGCTAATTCACCAAGGTCGTCTACTACGTGAGGGCGCTTGTCAACTTTATGACTTGTCGAGACAAGTGTTGTTCGCCAGTTGGGTTAGAAGAGCTTAGACGATATGCGTCTCATTGAGTGATGGAAGTGTAATGGACTTCGGGTGCGAGATTTGAGTTGGGATATGTCAAATCTGTGAAGAAATGGGGTGAAAATATCCTCGATTCAATCGTCGATCCAGAAATCTGAAGTTGGGATGGTTGAACCAGTCTTTGACTAGTTTGGGCTGCTCAGCAGGCCACGGTAATGGGCCGGACCTCTGGTTGGACTGCAGGAATGGGTCAGGTCCTATGCACTGGTCGGACCGTAGGCGCGGGCTGGGCTGCTGGAGTGCATGGACGCTGGGCTTCCCTCTACGAGACTTGGGCCTTCGGGTCTTGGGCTCGGCTTTGGATTGCGTTGGGCTCGCGAGTGCTGGGCTGCTCCCATTGCTGCAACTGCTTGGGCCTCAGCTGCCATTGCAGTGCCGTGGGCCTGTTGAATGTGGGTTGGCTGCCTTGTGGCATGGGTTTGGGCCTGCTGCTGCGAAGTGGCTTGCTCACTGTGGGTAGTGGGCTTGCCAAGGGCCGCTGTCGTGGTTGCTACCGTGGTGGCTACCACAGTGGTGTTCTGTGGGGGTGTTGCCGCTCCACCCATCATTGCGTTGAGCCTCGTGGATCATCATGGTAGGGCTACGTCACGATCTCCATCACTTGGTCCAAATCCTTGAACGTAGGAAATTCCGTTCGTTGTGGTTTCCGAATTTCTAGTCATCGTACTTTTCTTTTACATTTATTCAAAGAGCTTTGTAAAAAAAATTCTAGGAATAAAAACGTACGAAAAATCTACAAATGAACAAGAAATGAGAAACCTTGAATGCGAGAGTCTTCTTCAAGCGTGTGAATCAAGACTCTTAATGAAAGCACCAATTTGTGAATGCAAATTTTCGCCTTCACTTGACTGTCTTGGCTCCTGACCACCATCCATGTTCCAAATAAGGTATGAAGTTAGGGATTTAAGATTGAAATAAATTGGGGTTTTCCAGATTTAGGGATTTGGATTTGGTCAATTCTGGAATCAAATGTTAATTATAATTTGTTTAATTTTTTGCAATTTGAGTGCAAAATTAGGGTTTTGTTATTTCAAGTGCTGACAGTAAGACCCTTTGTCAATTAGTAACCACTTAGTGCTTTTTTTCGATTCATCGAATACAAAATCACGGCTTTTGATTTTCGGTTTACAAGTTATCATAAGGAATAGATGATTCTAGAATTATAGTGCAAACTCTTGATTTTCAGTTTCAGACTTGGTTTTATTTCAGAATTCTGAAGAGTTTTAATTATGGTGTTGGGGATTTGTTAGTTTTGCTCTCTGTGTGTGATTGGGTTGGGATTGCAGAGTGACTTGGTCTTCTTTGTACATAGGGTACTCAGCAAGGTTTTACTTTTGCAAAGGAGATGGAGATGTTACAGACTTAAAGTGATACTGCAATCCAAATAATCTGTTTTGAAAATCCAAATAGTATGTGAGTATGTTGTAGTAGTAGAATAACACTGGGGCTTAGCCTAGTACTTAAATTATTGACATTGTTGCTTAGCCTAGTACTCTGTGAGTCTGTTATAGTAGTAGTGTAGTTCTTTGCTTAGTTTGTACTATTGGATAAAAATGATAATTTGATTGAGTTCCTTTGGTATGATTTATATTCACTTATTTATTCTATTTTTTTTTACAATTTTTCAGGTAGATTCAAGTCTTCGGTGAATTTTTAAATGAAGAGGTTGCAAATGCAGCTATAATGAGTGGAAAAGTTTGTACTTAATTTTATTAGTATTAAAGTATTTATCAATTTCTAAGTTAACGTTTTGTTTTGACTAGCTCTTAACTTACCAATCGAATCCATCTCCTTTGACTAGCTAGAGTATCTTGGTTGGGGACTATATCCGTTCCCAGCGCCTAGTTTCCAAAGACGAAGTTGAGACAGGTTGGGAACTCTCTCTTTCTCTCCTTTTGTTTTAGTTCCCAAGAAAGTTGATTGGATTGAAGAAAATGGAACAAAAAGAAATGAAAAAAAATAAAAAATTTGTTGGTGCTTTTGTTGATGTTGAATTTGTAATATATTAAGACCCAAAAACTAGATAAATGGCTAACTTTGATGGAAATTGATAACAACAAGCCACTAGGTCAAAAAACAGTGAGTCTTACCTTAGAGTTTTTGGGGATATCTTAATTTATAACCATATCCACTAATCAAATTTCCAATCTTCTACTTGCCGCATCAGTTCTTCATGCGTGAAATGTTAGAGACTCACAAATTTATCTACTCACAAGTATATGATTTCTATGCAGGTTATAGGAAACAATAAAATTGTAAAGGCATAATTTGTGTATATTTGAGTCATTTGATACATGTGTGAGTGTAAAACAATAAAATTGTGAAGGCATAATTTGGGATTTAGGTTTGTATGACAATGATTAGGTTTTCTTTTAGTATCACTTTTCTTACTTGAGATTAAATATGTATTTCTACATATAGCAGTACAATATATTTTCTTTTACTCCATGTGCTTATGTCTATGCAGATAGAGATAGCAATTAGTGTGGGCCAAACATTAGGAGCAGTATTTCACTCTCAAAGGACTTCGTTTGGAGGTGTTCAAGGAAAAATGAAGTCTTTCAAGTGACAAATTTCTTTTTTATTAGAGGCCTATTTGGTATTTCAAGTGTAGTTTGATATTGGCCTTAGCTTTGTTCAACTTGTAATACATTTTGACAATATGATTATTTATGAAATTATTGTATTATAGTAAATGTCTAATTTTGTCGATTCTTATATATATATATTAATTAAAAATTAAAATTAAAATAAATGTATGCAAAATCATTATTAATTGTTGATGTTAGTCTTCGTTTACGATGTACGACGTATGGCGTAATTGTTTCACAGTATTACGACACTCAACAAACGCTGTATCAAATATAAATTACGGCACACAGGTATGTCATAATTGTTTTTGCAGTATTACGACACTTCATTGATGCCGTATCTAATACCAATTAAGGCGCGCAAGGCACACCTTAAAGTGCATTTACGACGTGTCTTGCTTAAATTATTCACGACTACTAGAGAATGTCGTATTGTACAAAACATCTTTTACGACATGGGCTTTTACTTCTTGGGGGCTCACGCTGTGAATAACCGTTTACGGTGCTCTTTATGCGCTGCAAAAAACCAATTATGTTGTAGTGTGAGAAACTTATCCTCATATACAAGCTTGCTTTCGGAGCAACTTAAGTGAAAAAGAATTCTTCTCAAGTTTTAACTAGGGCTGTGAGGAAAGTTGTTATGGATGCAAATTTCCACCTTCTTCTCCTTTAATGAAAATGCCCCTACAAAACAATAACACCTAAGATCAAGGCTAAGAGCCTCACGCGCCCATGATGAATGAGGGGACTTTGGCCGAAGAATCTTCGATGCCAAAGTTAGAATTTGAGAGAAAGTGTTTAGAGAATTTTTTGGAGAGAATTGGACTTAGGTTTTTGGAGAAATGTGGGGCTCTATATAGAGGTGTGGCCGACCCTATTTGGAGAAATAGGGACCAACCACTTATGGTGGAATTCTTGCTCTAATTGCAAGATATTATGTCAAATAATATCTTGCAATTAATTTGGTAATTAATCCCAATTTGAAAAGAATAATTTGGAGTTACCTTGTGGTGAGGATTTGATGAGGAATGATGTGAGGGTTTTGAATAAATACCATTTTGATCACCTTTGACCTCGATTAAGCCATTATCGTCACTTGCATGCGCGTGGGAATCTCGGTGTGACTCAAGGGTAATTTTGTCTTTTTCACTCAAAAGTCCACGTGTCGCATCCATAATTTTCTTGATTAATTTTTGCTCCACAAATACCCCCACACCTGTCGGGTTGCTCGCAGGAAAGGGTAGTAGGTGTAGAGATATTCTCTTGCTTTAGGAAACATAGGATTGTTTCCTATTTTGATGTAGATTCCCTTTTTAATCGGAAATTATATCCTTCTAGGAAACAGAAATAAATCACTTCTAAAGTCTATTTAAGTCTACCTTAAGCAGATGATTAAATCAACTTCAGAGAGCAATTTATTCTACTTTACAAGAGAGAGAAAGCTAGAGGATATTTGTTCCCCCTCCCCTAGCAATCTTCTACACTTGCCCATGCAAATGATCGTCTTTCGTTGCTTTCTTTGTCTTCTTTGCGCCACACTGAGGTAAGAAAAATTTAATTTTCCTTATCTTCTTCTTCAATAATGCTGTCGCGGGGTAATCGTCAGGGTGGTGCGGAACGTCGGCTGGCAGTGGCCATGAGTTGACTCGGCATGGGCTGATGAGTGTTGTGGCAGGGACCACTGCTTAGGCTGCTCGGTTTGGCTTATGTCTTTTAGACTTTTGGACCTGACGTGGGCCAGGCAGGCCATTGAGATAAATGAAGAGGTCGCGGGCCTCATGGGCTGTTGGAATGCTGGGCATGCAGGCCTCCTACCTGATGGTCTAAGAGAAAAAATGAGGGAAAAACCAACATGGGTTGAGCTCTCCCACTGAGTACCATGAATGGCGTTGGCTGCTTAGTTCTCTTCGCCGAGAGAAAGATAAGCTGTTCCCAAGGGATGAGATAAAAATGATCAAGGCAGATGCATTGGCTCGTCCGATCGCTATCATGGAACCTACTATGAATGAACGTGGAAAGAAGAGATCTTCCTCGCTTGCTCAAGAGATGCTGGTTGAGAAAAAACCGAAGACTTTCTTCGCTGCTCGTGAGGGTCTGCTTGTTGTCGAGAGGCTTGTGATTGACTTAACTTCTTCCACTGGGGAGAAAAATGAGGCTGCTAGATCTGAGCATGTGACGTGTGCCATGCTGAAAATGGCTAGTACGATTATTGATAGGATTGCTCAGCGTATAGTTTTTGTCATGCCCCCAGTGCCGAAGTTTGTACCAAGACGTCCGTTGGGAGCTAAGTTCGGTTCACATTTGGAGAGGCTTGCTACTATGAAGAGCGATAAAGTGGACTTTGCTGCTAAAGTGGCGCCAATGCCCACTCCTCTTACTGCTCGCATGGGCAATTGTGAGAAATCCACCAAGCCTATTTCTGGAGAGTCTGCTGAGATCTATGCACTTTTGAAGCCTAATCTGGTTGAAGATATGGACGCGTGGGCTAAACTGGTTGATGGCGTCAGAGGGGTTATTTACCCAAGTTCCTTTGCGAAGCATACGACCTAATATAGAAGGACTGCTCTACTTGCTATAATGCAGAAAACGAAGATTTTGGCAGCGAGTCTATGCTCATTGACCAAGAGGATACCAAGGCTGTTAAGGAGATGGTAAAAACTATGGCACTTGAAGCTTATTCTTCTACTAAGAAGATCAGAAAGTTGGAGTCTGAGCTCGACGCTTTGAAGGGGTCCAATATCTCTGCCTCTACTTCTCTACAGCTTGAGATCGCTTGCCAGGAGATCGTTGACTTGAAGACTAGGTTTGACACGATCCAAGTTAAGTATGAAAGTGTAGAGAAAAAGATTGGCTGTTACATACCTCAGATTCAAGATGTTGAGTGTGGCGATTCTGAGCTTCGTTCTGCTGCTTATGCAAAGAATGAATAATGGATTGCTGCTTATAATCAAGTGATCTACTTCAAGAAGGTCATCGATAAGCTTGAACCCCAAGTGTTGGAACTCCAAGGTGCACTGAAGATCAACAAAAAATTAAGGAAGGAAATGGATGAGATGCAGCGCATCCATGTTGGTATACTCGAGGAGAATAAACAGCTGAAGGGTGAGAAGACTGGGCTCGAGGCTTCACTTGTTCAGAGTCAGGCTGATTTCTACAAGTTGGGCTATGTGGATCATGTCTTTGATATGCCGTCTGACTTTGAGTTTGTTGGGAAAGACTTCGAGACCTTTTCTATTTCTCCGATAGACCTGCTTGCCTTTACTTTTAAGGCTTATATTGGTGAAGTAGTCGGAGAAGTTGGTGCCCAGGCTAGGGTAGTCGGGGGTGAAGCGCCGGATGATGCAGCTTTTAAGAGCGTCGCGACTGCTAAAGGTGTGGCGGCTGAGTAATCGTAGGATGTCCAAGCTGCTGAAGAGTAGTCTTTTAGGTAAGCCTTTAGGATTTTCTTTGTTTTTCTTGTTGCTTTTTTTTCTTTGCTTTGCTTGAACTCCTTTGGCCTTTGTTATTTATTTATTAATTTTGCTAGAAAATTTAATAAACTTGCTCTTTTCGCTTTTATTCATCTTCGCTTCTTTTGTTCATGCCCAACCTTTGACTTATAGACCAGCGGCAGACATGCTACTTTTTTGTAAGCTGACATGCCCACGTAGCCTATGCAACCGTATGTTTGGTGTAGAACTTTGCAAAGTTATTAGCCATAGAGCTGGCAGCCATACGCCTTACTTACAGAAGCAGACGAGTCCGCGTAACCCATTTACTGTTAACTTTGGCTTTCTTCAATCCTTTGAGCTGTGTGGCTTGCATCACAATGTACTAAAGATTTTTGGGTTATGAAATTCGCAAACCTTTTGTATCAAAAGTACGTGGTTGTATGGAATTTTGTAAGCAAAGGTTCAAGAGAACTCCTTGATTTTCATGTAACCAATTCCATGGGTTGTGTAACAAGTATCACAACACTTTAGGAATTAGTGTAGATCTAAATGATCATTCCGCACTTGGCAGAAGTGAAGGTTATCAGCTGCGTAGCATGTCGGCGGCGGATAAAGCTTCGTATATGCATGTTAACTTGTTTAACCTTTCACAAAAATGTGTGGTTGTATAAGTTTAGCACGGCTCACTGCTCGAAGGGCAAGCTGTAGGCAATCTTGTGGAAACTGTAGGCTACCTTGGTGCACTTAATAGCAACTTTAGGGTTCCAGGGCAGGCGTCTATAGGGCGTATTGCGTAATGTGCTTCCTCTGTCTTTAAGGCCTGGTTCCCCACAGATTAGGCTAAGAGACCCAAAATCCTTCAGTTAGCTAAGCCTTGAAAAGACCATTGTGGTTACTTCTAGGACTTCTGGCGCAAGCCATCGTGCACCTTGTTACACTAGGGTAACCTGACTCATCGACGTCTAGATATTCAGAGTGTAGATTTTATGCTCCCGCATTAGAGAGTGGACCCATGTGGGTGTCGGGGAATTGGTTTATCCTCCCAAGTTGTAAATTACTTTTGAATTCCTCATTGAAAAACGAGCGAAAAGAACGAAAATTCACCTGTAAAGTAGAGATTGCATAATAACTGGATAATCCTCGACTCACGAGGTGGTGCCTATTGAGTTGCTTGAGTCTTCGGCCCTTGATGAAGCGGGAGGTCACACATGGTACTTTCTCAGATTGTAGATGTTCCATTGCTTTTCGATCTCTTTGGCGTTCATGGTTGCGATAGTGTAACTACCCTTACCGCCTAATTTGCTGATCTTGTACGTACCTTCCCAGATGAGATCCATCTTTTTGGAGCATTCTCTGCGGGCAGTGATGAAGGATTTTCTTAGCACTAGATCTTTGGGTTGGAACTGTCGGATCTTGGCCCTTTTATTGTAGGTGGAGAGGAGTTGCTGCTGGTAGGCTACGATGCGGGTGATGGTCTGCTCACATTTCTTTTTTACCAGATCTAAGCTTGTGGCCATCTCCTTTCTGTTATGCTCGACGCTTGGCAGTAGAGTGCTGATACTTGGCACGATGACATTGGGAAGAATGATTGCTTCTAAACCAAATACCAAAGAGAAAAGAGTCTTACCGGTTGCTCGTTGTTTGGTTGTGCGATACCCTCATAGACATCTGGGAAGTTTATCTGGTCATTTTCCCTTCTTGTCGGAGAGGGATTTCTTGAGGCAGTCGAGAATCATCTTGTTGGATGTTTCCGCATGGACATGAAGCGTTCTATGTCCGTCTGAGTTGTGGTTGTCATGGGCTATGCTTTTACCTATTTGGTGAAGTAGTCAGTTACCACGATCATCCTGCATCTGCCCCCATTAGCAGGCGGCATTGGCCCTACCAAGTCAATTGCCCACTGCATGAACGAACAAGGACTCGTCTACGGATGTAGTTTGTTGGCAGGCAGTGCTGGTACCGACTTGTAGTGTAGGCAGCGATCGTACTTTTGTACTAATCTCTTTAGCATCTTGATGCATAGTATGGCAGTAGTAGCCTGCGTTAAAAGCCTTTTGTGCTAAGAATCAGCCTTCAGAATGATTTCCACAAAAGTGTTCGTGGATTGAGCTTAGAACATTTAGGTCGTCGGGAGGCGCTAAGCAGCGGAGATGTGGTCCAGTGTAGGATCTTCGTACGAGAATGACGTTCCTTGTAGTAGTGTGTGCCTTTGTTTATAGCTTTTTAGACTTCAATCTTTCTATGGGGAGTGTGCCATTAACCAGGTAGTTTATAATGGAATCTTGCTTGTTTGGAGTTGTACTAACTTGTGACACCTTGGCTGGTGGATTCGCCTCTATGCTTAGCTTGTTTAGATACTCCACCGGAATTGAGCGTTTTAGTTGGTGGTTGAGGGCCGAGCCTAGGTCGATCAGTGCGTTCGCGTGGGCGTTGTCTGCCAACAGAATTTGAGTGAAGGTGTAAGTCTGAAACGACTCAAGTTACTTTCCTACCTTCTCTAGGTATTACGCCATCTTCAGATGTTTTGTTGTGTACTCCCCAGTAGTCTGGGTGGTGATCAGTTGGGAGTCAGAATGAATTGCAAGCTTTTTCACCGCCAAGTCTTTTGCCATTCGGAGTCCTGCTAATAGGGTTCTGTACTCTGCTTCATCATTAGATGCTTTGAAACCTAAAGTGATTGCCTGCTTGAGCTCCGAACTGTCTGGGGTGACAAAGACCACGCCTACTCCCGAGCATTTGTAGTTCGATGCACCGTCGACGTGTAAATGCTAGAAGTCTTCATTGGGTGAAGCAGACATGGCTATGGCGTGCTTAGTTGCCTCCGAGGCATCATTGGGTTGCTCTGTTGCGTTACCTAGGCTAGATATGATGGCGCAGTAGGGAGCCATGGAGCTGGGGCCATGTTACACGCAGCTGGAGATGCTTAACTGCCAGTATTTGGCCACTCTAGAGCTAAATTGTGGAGTAAGGGTAGGCTGGGGCCATGTGACGTGCAACAGGAGGTGGTGCTCAACTGCTGGTATTGGGCCACTTTGGAGCTGAATTATGGAGCAAGGGTCAACTAGGGCTGTGTGACGTGCAGCAGGAGGTGGTGCTCAACTGCAGGTACATGTTTCTCATAAGTAAAATCTTTTAGGGCTACGAGGACAAAACTTGATTCCGAATGTGTCATTTTAGTGTTCGTTTTCCCTTGGTGCGCCTTTTGGGCTGAGTTGTTGCCTTCATCAGAAAACTTTGCATCCGCCAATGTCTTTGCCTTTATCGTCGCACGTCTGGATTGGGTGAAATAATGCGTCATAAGGATGACTGCTTGCGTCTGAAGGTATAACTTGAGCTTCCGGGTTGCAACAATTGTCGCCAAAGTTAGCTTTTGAATTTCTGGTAGCTGGTTTTCGCATCGAGGAAAGCTTTTGAACTGTGGAATATAGGTAGTCGAGCCCCCAACTCTTCTCGTATGAGGGTAGAGCTTATTGCTGCTTTAGATACCATCAAGCATGTAAATAAGTCCTCAGCTGCTTTCAGTTTGGATAGTAGGGATGTGATTTCAGGTACTTTTTCAAGTCTTTGAATGCTTTCTTGCACTCGTCATTTTATTCGTATTGTTGCTCTTTTTCGATTAAGTAAAAAAAATGGCTCACATTGATTGGTGGACCGCAAGGGTAAACAGTTGAGTGCAGCTTCTTGTCTGGTCTGACCTTGAATCTCCTTCAGAGTAGTGGGGGACTTTATATTCAAGATTGCTCAGATTTGCCTTGAATGTGCATCGGCGAGCCTCGTCCCAAAATGTATGCTTTTCTGCCAGAGCGAAAGAGTCTGCCAGAGTTAGATCTTCTTTCATGATCAATTCTCCAAACAACGGGTGGTCTGCGAGGCAAGGCTGCATTGGCTATCGAGTCGTTGCATCTGACTACCTTTGCCTTCTCTGCTTTGAATCTCTATACATAGTCGCGGAGTGACTCATTTGGGTTCTTCTTCACGTTGAACAAATGGTCGAACTTCTTCTTGATCGAGCGATATGATGAATACTCCTTGGTGAAAACCAAAGAAAGCTCATCAAAACTCCAGATGGATTGTGGCGGCATGGTGTAAAACCAATCTTGCGCCTTACCTTGTAAAGTGGTGGTAAATATTTTGTACATAAGAGCGTCATTGTTCTGACAAAGGATCATTGCACTACGGTAGTGCTTTAGGTGCCTCTTCGGGTCTCTATTTTCTTTGAAAGATGCGAAATGTGGCATGCTGAACTTGCGTAGAGCCTCTGCTTGCCCGATCTCATATGTGAAAGATGACCTGTATATGTTGGTTATCTCCCGTCATAGTGCCTCGTCAATGACCTCGTTACGTTGGAAATTGTGCAATCGCTCGATCAAGAGCCTCTATACTTCTTCCTAAATTTTCCTTTGTTGGGGGTTGTAGAGCTCTCAGCTGCCCTCGATCGTGACCTACTAGTTTAGGCTCATCTTCTATGTGTTCGGCTCGTCTATGTCCCGGTTGCGGTGCATGTGGTACGTTTCTAGCAGGCGAGCAAATTTCTCGCAGGCTGTTAGTTGAACTTCAGTTGGATTGAGTGACTGTTTCTCTCCGCCCGTCATGCTGCCTACTCTAATGTGAGGTGAATGATGCTCCTTGCGGGTCTAGCCGCTAATGAACACTTTGCCTGGAAGGTTGCTCATGTTGATTATCGAAGTGTGGTCCCAACCGTGAGTATATGATAATCCATAGGCCTAGCCGAGAGTGCACGCTCCTCTGCAAGCTAAGACGAAAGTATACGCTATCTCGGGGGCTTAGTCGGGAGTGTACACTGTCAAAACGCTCGGTTCATGTCTGGTCGAGTGGCTGCTTGCTAGGACGCTGTTGGAGAGGTTCGTTGTCTGCCCTTGTCCTACTTCGGGACACCTCGTCTGGGGAATGTTGCATCCTAGTGCGCTGCAAAAGCTGATTCACCAATGTCGTCTGCTGTACGAGGGAGCATGTCAACTCTATGACTTGTCGAGACAAGTGTTGTTCGCCATTTGGGTTGGAAGAGCTTGGACGATATGTGTCTCCTTGAGTAGTGGAAGTGTAATGGAGTCTGGTCACGAGATTTGAGCTTCAATGAGCCAAATCTGAATAAAAACACCAAAAAAAGGGTTCGAAATGTCAAAAAATAGGTCCGGAACGTCGAAAAATGGTTCGAAATAGCCAAATATAGGCTTGTATGGGCGCTAGGAGTCACGGATCTGGGTCATGGGCGCGGATTCAGGTCAACTTGACCCGTGTTGACTGCGCTAGGGCCGGCCTCTTTGGTTCTCCAATTGGGCCTCTATTTGCACTGCTACAATGGCAGCTCTGGTTTCCACGTAGGCTGTATGCGCTGACCTTTTGCATGGATGAGTCGTCTGGTCGTTAGTCCTAATCTGGGCCTGAGTGGATTAGGGCACGGGCTCGTTGCTGCTGCAATCTACGCTAGAGGCGCTGTGCATGCCTATGCGTGCCGAGCCGCATCTGTCCCCATGTGGGCTATATGGTCTTGCATTGATTTTGGGCTGAAGGTGACACCAGTGCAGGTTGAGTTGGATTTTGGAAGGGCTGGGCCTTCTCCTGACGCCGTGCCTGCTGCAATGGTTGCGACCTTTGCCTTGTCATCCGTCGAGTGGGTGTAAACTCAAATTTATATAAAAATTCTAGGAGTAGGAGCGTGTCACAGCCCGTCCCGGAGTATTATTTTTCAACGGGATGAAATTACAATTATACCTTTGAACCTTATGGTGTGTGATATGCTGGTTGAGGTTTCATTCTTAATTTTTCCTAAGTTTTGGAATACTTAGGACTTAAGTGTTTTGTTTTGGTTTGTTGGGGACAAACTAGGACCACATAACACACCCACACACCACACCTCTCTCTCTCCTCCCTCACAGATTTTTCTGAAAATCCTTACAATTGTACGAACGAGCTTTGGAACCAACCATACACGCACGGATCGACGTCAAGAAGGTAAGATTCGAACTCCTTGCAAGTCTCTGAGTTCATATATGTCATTTTTAGATCGTGACACCCTCAAAAACCCGAGAAACCATCACCCCCGATTTGAGTACTGTTCACATGGTCGTAATTATGGATGTTTCAGGGGATTTTAAGCTTGTAAGAAGCTTTAGGACGTTCTTACGAAGCCCGGAGAAGAAAAACCAAGTAATTTGGAAGTCGGGAAGTCGAGTTTGACGAGTTATAAGTTTTGGCCGGATTATCGAGTTTTCTCTGTCGAGATTCCGTGGATTTCAAGCCTTGAAATTGAGGTAATTCGGTTAAGAAATGACTGAAATATTAAGAATTTTAAGATTTTCCAGTTTCCGGCGTCGGCGACGGTCGTCGGAGTTCGAAGGTAGAAGACAGAGAATATTCTGTCAAACTTGACGGAATATTCTAACGCCGTCAGGTAGACTTAACAGTTTCTGTTACTTTTTAACGGAATATTCCTAACGACAATTAGGATTCCGTCAGGGTTACCCGCGCGTGGGGGCGCATCTGGCCGTGCCTTGGCCGGCGCGTGGCGGCGCGTGGGTGGTCGGAAAATTTTTCTAAAAATATGGGGATGTTCGTGAGATTGTGTAGATCACATTGGTATATTCAAACATCCCATTTGAGCAATGTATGAGAAGTTATTAACTAGTTTTGTCTATGTGCTTTAAATAACGTTTATTCAGTTATTTCACATATAGGTGAGACCTATCCGGAGGACGAGCGCAGTCAAGGGCGACTCGGGGGCTACGACCCTTCGACATACCAATGAGTAGGCTTTTGGTTTTAAGTATATATGTATATGCTTGGTATCTTTCCCAGAAAATGCATTTAAATGAGTTATGATTTAAATTGCCATGCCAAATGTCTTACATTTAGAATATGCATATGATGTTTGCATATATATATAATTGTGGTGCTGTGGACGCTCAGGTAAACCCCAGGTGAGTTTATGAATTGTGAATGTGAATAACGGTTGTGATTAATTGAGAAACATATAGCTCATAAACCTGCACCCCGGTGTTAGTGATTTAGCCAGAGATATGGCATGCCTGTATATGATGTCACCTCCCGCACCATATGCTCACATTGGATCCAATTTAGGTGCACAGTCTTGTCGTACAAACCACTATAGGTACTATAGGTGGTTTCGACTCGTAGGTGATTAACGATTTATCGCACATCTATCATGAGAGCGTAGCATTAAGCATAACTATATTACACCCAGTCTTGTCGTACAGACCACTACAGGTGGTTCCGACTCATGTGCAGATGTAGTGCCGTACAAGTCACTTTCGGTGACTCCGGCTAGATTGACTAATGAGCTATGAATTCAGTCATACATACCTCTATAGGGGTTCCGGCTAATATGTTATTATTTTCACCTGAGTTACTCATTATGTTATATAATTGTCATGGCATACTTATGAATATGGATATGTGAAACATGAATTGAGATATATATATATATATATATATATATATTTATATTTATATTCCATTTCTGGGAAAGTTATACATGTTTTACAGCGAGGGGTTAGAGCATTTGATAAATGAAATGGTTTTGAAAAACTTTGTTTTTGCCCACTCACACTTTCTGTTTTGCGCACTTCCAAGTTTTAGATAAGTTTGTTTGTTGGTGGCTCACGAGGATTGATTGGAGGTTCTGACAGACTATCACAAATGTAGGGCATCTTTGGGTGTCGTTTAATTTGTACTTGTTTTCTGGACTGAACTTAGTCTACTTACGCTCTGATTATGTATTCACACATATTCTAGCACTTGTCTTAACTAGTACTCTTATGAGTTGGCTTTCATTTATTCATATTCTCTATTATCATTATTGCTTTTGCACTGTGCACATGTCTACGTCACCCTCACGTGACGGCCAACATGCCCTGATTCGGGTCGGGGTGTGTCAGAACGTGTGGGAAAATCTACGAATGAACGAAGAAAATTAGAAATGTTGAAAGGGAGAGTCTTCTTCGAGCGTGTGAATCAAACTCTCAATGAAAGCACCACTTTGTGGATGCAAATTTCTGCCTTTTTCTCCTTTAACGAAAATGCACCTAGAAAACAATATCACCTAAGATCAAGGCCAAGAGCCTCACACGCCCACAATGAATGGGGGGACTTTGGCCGAAGAATCTCCGATGCCAAAGTTAGAATTTGAGAGAAAGTGTTTAGAGAATTTTTGGGAGAGAATTGGACTTAGGTTTTTGGAGAAATGTGAGGCTATAAAGGGGTGTGGCTAGCCCTATTTGGAGAAATAGGGACCGGTCACTTATGGTGGAATTCTTGCTTTAATTGCAAGATATTATGTCAAATAATATCTTGCAATTAATTTGGTAATTAATCCCAATTTGAAAAAAAATAATTGGGAGTTACCTTGTGGGTGAGGATTTGATGAGGAGTGATGAGAGAGTTTTGAATAAATATCATTTTGATCACCTTTGACCTCGATTAAGCCGTTATCGTCTGTTGCATGCACGTGAGAATCCCGATGTGCATCAAGGGTAGTTTTGTCTTTTTCACCCACAAGTTCATGTGTCGCCTCTATAATTTTCTTGATTATTTTTGGCTCCATAGTTGTGAATAAGGGAATGATGGCGATTTCTGGTTTTATGTATGAAATTTCTTACTATATATATAACATTTTTGCTTATGCTCTCTATTTACTTTGGTTTCTTATTGCATCGTACGTGGTGATGATAGTGGCATCTCTTAGAATTGTCAACAAAACTTTCTCTCAATTACGTATTGAACCTTTTCCTTTTTTTAACTATTTTTTAGATTGTATTTAACCACGTGCCACAAATTTGGACTCCAAATCAGCAAATGTAGGCTCCATGCTTGTCATATCATCACTTAACGGCTAATTTAACAGATTGATTAATGGTTGTTTGACATTTACATAAAATAATAAGATAATGTATGAAATTGCAATTGAACACAAATCTAAGGGGACAAAATGTAATATTCCCAAAAAGAAAAAGGGCCTAACAAGTAGGTCCTTGATTGTTGGGATCTGTTTGCAATTGCAACAAAAAAGTCGTGCAATTGTTAGATTGTTAGTTTTTGTTTTGTTTTGTTTTGTTTTGTTTTGTTTTTTAACAAATGATAGCGTTAATTATTAAATTGCTAATTGTTAGGAGGAGGGGATCAGTGGAGATTTTGAACTTGCAATTAAGTGTATAGGCCTGATTGTTTTCCGGCACTGCAGTAAAGCACCATCTGCATTGTCATATTGTTAGTTGGTGTATGGTGTATTTACCTTTGTTGCTTGTGTATTTGCTCCTCTAAATAAAATAAGTAGGCTTGTTTTTGTCTGTAATGTATTTGAATGATAATTGAGGCGTCTTTAAATTCTGTATTAATAACCATTTCAAATTTGAAATTTCACATTTCAGAATTTTAGTCTTTAGTTTTTTTATTTAAAAAGTGAAAATTAAAATATTTTTTAGTGAAATTGAAAACCAAAATCAAGTTAACATTAAAAATCTGAAGTAGCTTACAATTTTTGGTTTGACAACTGAAAATAATTATCAAACAATTTCTTAAATATTTGATTTCAATTTTAAAAAAAATATAAAAATGATTATGAAACGAGTTTAGCATTTTTTACTTTTTTAATTTTTTGGTACAATCCACTTGTTCTCTGTATGCTGTTGAGTGATTTTGAATGATTAAAGCTCTTTACTTTGGAAGCACTATCATTCTACTAGTAGTGATTGATAGGTTAAGTTACATTTACTTATTGGCTGTATTCATTAATTTCTTGGATATAAAAAAACAAAAGCGAAAAGCTACACGCCAATCATGCTATACGTGTAGAGTACTGGGCCGTTGGTGAGGATGTTCCTATCAGTGCTGGTAATGAATATTGTTTGGGATCTTATGACACACCCCGACCTAGATCGAGGCATGCTGGCTGTCACGTGAGAGTGACGTAGTCATGTGCACAGTGCGGAAGCAATAGAGATATAAGGAATTATTGATAAACAAAAACCAAATCAACTAGAGTACTAGCTAAGATAGAGTGCTAGAGCAAGATTAAGTGTGAAATACACAACCAGAGCATAATATCCTAGATGCAGTCAAGCAAGATAAGTACTAATCATACAACACCCGAGGGTGATTCTACATGGTGATGTTCTGTCAGAACCCCCGTCAGAATCCTCGTGATCCACCAAAGCACTTCTACTTAAAACCTGGAGGAGCGCAAAACAGAAAGTGTGAGTGGGCGAAAACAAAGTTTTTCAAAATCATTTCATTTCTCAAAAGTTCTAAGCCCTCGCCGTAAAACCTGTTTAATTTTCCCAGAAAAATAAAGTATGTACATATCTCAAAACTATACTCAGAAAATGATATTAATAAATATGCCATGCTAAGGTATATAAATAAAGTGCCATAAATTACCCAGGTAAAATATAACAACGATAGGTATCACAACAAATAGATCTCCCTAACTCAACTGCACGGCTGAGTCCATAGCTCATAATCAATCTCAATCATATCCAATCAAATCAAATCCATTTCCTGCACACGAGTCGGAACCACCTAAAGTGGTCTGCATGACAAGACTAGGTGTAAAGTAAATATGCTATAGTGCTACAATCACGTGAAGGCTGTGCGAATAATCGCGGGTCACCTACGAGTCGGAGCCACCTAAAGTGGTCTGTACGACAAGCCTGTGCACCTAACTTGGATCCAAGGTGAGCATATGGTGCGGGAGGTGAACATCACGTGAAGGACTGTGCCCTAACTCTGGGCAGGAGCACTAACACCGGGGTGCAGGTTTATGAGCTCTCAATACATCACATCATACTTCACATAACCGAAACCATCTCATACCTTTGATTTATGAACTTACCTGGCACTTACCTGTGCGTCCGCAACACTAATCATGAATGTATGCCACTACTAATGCATAATTAAAATAGATAGATACTTGCATGGCATTTTCAAAACATACATTCATTTAAACATATTTTCTGGGAAAAATCTCAAGTATATAGGTATATACGGAAAACCAAAAGCCCACTCACTGATATGTCGAAGGGTCATAGCCCCCGAGCCTCGATTGATGGCGCTCGTCCTCAGGATAGGTCTCACCTATATGCGAAATAACTGAATAAACGTTATTTAAAGCACATAACCAAAACTAGGAAATAACTTCTCATACATTGCTCAAATGGAAGGTTTGAATATACCAACGTGATCTACACAACCTCACGAACATCCATATTTTTAGAAAAATTTTCCGACTTCCCACGCGCCGTCACACTCTGGCCAAGGCACGGCCAGACGTGCCCTTACGAGTGACCAACCCTGACGGAATCCTTAACCGCCGTTAAGGAATATTCCGCTAAAAATTAGAATATTCCGTTAAAACTAACTTGACGCCGTCAACTTCCGTTACGAATATTCCGTCAATATTGACGAAATATTCTCCTTTCTTCTCCGGCGAATCGCCGGTCGCCATTGCCGTCGCCGGAAACTAGAAATTCGAAAAACCTTCATAACTTCTTCATTTTTCAACCAAATTTCACAAATTTTATACTAAAATGAAGCTTAAGACAAGTAGAACAAAACCTTACCTTTCAAAAGTCCTAAAACCGACGGAACTCGCTGGAAAATCCCTCGATAATCCGGCTAAACCTTCAACTCGCTACTCCTGAGCTTCCTGACGTCCTAATCACTTCAATTTTCTTCTCTGAACTTCGTGAAGACGATCTAAAGCTTCCTATAACTTCAAAACTCTTAGAAAACTACACATTTACGTGTGCATGAACAGTACCTCGAATCGGAGGTTATGGTTTCTCGGGTTTTTCGAGGTTTCACGTCCAAATAATAGTATCAATGGGTTCCTGGGCTTGTAAGGAACTTGAAAATGGTCTCCACAACCTCGATCCGTGAAGAAATGGTTTGGTCCAAGGTTTGTTCGTACACTTGTACGGAAATACTGAAAAAATCCGAGAGAGAGAGAGAGTCAACGGGAGAAAGAGAGAAAGGGTATGGGTGTTTGTGTGTGTGTGGTCCTTGTTGGTCACAAACCAACAAAACTAAGTCCTTTTTTTTTTGTTCCCTTAGTTCTAAAAACTTAGGAAAATAATGGATGGATCCAAAACTTAAACACACAGTACACACAACACACTTTAACGTCCAAGGGCATATTTGACAATTCACGCCTAAAGATATAATATTTCGGGACGGGTTGTGACATCTTAGGGGAACTGTTATCAACACTTCAAAAATCTCATTCTACATTCTTCAGAAGTGTAATTTTCTTACTAATTATATAAAGTTTGAAGTGCAAAATGAGAATTTTGAAGTGCCAATAACAATTTTTGGATCTTAGCTAATAGCTTTTTATTTTTTGAAAACAGTCTTAACTAATAGCTTTTGCGAAAGGGAAGACAAGAAGATAGGACTTTGGAGATGAAGATTTCTTAATTAATTTCTAAACATTTTATAGTATATAAGAGAAAAGTCGAAAGGAGTTTTAATCCTTGAGACTGTTATATTTTTATTAAAGGAAAACTTATTTGGTAATCATTTTTTTTAACATATTTGGTCATCATTATATATATATATATATATATATATATATATATATATATATATATATATATATATATATATATATATATATATTATATTTATTTATTTTAAAATCAAGCGAAATTTCGAAATATCTACATTCAAGTCCTTTCAGTTTTTATTTTCATTTTTTTCTTCCCTCCTTTTTCATTCATCAATTATACGTAACAAAATGTAAAATGCACTTCAATATCAAAACCTAGTACATGCAGCTTCATAATATGGATGCGGTCGCTCGACTCTTGCAATAACAATGGATCCGATACGAACCCTCAAACCAGCCTCAAGGCTCTTTCCTACTTTGTTCCCCTCAAATCTTGAATTTTTTTTTTTAATCATCAAATACCATTTCTTTTTAACTTTACAAATAGTAAGTTATCAGACTATTTTCTAATTGGACCAATCAGAGAGTGTGTGGCTTGATATAAGGATGGCCTACACAACTTACTTTGATTTTCTAGCGAGTTGGTCCGTACATGTGTAAGAGTCCTGCTCTCTTAAAGTTCTCATTTTGAGGACATGTGCAGATCAAATACATATTAACTACAAAATTATATTAATTTATATTCAAAAGCTTACAATATTTGACAATTTAATAAAGCAAAATAAAAAATGAGTTTTCTAATAGTTCATGGATTTTAAGTTGATTTTGCTTTATTAAATTGTCAAAAATTTTAAGTTTTTTTTATCTAAACAAATATAATCTTGTGAGTAATATGCACTTAGACCTCATAGGTTCTCAAAATGAGGATCCTAGGAGAATAAGACTAAATGTGTAAATAGTAAGTTATGAGAAGAGACTATATAGCAATGTTGAATGCTCTATAGTCTGCTAAGGTAAAAAATGATAATTCGATTAACAGACTCATTTTAGGATAATTAGACTAACAGAAAAGTGTGAAAAAAATAAATTCCAACAAAAAATAGACTTTTGACAAAAGTTTCTTCTTATGAACTTCGTAAAAGGGAGATGATTTTTACGCACATTTCTTTATTTATGATCATCAAATTGAAGAGTGTGTAATAAGGATAAGTAAGTGGAGAAAAGTGTTACCACACATTTTCGATATATAGGACAAGATCAAGTAAGCTTTCAATACACAAGGCTGAGACTTCAAAACTGAGCTCTTTCCTAGTTTCTGGAAAAGAGAGATGATGAGTTCAGTAGAACAAGCAACTAAAAAACGGCATGCAGTTTTTGTCCCATACCCATCACAAGGCCATGTAACCCCCATGATGCAATTAGCAAAGCTTCTTCACTCAAGGGGCTTCCACATAACCTTTGTCAACACCGAGTTCAACCACAACCGTTTAATACGTTCAAAAGGTCCTGACTCCGTTAAGGGTCTACCGGACTTTGTGTTCGAGACCATTCCAGACGGGCTGCCTCCTTCGGATAAGGATGGAACCCAAGATATTCCAGATTTAAGTGACTCCGTTAAGAAAACTTGTCTTGGTCCATTTAAAGAGCTGGTGACTAAGATCAATTCCTCATCTGAAGTGCCACAAGTTACTTGCATAGTTGCAGATGGTACCATGACCTTTGGGAGCAAAGCTGCTAGAGAATTAGGCATTCCGGAGGTCACGTTATGGACTGCCTCTGCTTGTGGCTTCATGGGGTACTTGCAATTCAGCGAACTCGTCAAACGTGGCATTATTCCATTCAAAGGTACTCCTTTTAATTTCTAGATCATTTGTCTTTTTACGCTTTCATCGAATATATAATTAATCAATTTATATATATTAACATTTTTGTATGCATAAATTATCATGACACACTTGAGTTAAAATCATAAACTTCCCTTCCAATTACATATTCCTTATTTTGTTTACCCAGGAAGATTTGACTCTTTAGTCTTTCGAGTGTTCCTCTCGTATCTTCTCTGCACTCCAGCATGTCCAAAGGATAAGATAAACCAGATTTGACCCTTTAGTTTTTCGTGTGTCCCCTTTTATGTTCTTGCGTTTCGTTTGATCTATTATCACATCAGATCAGACTACTTATAGAAGCAGTCCAATCTAATAAACAGATTGCCACATAGAGTATATCAATGGGTTAAATGATGTCCTGCAACCAGCGTTTGTAATTAAAGATGTGTAAGAGAAAGAAATTTGCATTTTGACCTTTTGGATTGTTAAGGAACCAACAGTCAGCATACCACTCCATATCAGCAATCCATGTGCTCCTGACTTCAAATGATTATTCTAAATGAAAGCCCATGTAACCTTGTCTGAAGATGCTAATGGACAGAATACTATTGTATAAACTTCACAGCTAGACAAACACCTCCTGTAGTTGTTTATTGCATGCGTGGCCTTTTATTATTGCATGCGTGTACGTAGCTCCAGTATAAAGAGCTTCCTGCTGTTGAAGTGCAGCAAGGTTGTATAGATGAGAGTTAAGTTGTTTTGAATCATATCTATCTTTACAAACTAAGTCTAAATTCTTACATGGTATCACGAGCCCTAAAACTCCAACGAGTATTTTTCTTCTGATCCCTCTTCTTCCTGCCTTCATCCATGGCCACTGACACCTCTTCTCCCACCCTTCTCCCAGAACTCAACCCCACCACTCCCACCTTGATCACCATCAATGCTGCAGCCCAACTACCTGTGAAACTCACACCCACAAATTACCCCTCCTGGCGTGCTCAGTTCAACGCCCTCCTTTACGGCTACGACCTCATGGGTTATGTGGATGGCTCTAATCTCTGCCCATCAACCACTCAAACCGTGCTTCGCACCTTTTGGATTCGCCAAGATCAACTACTCCTTCATGCGATTCTTGCTTCCGTCTCATCGCAGGTCATCTCCCTTATCACCTCTGCCAAGACGTCCAAGGAGGCTTGGGACAAGCTTCTCCATCTCTTTGCTAGCAAAGCCCGTGCCCGTGTTCTTGGTCTAAAAGAACGCCTTACTCTCCTGCGACGTGAAAACAAGCCTGTCTCCCAGTATCTGCAAGAAGTCCGAGTTATTGCAGATGAGCTTGCCATCATTGATGTCCCTCTCTCTGATGATGATCTTCTCCTTTACATTCTTAATGGTGTTGGCCCCGACTTCAAAGAAGTTGCTGCGGTAGTTCGTTCCTGTGATACCTCCATCTCCTTCGAAAACCTCCATGACAAACTGGTTGAACATGAAGCTGCCCTCAAACGTGATGATACCGTTGTTGCTGCCTCAGTAATCACTGCTAATGTCACTCAGACATCTCGCTCCCAAACCTCAAACCGTGGCTCCCGCTCTTATAACTCCAACTCCAACCGTGGGTCCTTTGCCTCTCGCAACTCTTCTCGTAGTTCCTTCGGGCAACCCCACTCATCCCTCACTGACAACAATTTCCGAAGTTCCTACAGGCCCACCCAACATTTTGTTCCCGACAATGGTCACCGTTCTACCAACATGACAACCACCGGTTATCGTGGTTTCTGTCAATGGTGTGGCACTCAAGGTCATAGTGCCAAACGTTGTCCTCAACTTCAATATGGAGCTCCCAGCTCGCCAGTGGCCAATCCTACCACACATGGACGGTCCACCTCAACTTCAACATGGTTGCTTGATTCCGGTGCCTCTCATCATGTTACTTCCAATATCAACAATCTTTCTGGTGCCTCTACATATAATGGTCCTGATGAAATAATTATTGGTAATGGTTCAGGTTTGGGTATCACTCATGTCGGTTCAACCTCTTTACCCGCTTCCACCTCCCAATCTTTCACCTTATCTAATGTTCTCTGTGCTCCCTCCATGCAAAAAGATATTATTTCCATCTCAAAATTTAATAAACAAAATAATACCTCTATTGAACTTTTTCCTGATTTCTTTCATGTCAAGGATCTGAGCACGGGGGCGGTTCTTCTGCGAGGCCCGAATAAGGATGATGTGTACGAATGGTCTCCCAAAACCTTGTGTCCACCGCAAGCTCTGGTGGGTGTGGTCGTCTCTCCCAACATCTGGCATCGTCGTCTTGGTCATCCAAGCCATCCAACTCTCACACAAGTCCTTCGTCTGTCTTCAATTAATGTGTCTTCCAAGTCGTTAGAATCTGTTTGTCATTCATGTCTATGTAATAAAAGCCATCGGCTCCCGTTTGGTACTTCGTCCCTCACCAGTCATGGTCCATTAGATCTCCTTTATAGTGATGTTTGGGGCCCTGCTCCATACTCTTCTGTTGATGGTTATTCTTACTATGTTATCTTTGTTGACCATTTTACAAAGTACATCTGGTTCTATCCTCTCAAAAAGAAGTCTGATGTGTTTTCCACCTTTGTCACCTTCAAAGCTCTTGTTGAAAATTACTTCAAACACAAAATCACTAGATTGTACACTGATGGTGGAGGCGAATTTATCAAACTCCAACATTTTCTCTCTTCGAACGGTATCACCCATCTTCTTACACCACCTCACACTCCTCAACACAATGGCGCCGCCGAACGACGACATCGTCATATCGTTGAAACCGGTCTAACTCTTCTTCATCAAGCTTCTCTACCTCTCACCTACTGGTCTTATGCTTTTAAAACCGCTGCCTATCTTATCAACCGCATGCCTACTCCACTTCTTCACAATCTCTCCCCATTCGCTAAACTATTCGATGAACAGCCAAATTATTCCCGTCTTCGTACCTTTGGTTGTTTGTGTTTTCCATGGTTACGTCCTTACAACTCGAATAAACTACTCCCTCGTTCTCGCCCATGTCTCTTCCTTGGTTACTCCTCTAATCAAAGTGCCTTTCAGTGTCTTGATCTCTCCTCCAACAAACTTTTCATTTCTCGGCATGTTCAATTCGATGAGTCATCCTTTCCTCTTGCCAACCGACCTTCCTCCATTCCCCATGTCACTGTTGATAACTCTCACTCCTGGCTCTCAACTCTTCCTCCAGTTACTCATGTACCTGTACACTTACCCACCATACCTGTTGAGTCGACTGATTCTTCCTCGCTGCCACAAGCCACATCATCCGAAACTCCTGCCGTCTCAGACTCGTCACCGTTCGCTGCCTTGGCCCCTCTTGCTGCTGCTCCATTTCCATTCCCCGATCACCACACGTTAGCCACTCCCTCTATTGCACCCCATTTAACCTCACTGCATTCTCCAACCCAAACTGCTCCAGTCCAAACGCCTCCTCCCCTCAACTCCACTCGCCCATACACTAGAAACCTCAATAGTACTGCACTCACCTTCCAATCTTCTGAACCCCAACCTCCCCGTCCTTCCGTTCCTCCTGTTTCTCAGATCATCACTCGTGCCAAAGCAGGCATCCACAAACCTAATCCTCGATATGCTATGACTGCAACTAAACATCCTATTCTATCCTCCATCGAACCGACATGTGTTTCCCAGGCTGTCAAGGATCCCCTTTGGCGACAAGCAATGTCCAATGAGTTCAATGCGTTAATTCGCAATGGTACATGGGAGCTCGTTCCTCCCCTCCCCTCTCAAAATCTTATTGGTTGTAAGTGGGTGTTTCGTATCAAACGGCATCCTGATGGTACGGTTGACAGATACAAGGCACGCTTAGTTGCCAAGGGTTTTCACCAACGCCCTGGCATTGATTTTTCAGATACTTTCAGTCCCGTAGTCAAACCGACTACCATACGCATTGTTCTGCATATTGCCGTGACTCATGGGTGGCCAATCCGTCAGCTGGACGTTAACAATGCTTTCCTTCATGGCACCATTCGTGAAAATGTTTTTATGGCTCAACCGCCTGGTTTTGTTGACTCCACTCATCCGTCTCACGTGTGTAAGTTGAGGAAAGCTCTCTATGGCCTCAAACAGGCTCCCCGGGCATGGTACAAGGAATTACAATCCTTTTTGCTCTCCCATGGCTTTGTCAATGCCATCTCTGATGCCTCACTCTTTCTCTTCAAAAATGGGACTGCTGTAATTTATTTTTTGGTTTATGTTGATGATCTTCTTATTACAGGAAACGATACATCACTAGTAGCCAAGTTCATTCACCTTTTGGCAAATCGTTTCTCAGTCAAGGACCTAGGCTCATTACATTACTTTCTTGGCGTTGAGGTCCTCCCAACAGCCACTGGTCTATTCCTCTCTCAGCACAAATACATTCATGATCTTCTCGTCAATGCCAAGATGGATGGTGCCAAAGCTGTCAGTACGCCTCTCTCCACCACTCACTCTCTCATGCTTAATGATGGTTCCTCCCCAACGGATGCCACTCCCTACCGTCGACTTGTTGGTGGTCTTCAATATCTCAGTCTTACACGTCCTGACATCTCTTTTGCAGTCAACAAGCTCTCCCAATTTATGCACTCTCCTTCCGAGACTCACTGGCAGGCACTCAAGCATCTTCTTCGATACTTGAAGGGTACCATTTCCTTTGGACTTCATCTTTCCCGTCGCCCCTCGCACCGTCTCTATGCTTTTTCAGATGCTGACTGGGCTGGTGATCGTGATGATCGCAAGTCTACGACTGGCTACGTTGTCTACCTTGGTGGAAATCTCATTTCTTGGAGCTCTCGTAAGCAGCGATCTGTTTCTCGTTCCTCTACCGAAGCCGAATATCGGGCCATTGCCGCCACCACTGCTGAACTCTCATGGATTCAGTCCTTACTGCGTGAACTTGGCATTCCTCTTCCCAATACCCCGGTTATCTCCTGTGATAATATTGGTGCCATGTTCTACTGTGCTAATCCTGTCCTCCATTCCCGAATGAAACATATCGATATTGACTTTCAGTTTGTTCGGGATCGTGTCGCTCGTGGTCTTCTTCAAGTCTCTCATGTCTCCACTACTGATCAGCTCGCTGACGCCCTCACTAAACCCTTGCCACGATCTCGCTGCCATCTTCTTCGTTCCAAGATCGGTGTCTCCGATGGTACCACCGTCTTGCGGGGGCGTGTTAAGGAACCAACAGTCAGCATACCACTCCATATCAGCAATCCATGTGCTCCTGACTTCAAATGATTATTCTAAATGAAAGCCCATGTAACCTTGTCTGAAGATGCTAATGGACAGAATACTATTGTATAAACTTCACAGCTAGACAAACACCTCCTGTAGTTGTTTATTGCATGCGTGGCCTTTTATTATTGCATGCGTGTACGTAGCTCCAGTATAAAGAGCTTCCTGCTGTTGAAGTGCAGCAAGGTTGTATAGATGAGAGTTAAGTTGTTTTGAATCATATCTATCTTTACAAACTAAGTCTAAATTCTTACATGGATGTGTTAAATGGATTTAGTCTTTTTATTATTATTTTTTTTGTTCAGAAATCTTTACCTCTATGTTATTGGGGATGATTAGATCTATTCGTAGTGATCACTTGGTTTTAACAAAATCAGTTTCCACTTTGCAAGAGTCAGTCCTAACGGAATTGAAATAATTGTTGGATAAAATTATCAAGAAATTTTGCACCATGCGCCTATAAAAATATGTGAGTTTTTTTTTTTATTGAGCAACTGCAAATTAAAGTAGACATTTGAGATCTTCAAATTTACTCTTATAACATCAACATAATTATCTATCATCACACAGGCTTCACCTTCCATGCATTTCAGATGAGAATTTCATGCATGATGGTACGCTCAATACACCAATTGACTGGATCCCAGGCATGAAAAATATTCGGCTCAAGGATATCCCGAGTCACATTAGACTTATTGATCTCAACGGCATAATGTTTAATTTCATGGGATCCGAAGCACGGAACTGTTTGAACTCTTCTGCAATCATCTTCAACACTTTTGACGAATTTGAACACGAAGTGTTAGAGGTAATATCGACAATGTTCCCCAACATTTACACCATCGGCCCCCTTAATTTGCTTGGCAGGCATTTCCCTGAAAGCAAGTCACTTAACTCAAGCTTATGGAAAGAAGACACAAAATGTTTGGAATGGCTTGATAAAAAGAAACCCAATTCAGTTGTGTACGTAAATTATGGTAGCGTAACGACGATGACAGACCAACATTTGATCGAGTTTGCATGGGGGCTGGCAAATAGCAAGCACCCATTTTTATGGATAGTTAGGGCTGACGTGGTAAAGGGTGACTCAACAATTTTATCCGACGAATTTTTTGAGGAGTTTAAGGATAGGGGTTATATTGCCGGTTGGTGTGCACAGGACCAAGTGTTAGTTCATCCATCTATTGGGGTTTTCCTAACACACAGTGGTTGGAATTCTACCATTGAAACTATATCTCATGGTGTGCCTGTAATTTGCTGGCCTTTCTTTGCGGACCAGCAAACGAATTGTCGATACTCATGCACAACTTGGGAGATTGGAATGGAGGTGAGCCCCGACGTGAAGCGCGACGAAATTGAAGCACTTGTTAAGGAAATGCTGGAAGGAAAAAAAGGGATGAAGATGAGGGAAAAGGCAAAGGAATGGAAGAAAAAAGTTGTTGAAGCTACCGATGTTGGAGGATCATCGTACAATAATTTTGAGAGATTGTTTAAGGAGGCACTCCAACTTGGTGAATGACTTGCTATAGAATGAGGAACACTTTTGGTCCCTTTTTCATGAGCTATCAAATATGCTTTTATTGACTTGAGAACTATCTTATTTTCATATTTAGTGTTGCCTTTTAATGTTTATGTTTCCTAACTTGGGTCTCAGTTTCTCTAGTTTTAGTAGCCCCTCACAATAAATAAACAACTTTACATGTCAAAGTTCATCCTTGTCTTCTATATGTCTCTAATTTTCTATCTTCTAGCTTCCTTCTGTTTCTCTCGCCTATAATTGATATTGAAAAATGTGATGCAATCAGTAACCTCGAATGCATTGGCTTGGTTCCCTTCAAAGGTATTCATTTTCTTGGACAATTTTGTTTTCTACGTGTGTGTAGACACAGGAATTTTAGAAACATGAATCGCAAGTTCAAGCATGCAACCAAATAGTCAAGTTGCTCTACAAGGTGATAAATGGACCCAAGGCATTAACCTCTTGTGGCCTTGGTAGCCTGCCCATTATTCTTGTGGGTCTTTTATAGACTTCTTCAAGAGACCTATACTAGTAGGTCACGACTAACATTACTTAAATGGCTCATCCGATTGTGTTTTCTGGGAGAAGAGGGGACTCTTCTCACACTTTTTGTCTTATTGTCTTTATAAAAAATCAATGTAAGATGTTGACGTGGCTTAATCGTAACCGTTCAAGTATAAAGGAAGGGAAGGGGAGCGATTAGGAGGGAGATAATCCTCCTCATGTTTTGTGTTGTGCGTTATCCAATGTGTCTTGTGAGGCGCACTAGATTAAGATGACAACAAGGGCCACAAAGTAACATCCTAAGTGCGCAAGTGGCTTGTGGGCGAGGGTTCCACCGCAAGCTATTTTCCATGACGGCCGACGTGTGGTGCAAAGTTGATGTTTGAGTAGGCCTACGCATTGGGCTAATCTGTTGGAAAGTTGTCAAATCCATTGCAAAGTTGATGGGGTTTGTGTGAAATCTCATCCCTGGATTTCATTATTTAAAATTACGTATTTTCGTATTATTAATTTCAACGCGTTTATTTTTTATGCGCATAATTTTTTTAGTAAAAGGACGAAAACGCAATTAATGGACTAAACGGAATTTTTGAAGACATATTTGATGCGTATGTATTTTTCCATTTTTCTTTACGTATTTGGATAGTACTCGTCGATACGAGCGCGTGAGCATAAACATAACGTAATTTGAAGCTATAACGAATGAGTTATTAACATTTAAAGTCGGGGGCATTTTAGTAAATTTAACCTTCATTTCTAGAAGGCTCCAGCCAAATCTGAAACAGTGAGGAAGTGACACGTGGATGGCTGTGATGCAGAGTTGAAGAGAGAAATGAGAGGGATGGATGGAAAAAAAAGAAAAAAAAAGGGAGAAATGGGAGAGAGAGGTCGGCCAATGAGAGGAAAGGGGTGGGAGGGGTGCCCAATAGAGGAGAGAGGAGGAAGGGAAATGAGAGAGGTGAGTGGCACACAAAAACCAAACCCTTTCCCCTTGACCCGTTACACAGTGACCTGACCCGCATTCCAGTGACTTTTCTTGACGGTTTTCTATCCATTTTTCCAGTGACTTACAGCCTTCCACCCCTACCAAACAACTCCATAGCCTTCCCTCTTCCATTTCCACCAGTTCCTTTAACCCCTGATTTGAAGAGAACAAAACCTGTGGGTTTTGAAGAGGTCATGGCAAGAATCGCCAATCCTACCGGTTCCGACCACCACTACCACCATGAACCCACTATTCCAGAGGCCAGGAATAAACCCCAAACAACCTTGGAGGCGGCGGAGCACCGAAGAAGTCGAATCGAAGCACACCCATTTCTAGGGTTTTCGGCAGTCTAAGGTCGATTTCAGACCTTTCCCAGCCGTATTGGACTTCGGCCTAGGTATGAAAATTACTCCACTCATCGAGATCTTCATTCTGGTAAAATTTGGTAGATTTTGGAAATAATTGAATTTTCAGGAGAGTCGGGGCGGCGGCGCATGGACCGAGATCCCACTTGACCATCCTAGGCTAATTTTGATGCCCCAATGCTGTATTTGACATCCGTTTAGTGAAAGTCTGATGTTTTAGTATAGTTTCGTAATTGATCGCCTATTCGGTCGCCATTTGATTATTATATGAATTAACGAACCGACCGTTAGATCGGCACCAAACTTTAATACGAAGTATTATGTAATATTTGATGACATTAGGAACTGACGGATCAGGAATCCAACTTTTGGATCTTTCCGAATTGTATTTCTAAGTTGTAAAATCAAAAGTTGACCACCACTTGAATTTGCGATTGGAGGAGATCCAATCGTTTGATTGTAATGAAATTTTAGTATGTTGTTCTAAAAGCATAAGGAGACTCTTGGGAAGTTACGGATCAGAAATCTGATAGGCGAATCTTCCGGATTAGGTTACTAGGGTTGTGGACCCTACCCTCGATCGTGATCGAAGGTTGACTTTTTAGTCAACTAGCCCGAGTTCTTCTAGGGTGCCACTGAGTTTAGAGTGTTGTTGAGATTCGATGAAGCTTATCAGGCACAGCATGATGATGTGTCTTCCTCGATTGACATGCACCTCGACATACATACTGATGGCATCACATGGTGATATTCGTGTTTATTTTATGTGATTTGACTTGTGTATTGAACTTGTTGTGGAGTGTGGTTGATTTGTATGTTTGGCCTAATGTGATGAAATGTGAGGGCTAGGAGTGGACCATGAACCCATTGTTATGGGGTTTGTTGCTTCGAGAATTGTTTCACATATCGTATCATTATTTCATTTCTCGTTTCGTTAAGCCGTTCTAATTGTGTACCTTCTGCTTTGTTCCATTTCTTGTTTTGTTGAGCTTTTGTATTTTGAGTAATTGTTTCATGTATTGTTCTTCGAGCGTTGCTATATTTCTTGGACTTTCGCTCAGTTCTGTTAAGTGATCTGGAATTGGGTTTCCGCTGGCGTTCAGTTGAGTGGTCCGGTTCCCTGCTCCGTCTGGATTTCATTAAGTGGTTCGGAATCCCTCGTGATCTGCGATTCCGTTGAGTGGTCCGGAATCGTATCTAGCTTGGATTTCATTGAGTGGTTTGATATGCATTGTATTCCGTGATTCCGTTGAGTGGTCCGGAATCGTATCCACTTGGATTTCGTTGAGAGGTCCGGAATCTTTTCTACTTCGCAATTCCGTTAAGTGGTCTGGAATCGTATCCTGGTTTGGATTTCGTTGAGTGGTCAGGAATCCCACTTGGTGTTTTGGTTCCGTTGAGTGGTTCGGAACCCGATGTTGATGGATTTCGTTGAGTGGTTCGAAATCGCATCATTTGACTTGTTGGTTCCTTGGATTGGATTTCAGCTTCAGAGATCTAGGCTTCGGCCCAACTGTGTCGCTCTAGCCCTGCATTTTGATGTATTGTATATGTTATTGATTTGTGTGATTATTGGATGGTGTTGGAAAACATATGTGTGTGAATGGCAAGATGACTAGAGAACATTATTGTGCTTTGTCGAATGTTCCTTGATATATTTTATGCTTGAATCGTGGTATTATGTTGGGACATAGTGGTTTATGTGATGAATGTTCGAGTGTAGTGAATGACGAACTACGAATGGCTTGATCCCTGTTTAGGGTACGTAGGCAATCTAACGAGGAGGTTAGATGCAACCATAAAGCATACAAAAAATTATTACGCATTTGGATCTCGAGTTGTGCTTTGCCCATAAGCCGGAGGCGTGCTATGTTTGAGATACGGGTATTTGGTGACGTCACGTGTTGATCCTGGACGTATGTCGGGATCGGGGCGTGACAGTTTGCATGTGACATTTTTGGGTCTTAACACACCTCTACATCATAGTGTCACGTGTCCATCCAGGACGTACGCCGACTCAATGGACGTTCCTAAAATCGGATTCAACTCATACTCAGACAATTCAACTAGGTGGTCTCATGGGTTCATAGGCTACAAGGAAAATGCCAACGCTGGCGACCAATTGTTCACTAAGTACTAAAAAAAGGGCAGTGGAGCCCCAAACGAGTTCACTAGCTACATTATTAATGGCAATATCGTCAGGTTTGGGTTTACAGGTTACAGCCAATCCTGAAACAGAGCAAACGACAAGCTCAATAATGACAGAGACAACCAAAACAATCTAGCAAACAATTTCATGAGCTATGGCAACAGAGAAAATGTCAGAGTTGAGATATTCATTGGTTACAGCAAGCCAATGTCTACAAGTCGATGGACTGGAAGTCGGAATCATAGAGGATTTCGGCGACATCGAGAACGATTTGGGAGAGTGGGTGGAGCATCTCCATCTGCAACATATCCTTCTGATTTTTTCACCTTTTTTTCTCATATTGTCTTTAACCATATGGTACAAATTTTGACTCCAAATCAGCAAAATGTGGGATCTGGGCTTGCCACATCATCATTAAACAACCAATTCAACTGAATGACTAGCGGTTGTATAACATTGAAATGAAATAGTAAGCAAATGTAAGAGATTGAAATGTTTTCAGGACGTATGAAGTTGCAAAATGAACACAAACTTGAGGGGGTAAAATGTAATTACTCGAAAAAGAAAAAGGAGTCTAACAAGTAAGTCCTTGATTGTTGGGATCAATTTGCTGCCAAAATAAATAAATAAATGCTACAATTGTCCAATTGTTAGTTCTTATTTTATTATTTTATAAATGATAGAATTAAGGAGATTGGAGACAATTGAACCTGCACCAAAGTGCATAGTGCATAGGCCTAATTGCTTTTTGCAATACATTAAAGAGCCCCAACTTTGTCAGATTGTTAGCTGATGCATGGTTTATTACCTTTGTTGCTTGCTTGTGTATTTGCTCCTGTAAATAACACTGTTCTAAAAAATCCCCGCCTAGCTGCCTAGGTTGAAAATTAATGCCTAGGCGTTTGAAAATTAAGAAAGGATGCCTAGACTTGCTGAGGCGCCCGCCTAGACCGTCTAGGCACCTGCCTAGCCCACCTAGACTCGCCTAGGCATCCGCCTAGGTTGCGACTCACTTAGACAGAAAATAGATAACTTTCATTTTGCATTTTATTTTTTTAATAAATTGTAAGAGACTTGTTGAATACTTAAATGAACGTACATTATATGCTTGTTCCCCATGTTTTCAATATGTTCCAATACTTCATAATATATATATATATATATATATATATATATATATATATATGTCATTCTATTTTGTAGTTTATGATGAAATTATATATATTCTAAATATAAAAAAACACTTATTTACACGAAATTAATAGATTTACATAAATCCCCCTAGTCCGCCTAGCCGTCTGCCTAGCCGCCTAGGGACCTACTTAGGTCCCGCCTAGCTGCCTAGGCGTTAGGCCCCAGACCGCCGCCCGACTAACGCCTAATTTCTTTTAAAACCTTGGTAAATAAGACAAGTAGGCTTGTTTCTGTCTGTAATGTTGCCGCATGATGTTGAGCTTTCCTTAGATTATGTTTTAGGGTAAATTACAGAAAACTATCTGAACTATAGGTCTAACAACAATCTCATACCTCATGTTTTAAAAGTTACAATGTCATACATCATCTTACGAATGTTACAATATTAAACCTCCATTAAAAATTATGTTAATTTATCTGTTAATTGCTAACGTGGCAGACAAAGTTCTCACTCTCTTGCCCAATTGAATTAAAAAATTAATTAAATATTAAAAAAGGTAAATTACATAGTAGCCCCTCAGGTTTGAGGTTTATTACAACCTCATACAACATCTTTAAAACATTTCACTTTCATACCTCACGTACTATTTTATTTCAAAATAATACCTCCGTTACATTTTCCATTCATTGATCTGTTAAGTGTTGACGTGGCTGCCACCTGTGTGCCACGTGGCAAAAATAATAATTTTTTAATTTTTATAAAAAAAATCTGAATCTTCTCAAAAAAAAAAATAAATAAAAACATGAAAACCCAGGGGCTAGAACCCCACCCTTGAATCCCAGAATCGCTCCATTGAATCCTAATTCTCGACTTGGCCCTGTCGAACGGGATAGCTTAGATTGTAAGTTGTACTAGATCGAGATCTTTCCAGCGCCCAAGGAAGAAAATATCGGTAATATCGGAAATATCGGTAGTCCGAAAACACGGAAATATCGATGGAAATATCGGGATAATATCGATATCGATAAAAATTACATGGAAACCACGGAAATTGTAAGAAAAACTTGGAAATTTTTAATGAAACTTTGCAGGATGTTTATTTAGTCAATTATCTATTAGTTTATCACAAAAAATTGAAAGGAAATGCATTGCATGATGGATTTAACTGATTTAAGTTGATTATATAGCGAGCTGACAAACATTGTGAGTGTAGAAAATATGTAGTAATTAATGAAAGAAGTTTAAACACACCATAATCATTTATATATAACTAATTAGTACAATATTGGGAGGTTTTATTTAGGATATTAAAAAAAAAAAAAAAAGGAATTGAATAAAATGATGAAGAATAATGTGCCGAATTTGACACTTTAAATTTCTTACACATAAGCATGCGTCTAGGCGTTGAAGTTCCAAATTATAGTATATCAATTAACGATTGAAAATCAATAGGTTGAATAAGACTAAACTTTAATTTGGATGCCGATTATGTTTTTTCAAGTTTATATAAAGTAAAAGAATTGAATTTTGGAAGCCAAGAGTGTGTCAATTGTTTTATAATTCGTCCGGTCAAACCACGGCGAGTTGGCCGGCGTACAAGGTATCAATCTTTTCGTCTCGTCGAGTAGTACAACTTTCCTTTTTGTTTCACTCAATTTCGTTGAGTATTGAAAAAATTATACTCATTTGAATCTTACCCAGTTTCCGGCGACCGCAGTGACTTTCGATGCATTTTTCGGCCAAACCACGATGAGTCAGACGTCGTGTGAGGTACCATTCTCTTCATCTCTTCGAGGGCTACAACTTTCGTTTTTGTCTTGCTTGATTTCGTTGATTTTTGACAAAGTTATGGCCGTTTAAAGTGGGTGTAAATTTTCGGCCGAAATTCTGATTTTCTCTCCCTTGGGCGAGTCCCACATCGCCCATGCAAGAGCAGTGAGCAAGCAATTTGTCCTATAAAACCCACATTCCCCTGCTGAGAAAGGCATAGCTTGTTCGGCCTTTGGGCTATGATCAAGTGAAGTATGTGTTGAGTTTTCTCAACATATTTAAGTATTTTTTAGTATTATGTCGCGATATTATCGATTATTTCGAAAATATCGCGATATTATCGATATTATCGATAATATCGCGATATTTTAACGAAAATCATTCGGATAGTTAAAAAAATATCGAACTACCAAAAAAAACGATAATATCGGCGAAATATCGCCGATATTATCGATTTTTTCTTCCATGCCAGCGCCTCATCCCCAATAAAGAAATCAAGATCAACCATCACGCCAGCATTGTGCTGCGCTATCCAGCCAGACTTGAAAGAGGTTCTGGGCGGGTGGATCTGCAGTTGATCCAATAGAGGGTGATAATCAAATGATCATGGCTTTGAAGAGCGCGGGAAAGGAGAGAACGAAGACGAAGTGGAAGCTGGTGGTGCTGATGATGGCGACACAGACTTGGATCGGAAGCGAAAACGGCGACTCAACGAACAGCTTGGTAGCTCGCAGCAGTTGATGATTGCGATTGCTGCTCCACCTATTTCAATGACGGACGTAGCTCTCATCGACTGCATCATCATCATTGGAGCTTTTGCAAATTTTCTCCGATTCGATGCTTTTATTGGCAATCAAACAATGGCGACCGCCGACCCGAATCTGAATCCCAAACCCTTTTCAAAGCGAAGGCAGGGCGGCTCCGATTAGCCTTCTGAAAATTTGCCCTCATTCCCAATACTGCATGCTCTTCGAATCTATAAATCTCTGGATTGTTGAACCTATTTGATTGACGCACAGCTCGGAATCTTGAAAACCCTAAAATTTGATTGAATTTTTGAGCTTTTTTGGGTGCTGCTCAAACCTTTAATGGTGGATTGTCTTTTTCCGTGCTCTTCTGTATCTTGAAGGGTTCGAGTTGCAAAGGATAGAAGGGTGGGTGGGGTTGCCGATGAGAAAAGGGAGAAAGAGGGTGGGGGTGAAGAGGAGAAAAGGCTCGGGGAAGGTGGGGGTGGGGTGGGGGTTGCGGGGGAGGTGAGGGTGGGGTGGGATGGTGGTTGGGAGGGTGGGGTGGGGTTCTAGGTTTTCAGGCTTGGGTTTTTTTTTTCAATTAATAAAATTAAATAAAATTAAAAAATTATTATTTTTGCCACGTGGCACACAGGTAGCAGCCATGTGGCACAAATGTGGCAGCCACGTTAGCGCTTAACGGATCAATGGATGTAAAATGTAACAGAGGTATTATTTTGAAATAAAATAGTACATGAGGTATGAAAGTGAAATGTTTTAAAGATGTTGTATGAGGTTGTAATAGACCTCAAACCTGAGGGGCTATTATGTAATTTACCCATTAAAAAATTAAAAAATCTCTTCCAATTCTTTCTCCATTCATCTCTCGTTTCTCCCAATCTGTTATTCCCTTGAGCCATTGAATGAAGCCCGACCCTTAGAACATGTTGACTTGCCACTGCAAATCGTCGCACCTGTTTTATTACCAAACCACTTGCATCCCTCTATCACTTGCATGACCCACTGCCGCCACACTTGATCTGTGATGCCCACAACCTGCACCGTCGCCAGAACGCAGCCAATCTCGAACCACCAGGATCCGCACCTGCTGCTGCTCGACCCATCACAAACCCACACCTGCCTGACCACCTGTTGTCTGCAATCTGTAACCCCTATTTGAAAGACAAACACTATGTGTCTCCTCCGGGGAATCTTAAGGTGCTTCGATGATCAATCTCAAGATCCACCATCACACATCGATCAATTGATCGATCCCATTTGTCTGATGAAATTTCAAATCCATTTTTATTTCTTTGATTTGTTAGATTTAGATTGCGTTTGTTAGTGACTAGCGTCGATGGCATTGAATAGCGCCACCACCAAGATTGGCATCATGCCGTCGTCTACGTTCGTGGGCCTGGGGGGGGTTGGGTTTGCCATTCGACTCAGCAGAAAACCACTGAATAGTTACCTCCGATGAGGTTTCGGTTTGTTCTTCGAGTTCTCCATCGATAGGAGGAAAAGAGGGAGGGAGAGAGATGAGAGAGAGAAAAATTAACATATTTTTTTAACAGATGTCTAACATTACAACAAATTCGTAAGATGAGGAATGGCATTGTAATTTTTAAAACATGAGTTATGAGATTGTGGTTCGACCTATAGTTAAGGTAGTTTTGTGTAATTTACCCTATGTTTTAATAACCATTCCAAATTTCAGTTATTTCAGTTTTAATTCAAAAATTAATTATTTTTATAGAAATTGAAAACTAAAATCAACTTAATATTCAAAAACTCACAAAAGTAGGTTACAATTTTTGGTTTGACAACTGAAAAATAATTACTGAACAAATTTTCAAATATTTAGTTTTGTTGTGTCTTATTTTAATCTAACAAGGGAGAAAGGGCGCACAGCAGACAGAGAAACAGTAGAGAGAGATGTGTATATAGGGTTGTGTGGAGGATGTGTTATTCCCCCTACGTAGTGCCTTTATTTATAGTAATAAGGGAGGGGAGAATCCATCTCCTCTAAGGAATACAAGTCCTAATAGGAAAGAATAACTAGTATCAAATCTAATCTAGGATTTACACAATCACACTTAAATACAATGTTTATAACACTCCCCCTTGAGTGTGTAAATACTCAAGTAGATTCGGCATCATGTAGAGTTGAGGAAGTCGACTCGTCGGCACTGATTTTGGAATACAATAGTCTCAAAGTAAAGTAGGAACTATGGAACTAAGTCTCATAAAAAAAAAACCCAATGGCTATGGTAAAACTTGAGTAGGGATAAAACCCATAGTCTAAGGAAAAATGCGTGAGAGAATGCAAAGTCAAATGAAATGTCTACGGGATGTCGTCAAGGATATGATCAACCCAAGGTGGGTGCCTCATCAAAACCTCATTAGGTAGCAAAAACCCAAAGGTAAAAGTGCTCCTAATCGTAGGGAAAAAGAGTACATTAAGATCAACCAAGTATACTTCAGGATACTCCCCATGAGTTCGGCACAATTCCAAAGAGAACTAACAATGTTACAACTCAGATAGTTTACGCATACCTATTCTTTGAACAAGCTTCTGAAACTTCGCATTCGGTAATGATTTGGTGAAGAGGTCGACCAGATTGTCTTGTGAACGAATCTACATGACTTCAATTTTCTGATGCTCTTGTTGTTGATGTGAGAAGAAGAACTTCGACGCAATGTGCTTGAAGTTGTCTCCTTTTATGTAACCCTTCTTGAGCTATTCGATGCATGCTACGTTATCTTCATAGATCGTTGTCGGGACGTCAAGGACGGGGTAAAGATCGCAGGAGTTTCGAATATGTCCTATAACTGCTCTCAGCCAGAAGTATTCCCGAGTAGCTTCGTGAAAGGCAAGAATTTTAGCATGGTTACACAAAGTGGCAACCAAGGTCTGTTTAGTTGACCTCCAAGATATTGTGGTGCCTCCAACGGTAAAGACGTAACCCGTTTGAGAGTGCGCTTTGTGCGGGTTAGATAAGTAACTTGCGTTGGCATAACGAACAAGGTGGGAATTAACTTGAGATAAGGGGTGCAACATCACTCGAGAATCCGTAGGGATAGAACAAGCCCATATCTGTAGTACCCTTAAGGTAACAAAATATGTCTTTAACACTAGTCCAATGTCTGCGTGTTGGTGCACTACTGTATCTTGCCAAAAGATTAACATTGAATAAGATGTCGGGTCTAGTGCATTGAGCTAAGTAAAATAAAGCGCCTATCGCACTTAGATAAGGAACTTCGGGCTCCAAAATCTCTTCATCATCATCTTTCGGACGGAAAGGATCTCGTTTTGCATCTAGAAATTGAACGACCATAGGAGTATTCGAAGGCTTTACTTTATCCTTGTTAAAGTGGTGCAACACCTTCTAGGTGTAGTTCGATTGATGTATTAAGATTCCATTAGAACGGTGCTTTATCTCGAGACCGAGACAATATCGAGTATTTCCTAGATCTTTCATCTCAAATTCTGACTTTAGGTGTACGGCAGTTCTCTCGAGCTCTTTAGAAGTTCGGATGAGGTTCATGTCGTCAACATAAACTGCAACAATTGGAAAACTGGAATATGACTTCTTAATGAGAGCATGTTCCGAGGTTTGGAAATATTTGATCCAGTCAATGTAAGTCATTCGGAAACTTTCACATAAATTTCTGCATCAAGATCCCTATAGAGATACACAGTTACTACGTCCATCAATTGCTTACTCATTTTTTCGAAAACTACCAAACTCATAAGGTAACGAAAAGTAATCATATCCACAACGGATGAAAAAGTTTCATCATAGTCAATCCCGGGGCATTGTGAGAAACCTTGCACAACAAGACGAGCTTTGTAACGCATAATTTCGTTCTTCTCATTACGCTTTCGAACGAAAACCGAATTGTAGCCAACGGGCTTCACATGTAGAGGAGTAAGAGCTACAGGTCCAAACATCTTACATTTTGCAAGCGAATTGAGTTCGTTGCTTGTTTCCTGTTTAACCAATCAGTTATACGTCAACATTCATCAACGAAGCAGGGTTCAATGTCATCACTCATCATGATCTTAGTAGCTACTGCATATGCTAATGCATCGTCGATGATCATCTCATTTCTACACCAAACGTTATCCAAGCTAGCATAATGGACATAAATATCTGGATTCTCAAGAGGTGGATTCGTCTCATCAAGAAAACTTCCATAATATAGAATTTCCTCATGAGTTGGATAGAATGAGTATGTGACAGTTGAATTCTCGGTGGGCTCAACAACCTGTGCAGTGGGTTTCCTCTTCCAGGGGTGTAAATCGTTTGAACCAAGTGGTCTGCCAAGCTTTTATGTAGGGGAAGAGGATTGGCTAGCCGCTGATGTATATGGATCGGCCAAAGTGGCATCCCGGGCCTCTAGAAGAGAAGTCTCAGGCACATTTGCAGCTAGAATATGTGATCTTGTCACTTGCGCTAGGTCTGTGAAAACATCTGACATGCTATAAGCTACGCTATGAAGATCTAATATGCGTTGCACTTTAGTTTCAGACTGTGTGGCGATCTAAATGTGTCAAAAGTGGGAGTCGTCCACGATAATTCGCGTAATCCTTAAGGAATATTAACGCTCTTATATTTCCTTAACGACGGGAATATTGTCTCATATAAGTAACAATCTGCAAAACGAGTGGCAAAATGATCATCTGTCAAAGGTTCTAAATCTTAAATAATTGAAGGAGAATCATATCCGACATAGATTCTCATCCTTCGATGAGGCCTCATTTTTGTACGTAAGGGCGGCAAAATCGACACATAGACCGCACAACAAAAAATGCGCATATGCAATATGTCTGGTTCGTATTTGATAACCAACTGAATGACATTACATGGTTAGGTTGCGACAGGCCTCAAGCGGGTCAACATGGTTGCGGGCAATATTGCATGACCCCAAGCAGCGATCGGGAGCTTGGTACGTATAACCAACGATCGAACAAATGCCTCTGCTAGGCCGTTCTGGGTGTGAACATAAGGATTGTATTTTCAACTTCAACCCCAACCAACATACAATAATCACCAGAAGTTTTAAATGTGAATTCTACAACATTATCCAATTGAATAGATTTGATTGGATAATCAAGGTGGAGAGCCCTGAGCTTGATAAACTGAGCCAACAATTTGGAGAATGCAGCGTTCCTTGTGGATAACAAGCATATGTGTGACCAACGTAGGGAAGCGTCAACCAATACCGTAAAATCTCTTAATGGTTCGCATGGAAGGTGAATTGGTCCACAAATGTCCCACTGAATCCTTTGTAGAAAAATAGGAGGATTCGAGCGAATCTTGTCATAAGAAGGCTTAATAATAAGATTTCCAATGGAGCAAGTTTGACATACGATTCCTTGAATCCAACCTAAACTTCGAGTTAGTGGATGCATATCTGAAGATTTGAGGATATGGTGCATCGCTGTTCGTCCAGGGTATCCAAAATGATCATGCCAAAGTGTAATTTCGTGTGCGTTCCCTGAGGTAGGGCCAGCCACATAGTGGCTCTCTATAGGGTGTATGGTTGTAGTATACAAACCACTCGGGATACATTCCATCTTCTCTAGAATATGCTTATGGCCATATTTGTAGGAAGTAATGCACAAAAATTCAACTCTATTTTCTACATAAGTTTCAGCATGGTAATTATTGTCTCTAATGTCCTTGAAACCCAACAACATTCTTCCGGAACGTGGAGAATAAAGTGCATCATCAATGTTCAAGATTGTACCATTAGACAACATTATACATGTCTTACCATATCCTTTGATCAGGTTGGATGGGCCTAAGAGGGTTGTCAGAGGTGCATTCTTAAGTACGAAGTTTGTGAAATATATGCAATCATGCAAAACGGTGTGCGTGGTTGCATTATATGCCAAATAACTAACTTTCCCACTAGTCATACCTAGAAATAAAAATTAATTTGAATCTGTCACATGCATAAAAGTTCTAAAAACAAATATCCATTCAAAATAATTTAAGTATTCAAACATGGTAATTAAAAACTTAATATTCAAAAAAAAAATCACTAACAAATAATCCAAACAGAAAGGAAAATTGTTCAAACTTAAACTAAAAACAAGAGGGGGGTTTGGCCACTAGGTGGAATTCGGCCCCCAGGGTTATAAAATTCAACTAAAAATAGTTCATGTCTAAAATTCTAATTTTCCATAGAGGTAATAGCCTCTTGAAAAAAAAACCTCCATTTTGGTAATTTTTGGTTCATCCACTTTCACAAAGTTTGATTCAAACTTTTTAGGACAAGAATGGTATTCAGCTACAAGCTTCGAGGGAGCATGGCAAACACGTGACCAATGGTCCTTTGAACCACAGCAGTAGCATGTGTCTGCATCCATGGTGTCAGGTGCTTTTCCCTTATTCTTGAAGTTCGGGGCCTTAGAAGCGAGTTTAGGGTGCTTCTGGGCTCGGTTTCCTTCCTTAGATGAGCCTTGGCTCTGTTCACCTTGACGAGATAGCTTCTGCCCCCCCCCCAACCATACTTATATTGGCGTTTTGGGTGTTGGTTTGTGCTATAGTGTGCTTTACCGAGAAGTAAAATAGAGATCAAATTCGAAAACTTAGTGAACTTCTGAGCCTTATATTGTTGTTGCAGAATAATATTGGTAGCAGATAAAGTCGAATAACTATTCTTCAGGAGATCCTATTTGGTGAAGTTCTTGTTACAGAACTTGAGAAGTGATCAGATTCGACAAACTTCAAAATTATATTCATTCACAGACTTAAAGTCTTGGAAGTGCAGATGCTTCCAGTCATGTCTTACTTCAAGCAAGAAGATGTCCTTTTAGTGATCAAAACGATCAGCCAAAGCGATCCAAAGTGCTCGTGGATCTACCTCAGCAAGGTAGTTAGTTTGTGGTGCATCCTGAATGTGTCTTTGAATGAAGATCATGACAGTGACTTCTCAGCTTTATCAACCCGGTTATCCGTCTCATCTTTAATAATAGGGCGCAAATTCTTTGCTAAGGTGGAGCTTCACATTTTGGATCCACTTGAGGTAGTTTCTTCCGAATACCTCTAAAGTGGTGAAGTCGAGTTTGTTCAAATTCAACATGTCCCTATCACAAAATAAATGGACAAGGATATGGTTAGTGTAATTGAGAAAAAATTGATCCATTCACATTTATTGGTTTAAAGTTACATGAAAAAGTTGCGGGTTTTCATGGGTGATGTTTTGAAGGAAAACTTCAGGTTTTCAAACAAGGCATGTTTCTAGAAACTTCGGGTTTCAAAAGAATTATGAACTTCATGTTCATATGTTCCTGCAGACAAACACAAATATATATACAGAAATATGCAACAAGAAAATATGCAAATAGATCTTCAGGGTCTATCATTATAATTGAATTAATTATTTGGACTTCGAGCCAAAAATAAAGTGTGGGTGAAATATTATAAAACCCAAAAGTACCTAAAAAATATAGGCAATTAAATTCGGGGCTCAAAATATGGACCAAAGCCCATGGGTGGGCTTAAAACAATTGTTGTCGTGGGGTCCAGGCCCAAAATCTGGGCATGGGTAGTAAGCCTGGGGTTGCACACCCAAGGACAGAGGCCCAAAGATGGCTCTGATCTGGTGCTACACGGTCGCATATACACCAGCATAAGGCCAAGATCTAGTGCGACGCGAGGCAGGGAGACACCAAAGCCCACTTGGGCTAATGTTGTTCGCGAGCCAAGCTTGTGCAATAAGCCCGTGTGCACAAAAAGTGGGCTGCAGATGCAATCCTAGATGGCAAAGGCCCAAAAGAGGGGTGTCAATCCTGTGCAGCGTGGTACAATGATGTCATAACCATTATAGGGCTGGGATCAGGTTTGGCGGGAACATCGTGGCCAATGAGGCTGATGAGTAGATTTTATATTATATATTTTACCCTAATCTTAGTATATTTTGGTTAATATTTTGGAAGAATGTTGATACTTTGAATTGTATTTTCAATATAGGACTTTCGACTTCCTCGGGAGCCAAACAAGACCAAACAGACGAATTTTGGAGTAATTCTAGTTGGAGGACGTTCATGAGTCACTTAGCTTGATTGTATCAAACTTTGGGATTTTTCCACCAAGCGGTTATTTTCTGGCGATAAAATAAAGGAGCGATGCACAGTGCTGGAAATGACGTTTTTGGGCTTAAATTGCATTTTTGGAGCCCAAGATGACCTCGGATGGGTTCGTGGCCTTCTGGAGAAGTGTTTAGAATATTCCAAACTTAAATCCAGCTATATTGGGCTAGTTTTGGAGCAGCTTATGGGTCCAAAACGTGGTTGTTCAGATTTTAGGCGAATTTTACCATTTAATTTAGGGTTATGTTTCCTATTTTATTGGATTATTATTTTTAGTTTCCTAGTGGGAATAAAGGACCTGTTTTTAGGGTTTGTGTGGGGGCTTAGCAGATATATTGCTTGGCCGTCTAATAATTCTCTATGCTTTATTTTATGCAATTTTGGAGACAGAGAGAAGTGCTAGGGTTTTGGAGATTTTCTACTCTAAGGTGTTTTCAATCCTTTTCTTAGTAATATTTTCTATGATTTCAATTATGAATATGCGTAACTAATTTCTATTGCTGGGGTGAAGCCTTGAGCCTTAGCATGAATATGTCATTTTTATTTAATTGCTTATGATTGATTGCATGCATAATTTGAATTGTTAATCACCAGGATAAAAGCTATCTAATTGTCTTAATGCCTGATCACCATTAGGATCTTTAGAAAAGTAATTTGATGCAATTTTGGCTGAAAGTTTCCTTGAAATTGACGCTGGCTTCTTGTGATTAATAATTGTAATTTCACTTATGATGAACACCATGTCTTAAGGATTGCATGGTTTTTCAAAGGGTTTTCATAAAGCATAATGAGTCTTTCATGTTCAGATTTGATCCGAACGTCCGGACGGGTTGCAAGTTAGATATACGTTCCATGTTGAAGGTTCCAAGTAGAATATAAATTAGGAAAACCTAACCTTCAAAGTGGCATGTGTAGATCATAAGTAATTGGTAAAAGTTCATAGGATTGCTAGGTGATGGTGGAACCTTAGTGCTTTCTTAATTTGATTTCTCCCAAAACTGTTTTCTTTTCCCTCTAGTTTTAATATTGCAGATTGTCTTATTTTTATTAATTAAATTCGTTTTTAAATTTAAGTAGGTTATAAAATCAATCATCTCAATTTCTACTTTACAATAATTAATTGGAATTTGGTTTGTTTCGAATTATTTAATAATCCCTGTGGAGAACGACCTTGCGAGATCCGTTTATACTACAACAACCTTGTGATTCTTGCAAGTATAATAGGAGTTTTTAGCCCGTTCACATGAGTAGTAAAATCCCTATCAGAGGCCGATGTTGGGTCGAGAGGAGCTCCAAAGCCCAAAGGGCTGGTGTTCACCAAGAACAAGCCAAGCCTAAATAGGCTTGGGTTTTGAACTAGACACCCTAGCTCAAGCTGGCTAAACTCGCTGGAGAAGGAGACCAGCGCCACCGCTACAGGTGGTAGTGTCGTGGCACAAAAATCACAGCGAAAGTCGTGGGTTCGACGACAACTATAAAATTGAATGGAGAGTGAAAAACTCTCAACGTTCTAGAAATCCTAGAAATATTTGATGTGAATTTCAACGAAAAACCATCAAATTTCAATCAAGAACTCATCGGTGACGACTTCAGGTATTCGGGGAGATAGCCATGGTGGCTGGGCATGGCTGCATGCCATACTACACGATGGTTCAATAGGTGCGATGCCATTTAGACGTCGGGTTCTGGGTTTAGGCCTGGAGCAGTGGCTCCATAGTTGGGTATCTCGGCGACACAACTTCTAGCCATCGCACGTTGGGTTTCCAAAGAAACCTGATTTATTTATTTTTTTGTAATGTTTAATTTAATTCCATATTAATTCAATGCATATTCAACCTATAATTTAATGCATGAACATATATTTGATGCAATTCATGGCAATACCAATTCACATAATTCAATAATTATGAATATAATGCATACACAATTTATGTAGAATCTAAAATTTGAAAAACGTAAAGTTAGGTCATGCATGATAGTCAATGTTCATGATATCAGGCTACAAAAATATCGAAATAAAAACCGTTATTTTGGAAGAACCTGATTGTGTGATGATATTGATGAACTGGTTTGATACAGAAAACTTTCACGTCAGATTCCTAAGCGTAGCGGTGGGAGTGTGCTAATTATGTGTTGTGGCTTATTTTTATCTAACAGAGGAGAAGGGGCACGACAAAGAGAGAGTAGAGAGAGATGTGTTTGAAGGGTTGTGTAGAGGATGTGTTGTTCCCCCTATTGAGTGGCTTTATTTATAGTAATAAGGGAGGGACAAATCCTTTTCCTCCAAGGAATACAAGTCCTAATAGGGAAGAATAACTAGTATCAAATCTAATCTAGATTTACACAATCACACTTAAATACAATGTTTATAACAAGTTTTAGTTTTTTAAAATAAAAAAAAATTGAAATTAAAATAATTGTCAAACTCTTTTAGCTTTTTTTTTTTTTTTTTTTGGTACAAGCCACTTGATCTCTGTATGTACTTGACCCATTTTCAATGATTAAAGCTGTTTTCTTTGTAAGGACCTCTCATTCTAATGGTACATAGGTAGCTTAAGTCATATTACGAATGCCGACCTTTCAATGAGGACCATGTAAGTCAATTACATGTTCTTATCTTGTTGGCTGTATTTATCAATTTTTTGGATATAAAAATAATAGAGACACACCGTGTAATACGTCCAGAGAGGACTGAGCCGTTGGGTAAGATATTCCTATCAGTATATGAGTAGATTTCTTAATTTCTATACATTTTTAATTAGTATATGAGTAGAGAGGAGTTTTGACCCTTGAGACTGTTAGTTACTGCATGATGCCTTGATGGAGTTTGCTGCAGCCTTTACTTCTCATGTAGCTATCCAACTGTTTGATATATATAATGGTCATAATAAGTATTAAACTAGTAGGTGATATGCAATTGCATGGAAATAAGTAAACATAAATTACATTTAAATTAAATTAAATTATTATGAGAAAAATATAAAACAACTTTCCTGTTCGCGTCAGGAATTTCCGTCGGGGATGCTTCCTGGCCGACGAGCACACAGCTCCCCGAGAGAGGTTTGGCGCCGGTTGAGGGCTGCTGTCGGGCTTCTGCTTTTACCGTCGGGCTTGTCGGACAAGGCTCGTCGGGCACGGCTTGTCGGGCAAGGCTGAAAGAGAAGGACAGAGTTAACTCTGAAAGGTGCCTTCGTGGGGCCTTAGGTGTAGGCCTTACGGCTCACAATCAAGGTTAACTTTTAGATGCTCAGGCGTGCCACTGCCATCTTTAGCATGGCAGACGTAGAACGGATGTCGAATCCAATTATGTACATATATATATATATATATATCCGAGAGACCGTATTAATTATGACAGGTGCCTTCGTGGGGCCTAAGATATAGGCCTTGAGGCTTCCAATCCATAACCAATCCAACTCTTGGACATATATACTGCTGGTTCCATTGTCGCACATAGTATTACCACCGTTATACTTCTGACCAGCTAGCCCGCAGAGCTTAGAACGAATCCAAATAGGTGCCTTTGTGGGGCCTTAGGTGTAGGCCTTGAGGCTTCCTATCAGAACTCATTCCATACTCAAACGTTCTAGCCCGCAGAGCTTAGAACGAATCCAAATAGGTGCTTTTGTGAGGCCTTAGGTGTAGGCCTTGAGGCTTCCTATCAAAACTCATTTCATACTCAAACGTTCTAGCATAATCATAATATAACAGCGGTTAAACTACTAGATCAGTTGATTACTTGCGCCCCAAGTAACTTCGGACTTCTTTGTTTATCAAGGATTGTCGTGGATGGGTTAAGTCCACATAAAGTTCTTTTTTATGCCTTGAGACCAAGGACTTTTACATGATCACTCTTATATGTCCGGGAGATTAGAACTTAGATCTGATTTAAATAGTGCAGACATCTTTAAATCGGATTCAAGAACTGAGAGAGTCTTTTAATCATCATTTTACTAGAAACAACTTGAATACAACTGAAAGTATACAACATATTGCTAGTTTAATAAATGAAAAGACAAAACCAAAGAGGGACAGGCAAGGTTTTCACCTTGTCGGGCAAAACTGGGCGTCTTGCAACTTCCTATCTTTGAGGTTTATCAGGGGGTCTGAGAGTTTTAGAAGAAAAGGGGTTTGAGAGGTGAGTTTTCAGAGGGAAATCGATACTACGACAAGTGTTTTAGACAAGGTAGCAGAGCTTATAAAAAGGGTTGAGTGAGAGTCGATCCCGAGAGGGATGAAGGCTTTGGCTGACTACAGCTATCGTTTGAAGGCAAATATGGCTTTGAGCAGAGTTTGTGCTTTTGTTTGTTTGTTTGAGTGTCCTTAATCCTGATTTCTCTTTCTTCTTTTATAGACAACCCGGCATGTCCTCCTGTAGCAGCAGCCTTGCCCGAATGCGGTTTGAGGGTGATGACTCATCAGCTTTTTTACATGTAATGCCACCATAAAGTACTTTATGGGCTGTGTAGCTGGTCAGTCTATACCACTTGGCCTTTGGGTAGGTGGGCAAGTGGCCTTCATGAGCTGCATCAAGTCAGAGGAGGCCCTTTCCTACTTTCCTGGGTTTCGGCTGGGCTTCGGCCGAACTGCTGGGCTTCGACCGACTCTTCCTTCAGGCCTCCTTTTGGGCCAGCCTCTTTCTGGAGCCCAAAGTTTAACTTTTGGTCCAAACAGTGCCCCCTTCAATTGATATTTAGCCTGGAATCCCAGGCGCCAATATCAATTGAAAAGCTTCATGCGGCGACATCCTTGCCCTTGGAACTTGTGTTTTCTGGATGAAATTAATGGCATCTGGAGTCTCTTGATCTTCCCACGACCTTTGAACTGTCATCTGGGCCCTATAAATTCTGGCTTAGAACCCCTTTCTGTCAAGCCATCCAATCCTCCTTGAGAGAAAACTGAGCAATGGGTTCCTCAGGCTTTGAATGGAGTTTCCTAAAACTTCCTTTCCGTAGAAAAGAAAAAAGTTTTCATCAAACGACTGCTATCTCCAACATCCTTGGTCGAACATCCCGCTATCTCCAACACCCTTGGTCAGGCAGTTTCTTCATGAAGGTATGCTTTCCTGCTTGCTGCCGTCATAAGTCAAGCTTCACCATCACAAATGGTGGTGACTTGGTTTGAGGATCCTCTACCAAGCTCATGTTGGCCGCACAACCCGATCATCTAATCGGGTTCCATCCCTGAAGACATCAGAAAAACCAGTTGAGACATCATTGTATTCCAACAGAATTGAATGTAGTATGTTGGTTTTGAATCGTTGTAATCTTCATCAATTTGTCGAAATGAAATGAATATTGTTTACCAATTTTGTTTTTCTGCTTGAATGATTGATGAATAAAGACTTTATCTGAAACTCTCGGCGCCTGCTTTACTTTGCCTCCTCTTCAATGTAACAATCTCTAACATCCCATAATGTAGGACATTATTTTTTTAAGAACTTAACATTAATGTGATGTTTCTGCCCATTTCCTTCGAGGTCCGCTAGATAGTATCCTCCTTTATCCAAAACTCGACTAATAATGAAAGGTCCTTCCCATGTCGGGCTCCACTTTCCAAAGCCCCTGAGCTGAGCTCCTAGAGGAAGGACCGTTTTCCATACTAAATCTCCCTCTTTGAAAGACTTTATCTTTACCTTTTTGTTATAAGCTCGGGCAGCAGCTTTCTTTCCTTCTTGAATCTGGTTCAAGGCTTCAATTCGGGCTACATCCAAGTCTTCAATTTCTTGACACATGGCTTCGATGTATTCTTCACTATGTAACCCGATTTGGTTCTGAATTCTGACCGAACTTACATTTATCTCCATGGGGAGCACCGCATCCTGCCCGAAAGTTAAAGCATAAGGAGTTGTCCCTGTCCCGGCCCTCTTGGAAGTCCTGTATGCCCACAAAGTGTTCCCCAGTCTTTCATGCCACTTTTCTGGACTATCTATCACCATTCTTTTGATGATGTTGACCAAGATCTTGTTGCTGGCCTCTGCTTGGCCATTTGATTGAGGGTAGTATGGACTGGACTGGATCATCTTTATTTTGTACTTGCTTGCAAACTCCTCAACTTCTTTTGAGATAAAAGATGGCCCACGATCCGTCACTATAGTTTCGGGCACCCCATACCTGTGCAGAATCTTGGTCTAGATAAAATTCTTGACCGCGGCTGAAGTTATGGATTTTACTGCTGATGCTTCCACCCACTTGGTGAAGTAATCCGTTGCCACAATTATGAAAGTGTGCCCTTTACTAGAAGCTGGATAGATTTGCCCGATGAAGTCCATCGTCCAACCTCTGAAGGGCCAAGGCTTGACCACTGGATTTAAAGGTACTGAGGGCACATGCTGGAGAAGTTCATGCCGTTGACATTCTTCACAACCTTTGGCGTAAGACTTGCAATCTTTTTCCATGTCGGGCCAGAAATAACCATATCTTCTAAGCAACCACCTCATCTTGGTTCCCGCCTGATGTGCTCCACATACCCTTTCATGTACTTCGGCCATTACCCTCATGGATTCTTCTTGGCCCAAGCATTTCAATAATAATCCATCTGGAGTTTTCCTTAGCAAGTCTTTCACCCACAAGACATACTTGGTCGCTTGCTGTCTATTCTTTCTGCTTGTAGACGAAGAGGGATCCTTCAAATGATGAATGATAGGGGACCTCCAATCTTCTATTTCGGTTTCTAGAGCCATTACATCCAGGCTGAATCCCCTTTCTAAGATAGAAGGGAGGTTTCTTTTTTGGATCTCGACATCCACTCCATATCTTCTTTCCTGTATTGGCACCCCTGAGGCTAGTTGTGCCATCTCGTTGGCCGCTAAGTTGGATCCCCTGGGAACATGATTGACTGATATTTCAGAATCCCAGAAACTCAGTAATTGCGTAGCCGTCAAGTAATATCCTGCCATGGTAATATGTCTGCACTTGAACTCCCCGTTTAGCTGGTTTATTACTAACTCTGAATCTCCAAAGATCTCCACCTCTGCTGCCCCCAGCTCCATCAAGATTTCCAGACCAATTATCAAAGCCTCATACTCTGCCCGATTATTAGTATTTCCTTGGTAGTCTAGGAGGAATGAATAATAATGATAGACCCCATGAGGGTTTATAATCACAATCCCTGCTCCTGAAGCCTTATGAGTGTGAGATCCATCAAAATATAACCTCCAATGAGTGATCCAGAGACCAGTCACTCTTCTAATCTCCTGCTAGACCCAATCCTCTTTACCCGAGATATCTCCTCTCGGTGGGATCCAAATGCTAGCGACCTCCAGGCTTCCTGGGATATTGATTACCTCGTCTTGAGATTCTTGATGCTCGGCCAGAAAGTCAGCAATTGCTTGGCCTTTGACCGCCCTCTGGGTACATACTGGAAACTGAATTCTGATAATGCTAAAATCCACTTCCCAATCCTCCCTGTTAGCATTGGCTTTGACAACATGTACTTTATCACATCTGTCTTGGCGATGATGTGCACGTGACATATATGGGCTTCAGATGATTGGCCATCGAGATGTTTGGGCGGCTAAACACCATTTCGTTGGTATAAATCCTTAAAGGACCTCTTTTGGACTCTTCAGAAGTTTCAGCGTTGCCCGATTCTCCTTCTTCAACTTCCTCTACATTGACATGTGCCATCATTGGCTCAGTTGTCAAGTAATCGCCCTCCATAGTAGCGGGCTGATCAGGTTGGGCACCAAACGTGGCAGATAATACGTATGCCATGTTGATATGAAAATCATTAGGCTCGAGCAAATCTTCATTCTTGCTCTCGATCTGGTCCATGAATTCATCCAACCAGGCCATGGCATCGGGTGGTAGTAGTGGTTCTGGTGCCCCCTCCAATTGATTCATGCCCGCATCCAACGTTTGCTTTGGAACCTCAAAAGGATCCACCAATGGCAGAAAATGTGGTTTTCTTTCGGGCGAAACAGTTCCAAAACAAATAGGCTTTGTCTGCTCGGTCTTCCACCCCGGGGTTGGCACCATGATTAAATCTTCTTGAGCCCGCCTCAAGATCCTATACTTCCCAGGGTGCTGGGTCTGCGGCACGTGATTCCCCTCGCCTTCTTTTTTGCTACTGGCCTTCTCCACCTCTTTCTTATTTTTCCAACGGAGTTGATTACTTCCCCCAGATGATGTCTTATCCAGTTTTTTATTCTGGGAGGCTTCTGATGTTGCGGGGGTCTTCAGGGAATTCATGTAGGCTTTGTGCTGTCTTTGAACTCTCCTGATCATAGAGGCTCCCATCGGTTTGGTAGGCTGTCCATTCTTTCCAACCACGTACCATTTTTGTCCAAGGTGGGCAGGGTTATTTCTCTTGACAGGATTAGTTATCCCATCATTCTTCTTAGCTTCTCCCCCCATATGGCCATATTGAGGATGATTCGCACTCCTTCGTATTTTGGCCTCCATATCTTCTGCCTCTTCAGAAGCTTCACGGTTTCGAAAAACTTCTGATAAAGCTTTAGGCTGGGAATCACCTCATAAACGTTGAAAGACACTTCGGGAAGCATCTTTTCCTGCAGTCCGTCTAGATTTCTCACGGGCCTCCTTTCTTCTGATCAACTCCTGAGGTTGGTATTTCGAGCTCGCACTCGCATTGACACTTGCTGCATAAAATCATCCCTTTGATTATGGCAGCTTTTGGATACTCGGGCAACTTAATTACCCCTTTTATAGTTTTGCCAGCCAATTTGTCTTCATCCATTGGCTCCGTGACTTTTTCCTTCCCCTTCTCAGCCCATGTCATATTGATCATATTTATTGGGGCTTCTGAGAAGGGCTCTGCGGGTCTGTTCACCACTACTTCTTCTAACTGGCTAGTTTTGAGCCTCTTCTTTTCCCTATTATTTTTTTCCCCAGGATGAGGTAAAGATGTAGGAATAGTTGGTCTCGGGACCATACCAGCTTCCTTTTTGAAATCTGTGGAGATACCTTCCAATCTTTGCAGCATTTGCAGCATGGTGGTTTGCAAATCTTCTGGTAATCCTGACATATTGCTTTGATCAAGGGGAATCCCACTGGGCGTGCCAAAACTATGTTCGCGTCAGGAATTTCCGTCGGTGATGCTTCATGGCCGACGAGCACACAGCTCCCCGGGAGAGGTTTGGCGCCGGTTGAGGGCTGCTGTCGGGCTTCTGCTTTTACCGTCGGGCTTGTCGAACAAGGCTCGTCGGGCACGGCTTGTCGGGCAAGGCTTGTCGGGCAAGGCTGAAAGAGAAGGACAGAGTTAACTTTGAAAGGTGCTTTCGTGGGGCCTTAGGTGTAGGCCTTAAGGCTTACAATCAAGGTTAACTTTTAGATGCTCAGGCATGCCACTGCCATCTTTAGCATGGCAGACGTAGAACGGATGTCGAATCCAATTATGTACATATATATATATATATATATCCGAGAGACCGTATTAATTATGACAGGTAACTTCGTGGGGCCTAAGATATAGGCCTTGAGGCTTCCAATCCATAACCAATCCAACTCTTGGACATATATACTGCTGGTTCCATTGTCGCACATAGTATTACCACCGTTATACTTCTGACCAGCTAGCCCGCAGAGCTTAGAACGAATCCAAATAGGTGCCTTTGTGGGGCCTTAGGTGTAGGCCTTGAGGCTTCCTATCAGAACTCATTCCATACTCAAACGTTCTAGCCCGCAGAGCTTAGAACGAATCCAAATAGGTGCCTTTGTGAGGCCTTAGGTGTAGGCCTTGAGGCTTCCTATCAGAACTCATTTCATACTCAAACGTTCTAGCATAATCATAATATAACAGCGGTAAAACTACTAGATCAGTTGATTACTTGCGCCCCAAGTAACTTCGGACTTCTTTGTTTATCAAGGATTGTCGTGGATGGGTTAAGTCCACATAAAGTTCTTTTTTATGCCTTGAGACCAAGGACTTTTACATGATCACTCTTATATGTCCGGGAGATTAGAACTTAGATCTGATTTAAATAGTGCAGACATCTTTAAATCGGATTCAAGAACTGAGAGAGTTTTTTAATCATCATTTTACTAGAAACAACTTGAATACAACTGAAAGTATACAACATATTCCTAGTTTAATAAATGAAAAGACAAAACCAAAGAGGGACAGGCAAAGTTTTCACCTTGTCGAGCAAAACTGGGCGTCTTGCAACTTCCTATCTTTGAGGTTTATCAGGGGGTCTGAGAGTTTTAGAAGAAAAGGGGTTTGAGAGGTGAGTTTTCAGAGGGAAATCGATACTACGACAAGTGTTTTAGACAAGGTAGCAGAGCTTATAAAAAGGGTTGAGTGAGAGTCGATCCCGAGAGGGATGAAGGCTTTGGCTGACTACAGCTATCGTTTGAAGGCAAATCTGGCTTTGAGCAGAGTTTGTGCTTTTGTTTGTTTGTTTGAGTGTCATTAATCCTGATTTCTCTTTCTTCTTTTATAGACAACCCGGCAAGTCCTCCTGTAGCAGCAGCCTTGCCCGAATGCGGTTTGAGGGTGATGACTCATCAGTTTTTTTACATGTAATGGCACCATAAAGTACTTTATGGGCTGTGTAGTTGGTCAGTCTATACCACTTGGCCTTTGGGTAGGTGGGCAAGTGGCCTTCATGAGCTGCATCAAGTCAGAGGAGGCCCTTTCCTTCTTTCCTGGGTTTCGGCTGGGTTTCGGCCGAACTGCTGGGCTTCGACCGACTCTTCCTTCAGGCCTCCTTTTGGGCCAGCCCCTTTCTGGAGCCCAAAGTTTAACTTTTGGTCCAAACATTTCCAGTTTCCATCTCCCTTCCACATTCCTTTGTTCTCCACCCTAATTTCACTGATGTCTCATCTCATGGGCATTTTATGCTGCTACCATTTCCTTACGTTGCACAAATTCATGGACGGTAGTCGATGATGACCCTTTGATTCCAACTCCCATGATGTGGGATTGAAAAAAAGGATAGAGAAGGGATAAAATAAGTGTAGACTACTTCTTACGAAGGAGAAAGACGATGGAGATGAAAGAATTAAGGCTATTAACCGACAAGTGTTGCAAGAATATCTTACCGGAAAATCAAAATCTGCATAGGATGGAGTTTTAAAACCCTAAAATTGATCTACTTTCAATTTCTTAAGCATGCCCTTGATTAACCAAGGAAGTTTTCCAGTTACTCGTTCAGAACTTTAGAATAACAAATGAATTAATTGAAAATCTTAGATCTCTTCTTGCTTATGTAAGACTACTGTTAATTGTAATTGGGTTATGGTTGCTGGCGGGGAGGGATGATTGTGTTTCATCTCTCACGTTTGCAGATTTTTTATTTTTTTTTCCTCTTCATAATTTTTAATTTAATTAATTCCATGTAAGCATCCTTATCATTTAATGATTAAAGAGATTTAAAACACTCTTAATCAAGACCCTTGGATGTTATAAAATCTAATGGTTCAAAGGAAGTGTAAAAGTATTTGTCAAAATGTGTGTGTGTGTGTGTGTGTGTATCAAACGGTTGGATAGCTACACGAGAAGTAAAGGCTGCAACAAACTTCATCAAGGCATCATGCAGTAACTAACTGTCTCAAGGGTCAAAACTATATATATGAAACCTTTAAGGGAAGAGATTCTCATTTTGTTATAAAAATGGGATTAGTTGTGGAGTCCACACCACATCAAACTTTAACGATCTGAACGGTCTATTTTTCAAGTTGCACCTCATAGATCATCCTTCCAAAGTATTAGCCAAATCGGAAATGTTTAAGACATCTAATTGAGTTCAAAGAAATTAACGAATACTTTGTTATATAAAAAACAATGAAATTTTATCTTGATAATTAAATAGGCAAATGGTTTCGTATTTAATTGAATTTTTGTAAGGATGATCTATGAAACAAGACTTACAAAATGGATGGTTCGGATCATTGAAGTTCGATGTGGAGTGGGCCCCACACCTAATCCCTATTTTTTGAAAAAAAATGAGAATCCCTTTGCATAAAGGGCCTATATTGTTGTGGCCTCTTTTATTTGACTAAAGGAAGGGGACCGACGACAAGGAGAGATTGTAGAGAGAGAATTGTAGGGAGGAATGTGTGTGTAGAGGATGTTCTATTCCCCCTACGCAGTGCTTTTATTTATAGTAATAAGAGGGAGAAGAATTCCTTCATCCCCAAGGAATACAAGTCCATATAGGAAAGAATAACTAGAATCAAATCTAATCTAGGATTTACACAATTACACTTAAACTAAGAAAGTTTACAACACTCCCCCTTGAGTGTGTAAATACTCAAGGTAGATTCTGCATCATGTAGAAGTTGAGAAAGTAAGTCTCAGTAAAAAAAACCCTATGACTATGTCAATAACCCGAGTAGGGACATAATCCATCATCTAAGGAAAATGCGTGAGAAATGCAAAGTCAAATGAATCGTCTACAGGATGTCATCAGGGATACGATCATCCCAATGTGGGTGCCTAGTTAAAACCTAGTTAGGTAGCAAAAACTCAGTGAGGAAAAATGCTCCTAATTGTAGAGAAAAAGAGTACATTAAGATTAAGCAAGTATACTTCATGATACTCCCCCTGATTTTGACACAATTCCAAAGAGAACTAGCAATGTTACAACTCATAAAGTTTACGCATACCAATTCCTTGAACAAGCTTCTGAAACGTCGCCTTCGGTAATGATTTGGTGAAGAGGTAGGCCAGATTATCTTGTGAACGGATTTGCGTGACTTCAATCTTCTAATGCTCTTGTTGTTGATATGAGAAAAAGAACTTTGGTGCAATGTGCTTGGTGTTGTCTCCTTTGATGTAACCCTTCTTGAGCTGTTCGATGCATGCTGCGTTATCTTCATAGATCGTCGTCAGAACATCAACGACGGGGTAAATATCGCATGAGCTTCGAATATGGCCCACAACTGCTCTCAACAAAAAGCATTCCCGAGTTGCTTCATATAAGGCAAGAATTTCAGCATGGATAGACGAAGTGGAAACTAAAGTCTGTTTAGTTGACCTTCAAGAGATTGTAGCGCCTCTAACGATAAAGACGTAACCCGTTTGAGAGCGCGCCTTGTGCAGATCAGATAAGTATCATGCGTCTGCATAACCAACAAGGCAAGAATTAACTCGAGAAACGAGGGGTGCAACATCACTCGAGGATCCATAAAGATAGACCAAGCCCAAATCTGTAATACCCTTAAGGTAGCGGAAAATGTCTTTAACATCAGTCCAATGTCTGCGTGTTAGTGCATTACTGTATCTTGCTAAAAGATTAACAGCGAAAGAGATGTTGGGTCTAGTGCATTGAGCTAAGTACAATAAAGCACCTATCGCACTTGGACAAGGAACTTCAGGCCCCAAAATCTCTTCATCATCCTTCTTCGGACGGAAGGGATCTCGTTTGCATATAACGATCGAACGACCATAGAAGTACTCGTAAGCGAATCAAGTTCGACTTGGATTGCTTGTTTCCAATTTGACCAATCGATTATACGTCAACATTCATCAACGAAATGAGGTTCAATGTCATCGCTCAACATGATCTTAGTAGCTATTGCATATGCTAATGCATCGTCGATGATCATCTCATTTCTACACCACATATCATCTAAGCTAGCATAATAGACTAAAATCTCATGATTCTTGGGAGGTGGATTCGTCTCTTCAAACACACTTCTATAATCTAGAATTTCCTCATCAGTTGGATAGAATGAGTAAGCGATAGTCAGATTCACGATAAGCTCTTCATATGCCTGTGTCGTGGGTTTCCACTTCCGGGGGTGTGAATCCTTTGAACCAAGAGGTCTACCATGTTTTTGTGTAGGGGCAGATGATTGGATAGCCGTTAATGTATGTGGATCACCAAAGTTGGCGTCCTAGGCCTCCAGAAGGGAAGTTCGTTGTACATTTGGTACATCCATCTTTGCAAGCGCATTCGCAGCTGGAATATGTGATCTTGTCATTCATGTTAGATCGGTGGAAGCATCTAGCATGCTCTAAGCTATGCTCTGGAGATCTAATATGCGCTACACTTCAGTTTCAGACTGAGTGGTGCGGGGATCTAAATGAGACAAAGTGGAAGTCATCCACGATAATTCGCGTCGTTCTTCAGGAACGTTGACGTTCTTATCTCCCCCTAACAACGGGAAAACTATCTCATAGAAGTGATAATCCACAAAACGAGCGGTACACATATCACCTGTCAAAGGTTCTAAGTAACAAATAATCGAAGGAGAATCATATCCGACATAGATAAGAATGGTAAACAAATCGCCTTTCAAAGGTTCTAAGTAACGAATAAACAGATCGCCTGACAATCCGCAAAACGAGCGATAAACAGATCACCCTATCCTTCGCATATGTGATATGTCAGGTTCGTATCCAGTAACCAACTGAAGGGCGTTAGGGTCGCAACAGGCCTCATGCGGACTAATATGGCTGTGTGCAATATTGCATGGCCCCAAGCAGCGATCGGGAGCTGGGTACGTATGACCAACGATTAAGCAATCATTTGTAAGCGCTTAATAAATGCCTTTGCCAGGTCGTTCTAGGTGTGAACATGGGGTACATGATGTTCAACTTCAACCCCAATCGACATGCAATAGTCATCAAAAGTTTTAGATGTGAATTCTCCAGCATTATCTAATCGAATAAATTTGATCGGATAATCAGGGTGGTGAGCTCTGAGCTTGATAATCTGAGCCAACAGTTTGGAAAATTCAGCGTTCCTTGTGAACAACAAGCACACGTGTGATCAACGTGTAGAAGCGTCAACCAAAACCATAAAATATATAAATGGTCTGCATGGAAGGTGAATTAGTCCACAAATGTCCCCCTGAATCCTTTGTAGAAAAATAGAAGGATTCGAACGAATCTTATCATAAGAAGGCTTAGTAATAAGCTTTCCTATAGAACATGTTTGGCATACAATTCCTTGATTGAACCTAAGTTTCGGGCTAGTGGATGCCCGTGTGTTGATTTGAGGATACGGCGCATCAGTATTCGTCCAGGATGTCCCAAACGATCATGACAATGTGTAATTCCGTGCTTGGTCCCAGAGGTAGGGCCGGCCACATAATGGCTCTGTATGGGGCGTATGGTCGTAGTATACAGACCACTCGAGATATGCTCCATCTTCCCTAGAATACACTTCTGGCTATATTTGTAGGTAGTTATGCATAGAAATTTCAGTCTTTTTTCTATATGGGTTTCAGCGTGGTAATTGTTATCTCTAAACCCAGGATGCGGTGGTGGCTCGGGCCGGGATGTGATAGGGTGGTTTCTGCCCGCCCCTACCAGGCCTCTTTTGGCATTTTGGGAATTGGTTTGTGATATGGTGTGCTTCAGGCACAACAGTCACCCCAGTAGGTCAAGCTTGATGATTCTTCATCAACAGCTGATTCTGCTTTTCAGTGAGAAGTAAAATAGAGATCAAATCCGAGAACTTAGTGAACCTCTGAGCTCTATATTATTGCTACAGGATAATATTAGCAGTAGAGAAGGTCAGATTCGACAAACTTCAGAATTATATTCATTCACAAACTTAAAGTCTGGGAAGCGCACATGCTACCACTGATATCTTGCTTCAGGCAAGAAAATGTCTTTTTGGTGATCAAAACGATCAGCCAAAGCGACCCATAGTGCTCGTGGATCCTCTTCAACAAGGTACTCGGTTTGTAGTGTATCATGTATATGTCTTCGAATGAAGATCATGGTTGTGGCTTCTTCAGCTTCGCCAATAGGGTTGTGTGTCTCATCTTCAATGACGGAACACAAATTCTTTGCAGTGAGGTGGAGCTTGATATCTTGGACCCACTTGAGGTAGTTCCTTCTAGAGACCTCCAAAGCGATGAAGTCGAGTTTGTTCAAATTCGACATGTTCCTATCACAAAATAGATGGACAGGATGTGGTTAGTGTACTGGAGAAAAAATCAATCCATTCACATATGAGTAAAACATTTAGGTCCTAATAGTCATGTATTGGTTAAAATTTGCATGAAAAGCTTCAGGCTTTCATGGGTGATGTTTTTAAGGAAAACTTCAGGTTTTCAAACAAGGCATGTTTATAGAAACTTCAGGTTTCGAAATGATTATGAACTTCAGGTTCATATGTTCCTGTAGAGAAACGAAAATATATATACAAAAATAGGCAACAAGAAAATATGCAAATAGTACTTCGAGGTCCAAAAACTTGGACCAAAGCCCATGGGTGGTCTAAGTAAATTTGTATCGTACGGCCCAGGCCCAAAATTAAGTTGGAATAGGCGGATCAGGCCAAAGGATTTTTGGCCCGCTACCAAGGAAAGTCGGGCCCAAAAAATAAGCACAGGCGAGGGCGCTAATCCAATACGGCAGGGAGCACGAGGACCCCAAAGCCCAATTGGGCTAGTGTCATGGATGGGTCAAGGGGAATCAACAACTAGGCTTGTTTCGCAGGCCCAAAAAAATTTGTTTGTTGATAGGCCGAGAAAGATCCAGGCCCAAAAGGCCGTGGGTCAGACCAAACATAGATCCCAGCCGTGCTGGGTGTGCACATTGGAGAAGATGCCGTCTAGGTTGGTGGGACTCAGGGCGAGTCACAGTAGTCATGGACAACCACAGTGGTGAATGGAAATGGTTTTTAATCTCAACGTTTCAACAACCAAACCTAGAAAAATTCAAATCGGATTTTCAAAAAAAATCCGATGAGATTCAAGTGAATTTAGGTCCAAATTCTATCAGGGACGACTTCTGGTCATAGGTGACAATAACTAAAGGTTCATGGTGGTGGCTGCGGCCATACCCGTGGTGATCGTGGACAAGGACACCATGAATGGATTCAGGTGATTTTGGGTTGCAAAGCCTAGAGCTTCTAGCTCCGTTTCTTGGTGTTTCTTGACTCGACGCGGGGAGCCCATCGACATGGCTTCCAACCGTCGCCCTCGAGGTTCCCAACGAAACCCTAAATTTTTTTTTTTTGTTTTTTTTGTTTCAGTTACAAAATAATTCAATGCATATTTACAAATAATTTTAATGAATGAACATATATTTTATGCAATTCATGGCAAATATCAAATTCACATAATTCAACAATTATGGATATAATGAATACACAATTTATGTAGAATCTAAAATTTGAAAAACGTAAAGGTGGGTCATGCATTATGGTGAATGTTTATGCTATCAGGGCTGCAAAAATATCAAGATAAAAATCATTGTTTTGGAAAAACCTAATTGCATGATGATATGGATGAACTGGTTTGATGCATAAAACTTCTCGTCAGATTCCTAAACGCAGCGGTAGAAGCGTGTTGTGGCCTATTTTATCTGACTAAAGGAAGGGGGCCGGTGTCAAGGAGAGATTGTAGAGAGAGAATTGTAGGGAGGAATGTGTGTGTAGAGGATGTTATATTCCCCCTACACAGTGCCTTTATTTATAGTAATAAGCGGGAGAAGAATTCCTTTATCCCCAAGGAATACAAGTCCATATAGGATAGAATAACTAGAATCAAGTCTAATCTAAGATTTACACAATCACACTTAAACTAGGAAAGTTTACAACATATATATAGATATATATATAATTTTTTTTTTCTGGTAGTCATTTTAAGTTTTCTTTTTCTGATTTCAAAATCTAGCAAATTTTTTAAACGTCCACGTTCACGCTCTTTCAATTTTTTTTTCTTCTCTGTTTTCTCATTCATCAATTATACATAACGAAATATACAACCCACTTTAGTATCAAAACCTAGTACATTGAGCCTCCCGATATGGACACGGTCGCTCGACTCTTGCAATGAAAATTGATCCAATCCGAACCCCCGAACCCTCTAATTAACCAGCCTCAAGGCCTACCATCTCAAATTCATTGGAAATTTATCCTAACTTTGAAAAATACTATGAATTTTTTGTCGCATGTCATTTCTGTAACGCCCTGCCAATTTATTTCGGAGTTTACATTTAGTGGTAGGCCAAATATAAACTCTTGTTTATTGACTACCATTAATCACAATTTATTTAATAAATTCTTAATTTCTCACAAAATCTAAAGCTAAATTTATTTACCAAAAACATAAGGTTAATCTTTAAACTAAACACTCAATCCCTTTTCTTCTTTCTAATTTTCGATAAAGATTAATCTCGGTTATTTTAAAGCTGCATCTAACTCCCGTTAGACTACCTACGTACCCTTGAACGGGATCAAGCCTTTCGTAGTTCACCGTTCATTCTTTTATCCATTTCCGAAAATATTCTAGTCAACATTAGCTTTCACAATCGAATCACCTCACATGGGTACCAATTTTGGATTTAAAATATCAAAATTTACATGAAAAGGTAGCGTCGGCCCACTGGCCACGCGCCGCCGCATGTGGCGGTTTCCGGCGAACGGAAACCCCAAATTCCGACCAACTCTAAAAATTACCAAATTTTACAGGCAAGTAAAGTTCAATGGGATGAACAACTTTCATTCCTTTACTGAAGTCTAATTCGGCCTGGAAACACCTCAAATCACCCTCGAACAGCCGAAAACCCTTGAATTTGGGTGTACTTGATTCGACTCCAAAACAGCTCCAACGCCCCAACCAATGCATGGGCTTTGTTCCAATCATCAAGGGGAGTCCAAAGGTGGTGGTAATTGAAGGGTTTAGCTTCAAGATTTGGAGGAATCACCACCACTAACCCCGTCGCACCCACCGTGCGGATTTCACCATTTCAAGGCTAAATTTCACCAAATTTGGGGTGGAATGGGTAGACGAGGGTTGTGGAAGAGTTGGTAGGTGGTGGATGGGTGAATTCCGGCTGAAAAATGGCGGAAATTGGGCAGAATCAAACCGGGTCACCACCGGGTACACGGATCGACGGGATGAGAGCCCGTTTCTCCCTCATTTTCTTTTCTCTTCTTTCCCTCTTTCTGATTGGTCCCTTCCTCTCCCCGCCTTGATTTGTCCACCCCCTCTCCTTTACTCTCCTTTCTTTTCCATCATAGCCACACACGTGGCACATCCATTGCTCCATAAAATCTGGAGCCTTCTAGATGAGGCCAAAATTACAAAAATGTCCCTAACTTTAAACGTTAATAACTTCTTCGTTATAACTCCGTTTCTCGAACGGTTTTCACCTACATGCTCGTAGGGTCGTCCTCTATTCAAACATACCAAGAAATACGATAAAATATATGAGGATAAAATACGTCCTTGTATAATTACGTTAACCAACTAGGGGCATTTTCTTCATTTCCCACTTATCGATAAATTTTACGATATAAATTATAATAAATCCCGGAAACAAAATTGTAAAATTTCTCTAATCAAATTTTCATAATCATAAATCTATTTATTCTCGATTTCCTCCACATATTCATATATTTTCAATTTTCAGGGTATTACAATTTCATTTTATAACCTCAATTTGACAATTTTTGCCTAATAAAAATTCATTTCAAAGTTCCATATAAAAATTAAGATTGCAAATAGTTACCAAACAACTTTTAACAAGTGTGTACGAAAAGGCCAAGAAAGGACAAACAAGAACACTAGAAGAACCGTATTCCAACCAAAAAGGGACAAAGTCATCCGAGCAAGCAAGAATACTAGGAGAATCACATTCTAACGAAAAACGTATGCCAACCCCTTTGATAAGCAAAATCAACATCAAGAATAACTGCTAACAATTCTGCAAAAAAAAATTTCTGATGACGAATACCCTGATAAAAACAACCAAGAAATTGGCCATGCCAATTTCGAAAAAACTCTCCCACAAGCAGCATGACCATGATTCCCAAAAGATAAAAATAATATTCCGCTAAAACGAAGGGCAAACAAATGGAGTGCGAATTTGCTCATTTAAGATGGTAACCGTTACAACCCTTTTTAGTCGCGACGTGTGTCCGTGGCTTGACCATAGGTAAGTAGTTTTAATTTTTTTATATATAACATAAAGTTAGGTAGTTTTACTTTTTAATATATAACAAAATAGCAATTCTTTCCTAATTTGTTCCCCTCAAGTCTTGGATTTTTTTTAGAGAACTTTAACGAAAAACTCGTGGTACTATTTACTTTAACGAAAAATCACATTTTTACACTAAAAAGTCAATCCTGGTACTATTCAATTTATCCTTTATTTTGTCTTTATCGTTAAACTCAAAGTTTTCAAGCCCTTCTCATTAGTTTTTTTTTTTTTTTTTTTTATCATCAATACTGCTACTTTTTAACTTTAGAAATAGTACGTTATGAGACTATTTTCTAATTGGACAAGTTGGAGAATGTGTGGCTTGATATAAGGATGGTCTACACAACTGATTTTGATTTTCTAGTCCAATTGGTCCGTACATACATGTGTAAATAGTAAGTTATGAGAAGAAACTATATAGCAATCTTGAATGAGCCTCGACATGTTGTAAACCTGATGATGAGCCTCGAAGCTCACTTAAACGTGAATTATGTCCTAGAGAGTCTGCTAAGATAAAAAAAAATTATAATTAGACTAACACTCTTTTCAATATAAATAGACTAACAAAAAGGTGTGTGAAAAATAATTCTCAGCAAATATTAGACATTTGACAAAAGTTTCTTGTTATGAAGTTTGAAAAGGGAGCCGGTTTTTACACGCCTTTCTTTATTTATAACCATTAAATTGAAGAGTGCGTAAGAGGAGAAAAATGTATGTTTTTATCATTTTTCATCTGAAAACTATAAAAAGAAAAAGACACTTAATTGATTTTTTTATTTTTATTTTTTAACAAACGATATAATCTACATTAAGGGGTGAGGCAGTGGCCTAAGCCTCACAACAAGTTAATAACAATATAGTTCAAATTCACTTTTGCCGAAAATTGAACATAAGACCTCTCATTTACAAGTGAAGAAGAATATCATCAGACAGTAGTACTAAGTGGTTACATTGGATTAATTATTAGGCGCCGAAGAGAAGGTTGCCACAAATTTTGTATAAATAGCACAAGATCAAAGTTAGCTTTCACTACACAAAACTAAGGCTTCAAAACTGAGCTCTTTCCTAGTTTTTGGTAAATACTAAAGAGAGATTATGTGTCACAGCCCGTCCCGAGATTTTCTTATTAAGGACGTGAAAGGACGAAAGTACCCTTGACGTTACTAAGGTAAGTGTGTGTGACATGTTTTGAATAATTCCTATTTCCTAAGTTTTTGGAAAATAAATTAAGTTGGATTAAAAATAAGGTTGTATTTTTGTGTGGTTAGGGATTAAAATTGAAATGGATGGTGATGGGGTATGTTGGACAACACACACACACAATCAACCCTTCTCTCTCTCTCCTTCCCCGTGCTCTCTCTCTCTCACTCTCTCACTCTCGAAACCGTACGGGCAAGCTAGGAACCTCCCATTTCTACACGGGTCGAAGGTTCTAAGGTAAGATTTGAACTCCTAGTAACCTTGTGAGTTCATTGGTACAATTTTTAGAACGTGAAACCCTCAGAATCGTCGTGAAACCCTAACCCCGAAAATGTGCACTGTTCATGCACACGTAAAATCTTGCATTTAAGGGAATTTCAAGCTCACAGTGAGCTTAAGGAGATCCTCACGAGCTCCAGGGTACTTCGTTGGTAGAATTTGGACGTTGGAGGACCGAGATTGGAGTTTTTCAAATTTGGCCGGATTATCGAGCTTTCTCAGGTAAAATCTAGTGGTTTTTAGAGCCTTAAAGTAGTATAGCGTGAAACTACATGTTGAGGGCTTCAAATTGATATAAAATACGAAGAAAATGGTTGAGAAACGAAGGAGAACAAGGCGTTTGAAAAATGCCCAGAATTCGGCCACCGGAAAAACCAGTCCGGCGAGCCGAGGTAGGAGATGCGCGCGTGTACCCGTGCCCTTCTTGGCGCGTGGGGGCGTGTGACAAGCCCAAAATTATTTCTAAAAATTTGTCGACGTTCGTGACGTCGAGTAGGTCTCTGTGGTATATTCATATACCCAATTTGAGCATCGTATGAGAAGTTATTAAGAATTGTTGGTTAGGTGCTTTAAATAACGTTTTATAGTTTTCGCATATAGGTGAAAATGTGAATTGACGATCCGACCGTTGGATCGTCACCAAACTTTGATACGTTGTAATACGTAATATTTGAGAATTATAGGAACTTACAGATCGAGAATCCGATTTACGGATCTTTCAGAATTGGAGTTGTAAGTTCATAAAATAAAATGTTAACCGTCACTTGGTTTTGAAAATTGATGGAGATCTGACCGTTGGATGGTAATGAAATTTTAGGATGTTGTCCTAGAGGTATATTGTGGACCTCCGGAAGTTATGGATTGGAAATCTGAGTTGCAGATCTTCCGGATCGAATTGCATAGTGACGTGTTTTATATAAGTTATATTCTATCGATATGATTCTGAGATTGGATTTGATTATGGTTCTTGGCGCCGATCATCTTGACGCCTTGATGTGTTGTGCTAGGGAGTTGTAGGGCGAACTCCAGGTGAGTGGGCAGTATTTCTGTTTATACCTATATACTATTGATTTTCCCAGAAATTGAGTTTGAATGAAAATACGTTTTCAAATGCCATGCATGCATGATACGAGTTATATGAATTGATAATTGATGCATATATATATGTGAATTGGTGCTGTGGACGCACAGGTGAGTATCAGGTAAGTTTATGTTATTCATGTGCATTGATGATGTATATTATGTTGATAGCTCATAACCTGCAATCATGGTGTTAGTGCTTATATTATTCACCTCGCACCGCACGCTCACCTTGGATCCAAGTAGGTGCATGTCGTACAGACCATGTGAGGGTTCCGACATGTCGAACATACCATGAGAGGGTTCCGACTTATAGGTGACCTTAGATTGTGTACACAGATGATTGATGAGAGAAGCACTAGAGCGTATTATTACACCATTCATGTCGTACAGACTACTCCATGTAGTTCCGACTTATCTGCAGTGTAGTGCTGTACAGGTCACCAAGGTGACTTCGGTTGGATTGGATGTTGAGCTATAGAATTAATCGTACAGGACCAACTGCAGGGTCTCCGGTTAATTCATCATTTCACCTGTTACATTGATGCATCATTCATTCTGTTTTTGAAAGTTTTTAACATGGCATACTTTCAGGATTTTAAGAAAGATTGATGATTTGAGATTTATGAAAAGTTATATGCTATTATGCTATTTTCTGGGAAAGTATACAGGTTTTACAGCGAGGGGTTAGAAATGTTTTAAATGAAATGTTTTCGAAAAACTTTGTTTTACTGACCCACTCAATTTTGTTTTGCGCCCCTCCAGGTTCAAGATAGCAGAGCTTTGGTGGCCACGAGGAATTCAACGGTGTTCTGACAGAATTCACAAATGTAGAATTCACCCTCGGGTGTTATATCTTAGAAATTATATCTTTAAAGCTTCCGAACTGTGTAAATGGTTACGTCACCCTCACGTGACGGCCAGCATGCCCTCCTTCGGGACGAGGTGTGTCATTATGAGTTCAGTAGAACAAGCAACCAAAAAAGGGCATGCAGTTTTCATCCCATACCCAGCACAAGGCCATGTTAACCCCATGATGCAATTAGCCAAGCTTCTTCACTCAAGGGGCTTCCACATAACCGTTGTCAACACTGAGTTCAACCACAACCATTTAATCCGGTCAAAAGGTCCCGACTCCGTTAAGGGTCTACCGGACTTTGTGTTCGAGACAATACCGGACGGGTTGCCTCCTTTGGATAAGGATGGAACCCAAGATATTCTAGCTTTATGTGACTCCATTAAGAAAACTTTTCATGGTTCATTTAAAGAGCTGGTCACTAAGATAAATTCCTCACCTCAAGTGCCACAAGTTACTTGCATTGTTGCAGATGGTGTCATGACCTTTGGGAGCAAAGCTGCTAGAGAATTAGGCATTCCGGAGGTTCAGTTATGGACAGCCTTTGCTTGTGGCTTCATGACGTACTTGCAATACAGCGAATTCGTCAAACGTGGCATTATTCCGTTCAAAGGTACTTCTTTAATTTCTGGACAATTTGCTTTTTCACTCTTTCGTCCCATATATAATTGATTTATATCAACATTTTTGTATGCACAAATTGTCATGACACAATTAAGTTAAATCACACACATCCTTTCCAAGTACATATTCATTTGTTTACCCGGGAAGATTTGACTCTTTAGCCTTTGCTATGTCCCGTTTTATGAATGAGGATCTTCTTCGGATGCTCTATGTGAGGATTTTAGGGATCTTCAAATTATGTTTGTTCATCGTATATCGTGCGATCAGAAATCATTTTAAATACTTTTATAGTAAATTGAATATAAATAGTACCTGATAAACATTGACCGCACAATATAAATGAATAGATACGATTTAAAAATTCTCAGAATCCTGATCATGCTGCTTATAGGTACAGGCCGTGTTTTCCATGCTTTTAGATCTAATCCAGTGTCACATCAGACAACTAATAAAAGCGGTCCAATTTAATAAAAGGAAAACTAATGAAAATGACTTGAAAACTTTGAGTTTTAATGATAAGAACAAAATAAAGGGTAAAGTGAATAGTATTAGGTTTGACTTTTTAGTGTAAAAATGTGGTTTTTCGTTAAAGTGAATAGTACTGCGGGCTTTTCGTTAAAACTCCCTTTAATAAATAGGTTGCCATATAGAGTGGGTTTAATTTTGTCCACAATCAGCGTTTGTTTTTTTTTTTTTGTCAAATAATAGATTTTGTTAAATTAAATGTTAAATTAGCTATCGACAGGATTCGAACCCACGCCGTTATGTAAGTGCTCAACTCCTTTCCATTACTATGGTAAATGATCACTTGCAAATCAACGTTTTTTATTAAAGATGTGAAAGAGAAAGAAATTTGCATTTTGACATTTTGGATATGTTAAATGGAATTAGCATATGCCAACTATAAGTGTGTGAACATTTTTTATTTTTGTTTTTAAAATGGGAGGAGAGATGAAGAGAGTGAGAGAGAATCTGAGAGTGGGTAGAGATGAGAGAGAGGCTTATTTTTTATTTTTAATTAGGGAAATGTAGAATCACATGTAGGAGAGACTTAAAAAAACAACAAAATTTTGATTGTGTAAATTACATTATTGCCCATGTTTTTTTATTTATATTTAGTTTTAATTAAAAGGTTAGAATAGTAATTTTATAGGATTTTGGTTGACATTAACAATAAAAATTTTATTAATATGTAGTTTAGATTAGTCTTTTTTATTAATTATTTTATTTATAAATCTTTTCCGCTATGTTATTGGGGAAGATTAATGTATTTGTAGTGATCAATTGGTTTTAATAAAATCATTCTTCACTTTGTAAGAGTCAGTCCTACAGAGTTGAAATAATTGTTGGATAAAATTATCAAGGGATTTTGCGCCATGCACCTGTAAAAATATGACATCTCAATTTTTTTCGTTTTGATCAACTGCAAAATAAAGTAGATATTTGAGATCTTGGAAATTTACTCTTATAACCATCAACATAGTTATCTGTCATTGCACATGCTTCACCTTCTATACATTTCATATGAGAATTTCGTGCATGATGGCACACTCAATGCACCAATTGATTGGATCCCAGGCATGAAAAATGTTCGACTCAAGGACATCCCGAGTTTCATTAGAGTTACTGATCTCAACGACGTAATGTTTAATTACTTGGGATCCGAAGCACGAAACTATTTGAACTCTTCTGCAATCCTCTTCAACACATTTGACGAATTCGAACACAAAGTGTTAGAGGTAATATCGACAATGTTCCCCAACATTTACACCATCGGCCCCCTTAATTTGCTTGGCAGACATTTTCTCGAAAGCAAGTCACTTAACTCAAGCTTATTGAAAGAAGACAGAAAATGTTTGGAATGGCTTGATAAAAAGAAACCCAATTCAGTTGTGTACGTAAATTATGGCAGCATAACGATAATGACAGACCAACATTTGATTGAGTTTGCATGGGAGTTGGCAAATAGCAAGCACCCTTTTTATGGATAATTAGGGCTGACATGGTAAAGGGTGATTCACCAATTTTACCCGATGAATTTTTTGAGGAGATTAAGGATAGGGGTTATATTGCCGGTTGGTGTGCACAGGACCAAGTGTTAGCTCATCCATTTGTTGGGGTTTTCCTAACACACAATGGTTGGAATTCTACCATTGAAACTATATCTCACAGTGTGCCTGTAATTTGCTAGCCTTTCTTTGGGGAGCAACAAACTAATTGTCGGTACTCATGCACTACGTGGGAGATTGGAATGGAGGTGAGCACCGACATGAAGCGCGACGAAATTGAAGCACTTGTGAAGGAAATGCTGGAAGGAGAAGGAGGGATGAAGATGAGGGAAAAGGCAAAGGAATGGAAGAAAAAAGTTGTTGAAGCTACTGATGTTGCAGGATCATCGTACAATAATTTTGAGAGATTGTTTAAGGAGGCACTCCAACATGGTGACTGACTTGCTACAGAAGGCGGAACAGGTTTGGTCCCTTTTCATGGACTATCAAATATGCTTTTATATGGACCAGGGATTTATCTTATTTTCATATTTATTGTTGCCTTATAATGTTTATGTGTGGCAATTTGGATCTCAGTTTCTCTAGTGCTTGTTGTAGCTCCTCATTATAAATAAACAACTTCACATGTCAAAATTCATCATTGTCTTCTATTATGTCTTTAATTTTCTATCTTCTTGCTTCCCTTTATTTCTCCCGCCTATAATTGATATTGAAAACTGAGATGCACTCAGAAATCTCGAATGCAGTGGCTTGGTTCCATTCAAAGGTATCCATTTTCTTGGAACATTTTGTCCTTCACATGTATGTAGACACCGAACTTTCATAAGTATGAATCACAAGTTCATACATACAACCAAAAAGTCAGGTTGCTCTACAAGGTGATAAATGGACCTAAGGCATTACCTATTGCTGGTTTATAATTGTAATCAATATACCAACCAAAAAAAAAAAAATTGTAATCAATAAGTGAAGAAAAACCCAATATCCATATAATTGAAGTATATATGAAGCTCAAAGTGAGTGGATCATCCAAATGTGTTTTGTGTTGTGCACTACCCAATGTGTCTTGTGAGGCGCACTAGATGAAGATCACAACAAAGAGCACAAGAAAATATCCTAAGTGAGCAAGTGGCCTGTAGGCGAGGGTTCCGTAGCAAGCTATCTTCCATGGTGGTCGACACCGAGGTATTAAATATCGATGATATCGGAAATATCTGTAGTCCAAAAACACGGAAATTTCGATGGAAATATCGGGATATTTTCGATATCGATAAAAATTGAATAAAAACCACGGAAATTGTAAGAAAAACTTGGAAATTTTTATTGAAACTTTGCAAGATGTTTATTTAATCAATTATCTATTAGTTTATCACAAAAAATTGGAAGGAAATGCATTGCATGATAGATATAAGTTAGGTATTAAATATCGATGATATCGGAAATATCGGTAGTCCAAAAACACGGAAATTTCGATGGAAATATCGGGATATTATCGATATCGATAAAAATTGAATAAAAACCACGGAAATTGTAAGAAAAACTTGGAATTTTTTATTGAAACTTTGCAGGATGTTTATTTAATCAATTATCTATTAGTTTATCACAAAAAATTGGAAGGAAATGCATTGCATGATAGATATAACTGATTTAAGTTGATTATATATCGAGCTGGCAAACATTGTGAGTGTAGAAAATATGTAGTAATTAATGAAAAAAGTTTAAACACACCATAATCATTTATATATAATGAATTAGTACAATATTTTACACTTTATACATTGCATGGTAAGATACATGAGTGACTTAGGAAGGTCTAAAATATCGATGATATCGGAAATATCGGTAGTCCAAAAACACGGAAATATCGGGATATTATGGATATTTTAGACCATGGTCGACACATGGCGCAAAATTGATGTTTGAATATGCCGACACCTTGGGATCCACTCGAAGGTAGTCATATTCATTTGTCAACTCAAGTGGTCGGAGAGCCTGTCAGACTGACCGTTCCCCATAGGATTAGGATCCTCTCCTAAGCAAATGGTGAGGATTCTCCTAATCAGACTCATCGGGCCGTTCGAATTTTATCCAATGGCTACAATTATTATAATTTTTAAAGAGACCACCTGTTTGTAGCCGTTGGATAAAATTTGAACGACTCGATAAGTTTGGTCAGGAGGATCCCACCATTTGCTTAGAAGAGGATCCTAATCCTTCCTCATAGTTGCTTGCTAGGTCTTACCATAGGCTATCCTAGGGTCTTACCGTAGGCTATATTCCTTGCTGATGATCAATACATATAGAGTTGACGTTTGACTAGACCTGTCCCTTGAAACCTCTTACCGAAAAGTTGTCAAACTCAGAAGCTTGGTTTGACTGGTCAAAAAGTGATTAAGCCGAGGGTTCCTCTTCTATGGTCGGCAATAAATATTGATAAGGTTGATGAACCGAGCATTTTGGTCGTGGTGCTTTCAGCCTCTCAAGGTGTACCGCTCGGTGCTAGAGCTTCTTGGGTTGGTGTTGTGGTGCTGGTAGCCCGACTCATTATTCTTGTGGGTCTACAAAAGACCCATACGAGTAGGTCACGACTAAACAATATTTAAATAGAGCCGAAAAGGGCCGTTTGTTAATAAATGTATGATTGTTGTAAATAGTGGGTATGTTTGCCCACATGTGTATAGTAATGTGTATAGTAAAGTACCACATGTGTATAATAATGTGTATAGTAAATACTCACATGCATATAGTAAGCCTTTCACTATGTTGCTTGTGATTTGCTTCTATAAAAGCAAGTCTTATGGAACACAATAAAGGAAAAAAAAGAGAAGATGAAATTGAGAGGTTCATGGGAGAGATAGGAAGGAAGAAAGGAAGAGAGAAAAGAAAGGAAGAGGAGAGGAGATAATAGAGAGAGTTATATTTGTACTCTTATTATTTCAGATTATAATGAAAGCACCACTGCTGCCCCGATGACGTATTCCAGTCACATCATGTTCACCTCTTTCAGCTGGAATCTCACAGATAAGAAAATCTTTTCATTTCATCTTAAAATCTTTGTACTACTGATTTTCTTGAATCAAATATATATATATATATATATATTGTTGTATGACTATATATCATCATTTGCAGAAGCAAAATAGTACAGACTCAAAATTCATAGAGAATTTGACAGCCATGTAAACAGCCTCAGAACTCCAACTTGCGGACCTCGGATTGAAATACTTTCTTCTTAAAAGTTGTTCGTCCACTCAATATCTACAACATATCAAAATTTCAGAAAACTTTAACGGTGCGATCGTCGCAGATGTCTGAAATACCAAACCAGTTTCCAATTTCCACAGAAAACTAGACAGCCACCTTATGAGTACCAAAACTCCATTTCGGTAGCTCAGATCGAAATTGTTTCTTCACGAAAGTTGTTCAGGGAACCGTTTCGACTTTTTCAAAACTCACCGGAGGAGGAACACCAATTGGAACCTATTGTTACTATTATTTCTTGAGTAACCAAAATGACTTCAGAACTGTGAAATAAAAATAAAAATAAAAGGAATCAAACAAAAGAAGTGGCAGACCAAGAAAAAGAAAAAGCAAAAGATGAGGACTTAATCATTGCATTTTCTGTTTTGGCATATTTATGTGCATGGTGTTGGTTTAAAGCCATGTCACAAGTTCTATTTATTTAAAGCAATTTATTTACAGTGGGTAGAATTATTACCCTTTGTTTTAAAGCTTTGATATTTATGTGCATGGTGTTGGTTTAAATCCCATGTCACAAGTTCTATTTATTTAAAGCAATTTATTTACAGTGGGTAGAATTATTACCCTTTGCTTTAAAGCTTTGATATTTATGTGAATGGTGCTGAATCAAAGCCCTTGTCACAAGCTTTATTTACTTTAAAGCAATTTATTTACCATGGAAGGTTTTACCGCCTATTGCTTTAAGGTTTGATGGTGCTGAATTAAAGCCCTTGTCACAAGCTTTATTTACTTAAATGCAATTTATTCATTATGGCTGGAATTAACGCCTATTGCTTTAATTTATTTATTGCACTTATCTTTTGTTACAATGAGTATATATAGGACCTAAAGTTCATTAATCAGATCAGAACCTGCAGTTTCTTGATCCTCATCATATAAAAATGATTGGACCTGAAGTTCCATCATGCAAAAAGATCAGGACATGAAGTTCCTAGATGAGTACTGTAAGTTTGAAGTGCCGCAGTGCCTCAACTTAATTGTAATAAAAGCCATAAGAGTCTCAGTTTACAAACTATTAAATAAGGACTAGAAGTTCCTTATGTCCATACTCAAAATGGTTTAGCAGAAGCCTTTATTAAGCGGATGAAATTGATTCCCCGCGCTCTGCTCATGAAAACGAAATTGCCAGTTTTCTACATGGGGACATGTAAACTTTACATGATGCATTATTAATTCGGTTTAGACATGTTACCAACCATCAATACTTCTCAGTACAACTCGTGTTTGGGAACCAGCCAAGCATTATACTTTTATGAGTTTTTGGTTATGTTATCTATGTGCCTATTGCACTACCACAACGTACTGAAATAAGGCATCATCGCGGATTAGGCATTGATGTTGAACACCATCTATCATTCAATATTTGGAATCCTTAACTGGGGATATGTTTACCGCGTGGTTTGCGGACTATCATTTTGATAAGACAATTTTTCCGCCATTAGGGGGAGAAAATATTATCATTCTAGAAGAACGATGAGAAAATATCATTCCAGAAGAATGATAAGAAAATACCGTTCCAGAAGAATGAAAAGAATTTGTCTTATTTTGATTCACAAAGCAATCAATGAGAAAATGAAATAGGAATAATTGCATGATGCAAGGAAAGTGATGAAATCATATATACTTGCTGCAAATGTGCCTACAAGAATTGATGTCCCTGTTAGACAAAATAATGAGACAGTAAATGATTTATCTGTTGCACGCCTGAAGCGTGGCAGACTTTTAGACTCAAAAGGTTTAGTCATTTGAAAGAAGAAGAATATGGCACTACTGAACTATTGCATTCCCGAAGCATAACTGTTGCATGCAAGAAGCATGACAATCGTCGCATGGATACACGTCCCAGATAGAACAATCCACGGACATGAGAATATTGATATCTCATGCATGTAGCATGATAGACGTATAGGTTCCAATGACTCAACTCCCGGAAGTGGAGATTAAAATCCAAGCTCTATAACGCTCTAGAAGAGGTTATGATCCGCATTCTCTAAATTACGACTATCCTGGAAGAGATAGTGTAATGCCCTTGAAGAGGCAATGGATATCCAAAGAAATAAAAAGCTTTTATGCATGCGCATGCACATGAGAATATGGGATCACGGATTGATGATAACCAATGGTAATTTTGGTTTTTATAAGTAGCTACTAAATTCATCAATGAGCTGTGTTGATATTGAGTCTCGTTCTTTTTCGTCAACAAAATTATTGGCCACAAAATGGAGAAAGGCAATTCCATTACAATTTTGTAAGAACGTGGAAAAATGGACCTATATATATTTGAATAGCCAAAATATGTTGAACCAATGATGTTACATATAGGCATTTGTAATACAATGAAATACACTTACATGATATGACACGAGGTTACTAATTATACTCTTGTAAACGAGTTCATATGAATGGAGAATTATATACGAAGGGTTGTGAGTCACCCACATCATATCTCCATAAGTAAATCCCTCAATTATACATGGGAGCAAATTGCTCTGTATAAATCCCAAAGGAAAATGTGTCATGAAGTGTAGAAAATCCATGAAGGATTCAAATTGCTTGAAGTAAGCCCCCGAAGGGTAAAGCATAAAATATGTACTCAATACCAATGGATGGTATAAATTGCCTTAGTGAGTACTATCATTATGATATTGTTACAACATACTAAAATCTCTTGCAAGAGTCAATGACATTAAATTAGAACTCCTGAAGAGTTGATGATATTAAATTAAGACTCCTGAAGAGTCAAGAAAGATTATAAAGTGTTGAGAGAATTATTGTCTCGAGCTGCAGATCAAACAATCTACCAACACAAATCTTATCCATGATGTTTATGATATTAAAAGAACCATATGGATTGAAGATTATGAGTTGAATACTCAAATGATGTAGACACTGAGAATAATCATTTATCTTCGTGAGGGTAAAGATAAATTAATATTTGGTCCAGAAGTACCACATCTTAGTGAAGTATATGCTTTATTGTATTTGGCACAATACATTGAATGAAATAAAGTTTATCTATTAATATCTCCAAGAAATTACAGATATATACATACACATGAGTTAAAACAATCAAACAGGATGGAGCCTTCACAAATGTTGCTCATGTGAAGACTCAGTACTCGGAAGTACCCCAGAAGGGGGAGGCACTGAAGATTGATCATGTGGCACCCCAATACTTAGCAAAACACTAGAAGGGGAAACATCAGTTGCTTTTGGAATCTAGCAACAAACCTCTGGTGATCACTTTGAATCCAACTTTCGGATTCTTGCAGCTGGTCGAGCTTTCTTTTCATGCTCGTAAAGTAATTATTCGCAAGCACGTGTAACACTATATTCTCGTGCTTAAGCCCTCTGATCTCTTGTTTAAGACTTGCCACCTCAGCCATCAATGATTCAACTTGGCAAGTTTGAGCAAGTAGGCGTTGGCCCATATTGGATACAGAGCCCGCACATTGAACACTGAGAGCCAATGAGTCTTGAACGGCCGACTCATCAGACAGTTTTGAAAGGATCCTGTTATCCTTTGGAGTGAGAAGATTCCTAGCTACCACAGTAGCGGTTATGTTATTCTTCATCACAGAGTCCCCAACTGTAAGATGACCATTAGAAGATAAGAAGGACTGGCGCCATATATTATCCTGACGCTGCTCGTCTGTATCACTCCTAAAACTCAAATCTAAGCAAATGTTAGATGGGCAAGTCATTTTCAGAAATGATGAAAGAAAAAAAAAGAGGTCAAATAAAATTTCAGAAGTGCAAGATGGGGGAAATTTCTACAGGCAGCAACTTTTTGAGCATACTCTTGAACACAATGGATGTCTCTATAAAAGAAGAGGCAACATAGCCACTTGTTCAGAGATCGAAGAGGCACCGCTCTCCGAATTTCAAAAGCCAGATTTTCCTGAATAAAGTTCGTTAGCATTTTTCAGACGCAATCTCAGCTTTTTTGGATATCGCGTGCAACTTTGTCAAAGATCTCTGACAAAGTTGAAAACGCGTAAATCTTACTGTTCTAATTACACCACAGTTGCTGACAAGAGTAAAGGCACATCACCACTACCTGCTATTGGGAAATCTCTATATATGTCGACCTCTGTTCTCCATAACAAGGCAGACTTGCAAGAATGTCCAACTGATCCTCATCTCCGAGAATGCATCTTCAACAAAGCATCTCGAAATACCTAGTTTTCTTCCTCTCCAAGAATACCTCTTCAAAACAAGTCATGCCAGAGCAAGAGTACCTCATATCATCAGGGACGAGAGTAAGAGTATCTCATATCATGCAATCTCTCTGTCCTTTCCTTTGTCCTTGTTCTTACCTGCAAAGACAAGGATAAAGAAAGCAATATGTCATAACCTCCACTCCAACTCTCGGTAAGGAACCGACTGCCTGGAACCTTTCCTGATGCCTACCTAGTATTGCTCTCGAGTAGCCATCTTCAACTGTTGTTGGAGCTGGGTGTCCAGTCACCAAGAAGTGATGAACCATCCAAATGCAAGGGTTGCATTCCACTCCTGCGTTAGAAGGCAAATACTGCAGGAGAATATGACACACATGCATGGGGGAAAACCAGGGAAAATACTACTTAAGCAAGGGGAACAAGTAAGGAAAGTAAAAATGATACATTGAAGTATGTGGAGACAAGCGCAACAAACACGTGCTGATTCATCCCCGACAAAGCCGAAGATCACTTGCCACGTGAAGCTCCTCATGGTCTAATTTCATTCAAGATCAAGCCTCGAAGGTCCTTGAAGATATCACAAGTCTGATTCAAGATCAAGTGTCCACCACCCTTGAATCAAATTCCGCCCCAGATAAAAGGAGTAAATTCAGACCTTTGGGGTAAGTCTAGCATAAGGCCCTCCAACCCAGTTCAAGAACAAGCCTGTGGAAAGTTAACAACAAGTAAAACACCTCTTTCGACAACTCTTCTTGCTAAGAGACTAAAGCAGAATGATCAACGATCAGTCTAAATGATTTGAAATCAGAGGGAGATACTCGTCAGATAGAGCATCTAAAACAGATCAAGATCTTAACGAGTCAATTGAAGACTTATGTGGGCATCCAAGGGGGAGTGTTGTAAATAGTGGGTATGTTTGCCCACATGTGTATAGTAAAGTACCACATGTGTATAGTAATGTGTATAGTAAATACTCACATGCATATAGTAAGCCTTTCACTATGTTGCTTGTGATTTGCTTCTATAAAAGCAAGTCTTATGGAACACAACAAAAGAAAAAAAGAAGAAGAAGAAATTTAGAGGTTCATGGGAGAGATAGGAAGGAAGAAAGGAATAGAGAAAAGAGAGGAAGAGCAGAGGAGATAATAGAGAGAGTTATCTTTGTACTCTTATTATTTCAGATTATAATGAAAGCACCACTGCTGCCCCGATGACGTACTCCAGTCACACTGACTGTAGAGGAACCTCGTAAATTTTGTGTCTTGTTTATTTATTCCATTGCACACGCCGTCGATTTTACAACAATGATGGGTGTCATTAGACAAATTCTTAATTTTTTTATGCCTTCAATTCAATTATAAAGAGAATTTGTGCATTAGTGGAGTCGACAACCTCAATGCTAAGAACTTGGGACACTAAAATCGATAGCAACAAAGAAATTGTAGAAATTAGAGTAGATGAGAACTTGAGAAACTTATACGCATAATGTCAATAAGAGCTTGTTTTCGGAGCAATTTACGAGAAGAACTCTTTTCACGATTTAGCTAGAGCTTTGAGGAAAATTGTGAATAAGGGAATGATGGGGATTCTTGGTTTATGTGTGAAATTTCGTACTGTTTATATAACATGTTTGCTTATGCTCTTTACCTACTTTGGTTTCTTTTTGCACCGTAGTGATGATAGTTGTGGAGTCTAAAATAATTCCAAAAATCGTAGAGGCGACATGTGGACTTTTGCTCAAGAAAGATAAGATTACCCTCATTAAATGGGCAAGCTTCTCAGATACTCCCACGCGCAACTCAACACCCCTGAAGGTCCAACAGCTGAATACGACTGCTTACAACTCACCAGCCAATGGCTAAGAAAAGTCAAAGTATTAAAGATAAGGATTAATTACTCAAATCTTATCTTTAATACATTTCGAATTGAAGATTGACTCCATTCAAGTAAGTAATCCCTATTTAAATCAATTAGGGATATTTACACCATTATCTCAAGATGGAAAGATCCTCCCCGGATCTCTTCCACCAAGGCAACCGGATCAAGTGATCCGGGTCTTTGAAATTTCATCCAACGGCCCACCTGTTTTGACCCCTTAAAAGCTATAATAATTTTTGGTCTTTGGATGAAATTTCAAAGGCCCAGATCACTTGATTCGGTGGCCTTGGTGGAAGAGATCCTGAGAGGATCTCTTTCCATCTCAAGATATTATTTCCTATTTAATATATTGAGAATATTCTCATCATAAACCTTGGCCAATAGGATGCCGCCATGTATATGGTAAAACCGTAACACATGGCTGGTCCCTCCTCCTATAAATACCACCATCTCTACCAAGTTTTGGTAAACTTTTGCTACCCTAAAAAGTCATAAACACTTACTCTTTTCAGGCTTAGATCTTTGATCAAAGGTGTTGACTGTTTTGCAGGTGCATTTTCATCTTTATGTCAAACTACGTTAAATCTCTTGTGTTCTTATTTTAAGATGGTTTATTTCTTCCACCTACGATGTTAATATTTGGTACTTTGTTAGAATTTGCTTTCGCTAGCACATATAAGTACAACAGGTTCAACGTCCCATTCAAAATCTTCATCTCATGAAGCCTAGCAGCCACCTGCTTCCTCACATCCTCTAATGCAAACAAGTAATGCTTAACTTCCTGCATATCTAACACATCCAAGTCACACACCCTCATCCTCCCACCAAAACCTTTGACAACACCCACCAGCTACACCCATCACAACCTTCTTCATCTTCACCGCCTCTTTAACCTCCACCACTACTCTTTTGTTCTTCCAACACCATAAGCATCAAATCAAAACATTTCGATTCTAAGACATGGTTACATGAAACAATTCGGGTTTTTCTGTGTGTATTGTTTTATGAAAACTTCGGGTTTCAAACACACTAAATTCAAAACTACAAGTTCGAGTTTAGTATGAAATTCCGGTTCATAAAAGGAGATACTTGTAAGAACACATAATAAAATATACAATTAAAGTGTAGTGAATTTGGGTTGCTTCAGGAACTCAAGTGTGAGTGTTTCGGGACTACGAAAGTGGGTCAACGGTTCAATAAAAGAAATAAAGTATTGAATTGTTAATGCCAAAAATTGGACTTCAGGCCAATAATTTTGGATTTCTTGTCGAATTAATATATTGTTGGTCACTTTTAATTAATTCAACATATCGAGATATACAAGATCGATCGTAGAAGCAAAATAATGATGTTCGGTTCATATTCACTTTAGATGACTTCGAGCCAAACGATTAGAAAATAGCCTAAAATGGGGTGCACCGTAGGCGCCTCAACCTAATTGGGTACGGGCTAGAAGCTGAGTGTGCCAAAAAATTTGCTGGGGCTGAGGGACCGTGGCAACCCAGCAAAGAATGGTTGTTTGCGGTCCAAAATTAAGGCCATGGGTTGGCTTGAGAGACTGTTGCAGACTGCCCACCATAGCATATACAGACTGTAGGCTGCAACAGAGAACAGGCCAAGGGAAGCGGACCCATGAACAAGCTTCAGGATTAGGCAGGAGAGGTGGGCCAAGAGAGAGAAAGTGGATGCGATGAGGAATTGCAGACCTGGGTTCTTGAATTCGTTAAGCATCGACAGGATTTGCCCGAGAAATCGTCGAAACGATTCGTTTGGTCACGGCCACAAATGGTTGGCTTCGAGTTCTTCACCAGAAAACATGGTAAATCTCGGCGCTACAGGCACGGTGTGATGGGAAGAGGTGCAGAGCTGAGATGGGACGCCAGAATGACGTCGTTCTCGAACTGCTGTCTTGGTTTTGCGCATTTGACAGCTGCTCCAGCTGGAGCTGGCTCGCCTCAGCCAAATAGCTCAGCTTAGCGCAGTTTCAGGCCGCGGCTTAGCCGCAATTTCCCAACGTTTTTTTTCCTTTATATTTCTAAGGTTTGAAAAAATCCTAATTGCTTATATTTTCTTTCGATTCTTGATTGACGAAAACAGTCCAAACACACTCTATAAAGAAGAATTGTGTACTTTTGGCATCCAATAAGTTTTTAATCTTTTTGAGTAATCATTATTACTATCCTAGTAGTGTATTATATTTGTTTATTTACTCAAGTTCGAAAATGTGTCAAATGCACTCTCGTTTGTTTCCTTGAATGCTGAAAACAGTCTAAATATGCTCCATAAGAAAAAACTGTGTACTTTTAACACCCAATAAGCTCTTGATCTTTTGAGTACTTATTCTTATAGTCTTGTAGCGTATTATATGTATTTGGACTGTTTTCGACATTTATGTGATCAAACGAGGCGTTTGACACCCCTTAGAATTTATGCCAATAAACACATATAATACGCTACTAGGATCATAAGAATGGATACTCAAAATATCAAAAGCTTATTGGGTGTCAAAAAATACACAGTGTTTCTCTTTGGAGTGTATTTGGACTGTTTTCGGCACTCATGAGAACAAACGAGCGTAAACCCTAATTGCATCTATTTTCTTTTGATTCTTTGACTCAAAAATTCCACATAGCGATTTTATAAATTGCATTATGCATGAACATACGCGCGCGCGCGCACACACACACACACACATATATATGTATATAGGAGGTAAATATAAGTGTAGGGGGTTCATGCATCATGGGGAATGTTTTCATGCATCATGGTCGTTGAAAATATCTAACAGAGAACCTGATTGGTAGAAAACAAATTAAGCCTTTGAATTTGTAGATGATTCGTCTCGGAAAGCCGGAATTTCATTTCCAATGCGTTGTATCATGTTCAACACATAAAAGTTAAATTGAATCAATAACATGTAGATCAATTTAATAATATATCACAATAAAATAATAAGTTAATCATAGAAAGAATGATTAAAACATATCACTCCCCTGGAAGAGTAGGGCTAGTTGATTGAAGAGTTATAGAGAGATTGATAGGGATGGTGCGGCAATGTGTAGAGAAAATTGGGTGAATTCTAAGGGGTATTATCTCCCCCATTGTTAGAACTGGAAATTTCTTACACAACACGTTAACACGGCACGTAAACGACAAGAAAATAATAGGTTTTGAGTCAACACGATAATTAGTCGTGTTGTCATCGGGTCACACGATAAGAACCCGTTAACAATGGGTCCTTAACATGTAAACACGAAGGTGACATACTGACACGTGAGTAACTCGTTTTGACACGTTAAGAAAAAAATATTTGATGGTTTTAATTTTTTTAACTACGAAAAATACTTACTATAGAATACTATAGTCTTAGTGTATATGTATATATTGTATATTAAATATGTATTATAGTATTACTATTCTATATAAATTTAAAAATTTTGAGTTTTATTTATTTATTTATTTTTATAGTATACGATAGGCAAAGAGTGAGATTAAAAAAAAATTAGAAAACACATTAAAAATAAAAATATGAAGTAATTTAAAAATACTAAACACATTAAAAATAAAAATATTAAGTAATTGAAAATTACTAAACACAGGCACACTCAATACACCAATTGATTGGATCCTAGGCATGAAAAATGTTCTGCTCAAGGACATCCCGAGTTTCATTAGAGTTACTGATCTCAACGATATAATGTTTAATTACTCGGGATCCGAAGCATAGAACTGTTTGAACTCTTCTACAATCATCTTCAACACATTTGACGAATTCGAACGCGAAGTGTACACATTACTAGAAATTTTGACTTTATTGACAAAATTAGTCGTCGGCAAAAGTCAAAATTTGTCGGCAAAGATCATTTCCCGACGGAAAAATTTGTCGGCCATTTTGTCGTACAAAGCATGTCGCGTAAGAGTTTTTTTTGGCGAATTTTGATACTTCGTCAGCTAAGGTTGAACTTTCCTCAACAAACTTTTTTATGTAGGCATTTCTATTGTTCCCGACAAATATTTTCGTCAAGACAAGGCTTTTAAGCCGACAAAAAATATTGTCCAACCAACAAAATGTGTTCATCGCCGTGATTATTTCGTCGGCACAGTCTTCTCTCTCCCGAAAAAAAATGGTTTCGTCAGGAGACATTTAATTTATAACAAAAATAATAAATGCTTTAATGCTCATATATATATATATATGTATATATTATATGCATATCAAAATACAGTACTCAATTGTTACGAACTAATACTTTATTGATTGATAAATTTCGAATGTACATCTAGACGCTAAATGTGAAAATATACAAATCCTGTACAAATGGAAAAGAATGTCCAAGCAATCTAGAAACATAGGAACAATAAGAATTGCATCGAAAAGGGACAACCCTTCATTCAACCGAGCCATCTACACAAGTAGAAGTAGAAAGTATTAATATATAAAAACTAAATAAAGCACCATAGCATGCAGTTGCAGCAATTTACACAGTGTTAGAGGTAATATCGACAATGTTCCCCAACATTTACACCATCGTGAGAAATTTGGTGTGAATTGTAGTATATTGGATAATTTACAGAATAGTACAAAGGTTCTTATAAGGAGGACTCATTAATGAGAATACAATGTCAAATATCCTAGAAATATGCTATTAACCAAATATAGTCCCTAAACTATAGCTATGCAATCTTTGATAGCAATAATCACAATATCACCTACAATGAATAGCATCAAACCAAATAAGAAAGCATCTCGACACGCCCTCTCAAGTTGGGGAATGGATATCGCACACTCCCAACTTGTCAAGTAGTTTGTGAAAAGTAACCTTTCCCAAGGGCTTTGTAAACAAGTATGCCAATTGTGAACTTGTCTGCGTATAAGCAACGGAAACCAATCCAATATTAAGATGTTGCCATACAAGATGACAATCCAACTCTATGTTCTTTGTTCGTTTGTGAAAAATAGGATTCTTGGCGATGTGTTATGCTGATTGGTTGTCATAATATAATTTAGCTGATTCTGGATGCTCAACCCCTAAATCTTTGAGGACATATCAAAGCCATTTGAGTTCACAACAAGTATCTGCCATGGCCTGATATTCTACTTCGGCAGACGAACGCGCCACAGTGTTCTGCTTCTTTGCTTTCCATGAAATTAATGAGTTTCCAAGGAATGTACAATAACCTGTTACTGAGCGTCTAGTGGTGGGACAAGTAACCCAATCTACGTCGCATAAGGCTTTGAGTTGGAGGCTGTTCTGAGAAGGAAAAGACAAACCTTGTCCTGAGGATGATTTGATATATCGTAGAACACGCAAAGCTGCTTCTAGGTGTGGCTGGTGTGGTTGTTATATGAATTAGCTTAGTATGTGCACATCGAATGTGATGTCGGGCCGTGTGACCGTAAGATAGATGAGTTCACCCACCAGTCGACGGTATCTAGTGGGATCTTGTATAAGTTTTCCATCATCTGGTCTGAGTCTCAATGTTTGCTCCATGGGAAGAAGTGCAGGTCGAGCTCCTAATAATCTAGCTTCGTCACCCTCAAGAGTATATGATGTGACAATTATGTTGACACACAAATTAAAACCCTATGATTGTAGTATATGTAAGTAGGGATCGTTCTAGCCGGGGATTAGAAGGGATGCTAATCAATACAAATAAGACTAAAAAAACACTAAATTAGACTCTATAGACTCAAAACTAACTTAAAACACTCAAAACAGCAATAAACAATAAAAAAGACTCAATTCTAGACCTAACAAGTGATTTGGACGAAAATAAAACTTAAAAGACTCAAACAACTAAAAGAAAACAGGTTTTGACTCTAAAAACAAGACTTAAGAACAAGGGATTTGTTTTTGACGAAACTGAAATTTAAAACAGAAACTTTGAAAACAAACTTAAGAAAAATGATTTTGGATGAAAATAGAATGGTGAAAGGCTAGTTAGAGGGTTCCTTCTCCACACATGAAACATATTGATGCGAAATATATAAGCACACAAATAAAACCCTCTTTTTATCAAATGTAGTAAAGTATGTAAGTAGGGATCGTTCTAGGCCGGGGATTAGGAGGGATTGCTAAATCACTTGGAAACTGACTTGAAAATGTAAAAACAAAGTTTAAAACACTAAACTAGACTTAAAGAATGCAAAACTATACTTTAAAATACTAAGATAAACAAAAAAATTCAAAACAGCAACCAAAGACTCAAAACTGCCTTAAAAACACTTTCTGGGCAGTTTTGGGACTCTAACACAAACTTGGACGAATTTTGGTTTCTAATGAACTAAAACACTTAAAAACGTAATCTAAGACAAGTTCTAATTAATATGACTCAAAGAAATAAGATGGGGTTGATTTTGGACGAAAATAATTAAATTAAGACATGAACAAAGTAAACAGATTCTTAGGCAAATTTGGGTGAATCAAAACACTTAAAAACACAAACTAAAGTGATTACTAACTAATCTAACACTTTGAAATAAATAGGAGATTGGTTCTTGACGAATTTGAAAACAAAACAAACTTTGTAAAACAAAACAGATTGTAAATGAATTTGAATGAAACTTATGGATGGAAGGCTAGCTAGGAGGTTCTTCTCCACACATGTCACACTTGCATACAAAACGATTTCCAGTTGCTTTTCGATAAACTATGAATACTCAACGCCCTAAATTAACCGTGAATTGCACTAATTAACCCTCAGTTTTTCCACAAGTTATTGGGTTGGATGATTGCATACGACAACCCAAAACATTCCCTACAAGTTCCCTACATGAATTGCATAATAGAGATACAAGCAAGAATCATTAAGTTCTATGAAAAACATAAGCATTGACGAGGCACTCGTTACTATGATTTGCATGAAACTTATGCCAAGAATTTACTTAACGTGATTGTGACTAGCAACCTTCACTACTTGTGAATATAAGTTCATAACGATTAGGTGAAACTCCCTTATATTCTAGCGTCAAATTCATGCATGAAAATTAAGCGTGCACTCTCAACCAACATACACAAATCAGTTTTTATACGAACGGATAAGTAAATTGAATTCACAACTTATGAATCACAACTGGATGTAATCAAATCATATAGCAAGCATAAACATGGTTTCGAATCCCCCCCTAGATAAGGGGGGTTTAGTTACTCATAATTGCAACAAAATCAGAAAATAACAAAGTAGACATTGAAAGCAAGAACAAAGTACACTTAAAACGCTCCAAAGTTTCAAGCTTGAAACGCCAAGGACCTTCGTTTTCTCCACCTTGTTGCAGCACAAGTATCTAAGGATGTGTATGGATATAGGGAAAGGTTATGAATGTATTTAGGTTGGATGAGAGCCACGGCAAGGGAATGGAATTGTAAGTGTTTGTGGGATGTGGGAATATATGGATGAATGTAAGGTCTTTTGATGGAACCCCCTAGTTATGGTGAAGGGTGGATGTATTTATAGGCTAGGGAGAGGAGTGTATGGAGTTGTAATGAGTGGATGTAATGGGTGTAGTGGGTGTAGTGTGTGGTAATGAGTGGATGTAATGGGTGTAGTGAGTGGATGTTGTGGTAATGAGTGGATGTAATGGGTGTAGTGGGTGAGTGTTGGGTGGTTGAAATGAGTGGATGTGTTGGGTGAAATGAGTGTGCTAAAATGGTTATTTATAGGAAGAGGATGATGCACAAACTTCAAATTTCGTCCATTCCTTTTGGTCCAAGCATATGCTATCCATTCCATGCCCAAAAATGCTCCAAAATGCACTTCTTTGCCACATTAACCCTTTGGACCTACAAACACACGAAAATAGCTTAAAATACTAAAATAACTACGAACTAACAACATAAATGCCAAGAAACAAGCTAACTAAGTCGCATAAATATGCTCCTATCAAATTCCCCCACACTTAGCTTTTGCTAGTCCTCGAGCAAAACAAAAGAAACAAAACGAAACAAAACAAACAAAACAAACAAAACACAACCTAACCTTCCAACATTTGTGTCAGGATTTTCAATGAAACATGACATGCCAAAGATCACCACTTACATAGATTTAAGCATTCCTTACCCTCGAGCATACTTAATCATAGTCACCATTCACTAGCTCACATTTAATCAATTAAAACAACATTTTGAATATAGTAACATGCCTTGGAGAATTTCCTCAATTCCTTACTAGATACACTCTTATTTTCACACAAGAATTTCTGACTACACTACCTATACTAGGTATATGTGAGAAGATTGATGTAAACATGAAAACTAGTACTCACATATGTTTTTCAACAAAGAAGCAATTTCTGGAATTATTAATTCATGTATATATATGATCTCATGAATGGAATGCTACTACTTAGATGCGAGAACCAGTGACACCATATGCTCATATCAATTTCAAACTCCACAAATTGAAACACACAACACTCAAGATTGAAGTCAAGGGTTGAAACAGGGCTTGGGGGTAATGGCTAATAAAGAAAGGATAGGAATAACAAACGTTCTTAAAGCGATAGCAAGCAAAGCAATGAAATAGACACTTGGAATTCACTTTAGAATGCAGAATCAACTTTTAAATACAAAGGGAAGATTCATGCAACACTTAGGGCCGAATTCAATGTTTTGGACCCTTTTTTAACAAACTTTTTTTTTTCTTTTCACTCTTTTATTTTTTTTTCTTTTCTACCCGTGCCTTATTAAGGACTTTGGCATACACACACACACACAACAATCACTTCCCCCACACTTTCTTTCTGCAATACATTGATAAAAAAGGAGTTCATTTTAAGTCATGCTTTACTATGCTTCAAGAACAAGGGTATGGATGGTCCTAAAACTAGGCTAGGTAAGGATAGTGTGGTTTAACAAAGAACATAGGCTTAACAAGGCTCAACGAGGTTAAACTTAAAAACATAATGAAATGGGATAGGCTTTTTGGCTTTTGGCTCACTAAACAACTTCATCTTGAATATGTGTTATGCAAATCAATAACATGCTTTGAATGAAATAGGCATGAGTTCTAGCATTTGGAACTAAATGATGAAACGCCTTCTAAGTAGCAACCAAGCAAAGAATAATGAGATCATGCAACGACTTTAGAAAACAACAATGCACAGATTATTAACTCTCCAAAAAAACGTTTTAGGCTCAAGTCTCACAAGGTTGTAGCGTTACTTTGAGTTCCTTCCTTCAAGCATGTTACAAAAACTGATTTTTCCTTTATGATTGCATGTGAATTCATAAATTATAACCACAACCAAGCATACACCAAAGAGTAAATCAAATTTTCATCCATGTTTATAACTCTCTTTAACAGTCATGTAATTAAAAACCAAATCCTCATCATTGTGTTGGAAGGTACCCTAAGACACAAATAAACACACAAAAACAACTCTTTTTGGGTTTTTCAAAACTATTTTTCAAATTTTTATCAAATTTTCGGATTTTTATGTCAAAACACACTAAAACACTCCAAAATAGCTTCAAAATACTTAAAAACAGCAAGGAACAACACTAGAAGTAATGGGTGATAAACTCCCACGAATTTCATGCAAAACAACTTGGTTAATCCCCCACACTTAAATCAAACATTGTCCTCAATGTTTCAGGCATAAACTCACACAAAAACAAGCAAACAAACAAACAACGAATTAAACATGACAAGTATGGCAAAGTAAAAACCAGACAGAGTAGAGTTTAAGAACGCAAATCTGGTTATGGAGAGATGATCTTGTTGACTTTCCACAGCTTTGATCTCGAACTGGGCTAGGGAACTTCTTAGCAAGGAAAATGAGACTTGATTGGTGGTGGTGATTTGATGGCCTTGTACGACGAGGCTTTGCTCTTTGGCGACTGATGCGTCCATATATTGTTGAAGCTTCTCGAGCTCTTGGTTTCAACTCGGACTCCTTCTGCCGAGTTGATTGAGTCTGCAGGCTGCATTCTTCTCTGCTTGTTTCGTCTGCACGGCAGGTAGGCACGAGGTAAAGGTGGTGGTCTGTTTCTTTGTTCAATCTGTCCAAGTGCCGACCGATTGCTTTCTTTCTCCTTGTCCCACAGGCAAGAGCAAGGGTAAAGGAAAAACATGCCATGAGATAACTTTGCCTTTGACTCTGATGATATGAGATATTTTTGCTTTTGAAGAAGTATCTTTCCACAGGTTTATTCTTGAACTGGGCTGGGGAACTTCTTAGCAAGGAAAATGAGACTTGATCTTGATGATGAATTAGCACGTTGTCTCAACATGCTTCAAGGTATCATTTTCACTTGCCTTATCTGTTCTCCAGGCAGATGTGGCATCTTCTTCGGAAGTACATCAACAGTTGAAGATGAGCACTCGAGAGCAATGCTAGGTAAGTAATCAGGAAGGAGTTCCAGGCAGTCGGTTCTTAGATCGGAAGATTGACACCAAGTGCTGGCTGATTGCTCGCTTTCTCCTTGTCACAAAGACAAGGAAAATGACAGGGAGAAAGCATGATATGAGATACTCTTGCTTTCAACCTTCATGATATGAAATACTTTTGCTCTTGATGACTTGTTTGCAGAGGTACCCCAAGGGATGAGAAACACATAGTAACTCGAGAGGCTTCGCTGGGAATGCATTTTCGGAGATGAAGAAGGATTATGTATGTCTGCCTTGCTATGGAGGGTGAAGGACGACATTTATAGGAATTAATAACCGGTACTAATCTTTCACTCTTGTCGGCACCTGTTGGATGATTGAACAGTAAACTTCACGTGCTTTCTACTTCACCAGAAATCTTCGACAGATTGTTCGTAATTTCTGCAAGGTTGAGTGTGCATGTGACAGATGCTGACGAGGCTGAAAAAGACTGGCGCCTCTTCGATATCTGGAATCCGCGCGTCGACAAACTGCCCGTGATTTCCTCAAAGCTGAGGTGCTGACGAGGCTGAAAAAGACTGGCGCCTCTTCGATATCTGGAATCCGCGCGTCGACAAACTGCCCGTGATTTCCTCATGCTGACGCTGCATGTGACAGATGTTGACATGTCTGGAAAAGCAGATGGTTCGAATCGGCGCTTCGAAAAACTGCCCGTGATTTCCTCAAGCTGAGGTGCTGACGAGGCTGAAAAAGACTGGCGCCTCTTCGATATCTGGGATCCGCGCGTCGACAAACTGCCCGTGATTTCCTCAAGCTGACGCTGCATGTGACAGATGTTGACACGTCTGGAAAAGCAGATGGTTGGAATCGGCGCTTCGACAAACTGCCCGTGACTGGCGCCTCTTCGGTATCTGGAATCGGCGCTTGGTTTCTGAGCAGCCCATCTTTTAAGAAAGCAGACGTCTCTTCGATCTCTGAACTCGCCTCTTCAATTTCTGAAGCTCCGTCGAGTGCTGATTTTTAAAGAGAGGCACGCATCACATTCCAAAGCACACTTGAATTTTCCGCCTGTAAAAGCTCCCTACCTGCACTTCTAAGAACTTGATTTGTCCGACCTCTTCTTTTTCTTCACACCTTCAAAAATGTCTTGCCCTTCTGACCGTCGCCTTAACTTGAATGTCGGGGAAGATATTGACATATCTTCTCCAACCAACATTTGGCAGCCGTCCTTCGTATCCCCAAATGGTCCTCTTACAGTTGGGGATTCCATGATGATGAATGATACAACCGCCTCGGTGGTGGCCAGAAATCTTCTCACTCCTAGAGACACTAGGATACTTTCCAGGCGGTCCGACGAACTGGCTGTTCAGGACTCTCTGGCCTACAGCGTCCGATGTGCAGGCTCAGTATCAAACATGGGCCAGCGTCTTCTTGCTCGAACTCGTCAGGTTGAGTCGTTGATGGCTGAAGTGGCTAGTCTTCGGCAAGAGGTCAGAGTGCTTAGGCATGAGAATAAGGAGTTGCACATGCTCGCAACTAATTACTCATCAAGCATGAAGAGGAAGCTTGATCAACTGCAGGAGTCCGAAGTGCGGATTCAGACTGATCATCAGAGGTTTGTGGCGTTACTCCAGAGGCAACTTCTGCCTTCATCCTCTGGCGCTTCACCAAGTGTTGAGGCTCCGGATAATCAATCTCTGGTGCTTCGTCTTTCTGGAGCTCCGTCGAATGTTGAGGCACCTCCTGATCACTGAAGACTCATTCTTGTTTGTATGCACATCTTTTAATTTTTCTACCAAATGTTCATTCTCTACTAAAGTCAATGTAAAAGCACTTTGTTTACCTATCAATGTTTCAAACAAAAATCCACACAAAAAACAATCAGACAAGCAACAAATAAAAATGACAAATAAGGCAAAATAAACGTAGTAAAATGGAAGGTTTTTAGAAACGCAAAACTGATTGTGAAGCGATTCAAAGATCTTCCTTATTTGAATACATGGGCTGCCTCCCAAGTAGCGCTTTCTTTAACGTCTTGCAGCCGGACGATGCTCCATTGAAGGTTTATGGAACCCCACGGCATGGAGGGGTTTTTCCACAACTTGTCCTACGAAAGACTTCATTCTTTGGGTCCTTGAATGGGATGGGATAATAATCCTTTCTTATCGTCATGTTTTGCTTCTCTAAATCAACACGAACTCTCCCACCCCGTTGACTTCGATTAGGTACCTGCACCATACAAGGTAACAACCTATTAGTTGAAATGGGAATCGAAATTGGAATATGTGGCTTACCTATGTGCGGCAAAGGAGTGGCAGCACAATGAATAGATGCACAAGGGGTGCACTCGGCCAGATTTGGTGATTTCAAGGTTGGGGCCGTGCACTCTTTGTTGTTCACTCCAATTCCCTCCTCGATGGTGGTTCGGGGTACATTCTTCTTGATTAGTGTTGAACATTCCTGCCCTATATTTTCAATTATATTAATGGCACAACAAGAACGAACATCATTAGTATTCTCAACCGATTCAGAAATCTTAAAGTTAATCATATCACCACCAAAGGCCATAGTTACTGCTCCCTTGGCCACGTCAATCTTGGTTTGAGCCGTTTTCATGAATGGTCGTCCAAGTAAGAGCGGTGATGGTGAAGAGTGCCCTGAATCCTCCATATCAAGCACATAGAAATCTGCAGGAAAAATTAAGTGGTCTACCTGCACCAAAACATCTTCCAACACTCATTTCGGATATGCATTAGATCGATCGGCTAATTGAATAATAACACCATCATTTTTAAGCTCTCCTAGATTCATAGATGCATAAACAGAATATGGCATGACATTAATGGATGCACCTAAATCTAGCATAGCATGATCAAACCTCGCATTGCCAATAACACAAGGGATAGTGAAACTACCTGGATCTTTGCATTTAGGTGGTAGCTTTCTTTGCAATATTGCAGATACATTCTCACTTACGTGTACCACCTCTTTCTCCCGAATCCGTTTCCTTGTTGTACAAAGCTTCTTCAAGAACTTAGCATACTTCGGGATTTGCTTTATAGCATCAAGGAGTGCGATATTGACATGCACCTTCCTAAACGTCTCGAGGACATCTTTCTCCTCTTCTTCGTTCTTGGCTTCCAAAAAATCTGCTAGGAAACGGAACATTCGGAGGAATGACATTAGAATTAACTTGAATTGGACCTTCCTTACCTATGGTGGCCGAATTGGAATGCTTGGGTGGTTGCGGCAAGGATTGCTCCTCATCTTCTATTTGCAACTTCTCGTCTTCCTTAGGGGCAGATTTCGATGGTTGTGGCTCAGTTCCTACTTCTTTCCCGCTCCTTAGCGTGATGGCCTTGGCAGTTTCGAATCCTCCCCTCGGATAGACAACGGTTGAACTTGGCAACTTGCCTTGCTCTCGAAATTGGCCCATGAACTCCGCAATCTGCCCTACTTGCTTCTCCAATTCATCCATCCTTTTGTCTCTATTTTGCATACCTTGCGCCATAGAAGTTAGTAACTGAAAAATCTGATCATTATCAATGGACGAACCTGAATGGGTTTGGGTAGGTTGTGCTTGAGGTTGTGTGGGTGCCAACGGCTTTTGATAGAAACCCAGGGGTTGTTGCCTAAATGTGCTTTGTTGTTGGCCTTGTTGGGGTTCTCGCCATTTGAAATTTGGATGATCACGCTAACCGGGATTGTAAGTATTAGAAAATGGGCCATTCCTCGGTTGGTATTGGTTGCCAAATCCCACGGCATTGAGGGTCTCCCAACCTCCATTCTCTATCAATTGTGGGCACTTGTTCGTAAGGTGTCCTTGCATGGAGCATACGCCACAAGCTGCCATGTTTTGCACTTTTGGACCTTCCACCACCTGAGAAAGCAAAGTAGTAAGGTTAGCCATTTGATTTTGAAGTTCGGTTATGGCACTTACCTCATTCACTTGGTGTTGCCATGGGTTGCTCCTTTGCCCAACACCTTCGTATTGTTGAGCGTTCAACGCTCGATTGGCTATCAATGTCTTTGCAGCCGTGGGGGTCTTGTCCACCAAGGCTCCTCCCGCCGAGGCATCTAGCATTTGACGTTCGATTGGTAGTAGCCCCTCGTAGAAGTATTGTAAAAGAAGTTCCTCCTTCATCTGATGCTGTGGACATGAAGCAACAAGAGATTTAAAACGTTCATGGTACGTAGGAAAAGATTCACCTTCATCTTGTTGAATTCCACTTATCCTTTTTCGTAGGAGGATGACTCGAGAAGTTGGGAAAAACTTCTCCAAGAAAGCCCTTTTCATGCTCTCCCAAGATGTGACCGTTCCGGGAGCTAATTCATACAACCAATCTTTCGCCTTTTCCATGAGAGAAAAGGGAAAAGCCTTCATCTTCAATATGCTCCCGTCAACATTGATTGGAGTCATGCTTGAACACACCACCTCGAACTCTTTCAAGTGCTTGTTAGGATCCTCCATGGACAACCCATGGTACTTCGGAATGTGGTGTAGCAAACTTGACTTCAATTCGAACTCATCCGTCTTCCCTAGGGCAGCCATGGGGTATTGGATGCATAAGGGTGCGGCATTGTCTAATCCCGAAGCCAAAAGCTCCTTGATTGTACGATTGTCTTGTGCCATGGCTACCTCTACTTCACCCACTCTTGCCGTGGGTTCCTCTTCTTCAAACTCAACTTCGGCTTCTGAATTTGAACTTGATTCACTAGGCTCTGGATTCTTCTTTTTTCGTCTCAATTCTCGCTCGAAATCGTCGTCAAAGTCCAAGATGTGTTCACGAACCGGATGAGAACTCCGAGTTATAAACTAGTACCTAAAAACAAGAAAACAAAACAAACTCAGAATCTGGGACGAATTAAAACAAACTAAAATAAAACAATCCAAAGGATTAGCAAAGTTGCTAATCCCCGGCAACGGCGCCAAAATTTGATGTGACAATTATGTTGACACACAAATTAAAACCCTATGATTGTAGTATATGTAAGTAGGCATCGTTCTAGCCGGGGATTAGAAGGGATGCTAATCAATACAAATAAGACTAAAAAAACACTAAATTAGACTCTATAGACTCAAAACTAACTTAAAACACTCAAAACAACAATAAACAATAAAAAAGACTCAATTCTAGACCTAACAAGTGATTTGGACGAAAATAAAACTTAAAAGACTCAAACAACTAAAAGAAAATAGATTTTGACTCTAAAAACAAGACTTAAGAACACGGGATTTGTTTTTGACGAAATTGAAATTTAAAACAGAAACTTTGAAAACAAACTTAAGAAAAACGATTTGGATGAAAATAGAATGGTGAAAGGCTAGTTAGAGGGTTCCTTCTCGACACATGAAACATATTGATGCGAAATATATAAGCACACAAATAAAACCCTCTTTTTATCAAATGTAGTAAAGTATGTAAGTAGGGATCGTTCTAGGCCGGGGATTAGGAGGGATTGCTAAATCACTTGGAAACTGACTTGAAAATGTAAAAACAAAGTTTAAAACACTAAACTAGACTCAAAGAATGCAAAACTATACTTTAAAATACTAAGATAAACAAAAAAATTCAAAACAGCAACCAAAGACTCAAAACTGCCTTAAAAACACTTTCTGGGCAGTTTTGGGACTCTAACACAAACTTGGACGAATTTTGGTTTCTAATGAACTAAAACACTTAAAAACGTAATCTAAGACAAGTTCTAATTAATATGACTCAAAGAAATAAGATGGGGTTGATTTTGGACGAAAATAATTAAATTAAGACATGAACAAAGTAAACAGATTCTTAGGCAAATTTGGGTGAATCAAAACACTTAAAAACACAAACTAAAGTGATTACTAACTAATCTAACACTTTGAAATAAATAGGAGATTGGTTCTTGACGAATTTGAAAACAAAACAAACTTTGTAAAACAAAACAGATTGTAAATGAATTTGAATGAAACTTATGGATGGAAGGCTAGCTAGGAGGTTCTTCTCCACACATGTCACACTTGCATACAAAACGATTTCCAGTTGCTTTTCGATAAACTATGAATACTCAACGCCCCAAATTAACCGTGAATTGCACTAATTAACCCTCAGTTTTTCCACAAGTTATTGGGTTGGATGATTGCATACGACAACCCAAAACATTCCCTACAAGTTCCCTACATGAATTGCATAATAGAGATACAAGCAAGAATCATTAAGTTCTATGAAAAACATAAGCATTGACGAGGCACTCGTTACTATGATTTGCATGAAACTTATGCCAAGAATTTACTTAACGTGATTGTGACTAGCAACCTTCACTACTTGTGAATATAAGTTCATAACGATTAGGTGAAACTCCCTTATATTCTAGCGTCAAATTCATGCATGAAAATTAAGCGTGCACTCTCAACCAACATACACAAATCAGTTTTTATACGAACGGATAAGTAAATTGAATTCACAACTTATGAATCACAACTGGATGTAATCAAATCATATAGCAAGCATAAACATGGTTTCGAATCCCCCCTAGCTAAGGGGGGTTTAGTTACTCATAATTGCAACAAAATCAGAAAATAACAAAGTAGACATTGAAAGCAAGAACGAAGTACACCTAAAACGCTCCAAAGTTTCAAGCTTGAAACGCCAAGGATCTTCGTTTTCTCCACCTTGTTGCAGAACAAGTATCTAAGGATGTGTATGGATATAGGGAAAGGTTATGAATGTATTTAGGTTGGATGAGAGCCACGGCAAGGGAATGGAATTGTAAGTGTTTGTGGGATGTGGGAATATATGGATGAATGTAAGATCTTTTGATGGAACCCCCTAGTTATGGTGAAGGGTGGATGTATTTATAGGCTAGGGAGAGGAGTGTATGGAGTTGTAATGAGTGGATGTAATGGGTGTAGTGGGTGGATGTTGTGGTAATGAGTGGATGTAATGGGTGTAGTGGGTGAGTGTTGGGTGGTTGAAATGAGTGGATGTGTTGGGTGAAATGAGTGTGCTAAAATGGTTATTTATAGGAAGAGGATGATGCACAAACTTCAAATTTCGTCCATTCCTTTTGGTCCAAGCATATGCTATCCATTCCATGCCCAAAAATGCTCCAAAATGCTCCAAAATGCACTTCTTTGCCACATTAACCCTTTGGACCTACAAACACACGAAAATAGCTTAAAATACTAAAATAACTACGAACTAACAACATAAATGCCAAGAAACAAGCTAACTAAGTCGCATAAATATGCTCCTATCAGTATACTTTCGTTGACCTAGCAACTTTCATTCCCAAAAAGAATTTCAGAGGTCCCAAGTCCTTAATACGAAAGCGATGGTGAGAAAATCTTTTAGCACTTGGATAGCTTGTAGATCATCCCTTGTAATAACAATATCATTAACATATATCAAAATGGAAGTGAAAGATTTGTTTTGGGGCCTTGTGAATAAGGAGTAATCCGCCAAAGATTGTACAAAACCAGCTTCGCTGAGAGCAGTGGTCAATTTTGCAAACCAATTGCTAGATGCCTACTTCAAACCGTATAGTGACTTTTGAAGCCGACATACCATGTTTGCCTCCTGTCGGCTAAATCCGGGAAGAAGTGTCATATAAACCTCCTCGTCCAAGTCATCGTGAAGAAAGGCGTTTTGAACGTCAAGTTGGTGTAGGGGCCAATTACGGGTAGCTGCAATAGCAAGTAAACATCTGAAAGTAACAAGTTTGGCAGTAGGAGAGAAGGTCTCCATATAATCGAGTCATTCCTTTTAAGTGTAGCCTTTAGCCATAAGACGAGCCTTATACAGTTCAACCGTGCCATGAGAATTGTATTTGACTTTGTACACCCATTTGCATCCAATGGGTTCTTTCCTGCAAGTAAAGAGGTAAGTTTATAGGTTATATTTTGCTCAAGGGCCTGAATTTCTTTAGCTATGGCTGCACACCAAAAAGGGTCAGTGGAAGCCTGAGCATAGGTAGTGGGCTCAATAATTTTAGAAATGGTGGCAACAAATGACCAGTGAGAAGAAGATAAATTATGATAAAAAATACAATGAGAAGGAGGATATCTAGTACCCTTACTCGGTGTGAAAGAAGAAGACGATTCCTCTGGAGCAGAAGACACTGCAGCATTGCAATGGTAGTCTTGAAGGAGGACAAAGGGTTTTGGAATGCGACTGGATCTTTTGAGTGGAAGAGAAGAAGGGAGTGAGGTAGTGGAGGGTGGCGTAGGAAGGGAGATAGCAATGTCATTGTTAGGATAGAAATTTGGAGTAGTGAGGGTTGGGTTTGGGTTTTTAGTGGTGAAGAAATTTGTTGTTGGTTAGGGCCCACAGTGGGTTTGTGTGGGCTTATAGGTGAAGCGATGGAATATGGGTCGGTGAAGTCTAGGCTAATAGATGGTGGAATTGGTGAGTTGATGGATTTTGGGGTGAATGAGTCTAATTGGTGAGGGTTAAAAAAGATAGGTGTGGTAGTGGAATTTGGAAAGGTGAACGGAAAAAGGTTTTCATGAAATACCACATCTCTGCTAGTAAATTTTTTTTGAGCTTCAATATCATATAGACGGTATTCTTTTTGCCCGAAAGGGTACCCAACAAAAACACATTTACGAGCTCTTTGATCAAATTTGGTGTTGGGTTGGAGATTGGTGGCATAACATAAGCAACCAAAAACGCGGAGATGGGGTATATGTGGGTGGTTGATTAAAAAGTAGTTCATATGGGGGTTTTCCATCAAGAATCGAAGTTGGCAAGAAGTTAATTAAGTAGGTTGCGGTGAGGACACACTCCCCCCAAAATTTAAGTGGAAGATTTGCATGGAAACGAAGGTCGCGAGCCATTTCAAGAAGATGACAGTGTTTTCTTTCAACAACCCCATTTTGTTGGGGTGTATAAGTGCAAGTGTGCTGGTAAAGAACCCCATGGTTTGCAAAGAAAGGTTGCATAGAGGCAAATCCCCCCCCCCATTGTCTACACGGATGGCTTTGATTTGCTTGTAAATTGCGCGGAGACAGAAGAAAAGAAATTTTTTAGTAGATGTTGTGCCTCCGATTTCAATCTCATCAAGTAGATCCATGTAGTGCATGAGTAATCATCAACAATTGTGAGAAAATATTTAGCACCAGAATGAAATGTAATTTTATGCGGACCCCATATGTCACGATGAATTAAATCGAAAAGTGCAATGCTCTTTATTGAACTAGAAGGAAAAGGCAATCTAGTTTGTTTTGCCACTGGACAAAAATCACAAACATGCGTAAAAAGATGAATATGAGAAAATTGCTTAGATAATAAATGGAGTTTGGCATCGGATGGGTGTCCCAATCGAAGGTGTCAAAGGTTGTGTTTGGTGGTGACATGGAAGGTTGAGGTAGAATGGAATTGGGAAGCAAGGTGGGTCGGATATCGAAATAGTAAAGGTTTCCGAGCCTTTTACCCAATCCAATCATCTTCTTCGTGTGCAAGTCATGTATCTAACAAAATGTCAAAACAAAAACAAACACAACAATTTAATGTTTTGGTAAGAAGAGGAACAGATAAAAGATTCACATTGAATGAAGGGGTAAAGCATCTTTGAGGCGTAAAATTTCAGTAAAGTGAATAGTGCCTAGTGACGTGATTTGTGCTTTTTCCCCTATGGGTAACGCTACTGGTGGAAGAGAAATATGTGAACTGGTGCTTAAATGATGTAGGGAGTGGGTGATGTGATACGTAGCACCACTATCTATAATCCAAGCATCCGATAATTTGGTGTGTGCGCTAAAGGGAGAATTCAAACCAAAGTTTGCTTTGAACGTTGAAGCTTCCTCTTTACCAACACTGTCCATGATTTTTTTACATTGTTCAAGAGTACTATGCGGCGTTATGGACTGTAGGTGATGAGTTTGATGGACTGAGCCTTGGACATTGTTGCTAGATGACTGTTGACGAGGACCACTTTTACGACTTTGGAATGAGCGGTTGGCACCCTCAAATCGTGACGACTCTTTTGTCATGCCATTTATGCCCTGGTGGGAAACCATTAAGCCAAAAACAAGTTTCAACAATGTGATTATTACCCTTACAATAAGTACAGTGTCGTGGTCCTTTAGACGTGGTGAAACAATTTTGTGAACTTTGTTTACCACTGCCATTCTTCTTGTTAGATATGGAAAACATAGCTATATTCTCATTGTTGATGGTTGAATTGGAAGCAATCTGACGTTGTCTTTCTTTCTGTAAAATAAGGCTATATGCCTTCCGGGTAGTGGGAAAGGGCGACATGAGTAGTATGTGCCCTTGAATCGTCGCATAGGACTCATGGAGCCCTATGAGAAACTGCATTAAATGTTGCTGCTTCTCTCTAGCCAAGATGGATTTCAGTGCACCATAAGAACTAGCCTCTAAAGCATTAAGGGAAGACAGCTCATCCTAATAGCCTTTTGATTTGGAGTAGTATGTAGATACATACATTTGATCTTGCATGAGTGTGGCAATCTCTCTCTCAATTTGAAAGATCCTAGGCGCATTGCTCTGTGCAAATCTTTCCTCCAAATCTGCCCAAATTTCAACTTCAACGTTTGTGAATAAGACGTTATCTGAGAGATCTCTCTCCAATGTGTTTACAATCCAAGATAAGACCATATCGTTGCAACGTTTCCACCGAACGAACTCGAAGGTTCTGCTGTTAGGGATGGTTGTTTGATCGAGCCATCAATAAAGCCCGTTTTGTTTTTGGCACTAAGAGCGATTCGCATTGAATGACTCCAATTTCTATAACTTTCAGTGGTTAATTTTGTCCTGACCAAGACCAGACCAGGATGGTCGGAGTGGTGAATGTAGAATTGATGATCGAGGTTGGAAGAATCCATATCTGAAGTTGGATTCTGGCCCCCCTTTATTTTGGTGTCTGTGCCGCTGCTCGGCACCGTGTCTTCTCTATCGTTGTCCATGTTGCTGCCAGCCATGATTGATCAATTCAATAGTGTTTTGATGAAGGCTCTGGATGGTCTCTAAGTACCATGAGAAATTTGGTGTGAATTGTAGTATATTGGATAATTTACAGAATAGTACAAAGGTCCTTATAAGGAGGACTCAATAATGAGAATACAATGTCAAATATCCTAAAAATCTACTATTAACCAAATATCGTCCCTAAATTATAGCTATGCAATCTTTGATAGAGATAATCACAATATTAATTACAATGAATAGCATCAAACCAAATAAGAAAGTATCTCGACAGATTGACCCCCTTAATTTGCTTGGGAGGCATTTCCCCAAAAGTAAGTCACTTAACTCAAGCTTATGGAGAGAAGACACTAAATATTTGGAATGCCTTGATAAAAAGAAACCCAATTCAGTTGTGTACATAAATTAGAGCAGCGTAACGATGATGACAGACCAGCATTTGATCGAGTTTACATGGGGGTTGGCAAATAGCAAGCACCCATTTTTATGGATAGTTAAGTCTGACGTGGTAAAGGGTGACTCACCAAATTTACCGAATAATTTTTTTTTAGAAGATTAAGGATAAGGGTTATATTGCAGGTTGGTGTGCACACGACCAAGTGTTAGCTTATCCATCTGTTGGAGTTTTCTTAACACACAGTGGTTGGAATGGAGGTTAGCTTATCCATCTGTAATTTGCTGGCCTTCCTTTGTGGAGCAACAAACGAATTGTCCGTACTCATGCACTGTGTGGGAGATTGGAATGGAGGTGAGCCCTGGTGTGAAGTGCCACGAAATTGAAGAACTTGTTATTGAAATGCTGGAAGGAGAATGAGGGATGAAGATGAGGGAAAAGGCAAAGGAATGGAGGAAAAAAGTTGTTTAAGGTACTGATGTTGAAGGATCATCGTACAATAATTTTGAGAGATTTTTTATGGAGGCACTCCAACTTGGTGAATCACTTGCTACAAGATGAGGAACACGTTTGGTCCCTTTTCATGAACTATCAAATATGCTTTTATTGATCGGGAATTATCTTATTTTCATATTTCGTGTTACCTTATAATGTTTATCTTTGGTAATTTGGATCTCAGTTTCTCTAGTTTTTGTAGCCCCTATAAATAAACAACTTCACATGTCGGAGCTCATCCTTCGTTTTCTATTATGTCTCTGATTTTCTATCTTCTTGCTTCATTTTGTTTCTTTCGCCTATCAATATGTGATGCATTCAGAAACCTCAAATGCATTGGCTTAGTTCCATTCATAAGTATTCATTTTCTTGGAAAATTTTGTGCCTAACCTGTGTGTAGACACCGTATTTTCATAAGCATGCAACCAAAAAGTCAAGTTGCTCTACATGGTGATAAATGGACGCAAAGCATTACCTCTTGTTGGTGTATAATTGTAATCAATGTGTGAAGAAGGACCCAGTATCCATATAATTGAAGTATATATGGAGCTCAAAGTGGGTGGCTCATCCAAATGTGTTTGTGTTGTGCGCTACCCAATGTGTCTTATTGAGGCGCACTTGATGAAGATAACAACAAATAGCACAAAGAAACATCCTAAGTGAGCAAGTGACTTGTAGGCGAGGGTTCCACTGCAAGCTATCTTCCATGGCGGTTGTGGCACAAAGTTAGTTAAAAGTATAGTTTTTAGGGTTTAAATTTCATTCTATTCTTCTCTTTCTAAGAGGCAATATATAAATTATACATTTTCTGATACAAGTAACATTAAAGGAACCCTAACTAAATTAGGAAACACAATTATATTCCTGATCACAAACAATCTCCTAACCAACTTGTCTAGTGAGTCCCGAAATCTCCCATCAGATACTGCCTATGTTAGAATACCTGCCAACTGTTCATTTGTCTTCACAAACGGAATATCAACAAACCGAACGTCAAGCTTCTCCTTATGAAGTGTTTATCTACCTCAACATGTTTGGTCTGATCATGCTGCACTGGATTGTTAGCTTGCTTGGTTATCACAATACAACAACATAGACCCCTTAGGCTTAAAACCTATCTCAGTAAGAAGTATCTGAAGCCACATAAGTTCACAAATACCATGTGTCATTTCCATGTATTTGGCCTCTACAAACAACCTTGCCACCATATTCTGTTTTTTACTTCTCCAAGTTACTCTATTACCAGCCACGAAAGTAAAATAACTTGATGTAGACCGCCTATAAGTAATGTTTCCAGCCCAATCTTCATCAGTATATCCCATCACCTCCATATATCCATGCTTTCTGTACATTGGCCTTTTCTTGAAGCTCTCTTTAAATAGCTTATAATCCGATATACGACTGCCATATGATCTTCACTCGATATGTGCATAAACTGGCTCACCACACTTACATTGTGACACGTAGATTCCTTCTTGGGACCTAGCAACCTCGATACCTATAAAGTTCTTAAATCCCCCTAGATCTTTCATCTCAAACGCGGAGGCCAAGTACCCATGTAGTCATTCAATTTCCTTTTTATCATCACCAATGACAACCTTCTCATCCACATATATAATGAGCAAGTTAATTTACCATCCATACATTTCATCAATAAAGCATGATATGAGTTTCCCTATAGATATTCATACTTTTTCATAGCCTGAGTGAATCTCCCAAACCATGCTTTTGGCGACTGCTTGAGACCATGCAATGCGTTTTGAAGTCTGCATATTTCCCATTAAAGTCTACGATGCCATACCCTGGTGGAAAATCCATGTAGACCTCTTCCTCTAAACCCTACACAGGAGAATGCCCACATGGGCAGACATCAGCAAGTGGCCCACCGGGTGTTGTCCCATCATTATACTCAACAACATTTTGTGGTCCATCAGCAGTGATAGGTACATGGGCCAGCCCATTTGGGTCACCATCCTCTGAATGCAGCTTGTGATCAGTTTACACACCTGGCCCATTTGGACCTTCATTATACTCCAGATGCAGCCCATGTTCATTATTGGGGCAGTCAATACCTAAACCAACAAGTATATCGAACTAGCCATAATCTTCACTCATGGTTGTTTCCCCCTGAAGAGTATGGCTTGAAAGAAAAAATAGTTCATCTTGGGAGAAGGTAACATCCATAGTGATGTTGATATGTTGGGTAGGTGGATGATAACATCGGTAACCTTTTTGTTGGGGACTAAATCTATTGAAAACACATTGTATTGCACATGGATCAAACTTGCTTCTTTGGTTCTTATGAAGATGAACTTAGGCAACACACCCAAAAACATGTGGTTCAAGATGAAGAGTGGAGGAAAGCAAGGTTCTAAAAGACACTAAGTGCTAGTCGGGCGGTCGGTTGGGGAGTAGCGCCTAGGAAGCTATGTGGAGGCCTAGGCGGTCTAGGCGGAATTAATTAATAAATCATATAAATTTACTAAATTTACTATATAACATATAAAAAAACATTGAATAATACATTATTTTTTTTTAAATAAAGAATACATATGCATGTATATATGTAAAATTTTAGACTTTCTAAATTAGTTTTGTATCATTTTAGAAAAGCCCATATTGATGGGCCTTTATTCTCATTAATAAAAGTGAAAAAGGTCGGCATTTTAGGAAAGCCCATATTGATGGGCCTTTATTCTCATTAATAAAAGTGAAAAGGTCGGCTTTTTCATTGTTGTTTTAATATATTCTAACTTCCACCGAATCACTTGCTTAAAAGAAAAACCTAATAGCTAAACTGCTAAAACCTAAAGTAACCAACTTCTTTAAAGTCAAAATCCTAACAAAAGCCTCTACACCCATCTTTGCAATTGCAGACTTATCGTCTACAACTTGTCGCCATCACCCCTCTTTGCAAGACTGCAATTGCAAGTTTCTCATTACAAAGCTCTCTCTCTCTCTCTCTCTCTCTCTCTCTCTCTCTCATAGACCATGTTGAGGCTTCTTTCAAGCAAACCGAGAGGGCAACGGCGAGGCTCGGGGAAACAAAGGGGTTGTGAGTCACGATAGTACGTTTTTTTTCTAGACCACCCATCATCCGTTGAAATCACCTAGCCCACTTAGGTGGCTGCCTTATGCTGCCTTACGCCTCCTAATATCTTTGCTGATTTCATAAGCGATTTCAGGTTAATCGTGACGGAGCACTGCCGCCTAATGCTTAGGAGCCACCTAGACCATTTTTTAGAACAGTGGAGGAGAGTGAGACATAGTTAGCAAGTACGGCCAACAGAGTCCTAAAAGAACGTAGGTCATTGCATCAGCCCAGTATGTCTTGGGTGCACGAGCACCAATGAGAAAGGCACAGGTAATCTCCAATATGTGTCGATTTTTTCGCTCGATGACTTTATTTTGATGTGGGGTCTAAGGGCAAGTAGTCTTACAGAGAATACCCTTTGCCATGAAAAACTTAGAGAGATCCTGATTAAGATAATCGACACCATTGTCAGACATGCGTACAATAACTGGAGTGAATATTGAGTATAGATCATGTGATAAAATATTTTGAAGACTCCCTCACATCACTTTTATTTTTCATGAGATACAACCACATCATTCTATTGCAGTCATCAACAAATGTTACAAACCATCACATCATTTTATTGCAGTCATCAACAAATGTTACAAACTAACACACTCCATGTCGAGTAGTAACCAAAGATGGACCCTACACATCATAATGAATTAGCTCAAAATAAATTGTTCATTTAGTAAAGCTCGAAGAATACGAAGCTCGATGACTTTTAACTAATGTTCAACTGATGCCACAACTAAGGCATGGCTTAGCCAACGATGACACAACTGAACTGTCTTCGTTTTTCCATTGTCACGACCTTGAGCTTGATGAAAACGACCTGGTTCAACATCATCAACATAATACAATAGATAATAAATGACTAGAGAGTGTGGGAACAAGTAAGCAGTTGTGTAAGGAGATAGTATGAGTGAGTGCTATCAAACCCGCCCCTGTAACCGGGGCAACATCTATACTAGAAGTGACAATACTATCACGCGAGGGTGGTGTTATGGAGTTAAAGAAAGTACTATTAAAAGTCATATGATCAGTGAAGCCGGAGTCAATGATCCAACCTGCATCAAGATTAATGAAGGCAACTAAGGATGTGCCTATGTTACCTCGATCGTTAGATTGTTCTTGGGGAGCAATTAAAGTCAAAATAGAGAGCTTTGGGCCCAAATTGGTTGGGTCCAAATTTATTATGGATGGCTGTCTACAGGTGCGCTGTGTGAGCCCATGCCCAGTTCTTTGCTTACGTCTACGCCTGATTGTTGTGCAATTAGGTGTTGGGCTTTAGGTGTTGTAAGCCTAGCCTACTGGCAGTAAGCGCAACTTTTTTGACCTTCAATGCCGCAAGGCTTTTTGGACCCACTGTGGGTTAGTGCCGCAAGCCCAAGTCCAACATCGGCAACCTTGGCATGTGTTATTTTCTGTTGTGGCCTTCCTTGGTTCCTTTGCTTCCTATGTTTTGGAAACCACTCCGAATAGCTATGAATTTTGAAGCATGTATCTTTTGTATGACGAGTTCCATTATAATGGGTGCAACAAAGTCGATCTTCTTTAGCATCTTCCAACTCTCGTAGAGAACGTGATGGCTCGAAAAAGGGCTTACCCACCATAGCTATAGAGAAGCCATTCTCAGCCTCATCCCTCCAAGCATGGTGGTTTTACGTTATGCTTCACAACAGATGGTGTTAAAGCATTATTCTATCCCAGGGATCAGTTTCATTCGTAGAAGGGTACTACGAACTGCATCCAAAGAGTCATCGAGTTCAGTGAGGAGGTCATACACTTTATCATTCTGGAGATCTTCTTTTCTACTCTTCAGATTAGCAGCACACACCATCTTATTTAGACGTCATTTATCCATCTCTTACCATACACGTTTTAGTTCAGCAAAGTAGATATTCATCGGACTCCTGTTCTGTCTTATTCAGGTTGCCTTGCACCTTAAATCATAATACTGAGATTTGTCAGTCCCATCATAAAACATATAGGTAACGCTTTCCAAAAAATAATGAGCCATTAATAACTCAATGACAAGCCCAATCAGATATGGCTCTATTATCTTCAGTAGCTAACCTCAGACAATTTGATCCTCAGTGTGCCATTTTGAAAAGCCAGGTTCTGACTCATCAACAACCAAGTTTTTTCCATCGAGGTATCCCATCTTGTTTAGACCTGCGCCATGCTCCTCCATCATCTTTGACAAAATCTTATAGTTGGAATCACCAAATTTGAATCCAAACGATATTGCACTTAGGTCGGAAGACCCGTTTAAGACTCGCAGTGAACAACCAGAGGGGATTATTTGGCTGTTTGCCATTGATGCAGCTGTTGTGATGTTTTTTTTTGGTTGTCAGGTTTGTTAGGGTTTTTGTCAGACAGTGGTGTCTTGCTTAAAGACTATTGGTTTGTGGGAATTTTGTTGTTTCTGAATACTGGTTGGACAAAACATGACAAACAAAGGTGATGTGAAAATTAACTTGACACAAACAAATTAAACCCTCTTTTGACAATTGTAGTATATGTATAAGTAGGGATCGTTCTGGACCGGGAATTAGGAGGGATTGCTAATCTAAACTAAACTGACTTAGAAACACAAAAATAAACTTAAAAACACTAAACAAGACTCACAAGACTCAAAACAAACTTAAAGACTAAAAACAGCACAAAACAACCAAATAGACTCAAATCTGCCACTAAGAGTAAAATTGGACGAAAATTGGTTTTAACTTGACTCAAGACACTTAAAAACACAAACCAAAACAGATTTTAACTAATCTAACACTTCAAAGTAAATGGGGATTAGGTTTTGGACGAAAATAAAGTAAAACAAACAAATTAAAGACTAAAACAGATTTTGGACGAAATTGGGAAATTGGATGGGTGATGGTCTAGCTAGAAGGTCCTTCTCCACACATGACACACTTGCATACAAATCAATCTCCAATTGCTTTTCAATAAACCATGAACCTCAACACGCCAAGTTAATTAGGTACGCTTAAATTAACCCTCAGATTTTCCTTACATCATTGAATTGAATGGAAATAGCGCATCGCAATCAAATTATTCCTTAAAAGTTCCCTACATGAAAGCGCATAATAGAGACACAATCAAAGATCATTAAGTTCTATGAAAATCATAAGTATTGACAAGACATTCGTAACTATGAAAGCGCATGATACGTTTGCCAGGAATTTACTTAACACGATTGTGACAAGCAACCTTCACTACTTGTGAATATAAGTTCATAACGATTAGGTGAAAATCCCTTATATTCTAACATCAAATTCATGCATGCAAACTAAGTGTCGACCCTCAATTAACATACAAGAATAAGTTTTGAATAAAACAGTTAAGCAAACAAATCACAATTGAAAGTAATCAATTCATATAGCAAACATAGTCATGGTTTCGAATTCCCCTCTAACTATAAAGAAATTAGTTCCTCATGTTCGCAATTAAACAAAGATAACTTGAATTAAACATTGAAAACAAAGATAGAATACACCTAGAAACACTCCAGATGGCTCATTCTTCTCATTCCTTAGCTGCGGCACAAGAGGATTGTGGTGGATGGTGTGGTGGATGAATGTAGGTGATTTATGGTAGAGGGTGGTGCTAAATGGTGCAGCAAAGGATGGTATTTATAGGCTGAAATTCGCAGCCCCTATGTAGCAAAGGAAAAGGATTTAAAGGCCTAATTTGTATAGGATAATAACACACAATCCTTGAAGGAAAATGCTAAGGCTTTCAGAAACCAAGGGGGAAAGGAATAATCAGGTTTCTAGAAGTTCTAGAAAGGTTTGGGGCGTCACTTTTGTAGGACAAGGGATAAGGCCTTCTAGAAAGGTTGTTTTGTGGCTGATTTCTAGAAAAACAAGGGATAAGGTGTGGCACCTTTGTAGGAAGGGATAAGGCTTCTAGAAATCAGGTTTTAAGTCTCCAAATAGGAAAAGAAATCCCTTTTGTAGCTGAAATCTTTATGCATTAGGATTAGGAAAGCTTGTCTTGGTCAATCATTCTTCTTCTTGGATTCCTTTTCCTTCTTTGACTTGGATTACTTCTTTGTTGCTGGAACTTAAGGCCACTTAGGTTTAACTTTCCTACTTTAAGTAGGAAACCTTGTTTGAGTAGGAATCTTCATTCTTCTAGGAATCCATCTTCAACTAGGAATCCCTCGTTGATTAGGAATCCTTCTTCAATTAGCACTTTCCTACTTCAACTGGGAAACCTTGTTCAAGTAGGAATCATCATCTTCAAGTCTTCAAATTCGTCCAAACCTTGATAGGAGCATATTTATGCGACTTAGCTTGCTTGTTTTCTTGCATTTTGGTAATTATTTAGTATTTATAAAAGTGTTTAAAGCTAAATTCGTGTGTTTGTAGGTTTTATGGGCTAAGGGTGCATTTTGAGCCAATTTGGAGTAGTTTGGAGTGTTTTTGGGCCCAAGATGGATTGCTTATGATCCAAGCTAGATGGATGGACGAATTTGAAGTCAAAAGAGGCTAGGAACATGCTAAAAATCTGGTGAAACAAATACAAGTTGCAAGAAGGGATAAATTTCTAGAAGGATTGGCCAAAAACTTCACTCAAAACCATGCATACCCCATAAAATTCATCAATGCCGTGGCCTTCCCTTTGTTTCACTTCCACCAGATTTTTTAGTGATGATGCAATGCCTATCTCACCATGACATTTGAGTGGATGATGCAATGCTTAACTCACCATGACATGTGAGTGGATGACACAAAACCTACCCTCACCAACAATTCTCCACCTTGCCATGCCTTACCTACTTCATTCCACCAGATTTTTGCATTAAACATGTCCATCCTCTTCCTATAAATACCATGGCAGCAACCTCATTCAAATCATCAAGAAATTAACCATTCTCCAAGCCTTCCCTTGCCTCTCCCTACATATCTAAACATCTTCCCATCCATTCCTCCAAATAACCAACCCTTCAACATCATTCCAACCTTGTTGTTGCGGCAAAGAGAAGGAGAAAAGTCCTTGGACGCGCTTGCTATCCAACATGGATCGTTGGAACGTTTAGGTGCTTTCTTTCCTTTGTTTTTCAATGTTTAAATTTGTTTATCTTTGTTTTGTAATAATGAGGAACTAAACCCCCCTTGGCTAGGGGGGGATTCGAAACACATGTTCATGCTTGCAATATGATTTGATTACTTTTAATTGCGTTTCATAAGTTATGAATTCAATTTACTTATCCGTTCGTATAAAAACTGATTTGTGTATGTTGATTGAGGGTCGACACTTAGTTTGCATGCATGAATTTGATGCTAGAATATAAGGGAGTTTCACCTAATCGTCATGAACTTATATTCACAAGTAGTGAAGGTTGCTAGTCACAATCGCGTTAAGTAAATTCTTGGCATAAGTTTCATGCGTATTCCATAGTAACGAGTGCCTCGTCAATGCTTATGATTTTCATAGAACTTAATGATTCTTGCTTGTATCTCTATTATGCAATTCATGTAGGGAACTTGTGAGGAATGCTTTGGGTTGTCGTATGCAATCATCCAACTCAATAAAAGTAGGAAAATCTGAGGGTTAATTTAAGCGTACCTAATTAAGTTGGGGCATTGAGAATTAATAAGTTATTGAAATACAATTGGAAATCGTTTTGTATGCAAGCAAGACATGTGTGGAGAAGAACCCTTTAGCTAAAGCCCATCATCCATAGTTTTTAAGTTTTAGTTATTTGTTTTACTTTCACTTCACAAGAACCAAATCCCCCCTTTTACTTTCTTGTCTTAAAAGTCTTTTGTTTACATTTTTTTAAACTTTGTTTTTATGTTTTTAAATTAGTTTTGAGAGGTTTTAGCAAGCCCTCCTAATCCCCGGTTTAGAACGATACCCTACTTACATCTATACTACAATTGTCACAAGAGGGTTTAATTTGTGTGTTTAGTTATTTTACGCACCAAACCTTTGGCTCCAAATATGTGACATTCATTCCAAGCTCCATTTTGCTCCAAAAGGTTCCAAAATGCATCTTTTTATATGTTTTGCCCTTAAAACCTGAAAACACATAAAACTAGCTTAAAAGACTACTTTAACTAAGAAAACACCATGGAAATGCATAAGAACTAGCTAACTAAGGCGCATAAATATGCTCCTATCAAATTCCCCCACACTTAGCTTTTGCTAGTCCTCGAGCAAAACAAAGAAACAAAAGAAAAACAAAACGAAACAAAACAAACAAACAAAACCTAACCCTTCCAACATTTGCCTCAGGGATTTCCAATACACATGACATATTAAAAATCATCATTCCCACAGATTTTAGTCATCTTCACACTTAAGCACATACTTAATCATAGTCACCACATACTAGTTCACATTTAACCAATTAAAACGATGTTTTGAATGTAGTAACATGCCTTAGAGAATTTGCTCAATTCCTTACTAGATATGCACTCAATTTTCACACCGATTTTCTAACAACACACCCTATACTAGTTATATGTGAGAAGATTGATGTAAATATGAAAACAAACGCTCACATATATGTATACCAAAGAAAGCAATTTCCGGAGTTAATAACATGTATATAAATATGATCTTATGAATGGAATGCTACTACTTAGATGCGAGAACCAGTGACACCATATGCTCATACCAATTTTAAACTCCACAAATTGAAATACACAACAACCAAGATTAAAGTCGAGGATTGTAACGGGGCTTGGGGTATTGGCTAACAAAGAACGGATAGGGATAACAAAGGTTCTTTAAGCAATAGCAAGCAAAGTAATGAAATCGAAACTTAGAATTCACTTTAGAGCGCATAAATCAACTTTTAAACACAAGGTAGGATTCATGCAATACTTAGGGTCAAATTCAATGTTTTAGACCCTTTCTTCAACAATCAACACTTAAGAGCTCATCTCCACATCTTTTTCAACTCTTTTTCATATTTTTCACAACTTTTCTTTTTTTCTTGCTATTTTCCACAAAATTCTTTTCTTTTTCTTTTCTAACCCGTGCCTCATTAAAGACTTTGGCACACACACATAACAAATCATTTCCCCCACACTTGTTTTCTGCACTACATTGATCAAAAGGAATTCAATTGAGTCATGCTTTACTATGCTTCAAGAAAAAGGGTATGGATGGTCCTAATCTAGACTAGGTGAGGATAATGTGGGTTAATAAACAATATAGGCTAAACAAGGCTCAACGGGGTTAAAACCTACAAAACATATGAACATGGGGGACACGGCAATTTGGCTTAAATGGTGGTCACTACACAACTTCATCTTGAATATGTGTTATGCAAATCAATAGCATGCTTTGAATGAAATAGGCATGAGTTCTAGTGTTTGGAACTAAATGATGAAACACCTTCTAAGTAGTAACCAAGCAAAGAATAATGAGATCATGCAACGACTTTAGAAAACAACAATGCACAGATTATTAACTCTCCAAATAAACGTTTAGGCTCAAGTCTCACAGGGTTGTAGCGTTAGTTTGAGTTCCTTCCTTCAAGCATGTTATAAAAACTAATTTTTTTTCCTTTGTGATTGCATGTGAATTCATAAGTTATAACCACAACCAAGCATAAACCAAAGAGTAAATCAAACTTTCATCCATGTTTACAACTCTCTTTAACAGTCATGCAATTAAAAACCGAATCCTCATCATTGTGTTGGAAGGTATCCTAAGACACAAACAAACACACAAAACAACTTTAAAACGACTCTTTTTGATTTTTTTCAAAACATTTTTTCAAATTTTTTCTGGGATTTTCGGATTTTTATGTAAAACACACTAAAATGCATCAAAACAGCCTAAACACAGCAAGGAACAACATTGGAAATTATGGGTGATACAACCCTACGAATTTGCATCAAAACACTTTGGTTACCCCCCCCCACACTTAAATCAAACATTGTCCTCAATGTTTCAAGCATAAACTAACACAAATAACAAGTAAACAAACAAACAGCAACTAACATAATAAACATGGCAGAAACGAAATAAACAACAAAGAGAAAGGTTTAGGAACGCAAATCTGGAATTGGAGTGATTCCTTGGTTTTCCTTTGTTACATGCATGGGTTGCCTCCCAAGTAGCGCTTGCTTTAACGTCTTGCAGCCGGACGATGCTTCTCTTTACTCTCCCCTAGGTCCCATAGCATGAAATTGATCCTTTAATGGAAGGTGATACTTGAAATGATCCGCCAAAGGTTTCAATTCTAAAGTGGGTGCCTGAATCATTAACAACATGTAAGTATAAAACGTAATGGAAATTGGAGAAGATGACTTACTTGCTTTGTCCGACAGGAACTCAATGACAAACACCACTTCTTGGAAAGTTTCAGGGATATTGGACTCGGCCAGATTGAATGTGATGGTTGGGACTTGCCCCGTGTCATAAAATTCAACGTCTTTGGGCTTCGTTGTCTCAAATACGTCCTCTTTGATGAATTCTTCATATTCTCCAGCCACTACTTTCTCTTGAATCATTCTTCTTGGTGTACAAAGTCCCTTGAACAATTCAACACAATCTAGAACTTGCTTTGTTGCACCAAGAATTGGAATATCATTTTGCACCTTTGGAAGAGCTTCCACAATGTCTTTTTCACTCTCTTCTCGCTTGGGAATCAAAAACATGCGAGGAAAAGGGACATTGGGTGGAATGGGGTTAGAATTAATTGAATTTGGAACCACCTTACTTGAGTTGGACGGCATAGGGACTCTAGGAGGCTGCGGCAAGGGTTGTTCTACCCTTGCCGTGGGTGTGTCTTCTTCCTCCTCTTCAATTAGCAGCTGTTCGTCCTTCTCTAGGCTATGTTTGGACGTTTTTAGGTCAGCTCCAACCTCCATAGCACTTCCCAAAGTGATAGCATCATAGATTTCAAAATCTTCCTTCAAATTTTCAATAGTTGAGCTGGAGAGTTCACTTTGCTCTTGAATTTGTGCCATGAACTCCATAATCTCTCCCATTTGATTCTTCAATTTATCCACTATTTTGTCTTGATTTTGTTGGTCCTGCATCAAAGAGGTTAGTAATTGAAAATTTTGATCACTATCCATGGACATACTTGAATTTGATTGGAATTGTTGTGGGGGATGCGGTGGTGGCTGCATAGGCGTGGTGTAGAACTCCTCATATGGCTGCCAATATGCATCTTGTTGAGCCTCCTTGGCTTGATTTTGTGAGCCTTGCACCAAAGAATTTAATTCATTAAGAATTTGATTATAATCTATTGACGAACTTGAATTTGATTGAGCATATTGTGTATGAGGTTGTGGTGGCTGCATAGGTCTTAAATAGAACTCATCATATGGCTGCCAATATGCTTCGTGTTGAACTTGTTGAGCTTCCCACCACACAGAGTTTGAATGATCACTCCAATCGCTTTGTGGATACTGATTGGCTTGGTATCCTTGCCTATAAGACGCACCAAATGTAGGGACACTTTGCATTGTGGTCCTTTCGGCATACTGTGACAATTGAGAAGTAAGATTTGCCAATTGAGCTTGAATGCTAGCAAAATCCATGTCTTACTTCTCTAGTACCTTAAATCAAAGAAAGAGAACTAAATCAAATACCAAAAGTAAAATAAACTAAACAAAACAAAAACTAAAAACAAAAGACACGAAAAGGAAACAAAAAGAAACAACGGGGGATTAGCAAAGTTGCTAATCCCCGGCAACGGCGCCAAAATTTGATGTGAAAATTAACTTGACACAAACAAATTAAACCCTCTTTTGACAATTGTAGTATTTGTATAAGTAGGGATCATTCTGGACCGGGGATTAGGAGGGATTGCTAATCTAAACTAAACTGACTTAGAAACACAAAAATAAACTTAAAAACACTTAACAAGACTCACAAGACTCCAAACAAACTTAAAGACTAAAAACAGCACAAAACAACCAAATAGACTCAAATCTGCCACTAAGAGTAAAATTGGACGAAAATTGGTTTTAACTTGACTCAAGACACTTAAAAACACAAACCAAAACAGATTTTAACTAATCTAACACTTCAAAGTAAATGAGGATTAGGTTTTGGACGAAAATGAAGTAAAACAAACAAATTAAAGACTAAAACAGATTTTGGACGAAATTGGGAAATTGGATGGGTGATGGTCTAGCTAGAAGGTCCTTCTCCACATATGACACACTTGCATACAAATCAATCTCCAATTGCTTTTCAATAAACCATGAACCTCAACACACCAAGTTAATTAGGTACGCTTAAATTAACCCTCAGATTTTCCTTAAATCATTGAATTGAATGGAAATAGCGCATCGCAATCAAATTATTCCTTAAAAGTTCCCTACATGAAAGCGCATAATAGAGACACAATCAAAGATCATTAAGTTCTATGAAAATCATAAGTATTGAAAAGACATTCGTAACTATGAAAGCGCATGATACGTTTGTCAGGAATTTACTTAACACGATTGTGACAAGCAACCTTCACTACTTGTGAATATAAGTTCATAACGATTAGGTGAAAATCCCTTATATTCTAGCATCAAATTCATGCATGCAAACTAAGTGTCGACCCTCAATCAACATACAAGAATAAGTTTTGAATAAAACAGTTAAGCAAACAAATCACAATTGAAAGTAATCAATTCATATTGCAAACATAGTCATGGTTTCGAATTCCCCTCTAACTATAAAGAAATTAGTTCCTCATGTTCGCAATTAAACAAAGATAACTTGAATTAAACATTGAAAACAAAGATAGAATACACCTAGAAACACTCCATATGGCTCCTTCTTCTCATTCCTTAGCTGCGGCACAAGAGGATTGTGGTGGATGGTGTGGTGGATGAATGTAGGTGATTTATGGTAGAGGGTGGTGCTAAATGGTGCAGCAAAGGATGGTATTTATAGGCTGAAATTCGCAGCCCCTATGTAGCAAAGGAAAAGGATTTAAAGGCCTAATTTGTATAGGATAATAACACACAATCCTTGAAGGAAAAGGCTAAGGCTTTCAGAAACCAAGGGGGAAAGGAATAATCAGGTTTCTAGAAGTTCTAGAAAGGTTTGGGGCGTCACTTTTGTAGGACAAGGGATAAGGTCTTCTAGAAAGGTTGTTTTGTGGCTAATTTCTAGAAAAACAAGGGATAAGGTGTGGCACCTTTGTAGGAAGGGATAAGGCTTCTAGAAATCAGGTTTTAAGTCTCCAAATAGGAAAAGAAATCCCTTTTGTAGCTGAAATCTTTATGCATTAGGATTAGGAAAGCTTGTCTTGGTCAATCTTTCTTCTTCTTGGATTCCTTGTCCTTCTTTGACTTGGATTACTTCTTTGTTGCTGGAACTTAAGGCCACTTAGGTTTAACTTTCCTACTTTAAGTAGGAAACCTTGTTTGAGTAGGAATCTTCATTCTTCGAGGAATCCATCTTCAACTAGGAATCCCTCGTTGATTAGGAATCCTTCTTCAATTAGCACTTTCCTACTTCAACTAGGAAACCTTGTTCAAGTAGGAATCATCATCTTCAAGTCTTCAAATTCATCCAAACCTTTGGCTCCAAATATGTGACATTCATTCCAAGCTCCGTTTTGCTCCAAAAGGCTCCAAAATGCATCTTTTTATATGCTTTGCCCTTAAAACCTGAAAACACATAAAACTAGCTTAAAAGACTACTTTAACTAAGAAAACACCATGGAAATGCATAAGAACTAGCTAACTAAGGCGCATAAATATGCTCCTATCAAAAGGTTAAGAAAAGAAACAGGTAGAAACCTACTCCTCATTCTATTATTCTCATTCTAGGAGGTGTGTGTATATATATATATATATATATATAATACATCTCATGATACAAGGAACATTATAAGAACTTATATTCATAAGTAGTAAAGGTTGTTGATCAGAATCGTGTTAAGTAAATTCTTGGCATAAGTTTCATGCAATTCATAGTAACGAGTGCCTCGTCAATGCTTATGTTTTTCATAGAACTTAATGATTCTTGCGTGTATCTCTATTATGCAATTCATGTAGGGAACTTGTAGGGAATGTTTTGGGTTGTCGTATGCAATCATCCAACCCAATAACTTGTGGAAAAACTGAGGGTTAATTAGTGCAGTTCACGGTTAATTTGGGGCATTGAGTATTCATGGTTTGTCGAAGAGCAATTGGAAATCATTTTGTATGCAAGTATAACATGTGTGGAGAAGAACCCCTTAGCTAGCTTCTCATCCATTTAATTTGATCAATCTCGTTTTAAAACCTATTTTGTTTTACAAAGTTCTTGTTTTATTTTCAAATTCGTCTAAAATCAATCCCCCTTTATTTTGTTGAGTCATATTAGTTAGAAATCAATTTAGTTTGTGTTTTTAAGTGTCTTGAGTCAAGTTATGACATATTTTCGTTCAAATTCTTCCTTAGTGTTCAAAACTGCCCAGATTGTGTCTTTAAGGCAGTTTTGAGTCTTTAGGTGCTGTTTTGAGTCTTTTGGTTTGTTTTAATGTTTTAAAGTATAGTTTTGCATTCTTTGAGTCTAGTTTAGTGTTTTAAACTTTGTTTTTACGTTTTCAAGTCAGTTTCCAAGTGATTTAGCAATCCCTCCTAATCCCCGGCCTAGAACGATCCCTACTTACATACTTTACTACATTTGATAAAAAGAGGGTTTAATTTGTGTGCTTATATATTTCGCATAAAATTTTTGGCGCCGTTGACGGGGATTAGCAACTTTGCTAATACCCCGTTGTTTCTTTTTCATGTCATTTGTTTTAGTTACTGACTTTGTTTCTATTTGTGTCTTTTATTTTTACTTTTGATATTTGATTTAGTTTTGTTTCCTTGATTTCAGATACTAGAGAAGTAAGACATGGATTTTGCTACCATTCAAGCTCAATTGGCGAAACTTACTTCTCAATTGTCACAAAATGCCGAAAGGACCACAATGCAAAGTGTCACTACATGTGGTGTGTCCTATGGGCAAGGATATCCAACTCATCAATGTTCTCAATTCGTTGCGAATGAAGATGCTTGGGGTTATCAAGGCCATAGCCAATCATGGGACCATGGTCTAAAATATCCATAATATCCCGATATTTCCATCGAAATTTCCGTGTTTTTGGATTACCGATATTTTTTTGGACTACCGATATTTCCGATATCATCGATATTTTAAACCTTGCTAAGTCACTCGTGTATCTTACCATGCAATGTATAAAGTGTAAAATATTGTACTAATTCATTATATATAAATAATTATGGTGTGTTTAAACTTCTTTCATTAATTACTACATATTTTCTACACTCACAATGTTTGCCAGCTCGCTATATAATCAACTTAAATCAGTTATATCTATCATGTAATGCATTTCCTTCCAATTTTTTGTAATACACTAATAGATAATTGACTAAATAAACATCCTGCAAAGTTTCAATAAAAATTTCCAAGTTTTTCTTACAATTTCCGTGGTTTTTATTCAATTTTTATCGATATCGATAATATCCCGATATTTCCATTGAAATTTCCGTGTTTTTGGATTACCGATATTTCCGATATCATCGATATTTAATACCTTGCATGGGACAACATGTTTTCCAATGCTTACAATTCGGATTGGAGAGATTATTCAGATTGCATATGGGGAGAACCTCAACAATTCCAACAAGATGGTTATTGGCAGCAAGAAGATGAGTTCTATTCAAGACCTATGCAGCCACCACAACAATCTGCCCAATTCGATTCAGGTACGTCTTTGGATAATGATATGTTTAATAAATTACTCACCTCTTTGAACCAGGAAGTAGAAAATCGAAACACAGAGGTGCAAAATCAAGCCAAGAAGACGGGCGAATTAGAGAAGCAAATTGGGCAGATTATGGAGTTCACGGCACAAATTCAAGAGCAAAGTGAACTCTCCAACTCAACTATTGAAAATTTGAAGGAAGATTTTGAAATCCATGATGCCTATCACTTTGGGAAGTGCTATGGAGGTTGGAGGTGAACCCAAGACATCCAAACCAAGCCAAAACATGGATGAACAACTGCTGCTTGAAGAAGAGGAGAATAACAAGGCCACGACAAGGGAAGAACCACCCTTGCCGCAACCCCATATCCCCTCTATGCCGTCCACTACAACCAAGGTAAGCCTAAATTCATTTTGTCCTGACCCCGTTTCACCAAATGTCCTTATTCCTTGCAGGATCATGCAATCCAAGGAAGAAGAGGGTGAGAAATGCATCTTCGAAACCTTTCCAAAGAATCAAGAGCAAGAAGTGGATGGGGAATGTCTAGAATTCATCAAAGAAGATACACTTGAGACGAAAATTCCCAAAGAAGTTGGATTTTATGACACGGGAAAAGTCATAACTCTCAAAACACCAAATCTGGCCAAGTCCCATATCCTTGCAACCTTCGAAGATGTGGTGTTCGTAATTAAGTTTGTGTTGGAGCAAGCAAGTAAGCCATCTTCTCCAACTTCGATTTTATTATATACTAACTTTCTGATTTTGATGATTCAGGCACCTACACTACAATTTAAACCATTGCCGGATCACGTCAAGTATCACCTTCCATTCAAGGATCAATTCCATGCTATGGGCCTTATCCAAGTTTAGAAGGAAGTTTCGTCCGGCTGGAAGACGTTAAAGCAAGCGCTTCTTGGGAGGCAACCCATGTATTCAAACGAGGAAGATTTTTGAATCGCTCCACAATCAGTTTTGCGTTTCTAAAAACCTTCCCTTTTACTGCGTTTATTTTGCCTTGTTTGTCATTTTTATTTGTTGCTTGTTTGATTGTTTTTGGTGTGGATTTTTGTTTGAAACATTGATAGGTAAACAAAGTGCTTTTACATTGACTTTAGTAGAGAATGAACATTTGGTAGAAAAATTAAAAGATGTGCATACAAACAAGAATGAGTCTTCATTGGTCAGGATGTGCCTCAACATTCGACGGAGCTCCAGAAAGACGAAGCACCAGAGATTGATTATCCGGAGCCTCAACACTTGGTGAAGTGCCAGAGGATGAAGGCAGAAATTGCCTCTGGAGTAACGCCACAAACCTCTGATGATCAGTCTGAATCCGCACTTCGGACTCCTGCAGCTGATCAAGCTTCCTCTTCATGCTTGTTGAGTAATTAGTTGCGAGCATGTGCAACTCCTTATTCTCATGCCTAAGCACTCTGACCTCTTGCCGAAGACTAGCCACTTCAGCCATCAACGACTCAACCTGACGAGTTCGAGCAAGAAAACGCTGGCCCATGTTTGTCACAGAGCCTGCACATCGGACGCTGTAGGCCAGAGAGTCCTGAACAGCCAGTTCGTCGGACCGCCTGGAAAGTATCCTAGTGTCTCTAGGAGTGAGAAGATTTCTGGCCACCACCGAAGCGGTTGTATCATTCATCATCATGGAATCCCCAACGGTAAGAGGACCATTTGGGGATACGAATGACGGCTGCCAAATGTTGGTTGGAGAAGATATGTCACTATCTTCCCCGACATTCAAGTTAAGGCGACGGTCAGAAGGGCAAGACATATTCGAAGGTGTGAAGAAAAATAAGAGGTCGGACAAATCAAGTTCTTTGAAGTGCAGGTAGGGAGCTTTTGCAGGCGAAAAATTCAAGTGTGCTTTCGAAGGTGATGCGTGCCTCTCTTTAAAAATCAGCACTCGAGGGAGCTTCAGAAATTGAAGAGGTGAGTTCAGAGATCGAAGAGACGTCTGCTTTCTCAAAAGATGGGCTGCTCAGAAACCAAGCGCCGATTCCAGATATCGAAGAGGCGCCAGTTTTTTTCAGCCTTGTCACATGCAGACTCAGCTTTGCAGAAATCACGGGTAGTTTGTCGAAGCACCGATTCCAACCATCTGCTTTTCCAGACGTGTCAACATCCGTCACATGCAGAGTCAGCTTTGAGGAAATCACGGGCAGTTTGTCGAAGCACGGATTCCAGATATCGAAGAGTGCCAGTCTTTTTCAGCCTCGTCAGCACCTGTCACATGCAGACTCAGCTTTGCAGAAATCACGGGCAGTTTGTCGAAGCGCCGATTCCAGATATCGAAGAGGCATCAGCTTTATCCAGACGTGTCAGCATCTGTCACATGCACACTCAACCTTGCAGAAATTACGAGCAATCTGTCGAAGATTTCTGGTGAAGTAGAAAGCACGTGAAGTTTACTGTTCAATCATCCAACAGGTGCCGACAAGAGTGAAAGATTAGTACCGGTTATTAATTCCTATAAATGTCGTCCTTCACCCTCCATAGCAAGGCAGACATACATAATCCTTCTTCATCTCCGAAAATGCATTCCCAACGAAGCCTCTCGAGTTACTCTGTGTTTCTCATTCCTTGGGGTACCTCTGCAAACAAGTCATCAAGAGCAAAAGTATTTCATATCATGAAGGTTGAAAGCAAGAGTATCTCATATCATGCTTTCTCCCTGTCCTTTTCCTTGTCTTTGTGACAAGGAGAAAGCAAGTAATCAGCCAGCACTTGGTGTCAATCTTCCGATCTAAGAACCGACTGCCTGGAACTCCTTCCTGATTGCTTACCTAGCATTACTCTCGAGTGCTCATCTTCAACTGCTGATGTACTTCTGAAGAAGATGCCACATCTGCCTGGAGAACAGATAAGGCAAGTGAAAATGATAGCTTGAAGCATGTGGAGACAACGTGCTGATTCATCATCAAGATCAAGTCTCATTTTCCTTGCTAAGAAGTTCCCCAGCCCAGTTCAAGAATACACCTATGGAAAGATACTTCTTCAAAAGCAAAAGTATCTCATATCATCAGAGTCAAAGGCAAAGATATCTCATGACATGTTTTTCCTTTACCCTTGCTCTTGCATGCGGGACAAGGAGAAAGAAAGCAATCGGTCGGCACTTGGACAGATTGAACAAAGAAACAGACCACCACCTCTACCTCGTGCCTACCTGCCGTGCAGAAGAAACAAGCAGAGAAGAATGCAGCATGCAGACTCAATCAACCCGGCAGAAGGAGTCCGAGTTGAAACCAAGAGCTCGAGAAGCTTCAACAACATATGGACGCATCAATCGTCAAAGAGTACAGCCTCGCCGTACAAGGCCATCAAATCACCACCACCAATCAAGTCTCATTTTCCTTGCTAAGAATTTCCCTAGGCCAGTTCGAGTTCAAAGCTGTGGAAAGTCAACAAGATCATCTCTCCATAACCAGATTTGCGTTCTTAAACTCTACTCTGTCTGGTTTTTACTTTGCCATACTTGTCATGTTTATTCGTTAATTGTTTGTTTGCTTGTTTTTGTGTGAGTTTATGCTTAAAACATTGAGGACAATGTTTGATTTAAGTGTGGGGGGGGTAACCAAGTTGTTTTGCATGAAATTCGTAGGAGTTGTTTTGCATGAAATTCGTAGGATTTTATCACCCATAATTTCAAGTGTTGTTCCTTGCTGTTTTTAAGTGTTTTTAAGCTGTTTTGGTGTGTTTTAGTGTGTTTTGTTTTAAAAATCCGAAAATCTCATAAAAATTTGAAAAATTGTTTTGAAAAAGCCAAAAAGAGTTGTTTTTGTGTGTTTGTTTGTGTCTTAGGGTACCTTCCAACACAATGATGAGAATTTGGTTTGTAATTGCATGACTGTTAAAGAGAGTGATTAACATGGATGAAAGTTTGATTTACTCTTTGTTTATGCTTGGTTATGGTTATAACTTATGAATTCACATGTAATCATAAAGGAAAAATTAGTTTTTGTAACATGCTTGAAGGAAGGAACTCAAACAAATGCTACAACCTTGTGAGACTTGAGCCTAAACGTTTATTGGGAGAGTTAAAATCTGTGCATTATTGTTTTCTAAGTCGTTGCATGATCTCATTATTCTTTGCTTGGTTACTACTTAGAAGGCGTTTCATCATTTAGTTCCAAATGCTAGAACTCATGCCCATTTCATTCAAAGCATGTTATTGATTTGCATAACACATATTCAAGATGAAGTTGTGTAGTGAGCATCACCAAAGCCAAATTGCCGTGTATCCTATTTCATTATATGTTTAAGTTAACCCCATTGAGCCTTGTTAGCCTATTTTCTTTGTTAACCACATTATCCTCACCTAGCCTAGATTAGGACCATCCATACCCTTGTTCTTAAAGCATAGTAAAGCATGATTCAAATTGAATTCCTGTTGAGTAATGTTTGGCAGAAAACAAGTGTGGGGGAAGTGTTTCTCATGTGAGTTAGTGTGCCATAAGCACAGGTGGAAAGAAAAGAAAAGAAAAAAAAAAGAGTTCTAAAGTGTTGTTTGTTGAAGAAAGGGTCCAAAACATTGAATTCGGCCCTAAATATTGCTCAAATCTTCCCTTTGTGTTAAAAGTTGAGTTCTGCATTCTAAAGTGAATTCTAAGTTTCGATTTCATTACTTTGCTTGCTATTGCCTTAGGAACGTTTGTTATCCCTATCTTTCCTTTGTTAACCATTACCCTAAGCCCCGTTACAACCCTTGACTTCTATCTTGAGTGTTATGTGTTTCAATTTGTGGAGTTTGAATTTGGTATGAGCATATGGTGTCACTGGTTCTCGCATCTAAGTAGTAGCATTCCATTCATGAGATCATATATGAACATGCTTATTAACTCCAGAAATTGCGTTCTTTGTGATACATATATGTGAGTGTTCGTTTTCATATCTACATCAATCTTCTCACATATGACTAGTATAGGGTGTGTAGTTAGAAAATCTGAGTGAAAATTGAGTGCATACTTTGTAAGGAATTGAGTAAATTCTCTAAGGCATGTTACTACATCAAAAACATTGTTTTAATCGATGAATTGTGAACAAGTAAATGGTGACTATGATTAAGTATGTGCTTAAGTGTAAGATGATTCAAATCTGGGGGATAATGATTTTTAACATGTCATGTGCATTGGAAATCCCTGAGGCAATTGTTGGAAGGTTTAGGTTGTGTTTTATTTGTTTTGTTTCGTTTTATTTCTTTGTTTTGCTCGAGGACTAGCAAAAGCTAAGTGTGGGGGAATTTGATAGGAGCATATTTATGCGACTTAATTGTCTTGTTCTCGTGCATTTACGTTGTGTTTCCTTAGTTATTTTAGTGTTTAAAGCTATTTTCATTTGTTTGTAGGTCTTAATAACAACCTTGGCAAGAAAAGTGCATTTTGGTGCATGTTGGATCAATATTGGGTTGAAATGGATTGCATGCATGAGGATGGACGTTTTGGGCATATGTGTGTGCATGTGTGTGTGTGCAATTGCAAGGATAAACAATGACAACTCATACACATGCAAACTCAAGGCAAGAGAGGGAGAAAACACATGCAAAGAAGCCCACATGCAAAGTGAAAACAAAACTCATGGCAAATGGGAAGGAATTGTGTGTGTTTTGTGGTTGAAATGATGAAGCATGTGTGTGTAAATGTAAAGGGAAAAACATGGCAGAAAATGTGTGTGTTTTGTGGTTGAAATGATGAAGCATGTGTGTGTAAATGTAAAGGGGAAACATGCCAACACACACCCACACAAGCTCACATGCAAAGGAAATGGAGTGGTCCTCTCTCAAGCCTATAAATACCACCTCCCATATTCATAAAAAACATAACAGATTTTGATCCTTGTTTGGCCGAAAATTCCCACCACCATTCTCTCTAATTTCAGCCAAAAACCACCCCTAGCCACACCACCCATCAATCCTAAACCTTTCCATACCATTCCCCATCCATTCTACACCATAAAAACCACCCAAAACCGTCCAAAACCTCTAGTGCCGCTGCTTGCAAGGAAGGAAAGAGAAGGAACATCTTGTGCCGTGCCTATGCCCAAGTCTTGGGAGTGTTGGAACGTTTCTAGGTGTTTTCTATCTTTGATTTCAATGTTTAAATTGAGTTATCTTTATGTAATTGCGAGTATGAGGAACTAAACCCCCCTTGGCTAGGGGGGGATTCAAAACCATGTTTATGCTTGCTATATGATTTGATTACTTCCAATTGCGTTTCATGAATTGTGAATTTAATTTACTTATCTCTATGAATAAAAACTAATTTGTGTATGTTGGTTGAGAGTGCACGCTTAATTTTCATGCATAAGTTTGATGCTAGGATATAAGGAAGTTTCACATAATCGTTATGAACTTATATTCATAAGTAGTAAAGGTTGTTGATCAGAATCGTGTTAAGTAAATTCTTGGCATAAGTTTCATGCAATTCATAGTAACGAGTGCCTCGTCAATGCTTATGTTTTTCATAGAACTTAATGATTCTTGTTAAAGTATAGTTTTGCATTCTTTGAGTCTAGTTTAGTGTTTTAAACTTTGTTTTTAGGTTTTCAAGTCAGTTTCCAAGTGATTTAGCAATCCCTCCTAATCCCCGGCCTAGAACGATCCCTACTTACATACTTTACTACATTTGATAAAAAGAGGGTTTAATTTGTGTGCTTATATATTTCGCATCAAGACAAACTGGAATGACAAACAAGGTTCTTTTGCGTCGAAGAGTTCAAAGGAATGCGCGTTATTGCTGCCTTAAATGCAAACTCAAGCACTTGATCCAACCACGGACCGCCAACCGACCATCACCACGAGGGGAGTTTAGTGACACCTTCGATGCCTGCAAGGGATTCCTATCATGTGATCATGCAAGTAATGACTACTAGTGTCATGTCCATTGATGAGCAGCTAGCTCAAATGAATAAGGCGATTGCAAAGCTGACAAAGATCATTGAAGAGAAAGACATGCAGATCTCCACTCTTATGAATAGGTTAGAGACGTAACATAAAGGGGAAGTTGACCCCGACCCGAAGAAGAATCAGCAAAACGAAGAGTCTGGTGAGAAAAATGAGTATCATGTAGAGAAAGTAGGAGAAAAACATAAGTTGGAGTCTGAATTTACTTCAATGGGCTTTCTTTCCATCTAGCAACTCCAGGACATGATCGCTAATACCATCAGGGTGCAGTACTAGGGTACTTTGCTGGACACTATGTTGTATTCAAAACCACACACCAGGAAGGTTGATGGCTTATGGATGTCGACAGGGTACCAGCCACCTTAGATCATGCAGTTTGAGGGAAAAAGAAACACAAAACAACACATCGCCCATTTTGTTGAGACTTGCAACAATGTCGAAACAGAGGGAGACCACCTCGTGAAGCAATTTATCCATTCATTGAAGGGGAATACACTTGATTGGTACAAGGACCAGGAGCCCGAGTCTATCAACAACTAGGATTAGATGGATCGGGAATTCTTGAACCGTTTCTACAGTACTCGTCACACCGTCAACACAATGCCGAGATTAACTCAAAATCGTTTCTTAAGTCGGCAAGATCTGTGCAGACGCTGGGCTATTTGGCGGCTAGAAGAGAGAGAGATAGCGAGCGCCTTGGAAGCAGGAAGGAGCTCGGAGAAGAAGCGAGAGAGAGGCTGTTATGGAAATTTACAGAGCAACAGAATAAGAGGAAATGGAAAAACAGAGTAATCGGAGAAGAAGAAGAAGAAGAAGAAGAAGAAGAGGAAAAGGAAAAACATTCAAAACGACTTTCCTCTTTCCAAGGAAGAAGAGGAAAAGAAAACCCCAAAAAAATAATGGATCCGCTTTCCAAGGTGTAAAAAGGGCTCCAGCTTTTGGAATCCTAAGCTGACGTGAGGAAGTGGGGTATAGGTGAGATGTCAAACCTCACACGTTTTGATTTTTAAATGTTTATGAACTGGGTTTTTTAAATATTTATTGTTTAAAAACTAAATACTAATTATACTTTAATGAAAAGAGCTTGAGTTAAGTTTATTTTAATAAAAAACCATATAACAATTTTATTTAATGTAAAGGGCTTGAAATTTAATCAAAAAGGACAAAAACTAAATACTCTAACGAAAAAACAAGCCCATGTGCAAAACCAAACTTTTTTTTTCCAGGCGCTACCCCTGACGGAAGCCCCCATTCCGTCAGTTAATGCCACTACCTTACCCATTAAACATGAAAGTGATGATGGAGGATACGAAAGCCATTAGCATACATGCTGCAAATCCACGTGTCAAAGCCCCACCAATTTGAAAGCAAAATCTTTGAAAATCTTGCTTTCTGTTGTAAATGGGTATGTTTGCCCACATGTGTATAGTAAAGTATCACATGTGTATAGTATAGACTCACAAGCTAAATAGTAATCCTTTTGTAATTTTCCATTGAAGTGGCTCTATAAATAGAGCACTTCAATTGTTCAAAGTTAGAGAAGAACATCAAGAAGAGAAAATGAAGAAATATAATACTCTCAGTATCCCTCATTTTCTAATATCTGCAATACTTTTGTCAGTGTGATATTTTGCACCACTTCGTCCTCGCTCTTAGCAAAAGTTATTTCTCTACTTTTGCCTATTTATAACACGTTATCAGCACGACTCTCTAATCATTTCTCTTTTCCCTTCACCGAAAAAAAAAAATGTTTCCTCTAAGGTTTTTACTGTTCTTCTTCTTCCTCTGCCTCAATTGCTGGATATACCCTCACGAAGAACTGTTTGCGCCATGTTTACTTCTAGTTCTCAAAGTAACAGTTACTTATATCTTTGATTTCTTGTTTGGTGTAGATATTGACTACTAACCCACTGATTATTTATGCAATCCAAGATTGTGTGGTTCTATCGCCTATCTTGGACTGCAGATCTAATTTTACTGCAAATTTTAAGTGGAGCGGTATAATCGCCCACCCTATCCTACATATTTAAATTTACCTGCTATTTAATTTTATCGCAATTTTAGGTGGTGTGGAATAATCACCCACTCTGCTCTGCATATTTAAATTTTAGGGTAAAGTACAAAAAACTACCTCAACTATTGATGTTACAACACTTTCATACATCATCTTTTAAAATTGACAATGTCATACCTCATCTTATGAATTTGTGCCAATGTCATACCTTTCGTTAGCTTGGCATGAATTTCTCAGTTAAATGCTGACGTGGCTTGATCCGGGGCCCGTTTTTTATTAAAAAATTATTAAAAACTAAAAAAAAAATCATTTAATATTTTTAAATATTAAAATAATAAAAAAAAGTAAAAAAAAAAAAAACCAACAATTTCGTCCCATTCCCCCCTTCTCTCTCTTCTCCCCATCTTCTCTTCTTCCCCCTTCCTGCAAGTTCAACCCAGAAAAAAAAAATAAAAAATAAAAAATAAAAAAAAACCAATTTGTCTTCCCCACCCCCTCTTCTCCCCGCACCCACACTCCGCACCCAACCTCCCCACCTTCCCACCCACCCTCTGCACCCAACCTCGCACCCACTACCTGCAACCCAAAAAAAAAAAAAAAAAACCCAAATCTCATTGAGGTGGAATCGGGAAAATGAGGGGAATGGACGTGGAGGGAAGATGGTGGGTACGCGGCAGGGGGGCGGATGGACGAACTGGGTGTCCTTTTTTTTTTTTCTTTTCCTTCTCTCTTCTTCTTCTTCTGCAGGTTGGGTGTGGGGGGGGACATACCCTTTTTTTTTTCCTTCCCTCTCTTCTTCTGCAGGTTGGGTGGGGGGACGGACGATTTCCATTTTTTTTTTCCTTTTCTTCTTCTTCTTCTTCCTCCTCCTCCTTCTTTCTGGGTTGCAGGGGATTGGGTTTATGGTGGAGGGGAGGGGGGACAAACAGAATTTGGTTTGGGTTTTTTTTTTTTTTTTTTTTCTTCTTCTTCTTCTTCTTTTTGGGTTTGTTAAGGGCGGGACAAACTGGATTGGGTTTTTTTTTTTTTTTTTTCTTATTCTTCCTCCTCCTTCTTCTTCTTTCTGGGTTGCAGGAAGATGGGGAAGAGAGAGAGGGGGAGGGACGACTTAGAGAGAGAGAGAGAGTTTAAACAAAATTATTTTTTGAATTTTTAATTATTAAAAATATATTTAATCATTAGTGAGTGGATCTGCATGTAGCCACACTTAACAGGAAAATTAACAGAAAAATTGACGGATGTATGACATTGACACAAATTCATAAGATGAGGTATGACATTGTCAATTTTAAAAGATGAGGTATGAAAGTGTCGTGACACCAATAGTTGAGGTAGTTTTTTGTACTTTACTCTAAATTTTATTGCAATTTTAGATGGTGCGGTATAATCGTCCACCCTGCTCTGTATATTTAAATTTTATCGCAATTTTAGGTGGTGCGGTATAATCGTCCACCCTGCTCTGTATATTTAAATTTTATCGCAATTTTTAGGTGGTGCGGTATAATCGTCCACCCTGCTATGTATATTTAAATTTTCCTGCTGTTTAAAGTGGTGCGGAAAAATCGTCCTTCTCATTAATCATGAAAATCTTGAGCTTGAAGTTTCGAGTACTTATCATTTTGGCCTGAAGATCAAAATTTGTAAGAACCAGAAGTTCTAACACTATATTCTTCCATAACACATATTATTGCAAGTTCTTACACACCTCATTTTTCTTTCAGAAGAGAAAATGGCAAACTTGGCAAAGCTTGATTTTGTTGCCCTGGACATTACTGGAAAGAATTACCTTACCTGGGTACTGGATACCAAGATCCATCTGGAAACAGCGAATCTTGGAGATACCATCAAGGAAGAGAGCAGCTCATCCTCTCAAGATCGGGCGAATGCCATGATTTTTATCCGTCGCCATCTTGATGAGGCACTAAAGAACGAGTATTTAACGGTTGAAGATCCGTTGGCCCTCTGGAATTCCTTGAGAAACAAATACAATGACCAGACAACGGTGATTCTTCCAAAAGCTCGCTATGACTGGACTCACCTAAGGATCCAGGATTTCAAGTCAGTGGCTGAGTACAATTCGGCGTTGTTCAGAATTACCTCTCAGATGAAGCTCTGTGGGAATACTATTACTAAGGAGATGTTGGAAAAGACTTTCAGCACATTCCATGCCTCTAACATGCTCCTGCAGCAGCAGTATAGGGCACGAGGCTTCACTGAATACAACCAGCTGTTATCTGTGCTCCTGGTAGCTGAACAGAACAATGAGCTCCTGATGAAAAACCATAATTCCCGACCTACTGGATCAGCACCGTTCCCAAAAGTGAATGCTGATTCCCTTGAAAGGAATACCATATCCTCCCGTGGCAATAATTTCAAATGAGTACGTGGCCACAAGCGAGGCCGGTGGAACGGGAAAGGCAAGAACCATGGTGTCCAGTTTCACAACCAGGTTCCAAGGCATAATCCAGGCCCGAGCTTTAAAAATGCAAATCGCCAAAAAGGAAAAGCTCATATGAACACTCCTAGAAATCCTGAAGGAGTTTGCCATATGTGTGGTGGCAACGGACATCGGGCGCGTACTTGTCGCACCCCAAAGCATCTGGTGGATCTGTATCAAGCCTCATTCAAGGAGAAGGGTGTCGAGATCAATTTCTTCGGCCAGGCTCAACCAATGGAAACACATGATCCAGTGACCAATTTATCAGGACAGTTAAACACAACCCACATGCAGGATGCTACAGACTTTATTAATGAAAGAGGGAATGAAGTTTATGGGTCTGATTGAATTATTTATGTTTAATGTACTCTTGTTATTTGTACTTGTGGTTTAATGTTCTCATTTTCAATTCAATAAAAGTAGTTTCCAGTATGAATAAACTGCTTTTTCTTTACTCAGAGAACATGGATAAAGATTATGGTTATTCTCAAAACAAGAGCAATGGCGGAGACTTTTGTCTTGCAGACAGCGCAACCACGCATTCAATACTTCGAGATCGGAAGTATTTCTCGAATTTGGTACTTGCAAAAGGGTAACAACAATATCAGGGCAATCAGATGTAATTGAAGGCTCAGGAAAAGCCCAGATTACATTACCAAATGGAACAATATTTTCTATAAAGAATGCATTATACGCTACTTGATCCATTCGAAATTTGTTGATGTTTTAAAGACATACGTCTAAATGGATACCACATTGAAACGAAAAGTGTAGAAAATGTGGAATATTTATGCATTACCTCCAATGATACCCAGAAGCGTATATTGGAGAAGTTGCATGGTTTATCGAGTGGATTGTATTATACATACATAAAGACAGTTGAGACACATACTGTCATGAACCAGAAGTTCATGGATTCAAAGGTTCACATGCTTTGGCATGACCGTCTGGGTCATCCAGGATCTATCATGATGCGTAGAATCATTACCAACTATAATGGACATCCATTATTGAGCAGACACATTGATGTCTCACATGATAACCCTTGCAAGGCTTGTTCCCAAGGGAAGTTGGTAATTAGACCATCACAACTAAAGGTTGATAATGAATCCCCATCATTTTTGCAAAGAATTCAAGAGGATATTTGTGGACCTATTCAACCATGATGAGTAGATTTTATATTATATATTTTACCCTAATCTTAGGATATTTTGGTTAATATATTGGAAGAATTTTGATACTTTGAATTGTATTTTCAATATAGGACTTTCGACTTCCTCTGGAGCAAAACAAGACCAAATGGACGAATTTTGGAGTAATTCCAGTTAGAGGACGTTCGTGAGTCACTTAGCTTGATCGTATCAAAATTTGGGATTTTTCCACCAAGCGGTTATTTTCTGGTGATAAAATAAAGGAGCGGTGCAGTGCTGGAAAATGACGTTTTTGGGCTTAAATTACGTTTTTGGAGCCCAAGATGACCTCGGATGGGTTTGTGGCCTTCTGGAGAAGTGTTCAGAATATTCCAAACATTTAATCCAGCTCTATTGGGCCAGTTTTGGAGCAGCTTATGGGTCCAAAACGTGGCTGTTCAGATTTTGGGCGAATTTTACCATTTAATTTAGGATTATGTTTCCTTTTTTATTTGGATTAGGGTTTGTGGGGGGCTTAGCAGATATATTGCTTGGCCGTCTACAGTTTTTCACAACGCTTTCTTTTATGCAATTTTGGAGACAGAGAGAATTGTTAGGGTTTTGGAGACTTTTTACTTGAAGGTGCTTTCAATCCTTTTCTTGAATATATTTTCTATGATTTCAATTATGAGTATGCGGAACTAATTTCTTTTGCTAGGGCGAAGCCTTGAGCCTTAGCATGAATATATGATTTTTATTTAATTGCTTACGATTGATTGCATGCATACTTTGAATTGTTAATCATCGGGATAAAAACTATCTAATTGTCTTAATGCCTGATCACCATTAGGATCTTTAGAAAAGTAATTTGATGCAATTTTGGTCGGAATGTTCCCTGAAATTAACGATGGCTTCTTGTAATTAATAATTGTAATTTCACTTAGGATGAGTATCACGTCTTAAGGAGTGCAAGGTTTTTTTCAAAGGATTTTCATAAAGCATAATGAGTCTTTCATGTTCAGATTTGATCCGAACGTCCGGACAGGTTGCATGTTAGATATACGTTCTATGTTGGAGGTTCCAAATAGAATATGAATTAGGAAAATCTAACCTTCAAAGTGGCATGAGTAAATCATAAGTAATTGGTAAAAATTCATAGGATTGCTAGGTGATGGAGGAACCCTAGTACTTTCTTAATTTGATTCTTCCAAAACTGTTTTCTTTTCTCTCTAGCTCTAATATTGCAGATTGTTTATTTTAATTAATTAATTTCGTTTTTATTTTAATTAGGTTATAAAATCAATAACCTAAACTTCTACTTTACAATAATTAAATGAAATCTGATTAGTTTCAAATTATTTAATAGTCCCTGGAGACAACCTTGCGAGATCCGTTTATACTACAATAACCTTGTGATTCTTGCAAGTAAAATAGAAGATTTAAGCCCGTTCACATGAGTAGTAAAATCCCTATCAAGAAAATGACGCCGATTGCCGGAGATTATTTAAAATAATTCCTACTAATCAGATTTTCAATTAGTTATTACTGTTTATAAATATAAAAAAAATAAAAAATTTAATTTTCGTTTTTATTTTATTTTTCACAGATTACAGTACATTGCATATTACAAAGATAATCTGTGCATGGTCAGCACGCGTTCAACAGTGCCAAAATTGCTTCCTTTTGATCCAGAACTCGAGTAGACTTTAAGACGCAGGGAGAAAACTTTGCAGTGGGTTCCTCCTCTGCAGGGGACTTTTCTGCAATCTTCATTTTCTGGGGGACCTGCACAGTAAAGAAAAAATGGCATTTGTAATTCCAGAGGCGGGTCAGCCTTTGGGTGATTCTTTAACAGCCCATACCACAAATATACCAAGTTGCATTACTTATCCTGCAGTGGAGGAAGGGTCTACATTTGAAATAAAGCAGGACATGTTGAATATTCTACCTACATTTCATGGGTTATCATCTGACGATCCAAACATATTTTGGTGAGGGGATTTTCAGCTGAATCTATTAAGCTGCGTTTGTTTCCATACACTCTAAAAGATCAGGCCAGGAGATGGCTTCTTACACTCCCATCGGGAAGTATTAGTACTTGGGCCCAACTTAGTGAAAAAAATTTAAACAAGTATTATCCAGCTTCGAAAACTCTTGACATGAGAACTCAGATTTTATCTTTTGCCCAAAAACCAAATGAGGAGTTTCATGATGCGTGGAAGCGGTTCAAAGAGTTAATTAGAAAATGTCCACATTCAGGTATTAACACGACTGATCAAATGCATATATTTTTTAGAGGGTTGAATATGACTACAAAAACTCTTGTCAACGCTTCATGTGGAGGTTCCTACAAAGATAAAAACGCACAAGAGGCTTGTTTGTTATTTGAAAAAATGGCAGCAGATACACAACAGTGGGCAGTTGAGCAACCACAATCTAGGTCTGTTTTTGAGATGTCTAACAGTTCTCCGTATGTTACAGCACAAATTGAAAAAATGGAGAAAAGGCTTGATGCAAAATTTGACATGTTATTACAAAGAATAGCAGGTTCACAGGTTGCCGGAACATTAACATTCCGGGTTGAAGATCAAACTGTTGTTTTCAAGTTGTTTGAAGCAAGCATACATTCAGGTGACAAGCAAGAATGCATGCGTGTTGATGCATTGGATGGTTTACCAAGTGCCAAGTTTATGAACAGATCATCAACTGACCATCTGTCCATAAAGCCCCCGAATTTGACTCGTGATTGTAAAAGTCCTAAACCACAGCAACAAAGGGTGCTACATCATAACCAGCCAATTAACACTATGAAAAAACATGAAAATTTGCCAGGCAGCCCAAATTTTAAGAAAATACAGCCTGGTAAAAAAGTGTGGTTGTTAAGTTCCTATTTCAAATCATCTCCAGGGAAACAAGAGTCTCGATGGAAATGTCCTTTTTCTAGTTACTAACGTTTTTCAGAATGGTAATGTGGGCATAAAGGTTGAGGGCAAAGATTTCTCATTTAAGGTTACCAAACATCAGCTTAAACCATGCATAGAGAAATTTGGTGCAAGCGAGTCTTTGACTCTGAAGGCACCAGTGATCTAGCTACCGGACTTCTGCAACGTCTCGCTACAGACTTCAAATAAAGCGCATGTTGGGAGGCAACCCAATTTTTCTAAACTCTTTACTTATTTTATTTTTCGTTTGTTTTTTTTATTATAAGTTAAATTTCTAGATGCATATATATACCTATGTTTTCAAAAACACAAAAAAAAAAAACCATGAAAAATCCAAAAATATGTCGCTTACTTTATTTACGCATGTTGATTTTAGTTCCGTTTTTAATTATCGCATATTGGTTAATTGCAGGTTGAAAACATGGACAATAAAGAGAATCCTATACTGGAATCATGCACCCAGCAGCAAATCTACATTAACATCACCCACATCTACACTATGCTGGAAATTTAAAGCAGTCAACATAAAAAGTCATACACAGATGCAAGTTTGGGGGTGATTGTTGCAGATCCAGCACAGAAACATAATTTTGAGCAGTTAATTTTCTGCAGCTCAGTTTTACGATGCATGGAGGAGAAGCACAGTTAAATCACATATCCATACACCACATAACTGAGTACAGCTATTATTACCAGATCTACAACCATTAAACTTGCAGGGATTCGAATTTTACCTCCCAGATGCACCGATCTGGGTCATGCGACCTGTGCTGTTTTCGTCCGTTGAGCTTGTGTGTTTACTTCTGTTTCCTTGGCTCTGTCATGGATCCGAGTGTTCTGCACAAGCAACACATGGCTGACTACATGCAGAGGTAATGAAGCAACTTTTTTCACAGATTGGGGTTCATCACCAACGGAGAACAAGATATCACCTTTGTAAGACCTGGATCTGCAATGTAGTAGCTGGTGCTCCTTTTTCCTTGCTATGTCAAGCTTCTCGATCATGGACCACTGCATCCCAACTATATCCACAGCACACCAACATGCATCAGTCACAACATAATGGTGCTCTACCAGTTACTAAGAACACAAAATAAACAAGGGCTACGGTGACTGAGTTGTACCTACAGATGGATGATCTTTGGACGATCGACCTTGGATTTGCCCATTTTTGGTCCTAGTGTGAACTTTTTCGTTGTGTACCCGAGCATCCTCGCAAAGGAATCAGATCAGCATGAGTTAGTGTTCTTCTTTTCTGTCTAAAATCATTAGCTGGACATATAAATTGAGCAGGACAGGGGCGATGATTACCTTTGAGGGGCGTGTGGAGCTTCAATGTGCTACCATTTCCATGGCAGAGGCGTTGGTTTTGGGGTTCTTGCAGAGGAGAGTGCGTGTGGTTGTGTTGCTGTGTGAGAGAAGGTCCCGCACGCATGTGGTTGAGCGGCTGAGGGAGAAGAGAGGTGGAGAAATGAGAGAAAACTGTGAGAGATGGAGAGCTATTTTTCATTTTGTAGCGACATGGGGTCTGAGAGAAAAAGCGAGAGTGGGGTTTTTTTTTTTTAAAAAGAAATGGACGGTTTGTATGCAGGGTGCCAAACTGAGAAGACAATGGAGAGATTAAAAGCATTTTCGGATTTTCTAGAGAGAGAGAGATGGGCAAATGGGTTTATCTTAACCTTTTATTTGGAATCCTAAGGAGTGGTGAAACGGATGCGCGACACGTGTACAAATATGTAACCTTTCTTGTCTGTCCTAGGAAGCTGTTTTGAAATGGGGAAATAAAGAGCCGTTTGGCTCTGGGGTTAATGAAAAGAAAGAGAGGAGCCGTTCGGCTCGGTGCTCGAGGTCAGCAAGGGGATCAAATGTTTTTTTTCAAGGTTTTTTTTATAAGCTGCCATCAATCATGCCAGCTGCATGCAACAATCTCCCAGGAATCCAATGTTCCTATTGGACTTTTGGTTTGCGAGCTGGGCTCAATCTAAAGGGCAATCAATCGGCCCGTGTGTAGTTTTTCAAGGCCTACAGTTCGGCTGCCATGCTGGTTTCCATTACAAGCCCAGGTGTTTCCTATCTTCTGTTATTTTATTTTCTTATTATAGTTTTGTCGTTTTTTTTAGTATCAGGGTTTTTGTTTTTATATTATATTGTTTTTTTTAGTTTCTGTTTATTTTCCACACATTGAGGACAGCGTGTGAAATAAGTTTGGGGGTGGGAAAGTAAATTTTAGGCTTTTAATTTTTTTTTTATGTCAGTTAAGAATTTTCATTCTTTTTAAGTTAATATCCATAGATTATTTTAAACGTTAGAACAAATGGACATGGTAAAGATTAATCCCACAGTAGAGTCTTTTCGATTTATCGTTGCTTAGACACTAATTCATGAATTATACTTTGAACTTTGCACATCACACCAACAGGGTTTGTGGGGAGTGAGATTGAAACACTTACTTTTAGTCTAAGTTTATTTTTAATTTTTGTTTTAAGTAAAGTCAGTTATTATTGTGAAAAAAGTAATAATTGTCTCACCCGAGGTTTTGCCTAGTAACCGGGCCAGTCCTGCCTAATCAGCAGTGATTCTCGCGTCAAACGGTAGAGTTTTGGCATGGGGCAGGGTGGTTAGTTGGTTTCGTAGCCTTTTCAGCTCGGGTTAATAAGTCCTTAGGGGTGTTCTACACCTAGTGCCCTAAAGCCCTAGTGGCTTGGGAGTCATTGACCTAAAGCTCGCTACATGGGTTGGATCGAAAGTTTAAGTGAACCGACATTGCACGACCACTACTGTTACTGAAAAAAAAAATTGTTATATATGAAAAGAAAAAAAAAGAAAAAAAAAGTTATATTTAAAGTTACTATGTGTGAAATAAATAATGACGAGAGGTAAGGGTTTTAGTCGAGTCTCTTTAACTATGTTGGTTCACTTTACACCAAAGGAAGTTTGTGAATTCTTTTCTAATCGATTCTAAATGGCTTAGACTCTGTGGTGGGATTGGTTGGAACTTTTGAAAAGATATTCTAGTTTTTAAAATTTGCTATGGATTGCAACTTTGAAGGTGAAAATTTTTGTCAGTTAATTTTAGCTAGTTGTCTAGTTTGTTAAGTTTTTATTTTTGTTTGAGTCTTGTTTTGCTTGAGGACAAGCAAAAAGCTAAGTTTGGGGGTATTTTGATGAGTAGATTTTATATTATATATTTTACCCTAATCTTAGGATATTTTGGTTAATATATTGGAAGAATTTTGATACTTTGAATTGTATTTTCAATATAGGACTTTCGACTTCCTCTAGAGCAAAACAGGACCAAATGGACGAATTTTGGAGTAATTCCAGTTGGTGGATGTTCGTGAGTCACTTAGCTTGATCGTATCAAAATTTGGGATTTTTCCACCAAGTGTTTATTTTCTGGCGATAAAATAAAGCAGCGGTGCAGTGCTGAAAAATGACGATTTTGGGCTTAAATTGCGTTTTTGAAGCCCAAGATGACCTCGGATGGGTTCGTGGGCCAGAATATTCCAAACATTTGATCCAGCTATATTGGGCCAGTTTTGGAGCAGCTTATGGGTCCAAAACGTGGCTGTTCAGATTTTGGGCGAATTTTACCATTTAATTTAGGGTTATGTTTCCTTTTTTATTTGGATTAGGGTTTGTGGGGGGCTTAGCACATATATTGCTTGGCTGTCTACAGTTTTTCACAACGCTTTCTTTTATGCAATTTGGAGACAGAGAGAATTGTTAGGGTTTTGGAGACTTTTTACTTGAAGGTGCTTTCAATCCTTTTCTTGAATATATTTTCTATGATTTCAATTATGAGTATGCGGAACTAATTTCTTTTGCTAGGGCGAAGCCTTGAGCTTTAGCATGAATATGTGATTTTTATTTAATTGCTTATGATTGATTGCATGCATACTTTGAATTGTTAATCACCGGGATAAAAACTATCTAATTGTCTTAATGCCTGATCACCATTAGGATCTTTATAAAAGTAATTTGATGCAATTTTGGTCGGAAGGTTGCCTGAAATTGACGCTGGCTTCTTGTGATTAATAATTGTAATTTCACTTAGGATAAATATCACGTCTTAAGGAGTGCATGGTTTTTTTCAAAGGATTTTCATAAAGCATAATTGACACACCCCGTCCCGAAGGAGGGCATGCTGGCCGTCACATGAGAATGACGTAACCATTTACACAGTTCAGAAGCTTTAAAGATACAATTACTAAGATGAAACACCCGAGGGTGAGTCCTACTTTTGTGAATTCTGTCAGAACTCCGTTGGATTCCTCGTGGCCACCAAAGCTCTGCTATCTAGAACCTGGAGGGGCGCAAAACAAATTGAGTGGGTCAGTAAAACAAAGTTTTTCGAAAACTTTTCATTTAAAACATTTCTAAACACTCGCTGTAAAACCTGTATACTTTCCTAGAAAATAACATAATAGCATATAACTTTTCATAAATCTCAAATCATCAATCTTTCTTAAAAACCAGAAAGTATGACATGCTATAAATGTCAAAACAGAATGAATGATGCATCAATGTAACAGGTGACATAATGAATTAACCGGAGACCCTGCAGTTGGTCCTGTACGGTTAATTCTATAGCTCAATATCCAATCCAAATCGGAGTCACCTCGGTGACCTGTACATCACTACACTGCACATGAATCGGAACTACCTGAAGTAGTCTGTACGATAGGAATGGTGTAATAATACGCTCTAGTGCTTCTCTCATCAATCATCTGTGCACATAATCTAGAGTCACCTACTAGTCGGAACCACCTCTAATGGTCTGTACTGTTGGAAATGTGCCCTAAAGCCAATCATATGATGATACTTTACGGACATTTCACATGTTAAACTAATCTAGTTTACATATAAAGGGCAAACATTATTGTTTGAGCCGTCTCATATAAATGTTATATGCTTAAACGATAAAGTCCAAGGAATATGTGATTGGGAGAATGCAATCTAATGAAGTTAGATTAATGAGACCATTCTTTCGTAGATCCTAAACGTTCCTGATCATAGGATTGCCAATTGGGCATTGACAGTCCGTTAAGATCAGTACGTGCTATGTCTTCTCTCAGGGAGAGTGACTAGTCTCGAGTCATTGGTGTGTGTGACATCAAGACAAGTACGTAGGTGCTCAATAGAGAATGAGTCCACTGAACACGATCAACGAGGAGTTCTCATACTCATGTCACATGAGAACTCATGGTTGGGATAATGCAAATTAGTCTTTTGACCTGAGGCATCACAGTTGTTTTGTGGTTAAGTCCTTGATCTTTGATTATGTCAAAGTCACCCCATCGGGATGTCCACGACATCATTGGGGTTAAGCCACTTAGTTATGGAGACAAGTGAATGTGCAACAAGGGATCTCTAACCTTCAAATGGTTTGAGGGAGAATACTCTATGATATGATTAAAATCTCTGGCCACAGTATGAATGAGATTAGGGAATGCGTTCCAAATCACATTCAAAGTAATCATATAAGCAAACGAATCACATTGGATAGTAGACATGAATAAATAAACTATCAAACCAAACAATGTGGTCAAGAGTATTAGATTAGAGAAATACCGTATTGCATTTGTAATCCTAAACTGAATAGGTTCTCTACCTCTTCTGATTAGCTTGGGTAGCCATGATATGCTGCTAGGTGTCACTCATGGTTTGTGGAAGCCCTAAACGTGTGTAATCACTAAAGGGAGAATTGAAAGTCGATGTAAAATGGTTTTAATCGCCCACTGCCTCGCTAAAAGGAACCTAATGGATCGTACACCGAGTAAGGTAAAGATTGAAGAAACAAAGGAGATGAGTAAGAATAATTAAATGGTTTAATTATTTATGGCAAGGATTAATTAATATGTTAATTAATCAAACGAATAAGTTCGTTAAAGACCTAGGGATAGTTTTGGACCTTAAGGCCCAATGGGCTTCGAACGTCAAAGCCCATTGACTTAAGTTGTATGACAACTTAATGAATAAAGATTCACAAAGGCCCAAAAGCCCATACCCCTTAAAGAGGCCGGCCATATGTGTTAGAATTAGGGTTTTTTGGTTCTTTAGGTCATTTAAAGAAGTGACTATATAAAGAACTTTATAGCCTAAAATTCATAAGTGTTGGTTTTAGAGAAAATTGGTGAGAACACAAAGCTTCCATTTCTCTCTAGGAGGCCGGCCACCTTGGAGGGTGAATCTAGCAATCCTACTACTCCAAGGTCACTCATTTCTTCTTCAATCTAACCTTGGTGTAGAATCTTTAGAGGTTCTCTATTTTGGGAACTTGGAGAATCCAATTCTTTCAACCAAATCCATGGAGCTAAGAAGCAAGGAATGAAGGCCCTATCTCTTGGGTGATTATCCTTTGCATATGCAAAGAGGAATCTACAAAGGTAAAAATTTCTCAACTAACAAATGTTGTTTTAAGTTGAGTCAAGGTTCACCAATCTACTAGGCTTTGAATTTCATGGTTGATGTTTTGTTTTTTGAATGCATGAAAGCATGATTCCGCCTTTAATTGTTAATTGCATGCTATATGATGTTATTCAAATGAACATGTTTTTCACAAAATTTCCTTCAAGTGGTATCAAAAGCCTAGGTCTAGTAGTTGGTGAATCATTTTGGGTTTTGTAGTTCATAGTTTTTTATTTAAAAGTTGTAATATGTTACAAGCTTTATTCTTGTTTCTTTGAATGTAAATTTTGTTAGAAAATTTGTCATCTCAAATGTTGTAGATGTAGTTCATATGAGCATGAATTTTGGAGCTAAAATTTGGTGCCATGTTTTTGGGGAAATTCGGTCAAATCCAAAGGGTGATTTTTTGGGTTCATGTTTGTCTTGTTAAAATGGTTTTAAAGTGACTTTTGGAACCCCTAAGTACCCTAGGATGTTAGCCCTCTTTTGAGTGGTGAAAATTTGAGTTTTGGTGAGTGAAAACATTCATGGAGCTATTATGAGTTTTCATGAGTGTTCTTCAATGTTCTTGAAGTTCTTGCCAAGAACAAAAAGTTTTGAAGTTTTGATTCAAAAGTTTTATGTTTTTACATAAAGTTTTGATTTAATTTTAGTGGGTGATGGTTAATGGTAAAGTATTTTTAATGGGAGACAAACTTTTTTAAAGATGTGACATAAATCCTTTCTTACAAACTTTTCATTTCATTTTTACCTCACCTAACAAAACCCACTTACAAAAACTTTGTAAAAATCTTATTTTTTTTTAATCATGGCCGGCCACCCTAATAGAATAGGGTATTTTTGGGCCTTTTGTGCAATTACATAAAGTTTTGATACTTTTGTGTATTTGTATTTTAGCCCAAAAGTTTACGTTTTTACGTTAAGGCCCAAAAACGCTAAAGGACAAATTGCTTTGCTCCTTTAATGAAGTTTTTTGTATTTGTTGAAATTTTTGGGTTCTAGTTGTAATTACATGAAGTAGTGGACTTTTGCGTTTTTACAAAGTGACCCCAAAAGTTTGTGTTTCGCAATATAGCCCAAAAAATTGTGTTTATTGCATGATGGCCCAAATTAAGTAGGGAACAAAAATTGTTTTGTCTCTTTAAATGAGAATTGGATTTTCATTTCATTTAGCTCCATTTAAATCAATTTTATGGATACAAAAACAAAATGAAAATGTTGCATTCAAGTTTAATTGGTTAAAGTGTTAATTAATTAAAGGGTGATTATGAACCTAAGCCTACAATAATTGAGCTATGTGAAAGGCCGTTTCAAATTTGTTTGAACCATGGGAATGTGTAGATTAATTTTGGTTGTAATTTGATTTGATCAAATGTTGTAAAAGAGCATAAGCTCTTCTTTACTTTAAAGTAATTTGTTTTATGCAAATGTTGTAATGAGCATAAGCTCACCTTTACTTTGAAGTACTTCTTTCTTGCTTTATTTGATATGCATGAAAATGAAGTAGAGGGTCCAACGCCCTAAGACAACACGCCTTAATGTGATTAAACGCGTAACTAAAATCAATCACCATCCCTAGTCCGAGATTCAACACAAGGCTCGTGTTGAATCTAAACAAAGGTTCATAGTCATCCTAAGGCCCTAAGGCAACTATATAGTCCATCAAATGAATGCAAACCTTATGTTAGTAGTATCATATACTCTTGCCTTAAAAACCGTTTTACAAATATAGTGGGAGTATTATATACAACTAAATTGAATCAAATGGACCAATAGTTGTAATAGGACCAAAATTGTTTTAATAAAGATTAAAATGAATATGTTTATGTGATGAGACCTAAAACCCTCAACCAAACCATTATTAAGTTGAAAAGCGTGAGAGTGCTTAGAACACTCTTTCGTGGCCTTCCACCGTGGTGGGATCCAATCGTTTATGACTTGTACACCGGCTTCACCCTATCATGGGGGAGTACAAAGTGCATGCTTATACTCAGGAGGAATCCATAAACATATGATGAGGTTAGTGTAGGCAACGAGGATGGCCGACATCGTATCATCGTGAGGCTATTCTTGAACCCCTTCACGCACTAAGCATGGTGGGAATGACTTAACTAAGTGCAATGGCGCCGACATCGTATCATCGTGAGGCAACATTCTCTAGAGGCCAAATTGATGGGTACTTGCATTAGTTGCAAATGAGTAAGTGTACTCTCTCATTATTATTATTGCTAGCCAACATCATATCATTGTGAGGTGGGCTTGGTAATAGTGAGTCTCCCATAACCTACTAAGAGTTTCCTCCAAAACTCTCGAATTCCAATGACGGATATGGAATTTGCCAAAAATAGCGGGTGGTGCTATTTGATTTAAAGACCCGAATCAAATGGCTTAAAATCAATCAATTTATATTCGTTATGTATTTGTTTACCAATATATATTTGCAAACGCTATCCAAAACTTGACAAAGAAAATCCGAATGTTTTAGTTTCCGGACTTTGTAACACAATCCCAAAGATTGTCTTAAATGGATTGTGCATGTACCTAAGAAGTCTCATCCTCACAATCTTCCTATTGATAATGTATCATCGGAAGAACATGTTAGAAATGTCTATCATGAAGAGGACAACACAAACAACCGATGCTTATTCCTTCGTTATATGAACAAAGGAACTTACGAAGATTAGCATAAAGACAAGGACACTTTTAGTGTCATAGTTCTTCACTTACAAATTGTTGTATGAAGAAATAAGAGTTGCCTTGAACAACTCTTGAAAGTTTGTAATTATGTTTAGAACATAATGGTTGGTTGACAAAAATAGTCCATCAACATGGACTTATGATGATTTTGAATCATTAAGTGTTGAAGTGATAAACCACTTAACGAGACCGAAACTAAGCTAGGACTTCACCTTTATGTCCCTATCCTAATGGTTCACTAAGTTTATTGTAAACTATGTAGTGAACAATAACCACACACTCTCCAAAATGTTTGATGTGTATAACACAATTGAAAAAGGTTTCAAGAGAGATAGTGGGAGTTTAGGGACCATGACTATTGTAGTCAAAGGAGAAGTCAAAAGAAGAAGATAAAATTAACTCCAAGGGAACAAACTTTCTTTATGAAAGGATGGACATTGGAAGGGGTATTTGCAAGAAATGTCTTGCAAGTGTCAAGAACACACCTTTCGAAGGTGTTGTAAATTGTTCTTGAATAGTTCAAAACAATTGGTTCTTCTACTTGAATGCTTGATTCCGTATTAGTAACTATGTTTTACAATCGTTGTAAAAGTGTGGCTAATAAGAAGTAGAAGATTAATGAGAGAAGAGAAAGTACTTCACATTCGGAACGTGAATAAAATATAGATCTCTGCGAAAGCAGATGGTACTAACTTCCTCATATGAACTACCAAAGAAATTGGAAAAACCAAAGATTGTCTTTACATTCCAATTTTAAGGAACTTAATTCCGTCACTATAGTAGAGATGGATGAATGTTTTGTTTGACAAAACATTGTTCTTTATTAATCACTGATTGGATTATAGTAATCTAATTAATTGTCTCTATAGTAGAGATGATATGGTAGCGTTAACTGTTTAGAATATAATGATGCTTAAAACCCCAAAAGGTTGCAAGATAGTGACTAATCCCAACTGAGTTGTGATACCTCTAAAAACAGAAATTACGAGTTGGTCATAGATGGATGCTTTGGATCGTTAGATCCGGATCCAATACCTTCTTGTCAAAATTGTATAGAGGCGAAATGTTCGAATCTTTATTCTTTTGGAAAGAATAAAGAATCACAAAGTTGTTGAGGTTAATTCACTTAGATGTTAGTGGCACTTGTCCACAACATAATACTACTCATGTTGTTTGACATTCACCGAAGATCACTCTCGGTTGGACTGTAGTTTATTATGAATAAACACAAGTCCGAATACTTTGCAAAAGGTTTCAAAGAATTCAAGAAATGTAAGTTGATGAGTAAGACGTCTAAAGTACTTACCTCCTTAGATTTGATCCAAGGAAAGGTAACACTTTAGATGAGTTTCCTTGAAAGATATCAAGGAAATAAGCATCATAAGATAATGATTTTCTCCATTAGGAGAAGAACGAACTTGAATAAGATTTAGTTCGTTGGATATTATCAATTACCCATATATAGGATATATATGCTTCTAAGACAATATGATTGTCAATTAGAAGATCTTCCAAAATTTTCATAACTCCATAGGATGTAGTTGGAAAGAAAGACAAATCTTAATTGTGTTAAGATTTGGGGTTGTGTGCTAATAAGCAATATTTGTTTAAAAATTATCTTGTGGATATCCTTAAATTAACCTTTGGATATCACTTCTATAAACCAACCAACAAATGTTGTTTGTTGAGTAGTTCATTGTAATCCTACAATGTGATTTGCCTTAGTGCAAATGAACTAGGAATAGAACTCAAAAGAATGGGTTCTTTGAGAGACAAGATGATAATCAACAAATATAACAACCTAGTTCCTATACCACAAGCTCCAAGGTAGTCAAAAAGAATTTTAAACCGTCTCAGTTGAATGGTTTGAACTTTATGACTACATTGAGTGTATATACAATATATACTCAAGGAAATGGTAAAGTACCATTTGACCCGAAATAATGAAACCTTCATAGCTAATTGGTAGCTTAAGGTGGCTACAATCAAAGAGAATGGTTGACTTTGAAGGAACCATCTTTGACGTAGTCTTAGTTTCAATTAATTCGAAGATTGCTAGCTACAACTAAATGTTGATTCAATGTTTGGACATCATATAGGTTTCCGAAACCATTATTAAGATAGTCCTAATAATATATATGTCTAAAACTATGAATCACAAAACATGTAAGTTGTAGAGATCCAACCATCATGGATCTTAGCAAGCTAGTGGGAGCCATAAGCGTCTTATGAGAGAAAGATCAAAACGTTTGATTTCTCATATAGATGTAAATGAATCTTTTGTTTACTAGGTTTACAAAAGATTAGTGGGAGTTAATCATGTTCCTAAAATTTAGAATATATATATGATATTAATTTTGGAAATGAAAAGAATACTTCTTCGTTAAAGTTATGACTTTAAACATTCTATAACGATAGAATGTATATGGGAGACATAGTCTATTTACATGGGATGAAAATCTATAATGATAGATTTTAGGATATAATTGGATTATATCATGCCCTAATAATAGACAAAAGGATGCTAGGAAGTTTCTCATATGATGATAAAACTCAATAAGAAGAACAACTCTAGTGAGACTAGGAGGTAGCTCTTCTCAAAGGGAACGTACCCTTTGACTCCCAAAGAAATAATGCGTAAATCGAATCCTTTATGCATACGCAGAAAGGTGATTTATGTATTTCATATTGTATGAAAAACATTGATATGAGTTGTACCTAGAAAGGTACAAGGCGATATCAATGCAAGCCCAGGATCAGAACCATGGCAACTGTCAAGTGAATCCTTAAGTATTTAAGAAATACTAAAGGATAGATTCCTCGAAGAATGAGGAAGAATTAGAGTAACGTAATGGAAGCGTAAATGTATTAGATTGTGAATCTAATCCATCATTGGATGTTTCTTCATTATGAATGAAGAGATAAACAGATATCTCTTTATTATGACTAAAGAGATATTTGGATGGAAACATTAAAGTAATGACTTTAGTGTGTTCCATTATGAATGCAAAATATATTGCCATATAGAAGTTTACAACAATGTTGTTTGGATGGGAAAGTTCATTTATGAACTCTCTATTCGGTTCCAACCAGAAAGTGTATGACACTAATGGGGTGATAGCTCAAGCCAGGGAATCAAGGTCTCATCAAGATCCGAACTCATATGAGAGACTGAACCACATGATTGGGAATCATGTATAATGGTGACGTCGATATTCTCAAGGTTGCTTCTATGGATAACATATAGATATCCATTGCCTAGGCCTACTACTCAGCCATTTATGAAATGACTACAGAATAGGAATCATAACAGATGAACAAGCTGATTGGCTCTAGTGCAAGTGGGAGATTGTTGGAAATGTGCCCTAAAGCCAATCATATGATGATACTTTACGGACATTTCACATGTTAAACTAATCTAGTTTACATATAAAGGGCAAACATTATTGTTTGAGCCGTCTCATATAAATGTTATATGCTTAAACGATAAAGTCCAAGGAATATGTGATTGGGAGAATGCAATCTAATGAAGTTAGATTAATGAGACCATTCTTTCGTAGATCCTAAACGTTCCTGATCATAGGATTGCCAATTGGGCATTGACAGTCCGTTAAGATCAGTACGTGCTATGTCTTCTCTCAGGGAGAGTGACTAGTCTCGAGTCATTGGTGTGTGTGACATCAAGACAAGTACGTAGGTGCTCAATAGAGAATGAGTCCACTGAACACGATCAACGAGGAGTTCTCATACTCATGTCACATGAGAACTCATGGTTGGGATAATGCAAATTAGTCTTTTGACCTGAGGCATCACAGTTGTTTTGTGGTTAAGTCCTTGATCTTTGATTATGTCAAAGTCACCCCATCGGGATGTCCACGACATCATTGGGGTTAAGCCACTTAGTTATGGAGACAAGTGAATGTGCAACAAGGGATCTCTAACCTTCAAATGGTTTGAGGGAGAATACTCTATGATATGATTAAAATCTCTGGCCACAGTATGAATGAGATTAGGGAATGCGTTCCAAATCACATTCAAAGTAATCATATAAGCAAACGAATCACATTGGATAGTAGACATGAATAAATAAACTATCAAACCAAACAATGTGGTCAAGAGTATTAGATTAGAGAAATACCGTATTGCATTTGTAATCCTAAACTGAATAGGTTCTCTACCTCTTCTGATTAGCTTGGGTAGCCATGATATGCTGCTAGGTGTCACTCATGGTTTGTGGAAGCCCTAAACGTGTGTAATCACTAAAGGGAGAATTGAAAGTCGATGTAAAATGGTTTTAATCGCCCACTGCCTCGCTAAAAGGAACCTAATGGATCGTACACCGAGTAAGGTAAAGATTGAAGAAACAAAAGAGATGAGTAAGAATAATTAAATGGTTTAATTATTTATGGCAAGGATTAATTAATATGTTAATTAATCAAACGAATAAGTTCGTTAAAGACCTAGGGATAGTTTTGGACCTTAAGGCCCAATGAGCTTCGAACGTCAAAGCCCATTGACTTAAGTTGTATGACAACTTAATGAATAAAGATTCACAAAGGCCCAAAAGCCCATACCCCTTAAAGAGGCCGGCCATATGTGTTAGAATTAGGGTTTTTTGGTTCTTTAGGTCATTTAAAGAAGTGACTATATAAAGAACTTTATAGCCTAAAATTCATAAGTGTTGGTTTTAGAGAAAATTGGTGAGAACACAAAGCTTCCATTTCTCTCTAGGAGGCCGGCCACCTTGGAGGGTGAATCTAGCAATCCTACTACTCCAAGGTCACTCATTTCTTCTTCAATCTAACCTTGGTGTAGAATCTTTAGAGGTTCTCTATTTTGGGAACTTGGAGAATCCAATTCTTTCAACCAAATCCATGGAGCTAAAAAGCAAGGAATGAAGGCCCTATCTCTTGGGTGATTATCCTTTGCATATGCAAAGAGGAATCTACAAAGGTAAAAATTTCTCAACTAACAAATGTTGTTTTAAGTTGAGTCAAGGTTCACCAATCTACTAGGCTTTGAATTTCATGGTTGATGTTTTGTTTTTTGAATGCATGAAAGCATGATTCCGCCTTTAATTGTTAATTGCATGCTATATGATGTTATTCAAATGAACATGTTTTTCACAAAATTTCCTTCATGTACAACTAGTATATCGGAACCCTCTCATGGTCTTTACGACATGTCGGAACCCTCTCATGGTTTGTACAACATGAACCTACTTAGATCCAAGGTGAGCGTGTGGTGCAGGTGAATAATATAAGCACTAACACCATGATTGCAGGTTATGTGTTATCCACATAATATACATCGTCAATGATTCGCATGAATAACATAAAACTCACCTGATACTCACCTGTGCGTCCACAGCACCAATTCACATATATATATGCATCAATTATCAATTCATATCATTCATATCATTCATATCATTCGTATCATGCATGCATGGCATTTTAGAAACATACTTTCATTAAAACTCAATTTCTGGGAAAATTCATAGTATATAGGTAATAATAGAAAGTATTGCCCACTCACCTGGAGTTCGCCCAACAACTCCCTAGCACAACACATCAAGGCGTCATGGCGATCGGCGCCTAGAACAATAATCAAATCCAACCTCAGAAATTATATCGATAGAATATATAACTTATATAAAACACATCACTACGCAGTTCGATCCGGAAGATCTGCAACTCATATTTCCAATCCATAACTTCCAGAGGTCCACAATATACCTCTAGGACAACATCCTAAAATTCATTACCATCCAACGGTCGGATCTCCGTCAATTTCCAAAACCAAATGACGGTTAACATTTTATTTTATGAACTTACAACTCCAATTCCGGAAGATCCGTAAATTGGATTCCCAATCCGTAAGTTCCTATAATCCTCAAATATTACGTATTACAACGTATCAAAGTTTGGTGACGATCCAACGGTCGGATCGTCAATTCACATTTTCACCTAACCACGAATCGAAACGAACTTAGGTTCAATTACTCAATTTACGTCCATCAATTATCAAAACTGAACCTAGAACCTTAAACACATGCTAAGAATGACATTGGCGGGCCATTGGCCACGCGCCGCCGCGGGTGGCGGTTGGCCGCCCCGGCTCGCCGAAAAATCCAACTATTTCCAAAAATTCTCAACAAATACAGAATTGAAGATCTCAATGAGTAGAGTAAACTTTATACCTGCGGCCAAGGCCAATTTGTCCTAGAAATGCTCCAATTCCACCAAAACCGTGAAGAACCCTAGAATTAGGTGCTTTCAATTCGACCTTCAAATCAACTCCGATGCTCCAACTACTGCTTGGGCTTTGTTCTAGGCCTCAAGAGGAAGCTATGGGTGGTGGCAATTGGAAGAAATTGCTTCGGGATTGGGTGATTTGATGCCAAAGCCGCCGCACCCCTTCTTGCGGTTTTCTCCATTTTCAAAGCCAAATCTCTCCAAATTTGAGATGGAATGGATAGAGGAAGGCTCCTAGAGTGTTTCCCATGAAGTTTCTTGAAGCAATTCGCCGGAAAAACGGGTGAAAATCATCGAAAATCGGCATGGGTGCCGACCGGGTCAAAAATGGGCCAAGGGGATCCGGCCGATCCCCCGCGTCTCTCTCTCCCTCCTTTCCTCCTTTCCTCTTTCCTGGTTGGCCATATTCTCCTTCTCTCTTCTCCTGATTCGTCCCCTTCTTCTTCTTTTAGATTGGGCAGTTTTGCCCAATCCCATTTTTCCTTTCTTCTTCCCTGATGCCCAATCATCATTCTTCTTCTTCTTCTTACGCACACACACGCACAAACCTTCTTTCTCTCATCCTAACCATCCATTTCAAATTCCTTTAATCTGGGCCATCTAAATTTTAATAATAAAATTTATAAAATGCCCAAACTTCAGACTTTAAAATCTTTTTCGTTATAACTCCAAATAACGAACCGTCAGCGCCCACACGTCCGTAGCGACGAGTACTACAAGGATATGTCAAGAAAACAAATCTTAGATTGCACGACACAACGATTAACCTCGAATAATGCGCGTGCCTCAAAGGGCATTTTTGGTAAAATCCTTTATTAAACTTTAAAAACTCTTAAAATCAGGAACGGGCTGTCACAATCTACCCATCTTAAAAAAAATGTCGTCCTCGAAATTTACACAATCTTTACAATCCATCAATATCCATAAAACAACCTGAAACACATCCCTCTCATTCGATCTTTTGTCTCCCAAGTAGTTTCTTCTGCTGAATGATTCCTCCATCAAACTTTTACCAAGTACACTGTTTTATTTCTCAGGACTTCCTCTTTCTATTCCAAAATAATCATGGGTTCCTTATTATAAGTCAAATCCGGATTAATCTCTAAGGGCTGAACCGGAATCATACACGACGAATCTGCTACTTTGTAACGCAGCATCAAAACATGAACTACAATATACACCTTATCCAATCCTGACGGTACTCAAACTTGAAAGTATTTCACTGATTCCTTCAATAGTCAAAGACGGCCTGATGTACTTAGGATTTAACTTGTCTTCCATTTCGACCCGAACCGCACCTTTCCAAGGTGATAATTTCAAAAACATCCAATCTCCTGCATTACACGTCCGGTCAGTGGCATGTTTGTCTGCTAAGCTCTTCAGCCGATCCTGGCTCACTTCCAGGTTAGACTTAATTACTTGAATATTCTGAGTAGTCTCATCCACTAACTCGGGGCCTTGAATACTCTCCGTCCACAATTCTAACAATTTCGAAACACAAGACACAACTTTCCACGGCCTTATGGCGTTGCTCTAGGGAACAAACTGAAAGGACCAACATACCCAAGAAGTTCAACAGATCCGTAAGCCCAAATCTCTTTTCCATAAGACAGATAAATAACTGTTGCACTTCTGGAAAGGTTACTGCTATTTCATTGAAGAATACTGCGCTGATTTAGTAAGCTAATCAATTATCACCTCAATTTCATCATAACCATCTCGTGAACGAGGAAACTTGCACACATAATCTATATTAATATTTTCTCATTTCCGCTGTGGAACGAGAAGTAACTACATCAATCCAAAAGACTTCTTTCTTTCCGTTTTAACCTGCTGATAGATGTTACATCTATTTATATATACAAACATTTCTCTTTTCATACCTGACCAATAGTAAAATGATCGAATGGTATAATACATCTTAGTACCTCCAGGATGCATTGTATAAGTTGAACAATACGCAAATTCCAAAATTGCTTCCTTTAATTCCATAACATTAGGTATAAACACCTTGTTCTCTTGCATAAGCTTGCCATCTGATTCTCTAACTCTGAGGTCTTTCTTTTTTCCCGTTATTCCTTGCTTTAAATAAATTCTTGAATTTCTTCGTCAAACGCTTGAGTCTCGAGTACGACCTACCAAATAGGCCTAACTTGAAAATTAGCAAGTACGTTTTCTTTTCGATCTTCCATTCCCAACTTTACTCCAGTAGATCTCAAATCCACAAGAAGATGAACATGGCAATCGTACCAAGCATTAATTCTCACTGGGGTCTTCCTACTAAAAGCATTGGCCACAACATTTGCACGATCACCCTGGTCGTGCAATCATAATCACTAAGGAACTCAATCCACCTTCGTTGCCTAAGATTAAGATACCTCTGAATAAACAGATATTGGATACTCTTTTGATTCGTAAAAAAAATCTTGCACTTTTCTTCCCATAAAGACAATGTCTCCAAATCTTCAAAGCAAAGATAATAACTGCTAATTCCAAATCATAAGTAGGGTAATTCATCTCATGAGGTTTCAATTGTCTTGAAGTGTAGTAATCACCCTACCATGTTGCATCAACACACATCCTAAACCATTCAAGGATCCATCACTGTAAACCTCATAATTACCGTTATCATCTGGGAGTGCTAAAACAGGTGTATGAGTGAGATAATGCTTCAGTTGCTGAAACTTTGTTCACAATTTTCATCCACTCAAACCTAACCTCTTTTCTGGTGGATCCCGTCAATGGCAAAGCAATGATTGAAAAATCCTTTACAAACGTCTATAGTAGCCTGCTAGACCAAGAAAACTCAGTACCTCAGTGACGGTTCGAGGTTGTTCCCAATTCTCCCCAGTTGTCACTCATTGAGGATCTACTTGAATACCTTGTGTAGATACCACATGTCCCAAAAATTTCCACTTGATTCGTCCAAAATTGACAATTGCTAAACTTAGCATACAACCGATGTTCCCTCAAACATTTTAACACCAACTCAAAATGACTAGTATGCTTTACTTTCACTTAAGAGTATACCAGACCTCAACTCTTTCCTTGAAAACACATAGGCACCTCTAAGATGATCAAACAATTATCAATGCGCGGCAATGGATAACGGTTCTTACTCGTTACCCGATTTAATTACCTAAAATCCATACATATTCTTAAGGTCCCGTCTTTCTTCCTTATAAACAAAACTGGGGTTTTCCAAAGTAACGTACTAGGTTGACTGAAACTTTTATCAACCAATTCCTGTGACTGAATTTTCAATTCCTTTAACTCTGTAGGAACCAATCTATAGCATAAAGTCTGTACTTGGAGACAATTCAATAGTGGACACCATATCTCTGTCTGGTGGCAATCCATGTAAATCATTCCGGAAACACATTAGGAAAATGTCTACCACTCGTACGTCATCCACAATACTAGGAGTACGATCCTGCAACACCACATGAGCTAGGTATCCTTGGCAACCTTTTGATAACAATCTCTTTGCTCTCACAATAGAAATAACGGCATGCCTCACTCCACTTTGCTCAATCACAAAAGTAACCTCTGATAATCTAAGACAATGGAAAGTAATTGATTTCCCGTAGGAATCCATATTGGCACGATTATAATGTAACCAACCTGTGCCTAAAATTACATCAAAATCCACAATGTCTAACGGGATACGATTCGCTGGCATAACTACTTCTTCCACCATCACTGGACACCCTGAATAGTCATAACAGACATAGAATGACCTACCTGTTTACTTGCTTAACGAATCCAACAAATAAGTTATGGATATTACGGTCTGCAGCCTGCAATAACGATAACTCACTGTCGTCTCGATAAGTAAGCAACAATTCTTAAGGGTGCAATATTATCATTTTACTCCTCACAGGGAAAATACATATATACACCTCGATCGTGCTCATTCACTACTTCCTTTGGCAACATCGTCAATAATAAGAATTATATCAGCCGGAGTCAGCTAGAATGACCTGTACGGCTGAGTCTACGGCTCGACCATCCATGTTAGCACATAAGTCGGAGTCACCTATAGTGACCTGTACGACTTACTCATCAATTTTCCAAGTAAGATGTCAAGGAAGACTGCTGGGTAACAACTGATCCTAGGGACAATTCATACCTCTATGTCTCATCTAACCACATGAACACATTCACAACTTCCCACACTCTCCAAAGTGCCTAATATTGTACCTACGATACAAAGATACATTTCCTCTACCAGAGTCACCTTGTCTCTGAGATCTGGGATCCCTCGTAAATCTATCACTTCGACTCTGACCAGTGGCACTAAAACCTCAGCTGGGAAAAATAGCTCTAGTTTCACTTCTTTTGAAGCTCTGAGTCTTCCGAGGTCTTTGATATGACGGATCTTTAACTTTATCCTCTTTCTTCTGATTCTCATTCTTTTCTTATTCCTCTTTACTCTCGCTGATCATGTTCTCAGAGTCCTCAATGCTCAACAACATCTCGTAAACTCCTGGTAAAAGTACAATGAATAGTGGTCACCAAAGAATGCCACTTCTTGCTATTATCCAGCCAAAAACGACATAACACCTCGGCCGGATTAACAACAACATCCGAATGGAAACAAGGCAAGTATGTAAACTCTCTATAATAATATGCCGGAGGAATGAACCTTTCCTTAAACAATTCTTTAAACGACTTCCAAACAGCTGTTCTTCCGATAACATTCCTATCTCCATCAGAATGCAGATTCAACACTCAGAAACTAGGTAGTCATCTCGACCCACCTGTCGGGAGGAAGATTCCCTTGACTTTGCATAATCCGAAACATCTTTTCCCAAATGATTAAGCCATCGATCTGCTCCCTTAGGTTCTCCATCTCCCTAAAGTGATTCAAATTTAACTTATAACCAGTCTCAAAAGGTTCCTTTAAATAATAGACTGAATCACAATGACAACAATTTCCCCCCAAACTACTATATCAGGGAAATTAGGCTCATCTGAACTACATGGCTCGCTACGAGGCGGTATAGTTCTGACAGAAGACACTAGGAAATTCTCAAGATGTCCAGAATTGCAACCTAGGCTCTGATACCAACTGACACACCCCGTCCCGAAAGAGGGCATGCTGGCCGTCACGTGAGAGTGACGTAACCATTTACACAGTTCGGAAGCTTTAAAGATACAATTACTAAGATGAAACACCCGAGGGTGAGTCCTACTTTTGTGAATTCTGTCAGAACTCCGTTGGATTCCTCGTGGCCACCAAAGCTCTGCTATCTAGAACCTGGAGGGGCGTAAAACAAAATTGAGTGGGTCAGTAAAATAAAGTTTTTCGAAAACTTTTCATTTAAAACATTTCTAACCCCTCGCTGTAAAACCTGTATACTTTCCCAGAAAATAACATAATAGCATATAACTTTTCATAAATCTCAAATCATCAATCTTTCTTAAAAACCAGAAAGTATGCCATGCTATAAATGTCAAAACAGAATGAATGATGCATCAATGTAACAGGTGACATAATGAATTAACCGGTGACCCTGCAGTTGGTCATGTACGGTTAATTCTATAGCTCAATATCCAATCCAAACCGGAGTCACCTCGGTGACCTGTACGGCATTACACTGCACATGAATCGGAACTACCTGAAGTAGTATGTACGATAGGAATGGTGTAATAATACGCTCTAGTGCTTCTCTCATCAATCATTTGTGCACATAATCTAAAGTCACCTACTAGTCGGAACCACCTCTAATGGTATGTACAACTAGTATGTCGGAACCCTCTCATGGTCTGTACGACATGCACCTACTTGGATCCAAGGTGAGCGTGCGGTGCGGGTGAATAATATAAGCACTAACACCATGATTGCATGTTATGAGCTATGCACATAATATACATCATCAATGATTCACATGAATAACATAAAACTCACCTGATACTCACCTGTGCGTCCACATCACCAATTCACATATATATATGCATCAATTATCAATTCATATAATTCTTATCATTCATATCATTCGTATCATGCATGCATGGCATTTTAGAAACATACTTTCATTAAAACTCAATTTCTGGGAAAATTCATAGTATATAGGTAATAAAAGAAAGTACTGCCCACTCACCTGGAGTTCGCCCAACAACTCCCTAGCACAACACATCAAGGCGTCATGACGATCGGCGCCTAGAACAATAATCAAATCCAACCTCAGAAATCATGTCGATAGAATATATAACTTATATAAAACACATCACTACGCAGTTCGATCCGGAAGATCTGCAACTCAGATTTCCAATCCATAACTTCCAGAGGTCCACAATATACCTCTAGGACAACATCCTAAAATTTCATTACCATCCAACGGTCGGATCTCCGTTAATTTCCAAAACCAAGTGACGATTAACATTTTATTTTATGAACTTACAACTCAAATTCTGGAAGATCCGTAAATTGGATTCCCAATCCGTAAGTTCCTATAATTTTCAAATATTACGTATTACAACGTATCAAAGTTTGGCGACGATCCAACGGTCGGATCGTCAATTCACATTTTCACCTAACCACGAATCGAAACGAACTTAGGTTCAATTACTCAATTTACGTCCATCAATTATCAAAACTGAACTTAGAACCTTAAACACATGCTAAGAATGACATTGGTGGGCCATTGGCCACGCGCCGCCTCACGCGCCGCCGCGGGTGGCGGTTGGCCGCCCCGCTCGCCGGAAAATCCAACTATTTCCAAAAATTCTCAAAAAATACAGAATTGAAGATCTCAATGAGTAGAGTAAACTTTATACCTGCGGCCAAGGCCAATTGGTCCTAGAAATGCTCCAATTCCACCAAAACCGTGAAGAACCCTAGGATTGGGTGCTTTCAATTCGACCTTCAAATCAACTCCGATGCTCCAACTACTGCTTGGGCTTTGTTCTAGGCCTCAAGAGGAAGCTATGGGTGGTGGCAATTGGAAGAAATTGCTTCGGGATTGGGTGATTCGAAGCCAAATCCGCCGCACCCCTTCTTGCGGTTTTCTCCATTTTCAAAGCCAAATCTCTCCAAATTTGAGATGGAATTGATAGAGGAAGGCTCCTAGAGTGTTTCCCATGAAGTTTCTTGAAGCAATTCGCCGGAAAAACGGGTGAAAATCACCGAAAATCGGCATGGGTGCCGACCGGGTCAAAAATGGGCCAAGGGGATCCGACCGATTCCCCGCGTCTCTCTCTCCCTCCTTTCCTCCTTTCCTCTTTCCTGGTTGGCCATATTCTCCTTCCCTCTTCTCCTGATTCGTCCCCTTCTTCTTCTTTCAGATTGGGCAGTTTTGCCCAATCCCATTTTTCCTTTCTTCTTCCCCGATGCCCAATCCTCATTCTTCTACTTCTTCTTACGCAGACACACGCACAAACCTTCTTTCTCTCATCCCAACCATCCATTTCAAATTCCTTTAATCTGGGCCATCCAAATTTTAATAATAAAATTTATAAAATGCCCAAACTTCAAACTTTAAAATCTTTTTCGTTATAACTCCAAATAACGAACCGTCAGCGCCCACACGTCCGTAGCGACGAGTACTACGAAGATATGTCAAGAAAACAAATCTTAGATGGCACGACACAACGATTAACCTCGAATAATGCGCGTGCCTCAAAGGGATTTTTGGTAAAATCCTTTATTAAACTTTAAAAACTCTTAAAATCAGGGACGGGCTGTCACAATAATGAGTCTTTCATGTTCAGATTTGATCCGAACGTCCGGAGGGGTTGCATGTTAGATATACGTTCTATATTGGAGGTTCCAAGTAGAATATGAATTAGGAAAATCTAACCTTCAAAGTGGCATGAGTAGATCATAAGTAGTTGGTAAAAATTCATAGGATTGCTAGGTGATGGTGGAACCCTAGTGCTTTCTTAATTTGATTCTCCCAAAACTATTTTCTTTTCTCTCTAGCTCTAATATTGCAGATTGTTTATTTTAATTCATTAATTTCGTTTTTATTTTAATTAGGTTATAAAATCAATCACCTAAACTTCTACTTTACAATAATTAAATGGAATCTGATTAGTTTCGAATTATTTAATAGTCCCTGTGGAGACGACCTTGCGAGATCCGTTTATACTACAATAACCTTGTGATTCTTGCAAGTAAAATAGGAGATTTAAGCCCGTTCACATGAGTAGTAAAATTCCTATCAAGAAAATGGCGCCGTTGCCAGGGATTATTTAAAATAATTCCTACTAATCAGATTTTCAATTTCAGAAATAGTGTTTATTTTGTTTCCTTAAATAGTGTGATTTATTTTAGTTCAATTTCAGAAATAATGTGCTATATTGCTGTAGTTCCAGAAAGTGTCGGTTATTTTGCTATTGTTCTAACAATAATATTTATTTTTTTCTATTCCATAAATAGTGTGTTATTTTGGTTCATTTTTAGAATTAGTGAGTAATTTACACTAGTTCCAGAAATAGTATAGGTTATTTTTGTTCAGTTTCAGAAATAGTGTGGGTTATAATTCTGTAATATCAGAAATAGTGTGAGTTATTTTGGTTTACTTTCATAAATAGTGTCGGGTATTATACTGTAGTTCCAGAAATAATATGGGTTATTATGATGTAGTTTCAGAAATAGGGTCATTTATTTTGGTTTATTTTTAGAATTAGTATGGGTAATTTTACTGTAGTTTTAGAAATAGTGTGAGTTATTTTGGTTCAGTTAAAAAAAGTGTGGTTTATAATTTTGTAATTCCAGAAATAGTGTGAGTTATTTTGGTTCACTTTCAGAAATAGTGTGGGTTATTATGATGTAGTTCTAAAAATAATATGAATTATGTAGTTCCAGAAATAATGTGAGTTATTTTGGTTCACTTTTACAAATTGTGTGGGTTATTATGCTGTAGTTCCTGAAATAATATAGGTTATTATGATGTAGTTTTAGAAATAGTGTGAGTTATTTTGGTTTACATTTTAGAAATAGTGTGAGTTATTATCTTGTAGATCCATAAATAGTATGAGTTATTATGATGTAGTTCCAGAAATAATGTAGGTTATTTTGGTTCACTTTCAAAAATATTGTACGTTATTATACAATAGTTTCAAAAATAATGTTAGTTATTTTGGCTCACTTTAAAAAATAATGTGAGTTATTTTTTGAAGTTTAAGAAATAGTGGTTCACTTTCAACAATAGTGTGGGTTATTTTGTGATAGTTCAAGAAATAGTGTTTATTTTGGTCCCTTCCATAAACAATATGGGTTATTTTGATTAGATTTCATAAATAGTGTGAGTTTTTTTTGTTGTAGTTCTAGAAATAGTATGAGTTATTTTGGGGTTTTTAGCTTAATTGCTCACGAGCTCAAATATCATTTGATATAATTACAAGAAACTTCGGGAACTAGACATAAATTTCTCTAAAATTTTCCACCAATAACACATTTGCGCCATCGTAATTTTCAAGAACGCATAATGGTTTAGCAAAACCTCTCAAACACTCGACGAAATAAGAACAAGCTCATCAATGCATCAATACACATGTTACATAAAAAAGAGGAAGATACAAGGGAGTCTGCATATTCAAGATGAAATATGAAGAGAGACAAAGAACTTGACATTAAAAAAAAATCGATTAACTTTCAATGTTTATCAATATTTTGTTCCCTATTAATATGGGACTATGTACAAGGGCTTCAACCCAATCAAAATTTCACCCACATGAATGGTTGATGACTCTTCAGTCAACCTGCTACCTGAATCAAGGTCAGACTAAAACATGTTCTACAGAAATGTATAAAATGGGTTTTCATAATTAGCCCTCCAAGAGATCGATTTCTCTCTTAAACCTAAAGAATTGCCTAAATGGCTCAATGATATACACAAGTGTGTACTTGAACATGAAACTCCACATGATGCACAAAAGAACACAGTTAGTCTTTGAAACTGCAAAGCAACCTACTACCATCCAGCGGACATGCGATTCCTTCCCCTTCCTCTTTGAGCATGTGCTTCTCTTCCACTACAACATGCATTGTCAAATCAAATTCCATCAAAGTGCCAATCCAAGATACACAAATACACACAGATTTCAGTACCAATTTTTTCATCATTTTCTCATCAACCAAACAGAGAAATAAAATAAAAACAAGAAAATTCGATTTGATTCAATTCAATTTACCTTACGTAACGAGAGAAGAGGTTGGTGAATTCGTTCTTCTCATTCTCACTACAAAAAAAGGAAGAGCTAGATCAATGAATCAAGCTGAGATCACACAAAAATCATGAAAATCCAGAAGATTGGATTTTCTGTAAACAAGATCTGTGATGTGACAAGTAAGAAAATATTATAACCCAAGATCCAATTCCTTCCTTCCAACTAAACTTAAATTTGTGACGCAATTCACTGAGACTCCTTGCAAACAAGAACAATCACCCTCCCAACCATCCTCCCTCCTATATCATTGGTTAACCATTTCTCTCTCTCTTCCCTCTCTCTCCTCTCTCTCTCTATCGGTCTATAATTGTTATTAATTATATATTGTAACACCAAATGCATGAAAACCAGGACTACAAGAGAATAAATAGTCTAGGAAAAGAAAAGGCAATTAGCCACTCTCACCCACAAAAACATGTCCATGTACGTTCACATAAATACTCGAAGAAAAACATTCTAAAAGTGGACTAGCTATTTAGTAACTTGAAACTTGATAAACGACTCAACATGCAATGTTAAAAGGCATCCAAATCAGGTAGGAGGTTGGAATAACAACATATTGGTATTGGGAAATGAGGCCTTATCAAATCCCAAACCAGAAATACCCAAGCAAACCAAACCTTATCCCGAATTTGATTTGTACTAGAGGTATGAAACTAAACCTTCTCAAACAAAACAAGCAAAGCCACACCAAATAAAGCAAGAATTTGCTCTTTTCCTCTGCTAATTTCAGTATTTCAAAACCAGAAAAACATCATTATGAGGATTATTCAAAAAGAAGGAAGAGCAATCCAAGTTGCACAACCCAACAATTTGCTCTTTTCCTTTATTTTCCTGATCTATTTTCTTTACGAATGTACCAAAATCACATGCTCATTATAAAAAAAAACAATGTAATGAGAATGCAGGAATGTAAGGAGAAAACTTGTTCTGAAATGGTCATATGGAAATATGTAAGCATAATTTGGCTATCAGTAGAATCCATACCTGAGTGACTACATGTAAACTGAGAAAAGAAGGATGGGTTGACCTCTCCGGATGCTCTTCGATGAACTTCGCCTTAACGGAATCATTCAGCACCTGAAGGAACTGGCAAACACAACTCGCTTTTGATTTTCGAACGCTCGATTCATCAACTACGAAAAAGCCAACAACCAAAATGCATAAAACACTTAAAAACCAAACGTGAAAACATCAATTCTAATCTATTTTCCTATTTTTCTGTAATTTTAGGGAAAGATATGTAAAACCCACAATTTAAAGATAAAGGAGAAATGGCTTGTTAATACCAAGAACTTGTGCAGTTGGTGTTGCAATAGATCATTAGATTCATAGAAATCTCAAGCGTTCGAGAGCTAATGATGTATGCAAAAGAAATTCAACTGCAAAGATTCAAAATCATAAATTGAAAACAGGAATGAAACAACAACATGCAAATTTTTGAAAACAAAAACCAGATCGAAAGAGAAAGGTAACGTGTTATACTGACAGGGGAACTCGAGCTCCAGAGAATCGATGCTGAGAGGGTCGCCCGTGCTTATCGGATTCGATCGATTCGATTGAATTGAAAACAAAATTACATATTGGGTGGAGAGGGAGAGACAGATCCGATCGATTCGATTGAAAAATGGAGGAATTGGAATCGAACTTGGAATAAACGGTAACATATATTAGACGGAGAGATTGAAATAGGGAGGGAGAGATAAAGCTTGCCGTCAGGGGCAAAAGCGGAATGTTATTGCTTGGGCCATTCTTATTGGGCTGATTTAAAATTGAACTTTGTACTGACCATTAAATAAATTTGTAACATGGTTTTTGGTTAAAACTTAATGTTTTAAAGCCCTTTTGGTTAGTTTTCCTTTTAAAGTATCTTGAATTATATTTTATTTCTCTGAATTTAATTAATTTAACTTACTAATCATTCAAAATGTCTTAAATTATATGGTAAATTTGCTTAATGTGTTTTAAAATTTTGAACTTGTTGGATACTTTTTTTGTATTTTATCATTATTTTATTATCTTATCCATAGATTTCATATAAGTATAATTTTTTATGTGTTAATATGCACTTATTTACAAGATATACAAGAAATTTACCTAAATCCGCATAGGCCGCCTAGGCGCCCGCCTAGCCGCCTAGGTGCTAGGCGCTAACTCGCCACCCGACTAGCGTCTAGAGTTTTTTTAGAACCTTGGTCCCGTTCAAACCCATCCTCTCGTTTTGTTCATATTAGAATAATCGTATCACTAAAACCCTAGCCGTTCTCTGGAGAGAAAACCTAAGGAAAAATCCCTCAGCTGCCGACTCTGGTCGTTGGCCTTGGGGTGGCGGCAATCTGTCTTGTCTCTTCTTTCAATTTGAACTCACAAAAGTAGCTTACAATTTTTGGTTTACAGCTGAAAATAATTACGGAACAATTTTTCAAATATTTGGTTTCAGCCTTCAAGAAACATACAAAGTTAAAAATCAAATGATTATCGAACTACTTTAGCACTTTTTTTCTTTCTTTCTTTCCTTTTTTTTTTTTTCTCTTTTTGATACAACTTACTTGTTCTCTGTATGTACTTGTTCCATTCAATATACCCATTTTGAATGGGACAAGTTACTTTGTTCTCTGATTAAAACCAAATATTTGATTGAAGTCATAGTAGTTTTGGTAGCTTAAGTCATAGTGGGATAGGAGTACCTACCTTTCAATGAGGACCATGTAAATCATACATGGCTATATTCAGTAATTTCTTGGATATGAAAAACAAAAGAGGAAAGTGCGCGAGACACCAATAACGTAATACTTCTATAGAGTACTGGGTTCCGTTAGCGGGGTGGATATTGATGAGCTGATCCGTATCTAATTATTAGCTTCTGCGAAAGGGAAGACAAGAAGATAGAACTTTGGAGATCAAGATTTCTTAATTTCTAAACATTTTTAGTTAGTATATAAGAGAAAAGTAGAGAGGAGTTTTGACCCTTGAGACTGTTAGTTACTGCATGCCGTGATGGAGTTTGCTGCAGCCTTTACTTCTCTTGCAATGACAAGATATGGATCCGATTGTTGGAGTTTTCTGCTTAACATCTAATACAAGGCTGCCGCATCTTAACAGATGATTTGGATCAGTAAAAAAGAACAAAGTCATTTGACAAAAGTGACCCATTAATTAATAATCGCCGAAGATAAATTAAACAGGAACAAAGACATTTGACAAACGTGACCCACTAATTGATAAGTGCCGAAGAGAAGGCCGGCACACATTTTCAATCAAAAGATCGAAGTTGGCTTTTCACTACACAAGCCTAGGACTTCAAAACTGTGCTCTTTCCTAGTTTTGGGTAAAGAGAGATGATGAGTTCAGTAGAAAAAACAACCAAAAAACTGCATGCAGTTTTAGTCCCATTCCCAGCACAAGGCCATGTTCACCCCGTGATGCAATTAGCCAAGCTTCTTCACTCAAAGGGCTTCCACATAACCTTTATCAACACCGAGTTCAACCACAACCGTTTAATTCGATCTAAAGGTCCCGACTCTGTTAAGGGTCTTCCAGACTTTGTGTTCGAGACCATACCGGACGGGTTGCCCCCTTCGGATAAGGATGGAACCCAAGATATTCCAGCTTTATGTGACTCCGTTAAGAAAATTTGTCTTGGCCCATTTAAAGAACTGGTGAAGAAGATCAACACCACATCTCAAGTGCCACAAGTTACGTGTATAATTGCAGATGGTGTCATGGGCTTTGGGAGACAAGCTGCTCAAGAATTAGGCATTCCAGAGGTTCAATTTTGGACTGCCTCTGCTTGTGGCTTCATGGGGTACTTGCAATACGGTGAACTCATCAAACGTGGCATCATTCCGTTCAAAGGTACTTTCTGTAATTTGTGCACCATTTTTTTTTTTTTTATGCTTTCGTTGCATAATATAAATAATCAGTTTACTTATGTGTATGAACATTTTTGCATGCATAAATTATCATGACACACTTGAGTTAAATCATACACATCCCTTTCAAGTATATATTCTTTTGTTTGGCAGTGCATTAAAGTGATTAGTTATATAGAGATCACTTAGGTTTTAATAAAATCACTCCAATTTGTAAGAGTCGGTCCTGACCGAGTTGATATAATTGTTGGATAAAGTTATCAAGGGATTTTGCACCATGCACCTGTAAAAATATGAGAAATCAGTTTTTTTATCAAGCAACTACAAATTAAAGTAAACATTTGAGATCTTCAAATTTACTCTTGTAACCATCAATATAATTATCTATCATCACACATGCTTCACCTGGCATGCATTTCAGATGAGAATTTCATGCATGATGGCACACTCGATACACCAATTGATTGGATCCCAGGCATGAGAAATGTTCGGCTCAAGGACATCCCGAGTTTCATTAGAGTTACTGATCTCAACGACATAATGTTTAATTTCATGGGATCCGAAGTATGGAGCTGTTTGAACTCTTCTGCAATCATCTTCAACACATTTGACGAATTCGAACACAAAGTGTTAGAGGTAATATCGACAATGTTCCCCAACATTTACACCATCGGCCCCCTTAATTTGCTTGGTAGGCATTTCCCCGAAAACAGTTTGGTCAAGTCACTTAACTCAAGCTTATGGAAAGAAGACACAAAATGTTTGGAATGGCTTGATAAAAAGAAACCCAATTCAGTTGTGTATGCAAATTATGGATGCATAACGACGATGACTGACCAACATTTGATCGAGTTTGCCTGGGGGCTAGCAAATAGCAAGCACCCATTTTTGTGGATAGTTAGGGCTGATGTGGTAAAGGGTGACTTACCAATTTTACCCGATGAATTTTTTGACGAGATTAAGGATAGGGGTTATATTGTAAGTTGGTGTGCACAGGAGCAAGTGTTAGCTCATCCATCTGTTGGGGTTTTCCTAACACACAGTGGTTGGAATTCTACCATTGAAACTATATCTCACGGTGTGCCTGTAATTTGTTGGCCTTTCTTTGCAGAGCAGCAAACGAATTGTCGGTACTCGTGCACAACGTGGGAAATTGGAATGGAGGTGAGCCCCGATGTGAAGCGCCACGAAATTGAAGCACTTGTTAAGGAAATGCTAGAAGGAGAAGGAGGGATGAAGATGAGGGGAAAGGCAAAGGAATGGAAGAAAAAAGCTGTTGAAGCTATTGATGTTGGAGGATCATCGTACAATAATATTGAGAGATTGTTTAAGGAGGCACTCCAACTTGGTGAATGAATTGCTACAGAATGAGGAACATGTTTGGTCCCTTTTCATGAACTATCAAATATGCTTTTATTGACCAGGGATTTATCTTATTTTCATATTTAGTGTAGCCTTTTATTGTTATGTTTGATAATTTGGATCTCAGTTTTTCTAGTTGTTGTAGCCCCTCACTATAAATAAACAACATCACATGTTGTAGTCGATGTTAATCATTGTCTCTATCATGTCTCTAATTTTCTATCTTCTTACTTCCCTCTATTTCTCCTTGAATGCATTGGTTTGGTTACATTCAAAGGTATGTGATAATTGCGTTATCAGAGATGAACCCTAGATGGGTGTATTATATTAGTTGAGATAGAGACCTTTTAGATATAGAAATGTATTAAACTGAGAGAATCCAAGCGGATATCTAGAAATAGTTATTGTGTTATATTTGGAGTATGATTACTTGCGGCACACGCCAATCCCTAGATTGTAGGAATCTCCAAGAATGTAAGGAAACCAATATAATCCCCAATTTGATCAAGTTTTCGTGTCTTGCAGTACAAGAACGGTCAGTCTTAGCGAAGTCAGCAGACTTCGCTTACCTTTTCCGGAACATAGCAGGATGTGGTGGCGTCGCTGGTCCGTTTGATCAGCTCAAGTCGGAGATGTTGAGTCCATGACGAACTTCTAAAGTATACGTATTATTGCGGTGCTGAAAAATTATGGTCCCACATGGAGGATTTCAAGTGAGAAGTTTTTACAGGTCTAATCCTCTTCTAATTCTCTCAAAATCTTCTTAAACCTTCAAAATGCCAGGGTTATCCATTTGAATTTAATTGTCTGTATCAATGAAGCTCCAAGGGTTGGGTTAATGACACTAATACACCCTGAGGTTTATTGAGTTTTCACAAAAACCTCTCACGTTTGAGACATACACCCCGCACGTTTTAATTCACTTTTACATAACCCCTTTATTTAAATTTTTGTTAATAAATATTGGTACCTTTACCCATAAAACAAATTACTTAATAATAAAAATCTTTACAATATAACATAAAAAGAAGGGTAAAAGACTGTTTACTACCCTCATGTTTCGTGGTTTTCAACATTTAGTACATCAAGTTTTTTTCGTCTCAGAGTCATACCTAAAGTGTAAATTTTGGGACAGTCTCATACATCCGTTAGTCAAATTGTTAAGTCTCCCGTTAACTGTGACATGGCGCCCATGTGGACACTGACTGGGCGCCATGTGTCATCCACGTGGAAATTAAAAATAAATTATTTATAAAATAAATAAATAAATAAAATTATATATATATATATATATATTAAAAAAAAAAAAAAAAACCTTTATCTTCCCCAGATTCGGAGGAAGAAGAAGAAGAAGAAGAAGGAGAAGGAGAAGGAGGAAGAAAAAAAAAAAAGAAGTTGCAATCAGAGGAAGAAGAAGAAGAAGAAGAAGAAGAAGGAAGAAGGAGGAAGAAGAAGAAAGAAGAAAAAAAATAAAAAATCTTCCCCAGATTCGGAGGAAGAAGAAGGAGAAGGAAGAAGAAGGAAGAAGGAGAAGGAGGAAAAAGGAGGAAGAAGAAGAAAGAAGAAAAAAAAAAAAAAATCTTCCCCAGATTTGGAGGAAGAAGAAGGAAGAAGGAGAAGAAAGGGAAGGAAGAAGGAGGAAGGAAGGAGAAGGAGGAAGAAAAAAAAAAGTCGGAGGAAGAAGAAGAAGAAGGAAGAAGAAGAAGGAAGAAGAAGAAAGAAGAAAAAATAAAAAATAAAAAATAAAAAATCTTCCCGAATCTGCAACCCAGATTCGGAGGAAGAAGAAGAAGAAGAAGAAGAAGAAGAAGAAGAGGAAGGAAGAAGGAGGAAGGAGAAGGAAGAAGGAGGAAGAAGGAGGAAGAAAAAAAAATAATCTTCCCCAGATTCGGAGGAAGAAGAAGAAGAAGAAGAAGAGGAAGGAAGAAGGAGGAAGGAGAAGGAAGAAGGAGGAAGAAGGAGGAAGAAGAAGAAGAGGAAGGAAGAAGGAGAAAGGAGAAGGAAGAAGAAGGAAGAAGGAGGAAGAAGAAGAAAAAAAAAAAATCTTCCCCAGATTCGGAGGAAGAAGAAGAAGGAAGAAGGAGAAGAAGGAAGAAGGAGGAAAAAGAAGGAAGAAGGAGGAAGAAGGAGGAAGAAGAAAAAAAAAAAAATCTTCCCAAGATTCGGAGGAAGAAGAAGAAGGAAGAAGGAGAAGGAGGAAGGAAGAAGGAGAAAAAAAAAAAAAAGTTGCAGTCGGAAGAAGAAGAAGAAGAAGAAGAAGAAGAAAAAAGAAGAAAAAAGAAAAGAAAGGAAAAAAAAAAACGTGGATGACACGTGGCGCCCAGTCAGTGTCCACATGGGCCCCACGTCACAGTTAACAGGAGACTTAACAGTTTGACTAACGGATGTATGAGACTGTCCTAAAATTTACACTTTAGGTATGACTCTGAGACGAAAAAAACTTGATGTACTAAATATTGAAAACCACGAAACATGAGGGTAGTAAACAGTCTTTTACCCTAAAAAGAAAATATTTAGAAACCTAAATCCAAGATTTCAAAACGCAGAGAGCATAATCTGGCAGTTTGATCGTCATCTCTCTCCGTTCACAAGATAGCGATTGCGGGCCAGAGGAATAGTTAGGGAAAGCGTTCTCATTCGCAGTCGAAGTACAGCGACAACGGCGGCAGATGAGGGATTAAAAGGAAAAATCTCGGCGAAGAAAGGGAGCAATTCATGATCGACGCGGAGTACACAATTTACCGTTATTTATGCCCAGTGAAGAAGATTGGGAGCATAATTGGGAGATGAGAATAGATTGTGAAGCAGCTAAGGGCGGACAAAATCCAAGATTCAAATCGGCGAGACGATCCCGGGCAGCGAAGAGCGGGTTGTTACTATTTACAATGCGAGCGATGAGACGAATGGGTTCGAATGTGCTTGTACAGATTCGGATCAGCTTATGCAGATATTTGGGGAAGCCCCGCTTGTTAAGAAGGCTCTGTTCAGGGTTTAGGTACTGTTTGCTCCCTAAATTCGCCATGGGTCTCGTGGGCATGCCGGGAATTTACTCAAATATGAAATTGGTGGGTGCGAGCGTGCCACTACTAGATGCTGTTAGTAGATAGGTTTTGAATGATTGTGGTTGTGCCTGAGTTTGATTTCAAACCAAGAGATTGTGTTATTGAGTGGGAGTGACTTAAATCAAGGTACTTTATTTGCCTTAAAAATAAAGACTTTACTTATATGGAGAAATGTAACAACAACTAAATGACAAGGTTGCTAGAAGTGTGAATGATTGAGAAAAGTAAATGACTGGAAATGAGTTGTATAAAAATGTATTTATTTAAAGTACAAAGCATTCTAAGTACAAGGGGATGCCAAATACAAGGTTCGAGCTTGTTCTCGAGAGATCGGGCAAGTTGCTCTAGTCTTGTGGTAATTTCTGGTGGTTTAGGGAATGACTTTGGGAGTTGTAAATAAAACTACAAATGAGATCAATACTACTAGTGAACAGCAGAGCTAATAAACAAGGAAAGCAAAGGATGCTTGGCTAAAACTAAATGTCTACAAGGAGCTTGATGAGCTGATTTGAGTAAGCTGATTTGATTGGTTGTTTGAGTGTCCATAATCCTTGTGTCTCTACTCCATTATATAGAGATCTAAAAGAGCTCCTTGCTGAGAACACCAATCCAGCTCGAATGCATTCCATTTGCCAGCTTGCATGTGAAATATTATAAAAAATGACAACTTGCATTTCCACCACATGTTTCTAGCACATGTCTCCACCATTTGCAATAAACTAATAATAAAAAAACAAGGTGGCTTGTTTCCTCCATATGTCTACTTCCATGTCTGGATATTATCTTCCAATCCAAAAGCAAGCATTTGTTTTGATTAAACAAAACTCTTGGCAAACCTCCACCACTCAAACAAAAGGGAAAATCAATATTATAATGTCAAACTATCTCACTTGATGTAGCCAAATATCTTTCAAGTTAGTCTTCTTGCATAATAATCATCCAAATGCCTTATTTAGCCCGAATGAGTAAAATTGGGTACATTTTAGGTGCAAACAGAAGCCCCCGAAGTTTTACAAATTTGAGCAAAGTTTGTGAAACTTACGACTCTAATAAGCTCTTCCAGAAGATTGATGATATAACAGGTATAAAAGATATTGAGAATGAAGAACACCTGGAAAAGCCTCGCCACTAAGCACTATTTTCTCCTGCAGCAGGTAGGAATATTTGAAAGCCCACCATGACAATAAAGGCACAATGAGAGGAAGCCATTCCACGTACTGATCATAAAGGGCAACTTTGTTTGCTATGACTTTCCGGTTCCAGTGCTGCCAGGAATGATGTTGAAGGAAGAGGCACGTCTACCTCTTCGATCTTTTTGTTGATAAATTTGGCAAGGGGAGTAAGGCAATTGGTAGTGCAACTAGCATTGGAAAGGATGTTGATGTCTGGCTTGTATTCCTTATTGTTGATACCAACAACGAACATGGGAGCATCCTTGTTGGTTGTAGAGATAATAAACTGGAAAAATGTCCAAAGTCGGGCAAACTGGAAAAAGGTGATAAGAGATAAACAAATCTGGGCAACTATTCTTTTTTTGTTTTTTTTGTTTTTGCCTCTTTTCATATAATATAAATAATATATATATATACATAGCCCTGCCAAGTACTTTTATTTGTCTCTCATATAATATATAATATATAATATATAATATATATAAGCTCACTCGGGCTAGGTGAAAGAAAGAGGAAAATAAAGAAACAAGGAGAAAGAGGAAGAAAAAGAAAAAAGAAAAGAGAGGGAAATGAGAGAAAGGAAAAGAAAGATAGTGACAGCCACTTCGGGCTATAAGAAGAAAAGCAGTCAGGCTTATAATATAATATAATATAATATAACAAATATTAGAGATATATATATATAGCCCTTTCGGGCAAAATACTTTTCTTTGTCTCTTTTAAATACCTTAGAAAGCAGAAGAAAGAAAAGGAAAAGAAATAGGAAGAAAAAGAAATAATAAAAAAGAAAGAGGAAAGAGGGAGAGACCCTCTTTCGGGCCAAAGGAAAACAGAAGAGAAAAAGAAAGAAAAAGAAAGAAAAAGGAAGACAGGGAGAAAGAGACCCTTACTGCCTTATATGCTCAGTGCTCACACACTCCCCTCCCTAACCAGCAAAAACCAGACTTCTCTTCCCGTACTGAGAGATAATAAGGGCAAATAGAGATCCCCAAAATTGGGAAATGGAAGAATATCGCCTGCAATTGTTGCTCATTGATCCATTCCATTGAGATCGGAAGCTGTACTGGAATTTGACCGTAGATTGTTGTTCTTCGCTCGAGTTGCGGTTTCAAGACACCACCCATGTATTCGTTATGGAGCCACAACACCACCCCGGGCTCATGGGATTTCCTCGAGCTATCTACCTCGCTTTTGACTTTTTCACTGCTCGCCTCATCTTTGATAGATTCATCTTCGCAAAATTTCCATCTGCTTGTTGAGGAAGAGGTCTGCTCCATTGAAGCATGATGTTTGGGTTAATATTTGAACTTTGGGTCGAAGGAAAAGATGCCCGAAAAAGAAGCCAAAAAGGCATGACTCTGCCCGAAGGCCCAACATCAAACCCATTCGCCCAGCCCAAGGCAAAATGATGGTTCCACATTTAATGCAAAGGCTAGTGGCTTGAAAGAAGTGACACTTGATGGAAATCAGCTTACTCTCAGCCCAAAAGCACTTTCTGAATGGCAGGGTAGGTAAATTGCTGATGAGTTACTACCCCTCAGTTGCTTTCGGGCAAGAACCAAGCTGCAAGCAGTTAGGCTAATTCGCCTATAAAATGAGGAAGAGGGCCTAAAGACAAAGACACTCAACCAATCAAATAAACAAATACACAAACTCTGCTCAAGCCAGATTTGCATATGAAGTTGTAGTCAGCCCCCAACCTCAATCATTTTCAGGATCAACCCTCACAAAAGTCATTTTTTGTCTAGTTTAATAGCTCTGCTGCTCACCAGTAGTATTGATTTCTCTTGTGTAAATTATTTGTCATCCATTCTCCATTGAAACCCTTAGACCCCTGTAGTGGCAAAGAAAAGAAACGGTGAAAGGTCCAGCCTTGCCCGACAAGGTTCAATCTTGCCCATTTTAGGTCTTTTAATGATCCAAAGTTCAGCTTACTGCCAGATCTGGTTTTAATTAAATGGTTTTACTATCTTAAGAGTGAATCCACTTAATGCCGTGATTAGACCCGGACCTCTGCCCTTTTACCATACAAGATACACAAAAGTCCTTGATCTCAAGGCATAGAAAAGAATCTAATGTGGATTTAACTCATCCACGACAATCCTTAGATAATGAGAAGTTAGAGTAACTTGGGGCACAAGTAATCGGCTTAAATCTACTCATTTTACATCTGCCATACTGAGATGGCAGTGGCATGCCTCAGCACTTAAGTTAGTTTTGACTTCAAGCCTCACGACCTATACTTAAGGCCCGACAAAGGCACCTTTCAAAATTAACTTTGTCATCTTCTTGTAGCCCGACAAACAAAGCAAGAACCCGACAGACAACCAAAGTGCCAACTCCGCGGGGAGCTGTGTGCTTGAGCCAGAAACGCCCACAAGGGATATTCCTGCCAGAACACATGAGCCATGGTTTGGGAAGAGTTGGGTCATCTGGAGCATATCGAGGACCAGCGGCAGTTGCAATGGCAGGCATGGGAAGCGTACACTACCCTGATGGCGTCATCTTGGATAGCAGAATGACCAAGAAAAACTTCGTCGGGCATTCGGGCAAACTTCAAAAATAGTTTTCTGCACCCTTCCTCCACCTTCCATGGTTTAATTAGGCCTAGCTTGAGCAACACCCGACTCTCTTCAAAGTGGACATATCATCCTTTATACTTATTTTCTCTCCTTGTGCTGGGACTGATGAAGTTCCGTTTTCTCCCATTTCGACTGCATTCTTACTCACAATATGGTATATTTGAGTCAGAACATCAGCGAATGAGTTTTCCACATTGTTTGCTTCCAATGCAGAGGTTTCCATGAAGTAGAGTGATTCCTTCTCAGCATAGGACTTCCTATCTTCAGTTGAGACGGCTACAAGGTGGCGTGGATCTGATTTGTTCCCAACAAGCATCACAAAAATGTTGGAATAGGTGTGGTTCCTTAGTTCTTTCAGCTGTCTGTCAACATTCTTAAATGTCGTGTGGCGGGTGACGTCGTACACAAGGAGTGCACCCACAACCCCACGGTAGTAAGCACTAGTGATGACGCGATACCTTTCTTGCCAGCAGTGTCCCAAATCCGAGTGATAAGAGCATATTTATGCGACTTAGTTGGCTTGTTCTTGTGCATTTATGTTGTTTTTCGTTAGTTATTTTAGTGTTTAAAGTCATTTTCGTGCAATTTCAGGTTTTAGAGACAAAGTATGCAAAGAAGTGTAAAATGGAGCATTTTAGAGCAAAATTGAGCTGGAATGGAGTGTATGCTTATGGAGCACAAGGAATGGACGAGTTTGAAGGTCAAAGGAGCTTAAGAAATGAAGAAATGAAAGTGAAGAACAAAGAATTCAGAATTGGAAACCAAAGTTTCTAAAGTTGGAAGTTCCTATTCTTGGAGGTTTCCATTTTTGAGAGTTTCTATTCTTGGCTTTGGGCTTTTAGATGACCTATCCTTACCCTCTTAGACTTGGGACGCACCTTCCTAGCCCAATCCCTCTTGGACTCTGACTTGTTAGGCCATTTCCTTGTGGATTTGGGTTATACAAATCCCTTTCTAAAACTAAGTGGGCCAAAACCCTAATTCCTTATGGATTTTCACCCCTTGCCGCACCTAAACCCTAGCCCATTGCCTAACCTGATTTCTCTAGGGTTTGTGGTGCCTATATATATGTGTTTTCACTCTATGCCGCATATACCACCCTCCATATTCAGAATTTTTGCCAGAAATCATCCCCCCTCTTTGTCGCAGCCTTCTTTCACCATTCTTCCATATTTTCTGACCCAAAATCATCCTTGCCGCACCATTCATCCACCCTAAACACTACCATATCATCCCCTACCCATTCATCCATACAAATAACCCCTAGAACCTGACTTTAGACCAAGTGCCGCAGCAAGGAGGAAGGAAGACTCGTGGATGCACCTGCTGCCCAAGTTGGATCATCTAGGTGTTTTCTTTCTTTGGATTTTAATGTCTAAATTTATGTACCTTTGCTTTGCGAGTATGAGGAACTAAACCCCCCTTGGCTAGGGGGGGATTCGAAACCATGTTTATGCTTGCTATATGATTTGATTACTTCTAATTGCGTTTCATGAATTGTGAATTCAATTTACTTATCTACAAGAATTAAAACTGATTTGTGTATGTTGGTTGAGAGTACACGCTTAATTTTCATGCATAAGTTTGATGCTAGGATATAAGGGATTTTCACCTAATCGTTATGAACTTATATTCACAAGTAGTAAAGGTTGTTGATCACAATCGTGTCAAGTAAATTCTTGGCATAAGTTTCATGCAATTCATAGTAACAAGTGCCTCGCCAATGCTTATGATTTTCATTGAACTTAATGATTCTTGCTTGTATCTCTATTATGCAATTCATGTAGGGAACTTGTAGGGAATGCTTTGGGTTGTCGTATGCAATTCATCCAATTCAATAACTTAAGGGAAATCTGAGGGTTAATTAGTGCAATTCAGGGTTAATCTGGGGTGTTGGGAATTCATGGTTTATCGAAAAGCAATTAGAAATCGTTTTGTATGCAATTATGACATGTGTGGAGGTGAACCCCTTAGCTAGCTTTCCATCCATTCACTTTTATCAAATTCGTTTTACAATCTGTTTTAGTTTACAAGTTTTGTTTTTGTTTTCAATTTTCGTCAAAACCAAATCCCCATTTAGTTTGAAGTGTTAGATTAGTTAGAAATCAATTTAGTTTGTGTTTTTAAGTGTCTTGAGTCAAGTTACAACCTATTTTCGTCCAAATTGTGTTTTGTGTTCAAAATTGCCCAGAAAGTGTTTTTAAGGTAGTTTTAAGTGTTTCTGGGCTGTTTTGAGTCTTTTGGTTTGTTTTAGTGTTTTAGAGTTTAGTTTTGCATTCTTTGAGTCTAGTTTAGTGTTTTAAACTTTGTTTTTACGTTTTGAGTCAGTTTTCAAGTGATCTAGCAATCCCTCCTAATCTCCGGCCTTGAACGATCCCTACTTACATACTTTGCTACAATTGATAAAAAGAGGGTTTAATTTGTGTGCTTATATATTTCGCATCAAATTTTTGGCGCCGTTGCCGGGGATTAGTAACTTTGCTAATCCCTTGGATTGTTTTATTTCTGTTTGTTTTAATTCGTTCCAGATTCTGAGTTTGTTTTGTTTTCTTGTTTTTAGGTACTAGTTTATGACTCGGAGTTCTCATCCGATTCGTGAACATATCTTGGACTTTGACGACGATTTTGAACGATAATTGAGACGAAAAAGGAAGAATCCAGAACCTAGTGAATCAAGTTCAAATTCAGAAGCCGAAGTTGAGTTTGAAGAAGAGGAACCCACGGCAAGAGTGGGTGAAGTAGAGGAAGTCATGGCACAAGATAATCGTACAATCAAAGAGCTTTCGGCTTCGGGATTGGACAATGCCGCACCCCTATGCATCCAATACCCCGTGGCTGCCCAAGGAAAGATCGAGGAATTTGAGTTGAAGTCAAGTTTGCTACACCACATTCCGAAGTACCATGGGTTGTCCATGGAGGATCCTAACAAGAACTTGAAAGAATTTGAGGTGGTGTGTTCAAGCATGACTCCAATAAACGTCGATGGGAGTATATTGAAGATGAAGGTCTTTCCCTTTTCTCTCTTAGAAAAGGCGAAAGATTGGTTATATGAATTAGCTCCCGAAACTGTTACATCTTGGGAGAGCATGAAACGAGCCTTCTTGGAGAAGTTTTTCCCAACTTCTCGAGTCATCCTCCTACGAAAAAGGATAAGTGGAATTCAGCAAGATGAAGGTGAATCTTTTCCTACTTATTATGAACGTTTTAAATCTCTTGTTGCTTCATGTCCACAGCATCAAATGAAGGGGGAGCTTCTTTTACAATACTTCTACGAGGGACTTCTACCAATTGAACGTCAAATGCTAGATGCCTCAGTGGGAGGAGCCTTGGTGGACAAGACCCCCACGGCAGCAAAGACTTTGATTGCTAATCGAGCGTTGAACGCTCAACAATACGAAGGTGTTGGACAAAGAAGCAACCCACGGCAACACCAAGTGAATGAGGTAAGTGCCATAACCGAACTTCAAAATCAAATGGCTAACCTTACTACTTTGTTGTCTCAGGTTGTGGAAGGACCAAAAGTACAAAATGTAAGTGCTTGTGGCGTATGCTCCATGCAAGGACACCCTACGGATAAGTGCCCACAATTGATTGAGAACAGAGGGTGGGAGACCCTCAATGCTGTGGGTTTTGGGCAGCCATACCAACAAAGAAATGATCCCTTCTCTAATACATACAATCCAGGATGGAGGGATCATCCAAATTTCAAATGGCGAGAACCCCAACAAGGCCAACAACAAAGTGCATTTAGGCAACAACCCCCGGGTTTCTATCAACAACCGTTTGCACACACACAACCTCAAGCACAACCTGCCCAAAACAAATCAGGTTCGTCCATTGACAATGATCATATTTTTCAATTACTAACTTCTATGGCGCAGAGTATGCAAATTAAGGACAAGAAGGTGGACGAGTTGGAGAAGCAAGTAGAGCAGATTGCGGAGTTCGTGGGCCAATTACGAGAGCAAGGCAAGTTGCCTAGTTCAACCGTTGTCAACCCGAGGGGAGGCTTTGAATCTGCCAAGGCCATCACGCTAAGGAGCGGGAAAGAAGTAGGAACTGACCCACAACCATCTAAATCTGCCCCCAAGGAGGACAAAAAGTTGCAAATTGAAGAGGAGGATCAAGCCAAGGCCACGACAAGGATTGAGCAATCCTTGCCGCAAACCCCTACACCCTCTCCACATCCCAATCCGTCCAAATCAGGTAAGAAAGGTCCACTTCAAGTTAATTCTAATGTTATTCCTCCGAATGTACCGTTTCCTAGCAGATTTTTGAAAGCCAAGAACGAAGAAGAGGAAAAAGATGTTCTTGAGACGTTTAGAAAGATGCATGTCAATATCCCTCTCCTTGATGCTATAAAGCAAATCCCAAAGTATGCCAAGTTTTTTAAGAAGCTTTGTACAACAAAGAAACGTTTTCGGGAGAAAGAAGTGGTACATGTAAGCGAGAATGTCTCTGCCATGTTGCAAAGAAAGCTGCCACCTAAATGCAAGGATCCCGGTAGTTTTACTATTCCTTGTGTAATTGGTAATACTCATTTTGATTCTGCCATGTTAGACTTAGGTGCATCTTGAATGTCATGCCTTATTCAATTTATGCATCTATGAACTTAGGCAAGTTGAAAAATGATGGTGTGATTATTCAATTGGCCGATCGATCTAATGCCTATCCAAAGGGAGTTTTGGAAGATGTTTTGGTACAGGTAGACCACTTGATTTTCCCTGCAGATTTCTACGTGCTCGATATGGAGGATTCAGGCCACTCTCCACCATCACCACTCTTACTTGGACGACCTTTCATGAAAACGGCTCAAACCAAGATTGATGTGGCCAAAGGAGAAGTCACTATGGCATTTGGTGGTGACATGCTTAGTTTTAAAGTTTCTGAATTTATTGAGACTTCTAATGTTGTTCGTTCTTGTTGTGCCATTAATGTAATTGAAAATATAGGGCAGGAATGTTCAACACTAATCAAGAAGAATGTACCTCGAACCACCATCGAGGAAAGAATTGGAGTGATCAACAAGGGGTGCACGGCTCCAACCTTGAAATCACCAAATCTGGCCGAAAACACCCCTTGTGCATCTGTTCATTGTGCTGCCACTTCTTTTCCGTACATAGGTAAGCCACCTATTCCAATTTCGATTCCCATTTCAACTAATAGGTTGTTACCTTGTATGGTGCAGATACCTAATCGAATTCGACGTGGTGGAAGAGTTCATGCTGATTTAGGGAAGCAAAACATAAAAATCAGGAAGGATCATTATCCTGTTCCATTCAAAGATCTAAAGCATGAAGTGGTTCGTAAGACAGGTTGTAAAGGAAGCACCCCTCCATGTCGTGGGGTCCAATGAAGCCTCAAAGGAGTATCGTCCGGCTGTACGACGTTAAAGAAAGCGCTTTTTGGGAGGCAACCCATGCATGCAACAAAGGAAGACCGAGGAATCACTCCAATTCCAGATTTGCGTTCCTCAAACCCTTCTCTTTGTTGTTGTTTCGTTTCTGCCATGTTAGATTGTTTAGTTGCTGTTTTGTTTGTTTACTTGTTATTTGTGTTAGTTTATGCTTGAAACATTGATGACAATGTTTGATTTAAGTGTGGGGGGGGGGGGTAACCAAAGTGCTTTGATACAAATTCGTAGGGTTTTATCACCCATAATTTCAAATGTTGTTCCTTGCTGTTTTTAGGTGTTTTTAGGCTGTTTTGCTGTGTTTTAGTGTGTTTTGACAAAAAAAATTCGAAAATCCCATAAAAATTTGAAAAAATGTTTTGAAAAACCCAAAAAGAGTCGTTTTAAAGTTGTTTTGTGTGTTTGTTTGTGTCTTAGGGTACCTTCCAACACAATGATGAGGATTCGGTTTGTAATTGCATGACTGTTAAAGAGAGTTATAAACATGGATGAAAGTTTGATTTACTCTTTGGTTTATGCTTGGTTGTGGTTATAACTTATGAATTCACATGTAATCATAAAGGAAAAATCAGTTTTTGTAACATGCTTGAAGGAAGGAACTCAAACAAACGCTACAACCTTGTGAGACTTGAGCCTAAATGTTTATTTGGAGAGTTAAAATATATGCATTCTTGTTTTCTAAAGTCGTTGCATGATCTCATTATTCTTTGCTTGGTTACTACTTAGAAGGCGTTTCATCATTTAGTTCCAAATACTAGAACTCATGCCTATTTCATTCAAAGCATATTATTGATTTGCATAACACGTATTCAAGATAAAGTTGTGTAGTGACCACCATAGCCAAATTGCCGTGATCCCCATGTTCATTTGTTTTGTAGGTTTTAACCCCGTTGAGCCTTGTGTAGCCTATGTTCTTTGTTAACCCACACTATCTTCACCTAGCCTAGATTAGGACCATCCATACCCTTGTTCTTGAAGCATAGTAAAGCATGACTCAATTGAATTCCTTTTGATCAATGTAGTGCAGAAAACAAGTGTGGGGGAATTGATTCTTATGTGTGTGTGTGCCAAAGTCTCTAATAAGGCACGGGTAGAAAAGAAAAAAAAATAAAAATAAAAAAATTCGTGAAGAAAATAAAAAAGAAGAAAAAAGAAAGAAAGAAAGAAAAGAGTTGAAAAGATGTGAACAAGAGTTCTAAAGTGTTGTTTGTTGAAGAAAGGGTCCAAAAAGTTGAATTCGGCCCTAATTGATTGCTTGAATCTTCCCCTTGTGTTTAAAAGTTGATTTTTGCATTCTAAAGTGAATTCTAAGTTTCGATTTCATTACTTTGCTTGCTATTGCTTTAAGAACATTTGTTATCCCTATCTTTCTTTGTTAACCAACGCCCCTAGCCCCGTTACAACCCTTGACTTTAATCTTGAGTGTTATGTGTTTCAATTTGTGGAGTTTAAAATTGGTATGAGCATATGGTGTCACTAGTTCTCGCATCTAAGTAGTAGCATTCCATTCATGAGATCATATTGATAAACATGCTTATTAACTCCGGAAATTGCTTTCTTTGTTATACATATATGTGAGCATTCGTTTTCATATTTACATCAATCTTCTCACATATAACTAGTATATGGTGTGTAGTTAGAAAATCAGTGTGAAAATTGAGTGCATATCTAGTAAGGAATTGAGCAAATTCTCTAAGGCATGTTACTACATTCAAAACATCGTTTTAAATGGTTAAATGTGAACTAGTAAGTGGTGACTATGATTAAGTATGTGCTTAAGTGTGAAGATGACTAAAATCTGTGGGAGTGATGATTTTTAACATGTCATGTGCATTGGAAATCCCTGAGGCAAATGTTGGAAGGTTTAGATTGTGTTTTTGTTTTGTTTTGTTTCTTTGTTTTGCTCGAGGACTAGCAAAAGCTAAGTGTGGGGGAGTTTGATAGGAGCATATTTATGCGACTTAGTTGGCTTGTTCTTGTGCATTTATGTTGTTTTTCGTTAGTTATTTTAGTGTTTAAAGTCATTTTCGTGCAATTTCAGGTTTTAGAGACAAAGTATGCAAAGAAGTGCAAAATGGAGCATTTTAGAGCAAAATTGAGCTGGAATGGAGTGTATGCTTATGGAGCACAAGGAATGGACGAGTTTGAAGGTCAAAGGAGCTTAAGAAATGAAGAAATGAAAGTGAAGAACAAAGAATTCAGAATTGGAAACCAAAGTTTCTAAAGTTGGAAGTTCCTATTCTTGGAGGTTTCCATTTTTGAGAGTTTCTATTCTTGGCTTTGGGCTTTTAGATGACCTATCCTTACCCTCTTAGACTTGGGCCGCACCTTCCTAGCCCAATCCCTCTTGGACTCTGACTTGTTAGGCCCTTTCCTTGTGGATTTGGGTTATACAAATCCCTTTCTAAAACTAAGTGGGCCAAAACCCTAATTCCTTGTGGATTTTCACCCCTTGCCGCACCTAAACCCTAGCCCATTGCCTAACCTGATTTCTCTAGGGTTTGTTGTGCCTATATATATGTGTTTTCACTCTATGCCGCATATACCACCCCTCCATATTCAGAATTTTCGCCAGAAATCATCCCCCCTCTTTGTCGCAGCCTTCTTTCACCATTCTTCCATATTTTCTGACCCAAAATCATCCTTGCCGCACCATTCATCCACCCTAAACACTACCGTATCATCCTCTACCCATTCATCCATACAAATAACCCCTAGAACCTGACTTTAGACCAAGTGCCGCAGCAAGGAGGAAGGAAGACTCGTGGATGCACCTGCTGTCCAAGTTGGATCATCTAGGTGTTTTCTTTCTTTGGATTTTAATGTCTAAATTTATGTACCTTTGCTTTGCGAGTATGAGGAACTAAACCCCCCTTGGCTAGGGGGGGATTCGAAACCATGTTTATGCTTGCTATATGATTTGATTACTTCTAATTGCGTTTCATGAATTGTGAATTCAATTTACTTATCTACAAGAATTAAAACTGATTTGTGTATGTTGGTTGAGAGTGCACACTTAATTTTCATGCATAAGTTTGATGCTAGGATATAAGGGATTTTCACCTAATCGTTATGAACTTATATTCACAAGTAGTAAAGGTTGTTGATCACAATCGTGTTAAGTAAATTCTTGGCATAAGTTTCATGCAATTCATAGTAACAAGTGCCTCGCCAATGCTTATGATTTTCATTGAACTTAATGATTCTTGCTTGTATCTCTATTATGCAATTCATGTAGGGAACTTGTAGGGAATGCTTTGGGTTGTCGTATGCAATTCATCCAATTCAATAACTTAAGGGAAATCTGAGGGTTAATTAGTGCAAGTCACGGTTAATCTGGGGTGTTGGGAATTCATGGTTTATCGAAAAGCAATTAGAAATCGTTTTGTATGCAAGTATGACATGTGTGGAGGTGAACCCCTTAGCTAGCTTTCCATCCATTCACTTTTATCAAATTCGTTTTACAATCTGTTTTAGTTTACAAGTTTTGTTTTTGTTTTCAATTTTCGTCAAAACCAAATCCCCATTTATTTTGAAGTGTTAGATTAGTTAGAAATCAATTTAGTTTGTGTTTTTAAGTGTCTTGAGTCAAGTTACAACCTATTTTCGTCCAAATTGTGTTTTGTGTTCAAAACTGCCCAGAAAGTGTTTTTAAGGCTGTTTTGAGTGTTTCTGGGCTGTTTTGAGTCTTTTGGTTCGTTTTAGTGTTTTAGAGTTTAGTTTTGCATTCTTTGAGTCTAGTTTAGTGTTTTAAACTTTGTTTTTACGTTTTGAGTCAGTTTTCAAGTGATCTAGCAATCTCTCCTAATCCCCGGCCTAGAACGATCCCTACTTACATACTTTGCTACAATTGATAAAAATAGGGTTTAATTTGTGTGCTTATATATTTCGCATCACCGAGACTTGATGACTTTGCTGTCAACAGTTAAGGTCCTGGTGGCAAACTCAATGCCAATGGTGGATTTGGACTCCAGGTTGAACTCGTTCTTAGTGAGCCTAGAGAGTAGATTGGACTTGCCCAAACCGGAGAGAGAGAGAGAGAGAGATGCAGAGTGGTGAAGCTTTCGGTAGGAGCTTGGGAAAAGTGATGTGCGAATTGTGAAAGTGTTTTTATTTTTATTTTTTAGAGAAATCCCATTCGAGCAACACAACATCTGCCCAAGTCGGGCAAGTAAGCAAAACAGAAGAGTAGAAAGAAAGGAAAATGAAAGATAGAGAGAGAGAGCCCAATCGAGCAAATCAAAACAACAAAAAGAAAGCCCTTGTTGGGCAACAGAAACATAAACTACAGCCATTTCGGGCAAAGTAGGAGAGAAGGTTACACATTTTTTAATATTTTTCTTTTCTGCTTTTCTTTTGTTTTTGTTGTTTTTTGTTGCCTGACAAATCCAAAAGCAAAAGAAAGGCCATTTCAAACAAAAAGGAACAAGGAGAAACAAAGATTTAAAAAAGAAAGGAAGAGAAAGAGAAAAGGAGAAATAAAGGAACTGAGAAAAAATGCACATAAGGATAACAGAAAGGAAAGCCATTCGGGCAAGTTGGGTGAAGCCCATTGGCTACCCAGGTGTTATTTTTCTCTAACCACTTAAAATCTTTTTTTCTGTTTAAAATTAAGTGTAGAAATATCAAATTCACCATTTAATTGGCCATGCCATGTAGTTTGGGAACCATAGGAGGAGGTCATTCATGTTTGATCCCAAGCTTTGTCCTCCTTGAGATCTCGGCATGGACGACATGCTTGTGTTGGCGGTGTGGGAACTATTTTCTTCTTCTTCGGGCTCCACATGAGGTGTGGGTTCGAGCCCCCCGAGTATAGGCGTTTGGCCTACAATAGCCATAAGCTTCATCTTAGCCATTATCGGTTTCGATATGTCAGCTTGGTCTCCTACAACCATATCCATTTTCATGGATTTTTCATTAGGTGGGGCCATTGTTTAGCCTTCATCAATGTGTATGATTTGTTCTTCCTTGGTTGTAGTAGGGTGAGTTTGTTTTGTAGAGGGGATTTGACACATTTGATCTATCAATTTTCTCATGGTTTCTCCGAAAGTTGTATAGCTTTCCTCCATCCTTTTAAAACACTTGGTCACCTTTTCACCATATTCGATGCTTGCCACATGGAGTTTGGACACCTTCTCTAATCTGCCCACATCCTCATTATAGAGTTTTTCATTCGGATGATCATTAGTTGGCATCTCATATATTGGCTCTATGTACTCATTGGAAGCATTTTGATACTCAAAGCCGTTTGTTGGCCTATCATAGTATTCATGAATGTGATTGTCATCAAAAGAATAATAACTTTCATCATAGCCATAAATTGGCCAATCCTCAAGATTATTATTCTTTAGTTGATAGCCATTAGTTGGTCGACAATCATATCCCATGGGACTTGAGTACTTTCCAGCCATGTACCCATAAGTTGGCAACTCATAGGTTGGCTCCATGTGATTTTCGTCATAGCCATAGCTTGGGCATTCTTCAACACCGTCATCCTTTTCCCACTCCGAAACGTAGTGGTTGAAACCATGTTGAGAAAAATCATGAACATATGGATTGTTCATGATCTAACTCCATATAAGGGTCCCACCGGGCGTGCCAACATGTTTGCTCCCTAAATTCGCCATGGACCTCACGAGCATACAGGGAATTTACTCAAACATGAAATTGGTGGGTGCGAGCGTGCCACTACTGGATGCCGCTAGTAGACGGGTTTTGAATGATTGTGCTTGCGCCTGAGTTTGACTTCAAACCAAGAGATTTTGCCATTGAGTGGGAGTGGCGCAAATCAAGGTTCTTTCTTTGCCTTAAAGATAAGAACTTTACTTATATGGAGAAATGTAACAACAACTAAATGACAAGGTTGCTGGAAGTGTGAATGACTGAGGAAAGTAAATGACTGGAAATGAGTTGTACAGAAATGTATTTATTTAATGTACAAAGAATTCTAAGTACAAAGGGATGCCAAATACAAGGTTCGAGCTTGTTCCCGAGGGATCGGGCAAGTTGCTCTAGTCTTATGGCAATTTCTGGTGGTTTGGGGAATGACTTTGAGGGTTGTAAATAAAACTACAAATGAGATCGATACTACTAGTGAGCAGCAGAGCTAATAAACAAGGAAAGCAAATGATGCTTGGCTAAAGCTAAATGTCTATAATGAGATTGATAAGCTGATTTGATTGGTTGTTTGAGTGTCCATAATCTTTGTGCCTCTACTCCTTTATATAGAGATCTAAAAGAGCACCACAATCCACTTGACAAGCCCCGAATACGTGACTTGGGCTTAACATGAATAGTGACTAAGGAAGCATTGCGTGATGAATAGGCATGAGCATGGCATGAATGTTTGGCTTAATCATCGTGGCATGGCATGTTGGTAAACATATTCCTCATTGATTCTGAGCCTTGGTATATGTTTGGGCTTAAATGTAGGCTTTACATGATAATTGGGCCTCGAGACTTGGTTGGATTGGTGTGTGATATTTTTGGGCCCCAATATTAGCCCCTTTGATTATTTGGGCTATGAGACACCTTGAGTAGGCTAAATAATCAACCCCAAGTACAAGGGATTCCTTTTTGAACATGGGTTTCTTGATAGGACTCTTCCTTTTCCCGCGTGGCAGATGATAACTCCATGTCGTTGTGCTTCTCCGTGCTCTGCGACAAGGTTTTCTTCAGGTAAGGAAATTCTTCCCTTGACTCATTTTTTAATTTTTGGTCTTCTTTTTGCTTTTTATGGTTGCCCTGGTGATGAAATTAGGTATGCATCTCCTCTTCTATGATTATGCGTTCTACAGATTTTGGGTTTCAGTATGGGCGTACAAGAGGTGTAGCTTTTTCCTTCGGGAAATTGAACTCCACTCTTTGGGTAATCTTGCTGCTTCGAAATCTTGTGTGTTTGCTTTTTGTATTTTCTTTCCTGCTTTTCATGTATACTGTGCAATTGTCATCGAGCTTAGCTTGCTTGCATGTTGATGTGTGCTTGAGCGGGATCGATCGATTGATTGCATCGATCTGCTTGGCATGATTAGCTTGACTGCATATAGCCTATTTTTGCTTGGATATGCGCATAACATACTTTCCCTGACTAGATTTTATAGGGCTTTGATAACATGGCATGTGTTGGGAAAGATGCATGTGTTTTGCGTGATAACATGGAGGGAAAATAGTCCCATGTTAAAGTGTTAGACTTTGCATAAGAGGCTTTGAATTTTATGAACGTACCCTTCTGCTTTCCTAGGGTGCACTTGATTGCTTTCGAAAGGTAGATTCTTTATCATGTTTCGCTTTGTATGCTTGCATGTTGCACTGGCTTGTAATATATATGGTTTAATGCTTGCTTTCCATAGGTGCGTTATGGCTACGGAATCACCCCAAGTGCTTAACTACAGTGGACGGGTCATTCCAACAACAAGCTTGACGTTTCCTTCACTCGGAAGAAATCGAAGAGTGAAGATTCTTTCAGCGAAGCTAAAGATTGGTAATGTCCATTCCTTTGTTTCATACTTTTGTTGCTTTGTGGTTGTATACCAACCATGACTTATTTACAGCCAAGGCTCTTGCCAAGGAAGCAGCTCGTGCTTGCCCTGATCGTAGAACCAGAAGTGCCCGAGCATCTACTTTCTCCAGCACTCCCAAGCCTCATGAGTTCCTTGATATTACCACCATGAGTGAGGAGGAACAGAGTGCTGGGGAAACCAATGGTGATGAGGTAGCCAGTGAAGGTTTTGCAGCTGAGAAAAGTAGCAATACAAGTTCTAAGTCTGACATTGGAAGCTGAGGACATCCCCAGGCTAGACACGGAAAGTGAAGTCAGTGACAGAGAACTAAGCGGCAAAGATGACAGCAAAGTAGCAAAGGATGTTGATCTTGATGAAATCGACGGATTTTTGAACGATGACGCTCAGGTGGAAGCGGAAGATACAGAGGTATGTTTCCTTGTTCTTCGTTGATGCTTGCCATTGCGTGTATTTGCTATTGTCAGCCTTCTTCTTATGTCTTTACATTTTGCTTAAGCTTGCATGTGCATGTAGGAAGTAGCAAAACTTTGCCTAACATGTTTTCTTCGTGTTTTTGCACGTGTGCATGTATAAGCCTGTTGGCTTCTTGGAGTTCCATCTTGGAAATCTTTTAAGGGATGTGCTACTTTGTGTCTCCGCTTGTTGATTTGTTCCCTTACTTGTGCATATTTTCTCTGTTTTCCATGCAGGTGAATGCTAGTGTTGTAGGGGCTACGGTAGGTGTTGAAGCCCTCATTGGCGTTACTCCCAAGCTTACAGAAGATGTTGCGATTGGTAACAATGTTCAGCCAACAAAAGTCGTACCTCCTCCAAAGGTTATTTCCCCTGAGAAGCAGTCTTTGGTGGAAGGGTGGGCATCATGACACGAGGCCTTCAAGAAGCTCAAACATAGTATTGCCAATGAAGCCAGGGTGCTAAGTTCGACTCAGGAACTGATTCCTTCTGGTGAGGCTTTCTCTTCCAGGGTTGACTTTAAGGGAGTAAAGGTCCGCTCCGAACTAACTGAGGCAATGGGCAAGTTCTTAAAATGTGAGCTTGATAGGTTTATCTCCCTTCATGCGATGAATGATTTTTTAGGAACTGGGGACCTTGTTTTATGGCATAGAGCATTTCCCCATGGGAAATCATAAAGCACATACTACTATGTTTGGCGAGATATGATTAGTGATGTGGCAACTTTGGGCGTGCCAATGGGTTCTTTAGTTGAGAAGCTGGGAGTGTTACGTGATATCATGTTTACGCTTCCGCTTGACAAAGAGAAGGGCATCTTGGATCAATTCATCAATGTCAACAAATTGATGCGTGCTCTCGAACTGCAGCGTAAGTAACTAAGGGTTGAGAAGCTTAAGTTGAAGAAGTTGGTCCGCAGGAAATCCAAGGAAATAGTGGCGTGCCTTCAACTTACAGCGGATCAGTTACATGTTGGCACCTTTAGCAGTTCCTTCGATAGGTGGTGTTTTGAGCTTAACTCTTCACCTTCTTATCACTACGCGCTTTGCCTGACTGTTTGCATTTTTCTAAACCCTCGGCTTCTTTTTCTTGGCAAAGCATGAACCTTAAGATGCTGAAGTAGCAGGCTATCAAGAAAGTTGTTTTCCTCACTCCGCCTTTACTTTCAGTTGTAATTTCCTTTTAGACAGCTAGCTTATTGTTTTTCAAACAAAGACCATGAGGGCCACTTTACTTTGTATGTTGCTTATTTGCTTTTGACTCCTTCCTTTGGCTTTGGATGCTGATGTTGATTTTATCATAATGATTGTGGTGTCTTTAATCTTCTTACCATGATATTGGCTTTTTCTTGCATGAAAATTTGCTAGATAGACTTCTATTTAGAGCTTTCTGAGACACAGATTTGAGCTTTTACTTGCTTTCCTGGGGGGGGGGGGGATAGCTAATCATGCCGCTTGGCATTTTGCCAGCAAACTTCCTTGAGGAAAGATGAAAAATATGTCGTAGCTTTCATAAGGAAGTAGAACAAGTCAGGAAAGCTTGACTTGCTTAGCATTGATTGGCTTGTTGGTTTTAAAAGTTTTTCCTTGCTTGGTTTGATTTTGCATTAATAGGTTTTGGAATGTTGCATGAGTATAGCTTTTGGAAAAGCTTTATTTGCTTGACTCAATGGTCTTGCATGGCGTGTTGGCTTGGCATGTTGCATGAGCATTGAACTATTGAGCAGCTTACATGGCATTGATAGGCTTGGCATGTTGCATAAGTAAAGCTTTTGGACAAGCTTTAGTTGCTTGACTCAATGATTTTACATGGCGTGTTGGCTTGACATGTTGCATGGGCATTGAACCATTAAGTAGCTTGCATGACATTGATAGGCTTGGCATGTTTCATAAGTATAGATTTTGGGCAAGCTATATCTGCTTTACTCAATGGTTTTGCATGGCGTGTTGGCTTGGCATGTTGCATAGGCGTTGAACAATTGAGAAGCTTGCTTAGCATTGATTTTGCATTGATAGGCTTGGTGTGGGCTTTTATTATAGCCTTGGCATGATTACTATTGTAACTTGTTTAGAAGAAATCCTTCTAGTTACGAATGTACCAAATATTTTGACAAAATGCTCATTCATTTCATTAAAATTTGGGGTACATTAATCGTTCCACGGCTTTACAAGGTCTCATAGAGTAAGCCAAATGATCATTTCATAGAAGGAGTTTGTTCTTCTAAAATAAGCATAAGCATTTTAGCAATAATATGGCTTTAGCCACTTTGCATTGACAGGTTCCGTTAGCATACCTTCCTTGACCGAAGTCAAGTAGTAGAAACCACTTTGATAGGCTTCCTTGATCACAAAAGGTCATTCCTAGTGTGGGGTGAACTTCGAAGGTTCGGAGATCTGCCTGTTGGAAATGTGCCCTAAAGCCAATCATATGATGATACTTTACGGACATTTCATATGTTCTAATCTAGTTTAATATCAAGGAATATGTGATTGGAAGAATACGATCTAAAGAAGTTAGATTCATGAGACCATTTTTTCGTAGACACATCCTAAACGTTCCTGATCATAGGATTGCCAATTGGGCATTGACAGTCCGTTAAGATCAGTACGTGCTGTGTCTTCTCTCAGGGAGAGTGACTAGTCTCGAGTCATTGGTGTGTGTGACATCAAGATAAGCATGTAGGTACTCAATAGCGAATGAGTCCACTGAACACGATCAACGAGGAGTTCTCATACTCATGTCACATGAGAACTCATGGTTGGGATAATGCAAAGTAGTCATTTGACCTGAGGCATCATATTTGTCTTGTGGTTAGGTCCTTGATCTTTGACTATGTCAAAGTCACTCCATTCGGGGTGTCCACGGCATCGTTGGGGTTAAGCCACTTAGCCATGGAGGCAAGTATATGCGCAACAAGGGATCTCTAACCTTCAAACTGTTTGAGGGAGAATACTCTATGATATGATTAAGAATCTCTGGCCAGAGTATGAATGAGATTTAGGAAGGCGTTCCAAATCACATTCAAGGTAATCATATAAGCACACGAATCACATTGGATAGTAGACATGAATAAACTATCAAACCAAACAATGTGGTCAAGAGTATTGTATTAGAGAAAGACCGTATTGCATTTGTAATCCTAAACTGAATAGGTTATCTACCTCTTCTGATTAGCTTGGGTAACCATGACATGCTGCTAGGTGTCACTCATGGTTTGTGGAAGCCCTAAACGTGTATAATCACTAAAGGGAGAATTGAAAGTAAGTTTCAATTCACAATCGATTTGAAAGAGTTCTAAGTCGCCCACTGCCTCGCTAAAAGGAACCTAATGGATCGTACACCGTGTAAGGTAAAGATTGAAGTATCAACGGAGATGAGTAAGAATAATTAAATGGTTTAATTATTTATGGCAAGGATTAATTAATGTGTTAATTAATCAAACGAATAAGTTCGTTAAAGACCTCGGGATAGTTTTGGACCTTAAGGCCCAATGGGCTTCGAACGTCAAGTCCATTGACTTAAGTTGTATGACAACTTAATGAATAATGATTCACAAAGGCCCAAACAACCCAAATACACCCTAAGGCCGCCCATTTAGAGAAGGGTAGTGAACTTGCTTTAATTACAAGTTTGCCACTCCAATGAATAAAGGTATAAATATGACTTTATAGCCAAAATTCATTTAGGGTTTCTTTTAGAGAATTGGAGAGAACCTATCTCTCTATTTTCTCTCTAAAGAGGCCGGCCCCCTTGGAGGAATTAGCTAGTAATTTTGCTCCTCCAAGGTCACTCATTTCTTCATCAATCCATCCTTGGTGTGGAGACTTAGAGGTTCTCTATTTTGAGAACTTGGAGAATCATATTCTTCCATCCAAATCCATAGATTTTAGATGCAAGGAATGAAGGCCCTCTCTTTGGGTGATTAGCCTTTGCTTATGCAAAGAGGAATCTACAAAGGTATATATTTCTCAACTCACTTTGATTTGACTTGAGTGCATGAAAACATGATTCCGCCTTTAATTGTTAATTGCATGCTATATGATGTTATTCAAATGAACATGTTTTTCACAAATCTTCCTTCAAGTGGTATCAGAGCCTAGGTCTAGTAGTTGGTGAATCCTTTTGGGTTTTGTAGTTCATAGTTTTGATTTAAAAGTTGTAATATGTTACAAGCTTTATTCTTGTTTCTTTGAATGTAAATTTTGCTAGAAAATTTGCCATCTCAAATGTTGTAGATGTAGTTCATATGAGCATGAATATTGGAGCTAAAATTTGGTGCCATGTTTTTGGGAATTTTCGGCCAAATCCAAAGGGTGGATTTTTGGGTTCTTGTTTGACTTGTTAAAAGTGTTTTCAAGTGACTTTTGGAACCCCTATGTACCCTAGTTTGGTTATATGTTATTTCCCTAAAGTTTAAATGGTTTTGGGATGTTTTTGGATGAAAAATGTTCATGGAAAATTTTGAGTTTTTTCATGAGTGTTCTTCATTGTTCTTGACATTTTTGCCAAGAACAAAAAGTTTTGTGTTTTGATTCAAAGTTTTGATTTATTTCATAACGTTTTTGTTTTATGATTTATTATTTATTTAAATGTATTAGATATTTGTTTAAAAGGTGTAAGAAATATTGGTGGGTGTGAAATGATTAATTTCCTTTCACACACACCACTTGCATGACATTTATGTCATGCACCACTTGCATGCTTTATGTCAAAACTCACAAATCAACACACACATCACTCTAATCCTTCTCCAAAACCGGCCCTCCCTCAAGTGGGAGTACTTTTGGGGCTTTTATGCAATTACATAAAGTTTTGATACTTTTGTGTATTTGCACTTTGGCCCAAAAGTTTACGTTTTTACGTTTAGGTCCAAAAACGCTAAAGGACAAATTGTTTTGTTCCTTTAATGAAGTTTTTGCATTGTTTAAATTTTGGGTTCTAGTTGTATTTACATGAAGTAGTGGACTTTTGTGTTTTTACAAAGTGACCCCAAAAGTTTGTGTTTTCGCAATATATCCCAAAAGGTTGTGGTTATTGCATGATGGCCCAAATTAGGTTGAGAACAAAATTGTTTTGTCTCTTTAAATGAGAATTGGATTTTCATTTCATTTAGCTCTATTTAAATCAATTTTATGGATACAAAAACCAAATGAAAATGTTGCATTCAATTTAATTAGTTAAAGTGTTAATTAATTAAAGGGTGATTATGAACCTAAGCCTACGATTATTGAGCTATGTGAAAGGCCGTTTCAAATTTGTTTGAACCATGGGAATGTGTAGATTAATTTTGGTTGTAATTTGATTTGATCAAATGTTGTAAAAGAGCATAAGCTCTTCTTTACTTTAAAGTAATTTATTTTGCTCAATTGTTGTAAAAGAGCATAAGCTCTTCTTTACTTTAAAGTACTCATTTTCTTGTTTTATTTGATATGCATGAAAATGGAGTAGAGGGTCCAACGCCCCTAAGACAACACGCCTTAATGTGATTAAACGCGTAACTAAAATCAATCACCATCCCTAGACCGAGATTCAACACAAGGCTCGTGTTGAATCTAAACAAAGGTTCATAGTCATCCTAAGGCCCTAAGGCAACTATATAGTCCATTAAATGAATGCAAAGTTTATGTTAGTAGTATCATATACTCTTGCTTTAAAAACCGTTTTATAAGCATAGTGGGAGTATTATATACAACTAAATTCAATCCAATGGACCAATAGTTGTAATAGGACCAAAATTGTTTTAATAAATATTAAAATGAATATTTATATGTGATGAGACCTAAAACCCTCAACCAAACCATTATTAAGTTGATAAGCATGAGAGTGCTTTGAACACTCTTTCGTGGCCTTCCACCGTGGTGGGCTTCAATCGTTTGTGACTCATACACCGTATTCGTCCAGTTCTGGGGTTGCAAAGTATGTGTTTACATTCAGGAGAAGCCTATACATATATGATGAAGTGAAAGGTAGGCAACGAGTATGGTCAATATGATATTCTTCTGAGACCATTCTTGAACCCCTACTTTAACTAGCATGGTGGGAATGACTTAACTAAGTGCAATGTGCCAATATGATATTCTTCTGAGGCATCATTCTCTAGAGGCCAAACTAGATGGGTACTTGCAAGAGATGCAAATGAGTAAGCATACTCTCTCATTATTATTAACGCTAGCCAATATGATTTTCTTCTGAGGTGGGCTTGGTAGTAGTGAGTCTCCCATACCCTACTAAGAGTTTCATCCAAAACTCTCGAATTCCAATGAGGGATATGGAATTTGCCAAAAATAGTGGGTGGTGCTATTTGATTTAAAGACCCGAATCAAATGGCTTAAAATCAATCAATTTATATTCGTTATGTATTTGTTTACCAATATATTTGCAAACGCTATCCAACCGTTGACAAATAAAAACCGAATGTTTTAGTTTCCGGACTTGGTACCACAATCCCAAAGAATGTCTTAAAAGGATTGCATATGTACCTAAGTAGTCTCATCCTCACAATCTTCCTAATGATAATGTATCATTGGAAGAGCATGTTAGAAAAGTCTATCATGAAGAGGACAATACAAACAACCAATGCTTATTCCTTCATTATATGAACAAAGAAACTTACGAAGATTAGCATAAAGAAAAGGACACTTTTAGTGTTATTAGTTCTTCACTTACAAATCGTTGTATGAAGAAATAAGAGTTGCTTTGAACAACCCTTAGTCAATGCAAACACTTAGTGCTTGTTTCTTTGTTACATGAACAAGGAACTTGAGAAGAAAGCACAAAGGCATGGACACTTAATGTGCCATGATTCTTCACTTACAAATTGTTGTATGAAGAAATGAGAGTTGCCTTGAACAACTCTTGAAAGTTTGTAATTATGTTTAGAACATAATGGTTGGTTGACAAAAATAGTCTATAAACATGGACTTATGATGATTTTGAATCATTGAGTGTTGAAGTGATAAACCACTTAACGAGACGGAAACTAGCCAAGGACTTCACCTTTGAGTCCCTAATCCAAATGGTTCACTAAGTTTATTGTAAACTATGTAGTGAACAATAAACGCATGCTCTCCAAAATGTTTGATGTGTATAACACAATTGAAATAAGTTTCAAGAGAGATAGTGGGAGTTTAGGGACTATGACTATTGTAGTCAAAGGAGAAGTCTAATGAGAAAGCGAAATTAACTCCAAGGGAACAAACTTTCTTTATGAAATGATGGACATTGGAAGGGGTATTTGCAAGAAATGTCTTGCAAGTGTCAAGAACACACCTTTCGAAGGTGTTGTAAATTGTTCTTGAATAGTTCAAAACAGTTGGTTCTTCTACTTGAATGTTTGATTCCGTATTAGTAACTATGTTTTACAATCGTTGTAAAAGTGTAACTAATAAGAAGTAGAAGATATATGAGAGAAGAAAAGGTGCTTCACATTCGGAACGTGAATAAAATATAGATCTCTGCGAAAGCAGATGGTACGTACTTTCTCATATGAACTACCAAAGAAATTGGAAAAACCAAAGATTGTCTTTACATTCCAATTTTAAGGAACTTAATTCCGTCACTATAGTAGAGATGGATGAATGTTTTGTTAGACAAAACATTGTTCTTTATTAATCAATGATTGGATTATAGTAATCTAATTGATTGTCTCTATAGTAGAGATGATATGGTAGTGTTAACTGTTTAGAATATAATGATGCTTAAAACCCAAAAGGTTGCAAGGTAGTGACTAATCCCAACTAAAGTTGTGATACCTCTAAAACAAAAAATTACGAGTTAGTCATAGATGGATACTTTGGATCGTTAGATCCGGATTCAATGCCTTCTTGTTAAAATTGTATAGAGGCAAAATGTTTGAATCTTTATTCTTTTCGAAAGAATAAAGAATCACAAAGTTGTTGAGGTTAATTCACTTAGATGTTAGTGGCACTTGTCCACAACATAATACTACTCATGTTGTATGACATTCACCGAAGATCACCCTCGGTTGGACTATAGTTTATTTTAAATAAACACAAGTCCGAATACTTTGCAAAAGGTTTCAAAGAATTCAAGAAATGTAAGTTGATGAGTAAGACGTCTAAAGTATTTACATCCTTAGATTTGATCCAAGGAATGGTAACACTTTAGAATAGTTTTCTTGAAAGATATCAAGGAAAGAAGCATCATATGATAATGGATTTCTCCATAAGGAGAAGAACGAACTTGAATAAGATTTAGTTCGTTGGATATTATCAATTACCCATATATATAGGATATATACTTCTAAAACAATATGATTGTCAATTAGAAGATCTTCCAAAATTTTCATGACTCCATAGGATGTAGTTGGAAAGAAAGACAAATCTTAATCATGTTAAGATTTGGGGTTGTGTGCCAATAAGCAATATTTGTTTGAGAATTATCTTGTGAATATCCTTAAATTAACATTTGGATATCACTTCTATAAACCAACTAACAAATTTTGTTTGTTGAGTAGTTCATTGTAATCCTACAATATGATTTACCTAAGATAGAGCAATGGACGAAAGATAGAACTCAAAGAATGGGTTCTTTGAGAGACAAGATGATAATCAACAAATATAACAACCTAGTTCCTATACCACAAGCTCCAAGGTAGTCAAGAAGGATTTATAAACCGTCTCGGTTGAATGGTTTGAACTTTATGACTATGTCGTAGAGTTGCACCTCTTAATTCGAAATAAATAAGAATGAAAATCCTTATGACTACATTGAGTGTATATATGACATATACTCAAGGAAATGGTAAAGTACCATTTGACCCGAAATAATGAAACCTTCATAAGCTAATTGGTAGCTTAAGGTGACTACAATCGAAGAGAATGGTTGACTTTGAAGAAACCATCTTTGACGTAGTATTAGTTTCAATTAATTCGAAGATTGCTAGCTACAACTAAATGGTGATTCAATGTTTGGACATAATATGGGTTTCCGAAACCATTATTAAGATAGTCTTGATAATATATGTCTAAAACTATGAATCACAAGACATGTAAGTTGTAGAGATCCATCCAACATGAATCTTAAACAAGCTAGTGGGAGCCATAAGCTTCTTATGAGAGAAAGATCAAATCGTTTGATTTCTCATAAAGATGTAAATGAATCTTTTGTTTACTAGGTTTACAAAAGATTAGTGGGAGTTAATCATGTTCCTAAATTAGAATATATATCTATATACACATATATGATATATTAATTTTGGAAATGAAAAGAATACTTCTTCGTTAAAGTTATGACTTTAAACATTTGTTAAAGTTATGACTTTAAACATTCTATAAAGATAGAATATATATGGGAGATATAGTCTATATACATGGGATGGAAATCTATATTGATAGATTTCAAGATATAATTTGATTATATCAATCCCTAATAATAGACAAAAGATGCTAGGAAGTTTCTCATATGATGATAAACTTCAATTAGAAGGACAACTCTAGTGAGACTAAGAAGTTGCTTTTCTCAAAGGGAACGTACCCTTTGACTCCCAAAGAAATAATGCGTAAATAGAATCCTTTATGCATACGTAGAAAGGTGATTTACGTATTTCATATTGTATGAAAACGTTGATATGAATTGTACCTAGAACGGTACAAGTCAATATCAATGCAAGCCCAGGATCAGAACCATGGCAACTGTCAAGTAAGTCCTTAAGTATTTAAGAAATACTAAAGGATAGATTCCTCAAAGAATGAGGAAGAATTAGAGTAACGTAAAGGAAGCGTAAATGTATTAGATTATGAATCTAATCCATCATTGGATGTTTCTTCATTATGAATGAAGAGATAAACAGATATCTCTTTATTATGACTAAAGAGATATTTGGATGGAAACATTAAAAGTAATGACTTTAGTGTGTTCCATTATGAATGCAAAATATATTGCCATATAGAAGCTTAAACAATGTTGTTTGGATAGGAAAGTTCATTTGTGAACTCTCTATTCGGTTCCAACCAGAAAGTGTATCTAGTGTACTGACACTATGACACTAATGGGGCGATAGCTCAAGCCAGGGAATCAATGTCTCATCAAGATCCGAACTCATATGAGAGACTGAACCACATGATTGAGAATCATGTATAATGGTGACGTCGTTATTCTCAAGGTTGCTTCTATGGATAACATATAGATATCCATTGTCTAGGCCTACTACTCAGCCATTTATGAAATGACTACAGAAGAGGTATCATCACTGATGACCAAGCTGATTGGCTCTAGTGCAAGTGGGAGATTGTTGGAAATGTGCCCTAAAGCCAATCATATGATGATACTTTACGGACATTTCATATGTTAAACTAATCTAGTTTAATATCAAGGGCAAAAATTATTGTTTGAGCCGTCTCATATAAATGTTATATGCTTAAACGATAAGTCCAAGGAATATGTGATTGGGAGAATACGATCTAAAGAAGTTAGATTCATGAGACCATTCTTTCGTAGACACATCCTAAACGTTCCTGATCATAGGATTGCCAATTGGGCATTGACAGTCCGTTAAGATCAGTACGTGATGTGTCTTCTCTCATGGAGAGTGACTAGTCTCGAGTAATTGGTGTGTGTGACATCAAGATAAGCATGTAGGTGCTCAATAGCGAATGAGTCCACTGAACACGATCAACGAGGAGTTCTCATACTCATGTCACATGAGAACTCATGGTTGGGATAATGCAAAGTAGTCATTTGACCTGAGGCATCATATTTGTCTTGTGGTTAGGTCCTTGATCTTTGAATATGTCAAAGTCACTCCATTCGGGGTGTCCACGGCATCGTTGGGGTTAAGCCACTTAGCCATGGAGGCAAGTATATGCGCAACAAGGGATCTCTAACCTTCAAATTGTTTGAGGGAGAATACTCTATGGTATGATTAAGAATCTCTGGCCAGAGTATGAATGAGATTTAGGAAAGCGTTCCAAATCACATTCAAGGTAATCATATAAGCACACGAATCACATTGGATAGTAGACATGAATAAACTATCAAACCAAACAATGTGGTCAAGAGTATTGTATTAGAGAAAGACCGTATTGCATTTGTAATCCTAAACTGAATAGGTTATCTACCTCTTCTGATTAGCTTGGGTAACCATGACATGCTGCTAGGTGTCACTCATGGTTTGTGGAAGCCTTAAACGTGTATAATCACTAAAGGGAGAATTGAAAGTAAGTTTCAATTCACAATCGATTTGAAAGAGTTCTAAGTCGCCCACTGCCTCGCTAAAAGGAACCTAATGGATCGTACACCGTGTAAGGTAAAGATTGAAGTATCAACGGAGATGAGTAAGAATAATTAAATGGTTTAATTATTTATGGCAAGGATTAATTAATGTGTTAATTAATCAAACGAATAAGTTCGTTAAAGACCTCGAGATAGTTTTGGACCTTAAGGCCCAATGGGCTTCGAACGTCAAGTCTGTTGACTTAAGTTGTATGACAACTTAATGAATAATGATTCACAAAGGCCCAAACAACCCAAATACACCCTAAGGCCGCCCATTTAGAGAAGGGTAGTGAACTTGCTTTAATTACAAGTTTGCCACTCCAATGAATAAAGGTATAAATATGACTTTATAGCCAAAATTCATTTAGGGTTTCTTTTAGAGAATTGGAGAGAACCTATCTCTCTATTTTCTCTCTAAAGAGGCCGGCCCCCTTGGAGGAATTAGCTAGTAATTTTGCTCCTCCAAGGTCACTCATTTCTTCATCAATCCATCCTTGGTGTGGAGACTTAGAGGTTCTCTATTTTGAGAACTTGGAGAATCATATTCTTCCATCCAAATCCATAGATTTTAGATGCAAGGAATGAAGGCCCTCTCTTTGGGTGATTAGCCTTTGCTTATGCAAAGAGGAATCTACAAAGGTATATATTTCTCAACTCACTTTGATTTGAGTTGAGTCTTGGTTCACCAATCTACTAGGCTTTGAATTTCATGGTTAATGTTTTGTTTTTGAGTGCATGAAAGCATGATTCCGCCTTTAATTGTTAATTGCATGCTATATGATGTTATTCAAATGAACATGTTTTTCACAAATCTTCCTTCACTGCCTCCTTATGTGTTCAGCTGTCCTGAGGAAAACATTTCCTTCCTTGAAGTTGCATGGCTTGACTGTGCGGTTGTATGCTCTGATAACTTGTTGGTGGTATACGGCCGCTTTCCTAGCTTCTTTTGCCTTTTTTTTATCTAGTAACTCAAGGTCTTTCCACCTCTAGCTTGCTTATGCTGCAGTATCCCATTCCACATCGTTGAATGCTGAAACTCTTTCCGTGGGCATCATCATTTCCACAAGGGAAATAGCTCCGGACCCATACACCAAGAAGTAGGGAGAGAAACTCGTAGTGTTCCTTGGAGATGTGCGATAAGCCAATATGATGTCTGGAAGATGTGTGCTCCAGCCCCCAGAGTAGTTATATACCATTTTGCTTAGGATTTTCAATAGTGTCTTGTTTGTGGCTTCATCTTGACAGTTTCCTTGAGGATAGTACGGCATAGAGCAATGGTGCTTGATCCCGTAAGCATCAAGTGTGGCACTTACTTGTTTGTTCACAAAAGGTGTGCCGTTGTCGCTCAATATTTTGTAAGGTATACCAAATCAACAAACGATGCATTCCCTGATGAAATTGGATACTGTTACTCTCATTGCTTTCCTGAGAGGGATTGCCTTTACCCATTTTGTGAAGTACTCAATGGCTACTAGGATCCATATATGGCCTTCGGAAGCTGGATTGATTATTCCTATCAAATCAAGCCCCCAAGTATGGAATGGCCATAGAGTGCGCATGTCCTGCAATAACATTGGAGGCTTGTGGATTAAGATTCCATGAACTTGGCAGACATGGCATTGCTTGACCATGTTGTGCGTGTCTTCCCTCATGGTTGGCCAATAGTATCCTAGGCTCAGTAGTTGCTTGTGTAGTTTCTTTCTTCCTTGGTGCTCACCGCATTCTCCAACATGTATCTCTTGCATGACTTGTGATGACTCGGATAGCCCAAGGCATATCAATGGTTCCCCATTGAATCCCTTTCGATATAGAGTTGCCCCATCCACGAAGTATCACTTGGTTGTCCCTTTCAATTTGCGTGTGTCCCTGACATTGCTTGGCAATGTTCGATTAATAAAGAAGGTCAAGTATGGGGACCTCTAATCATCAGTGATGGAAATTACAAATGTCTCTCTTGGGGAAAACATTCTGCTGCATTTTGGACAGTCGGCTTGGATGCATGTCGCTTGTTGGTTCATCTCTGGTCAGTAGTACCCTTTTATTTGTAATCGGCAATAGAGACTCACAACTTGGTGGATTCCTCATGTAATCTCATGGATCTCTTCCAACCGTTTTTGTGCTTTTTTTTTTGTCTGAGGCATCGGGTTAGCACTCATCCGGGCAGACGCTTGTAGAGTGTCCAGTAACATTTATGTACTCCTTAAGGCATTTGATGCTGAGCTCTCTACTTGGCTTGGAAAGTTCCATTTTGACAGTTTCCCTCCAATTGTCACCTTCTGGAGCTTCTTCCGGGAATGGTGCATTAATGGTTGGGCGTTTTCTTCTGATTACAGCAATGTTGGGTTGTTCTTCGACAAAGATAAGCTTGGAGTCAAGTGTGGCTAGGTCATCCGCATATCGGTTGGTTGTGCTTGGAATGTGTTCTAACACCACCTGCTTAAAGCTTGCCATGAGTTTCTCAGCCATAGTGCGGTATGGTGCCAAGGTTATTTCCTTCACCGCGAAGTTTTCCTAGACCTGGCTTAAGACCAAATTCGAGTCCCCTATGACTCATATCTTCCTTGCACCCATTTCCCTAGCTGTGGAAGGGCCCATGATGAAAGCTTCATACTCAGCTACGTTGTTTGTGCATGGAAAACTTAGCTTGAAGGATAGGGCAGTAGCTTGGCCCTCTGGATTGGCAAGTGCAACACCAGCTCCTTCTTCTGTGGTTGTAGAAGAACCATCGAAATGCATAACCCACGGCTCCTCTTCCACAGCGGTTGCATCTATCTCTAGCAGCGCATCAGAGACTTCCTTGGAAATGGTGGCCTCTTCTTCTTCGAGGAACAATGCTAGCATGTCTACCACAGTTTGGCCTTTAATAGACTTAGGTGTTATACATATAATATCGAATTCGAAAAGTTAGAGCAACTAACAACCCAAACGACCAGATAGTATAGGTTTAGTGAGCAAGTACCTTACCAGGTCAGACTTTACCATAATGTGCAGCTTGTGGGCTAGGAAATAGTGGTGTCGCCGCTGTGATGCATAGACAAGAGCTAGGCAGGGGCGTTCCATCTACTCATAGTGCGTTTCGACGCCTCTTAGCTGTCGGCTAACATAGTAAATTGGTGCTTCTTCCCCGGCTGGACAGAGCCGTGCTTGTTGCGGCTAGGTAGAGCTTGAGTAGAATGCCTGGGACTAGTGCCTTCATAGTAGGAAGGTTGGTGACTAGCTTCTGGACCCGTTGATAGGTTTCACTACATTCCTTGGTCCATACAAATTCATTCCCTTTCCAGAGCAGTGAGCGAATGCTCATGTTGCTGCTACTAATCCTGTGATAAATCGCCAAATGTAAGACATATTCCCCATCAAGCTTTTCAGCTTCTTTGCGTTTGTCGATGGCATGAGGGCTTCTATGGTGCGCACTTTGTCTGGATCTACATTGATGTCGCGCTGATGCACTAGGAAGCCCAGGAACTTGCCTGAGGAAACACCGAAGGCACATTTCTTGGGGTTCATCTTCAACCCATATGCTCGGCATCTCCTCAGCACTTTCCTCAACACTTCCCAATGCCCTTCCCTGGTCTTGGATTTCACGACGAGGTCATCCACATAGTCTTCCACTTCTTTCCCCATCATGTTGTGAAAGACTGCCATCATTGCTCGCTGATATGTGGCACAGGCGTTTTTAAGTCCAAATGGCATGACTGTGTAGTAAAAGTTTCCAAATTGCATACGGAAAGCCATATTCTCAGCATCTTTGGCAGACATCTTGATTTGATTGTACCCACTGAAGCCATCCATGAACGACATCAGACCTTGCCTTAAGGTTGAATCGATCATGATGTCTATGTTGGACAGTGGAAACTCGTCTTTTAGGCAAAGTTGCATTGAGATCTCGGTAATCAATGCAAATTCTGATTTGAACAATATTCTTCTTCTTTATTGGGACAATGTTGGCTAGCTAAAGAGGGTGCTTGATAGGCTTGATAAATTTGGCCACCGTGAGCTTTTCTACCTCAACTTTAATTTTAGCCTCTATTTCCGGATGGAAATTCCTTCTTTGTTGTACAATAAGCTTGATCCTAGGCTGTGTATTTAGCACGTGACACACTAGGTTCGGATCAAGGTCTGTCATCCCTTCATAGCTCCAGGCAAAGACGTCCTTGAACTCCTTTAGCAGGCTAACTAGTTCTTTTTTTTCCTCAACAGCTAAGTAAACACTAATAGAAATCAATTTTTGCACAGAAGGATCATCACTTAGGTTTACCTATTCAAGTTGTTCTGCCACTACAGTGGATCCATCCTGCATGCATTTTAGCGTAGGCATGATTTTCTGCAGGGATTCGTCCTCGGCAACAAGAGTAGGCATGCCTTTAGTTTCCTTTATAACTTCACTTGCTTGGTGTGTAGCACCTCCATACTCAGGGCTTTACCACACAATGTGGTCAGGCTTTCCAACCCATCATAAGTAGTAAACGATGTGACCGTCGGGAAGCACGACCCTGGTACATTGAGATGAAGTGTAGGCAAGGACATCGGTTTTTGGCTGTATGTGTTTTCCTTTTTCCCACAGTGGCTAGGAATTCTTGGTCACTTAGATCTCGAACTTTTTCCCAAAGGGGTAAAGGTATCCCTGAGGCATGTGATATCCCACTTCCGGTGCTTGAGAAATCATTATAGAACTTAGCATCAGAATATTGAACTTCGTCTAGGTTGAATGGCATCTAGTTTCCTGGGATGCGAATAGGCCTCACACAAGTCATTCCCTTGACGCATTAGTGGTAGGTGGAAGGCTACAAGTCTGTGCGTGTTTATCCATGGCCTTCCGAGTAGAGCCTGGTAAACCACATTGATGTCCATCACATAAAACTTAGTAAAGGACCTGATAGGGCCGATCTTCAAGTCGATCTCGATATATCCAATAGTTTCCTCATTCCTATTCCCAAACCCATTGATAGAGATTTGAGACCTTACCACCTTTGACGTTGGGACACTTGCTGCAGTGAGCACTGTCAAGGGCAGAATGCTGACGGAGAAACCAGTGTCAACCAAAGCTCGCCTGATGAAGACGTCATTGATCTGTCCTTCCAGGTATAACGGCCTAAGGTGGTTAGGGAAAGCCACTTCCATGCCTTCGTCAATGAAGATAATGGCGTTATTGTTCTCAAGGAAGGTCCTCAACGATTGGGCAGCATAGCATTAAGGGCCATAGTCCTTGAAAACATGCATGAAAGCTTCAGCAATAGCAGTCCTTGTTTTGTCACTTAGGCTTGGGGCAAAATCCATGAGATTTGCATCCTTATCTTCCCATCCTTCGGCTTAAGGCCATGGAGTATCATAGTTCTGCGGCTTGTAGTATTTACACCAGTAAGCCTTCTCTATGTTCCCGGAAGATTCTAAGATAGCTTCTGGTGGCTTAGGGTTGTTGATCCACGGATGGTAGACATCGGCATCTCTGGATCATGTAATGACAATTGTCATCTTTTTCCCTCGCGTTTTGGTAGCTCTTGTGTTCCTTCACGAATTTTTGCATGGAGAATTTTTTGCAAAGTTTGGCATATAATAGAAAGATGTCCCACATACTGATGGTAGCGACAATACCTAGGATTCTTTCTATCATCCCTGGAAGGAGCTTTACACTGACAGGGTAGCTTGATGGCCCTATCTGAGAGCATGGTATCAAGGATGGCTTGGAATTCTTCATCGTTGCTTGCTAGTGGATGATAGGTTTCCCTATCGCTTTCCTTTTCCTTCATTTTCCATGGGTTGTAGTCAAATCTGTCATCCACAACTAGGGCATGATGAGTTTTCTTCTTGTTAGTTTTCTAAGATCTTCTTGTGGAAAGCTTGACTGACAAACTGGTCTTCCTCACCGCCTCCAAGAAACTCAAGAACTGGCTAATACCGATGTTCTCCAAGTACACCATGTAGTCAGCTACAATGTTGCTAAAACAGATATCTACAAGAACTTCCTCGTCTTTCTCGTCATAACAGTCAAATGCGAGGTCTTGTAAACGTTTGACAAAAGTCACCAGATTTTCCCCGTGCTTTTGGTGTGTATTGTTGAGCTGAGTTGTTGTGACCCCTTCCTCTTGCTGGAAGTATTTTTTACAGAACTTGCCTGCCAGCTCTTCATAGGTCTAGATGGAACTTGGTGTGAGGGAGGTGTACCAAGTATAGGCATGATCAGTTAGGCTTTTCGAGAACTCCCTAAGACGTAGGTTGCAACCACCGGCATGAAGACACAAAGTGTTAATGAAATGACTTATATGTTCCTTAGGGCTACCCTTCCTCCCGTCAAAGAGAACAAGGTTAGGAGTCTCGTATCCTTTAGGATATGGCATGTGGAGAACACTGGTTGGATATGGTAGCTCAAGAATATATTTCCAGTCTTACGAGCTCCTATGCAGCTCATTTTTTAGCTTAGCTATGACGTCTTCCTAAGTGACAAATGATGGTATTTTCTCAAGACCATTGCCATCAGCAGCAGTTGGCTCCTATGGATTCAAGCTCAATGGTCTGATTATTCTTTTTTCTTATCACAAAATCTTTCTTGCCATGTCCGACCATGATATAACAAACTCATTGGTTGACAAACTTGAATGCACTTCTTTTGGCCGGCATGCAACTGTATGTACACTTTCTATGAGGTTGCAACTCTGACTAGTTGCAACCTACATGTAGTTAGACAATGTCTCTTATTTTGCAAGATAATTTGAAGACTTAATCTTCCAGTATCTCAAATTAGATGATATCAAGTAGTACATCTTTTCAACAACCCTAAACACACAATTTGGGGAAAAGGAAATACATTAAAACCTCCAGGCCCTCATACACATACGATTATACTAGCGTTGTATATCTTTCTCATGATTAACGGCGCCGACAAATGCAACCACTATATGCTTCTCAAATACCCTTGCACAAATTCAAGTATTTATATGTATGCCATTCTCATCCTAATCTGAAAATGGGTTGGAAACAAATGGCATATGCAAATCAATCCATTTGATTGATACTAAAATTTAGGTTTCTAAACTTGCCACCATGAGTACAATACTACTTTGCAACAGATACATCCACAAGAGAGACTTTCTTCTCTTTCTTGAAGAAAGAACTACATCATAGTGGATTAAATGAATAAATTCAGATTAATTCCTTCCTGAAAAGGAACCCATTTGACGAACTGGTATAGTAACTGTTCCAAATTTGTAGATAAAGCAAATTTTTGAATCAAGCCATATCAGCCCCCAACCACGAACAACACCAGTCAAACTGATTGGCTAAAGCACCAAATGCCTTCTCATAGAGATACCCAAGTCTCTTATCACATGAAATAATTGAATTTCTCTGAAAGAAACACTCTGGGCATCAGCCCATATGACAATTCAAAATTTAACAAGGTGGTAAATGGTCAGAAACATCACTCTTTCAGTCAATTGCAGAAAATATCGATTTATTAATTTTCTTTTAATCTCATACGCATGGTAGATTCATTTCAATGAGAATAATCAGGGCGAAGAAGTATACATTATGCACATATGCTATATACATCTGCACACAAAGATGTGTCGGTACGGTCATATACATCTCAAGAAGCCACAACCAAAAGGTACCGTTTCAGAAACAGGTCTCTCTGAAGAGAAATTCCTTCGTTAGGTATTGAGGCTATCCTCATCGACCCACAGGTCCACTTGAACATGGAAGAAACTTTGCCTTTAATGGCTGTTACTCAATTTAGTAACACGCACTTTTCTCTTTGATCAATAAGACCCGTTGGAAGAAACCGTTAATAATTTTTGTACGTGTTGGCCTCAAATAAATATCTCAGACTCTCATGCATATATAATTCTGATGGCTCAGAATTATTTATTAGTTCGGTGGGTGTTATCTCTTAGTGTTGAGTATGAATTTGCACAGACAATTTTTCCGTTTATATCAAATTTCCAAATGAAATATTCATCCCAGTTCGAAAACCAACACAAGTATATTATATACTGTAGTGCAAAAGTCATTGACTCCCACATAAATTGTGCCATATGCATTTAAGAAAAGTGAAGATAATCGTGAAATTCTTAAGATTATCAAACACAAAACAAATGACATTAGGAAATTACAGTCAAGAAAACCCTATGCACAGCTTCATGTCTACTCAGACATGAGTGAGAGAGGTAAATATCATTACCACAATTTTATGAGAATAACTCTACAGGGTTAATGCTACATATCTACCTATTAAATTGCATACTATCATATTTCTAATTGTTCCAAATAATAAAAATTATGTCTTTAGATTGTTGGAGCAATATTAGAAAATATGAAAATAATGCAAGAATTACAATAATAATAATAACCATAAAGAAATTCACAACATCAATTATGTATGAGATTAATATAAACAACAAAAGAGAAAGTTAGAAAAACTGACAAACTTGGAGATTGAGGCTTGCAAAAATGCATGCAATGTCCTAAAGACAGAATTTCGCCCCTACTCTTGTGCTTGTAGTTCAGTAGGCGTCCGTCTCCCAGTATTCAACAATTTATAATATGAAGTCAAAGCACTTCAATCTTCGGACTCTGGCGAACTTCATATATTCCGTACTCTCATGACACTACTTGGATTTTTACTAAGATATTGCAGAAAACTCTTCTCTTTTCTTCTCTTTTAGACATGTGGGATGTTTGATTTTATATAGAACTCAAGCCACCCCTTTTGAAACATTGTGACTGTTGCCTAAAGTTCCAACGAATAGACGCAACTCATGAATTTAAATTCCAACTATAACACTTGACTCTTATTTTTCATTCATATAGAAATTAAATATTATAAATTAATATTATAATATATAATTTCCATCATATGGTAGTAGTAGTAATAGTAGGCATGGTTGTCAGGCCATCTTAATGAAAAATGTAACTTTTGACTAACTGGCCTAATTGAAATATATCTTCAACTATCGTTAACTCCAACAACTTACCTGCAGCTTGTTAGGCCATCTTAGCATTGTCCTGTCCAGAATTATAGCTTGCAAAAATTATTTTTAAATAAACAGTACTATGTTGTATTTATATACCAATTCTAACTGAAATGAGCTATGTTTTAGCTACTTAATAATTTATTATTTTTAAGTTTGTTATTTAACTTATTAGTTAATTGAATTACATTATCATATTAAAATAAGGTTATTCAGACATATTTTAAGTGTCACTTGTCGCTAAATGAATAAGCCTCCGGATTTCTTATCTTTGTATAATCAAAATATTTTTTCAGATAGGATGGAGATTGTGTTTAAGTTTAATAACTTCCCGAAGTAGTACTAGGGTGGAGATTGTGTTGTTATTTGTTAAATGTTGTTGAAGTTTCAATAACTCCTCAAAGTAGTACCAGGCTGGAGATTGTGTTGTTATTTGTTAAATATTGTTCAAGTTTTATGCTGTTTAAGTTTCAATAACTCCCTGAAATAGTACTAGAATGGAGATTGTGTTGTTATTATATTATTATTTTTTTTTGAAGAAAATATGATATTCATTTATTCAAATTGAAATACGTACAAACAAACATTGAGGATAGGGTGCAAACAATGGGCCTCAATAAAAACCTTGCAGGGAATTTCACCCGGTCAAAGGAAAAGTGTGACGACCCGTCCCAAATTTTAATGTATCTTATTCCCGAAGGCGTGGAAATGTCGATTTTACCCTCGAGCGTTGGGTTGTGAATGTATATATGGGCTAAGAAAGATGGACCAATTGCATTATTTCCTACTTCTTTGGACCCAATTGAAATTTGGGGTTGTTTTGGATGATTCTTAGCCTATAATTGGTGGCCCAATTGGAGTTTAAGGATTGTATATGGGTGCCCAATCCGAATCAAAACACATACACCTTCACACGTGTTTACCTTCCCATGCACTCTCTCTCGTTCTTGAACTCTCTCTTTCCGTACACCTAAGACCAGCCACAAATCCCTTCAAATTGTTGCAGATCGAACTAGTAGATGTTATTTCTGAGTTCCTTGCAAGCTTAGGAGTCGAATTATACCCTTAGTTTGGAGGAAGGACCTTGGAGACTCGAGATACCCGAGCTCCGGCAAGGGGTGTAAATTGCTCCATGGTGATTGCGAGTGTTTCGTGGAGTTTTAAAGTTCTAGGAGGCCTTAAATCTACTTCACGAAGCTTGTAAAGGAATTTTGGAAGGTTTTGGACGTCAGGACACTAGAGTTCATGGAGTTGCCGACTTAGCCAGTTTTCACAAATTTTTTCCGGCAAATTTCCATTGGTTTTAGGACTCCAAAGTGGTAAGATCATGTTCTCCTAGTTGAGAGATTCATTTTGGTACAAATGGCATGAATTTTGGTGTTGAAATGGAAGAGATATTGAAGTTTTTCAGTTTTCTAGTTTCCGGCGAATGCAGCGGTGGCTGGCGCCGGACTCCGGCGAACCAACGAGGGAGAAGGAGAATATTCCGTCAATTTTGACAGAATATGATAACGGCGTCAGGTAACACCGTTAGTTTTTAGATGGAATATACTGTTATTTAAAGGAATATTCCCTAACGCCGTTAGGGAATCCGTCAGTGTGCCAGGCACGTGCCTGCGCTTGGGCAGCGCATGTGGCTGTGCCTTTGCCGGCACATGAGGGCGCGTGGGAACTTAGAAATTTTTTCTAAAAATATGGGGATGTTCGTGGGGTTGAGTAGGCCACGATGGTATATTCAAATACCCCAATTGAACAACGTATGAGAAGTTATTACATAATTTTGGTTATGTGCTTAAAATAACGTTAAAATAGTTGTTTCACATATAGGTGAAACGTTTCCTGAGGATGAGCGCAGTCAGGCGAGGCTCGGGGGTTACGACCCTGCCACATACCAGTGAGTGGGCTTTTGGTTTTCAATATATATACATGCTTGGTATTTTTCCTAGAAAACTTATTTAAATGGTTTTATGTTTCGAATGCCATGCCAAATGTTTTATATTTAGAATATGCATTTAGTAGTCGCATATATTATTGTTGGTGCTGTAGACGCTCAGGTAAGTTCCAGGTGAGTTTATAGATTGTGGATGTGAGTTACATGATTATGATTACATTGAAACATTTAGAGCTCCTAAACCTGCACCCCGGTGTTAGTGCTATCGCCCGTGGCCAAGGCATACTCCTTCACGTGGTGTTCACCTCCTGCACCGCACGCTCACCTTGGATCCAAGTTTGGTGCACAGTCATATCGTACAGACCACTTTAGGTGGCTCCGACTCACCCGCGATTATTCGCACAATCTTCACGTGATCTTAGCACTTGAGCGTATTTATTTACACCCAGTCCTGTCGTACAGACCACTTTAGGTGGTTCCGACTCGTGTGCAGACATATTTGATGAGTTATAGATTCAGCCTACAAGCCACCGTAAGTGGATCGGGCTGACATATTACTTTTCATTGATTTACTTCACCTGATTTACTTATTTCATTATGTTGAGATATTTGGCATGGTATACATGTGGATTTGGCTATTTCAAGTGTGGTCTCGATATAGATAGGTATTCTATTTTCTGGGAAATTATACAGGTTTTACGGCGAGGGGTTATTACTTTTGTTAAGTGAAATTGTTTTGAAAAACTTTGTTTTTGCCCACTCACATTTTCTGTTTTGCGCCCCTCCAGGTTCTAGGTAGAAGCGTTCTTGTTGGTGGCTTGCGAGGAGACTACGGCGGTTCTGACAGATGGTATTTAATGTAGGACCATCTCTCTGGTATTGTATAATTAGTATTGGTCCTGCTGGACTGCACTTAGGCTACCTATGCTCTGATTATATGTAATCACACTTAAATCTCGTCTCTAGCACCTATATTTTTCGTCTAGTGTAAATTAGTTAGCTTGGTTTTTATTTACTCGCATTTTTATATCATTATCACTTCCGCACTGCGCACATGGCTACGTCACCCTCACGTGACGGCCAACATGCCTTGATTTAGGTCGGGGTGTGTCAAAAAGAACTTACAATTAATTACTATCCTCAACGAGAAGGTTTAAGATTACATCGGAAGATTCCTCAAACCAAGTCCCTAGAGAGTGTTGTTTTAAACCCAACATAGCCAACCATTGCGCTTGATTATCCAAGATCCTTCTTGTATCATCAAGAATATGACCGAATGGTGAAGAGTCCTTCCCACCCTTGTGAGAAAGAGCATTAATGACCAAAAGAGCATCACCTTCAAGTTCCAACAGTGGGAACCGCTGCTGCTGTGCAAAAACAGCAGCTTCCCTTGCTGCCAAAATTTCTCCCAGCAGCGGGGAGACAATACCAGTCACCTTAGTGGATAAGGCAGCCAAAAACTCGCCCCTATCATTCCGCAATACGATCCTCAATACCTCCAGTCTCCGTACCTTCATCCCAGGCCGCATCAAAGTTGCACTTCACCCAAGCATGCCATGGCTGCACCGTAGCAGCCCTTGTAGTTTTTGCTTTGTCGATCCATTTGTGAAATTCAGTCAACCAAGTTTGCAACTTGCAGTGTAATTCCAACGAATTCAAAGCTTTACCTTTCCACAATAGATTATTACACTCTGTCCAAATACCCCAAATAATCGTCATAGCTAAGTCGAAACTCTCCCTAGAAAGAGTCTGTGAAAACGCAGCAACCCAATCTATCAATGGTTGTCGACTATCCCATTTGCTACGTATACCCAAAGGACTAGAGAACCACACCGCCACTGCTTGAGGACAATCCCTTAATAGGTGGTTGATCGTTTCAATGTCCGCATCATAAAACAAACAAGTTGGCGCCAAAGCCATTTTTTTCTTCCTAAGGTTATCTCTTGTTGGTAGAACATTCAAGCAACATCTCCAGACACAAATTTTAACCTTCCCTGGCACATTGGCCCTCCGTATCGCTTTCCAAAGGAATTTCACATCCCCAATCAACATCGATCCACTAGCCTCATTCCCATTTACCTCGCCACAAGCTCAAGCCAGACCAAACACATAACCGAAACCAAAAAACCGAAAACCGAAAAAAAATTGAACCGAAAAAGGAAAAACCGAACTAACCGAACTTTGTTGGTTCGGTTTCAGTTTTAGAAATTCATAAACCGAACCGAATGGAACCAAACCAAATCCCTTTACACTTTATGAATGTATGCCCGTTATGTTTCTTTTGTGAAACTTTGTTGCCAAGTTTGAAACTAACTAGGGATTTTTTAAGGAGCATACTTGGTTCAATTAGAGAGGATATGTCATTGGTTATGGAACAAAGTTTTGGAAGACTTTAGAACTTGGAAGAGCTTCTCTATTTGTTTGCTTTTGAAATGGATACATTGATCATTTTTCTTTGCAATTGAGGTTGTTTATAGAAATAAGATTGGTTTATATAATTTTGTATATGTACAACTACCTTCCCACTTTTCTCATTTTCTTATTATTAGTACCAATGCAAGTTTCTTTTCTAAATTTCATATTAAAAAAAGGTCAAGTTTTATAAAATTAAATAAAAACCGAAATCGAACTGAACAAAACCAAAATGAAAAAAAACAGAACCGAAAAAACCAAAAGAAAATCAAATCGAACCGAACCAAAGTTTTGGTTCAGCTTCGATTTTGGCAAAAAACCGAATGAAACCATATCCACCCCTACTCCTCGTTGTGAAATTCCCATTTTTCTCCGCATTCCAAATTAGAACGTCTTCGGTCCTTCCCAAACTAAGAGGAATCCCTTTGATCCAAGAGGCCTCCTCCTCACAAAACAATCGATTAATGTGTGCCATATTCCAAGCTAACGGGCCAGACTCCATAGTCGACATACTAACCTTTGAATCGTGAGCCATAGCCAACGGTACATGACTAAGGACTTTGAAGGAACTCTGCCTTGGCAGCCAATTATCACCCCAAATATTAATTTTGGATCCACCTCTGACCCTCCATCGCATCCCCATACGGACAACATTACGGGCAGCCGCTATACTACGACAACATTAGGAGGCGTTCGGTTTTACCTGGCTGAGAGGAAGTCCGTCTTTGGAAAGTATTTTTCTTTGAATAACCATGCTACAAGCAACGAAGGTTGATGCAAGATCTGCCACCCTTGTTTTGTTAACAAGGCAAGATTAAAAGCTTGGAGATCTTTAAATCCCAAACCACCTTCACACTTGGGTTTAAATTTTTTCCACCGAAGCCAATGAATTCTCTGCCTACCTTGTTCACGCTCCCACCAGAACTGGGCAACAATTTGATTTAATTCTTCACAAAGGGATTTTGGTAGCAAGAAAGTCTGCATCGTATAAAGAGAGCTTGAACAACGGTTTTAATCAAAATTTATTTTCCCGCATTACTAAATGGGCTTCCTCTCCACCCATTAAGCCTCTTCCACAACTTTTCTTAATGTAAGCAAAAGCTTGTTTCTTTGCCTTTCCCACAAAAACAGGTAGTCCCAGATAGCGGTCGTGATAACTGACCCTAGCCATCCCCAAGTAATCTGCTAGTAGTTGACCGTCGTATTCCGTGAGATTACCACTAAATGCGACACATCTTTTCAACAAATTAATAACTTGACCTGAAGCTTCTTCATATGTTTTAAGTAGAAGTTTTACTTGAGAACACTCCTGAAGTGTGCCACGAGCAAAAATAAAACTGTCATCCGCAAAAAGTAGGTGGTGTACACTCGGCGCACTCTTTACAAACCTTAACCCCTCTGATTCTTCCTTCCCTTCCCACACATCAAACAAAAACTAATAGGCCTTCCGCACATATGACAAACAGAAACGGTGATAGAAGATCCCCTTGCCGGATTCCTCTTTTTGGAAGCACATATCCCACAGGCTCCCTATTATTTGTTAAATGTTGTTTAAGTTTCATGTTATTTAAGTTTCAATAACTCCCCGAAGTAGTACTAACGTGGAGATTGTGTTGTTATTTGTTAAATGTTGTTTAAGTTTCAAGAATTAAAATAAAATGAGGTAAGATAGTATAGAAGGGGGGGAAATATGTGAGAAATGGCACATAAATGGCTTAGGTATTTATAGAAAAAAATATTGGAATTTAAATTTTTTTTTTTTTCAAATTTCATCCTGAAAATAAAAAATAAAAAATCCAACGGCTACATGACGTTAGCTGACGTTATGTGTCCGTTGGCTGTTGACAAACTGAGCCCCTCAAACAGGTTGGTTGGCTGGCTAACAATGCCCAACCCAATGGCCAAAGGGTTGAAAAATGGCCTGCTGGGTCCCCTTTTTTTTGCCCAACCCTCCATTGGAGTTGGGTTTTGGAGCATTTCGGACTAAAATTTGGCCTATGGCCCTATAGCTATTTACATAGGAGATAGCTTTAGTTGTATATGGATCCTCCCACTAACTTAATACTTTCATTTAGTTTTTAATATCAAAATAGGTGGAAAGTTCGAATTCCTTCTCTAATGAGAGCAGCTTATATGCAATGGATCCATCACCGTGTCACCTCTCCATCCAATAATACATTATTCTATGAAGAAAAACTTGCACATATATAGGAATTAGGGATAGGGGATGCCATAGACGTTCACGTTTTTTGTCTGGGTGGAAGATGACGGCAGCTTGCCAACAGGGCTTACTACACATAAGGTTTAGGAATAGAGGACGCCACATGGTAGCGAACATGTTTCATGTAAGTACTCCTCCCCAATCCACCTAATAAAAAAAAATTCCTTAAATTACATTTGGAGTAAGTTGTAATTTATGTGATGGTCCACTGCTTTCTTACACCTGTAGTCCTCCTCCTATGCCCATTAAACACAAGCCTACAGCTCTCGCTCCTCTTTGGAAAAGATCATAGCATCATCGATCACAAGACAGAGAAAGAGAAGAGAGAGCGAGAGAGCGAGAGAGAGAGAGGAGGAGAGAGAGAGAGAGAGAGAGAGAGAGAGAGAGAAGCCAAGAGAAAGCTCTAATGGTTGTAGTACCAGCTCTTTCAGTATTCATCCTCCTCAACCTTGCCACAGCCGCCACCGCAGACTCTCCTGCATGCAACCCCACATGTGGCTCCCTGCAACTCAAATACCCTTTTGGCACAGGCCCTGGTTGTGGCTCCCCAATTTTCCAATCCTACATAACCTGTACATTTACCAATAATCAGCAGCTCCTCCTCCTCACCACCCACACTGGCTTATACCCTATCACTTCAATTTCCTACTCCACCCAAACCATAACCCTAACCCCACCCTCCATGTTCAACTGCACCTCCATGCAACCCTCCCTCTCCAACTTCGGCCTTGACTGGGCCTCCCCATTTCAGCTCGGCCCATCAACCTTCATCCTCTTGTCCTGCCAGCCCCCCACCTCTTCCCTCACCCTCAAACCCTCCGGCATGCCCGTCTGTGATCCCTGCTACTCTCAACTCTGTGCTTCTATCTACACATGTCCATCCGTGGTTGGTCTTGGCCTCCCCTTGTTCCCTCCCACAAACACGTGCTGCGTGTATTCACCTGGGAATCTTGATGCTAAGGGTGAGTTGGACCTCCACGGGTTAAGGTGCACATTTACATCCGTTGTGTCGCTTGGAGACTACCCGACGGACCCCGTGCAGTGGGAGTATGGGGTGGCGTTGAAGTACAGTCACGGTGGTTTGGACAGTGGCATTGTCGATACAAAGTGCAAGAGCTGTGAGATGAGCGATGGGGTTTGTGGGTACAGGGTTGATGATCATGATCAGTTCCTTTGTGTGTGTAAGAATGGCTACAACACCTCCTCCGATTGCCTTAATAATTACACTCCAGACTCGAAGCCCCTTTGGGGCTCCGGCGCATCTGATGATTTACCAGTTGCTAATTGTAAGTTGTTCTTCAATGTTATTTTTTTTTTTAAGTAAATCGATGATATATAATGAAAATGATTACAGCCTTAAGGAAGAAAATTTAATCCAAATCATAGAGATTAGGCAAGAGCTAGACTACACCTAAAACATTTAAAATAACTGTGGTAATTGTTTTTAAATGTTGATGCTAATTTGTCGTCATAAAGTGTGGTTTCATGGTGCGTAAAGTGCGCACCCGATGCCTTTGAGCTTCACTGGAAAGTGTGTATTCCAGTTTTGCGAAACCTTGAATGTTTGCAACTGATGGGTGTGTTCGGGGAATAAAGTCAGGTTTTATTGCGTAAGCAAAAGAGAGAGAACTTAAGCGTTAAGGCGCAATAAAAGTTTTCATTTTGAACTACCGTCTAGTAGTATTCATTTTTTATTTGTAAGTAAGAGATTTTAAATTCGATTCTCGTGAAGAATTTAAACCTTATGGCTAGCCCAGGGTGAGACTTAGACTCCACCCTCTTAGCGTAGATAATATCATATATTCAAAAAAATAAAAAGCAGCAATGGAAGGTACAAAAAATTTCAAATGGGAAAATAAATCTAGCTATTGTCACTAGTCATTAGGGACTTCCTCTTCAACACACTGCATAAAGAATTCAAACTATTCTCCTCTTTGTAACATATTTTAGAGTTAAAATATCGTTTGTATTTAAAAAAAAAAAAAAAACCTATAGCTGATTCAGTCGTCATCTCTTCAAATTTGCAGGGAAAATATGGTCTGCGCTCATGGCTGGCCTGATGATAATGGCTTGAGAGAGAGAGAGGGATCTATATAAGTTGTAATAAGATTTAGAGAAAAAAACTTAAGCTTTCTTACCGAAATTGAGATTTGATTTGTTTGGAAAGGATTACTTTTTTTTTAAATCTCAATTGTTAAAACCATTAGTTTTTTTACTAGGATAATGTTTGTGTTCTCCCAATATTGGGAACCTATTTGTCTCCAATTATAATTACCGTATTTTCACAGTGTGAAATTTATAATCGGAACTTTTAATCTCTTTATCATTATCTAAAGATCATATATGCAAAAAATATTCAATTTAGAGATCGTGTAGTCATTCATATATATTAAAGAAATGGATGATTCATCATGAAGAAGATACTTGCTACCAAAACAGTCGATTGGTTTGGCACGCATGGATGGCTAAATGAGTTTTTGCAGATATGATCTTTAGATGATTATGAAAAGTATAAACGGTTCCGATTATGAAGTTCGTATAGTGAAGATACGTTAATCATAAGTGGAGGGACATGTAGGTTCCTCTATGAATGGTTAATTTGATCTATTAAACAACTGAAAATTGATTTCTAATATTTTTAGCCAGTTTCCTATAAAAACAATAAAATTGACAAAAGAGTACTGGCCTCTCTTGACAATCCCGTTCTCTTAGACCTCATGGTTCAAAAAAAATTATGATCACCCACCATTCAATCTTAATTGTGCGCAATCTTCCTTCATCCAATCCAACTTTGACATATATATATGGAGAAATAATTTATCAACAATACAAAACGAAAAGTTTTTGTAAAAGTGTCAAGTTGTAATTAACAGGTAAATGGAAATAGCTATTTCAAAGGAATAAGGATAGAGCCAAGTATTTTTCATTGTCAAATGGAAAAAGAGCAGGAATAAATGTGAGCAACATATCAGTAGGCATCTTTTGCGCATATATGCACTACATAGGAAATGCGGTGCTCCACTTGAAAGTTGGGTTGTGGGAGAAACCTTACGCATCTGAATTCCGCACTAATGATAATAGGGAACTTGCATGGTCTTATAAATATGCTGGGTTATCATCCAAATTGTCAACTGATTTTGTAGTGGAATCCCAACTTTTTTTATGGTATTCAAGCAGGTTGTCCCATGTGTCAAGCCCAAAGTTCACACGTGCTCTACGTCATCCCGTTCATGTTGTCCACATGTTAGGCTTGAAAATTCGCCACAAGTGAAGAGGTTTGTTGAGATTGAATCTCACATTGATGGGAGGATAGACCTTAACGGGCTTATAAGTAAGTTGGGTTACCCCCAAAATATTGGCAATTGCCTTTATGAAGGAATCCCAACCCATATTGCCAATTGGTTTTATGTGGAACCCCAACTTCCCTCATGGTATCAGAGCAGGTTGTCCCATATGTCAAGCTCAATAGCCACATGTGCTTCCCGTCACCCCGTTCATGTTGTCCATGTGTTAGGCTTAAAAAGTCGCCACACGTGAGGGAGCGTGGTGAGATTAAATCCCTTGCATGAACTTATAAGTAAGTGAAGTTACTCTCCATATTGCCAATTAATTTTGTAGTCACAATTAACCATTTTCGTAAATTAGTTAGAACGAATTATGTGGATGCAAATTTCTTCCTCCTTGATCTTGGACAAAATTGCACCTACAAAATAAATAATACCTTAGGTCAAGGCCAAGAGCCTCACGCGCCCACGATGAATGGAGGGGCTTTGGCCTAAGAACCTCTTATGCCAAAGTTAGAATTTTGAGGAAAAAGTGTTTAGAGAATTTGGAGAATTTTGTAAGAGTGTAGAACTTAGGTTTTTAGAGAAAATGGGGTAGTATATATAGGGCATGGCCGGCCCCCCTTTGGAGAGATGGTGATCGGGCCTTTGTGGCACTTTTGGGTGTAATTTGTAGTTAATAGCCAATTAATAGATTAATTAGGTAATAAATCAATTATTAGATAATTAATATAATTTGAAAGGAATGTTTTGGGGGTTACCTTGTGGAGAAGATTTGATGAGGATGGATGAAATAGGTTTTGAATAAATACCTATTTTGGGCACTTTTGACTTGATTGAGGGATGATTGTCCACTGCTCACGTGTAGGAGTTCTGGTGTAATTTTGTCATTTTCACCCTAGAATCCACGTGTCGCCTCCATATTTTTCTTGATTATTTTTTTCTCCACAAATTCGAACTTCGGATCTAAGGACCTGTGATATCATCAGTATGCATAAAACTAGCCCACGGAGGAGAGGAGGCTATCAAGAAGAATATTGAGATAAAATCCAAATTATAGCTCCGTATATGTCAAATTTTAAACATAAGAGATCACAAATTTCAAACGTGAAGATTAATTTAGAAGCACTATCAACAAGAAAAAAATGTTCACATAGAAAAAAGGCCACGTAAAAGAAACACTTAATAAGACTTATTGGGGAATCAATAATTCGAATTTTAGTTTAAAAAAATACAATAATGACACATAATTTAAATAAACAAAACAAATGCTAATGTGGCTATTAGTCAAAGCACCTTAATTAAATGTTAAACATGAACAATTTTTTTTTTTTTTGTCAAACGATATATTGGTTAGATTAAATGTTAGATAAGGGAACCAAAGCGAGGTTCTAACCCATCCATCACTGTGGTAGAGGGCCGGCCATTTGCGAAAGGAACAAATGTTTGATCCGTTAAAAAATTCCTGGGGATTCTAAAAACTCCTATTCTTTTCCTTCTCAGTGTGTCTGATCTCCAGTGAAAAAAAAACAATTTTGAAGACCTTGAATGTTGATCAAACGGGAAGCAAAAGGATGGCACAATACAAACCAGTATCATCCTGATGTAACAAATAAATAGCAGTAACATAATACAATTCAACTATAAGGTTCTGAGTATCTTTGTCAACAGAAAGCTTAAGGCCAAAGTACAACACAAAAGTTAGATTTCTTATTTATATTGAGACGAGAAGTATTGGCTTTTAGGTTTTGGTCCAATTAAAGTCTTGGTCTCAGAATTAAAAATATGTAAGTATTGGTCGTTCATGAACTCGTTGTAAGAGTATGAACATGAAATTGGGTACTTTGGCATTGGCTGTTTAAGTCCAATTGGTATAAGAAAGCCTTATAAGAAGATGTATACTAATTCTTGTTGATAAAGGATTTTGTTGTAGCATTATACTGATATGTGTTAGAAAACATAAGTTGTTTTCTATGAGGATTCTAATAGGGAATCCTTGTTTTGTTATGAGAAGGTGATATATATGTGTGTGTAGATAATCTGACAGAGAGGAGAAGAATTGCAGTGCACTGAGTTTCGGTTTGCAGCATTCATGGCATCTTCAGGTGGAGGTTCTTTAGGTCAGGGTATCGCACCACTCTTATATGTCAAGGTTTTGTGTTTTCTTGATTGTGATTCTAGCAACTTAATCGAGTTTATGAATTTATGTTTAACATGTGGTATCAAAGCCATAGGTTTAAGTTCTTAAATTCAATCGGCAAAATCAATTGAATCATATATAAAAAAATATAATTAAAAAAGGAGGAAAATTATTGTCATCAGGTTCCGAAACTGGTTTAAGTTTTGCCTAAATAACTAGGTTTTTTCACAAAACCGGTGCGTTTTAATAAAATAATCTTATTTAAAAATTTGATCGTTACAACTCGAAGTCTCACGAGCCAAAAATAATCAAGAAAATTGTGGAGGGAACACGTGGACTTTTGGGTTAAAAGACAAAATTGCCCTTGAGGCACACCGGGATTCCCACACGCATGCAACGGACAATAATGGCTCAATCGAGGTCAAAGGTGATCAAAATAGTATCTATTTAAAACCCTACCATAATAGTATCTATTTCAAAGATTAATTGCAAGATATTATGTCAAATATCTTGCAATAATATTCAAAACACTACCATAAGTGGCCAGTCCCTATTTCTCCAAAGAGGGTCGGCCACACTCCTATATATAGCTCCATATTTCTCCAAAAACCTAAGTTCATTCTCTCCCTAAAATTCTCTAAACACTTTCTCTCTCAAATTCTAATTTTGGCATCGGAGATTCTTCGGCCAAAGCCCCCCATTCATCGTGGGCGCGTGAGGCTCTTGGCCCTGATCTTAGGTGTTATTATTTTGCAGGTGAATTTTCGTCAAATGAGAAGACAGTGGAAATTTGCATCCAAAAATTGGTGCTTTCATTGACAGTCTTGATTCCAATGCTTGAAAAAGGCTCTCACATTCAATGTTTCTAATTTTTTATAAATCTTTGAAATAGCCCTGGGGAAGAAGTACGATGGTGAATAATTTTGGAACCACAACGAACGGTACTCTCTACGGATTTTCACCCACGGAGGACCAATGAATGAACGGTACTACTCTAAGTTCTCGATCCCAATCCACCAAATCTTCCGCGACATCAAGAGTGAACCGTGGTTCAAGCTGCCAAAACAATCAGAGGGAGATACTTCCAAGTTTGACCACACCAAGTACTGCGCATTCCATCGAGGTCCCAGTCACACAACTGACGACTGCTACACTTGGAAGAACTACCTAGCGATGCTGGTGAAAGAAGGCAAGGTCCTTAGACAAGCTAGCTGCGCATCCTAGAAGAAACGTAGACGTCGACGAATAGCTGTCAACCAAGACAATTCGGATCAATGGCATCTTTGTCGAATCCGAGCGCTCGGGAGCCACCAACAACTCCAAGAAGATAAAGATCCAGCAAGCTCTACTAGTCTCACAGGTCTAGGCAGTAAACATCCAACTTGGACCCATCATTGGCTTCAACGAGCAAGATGCTGAAGGCATCGACTTCCCACACAACAATGCACTAGTGGTATATATCTAACTAGCCTACGCTATAGTCGACAGAATGATGGTGGACAACAACAGCGCAGTGAACCTACTTCTACTCTTAGTCATTTAGCAGATGGGCTTGGAAAACACGATCATACGCCAAGCCAAAGTACGCACTGGATTTAACGGTCACACTTCGATTGCCATCGACAAAATAACACTCGACGTGAGAACACCCCCAGTGGTCTCAAAGAAGACGTTCACAATAACTAGCGACTCGTCTCCCTATAACGGGATTCTAGGCTGGCACTGGCTAGTGAGATTAAGCGCAATAACCTCTATCGAGTATCAAAAAATCTGATTCCACATCCCAAGAGAAGGAGTCGGAGAGATCAAGTCAAACCAGGCCACATCTTGACGATATACTGTGCAAGTATTGAAGGAGTAAAAAAAGAAGTCATTTAACCCCATAAAGGCTACTAAAGTGTAGAAAGATAACTCTACCTTAACCGAAGACGGGTCAAGAGACGCTGATCACATATTTCTTGACCCAAAGCAGCGGTCAAACCACATCAACAACTTGGCGGAGGCAACAAGGCCCAACCCCGCCAATGCACATTCAAGGTAAATCCGAGCGATCTTGAATATGAAGTCCCCCACTACTCTGAATGAGATTCAAGGTCTGACCAAACGAGCAGCCGCACTTAACCATTTACTCTTGTTATCCATCGATCAAAGTGAGCCTTTTTTTTTTACTCAACCAAAAAGGATCAACAAGACGAATAGAAGAACGAGTGCAAGAAAGCATTCAAGGACTTGAAGAAGTACCTGACATCACTTCCCTACTATCCAAACCGAAAGCAATAGAGGACTTATTTACATGCATGACGGTATCTGAAGAAGTAATAAGCTCTACCCTCATACGAGAAAAGTTGAGGGCCCGACTGCCTGTATTCCACAGTTCAAAAGCTCTCTTCAATGCAGAAACCAGCTACTAGAATTTCAAAAGCTAACTTTGGCGACAGTTGTTGCAACCCGGAAGCTCAAGTTATACCTTCAGAAGCACGCAATCATCCTCATGACGCACTGATAGGATTAAAAATACACCACAAAGTAGCACACAAATGTCCTATTGATTTTCCTTATTAACACTAAGATTTCTCAATTGTAGCATATGAAAATAAGGGTCTTTCCCGCAGAAGATTGTTTTATCTAACTACCTAAAATGTCACAAAAACTGGGTTGCTGTCCCTACTGACCAGCCACCGAAAAATAATTATTAGACCGACTTATACTTATCTAAAGTCTACGAAATTTTATATGCAGATACTAGACACACAGAGTTACAGTCACACAAATTTTTGGGATTTTTGGAGTTGATTTTCTATTTAAATTAAATCGAACAAAAACAGGACAGAAACAGATATTAAGTAGTTCACAAATTAAGAAAAACGAGTTAGGGGTATTGCTATCCACCACCAAATAATCATGCAAACATGTTATGTTTCATTCAAATTTCTTTTATTTCTGGATGAAGATGCTCAAGTTGGCTCAATGTTAGAACTCAACCTATTACTCTTTCTTACGTAGTATGTTAAGAGAATGGCGTTTTCAACTTAACTTAGTTCCTAGCATGCAATCTAGAATGCCGTGTTCATAGATTTAACAAGAAGAAATCATTAAGAATGAAAAGAGTTTGAGTCATCACAAGGCATCGTAAGTACTAGCGTTGTCTTACTTATCCTAGAAATTGGTTCACATGTTAATCGCAATTAACAAGTACTACTCTAGAACATATGTAGGTCCTCATTCGACAAGGGCAGGCACACACATATTCATAGCATTAGAATCCTAGATATGCTTACTAAGTATGCATCCATAGAAAACAAATAAAGAATTCATCAATGAGACAAGTAGTGAACCAATTTTCATCCATTCATAAAAGTAATTCAAACGAAATGTCATAACAAACTTGCAATCATATTCGGTGCTTCAAAACAGCCCCTAACTTCTAAAAATTTAGTTACACATAGTTCTCAAATTAAACCAAAAGAAAGACATGAGTTTCAGAAGATAAAACCGAAAGAAGAGAATGCCAAGATTTCCTCCTTCCTTTCCTTCCTTCCTCAACGCAGCAGCCTTGCCTTTTTTCCTTCCTTTCCTTCTTTTTTTTCTATCTTTTTTTCCTCCAAAAAAAACACCTCTTTTGCCGCTGCAACCTGCAGCCTTTATGCCCATGCTTGCTGCCCCATTTCTGCTCCATAACTCACCCCACTAACAGCCATTTAGTGATGACAATAAGTGAGAGGAAATGGTAAAACAATTGTAACTCTTTGGGCAACCTTTATGCCAATTACTCCCACTTAATCCTCATCTTTAATTCCATTTCATCTGATATTTGAATAGGTGTCAGCTGGCTTGTTCTTGGCTGCATCAGTTTTGGTTGCTAGTTTTATTGGATTTATTGCCTTCAATGCAGTTACAAACTGCTCAGCGTCTTGGAAACCTTTCAGTGTTAAAACGGCCATAACTTCTTCTAGAAAAATGATATTAACAATCCGCGAAATTCTCCAGAAAATAGACATCCGTAACTTTCCAAAAATATAAGGCTCATTCTCTAATTCATTCTGAGTTGTTTGCAACTTGCTTCCAAAGTCAGCTGATCTGCACAGGCAGTTTTGACGAATTTGTTACTTAAAATTCCACTTGTGCTATTTTTCTTTTATTTGCTTGACAAATCCTACAAAACACAAAAACAAAGTAAATAGCTCAAAAATATAAGGAACTAACTAAGAAAAGACAAGTGAATTTGATGTAAAATATATATAAATATGAGCTTATCAAATACCCCCACACTTAGCTTTTGCTAGTCCTCGAGCAAAACAAAGAAAACATGAAAAACATTAGCTTCCCCCTATGTGACCCTCATAGAATTTCATTCAAGAAAACAAATCATCAAGAACCTTAGCTAGCACCAAACAAGCTAATCCAAGCTCATCTTCCTTATTCAAATGTTAGCAGTAAGCTTTTAATCATCCTTAAGTGTAGTGTGTGTAATAACCATGCTAATGCAATTTCAATATTTTTTTTATTTTTAAAAACACCATATGCAAACTAGTGACCTTCTCACGGGATATACACTCAATCACACATATGTTTAGTTTAACATGTTTCGCTCAAAGAATCAAATGTGAAAGATCTACCATAAGCTTGCATAAAGATCTCATCTCCACAATCATAATTGCAAAACTTAAATCAAGAGGACTTTTATTGGAAGTAATGAGGCTTAGGGGAGAGGGTTATAGAAATGAAAGGATAGGTAAACACAAGTTCCAAGCTACATTGCAAGCAATTCTCTTGTTGAGATTTATAAGAACTCAAGCTCTCCAGCCACTCTACTAATATGTCAACCACACCCCTAAATTGAAACGTAAAAAACAAAAAACTTTTTATTTGCTTTGTATACAATTTTTCTTTTTTTTCTTCTTTTTTTTTTTTTTTTTTTTTTTGAACCAATTTTCGCACATAACTAAATACAAACATGAAATACCCCCACACTTATTCTTTTGCCAAACTCCTTCAAAGTACTTCACAAACATTTCTCATAAGACAATCTCACATTGCTCACTAGCTAGCTTGGAAAGGGTAAGGAAAATGTTTAAGGTATAAGGGTAGACATATCTGGTGATAAGAAATAAAAGGCTCAACATATACGGCTCAAATTGGCAATCTAATGATATCATTTTTCTTTAGGAAACATACTTATTTGGGCCATGGTGATAAACCTAATGCCTCTATCCTTTTCAAGTTCATGCAATCAATGACAAACATTTCAAAAGATCGTTACGCAAGTTCTAGAGATGTAATTCACATAAGTTCATCACACATGAAAGAATATGAGTGTATGAAAAATGCACACACTTTCAATAGGCTCAAAAACTCACATAGGTTGTATATGGTCACTATATTCACATATGAAGCTTTAAGTCATGCTTTAGTTTCACATCAACAAGGCTATGTGCATTTGGTTTTTCAAAGATGATTAAACATGTACAAGGCTAACAAGAGAATAAGGAATTTCACACAACACATGCTTACTAAGTTCTTGATCACCGTGGTTCAAATTCAATCCAATTATATCATTGAGTCGAGAAACTAACAAAAATCTACTTCAAAACGATAAAGAAAATAAGACAATATTTTTTGGATTTTCACATTTTTAGAATTTTTTTGTATTTTTGTTTAGAGTAAATAAAACTAACTAAGAAAACAAAAAGAAACAACACAAAAACAAATCAAACCAGCTCTTAGTCAAAGGGACGAAAATTTTCAATTTGGTCATTTTTTCAATCCTTACCCCCAAACCTAAACTGGACATTGTCCCCAATGTCAAAAAACACATTAATGCATAAAATAAAAATAAAATAAAATAAAAAGAAACAAAATAAAGCATTTGGACTGAAAACTTCCCCAATTTGTAGTAAAATCAAGTGATGACCCCCAAACTGCAATTCTGCAATAAACTCCAAAGGTGGACATAACCATATGTTCCTACAAAAAAAAGAAATAATTCAGTTCAGCATGCAAGAAAATTAAGAAAAGAAAATGAAAAATGGAAAATGACAGAAAAAGACAATGGAAAGAAATATTGGGTTGCCTCCCAATAAGCGCTTGCTTTTACGTCCGCAGCCGGACAGTACCAAGAGTAATCATCCAAGGGGAGCTGGTTCTTGGAGGGGTACAACCTCCACATCATGCTCCGTAAAAGACTCGTGATATGGCTTGAGTCTATGCCCATTCACTTTGAACACATTTCCGGTCTTCGCACTTTGGATTTCCACTGCACCATGAGGAAAAATATTATTTATAACAAACGGACCAACCCATCGAGAATGAAGCTTACCTGGAAATAACCGAAGGCGAGAATTAAATAGAAGAACTTTTTGTCCAATGACAAAGCTCTTCCTTGATATCATCTTGTCATGAAATGCCTTTGATTTCTCCTTGTATATTCGACTAGACTCGTATGCATCATTTCGGATTTCATCTAACTCATTCAATTGAAGCTTCCTCTGTTGTCCAGCAACACTCATGTCCATGTTGTAGGCTTTGATCGCCCAATAAGCTTTGTGCTCTAACTCTACTGGAAGACGGCATGGTTTCCCATAAACTAACCGAAATTGGGACATTCCAATAGGAGTCTTATAAGCAGTCCTATAAGCCCACAATGCATCGTTCAAGCGCATGCTCCAATCCTTCCTACTAGGGCTCACAGTTTTCTCCAAAATTTGCTTCACCTCACGGTTTGATACTTCTGCTTGACCACTAGTTTGTGGATGATAAGGTGTAGACACCTTATGTGTGACATTGTACTTCCTAAGCAACGCTTCAAATGATCGATTGCAAAAATGACTCCTTCCATCACTAATGACTGCTCTAGGTATTCCAAATCTTACAAAGATGTTACTCTTAATAAAATCTGAAACAACTTTTGAATCATTTGGTGGCTTTTGCTTCCACCCATTTAGAAACATAATCCACAACCAATAAAATGTAAAGAAAGCCATTTGAAGATGGAAAAGGTCCCATGAAATCAATGCCCCACACATCAAAGATCTCAACAACCAAAATAGGGGTTTGTGGCATTTGATTTCTTGGGCCCAAGTTACCTGCGTTGACAACTATCACATGTTGCACAAAACTCGTACGCATCCTTAAACAAACTAGGCCAATAAAAACCACTCTCTAACACCTTCAGGGCTGTCCTCTTTGCTCCAAAATGGCCACCACATGCATAAGAATGACAAAAAGTTAGAATAGATTTAAACTCAGATTCGGGGACACACCTTTTAATCAATTGATCAATGCAATATTTCCACAAATAAGGATCATCCCACTCTTAGTATTTGGCGGTTTTGACAAGCTTATGTTTCTGAGCATGTGTAAAATCATCCGGAATCTTTTTTATGACCTTGTAATTGATAATATATGCATACCAAGGGTCAGTAATCTTTAATGAAAACAATTGCTCATCCGGAAAACTCTCACGTAAAGGGATGAGATCTTCCTCTGTGTTCGAATGCACAAGTCGGCTAAGATGATCTGCTACAACATTCTCACTCCCTTTCTTATCCTTGATCTCCAAGTCAAACTCTTGAAGCAGAAGTATCCATCGAATGAATCGCGGTTTTGCATTTTTTTTTTTGAGTAGATACTTCAAAGCTGCATGGTCAGAAAACACAATAACTTTAGTCTCAATCAGATAAGATCTAAATTTTTCTAAAGCAAATACAACAGCTAGAAGATTCTTCTCTGTTGTTGAATAATTCAACTGTGCATCATTGAGTGTTCGAGATGCATAATAGATGACATGTGGCACTTTGTTGACACGCTGCCCTAAAACTGCACAACAGCATAGTATGAAGCATCTCACATCAACTCAAAAGGTAAACTCCAATCTGGTTGCATGATCACAGGAGCCATGGATAACAACTCCTTAAGCTTGTTGAATGCTACCACACACTCTTCATTCATATCAAATGTTAAATCATTTTGAAGTAAACGGCACAAGGGTCTAGAAATCATTGAGAAGTCCTTCATAAACCTACGGTAGAAACCTGCATGTCCAAGAAAAGAACGAACCTCCCTGACAGTAGTAGGGAGGGGTAAAGAACTAACAAGTTCTACTTTAGATTTATCAACTTCAATTCCCTTTTCAGATATGATATGTCCTAGAACTAATCCATGCGAAACCATGAAATGGCATTTTTCCCAATTTAAGACCAGATTAGTTTCTTGGCAACGTTTTAAAACTAGAGACAAATTATGTAGACATGTATCAAAAGAATCACCATAAACTGAAAAATCATCCATGAACACTTCAATTATTTTCTCAATCATATCAGAAAAGATACTTACCATACACCTTTGAAATGTGGCGGGGGCGTTGCAAAGTCCAAACGGCATCCTTCGATATGCAAATGTGCCAAATGGACATGTGAAAGTCGTTTTTCTTGATCCTCCGCAGCAACTGCAATTTGATTATATCCAGAATAGCCATCAAGAAAGCAATAATGAGAATGACCAGCTAACCTTTCTAACATTTGATCAATGAACGGAACTGGAAAGTGATCCTTGTGTGTGGTGTTATTTATCTTCCGATAGTCTGTATAGACTCTCCAACTATTTTGCACACATGTAGGCACTAGCTCACTAGCTTCATTCTTAACAACTGTGACTCCGGATCGCTTTGGAACTACTTGAACAGGGCTCACCCACTTGCTGTCCGAGATAGGATATATGATGCCAACATCAAGAAGTTTGATAACTTCTTTCTTAACGGCCTCCATCATGAGTGGGTGCAAACGGCGTTGAGCTTCCCTAGTTGGTTTTGCACCTTCCTCCAGCAGAATCCTATGCATACATGTAGCTAGATTTATACCTTTGATATCTGCAATGCTCCAAGCTATGGCAGTTTTGTGATCCTTCAGTACCCGGATCAGTTTATCCCCTATTTCGCTGTGAGTTGTGACGATATGATGACCGGTAATGTTTCATCCTCTCCCAAAAATGCATACTTCAAATGTTCAGGAATCGGTTTGAGCTCCAATTTAGGTGCCTGGATCACAGAAGGAAGAGTTTTTTTGTTAGAAGTAGGAAGAGAAATAAAATAGGAAGAAGACTTACGACGAATTGGTGAAAGAGACTCAAGGGCTGCCACTGTCTGGATTAATTCTTCTTCAATGTGCTCGGAATAATTAAGATTTCCATGTGTAATGCTATGCACTAACGCCTTCTCTAAATTATCTTGTCCCACACCTTCATTAAAACAATCCTGCACAAAATAGTCAAACGCATCAATAGACAAACAAGATTCTAAATCACTAGGGTACCTCATAGCATTGAAGATTTTGAACTTGACGCTTTCTCCATCAATTTCCATGGTTAAGGTACCATCGTAGACATCAATCTTCGTACGCGCCGTTCTAAGGAATGGTCTTCCCAATATAAGAGGAAGTGCAGTAGCCATAGGGTCATGTTCCATCTCAAGAACAAAAAAAGTCAGCGGGAAAAATAAGCTCATTCACTTGCACAAGTACGTCCTCCAATAGGCCTTTGGGATATCTATTTGAACAATCTGCCAACTGGATTACTACCTTTGTTTCCTTCAAGTTTCCAAGGTTCGATGATTCATACACTGAATATGGCATCAGATTGATGGATGCCCCTAAATCACACAATGCCCTCCCAAACTATTTCCTTCCAATTACACATGGAATGGTAAAGCTACCGGCATCCTTCAACTTCGGTGGTATCTTTCTCTGCAAAACAACTGATACTTCCTCGCTTAATGCCACAATTTCTTGATCATTGAATCTCCTCTTGTTCATACAAAGCTCTTTAAGGAACTTTGCATACTTGGGCACTTGTTTTATGGCATCTAAAAGATGTAAGTTCACTTGGACTTTCCGGAAAGTATCCAAGATTTCCTTATCAGTTTGCTCTTTCTTAGACTTCATAAACCTACAAGGAAAAGGAATAGGGACACATGAGTTAAATGAATTTTGAACTTCTTTACTTACCTTATCTGAATCTTTTTTGTTCAATTCTGTAGCTTTAAGAGACTTTTCAGTTTCTGTCGAAGCCTCATCTTGCTCAAGATTTTTGGTTTGTTGCTCCCCTTGCTCATTTGTGTATTTTCTAGTCGTCTTTTGCATCATCGGCTGCTCAAAAACTTCTTTTCCACTCCTTAAAGTCACAACATTCATCTGATCCGCATTTGGATTCACCACGGTTTGGCTAGGCAACCTTCCTGGTTGGTGTTGTTGCCCCATCAAACTTGCTAACTGACTCATTTGGCGCTCAAGGTTTTCAATTGCTTTGTCTGTTTTCTGTTGATGAGATTGAGTAGAGTTAGCTAAAGAAGCAATTAAATCCTCAAGAGACTTACTTGGACCTTGTTGTTGTTGAGGCTGAAATGGTGCATGCGGTCTTGCTTGAAAGAAGCCAGGTGGACGGTTATAGTTGTTGGGAACAGATTATTGTCCGTTGTCTTGATTGTTCCACTTTAAGTGTGGATGATCGCGCCACCCCGCGTTATAGTTGTTGGAATATGGATCATACTTTGCCTTTGTTGCCCTTGAAACCCTCATAACACATTAGCTTGCTCAAGACCACCTTGATCCATCAACGAAGGGCACACGTCTGTGGTATGTCCCATCATTGAACATACACCGCACACCTGTTTGGAGCCACCATAACCTGTTGCACAAGATTAGTCAAGTTAGCTAATTGTAATTCAATACTAGAGTTAACACTTACCTCGTTAACTTTCTTAAGAGGTAGCTCATCTCTCCTTCCAAATTGTCGTGTGTTGCCAACAATGTTCTTTAGCAATGCCGTAGCATTAGTTGGTGTCTTGTCCATGAATGCTCATCCACTTGCTGCATCAAGCATTACACGATCAGTACCACATAATCCTTCATAAAAATACTGTATTAAAAGATGCTCTGAAATCTGATGATTAGGACAAGATGCAACCAAATGTGTGAATCACTCATAGTAATCTCCAAAGGGCTCTCCATGTTGTTGTCGGATTGCACATATGTCTTTCCTTATGCTTGCAACTTTTGTGGCCGGAAAATATTGCTCCAAAAATGCTTGCTTCATCTGGTTCCATGTGTTCATTGATCCCGGAGGTAAATTGTAAAGCCAGTCTTTTGCCTTGGCTTCTAATGTAAATGGGAATGCCCTCAACTTGACTTGCTCCTCATCCACATTTGCTGGTCTCATTCCCGAGCATACCACGTGAAACTCCATGAGATGCTTGTTGGCATCCTCTGTTGAGAAGCCATGGAACTTAGGCAAGTAGTGAATCATGCCGGACTTGAGCTCAAATCCTCCGTCTGCATTTGGATAGGTGATGCACAATGGTTGTTGATCCGTATTCGGCGTTGCCAACTCCCTCAAAGTAAGGTTATCAGCCATGCCTTCTTGTGGTTCTTCCTCCTCTTCCGAACTCAAATGTAGTGGAGAAGATGGTGGTAAGGACACCGATGCACGCTTCTGCTTGATTTTTCTCTGAAGCTTTCGAAGTGTTCGTTCAAGCTCAGGATCGTACGAAGCTAGATCAATGCTCTTGGACCTTCGAGTATGCATATACTACGAAGAGTACCTGAAATAAAAACAAAACAAAAAAACACTAATGAGACAAGAAAAGAAAACAACAGAACAATAAGTAATTAGAAATAACAATCCCCAACGACACGGCGCCAAAAATTTGATAGGATTAAAAACACACCACAAAGTAGCACACAAATGTCCTATTGATTTTCCTTATTAACACTAAGATTTCTCAATTGTAGCATATGAAAATAAGGGTCTTTCCTGCAGAAGATTGTTTTATCTAACTACCTAAAATGTCACAAAAACTGGGTTGTTGTCCCTACTGACCAGCCACCGAAAAATAATTATTAGACCGACTTATACTTATCTAAAGTCTACGAAATTTTATATGCAGATACTAGACACACAGAGCTACAGTCACACAAATGTTTGGGATTTTTGGAGTTGATTTGCTATTTAAATTAAATCGAACAAAAACAGGACAGAAACAGATATTAAGTAGTTCACAAATTAAGAAAAACGAGTTAGGGGTATTGCTATCCACCACCAAATAATCATGCAAACATGTTATGTTTCATTCAAATTTCTTTTATTTCTGGATGAAGCTGCTCAAGTTGGCTCAATGTTAGAACTCAACCTATTACTCTTTCTTACGTAGTATGTTAAGAGAATGGCGTTTTCAACTTAACTTAGTTCCTAGCATGCAATCTAGAATGGCGTGTTCATAGATTTAACAAGAAGAAATCATTAAGAACAAAAAGAGTTTGAGTCATCGCAAGGCATCGTAAGTACTAGCGTTGTCTTACTTATCCTAGAAATTGGTTCACATGTTAATCGCAATTAGCAAGTACTACTCTAGAACATATGTAGGTCCTCATTCGACAAGGGCAGGCACACACATATTCATAGCATTAGAATCCTAGATATGCTTACTAAGTATTCATCCATAGAAAACAAATAAAGAATTCATCAATGAGACAAGTAGTGAACCAATTTTCATCCATTCATAAAAGTAATTCAAACGAAATGTCATAACAAACTTGCAATCATATTCGGGGCTTCAAAACAGCCCCTAACTTCTAAAAATTTAGTTACACATAGTTCTCAAATTAAACCAAAAGAAAGACATGAGTTTCAGAAGATAAAACCGAAAGAAGAGAATGCCAAGATTTCCTCCTTCCTTTCCTTCCTTCCTCAACGCAGCAGCCTTGCCTTTTTTCCTTCCTTTCCTTCTTTTTTTTCTATCTTTTTTTCCTCCAAAAAAAACACCACTTTTGCCGCTGCAACCTGCAGCCTTTATGCCCATGCTTGCTGCCCCATTTCTGCTCCATAACTCACCCCACTAACAGCCATTTAGTGATGACAATAAGTGAGAGGAAATGGTAAAACAATTGTAACTCTTTGGGCAACCTTTATGCCAATTACTCCCACTTAATCCTCATCTTTAATTCCATTTCATCTGATATTTGAATAGGTGTCAGCTGGCTTGTTCTTGGCTGCATCAGTTTTGGCTGCTAGTTTTATTGGATTTATTGCCTTCAATGCAGTTACAAACTGCTCAGCGTCTTGGAAACCTTTCAGTGTCAAAACGGCCATAACTTCTTCTAGAAAAATGATATTAACAATCCGCGAAATTCTCCAGAAAACAGACATCTGTAGCTTTCCAAGAATATAAGGCTCATTCTCTAATTCATTTTGAACTGTTTGCAACTTGCTTCCAAAGTCAGCTGATCTGCACAGGCAGTTTTGACGAATTTGTTACTTAAAATTCCACTTGTGCTATTTTTCTTTTATTTGCTTGACAAATCCTACAAAACACAAAAACAAAGTAAATAGCTCAAAAATATAAGGAACTAACTAAGAAAAGACAAGTGAATTTGATGTAAAATATATATAAATATGAGTTTATCACGCACTATTCCGCCTAATCCAGACGCGCAACGACAAAGGCGCAGACATTGGCGGATGCAAAGTTTTTTTACGAATGCAACAACTCAACCCAAAAGGCACGCTAAGGGCAGACGAACACTAGAATGACACACTCAGAAGCAAGTTTTATCCTTGTTGCCCCAGAAGATTCTACACAGGAGCAACATGTACCAGCAGTTGACCACCACCTCCTGTTGTGCGTCACATGGCCCCAGCTGACCCTTGCTCCATAATTCAACTCTAAAGTGGCCCGTACTGGCAGTTAAGCATCTTCTAGTGCATGTAACATGGCCCCAGCTCCATGGATCCCTATCGCGCCTTCACGCCTAACCTAGGCGACTCAACAGAGTGACCAAACGACGCCTCAGATTTAACCGAGCACGCCTTAGGCATGCCTGCTCCACCCGATAGAGACTTCTGGCATTTGCATGTTAACGGTGCATCCAACTACAAAGGCTCGAAAGAAAGGGTTGCCCTTGTTACCCCAGACAATTCGATGGTCGAGTAGGCAATCACTCAAGGCTTCAAAGCATCCAACAACGAAGTAGAGTACAAAGCCCTACTAGCAGGCCTACGAATGGCAAAAGACGTGGTGGTGAAAAAGCTTACGATCCATTCTAATTCCCAGTTAATCACTAGCTAGACTATTATGGAGTACACAGCAAAACATCTGAAGATGGCGCAATACCTAGAAAAGGTATGAAATCAACTTTAGGCGTTTTAGACTTACACCCTTACTCAAGTTTCGCGGGTAGACAACTCCCACGCGGACGAGCTAGACGGCATAGGCTCCGTCCTCAACCACCAACTCAAATGCTCTATTCCGATGGAGTATCTAGACAAGCCAAGCATAGAGGCAGAGCTAGCAGTGGAGATGTCACAGGTTAGTACAACTCCAAACTGGCAAAATTCTGTTATAAACTGCTTGGTTAATGGCACACTCCCCACGGAAAGATTGGAGTCTAGAAAACTCCAAACAAAGGCAACACGCTACTACATGTGGAACGACATTCTCGTCCGAAGATCTTACACTAGACCACATCTCCACTGCCTAGCGCCTCCCGATGACCTAAAGATTCTAAGCTCAATCCACAAAGGCATTTGTGGAAATCACTCCTGAGGACATTCCTTAGCACAAAATGCCCTTAATGTAGGCTACTACTAGCATACTATGCATCAAGACGCTAAGGAGTTAGTACAAAAGTACGACCACTGCCAACGCTACAAGGTGGTGCCAGCACTGTTGGCCAAAAAACTACACCTGCAGACGAGTCCTTGGTTGTTCATGCAGTGGGCAATCGACTTGGTAAGGCCAATGTCGCCTGCTACTGGGGGCAGACGCATGATGATCGTGGCAACTAACTACTTCACCAATTGGGTGGAAGCAAAGCCCATGATAACCACAACTCAGACGGACATAGAGTGTTTCATATGGAAGAACATCATTTGCCTATTTGGCTTCCCTCAATCCATTGTCACGGACAATGGCCCATAATTCGTAGGCAAAAATTTGGCGAAGTTCTTCCAGAAATATGGCATCAAATAGCACATGTCCAAGCCGAGGTATCCCCAAGGTAATGGGCAGGCCGAAGCATCCAACAAGACAATTCTCGACTGCCTCAAAAAGTCCCTTTCCGTTAAGAAGGGAAAATGACTAGACGAACTTCCCGGATGTCTATGGGCGTATCGCGCAACCAAACGACGAGCAACCGTTGAGACTCCTTTCTCTTTGGCATTTGGTTCAGAAGCAATTATTCATCCCAATGTCATCGTGCCAAGTATCAACACTTTACTGCCAAGCATCAAACAGAACAGAAAAGAGATGGCTACATGAATAGATCTGGCAAAAGAGAAACGAAAAGGTCATCACTGCATCGCAACCTACCAGCAAAAACTTCTCTCCAGCTACAACAAAAGGGCTAAGATCCGACAGTTCAAGCCTGGAAATCTAGTCCTAAGAAAAGCCTTCATCACTGCCCATAGAGAAAGCTCCAAAAAGACGGAACACCTACAATCTGAGGAAGTACCATGCATGACCTCCCACTACATGAAAGCCCGAAGACTCAAGCAACTCGACAGACACCACCTCACAAGTCGAAGACTATCTAGTTGCTATGCAATCCCAACCTTACAGCTAAGTTTTCGTTCATTTCACTCATTTTTCAATGAGGAATTCAGAAGTAATCTACAACTTGGCGCAGCTGCATGCTTACAACAACTAATCACTCATGCACTTCAAAAGAATACAGCGCCCTTTTTAAGGATTTATCACAGGAATTGTGCCCACTGGAGACCAACCATGCTCTCCAGTGCGAGAGGGTAAACTAATTCCCCGACACCCATATGGGTTTGCTCACCAATGCAGAAGGATAAATTTTACACTCCGAATATCCAAACATGGATAAGTTGGGTCATCCTAGTGTAACTAGGTGCACAATGGGTTGCACCGAGATTCCTAGAAGTAGCCACAATGGTATTTTTCAAGGCTTATCTAACTGAAGGATTTTGGGTCTCTTGGCCTAATCTGTGGGGAACCGGGCCTCAGAGACAGATGAGGCACATTACGCAATACACCCTATGGACGGCTACCCTGGAACCCTAAAGCTGCTACCAAGTGCACTAAGGTAGCCTACGATTTCCAGAAGACAACCTACGGCTTGCCCTTCAAGCAGTAAGCTACGTTAAACTTATACAACCGCACATTTTTTTGTGAGAGGCTAAACAAGTTAGCATGCATATACGAAGCTTTATCCACTGTCGACATGTTACGCAGTCGATAAGTTTCACCTCTACCAAGCGCGGAATGATTGTTTAGATCTACACTAACTCCTAAAGTGTTGTGATACTTGCTACGCAACCCACGAAATTGTTACATAAAAGCAAGGAGTTCTCTCGGACTTTTGCTTACGAAATTCCATACAACCGCGTACTTTTGATACGAAAGGTTAGCAAATTTCATAACCCAAAAATCCTTAGTATGTTGTGATATAGGCCACACAACTCAAAGGATTGAAAAAAGCCCAGGTTAACAGCCAAGTGCTTAAGCGGACTTGTCTGCTTCTGTAAGTAAGGCGTCTGGCTACCGACCCTATGGCTAACAACTTTGCAAAAGTTCTACACTAACACCTATGACTGCATAGGCTACGCAGGCATGTCTACTTATAGAAAAGTAGCACGCATACCGCTGGTCTAAAGGTCAAAGGTTGAGCATAATAAAAGAAGCAAAGATGAAGAAAAGCGAAGGAAACAAGCGAAGGAAACAAGTTTATTAAATTTCTAACAAAATTGATAAACAACTAGCAAAGACCGTAGGAGTTCAAGCAAAGTAAAAAGCAACAAGGAAAACAAAGAAAATCCTAAAAGCTACCTAGAATACTACTCTTCAGTAGCTTGGACATCCCACGACTACTTGATCGCCACACTTTTAGCAGCCGCAACGCTCTTAGCAGCGGCATCATCCAGCGCTTTACCCCCGGCTGCCCCAGCCTGGGCACCAACTTCTCTGACTACTTCACCAACGGAAGCCTCAAAAGTAAAAGCAAGCAAGTCTTCCAGAGAAATAGATAAGGTCTCGAAGTCTTTTCCAACAACCTTAAAATTAGACGGCTTACCAAAGAGATGATCTACATAACCCAGCTTGTAGAAATCAGCCTGACTCTGAACAAGCGAAGCCTCGAGCCCAACCTTCTCACCCTTCAGTTGCTTATTCCCCTCGCGCAGACCAACACGGACGCGCTGTAACTCATCCACTTTTTTTCTTTAGACTTTCGTTGATCTTCAATGCACCTTGGAGTTCCAGCACTTGGGATTTAAACCTATCGACGATCTTCTTGAAGTGGATCACTTGATTATAAGCAGCAATCAACTTTTCATCCTTTGCTTAAGCAATGGAACGAAGCTCAGAAACGGCACGCTCAAGATTTTGAATCTGAAATGAATAAACTTCAACTGCCATAGTCTTCGCCACCTCATTGACAGCCTTGGTATCCTCTTGGTCAATGAGCACAGACTCGATTGCCAAAATCGTCATTTTCTGCATCATAGCAAGTAGAGCAATCCTTATATATTGGGTCATGTGCTTTGTAAATGAACTTAGGCTAGTAACCCCTCTAACACTATCAATAAGCTCGGCACATGCATCCATGTTTTCAAGCAGATCTAGCTTCGAAAGTGCACAGATCTCAGCAACCTCTTCAGAAACAGGCTTGGTGGATTTCTCACAACTACCCATGGAAGTAGTCTCATTTTTCTCAGCAGGCGAACCAGTCTTAGTAGCAAGAGAAATAGGCATTGGCACCACTTTAGCATCAAAGTCCACCTTATCGTTCTTCATAATAGCAAGCCTCTCCAAAGGTGAACTGGATTTAACTCATAATGGATGTCTTGGTACAAACTTAGGCACTGAAAGCATGACAGAACCTCTACACTGAGCAATCCTATCAGCAATCGTACTAGCTATTTTAGGCATGGCAAGCATCACAAGCTCAGATCTAGCAGCCTCATTTTTCTTCCCATTGGAAGAAGTTAAGTCAATCACAAGCCTATCGGTAGCAAGTAGACCCTCACAAGCAGCGAAGGAAGTCTTCAATTTTTTCTCAACCGGCATCTCTTGAGCAGGTGGGGAAGATCTCTTCTTTCCACCTTCTTTCATAGTAGGCTCCACGACAGCGATCAGACGAGCCAATGCATCTGCATTGATCCTCTTTATCTCCTCTCTCGGGAGCAGCCCATATTTCTCTCGGCAAAGAAGACTAAGCAGCCAATGTCGTTTAACGGTACTCAGCAATAGAGCTCAACCTATGTTGCCTTTTTCCTCATTTTTTCTCTCTGACCAGCAGGCAGGAGGCCTGCATATGCCCATTATTCCAGCAGCCCATGAGGTCCGCGACCTTCTCATTTCTCTCAATCGTCGGTCTAGCCCGCGTCAGGTCCAAGAGCCCAAATGACATGAGTCATGCAGCTCGCCTAGCACTACGCCCTAACGCCTCAATCCGCGGCCCCAGCCGCACAATTATCTTTGGCTTTAGCCAAGCCAAGCAGCCCAAGCAGTGGTCCCTGCCACAACACTCCTCGGCCCATGCCGTGCCAACCGACGTGCCACATTACCGCGACGGCTACCCCGCGATAGCACTATCCAAGAATAAGACAAGGAAAATTAAATTTTTCTTACCTCGGTGTGGCGTGGAGAAGACAAAGAAAGCAACGAAATACGGCCATTTGCACAGGCAAGTGTAGAAGATTGCTATGGGATGGGGAACAAATATCCTCTAGCTTTCTCTCTCTTGTAAGGTAGAATGAATTGCTCTTTGAAGTTGATTTAATCATCTACTTAAGGTAGACTTAAATAGACTTTAGAAGTAATTATTTCTCTTTCCTAGAAGGATCTAATTTCCAATTAAAGATGGAATCTACATCAAAATAGGGAACAATCCTATGTTTCCTAAAACAAGAGAAGATCTCTACACCTGCTAGCCTTTCCTACGAGCAGCCCAACAGGTGTGGAGGCATTTGTGGAGCCAAAAATAATCAAGAAAATTATGGAGGCGACACGTGGACTTTTGGGTAAAAAGACAAAATTACCCTTAAGGCACAGCGGGATTCCCACGTGCATGCAACGGACAATAACGGCTCAATCGAGTCAAAGGTGATAAAAATGGTATTTATTCAAAACCCTCTCATCACTCCACATCAAATATTCACCCACAAGGTAACTCCCAATTATTCTTTTCAAATTGGGATTAATTACCAAATTAATTGCAAGATATTATTTGACATAATATCTTGCAATAATATTCAAAACACCACCATAAGTGGCCGGTCCCTATTTCTCCAAAGAGGGACGGCCACACCCCTATATATAGCTCCATATTTCTCCAAAAACCTAAGTTCATTCTCTCCCTAAAATTCTCTAAACACTTTCTCTCTCAAATTCTAACTTTGGCATCGAAGATTCTTCGGCCAAAGCCCCTCCCATTCATCGTGGGCGCGTAAGGCTCTTAGCCTTCACCTTAGGTGTTATTATTTTGTAGGTGCATTTTCGTCAAAAGAGAAGACGGCGGAAATTTGCATCCACAAAGTCTGTTTTGTTTTGGGGTTTTCTGGGTTTAGGTAAAAACCTTACCTTGTTTCCTTAATCTCTGATTTCTGTCATGGTTATCTGAGTGCATCAAATTATTCAACTTGTTATTGAGTGTTCAATATCTATCTAATATGCTTCTGCTGTCAGGTGTTGGTACTCATCAATTAAGTGGTATGTGTTTTTGAAACTCATTAGGCAACCTAGAGAATTTATCTTGCTTAATTCTTAATTATTATTCAAACTTTGAATAAAACATGTTAAATAATTATCTATATAAGGAAATTATGGTTCGAATTTTCTTCAAAAATGGCTTGTTAATGCCTTTTAAACTATGAATTGTTACATATGGGGCAAATCTGTTTTCTTGAATAAGATGATTATTCATGATTACGTGGTGTTCAATTCTTAGTTCACTATATAACTTCTAAACCTATATGTGCTTATCAATCATCTGTTGCTAAGATTGTGTATGTGGCTAATAGTTTTGATGTTATGATGTGCAATATACTAAGAAACGAAATCAAGACTCTAAAAGTTCATATTTTGATTTCATTGTTCTTCAGTGTCTGCAATATCAATGATGATTTTCAATTTGGCCAACATTTCAATTCTCACTGGTGGGAGCAATTGCAAGAAGTGGAGAAGGGATATCAATCTGTTAGACTCGTAATGAGTTCCATATAGCAATTGATAACCCTAAGCTTGTCATCACTGATCAAAGCACCACTGCTGAGAAATTAGATCATGATGGACAAGAGCTAATAAGGTAGCACTTTCTATTTTGGAAGGTGGGAAGACAGATCCAATCAAAGGTGGAATCAAGAAACCTGAATTGACTGTGGATTACCTAAAAGCAATTGAAAAGAAGTTTAAAGACTCTGAGAAAGCTAAAATGAGTCAATAAATGTCCTTACTTAAGATTGAGGGCACTGGATCCATTAAAGATCACATCAAAAAATGACAGATGTTGCTAAAAATCTAAATTCCATGGATGTGAACATTGGCGAGAATCAACTGGTTTTCACTATTCTCCAAGCACTTCCTTCAAAGTATAGCCAACTAAAAGTATCTTACAATACACTAGATAAGAGCTGGGATATTGATGAACTCATTGCACAATGTGTGCAAGAAGAAACCTGACAGAAGCAAAAAAAGGGCAAGGAAATTGAGGAAGCCAATTTTGTGCAACTTGGAAAGGAGAAGAAAGCTTTTAACAATAGAGGCTCTTCTGGTTCTGGTAAGAATCCTAATAGATTTAATGCATCTGCTAAAGTAAATGACTCCTATAGAAAATCTACCAAGTTTAAAACTAAACGTAAAGATATGTCTAAACTTAAGTGTTTCTGGTGCAAAACTAAGAGTCATTTAAAAGTCAACTGTGAAATCTTTAAAGACTGGTTAAAAAGCAAAGAAAAGGAACAAATGCTTGTTGGATCTAATTTATGTGAGGTACCTGTTGATTCTTGGTGGTTTGATACTAGATGCTCAGTGCATATAACTAATTCTTTGAAAGGCTTTCAGAAACAAAAGGAAATTGGAAATGCTTTGTATAATGTTTATGTTGGGGAAGGGACTAAGGTTACAGTATATTCTATTGGGATTGTGAATTTGAAATTAACTTCTGGTTTTGTTTTACAATTGAAAGATGTGCTCTATGTGCCAAAGATGAGAAGAAACTTGATTTTTGCTTCAAAAATTGTAAAAGATGGTTTTGCATTCCTTGTTGATGATGTGTGTTTAAAATTTTTTAAGAAAAACTATCTTGATATGATTTTGGGAACTGCCTTTTTGCTTGATAACCTGTGGCGTCTAGAATGTTTAGTTGAGTCCTTTGATCACTCAATTTTAAATGTAGGCTCTAAATGAATGCTAGAATAAGATATCTCACACATTCTCTGGCATAAAAGACTATGACACATTTCTAAAAAAAGAATAATCAAACTTTCAAAAGTTGAGTTAATTCCAAAATTGGATCTTGCTACTGCAATTGAATGTGTTGACTGTTTAAAAGGTAAGATGATTAAGTTTAGGAAATTTGATCTAAAAGAAGTCAATGATTGCTTGAAGTAATACACAATGATATCTATGGTCCTTTTCCAGGTAAAACAATTTGTGGGAATAAGTATTTTATCAACTTTATAGATGATTTTTCTAGACTTGGATATACATTTCTAATTGGTGAAAAGCCTGAGGCTCTTAAGTGTTTTGTAATCTATAAAGTTGAAGTTGAAAAACAGTTAGGTAAGGTGATTAAATTGTTAGATCCGATTGATAGGAGCATATTTATGCGACTTAGTTAGCTTGTTCTTGTGCATTTATGTTGTTATGTCTTAGTTAATTATGTATTTTAAGCTATTTTCGTGTGTTTGTAGGTCCTAATAACAAAGTTGGCAAGAAAGTGCATTTTGGAGCATTTTGAAGCATTTTTGGGCCAAGATTGGATTGCATGCACATGGAGACATGAGGATGGACGTTTTTGAAGATTAGAAGGCTAGAAATCAGCATGTGTGTGTGCAAATGTGTTGATTTTGGGCTGAAATGGTGAAGAGCATGTGTGTGCAAATGCAAAGAGGAACACACACATGCAAAGACACTCATTACCACAACATCCATCCACTACACCCGTTACATCCACTCATTACCACAACATTCACCCACTACACCCATTACATCTACTCATTACCACAACTCCATACACTCTTCTCCCTAGCCTATAAATACATCCACCCTTCACCATAACTAGGAGATCCATCCAAAGACCTTACACTCATCCAACCAAAAATCAAACACAATTCTATACATTCCCTTCCCTTTGCCGTGGCATCCATCCAACCTAAATACATTCATAACCTTTCCATATATCCATACACATCCTTAGATACTTGTGCTGCAACAAGGTGGTGAAAAAGAAGGCCCTTGACGTTTCAAGCTTGAAACTTTGGAGCGTTTTAGGTGTACTTCGTTCTTGCTTTCAATGTCTACTTTGTTATTTTCTGATTTTGTTGCAATTATGAGTAGCTAAACCCCTATTTAGTTAGAGGGAATTCAAAGCCATGAACATACTTGCAATATGAATTGATTACCTTCAGTTGTGATTTCATAAGTTGTGAATTCAATTTGTTTAACTGCTTGATTGATAACTTATTCGTGTATATTTAGTAAGAGTGCACACTTAGTTTGCATGCATGAATATGATGCTAGAGTATAAGGGAGTTTCACCTAATAGTTACAAACTTATATTCACAAGTAGTGGAGGTCGCTTATAAACGATCGCGTTAAATGAATTCTTGGCAAGAGTTTCATGCTCATCATAGTAACGAATGCCTCGTCAATACTTATAGTTTTCATGATGCTTAAAGATCTTTGATTGTATCTTTATTGTGCTATTCACGTAAAGGACTTTTGAAGAATGCTTTGAATTGTTGTATGCGCTTTCCCATCCAATTCAATAACTTAAGGAGAACTTGAAGGTTAATTTAAGCGGACCTAATTACTCTGGGGTGTTGAGTTTCATGATTTATCGAAAGAACAACTGAAAATTGGTTTATGTGCGAGTGTGTCATGTGTGGAGAAGAACCCTCTAGCTAGTCCATCTTCCATAGTTTACCCAAATTCGTCCAAAATCTGTTTTAGTTTACAATCTGTTTGTTTTGTTTTCAAATTCGTCAAAATCAAATCCCCCTTTACTTTAAAGTGTTTTATTAGTCAAAATTTGTTTTGATTTATGTTTTTAAGTGTCTTGAGTCAAGTTAGAACCTAATTTCGTCCAAAACCATCCCTAGAGTCAATTTAGAGTCTAATTCATTGTTTTAAGCTGTTTTGAGTCTTTTAAACTAGTTTTGAGTCTTTTTAGTTTGTATTGCATCTTTTGAGTCTAGTTTGGTGTTTTAAACTTAATTTTACATTTTTAAGTCAGTTTTAAGTGTTTTAGCAATCCCTCCTAATCCCCGGCCTAGAACGATCCCTACTTACATTCTTTACTACAATTGACAACAAGAGGGTTTAACTTGTGTGTTAAGTTAATTTTCGCATCACCGATAGGGGAAGAAGCTTTCAAAACAGCCAATTATATATTGAACTGAGTTCTTAGCAAGGCATGCTCTTCAACACCTTTTGAGTTGTGGCATAGGAGAGTTCCAAGTTTTGCCTATTTGCATGTTTGGGGATGTAAAGCCGAAGCTAGATTCTACAATCTTAATAAAAGAAAACTGGATTCAAGAATAAAGTCTTGTTACTTTATTGGTTACCCTGAGAAGTCAAAAGGATACAGATTCTACATTCCTCAATGCCACATTCCAATTCAAGAAACACACAATGCAATGTTCTTAGAAAACCAAGATATCTCAAACTTGTCAAGAGAAAACTTTGTTTTAAAAGAGATTGACCAGAATAATGAAAATCCTGCACAAGCTAACTACAGTCAAATCTTGTTATTTCCTCAACCAATGTCCACAAGCATTGATGACTTGACTGCAGAAATGGATCTTGATACTGGGAATACCATGGAAATTGAGCAGCCTACAACATAGCATGCCTCATCTATGATAGAAGTAAATCATCAGATTTCAATTGAAGTTCCATCTCAGTTTGAACCAAGAAAATCGACTAGAATTCAAAGATTAACCGCTGCCAATGATTATGTATATTTGCAAGAAAGTGAATTCGATATAGGGGATGTTGATGATCCTCTCTCATACACTCAAGCCATAGAGAGTTCACAATCAATTTTATGGCAAAATGCAACGAAGGATAAATTGGATTCCATGTTCAAAAATCAAGTTTGGACGTTGGTGGAGTCAAATTAACATATTAAACCTATAGGTTGCAAGATGGAGTATAAAATCAAAATAGATGCTCAATGCAGAATTGAAAGATACAAAGCAAGACTAGTTGCTAAGGGATTCACTCAAAGAGAAGGGATCGATCACAATGATACTTTTTCTCTAGTATCCTTTAAAGATTCCATGAGAGTGGTTACGTCTTTGGTTGCTCACTTTGATTGGAATTGCATCAAATAGATGTTAAAACTGCTTTCCTTAATGGAGATTTGGAAGAAAATATCTACATGAAACAGCCAACTGGATTTGTTGAAAGGGGGAAGGAAAATATGGTCTGCAAGCTCAATAAGTCAATATATGGTTTAAAATAGGCTTCTAGACAATGGTACCTGAAATTTGATCAAATTGTTATTTCTATGGGTTTTATAGAGAATAAGTTGGATGATTGTATATACATCAAGTTTTCTGGATCAAAATTCATCCTTTTAGTGCTTTATGTTGATGAATTCAATTCAAAAGCCTGTGAAAATGTTTTATGACAATAACTCAGCTGTATTCTTTGCCAAGAATAATAGGAGAACTTCAGCTTTAAGGTTGATGGATGTAAAGTTTCTTAAAGTCAAAGAACAAGTCAAGAAATGAGTGATTGAAGTGCAGCATATTAACATTACTATGATACTTGCTGATCCTTTGACTAAAGCATTGCCTATTGGAGATTTAAACAACATGTTTCTCGGAAGAGAGTGCTAGAAAGTTTTGATCAGTGGGAGTAATCAATCATCTTTAAAGAGCTTGGGATTGCAACTGTGTGAATGATATAATCTGGAACAATGAATGCAGTCCTGATAAAGCTGAAGTTAATTTATTTAATTATAGCTAATTTCCTAGTTCAATTTTATGTTTTCAATAAATGTCTTTGTTTCAAGGCTCAATACTTCAGTTTTTTGAAGTTTTGTAGTTTTTGGATGGCAGACGAAGTTTAGAGTTAGATTCATTTGATGCTTTGGAAAACAGTTTATCTGTTTTAAGCTGATGGTTAATGAATTTTATTTAGTCACTGATATGTTGTTTTTCGTTGAGATTGATATATGTTTTGATCTTTTGAAAAGTGGGAGCATATTCTTTTAATTGATTGTTCATATCAGCTTAAGTCATGAGTTATATTTGCAGATTGGATATATGGGAGCTTAGAATCAATACTGCATTTTGTTTGTAGTCTATGGTTCTTAGTTTCTGTATTTGGAAATGCAATAGGACGTTGATCATGATGGTGAATTCTTGAGTAAGGCCCTGTGATCACTTCTTATAATTGGTAAAGCCATCTCTGAAATTGATCTCATACTCAAGTGGGAGAATGTAATAGTATGAACATGAGATTGGGTGTTTTGGCATTGGTTGTTTAAGTCCAATTGGTATAAGAAAGCCTTATGAGAAGATGTATATTAATTCTTGTTGATAAAGAATTTTGTAATAGCATTAAACTAATATGTGTTAGAAAACATAAGTTGTTTTCTATGAGGATTCTAATAGGGAATCCTTGTTATGTTATGAGAAGGTGATATATTTGTGTGTGTGTGTGTGTACATATACATATATATATATATATATCTTGACCTCTGCTCTCACAAAGTAATGCTCTCTTTGGAACTAAGCCCTATTCTTGGTTTGAGCTCGAGATAATCTGACAGAGAGGAGAAGAGTTGCAGTGCACTAAATTTCGGTTTGCAGCATTCATAGAATCTTTAGGTGGAGGCTCTTCAGGTCAGGGTATAGCAACACTCTTATATGTCAAGGTTTTGTATTTTGCTTGATTGTGATTCTAGCAACTTAATCGAGTTCATGGGTTTATGTTTTAACACTCGTCACAATGTGAAGCAAAAGTCCTTATGGGTAACACCAATAACTTTTATCCAAAATAAAGAGGTTTAGGGGCAAATAAGGGACAAAAATTCTAATTGGTTAACCAAAAGAACCATTGCTTTACACTGTGATGAGTTCGGGAATTGAAGCTCCAATTTGTTGGAAAAATGTTATTATTTTATTATTGTTTATGGTTTTCTTGTGGGCCAAGGATATTAGAGTTTCTTCCCCGTTAAGGATTAGGGTTTTGCTTTAGTTTTCACTATATATAGTAGTGCTTGTATTAGTTAATTATTAAGTCATTTGCAATGTAGCCTCTTGGGTTATGTAGCCGTCATGGCAATCTTTCGTTCACTTAATAAAATTATATTAGTTTATAATTAGTTTGTTCATTTGTAAATTGCGCACTCTGATGTTCAACTTGATATCAGAGCAGGTTTGATCCTTAGGGTTGAATCTGTTCTTGGTAGCTAGTTTGTTTGTCTTGTCACGTTCCCCTTCTTCGTTGTGGTTTGTCGTGGTGCCCTAGTTAGGGTTTTGTTGCTTAAAAAAAAAAGAGAAAAAAATTGAATATGTTTGCTGCATCACGTCATCGTCTTCTTCTACACTCGAAACAACTGCCACGAACCCACATCACCATCCACGCGTGCTGATATGTAGAACCATCCACCACCGCTGCTGCTCGACCACCACCTGCCACCACAGCTGTTTCTGACCTGCACGCTGTTGCACCATGAACCAGACCCGCATCGTACCCACACCTCGCTACCTGCCTGAACCTTCCGCTGCGTCGTCGCCTTGCCACCCAATCATGCCTGCACCACCCTGCCATATCTCGAATCCGCTGGAATTACTGAGCCCAGAATCTCGAACTTGTTGGCGGCCCTTCTGTTGAGAAGCCACTGCTTGTTGGTTTGAATTGTTTACGAATGACCACTCAAAGAAAAGAAGAAGGAAAATAAAAATGAAGAGAGAGTAGTCAGGTTTTGAGGCCCACAGGGGCAAGGAAGAAAATGTGTTGTTTGTCTTTTGTGTTTGGGCTTTCTAAGGCCCACACGGATAACGTCAAAATAACTTGTTGTTGGAGCTTCTTATTGCTCACCACAACGATCGTCCGAGTGCTTGGACTGGTGGCCACTCGAGTGACATTGTGAATACGGTAAATTGGAATTTTTGCTTGTTGGTTCAAAAATTGGTTCAGAAGTTCGCATTGGCTTTGGAATCTTGCACTTGCACCACTTGGATTGCTTTTGCTCGCTTGCCTGTTCGCTCGCTTGATTGCTAGCTTACTTGAATTGTTTATCTTGTTGTGTCTACCGAACGAAGCTTGTCTTGTCGTGTCCGCCTAACGGAACTTGCCTTGTCGTGTCCGCCTAACGGAGCTTGCATCCGCATCTGCTTGTTGGCAAACTCATGACGTGTACCGCCATGAGTTTGAAGGAGGGTGTTGGAAAATTAGTTATTATTTTATTATTGTTTATGGTTTTCTTGTGGGCCAAGGATATTAGAGTTTCTTGCCCATTAAGGATTAGATTTTTGCTTTAGTTTTCACTATATATAGTAGTTCTTGTATTGGTTAATTGCCATTCGCAATGTAGCCTCTTGGATTATGTAGCCGTCATGGCAATCTTTCGTTGATAAAATTATATTAGTTTATAGTTAGTTTGTTCGTTTGTTAATCGCGTATTCTGATATTCAACTTTGAATCAAAGTTCATAGACCAATGCTCCAATTTTCTCCAAATGAAAATGATCCTGGTCAAGGTCTCGATTCAAAATCCGCTGATACAACTATCTTAAGTTGCCAGTCAATATGGTAAGGAAACATTTCACACTGCTGATCATATGCACATACAAGCATTAGAAGAAAGATCTGCATAAATCATGTTTTAATGGAAAACGAAGCATTTTTCTGTCTTCTGAATATACAAAATAATTACTAGCATAAAATTCAACTCGCACAGACAATCCACCATACGGAACCTCATATCCAATAGTGTAGGTTTAAATGAAAATCAGAAAATGATCATCTTGATTAGTCGACACCTTTTCTTGGCATTTCAATCCACCTTACGGCCGTTGCTGTGGTTTTCATGTTTAGCTGTAGGGAGAGGATCGATGAGGAAAGACTTCATGTGCTTGCACATCTCTTTCGGTTTCTCTGCATTTATAGCATGCCCTGCGTTCTTTATGATCACTAGGTCTGCACTCTCACCTATTTGCCTGCAAAGGGAGAACAGTAAGACAAAGTGCTTTTCCAAAATTTGATTTGTAGACCTGCCCAATTTCTGCAAGGATCTCTTATGTAAGGATTTTAAGATCAAGTAGTCTTCCCATTGAAGGATGTACAATCGTTCGTTTTGCAGCAGTAACTTAGAGCAACCAAAAGAGTAGAAGTGGAGATAACCAATGATTTTGGTTTATCTCAATCATAATGTTCTGTACTTCATTCGTGCAGCAAATATTTCTAGAAGTAACAATGATATTGAAATAATTAAGCTGCACGATTTACCTTTTTAATCGGTGCGCCAATTCCAGTGGGAATACCAGATCATGCTCTCCCCAGATGATTAGTGTTGGCTGCATCAAGAAGAACTTAAGCCCTTGAATACTCCAGAAAACCAAAAACGATAAACAGCCACCTTTATTAGATTAATAACTTGAATATAATGCAAAATTACATGGTTTATCTTCGGAAGATCAGACAACTTCCTGTCCTTGTGTAGTGCTTGAATCAATTCTTTCCTCTCTTGAAGATGTTCTGAACACATCACCTGCAGCCAGTGCCAACCAAACTCATAAGACAAGTTTCAGGTTAAACTAATACAAGTATTCCATATCGCACTCGGAAAAGAGAAACATTTAGCACTAACATCTTAAATTCATATGAAAAAAAAGGACTGACATCACAATCATGTGGTGAGAAATGAAATTTATGTACCACTATTGCCGCCCAACAGAATCAGCGGCAATCAAATATTTTATAAGCACATTATTACAATGAATTGCAGTTTCTAGCAGCCTAAAGACTCCAATTCACAGTGGGGAGTTGTTATTGAGTCACACATACTCCTGAATTAACAAGGGAAAGCTGCGTGTCTGTGATACTACTTCTATTGCGAGGTAAAGCAAAGTCCAAAACAGACATCAAAAGAGATACAAATTACTGTCGTTGACGGTGATAGACCAGAACAGAAGAAAGGTATGTTTATCCCGAAAACTGATGGTGATAGTCACTAATTCCTAAAAATTGGTATTTGCATCATATCATGCTGTGCACGTATTCACAAACACAAACATTGCTTTCAATGTTTGCTTGGATGCTACCCTCTCACAGTTTGAAAGCCTGATTCTATTGGTCACTAGTGAACGAATCGAGAATTTATTTAGTTTTTTATTCATGTATGATCCCAGAAACTGTGTGAATATGCTATAAGCTTCTTCCACCTACTCCTCCTCTCCTCTCTATTTCTTTTTAAAGTTTGTTTCAAACTACTTTGCATATACAAAATACAGTACTGAAATGTATGTTTCTGCAAAGCGGCAACAGTATTAATTTGCACACTTATCAGGCTTCAATTATTAGGAGGAAGAATTAAAACTTTAATTTGACTTTCTGAATAAACTTATAGGAATCAAACCCAATACTATGCACCAAGAAACATAGAAATTCATTCCCAATCCAGAAAATGATTAAAAATCAGAATCTAGTTGGGGAAATGAATCAAAGTCAAATCTCGACGACATATCAATCAAATATAGACAACTTTGACGATCAAAATATCAAAACTGATCACTTTAGCAATTAGGATTCGGAAAATGATCATTCCGACCAATTTCTCAATAAAATACGCAACAAAACTATTATTAAAAAGAAAGTAAAGTAAAGAGAGGAAATCAAGGCAGAGATCTGGGTAAATTACCTCAATAAAATCATTGAGAAAACAAGAGGGGACATTCTTAACAGGCTTGTAAAAAGAGATCTTCATCAAGTCCCTAACATGCTGAGGCTTCTGGGGCAACAAAACATTCATGGCCTCCTCCACGCTCTTCACCTGAAACATCCCATTCTCCATATCCTTTTCCTCCGTGCACACTCCGGCGCAGCACAGCACCAGCCTGTCTATCCTCTCCCCAAACTGCGCCGCCATGCGGTAGGCCACGAAGCCGCCGTAGCTGATGCCGGTGACCATCATTTTCTTCACTCCGTGGGCGTCCATGAGGGCCATGACGCAGCGTGCCTGGAAAATCTCAGAACGTTCAGGGCGGGAGGAGTAGGAGTCGCCGAAGAAGACGAGGTCGGGGATGTAGAGGTTGAAGCGGGAGGCGAGAGGGGAGACGAAGTCGTGCCACTGCCACATTGCGTTGGCGCCGATGCCGTGGATGAGGAGGAGGGTGGGTTTGGATGGGGAGTGGTTTTTGGGAGCCCAACAGTGCATGACGGTGCCATCGCCCAAATCGGTGGTGGTGGACTTTAGGCCGGAGGAGGAGAAGGAGTAGCGCAAGCAGCGGTCGCGTGACGCTATTATGCTGAAGCACCCCGGCATTTTTATTCTTTATTTTGTATGAGAGTTCGGGGCAGAAGAAGAAAATGGCGGGAGGTCGGAGAGGGAGGGTGTGTCAATGGCGGGAGAGAATCTCTGGTATGGCGGAGTAGTTAGCTGCCTTTCTCTTTTACAAAGCGACAACAGAGTATTTTATGTGGTTAATGGTTGAGGGCAGGACATAAAATTCAAAGAGAAAAACAAAACAACGGAAAATGGATCTTCTCTTCTCCACTTATATTGAGTTGGTGGCATCTACATACAGTCTAGAATCTAGAACCCACGTTTTTGGGTGTATTTTACTACTTTTCACCACTGTTCTAAAAATTTCGCCTAGCGCCGCCTATGCCCCCGTCTAGGTGCTAGGTAGCTAGCCACCACCTCAATTAATGTCTAGGCGTTTGAAAATTAAAAAAGAGCACCTAGACCTACTGAGGTGCCCGTTTAGACCGCCTATGCATCCGCCTAACATGCCCAGACCCGCCTAGGTTGCGACTCACTTAGACAAAAATGGATCATTTTCATTTTGCATTTTATTTTTTCAATAAATTGTAAGAGACTTGTTGAATACTTAAATAAACACACATTATATGCTTATTCTCACATTTTCATTATATTTCAATAGCTCATAATAGATATGTTATTCTATTTTGTACTTTATGATGAAATCATATATATTTTAAGCATAAACATACACTTATTTATACAAAATATAATAGATTTAATTAAATCCGTCTAATCCGCCCAAGCGCCCGCCTAAACCCCTCCTAGCCGCCTAGGCGCTAGGCCCCAACCTGCCGCCCGACTAGCGCCTAGCGTCTAGCGTCTTTTAGAACCTTGCTTTTCACTTTCTTCCTTTTTTTTTCTTTTCTTTTTTGAACAAACGATGGGTTTATGGGGAGTGGGCTAAGCCTTTTAATGGAATTTCCATAATACTGCGGTTCAACTTTACTTTTGGCGAGAATCAAACCTAAGACATTTCACTAACAAATGAAGAGGAATAACACTAGACCTTAGTACTAAGTAGTTGTTTGGGCCCAAAATAACAATTTGGGCCGAGAGTAACAAAATGGGCTGAGACTTCTGGACTAACGATCTTCCGGGGTATCATGGGTCGGCTAGGCACCTTGTCTAGTCAGCTTCGGTCGGATCCTTTTGCGAGAAGGGTTGATTTGGATAAAGACGAAGGTTAAGTCCTTATATCACTAGGGGTGTTAATACTGAAGGCACTAGGAGTCAGGGAATGAATCTGGTTCATTATGAAGGTGAGTTCAAAGTCCTAATTGAATTAGGATTAACTGAGTCCTAGTTAGATCAGGATAAGTAGTCCAAGTCCGAGTGCATCATTCCACCCCCAATTCAACACACAAACTGCCATGCGCAAACCCTCACTCTACGCGAAACCTCTCAAACATCTTGAGATTTTTATTTTCTTTTTCCACCGACACATCTTCAATTTGGATAAATAGCACTGTGAAGGCAACCGGTGACATTTTCAGTTTGGATAAACAACAATGTTGTTGTAGAAGCAGCCGACCTCGGAGCACTTTCAGTTTAGATAAACAGCACTGCGTCGAGGCCGACTGGTTACCTATCCAAGTCTCAGCCAAGAAGGATTTTCAAGTTCTTGTTGGCAGAGTTCATCTCATTAGCCTTCTCGGTGAAGTGAAGTGTTACAGATTACTGGGCTCGATGCATTGAACGCCGAGTTGTTTTATGATCGGATATTCACAAGTAAGTTTTAGAGTTCGGCATTCTGATGGCCGAACCACGTTTACCATCAAGACATACATCTCTTTTGAGTACTTGTGTCCGTATAGTTTGGTACTGGTTCGGCGTGCTTATACTATTACGAATATAATCACCGTGACCGAACCTGACGTCGACGATCTGTGAACTTCGCAAGACTAGCAGCCTTGTCTTCAGGCTCTAGAACCCGAAGGTCGAGATGTGTTCCCTCCTCGGCCGCAGCGCAAGATCAAGAAGTCAGCAGTGCGCTCAATGCAACATCAACATATTTTACTCCCCAGCCGAGCTCGGCCGACGAGTTGGCACGCCCCGCACACAACCGAATGACGTAGTTAGCTTATTAAGTACTCAGCCTACGCGTTACATAAGCTTAGTAGTTTTTAGGGTCAACAGTAGCACGTTCTTCCTTTTGTATATGTTATAGTAAAAATGGAAGTAAAGTGTTAAAAAGAAGAATTCTCTATTTAGAAAAGATTAAAATTAAAATTAAAATTAATTAGTAGGACAAGTGGCAAACTATAATAGGATGGATAAAAGAGAGAAAACGTGAATAGCAAAAATGCAGCCCCTTTATCTTATTTCATCGTGGAGTAGCTAACTTCTTTTTTTGTGTCAGATAGTGGAGTGGCTAATTTGAGATGTGAAATTAGTTGGTATAATTTTATAACATTCAAGTAATAAATTATCTCAAACAAATGAAGGATCTATAAAAGTATTCGATTAATTTGACGATCAAAATTTAATTTTTGATCATTTTAGTTAATAAGCTATTAAAGATCTACCTACGCTATAATGGTGTCCATCAATATTAGTCATTTTCTAAATTTGAAGGTCTAAATGGTATAAGTAACTTTAAGCTTGGCAAATATTTAACTCAATTGGAGCAATCGTCTCTCAAATTGTAGCAATAGTCCCTCAACTAAAAATTCATTATCATTGGTCCCTCAACTCATCAAAATATGCAGCTATGGTCTCTCAACTGAAAAATCATTACCATTGGTCCCTCAACTTTAATCCAACTGGATAAATGGTTTCTCAACTTTAACTCAATTAGAGCAATAATCCCTCAAACTTTAACCCAATTGTAGCAATGGTCATTCCAACATAACTCATTTAGACAAAATTTTGACGAAGTCGATGAAAAGAACCATAGCTACACGTTTTGATTAGTTGAGGGACCCCAATTGTAACAATGGTCCTTCCAACATAACTTATTTTGACAAAATTCTGATGAAGTTGACGAAAATGACCATATCTACACATTTTGATGAGTTGAGGGACAAATGGTAATGGATTTTTAGTTGAGGGACCATTGCTTCAATTTTATTAAAGTTGAGGGATCATTATTACAATTTACTCAATGGTATAAGTAACTTTAAGCTTGGCACATATTTATGCTATATTTTATTACTATGTCATCCACATGATGTAACATGTAATATATCAGATACTCAATCAACATTCAATGAAATAATATTAAATTAAAGTTTTAATAAAAGGTAAGGATATGAATTTCTAAGTTTTCTAAAATTTATATTTTATACCATAGTTTAATGCCGCATAATGTACTTTCACTTCAAAAACAAACAAAAACAAAACAAAACAAAATGCCACATGATGTTCCACGAGATGAATCCGGATCCTCTTTATGAGGATTTCGAGGATCCGTGAGGCGAGGATCTGTGAATCATATTCGTTCATCGTATATTGTGCGGTCAGAAATCATTTTAAATATTTTTATTTAAATACAAACAGTACCTGACAAAAATGGACTGCACGATATACGATAAACAGACACGATTTACAGATTTTTAGGATCCTCACCAAAAGGATCTAGAGAGGATCTTATTGGCCACGAGACATATTGAACTAATATTCAATGAAATAAAATTATAGGAAAACTAATAAAAATGGCTTGAAAACTTTGAGTTTTAACGATAAGAACAAAATAAAGGGTAAAGTGAATAGTATTAAAATTAACTTTTTAGTGTAAAAATGTGGTTTTTCGTTAAAGTGAACAGTACTGGGACTTTTTTTGTTAAAGTTTAAAAAAATTATTGATTGACCTATTATATACAAACAACCTAAAGTTTACAAATTTCTTGTCACATCATGTAGTATTAAATTGTGGTATGATCAAGGTCGCCGATAATATTGGTTTTGTGAGAGATGGATATTTTAACACTTATCCAATGATTTTTCGTCAAAATATCGCGATATTATCGATAATATCGCGAAATTTTGAGCTGGTGCGAATCGGAGAAGAACGCCGGAGCTTCTACAGCTCCGGTCGACTGTAAAAGAGCACCCTAGACTCCGATCTAAGTATAAAAATGAAATACAAGACGAGAGGAATGTTTTTATAACTTCCGTTTGCCGTGAAACGGTCGGAGGTGTTCGGAAAGGTCCTCGACCCTCACGGCCTCGCTGGAGCTGGGGGTGCCTTCCCCCGGGTCGATCTTCTTCTAAAACCTTGTTAAAAAAACCAGATAAAACTTAGTATATCTCGATTCTCAACCACACCACACAACATGCAAGATGAATTGAGGGCTTACCTAACCGGAGAAGGATCAAGAGAACTCGCCGGAGAGTTCCTGGGTTCGCCGACGAGGTAGAAGACGCGAACGAATAGGAAGGCGAGGGAGGAGAAGAAGGCCATGTGGGAGAAGGATCGAGAGACTGAGGTCTCTGTGCGTGTGTGTGGGAGAAGGGAGAAGAGATAAGGGAGAAGAGAGAAGGATCGAGACTTCGAGAGATCTGTGAGATCTGTGTGTGTGTTTGTGGGAGAATGGAGAGGGAGAAGAGAGAAGGATCCAGAGACGACTGACGTCTCTGTGTGCGTGTGTGCGTGTGTGGTATGCGTGTGTGGTGGCGTGTGTGATCTCTGTGTGTGCGTGTGTGTGTGTGTTGGTGGCGTGTGACAGTGTGAAAAAAGAAAAGCATCTAAATAATTCAACTTTTACAGCTTTTAGAAATTGTACAATTTTTTACAAGACAAAAATAATGGTGGTTTCATGCATCAAGATTCAAAACTGTGTGCCACGCGTAATATTCTTTCACATTCTCAGAGGTGGGGTATCAGATGATCACACATTTTTTTACCCTTCGAAAATTGAAAAGCCTCTATTACACCTTTTCGTTTATTCTTCTTCCTTTAGCCCTTTCAGAGCCATTCCAGATCCATTCCAGAGCCATTTCAGAGCTTCAAACTGAATAAATGGATCTGCAACTCGCGCCACTCCAAATTAAATGTTAAATACCTTCTTTCTCTCTCATTTATTCACAGACGGTAAGCTGCAGAGGATCGTCGAGGTTTTGCTGCTACGTACGACATCGAAAGTTCCTGATTTGTTACATTTGTGTCATTATTATTTTATTGTTGCTCCACGCAGATTCTATTTGGCCTTTACACAAAGGGCTCCATATTTAAGGTAAGTTTACGAACTTATATTTATATTATTGTAATTTATACTTGCATGTTAATTTTTTGAAGTAATTAAGTAATGTTGTATAATTATTGACTAGAATAATTTTAATATGTTTAATGTTATTTATTATTTTATTATCAAATTGGATTATTATTCATTAATATTAGGTTTTATTATTCCATATTATTTTTATAATTACTTAAATTCTTACAATCATTTTCTTTACTTCCTATTTAATACTTCCTATTTAATTCTTCTGTAGAATAACTTTACTTCCTATTTTCTTTACTTCCTATTTAATATGTTTCCATCACTACTATATTTTTTGGCCAAAAAATAATTACCTAATTTTCATGAAAAATAAATATAGGTACGTTTAAGATGTCCAGTGGAGATACTAAACGTGATCCAGCTTGGGAACATGGAGACCCAATAGACGGAAACAAACATGGCACAATTTGCAAATATTGTGGTCGGGTAATGAAGAGTGGCGGAGTGACACGACTTAAGTACCATCTTAGTGGATTAGATCCAACACATAATGTCCAACGATGCGATAATGTCCCCCCAGAAGTGAAGGCATTCATCGCCACATTATTAAAAAATAAAAAACAGCAGAAGGAAAAGATGACACATAGAATGGAAAATATTCGAGCTGGGCTACGAGGAGAAGTCATTGGCCAAGCGGTTGACAGTGATGATGATGACGATGAGGACGAATGTGATGATGACATGGGACTTGAAGAACGACGCAGTTTGAAACAAGCATTACGTGCCTCCAAACAGTCAGCATGGGAAAGAGAACACCTTCATAAAATTCCTAATAGAGCACAAGGTTCCGAGACAAGTGGTGGTGCACAAATGAGACGGGGAGCAAGTGTTAGAGAATCAAAACCAACACCACTAATAGCCCCAAGTTTATATAAGTCATCCAAAGCACGTCAAAAGAGTATTTGGAGTTATTTCACTAGAGGTAATGTGAAGGAGGGAATGGGGCATCTAATTAGCAAGTTCTTTATCTATGAAAATGTCCCTGCTGAGAAGGCATCATCACATCATTTCAAAAATATGGTATTGGGATGTCAAAAGGCCGGTGTTGGAGTACAACCTCCCACTCCCTATGAGGTAAGAAACAAATATTTGGATATGGAGTATAAAGACATTGGCGAGTATGTTAACAAGTTGAGGTCAAAGTGGGAAACTAATGGTTGCACAATCATGTGTGACGGATGGACTGGCCCGACCAGATTGTCTATCATAAACTTCATGGTATACTCCAAGGGAAAGACAATTTTTTTGAAGTATGTTGATGCTTCAGACCATATAAAGAACTACAAGTATATTTACAAATCATGGAGGTGGGAGAGCATAATGTTGTCCAAGTCGTGACCGACAACGGTTCTGCATTTGTCAAAGCTGGAAAAAAGTTAATGAAGCATCATAATGTGTTTTGGACATCATGTGCAGCACATTGTATTGATCTCATGTTTGAGGCAATGGGGAAGAGAGAGAATGTTGCTACTGTGGTAAAAAGAGCTAGAACGATCACAAATTATATTTACAATCACGGTTGTTTGTTGGCAAAGATGCGTGAATTTTGCAAAGGAGAAATTATTTGTCCAGCTACCACTCGATTCGTCACCAACTATATTGCATTAGACAGCATGCTTAAGAAGAAAGCAGGGTTAAAGCAACTATTCACTAGTGACGATTGGGCCAACCACAATTTTAGCCACTCAAATGCAGGTCGTATGGTGGAAAGTATAGTGCTTGATCATGCTTTTTGGACTCAATCAGAACATGTGTGCCAAGTGTTTGAACCTCTTTATAAAGTTTTACGGATCGTTGACACAGAAGTGTATCCTACTATGGGGGCAATATATGAGTTGATGCGTGTAGTGAAGGATGACTTGGAAAGAAAACATAGTGCAAGGTGGGTCATAAAGATAATTGATGACCGATGGTATAAAACATTATACCACGATTTGCATGCAGCAGGTATAAATTATGTCATAATTTGCAATTCATTTCTTTAGTTGCATAAGTATTATTTCTCTTATTAGAGTATGTGTTTCTTTGAACAGCATATTATTTGAATCCTCGATACCAATACAGACCCGGTGTTGGAGATGATGATACCCTTATACGTGTTGTACATAATGTATACTCTAAATTAGACCATGCATCACCAGCAGTTGGCCAATTTGGAAATGAGGTACACAATTACTTAAATTATAATAATTACTTTGTTGGATTAAACTAACACGATTTATTGAATTCAGCTAACATGGTTTAAAGATGCAAGAAGAACTTTTGGAGAACCAACATCAGTTGCTGCTCGAACAAAAATGTCTCCTAGTGAGTGTAAACATATTTCACTATCAGTTTATAATAGAATTTGTTAGAGTTATTAGGCTTATCAACATTGTTTTTCATTGTAGCTGAATGGTGGATCATGTATGGGACTGATGCACCAACTGTGAGAAAGTTAGCAATCAAAGTATTATCACAAACAGCTTCCTCATCTGTTTGTGAAAGAAATTGGAGCACATTTGCACTCATACACACAAAGCAAAGAAATAGGTTGGCTCATAGTAGGTTGGAAAAATTAGTTTATTGCTACTACAACATGAAGCTTCAAATTTGAGATAAGGAAGCATAAATATATCATGTCGACCGTGGTGACCCACTAGATGTGTTTGATATTGTTGCTGAAGATGATGATACAGAGGGTAACCAACTGTATCAATGGATTAGACCTCTTCATTTAGATGATGATGAAGGCAACCCAGCTCCCAAAGTTGTTGAAGAAGCACGTAATGAAGGGATAAATGTAGAAAGAGTATTAAAGGAGGAGGTGGGATCAAGCAGCGCTGACTCTTTCGAAGAACTTTTGCACCCAAGACCAAGAAACATTGGAATTCCACCTTCTTCCAATCCTACACAACCACAAGATCATGCTGATACTAATGATAGCTCTACTACAAGATCAGGAGACTCACCTACCACCAAAGGTGGAGCTGGAGGTAGTGGTGAAGGATATAGTGGAGCTGGAGGTAGTGGTAGATATGGAAACTATGTTGGACCACCTCCCGGATTTATGAGCCCCTTCACTGGTGAGGCAAACTTCATGCATGCAACACATGATGAGGACCATGGCAGTAGGCGGGCAGGACCAGGAATTGGTGCCATAGGGAAAGACTATACTCGTAGAGAAAGAGGCAAGGGGATTTTGTCAAGTCAAGAAGATGACTCGTTATCTATAACTTCGGACTCTGTTGGAGTGGGAAGTAGTAACTATGGTTATACTCATAACCAACCATTTCCCTACCTTTCATATCTCATTCCTGTTGGGATGGAATCGAGCGACTCATGGAAAGAATCCGAGACTCAATCTTCAAATGATTTTGCTTATAGACAACGTCAACCAATCTCGAATCCATATGGGTGGCATGTTAACAATTACATGCAAAACTATTTTGGGGATTTATTATTTGATAACTACTCTTCACAATACACTTACTCTACACATAGAGATGATGAAGATAGTGAAAAATTTGAACCTCATAAGAACTCTATGTGGTATTAAGTCACTCATGTATCTTACCATGCAATGTATAAAGTGTAAAATATTGTACTAATTCATTATATATAAATGATTATGGTGTGTTTAAACTTCTTTCATTAATTACTACATATTTTCTACACTCACAATGTTTGCCAGCTCGCTATATAATCAACTTAAAATAAGTTAAATCCATCATGCAATGCATTTCCTTCCAATTTTTTGTGATAAACTAATAGATAATTGACTAAATAAACATCCTGCAAAGTTTCAATAAAAATTTCCAAGTTTTTCTTACAATTTCCGTGGTTTCCATATTATTTTTATCGATATCGATAATATCCCGATATTTCCATCGACATTTCTATGTTTTTGGACTACCGATATTTCCGATATCATCGATATTTTATACCTTGGGTATGATAGTCATTACCCCAAATATTATACGACTTATATAATTTATTTATTATGAACAGAGACTTGGAAAGTAGATGATTCGAATCGAAAAATCAAAATAAAACAGAGTGCCGTATTCGAACGGAGTGTTGTGTCATATTTGTTTGAATACGTGGAATCATGTATAGAGCTAATCTTTTCTTACTTGGTCGTGATACATACATGTATTAATGTAAAATAGTAAAGGGGCATTGTGAAATGGTCGTAAATGATTAGTGAAAATCTAAAACAAGTTTGTTTAATTAAACAACTCTGTTTAATTAAGAACAATGGCTTAATTAAACCGGGAAGTATATAATAAAATAAATCGATGGTTCTATATTTTTGTTTGCATTTTTGTAATATAACAAGCAGTGAAGCCCGCGCGATGCTGCGGATTTCAAAACTGTCTTAAACGTGTAAAAAGTAGGGCATATATACGTGAGAAAATATGTGCTAGAGAGTACGCCATAGCCATAACCAGAGAGTACTATTTACATTCATATATTACATGACAAAAATTGGGATGATAGTACATCATAGCTAGAGAGTACTATTTACATTCATATATTACATGCCAAAAATAGAGGATGTTAGTATGTCATCCTCATGGATTGTTCTTCAAAAGCTATGGTCCTATTCCCAGGTAGACTTTAACGTTTAAACTGTACAAAGCTCAAAAAGTAAGATTTGTTCCACTAAAGACACCCATATGCGTCGTTAATGGTGTCTCCTTTGTCTTTTACGATAACGATGAACTAAAAAAAATACAAAAAAAAATTAAAAATAGAACTCGATCACCTAAAAATTCAATGAATCTAAATTGCAGATGATTTGCAGGCACACAAAAATTAAAAAGTAAGATTGGGTTACAGAGATGAGAGCACCATATAAACTTAGGTCCCTAAATATTTTCAGCAAGTCAAATGACAATATTCTAAAAACGAAAACTACATTTTGGTTCTCAAGAAATATTCTAAGCTAGGAAAGGCCTGAACATGAAATAAAGAAGCGCTGTCAGAAATAACAATTCCGATTTGTTTTGGTCCTATGATCGCTCACTCCCAAATTATCAGATTCTCAATACCAGTTTTTCAAAACCTTGCATCTCCCAAATTATCAGATTCTCAATACCATTTTCTCAAAAACTTGCATACAACAACTAACCTTCTATTGTTTTCAATGTTTAAAGATTACCGAGCAGTGTAAATTTCGGATCCTTTCTTTAAAGCCAGAGCAGATAGACAGCCAGAGCAGATAGACAAACTAATTGTAAAAAAAACACATAAAACAGAGAGAAAAAAAGATACATGGGATAGATGGAAACTTGTTTGCAATTTCCCATGTATATCCATAGCATGATTTTGAATTAATCTGCACAAAAAAATAAGTTTTGCAGGACACACGATATCAGGAAAAAAGGGTATACAGAGATTATGATAGACTGTGGGATGTTGTGATAGGCTTCTTGTTAATACCATATGTTACATCAGATACTTTATAAACACCTCTAGGTAACAAAAGTAAGCATTCTTCACTAATTAACTCTCTCAAATAGGCTCAATTTTCAGTTTAAATTTGGTCAACCGTTTGGAGTGCCTAACGTTTTCAGATTCTTCATTTCTTAAATCGACTAAAAAGAGAAAAAATTAAAATGAAATAACCTGCTGGTCGTCGCCGCTGCCGTCGATGAGGAGATCGAGGGGATTGATTTTAGCTTATCGGTTGAAAAGCTGGCTTTCTTTTTTCTTCTTCCCATTCAAGTTCTATTATGTGACTTCTTCTTCCTTCAAAACACTACCAGTAGTTCCAACCACGTTCCATTGGATCATAATCCAAATAATAACATAAAAGTCGTAGGAAGCTGGAAAAAAAATTTAAAAAAAAATCTATCACATCAAGTTCAAGCCTCCACTTACCACTAACTAATGTGTGCAGACTGGGTATTCATGTGGCTTCCCTTTCTCCAGCTAAAACCAAACAACATCATGCTCATCCTCTGCAATTAAAATACAACAAAAAAAGAGACATCAAAATGATAGGAATAAGAGAGAGAATACAATTGGGGTAACTTTCGAAGGTGTAGAGTAAAAATATTACCTTGGCCGGACCCAAAAAAGGTCTCAAAGGCCTAAAATTGGCCGAAAAAGATTCCGATCCTCGTCGAAAAAACCCACCGCAAGGTGGACTTATGGAAATCTCCGATTGAGGGGTAGATTCGAGCATGCAAAGCTCACATGTTGTTGTTGGGACTGTCTGACTCAAATAGTTTTGGTTGCAGGGCCGGCTGCCACCGGAAAACCTCTGTAAGTCGCCGGGAATATCGAACCCAAACTGGGTTCAAGCGTTCTAAGGACTTGGGCGCGAATTAAGATTAATGGATGATCGTGTTGATTTGGGGAAGGAGATGAAAAGGTTTGGGTTTGTGTTCGAACGGGGAATCGAAGTCGGGAGGAGCGCAACTATCAATGAAGAACTCACCCAAACAGAATCCAATGCAAAGAGAACCACCTAAAGCAGGAAGAAAAGGTGAGTGCGATTCCAGCTGTCGAGAGATGCTTTGGCTAGTGGCAGACTTCAAGTAATACAAACTAACTGAGGGCAAAATAGGAAGCACACTGTGCTTATGAACAGTAACACAGTTGATTTTGAGTTTTAGTATAGATTTAATTTAATTTAATTTAATTTAATTTCAATTTTCCTCAAATGGTATTATTGTAAGTTAAACTCGTAAAATTGCATGTAAAATACAAAAATATAGAACTGGGCCATTAAAAAATACATGTAAATTTTTTTCAACGGTGTTGATTTAAAAGCAAAAAATCAGCGGACGGTTTCAAAACACTTGAACAGTATATGAATATGATCGAGCTTGATATCTTTGAATCGACCAAAAATAAATAGAAAAAGTTTCATAGCTTTGGTTGACCATAATTTACAAATATACATATCGCAGCGGGGATTGTATTGTAACATTTGTAACCACAACTCTCTTTTTTCGATAGCCGCCATACACTTGTAGTGTTGTCAAGAGAAATGATAATACACGTTTTTTTAGTTTCTTACGTGTTTATGTTTAATTTTATATTTTATTTATGTTTGATTTATTCAATTTAATGAATATTATACGACGTGAAAATCACCTCCGGTTATATTTGAGAAAAAAAAATGTAATTCCAGTGTTGATTAGATTCGTTGATCATGGGTTTATGTTTGGCCCTTTACATATTGGTTCGAATATGTAAATTTTAGTAATTTTAATTATAGTTAAAAAAGAAAATAAAAAAACTGTCACAGCCCGTCCCAGATTATTTTTATCGGTGGTGTGAAAGACTAAAGTACCCTTGAACGTTGTGGCGTTGTGTTGTTTAGGTTTTGGTTGTGGACTAATTAAAATTTTTCCTAAGTGTTTGGACCTAATTAGAAAAGAGATTTTTGTTTGTGTTGGTTGGTAGCCCAAACTGGACCCCACACACACACACAAACTCCCATTGACCTTTCTTTCTCTCTCCTTCTCTCAAATTTTTCTGAAAGTCCGTACAACTGTACGGACAAACCTTAAACCAGACCATTTCTGCACGGATCGACGTCGTCATGATCGTGGAAGTTTCAGTGAATTTTAAGGTTCTAGGAAACTTTAGGACGTCTTCACGAAGCTCGGGGAAGAAAGTTGGAGTGTTTTGGACGTCGGGAAGTCCAGTTCGCGAGTTTCAAGTTTTGGCCGGATTACCGAGGTTTCTCCAACGAGATTCCGTGGATTTTAGGGCTTAAAATTGGTAAGGTTTTGTTCTACTCGTTGTAAGCTTCATTTTGGTACAAATTTCATGAATTTTGGTTAAGAAATGAAGAAGATATGAAGGTTTCAATATTTTTCCAAAAACTGGCGGCGGTCCAAGGAAGACGAAGAGGAATATTCCGTCAAGTCTGACGGAATATTCTAACGACGTCAGATAACGCCGTTAATTTCTGTTAAGGTTTTAACGGAATATTCCTACCGGCCATTAGGCTCAGTTAGGGTTTGACCGCGCGTGGGGGCACGTCTGGCCGTGCCTTGGCCGGCGTGTGGGTGGTCAGAAAATTTTTTCTAAAAATATGGGGATGTTTGTGGTGTTGTGTAGATCACGTTGGTATATTCAAACACCCTATTTGAGCATGTATGAGAAGTTATTTCCTAGTTTTGTGTATGTGCTTTAAATAACGTTTATTTAGTTATTTCGCATATAGGTGAGACCTATCCGGAGGACGAGCGCCATCAATCGAGGCTTGGGGGCTACGACTCTTCGACATACCAGTGAGTGGGCTTTTGGTTTTCCGTATATACCTATATACTTGAGATTTTTTTCCCAAAAAATGAATTTGAATGATTATGCGTTTTGAAATGTCATGCAAAGTATCTGCCTATTTTATTTATGCATTAGTAGTTGCATATATTTATGATTGGTGTTGCGGACGCACAGGTAAGTGCCAGGTAAGTTCATAAATTAAAGATATGAGATTACTTCAATTATGCGAGATATGATGTGATGTATTGAGAGCTCATAAACATGCACCCCGGTGTTAGTGCTCCCGCCCAGAGTTAGGGCACAGTCCTTCACGTGATGTTCACCTCCCGCACCATATGCTCACCTTGGATCCAAGTTAGGTGCACAGGCTTGTCGTACAGACCACTTTAGGTGGTTCCGACTCGTAGGTGACCCGCGATCATTCGCACAGCCTTCACGTGATCGTAGCATTAGAGCATATTTATTTTACACCTAGTCTTGTCATACAGACCACTTTAGGTGGTTCTGACTCGTGTGCAGGATTTGATATGATTGAGATTGGTTATGAGCTATATACTCAGCCGTGCAGGTAACGTTAGGTGGATCCGGTTGATACGATATCTGGCCTTGATATATTTTAACTGGATTACTTATAGCATTTCATTGAGATACTTTGGCATGGTATATTTTTATGGATTTCCATCCTAAGCATGAATTTTGATATAGCATATATTATATTTCTGGGAAATTATACAGGTTTTACGGCGAGGGGTTAGAACTTTTGAGACATGAAATGATTTTGAAAAGCTTTGTTTTTGCCCACTCACACTTTTTGTCTTGCGCCCCTCCAGGTTTTAGGTAGAAGTGCTTTGGTGGCTCTCGGGGATTTCGATGGTGGTTATGATAGAACATCATAAATGTAGAATCACCTTTGGGTGTTGTATAATTAGTACTTGTCCAGTCGGACTGCACTTAGGTTATTTATGCTCTGATTGTGTATTTCACACTTAATCTCGCACTCGCACCCTATCTTATATAGTCTAGTTGATTTGGTTTTTGTTTAATCGTATTTCCTTACATCTTTATTGCTTCCGCATTGTGCACATGGTTACGTCACTCTCACATGACGGCCATCACGTCTTGATTTTGGGTCAGGGTGTGTCAAAAACACTCTGATAAAAAATAAAAAATAAAAAATAAATATAAAAAAAGAAGATGGTCTGGTGGTATTCCTCTTTACATGAAAGTGAGAAGGTCTTAGATTCGAATCTCGTGGATGACAAATTTGATACCAAATTAGGTTGCCCATTGTATTGATTATATCAATATATTAAAAAAATATTTATATTACAATTTAGTGGTATTCTTTTTCACTTATAAGTAAGTTTGACTTGTTATTTAGTATTGATATTCTTCTTCATCTATAAGTGATAAATCTTAAATTTGATTCTTAATGGTTTATTTTGAAGCTTAACTTACTTTCTTATAGCCAATGACCAAAAGCGCGGGTCATGGTTAACCAGCTCTAGCGGCTAAAGTCTTTGATTAGATGAGATGTTGGTGCACGTCCACATCAAATATGTGTGTGTTTTCCACAGGCCACATGTTTTGACCGCCCAAACCAATAACGTAGGTGACCTGCACTTCTGTTCGTTTGTTGAATTATAATAAATTAATACATTTGTTAATGTTAAGTCACCTACTTGGATTGAGATTATCTGCTTTAACCACCTTTTTTTATTACAATTAGGACGCTTAAATCTAAAGGCTCTTTTGTCATTTTCTGTATGTTAGTTAAATTAGGGTTTGCCATTTTCGGTGTTTTACGCTTTTATTTAAACACAAATGGTGTTTTCTTTCACCATGTAAATAATTACAAGTGGGTTTTGAACAACATGTATGGCATTTTTTTTAGGTCGAAAAAAGAAATGTGATACATGTTTAGAAATCAAATGACAAATGGTGTGGTTTCAATGTTACATGTGTTTTAGTTATTATATTTGATTTTTACAATTGTTTAGATATTCTATTTTCAATCACATTCATTTATATTCTCGTATCATTTGATTCTACGCAATATTGTAGAAGTTTCCATTTAAGAGAAAATAATTTTTTTGTCTGTCAATAGTAGATTGTATTGCAGTGGATAAGACGACTTACTCTAAACCTCCAATTTCCCTTAGTTTATGAAGACAATCGGGCAATTCGAACAGAGAAGAACTTACATGTAATTGGTCACGTGGCATCTTAATTGCATGTAAGTCGCTCTCGATCGGATGTGTTTAAATTCTAGAAGCCCTAGGCAAACTAGGGATTTCGTACATGTGTAATATAGGAAAGGCCTCTCTCCCATGAGGCATTTCTTCAACCTGAAACATTGAATAAATACTTCATTAACATTGAGGTTCAAACGTTCTGTAATCACTTGGGGATCAGAAAGCTTGTGATTCTCCACTATCCTGAGGCGACGATGGGAGCATTTGGCATTGGCAGTACTCCGAGATCGGAAATTAGCTAAAACTGTACGGTACAACAGCACAGGGAAACAATATGAAAAGTTATATCAATGTTATATGATGGATTAAAAACATCGGCATTCATAGTCATAGAATGAGGCCATACCATGGTTGAAGAGCCAACTTAATGTCTTCAACCATGCTCCTAATGTCATACCTATGTTCAAAGAATGAAATCTAACAATCAAACAGGAAGTAAAATGTAATGTTTTCTCGAATCAATCATCAGTGTGCTTCATTTCCGGACAAGTTATGAACTCGATTCTGCTATGAAAACCATTCTGTAATGCATGTATATCTCTGCAAATATCTCCAATAACCTATCATTATCACATGGTTAAAAAACAGTACAGCGTAATGAACAAGAATAGAAACTGAACATTACTTCAATAGTGGTTATGGCCTCATTTTTGCCGGTGGACCAAAATTCAGGACACGGGATCAAACTTTTTTTCCTTTTCTGTCAGTGGTATGCAACAGACCCCTATTACTCCAGTAGTAAACTGATTTCCGTTTCTCTTAACAACACAAATTAGACTACACTCCAACCCCTTGTCGTTCCGACGCCCTTTTCCTCCATCATTTTTCTCACATTTATAGCCTCCTCCCATTTCCCAATAGAACCATACAAGTTTGAAAGCATTACATAGTAGCCATCATTTTCTGGATCAGACTTTATGGCATGCCTTGCAACCCTTACGCCCAACTCAATTTCATTGTGAATCTTACAGGCACCTAATAATGATCCCCACACACCACCATCAGGAGATATGGGCATTGACAGAACCAAATCTTCCGCTTCTTGCAGATTACCGGACCTGCCAAGAATATCTACCATACAAGCATAGTGCTTCAAATTTGGGTTTAGGGAAAGATCTTGCATTCTACGAAACAGATATTTCCCTTCTTCAACCAGCCCTGAATGATTACAGGCTGAGAGAAGACCAAGAAAGGTGAGTTCGTTCGGTTTAACATTTGAATCTTCCATCTCGTGGAATAGTTCTATTGCAGATTCTGCATGTCCATGTGTTGCATAACCTGAGATCATGACATTCCAAGAAACAACATCCCTATCTTCCATTGAGTTGAACAATTCTCTTGATTTCTCAAGTTCCCCACATTTTGCATACATATCAACTAATGCAGTTGAAAGGGATAAATTGTTCCCAATACGTCTTTCCTTAATGTGACAATGAACCTTTTTTCCTTCTTCCAGAGATGCAAGATGAGAGCAAGCTGAAAGCACTGTTACCAATGTTGCTGAGTTGGGCATGAAGTTTTCTGCAATCATCTTATGATATAGGTCTATGGCCTCGAAAGAATGTCCATTGTGAGTGTACGATGAGATCAATGAGTTCCATGTTATAATATCCTTCTGTGTCACAGAAAAAATTCTCCTTGCAATAGTCAAATAACCACTTTTTCCATACATGTCTATGAGTGAGTTGGCTACTGAGACATTTTCATCCATACAAACCTTAATTATAAAGCAATGAAGTGATCGGCCAAGATGGATTGCTCCCATCTGGAAACACGAAGAAACCATAGATACCAAGCTATTAGAATCAGCTTCAATGCCTTGATGTCGCATCTTCCTAAACAGTTCTATGCATTTTGTACGCAGTCCCAGCTTACCGTAGCCATAAATCATAGTGTTACAAGACTCTTTGTTCTGGTGCTGCATTCCGCTGAAGAGCTTCTCGGCAAGAGTCAACAACTCAAACTTGCAGTACATGGACAGTAGTTCACTATGAACCACCTGACTCGATGCATAATTCTGCCTCGTGACTAATCCTAGGAAGGCCTTTCCTTCATTGATATTTGTGGAATTTCTAAAACCTGAAAGCATGCAACTGACAACAATTTCATCTGGGAAAATATCACTATCCTGCATTTCCCAAAACAAACTTAAGCATTCATCCATTAACCCAGATCTAGCATAAACACCGATAACTGACGTCCAAGATATAACATCTTTATTTTCTATGTCACAAAACGAAAGATAAGATTCTTCAGGTCTCCAGCATCTGGAATACATGGACAAAAGCAAAGATTTAACAGCTCCAGAACACCCAATTCCCCTTTTTACTACAAAACCATGCAAGCATCTACCTTCTACTAAAGCACCCAGATCCCCACAAGCTTGAAGACCAACTTCCAACGTTCTGAAATTTGGCCTCTCACCAATGCCACCGATCCTGTGCATCTCACAAAGACACTCCAAACCCTTCTCACTCTCATCATTCTGCACATACCCAATTATAAGCGCGGTCCAACAAACCACATCTCTCACAGTAATTTCATCAAACATAAGAGATGCATGCTCCATTCGACCACACTTTGAATACATATACACAAAAGAAGAGCCAACTGCCGAATTACCAGCGAAGAGCCCGAGCTTCTTACCCAACCCATGAACATTGTTGCCATGGTCAAGCACCATTAACTCAGCGCACGAGGAAACCACCATTGGAAGAGTAAATTGGTTAGGAGCAAAACCCGAAGCCCGCATTTGGAAAAAGAAAACGAGGGCTTTGGAGTAGCCGCCATTGGAGAAATGGGTTTTGATTATGGAGTTCCAAAGAAAGGTATCCTTGGGAGAAACCGAAGCGAATACTTTGGTGGAAGAAGTGGGTTTGGAGAGAGACGCGTAGAGAGAGATGAGCTTTGCGCATATGAAGATGTTGTTTGAGTTTGCAGAAGTGATGATGAGAGCGTGGGATTGAGAGAGATGCTGGAAGGTTGGAATCTGGTTGGAGAGGAAAGAATCGAGATGGTAGTTAACGTAGTTAGAAGCGGAGAGTGAAGAAAATGGAAGAGAGGAGGAGGAGGGAAGGTGTTTGAACAAGTGGAGGGATTTGTGTCTGAGGTTGAACATGGGGATTCCCTAACGGCTAGGTTTCGTGGGTCTTCTGACTCTTTGCCTTTCATCTCTAACCGAAAGAATAAATATACTTCCGTTCAGAATTATATTCCTTCAAAATATTATTTTTTAAATGAACATTCATATATCATATCCAACTGAAGAGGTTAAACATAGTCCCTCAATAATTTACTAGTTTTAATTTTATTTTTTTTTAACAAATGATGTCATTTACACTAAGGGGAGGATGTAAGCTTATCCTCACACTAGGTTAGTAATAATGTAGTTCAAATTGCCTTTACTAGTTTTAAGTTTATGCTTTAAATTTATGCTTAATTTAATTAAAGTACCTTTGAATGTTTCAAATCTAGTTTTTGAATTTGAATTAATTATTTTAATTGAGGAGCTAGATCCCAAAAAAAGATCTAAAAAGGGAGCTAGATTTAGCTAGCCTGATGCTTTTCTAGTCAAATAATGACCTGATGGGCTCCATAGAATTATAGCACAACATTTAGTTAGAGATGAGTTTTTGGGAAAAAAGAAATTTTATTTAAACCCATGTAATTTCTTTTTACACCCAACTTAAATTTTAAATGTTAATTGTCTATTTTACCCTATTGCATAATTACTATTAAGTACAAAATGAAATTAATAATAAAACTTAAATTTATCAATATAATTAAACCATACGATCACTCTTTATTTATCCTACATTCGTTCTAACTAAAACCCTAATAGGCTTCAAGTCTTTAACATGTACATTCTTAAAATTTTATGTACTAAGCTAGTATTTAAGATTTAAAAGGTTGAGGGGTTGTGTGAATTTGCAGCTAAATTAAAAGGTTGAACTGGACATGTATCATTTAATTCTTTCGAATTTCGAAATGTGTATTTGTTTGTTAATGCTTTTGTCAAGTTTGTTTCTTCTATGTGTTCTTGGTTCAGTGTTTGAATAGGATTATAGGACTGATGAGAACTGAACTCAGTTTGCTGTCTGTAGATGTGAGTTAGACCAGTTGGTCGGGGCAGTACATTCACCTCCTTGTACCTAAGTTCAAATCTCCTCCCTGTAGATTATAGTAGTTTTAGATATATGGTTTGCTTCTGGCTCTAGTTTTGGTCACAGGCTCACAGTTCTTGTTACTAGAATAGGTTTTGTAGAAAAAAATTATTATTTCTGGCTTAAGAAAGCAGAATTGGAGACATGCATGCTTGTTCTGTATGAGTTCAATTTCAAGGAGGAAGAAGAAGAAGAAAATAGTGTAATTAATCAATCTTAAGACTTAGTTTTAAAGAAATGGTGTTCAATATTCATCTCTCAGCTTGAAGAGATCATGATTGGAGCTTTTAATTGCCAAAATTCAAGGGTTCTATAACTTAACTCGGGAGAGACCAACAGTTATGGGTGTAAAAATAAATCCACATATTGAATTGGGTTTATGTGGGTATATTAGGTAGTAAATTAGGGTTTAAAGAGATATTAATAGTTTAGTTAAAAATCAAATGGGTGCAAAGAGTAAGTTGGGTGTAAAAATAGGTTACATGAGTTTAAATAAAATTTCCCTTAGGAAAATCAGGTCATTTTTTAGTTTTTGAACCTTTAGCCCTATTAATTGGAGATGACTTTAGTGTCAATTTTGTAGCTTCATAATCACTCCCCTTTCTCTTTAGCCCTATTCATTGGAGATGACTTTAGTGGCAATTTTGTAGCTTCATAATCACTCCCATTTCTCTGCTCTTTTTTTTAATCACGGAGGCTAAAAGATGTGTTGCGTTAATTGTTTTATATTGAATGAGATGATTGAGAGCCAATTAATCTTGACAAGAAAAGAAAAATTGAATACAATATGTTAATATCTAAAAACGCTAACGCTAAAACTAGTATACTCTTTGAATTCCCTCTGCAAATCTTTCATCCTACAGTAATGATGGCTAAATTTAACTTGAATGCAAGTTATTAATAGAACAAATTACAAAGAAAGTAAATAATTAATAATACTTGGGGAAAAAAGCAAACATATTTTGACCATACAAGCGAATTACAAGGAAACTTGATGGTTAGAGTAATGTTATTCATACCATATTTTTCTACTACATTTCTATACCACCTTAGGTGGCATCTGATGTGGACAGCCACATCATTTGAAAAATTTGCAAAACCCAAGGAAATGAAGGAGAAAGACTCATCGTATACCACAATCATTATTTAATTAACTAATTTTTCTTAATTATTAGTTTATTAAATAATGAACTAAAATTAAAAATCTGATTAATTCAAATGATGTGGCTTACACATCAAATGCCACCTAAGGTGGTATAAAAATATGGTACAAAAATATGATATGAATAACATTACTCCTGGTGGTTATGGTTTAAATTTAAAAAGACCATCAAATTAATTAATTTAATTTTAGAATCGAGGGAGGCACACTTGAAGCGGTCGCCTTAGCTTGTAACAGAGGTTGGTAGAAAGTGGTGCGAATGGCACTACTTATTTTTGGCCTTAATCCTAATGAATTTGACTAGCGGCAATTGCATGTCCTACAAAGCAATAATAATAGTTTGTTGTAGAACAGTGGATGTCCACTCAAAAAATTAAATAATGGGTCATTCCACTGTATGCTGAAGTTTCCTTTATACGACACATATTTTCTATATAAATACAAATCCCACATAAGTCTTTCAAGGGGTGAGAAGTTCACAAAAGAAATTGTGATAGAAGAAAGAGGAAAGAAAAGAGAGAAAGAGGAGAGGAGAGAATAGTGAGAGTTATCTTTGTACTCCTATTATTCCAAATTATAATGAAAGCACCACTGCTGCCCCGAGAACCTACTCCAGTCACACTGACTGTAGAGGAACCTCGTAAATTTTGTGTCTTGTTTCTTTTATTCCACTGCACACACTGTTAATTTTACAACACGTTATCAGCACGAGTTGCTCTCGTGTCGGTGGAAAGAAACAAGAATTGTTGGCCTTATCTCAGACCCATGGAGAAATTACACAATCAGCTTGAGCTCCATTTGGCTTGTTGTCATCTTTGGTTACTGTTGATGACCTGCATGAGCAAGCAGGCACCTAATATCAACATCTTCAAGGACCCGAGATGGAGCATCTTCACCATGGCACTCATCTGCCTTCTCGTCGCCGGCGTCGGAGGACAAGCTCCGTCATCCGCACTTGACGGCTGCGCCCGCGCCGTCCGACGTCCCTTCGGAACACGTGTTGATCTGCATAGGCAGTAGCTGCAAGCGGAGATCAAGGAGGACGACAAACTCCATGTCACTGTCAACAAACCTTCTCTGTAACAGACTGGAAGCAGCCGCACCGATAACATATAGATTCACATCAAGGAGGATGATATAAAACTTTTCTTTGATCTTTCTTGGCTTTAGCTTTTGTTTCTCTATTTTTGCAGAAGTTGCAGATGCATGCTGGTGCAAAAATGGAGATGGGAAGCTTGTCTGGTCTACCAGGTTTGACAACCACACCAGAGCCTACACCACCATCTGAAAAGATAAATAAAATAAAGAAAAGGTTTTTGGTGCTTCGGCACCATGTGGAAGAAATAATAAACAAATTAAAAAATGGAAATCAAGACAAAGGTGCACGGCACCATGTGGAAACTAAGAGAAAAAATAATAATAACAAAAAGACAAGGAGGGATGGTGCATCATCAGATGATAAGGAAAAGACTGATGAGCTTAAAAAAAATTAACAAATAAAAAGGGACAAAAGAAAGTGGCAAAATAAAAGGTTCTGATACTTTTTATTTATGTGAATGATGTTGGCTTAAAACACTTTCACAAGTTCTATTTACTTTAAAGCAATTTATTTATCATGGACGGTTTTACCGCCTACTGCTTTAAGTTTTGATTTATATGAATGGTGCTGAATTAAAGCCCTTGTCACAAGCTTTATTTGCTTAAATGCAATTTATTTACTATGGCTGGAATTACCGCATATTGCTTTAATTTATTTATTGTACTTATCTTTTGTTACGATGAGTATATAACAAGGACACGAAGTTCCTTGAACATATCAGAACCTGCAGTTTCTTGATCCTCATCATACAAAAAGATCAGGCATGAAGTCCATTGATCCTGAAGATCAGGACATGAAGTTCCTAGATGAGTACCGTAAGTTTGAAGTGCCATAGTGCCTCAACTTAATTGTAATAAAAGCCATAAGAGTCTCAGTCTACAGACTATTAAATAAGGACCAGAAGTTCCTTATGTCTATACTCAAAATGGTTTAGCAGAAGCATTTATTAAGCGGATGAAATTAATTACCAACGCTCTACTCATGAAAACAAAATTGCCAGTTTTTTTTCATGGGTACATGCTATTTTGCATGATGCATTATTAATTCGGTTGAGACATGTTACCAACCATCAATAGTTCTCAATACAACTCGTGTTTGGAAACTAGCCAAACATTATACATTTACGAGTTTTTGGTTGTGTTATCTATGTGCCTATTGCACTGCCACAACGTACTGAAATGAGGCATCATCGCATATTAGGCATTGATGTTGAACATCATCTATCATTCAATTTTGGAACCCTTGACTAGGGATATGTTTACCGCGTGGTTTGCAGACTATCATTTTGATAAGACAATTTTCCCGCCATTAGGGGGAGAAAATAAAATCGTTCCAGAAGAAAGATGAGAAAATATCATTCCAAAAGAATGATGAGAAAAGACCGATCTAGAAGAACGAAGAGAATTTGTCTTATTTTGATTCATGAAGCTATCAACATGAAAATGAAGTAAGAATAATTGAATGATACAACGATGTATCAATCAAATGCCAGATACATTTAATGATGCAAGAAAGTGATGAAATCACATATATATTTGCTGCAAATGTGCCTACAAGAATTGATGTCCTTGTTGAAAAAAAAAATAATGAGGCAGCAAATGATTTATCTGTTGCACGCCTGAAGCGTGGCAGACCCTCAGACTCAAAAGGTTCAGTCATTCGAAAGAAGAAGAATATGGCACTATTGAACTTTTGCATTCCTGAAGAATAATTGTTGCATGCCAGAAGCATGACAGTCGCCGCATGGATATACGACAATCTGCAGACATGGGAATGTTGATGTCTCATGCATGAAGCATGATAGACGTATAGGTTCCAATGACTCAACTCCCCTGGAAGTGGAGATTAAAATCCAAGCTCTATAACGCTCAATATGAGGTTATGATCTGCATTCTCTAAACTATGACTATCCTGGAAGAGATCATATAATGCCCTTGAAGAGGCAACGATATCCAAAGAAATGAAAAGCTTTTATGCATGCGCATGCACATGAGAATATAGGATCACAGATTGATGATAACCAATAGTAATTTTGGTTTTTGTAAGTAGCTACAAAATCATCAATGAGCTATGTTGATATTGAGTCCCGTTCTTTTTCGTCAATAAAATTATTGGCCAAAAATGGAGAAAGACAATTCCATTACAATTTTGTAAGAATGTGAAAAAATGGACCTATATACTTGAATACAATACAAATAGCCAAAAGATGTTGAACCAAGGAGATTACATATGGGCATTTGTAATAAAGTGTAATACACTCACATGATATGACACAAGGTTACTAGTTGAAACCTGAAATTATACTCTTGTAAACGAGTTCATATGAATGGAGAATTATATACGAAGGGTTGTGAGTCACCCACATCATATCTCCATAAGTAAATCCCTCAAGTATACATGGGAGCAAATTGCTCTGTATAAATTCCAAAGGAAAATGTGTAATGAAGTGTAGAAAATCCCTAAAGGATTCAAATTGCTTGAAGTAAGCCCCTGAAGGGTAAGGCATGAAATATGTACTCAATACCAATGAATGGTATAAATTGCCTTAGTGAGTACTATCATTATGATATTGTTGCAACGTACTAAAATCTCTTGCAAGAGTCAATGACTTTAAATTAGAACTCCTGAAAAGTTGATGATATTAAATTGGGACTCCTGAAGAGTCAAGAAATATTATAAAGTGTTGAGAGAAATATTGTCTCGAGCTGCAGATCGAACAATCTACCAACACGAATCTTATCCATGATGTTTATGATATTAAAAGAACCATATGGATTGAAGATTATGAGTTAAATACTCAAATAATGTCAACACTAAGAATGATCATTTATCTTCGTGAGGGTAAAGATAAATTGATATTTGGTCCAGAAGTATATGCTTTATTGTATTTGGCACAATACATTGAATGAAATAAAGTTTATATATTAATATCTCTGAGAAATTACAAATATGTGCATACACATGAGTTAAAACAAACAAACAGGATGAAGCCTTCACAAAGGTTGATCATGTGAAGCCTCAGTGCTCGGCAGTACCCCAGAAGGAAGAGGCACTGGAGATTGATCATGTGGCACCCCAGTACTTGGCAAAACACCAGAAAAGGAAGGCATCAATTGCTTTCGAAATCTAGCAACGAACCTCTGTGATCAGTTTGAATCCGACTTTCAGATTCCTGCAGCTGGTCAAGCTTTCTTTTCATGCTCGTCGAGTAATTATTTGCAAGCACGTGTAACAATCTATTCTCGTGCTTGAGCCTTCTGATCACTTGTTTAAGACTTGCCACCTCAGCCATCAATGATTCAACTTGGCGAGTTTGAACAAGTAGGCGTTAGCCCATATTAGATACAGAACCCGCACATTGAACACTGAGAGCGAATGAGACTTGAACGGCCAACTCGTCAGACCGTTTTGAAATGATTCTGTTATCCTTTGGAGTGAGAAGATTCATAGCTACCACAGTAGCGGTTATGTTATTCTTCATCACAGAGTCCCCAACTGTAAAATGACCATTAGAAGATAAGAAGGACGGGCGCCATATATTATCCTGACGATGCTCGTCTGTATCACTTCTAAGACTCAAATCTAAGCAAATGTTAGATGGGCAAGCCATTTTCAGAAATGATGAAGAAAAAAAGAGGTCAAATAAAATCTCAGAAGTGCAAGAAGGGAAAATTTTCTACAGGCAGCAACTTTCTGAGCATACTCTTGAACACAATGGATGTCTCTATAAAAGAAGAGGCAACAGAGCCACTTGTTCAGAGAATGAAGAGGCACCGCTCTTCGAATTTCAAAAGCCATATTTTCCTGTATAAAGTTCGTTGGCATTTTTCAAACCCAATCTCAGCTTTTTCTAATATCGCGTGCAACTTTGTCAAAGATCTCTGACAAAGTTGAAAACGCGTAAATCTTACTATTCCAACTACAACACTGTTGCCGACAAGCGTGGATGACAAAGCCACTTCCACACCACTACCTGCTATTCGGGAAATCTCTATATATGTCGACCTCCGTTCTCCATAACAAGGCAGACCTGCAAGAATACCTAACTCTTCCTCATATCCGAGAATGCATCTTCAACAAAGCATCTCGAAATACTCAGTTTTCTTCCTCTCCGAGAATACATCTTCAAAACAAGTCATACCAAAGCAAGAGTACCTTATATCATCAGGGACGAGAACATGAGTATCTCATATCATGCAATCTCCCTGTCATTTCCTTTATCCTTGTTCTTACCTGCAAAGACAAGGATAAAGAAAGCAATATGTCAGAACCTCCACTCAAACTTCCGATAAGGAACCGACTGCCTGGAACCTTTGCGTGGTTGCTTACCTTGCATTGTTCTCGAGTACTCATCTTCAACTGTTGATATGATGTTGGCTATTTACACCGAAGTTGCCACACATGGATGAGTCACCAAGAAGTGATGAACCATCCAGATGTAAGGGTTACATTCCACTCCTGCATCAGAGGGCAAATACTGCAGGAGAATATGCCACACATGCATGGGGGAAAACCAGGGAAAATACTACTTAAGCAAGGGGAACAAGTAAGGCAAGTGAAAATGATACATTGAAGTATGTGGAGACAAACACAACAAACACGTGCTGATTCATCCCCGACAAAGTCGAAGATCACTTGCCACGTGAAGCTCCTCACGGTACAACTTCATTCAAGATCAACCCTCGAAGGTCCTTGAAGAAATCACAAGTTCGATTCAAGATCAAGTGTCCACCACCCTTGAATCAAATTCCGCTCCAGATAAAATGAGTAAATTCAGACCTTTGATACAAGTCTAGCAGAAAGCCCTCCAGCCCAGTTCAAGAAATAGCCTGTGGAAAGTTAACAAGTAAAGCACCATTTTTCGGCAACTCTTCTTACTAAGAAACTAAAGCAAAATGATCAATGATCAGCTTAAATGATTTAAAATCAGGGGGAGATACTTATCAGGGGGGAGCATCCAAAAATAGATCAAGATTTTAACGAGTCAATTGAAGACTTGTGGCCATCCAAGGGGGAGTGTTGTAGAACAATGTATGTCCACTCAAAGAATTAAATTGTGATAGAAGAAAGAGGAAAGAAAAAAATAGAAAGAGGAGATGAGAGAATAATGAGATTTATCTTTGTACTCCTATTATTCCAAATTATAATGAAAGCACCACTGCTGCCTCGATGACGTACTCCAGTGACACTGACTGTAGAGGAACCTCGTAAATTTTGTGTCTTGTTTCTTTTATTCCACTGCACACACTGTCAATTTTACAACATAGTTATATTTTTGGTTTAATTATAACCACCTCTTAATTCAAAATGAATTCAATTAATTTGTCTCCACAACAGTTAATTAATAATTTAATATATTCACTTTAATACTAATATCTGTCCAACTACTTGCACGCCAAAAGACATATTTTAAACATGTTTGATTCCATTCACATTAAGAGCAAAACTTTTACTTTTAAGGGCATTTGTTTGCACTCACTAACTTTCATTGGATTGGACTAGTTTAAATATTAGTGTAGTCCTTGTATGTTATATTAGTTTAGTCCAGCTTTCGTGGGACTAAGGAGGACTTGCCTCGACTAAAGAACTCGCTATGAGGTCTTAGCAAGAACCCCCCAACAAACAAAAAAGAAAATCTTAATGAAACATTCTCGGTACTATTCACTTTTAACGTTAAAGACATTTTTACTTTGAAAAGTCACTCTTGGTACTATTCACTTACATTTTCATTTTTTCATTTTCATTAAAACTAAAATTTTTAAGAACTTTTCGTTAGTTTTGCAAAAAAAAAAAACATAACATGAGACTGCCCAAGACCTGCCCTTTTGTCCTACTTGCGTCCTCCCTGCTCTCATCGATCGTGCCCTCCAATTGGGTTTCGTCCTCGTCGACCTCGATTTTCGATAACATGGAGAGATTTTTCAGTGTGACCGTCACATGAGATGATACACCACGTGTCCTTATATAAATGGTGGGTTATGTGTGTTAAATGGTTAATAACTTAAAAATTAAAATTTTCCATCACTTGCATAAAAACACATGATGTACCATCCGTGTTCTCGTCACAACTAAAAATTTCTCGATGACATGGGCTTCTGGCTCCGTCCTCATCGACCTCGATTCTCATTGACTACTTCGCTTTTTGGGGTTTTACAAAAAATAAAAGGCATTGGGCGATTGTTGTGCACACTTCTTCTTCTTGCAATTCACTGCCCTTGGATGTAGACGAGCGTGGGTGAAATCCAGCTTCTAATGGCAAAACCTAGACTCGAATTGAAAAACCGCAATCTGTTCGAAGCTCTGCACTATCTGCTGAGCAACTTTTCAAGAAAAGAAAAAGGAATAAAAGAAGACGAAAAAAGAGGGAGAGCGTTCGAGAGAGATAGAGAGTACTAGAAAAGCAAAGAAAACTAAAAAGAGAATTAATTTTTATTATTTTGTTTCTTAGTCCGACAATGTTTCAAACGTTTCACTAACTCAGTTTAATTTAGTCAAGTCTAAACCAGTTTAGCTTAGCCTTTAAAATTAGTCTCATCCAAAATAATTTAGTGCAACAAACGCACTCTAACATTATACACATCTATCAAACATGGTCGGTTGGCCAAGGAGGACGAAAGATTCGGTGACAATATAGCTCGCATGATGCTTGACTACCTTTAATTACACACAACCATCTAAATCATCTGAAGAAAAAAAAATTTAAAAACATCTGGCATTTGACCAATAATAAGCATGATACATGAACTTTTGACCATTTATTTATTTTTCACCAATAATTGTTTTTTTAATAAATGATATTATCTACATTAATAGAAGGAAATGAGTTTAACCTCACAATGAGTTAGCAATAATGTGGTCAAATATGTCTTCGAGAATCGAACCTAAAACCTCTCACATACAAGTAAAAAGGAATACCACTAGACCTACGGTCATATTAACACATTTTAAAATGATGGAATTAAGAATGTCGAAGAATTTATTAGACGGGAAGGGAAACATCATTTCCATAAATTAGTACACAAATCGGGTTAGGATTTGTTGTTTCAATACAAAGAAGCCATGCTATGAGTAACCTCCAACAAAAAAAGAAGAAGACGAGATTCCTCTTCATAGTCAATTACCAAGCGCACAAACCATAACCATAATCATGAAGATTTTTTTCGACAAAACGGGAGAACGACTATAATGACAAAAGCTATCCTCAACAACTAAGAGAGTGAGTACAACCAAAAACCCCAAAAAAGGAGGAAGAAAGAGATCAAGAAGATTGCCTTTACCTCCAAACAAAACGCATGGGTCCGACTGGTGGAGGTTTTTTTACTCTCTGAGACTCCGACTGCTTGGTGGGTTTTTGTCACATTCATGTGATGTGGAAATAGGTAGAGGAAATGCCAAAATGGATTCATGTTTGTGTTGCCGACAATGAGGAGAAGAAGAGGAGGATACTAGGGTTTCTTTTGTTCTCTGTTAATGTTTAATATCAATTCTGTATAATTTGTTTTTTTCTTCTTCTATTTATTTATAAAATTTTCTATTTTTGTGTAATTAGTTATAGGAGTAAATTCCTCTTTAAGGGGTGATGTAAAAGTGAATAAAATCTTCAGCAAATGTGATGGATTTGGGAAAACATGATAAACTTCAAGAAGTGTTGGTATAATTACCCCAATAAAATAAATAACAGTAAATAAATAACTCTTCTTGAACGAGAAAGATTTACATGAAATAGATTTACAGTCACCGTGGCGTCTCATTTCATGAAAATATATCATGTATAAGTTTATCAGCACATAGTATTACATTATTAAATTGAAAAGCTACGTTTCATATAAATTGTTGCACTCTTGAAGCTGCTTGTAATGATGAGTGTTTTCTTTGTATTTTTTGGTCAAGACCACAATGTGTCCCAACCCTCGAAGGGTGGGACTAATCTTTGGTCGAGATTCGGCTTACCTCTAGCCACAAAGTACTCTCAGTTGGTTTGGAACCCCTGCCAGGAAGGCACCTAGAATCTGTCAACTCAAGGTGGCAATTTACCAATTGCACCACACCTTGTGGTTAATGATGATTGATGAGTGCTTTCTTTACCAAAGAGCAGACTTATCATGTCTGCTGGTCTCTATTCAACAAATTCACCAATTTATATTTTAAATCAACAAATTCATCAAATTACAAACACCAATTGTAACTCAATAATTAGGTGATAAGTAACTGATACGACCCAAATCTACCCCTCACTCTCTTCACCAGAAATACTTGAATGGAACCGTTACACGGATGATGATTTTCTCCGGATCCTCTTTATGAGGATCTTAGGAATATCACATATTATCTGTTTATCCTACACCGTATGACCAATTTTCGTTAAATTATGTTTGTGTTTAATTTTAAATATAAAATTTAAAATAATTTATAACCGCACAAAAAATCCAAAGGAATCCAAATCCAAAACCCTAACAACAGCAGCTAGTGAGAGAAAGTAATTAGCTAGTTTATTTTTTCGAGGTTTAATTCTTTCATTTCTTCTCCTTAATTAATTATAAAATCGAATTAGAAAATGTTTTCATGAAAGAGAAGCGAAAAGACAGAGAAAGACAGAAAAGAAGCGTCTTTGACTCTTTTGCAGATTACATATTGCAGATTTGCTTGCGGCTCAGATTAACCAGAGCCTCTGAAGTCTGAACTCTCTCTCTCCCTCCGCTGTCAACTCTCGAAGTCTCACAGTCAACTCGGACATGGGAAACAGCTAAGAAGCTTGTGGGTAATTAGCTTCACTCAATCTTCCAGAAGCTCTGCCATGTCTTCTTGATTCCTCCTTAAAGGTACATCTCTTCTTCCTCTTCTTCTCCTTTCAGCTGAATTTCTTCTTCTTTTCATTATTCGCAGACATGGGTTTTGCTTGTTTTTCACTTTTGTTTGGTTGCTTGGAAAATTGATAGGATCGTGAGAATGGAGCTGACAAAAAACTTGAACTTTTCCTGGAATGAAGATTGAACGGCAATTTCCTCCATTTTTTTATGTTTTGATTTGAATGGTTTTGTGGGCTGAGCTGAATTTGTGTTTCGATTTTCGAGAGTTTCTGCCTTGTGTGATAGGATTTAGTAATGTTTCTGCTACTGGTTGCAATATATGAATGATTGTTGAGAAGAGAACAACCAACAACATCATGTGGTAAATAAAACAATGAGATCCCAACAAAGACGGAGGCATATCGAAAATTGAATCTCTTACATTGTGCACTTAAAACTGCCAAAGGATGATGATTTCCGATATCTTCCCAAGTATGAAATTCATTGTAATATTAAACTTTGCTTCTTAAGAAAGTCCTGCTCGACGAAAAAATTTAGGCTTCGTACTCAAATATAGACTATGGCTGCCAAAAAACTTACACATATTGGTTTCCATTAAGTTCTTTTTTCGCTGTTTTGTTTTCCTGACTGAAACTATACTTTGGTAGGTTGGCAACTAGCAAACTGTAAAAGGTCTTCTACTTAGGCTTGCCTCAAAATTGTTATTCTTGCAGTTCCTGCCGTTTATCTGAATATTTATAACTCACTGAAAGATTTTTGTCCCTTTTTGGAGATATGAAATTGATTCAACTGCTCCTTGATCACCGCCAGGCATTTCATTGCATCCATAACTAGCAAGAATGATGATGTTGAAAATAGAGCCAGTCTTTGCAGCTTTGGTATTGGCTTGCTTACCGTCTTTTGTATTGCCTGATGCACAAGGTACGGTTCTGTGGTTATGCGGCATTTAATTCATTCAGACAGCATCTGGGATATGCTAGTTGTTATATATCATAAGAAACAAGACTAAGGCTAACAAGTCTAGTATTGTTTAATGCAGTATTGTCCAATATTGTGACTTCGATGCAATTAAAATATTCAAGTGTTTGGGTCCTCTCTGCACCTCTTTCTTGCTCTCTAGGATATTATAGAAAGAACGCTGAACCAGGGGGTTAGTGGATTGTCTTGAGGTCTTTGTGTGGGGGAATATGCTTCTCTTGCTCTCTAGGATATTATAGAAAGAACGCTGAACCAGGGGGTTAGTGGACTGTCTTGAGGTCTTTGTGTGGGGGAATATGCTTCTCTTGCTCTCTAGGATATTATAGAAAGAACGCTGAACCAGGGGGTTAGTGGACTGTCTTGAGGTCTTTGTGTGGGGGAATATGTTCACTATTTTCCTTTTCTAGTATTTATGTAAAGTGGTCGTGCATTTCTGTTAGCGAATTTTGATTGGATGATGAATATTTGCATTTTTCGGTTTCAGGAGATGCGCTGTTTTCGTTGAGGACTTCTTTGAATAGTTCACCCAATCAGCTCAAGGACTGGAACCCCAATCAAGTCAATCCATGCACTTGGTCCAATGTGAATTGCGACCCTAACAATAATGTAGTTTCTGTGTAAGGCATCCTTTGTTCATCGTGATGTATTGTTATCAACGGATCACTTCACAATACAAAATTCCTCCTTTCATAGATTAATGTTTTCACTTGTCTATGCTTTGTTTTGTCTTTTTCATTTTGCAGAACATTATCAAATATTGGATTTTCTGGCATCTTGTCTCCTAAATTAGGAGCCTTGAAAAATCTTCAAACACTGTAAGTAAGGAGAATACTTTTTACGTTTATCATAATTTATGTACACTCCATTTTCTGGAGTCATTTCTAAAACTAGCATTGTCACCACAGATCCTGTATTTCTCAATATCTGTTGTTTGATATTGACATGTAAGAATCAAATCTCCTATATTTTTGTTAGAGTAAGGAAGATGAGAGGAGGGCAGGCTTTAAGGCATATATAGTTGGCCGGTTATTTGTTTTTTGTGATCAACTTTTATTTTTATTTCTTTTAACAATAAGCAACGCAATTTTGGCCTACTGAAGAATAAATAATGGCATGCATTTACAGCGACTTGGGTTCTGTACTTGAGTTATTGAAGTCAATTTTTTTTTTTTTTTTTTTTTAGCTGAGTCTCCGTATCACATGCTTTGCAAGTAAGGTAATTGTTAGGATAGTATCGTCAGACTTGTTTGTAGAGTATGACAATGTCAACTTTTGTATGATCCTAACGACTTAAGCTTTCCGGAATTGCGGCACACCAACGTACTTATGAAGAATAAGTGAATATTGTTTTTCTTTTTGGATTTCTATTGAGTACCATAAGACGTAACAGGCAGGACGAACAGAAAGGCAATGAAATTTTCCAAAACCCCATATGTAATTCCATGAGTTTGCGTGAAGTTTACGTTGTGCACATTTCTGTTTGTTAATATGCGAAGAACTAATCCATTAGAATAATACATGTGTCCCATATTAGCTTAGTATGAATGGATTTTGAGATGAATTCTTATTCACGTGAGAGACCATTGTTAATGCTAGTGGTGGCAATCCAATCCATTGGGTTGTTAATGAGTAACCATTAAGACCCGTCTAGTTTGATTTCACCATGATATGGTGGTGAGATTGGTAGTTGTGATGATGGTGTGAAACCTTATTATGGTGAAATCAAACTAAATGTGTCTCAGTGGTTAGTTGGTTACCCATTAACAATCCAATTGATTTTCCACCACTAGTTAACATCGTAACAAAATTATTTTTCAAGGGTAGCAATTAATTCTTTATTCTGTGTAAAGCTTGGGCAACAGTTCTCATTTGTCTATGTTTTGGTTTTTTGCCTCTTCTATTTGTAGGCATATAAATGCGTGCCATATGGCCGTGATTCTAATATGTATAATTCATCTTGCAGTTCATTAGAAGGAAATGGCATAACTGGTGAGATACCAGAAGAGTTTGGAAATCTGACAGTTTTGTCCACCTTGAACTTAGAAAATAATAATTTAACTGGTGAAATACCAGCTTCTCTTGGCAATCTGAAGAATCTTCAATTCTTGTAAGTTGTTTCATCTGTGTTGTTTTATGTTTTCACTAATATCTAATGAGCCTGCATTATCCTTAATTTTGTCTGACAGTGCTTTCTTGATGATGCAAACAGGATTTTGAATAACAATAATCTGAGTGGTACTATCCCAGAGTCACTTTCAAGTCTTTCAAGCTTGATTAGTCTGTACGTTGTCTTTTCTTGTACAATGTACATGTGATATGAGAAATCAGGATTTGTCCATTCAAGTTATACTATACGACTTAATTTGGCTCTCTATCTTTTGGAATTCTGAACGTTATCCATGTAAATTTGTATCCTTGGGGATCATTTCTTCAGTATTTGATGCCACAGTTCAAACTTTGTTTGCAGTCAGTTTGGCTCCAATGCTCTCACTGGTCAAATACCTGAGCGGTTGTTTAATGTCCCAAAGTACAAGTACGAAGAACTTGTTAATGTTACTGTTTCTATCATTACAAGACTGCATGCCGCTCTCTCTCTCTCTCTCTCTCTCTCTCTCTCTCCATGTGTCCACACACCCACATATTCAAAATATAGTTTGCATCATGAATTTTGATCTGACCCGTGTTGCTTGTTTCAGTTTTACAGGAAACCACCTAAACTGTGGTGTGAATCTCCCTCGCCATTGTGCACCTGATAACGATGGTTCAGGTTAATGGGTCAAATAACAATATCTGAAATTGAACTGTTCTGTTTACCTTTCCTTTTTGTAAGCTTACACGATGGGGTTTTCCCACTCTTGACAGGCCCTAAAAGTAAGCCGAAGCTTGGAATCATAGTTGGAGTTGTTGGAGGGCTTATCATTTTAGTATTACTTGGAGGTTTACTGTACTTTATGTGCAAGCGTAGACACAAAGGCAAGCGTGAAGTTTTTGTGGATGTTGCAGGTACGCATTGCTTGCTAATTGTAGAACTGATTAATAGCCCCATCATCTGACCAATTGATGGAACCTTCATTTTAGTTTTGACCAATCATGCGTTAGTGGTTCAACCATAATCTTATAATGGCACATTAAAAATTTCCTTTTTGTCAACCAAATTAGGGTTATTATTGAATTGGTTTATCGCTATGGCTGAAATTACATAAGGGGTTCCTCTTTCGGGTAAATATTTACATATTCATGGTATGTTATGCCATTGCACATTAGGTAAGGTTGAGAGTGGTGGGGGTGCCAACATCTTGTAGTTTCATAAAAGAAAATATCGTTTATTGGCCGGCCATTGTTAAAATTTTTGAGTTCTCATACAAATTTGGAGGGCTAAACTTCATGAGTAGCAACATTTTGGTTGGGAGGCTAGATTTGGCCTCTGGCCAATGCCGTTACCATTAGACATGCTCTAATGGGTAGTGACGTTTCGGCCCTTCTGAGCCACGAGCTGGCCATTTGGGTGACTGGGCATCCCACAACCATTACGAAATCTTCATCATTGTAAAAAGATTTAAGGAAACAGATAAAAATTGCCGGATCAACTCCTAGTCTGAAAGTTGTACACAATGTAAATTATCAAAATAATGGACGTAAAAGGGACCCCCGAATAAATTAAACAAATTTCCAAGTGGAAATCATGCCCATCTTTTTCTGTATATTTTATTTTTCTATGAAATTAAGAAACAAATATTGGAATCATTTTTGGTATTACAATTAAATGACAGAAACAAAGAGGTAATAGGGGAAAGTAAGGATTAGAATGGGAATGCGATAAAAACTTGATTTTGATATACATCAGATCATATGAAATAAACCCTGTAATCATTACAAGAAAGATCGTGTTTTCTCCATGTTACTGCACAAGTTGCTGAATAATGCAAGAAAAAAAAAATGTAAAGTATTTGTGACCAAATTGATCGGATCCAAAAGGTACTCCTTACAGGGCATGGCACATGTAATCTAAAACTGTGTATTTTAGATTTTTTTGTCAATGAATATTTTCACCAATTTCAGTCTATAGGGCCTGGGTGAGCCCTGCCATGCATAATTTTTTTTTTTAATTTTTAATTTTTAAAATTTTAATTAATTAATTTTTAATTTTTTATCTAAAACCATTTTTAATTGCTGCACCCCAGGTGAAGTTGACCGAAGGATTGCATTTGGCCAGTTAAAAAGATTTTCGTGGAGGGAATTGCAGCTAGCAACAGACAGCTTCAGTGAGAGAAATGTTCTAGGACAGGGAGGTTTTGGAAAAGTCTATAAAGGAGTGCTATCTGATAACACAAAAGTTGCTGTTAAGCGACTCACAGATTATGAGAGTCCTGGGGGGGATGCAGCTTTCCAGCGCGAAGTAGAAATGATAAGTGTAGCTGTTCACAGGAATCTATTAAGACTGATCGGGTTTTGCACGACTCCAACAGAACGCCTTCTAGTGTATCCCTTTATGCAGAATTTAAGTGTTGCCTATCGGTTACGAGAGATTAAACCTGGTGAGCCCGTTTTGGATTGGTCTACAAGAAAGCAGGTGGCATTAGGCACTGCCCGTGGGCTAGAGTACCTACACGAACATTGTAATCCTAAGATTATTCATCGAGATGTAAAGGCTGCTAATGTATTACTTGATGAAGATTTTGAAGCGGTTGTGGGTGACTTTGGCTTGGCAAAGTTGGTGGATGTTAGAAGGACTAATGTGACAACTCAAGTTCGTGGCACAATGGGTCACATAGCACCTGAATATTTGTCCACTGGGAAGTCATCAGAAAGGACAGATGTTTTTGGCTATGGGATTATGCTTTTAGAACTTGTAACGGGACAACGGGCAATTGATTTTTCACGCTTGGAAGAAGAAGATGATGTTTTGTTGCTTGACCATGTAAGATAAACTCTTTCTGCATTTGGGTCCCTCTTTCTCTTCCCCACTCCCCCTCTCCCTACCTCCTCCAAGTGTGCATTTATTTAAACTTGTTTTGTTGCTTGACCATGAAAGATAAACTTGTTTTCGTGCATGTTACGATAACAGGAAATGGCATGTGTTTCAATTTTTACTTGTAATAATTGTTTTGATGGTATTGGGAGCTTTCCATGCTCACGGATGATGTGTAGTTGTATGGTCAAAGAGTGTTTCCAATTCTATGTAGGTATGGTATGGAATTTTGTGCGTAACTTATGCTCAACACAAAATGATATCACACTTTGGGAAGAAAATGTGGGGGTTTTTTTGTTCATTGAATGCATATTTTTGCTTGAGTTTGTTCTCACTGTGTAAAACCTTGTTTGCTTATCTGCTCCTGAAGGTCAAGAAGCTGGAAAGGGAAAAGAGACTGGATGCTATTGTTGACAGCAATTTGAATGATAGTTACAACATCCAAGAGGTAGAAATGATGATCAAAGTTGCACTTCTTTGTACGCAAGGATCTCCTGAAGACCGCCCGTTAATGTCAGAGGTGGTACGGATGCTAGAAGGAGAGGGTCTGGCTGAGCGCTGGGAAGAATGGCAGAATGTTGAGGTTACTCGTAGGCAAGAGTATGAAAGACTACAAAGGAGATTTGACTGGGGAGAAGATTCTGTCTATAATCAGGATGCTATTGAGTTATCTGGTGGACGTTGAGGTAATCAGTAATTCTGTACTCATTTCCTCTTATACCATCAGCATGTAATATCGTTTTTGGTAGGTTAGCTCGGTTAAACCCTGAATGCATGATTTCATCTTTTAAACCTTTTATTTGTATATCTTGTGGGTACATGATTTTGTTGGTGTGGCCAAGCCGTGGAATACAAACCTTGCAGATTGCATAATCAACGCTGTTCTGAATTTAATAATTTATCTTACAGAAAGTTAGGGAGCTTTAGAGAAGCTTTTCTTGTTTCCCATAATGTTTGTTATCGTTGGCAGACGCCGCTGTTTGGACCATTTTCTCCATATTTGTATGAGCAATTGAGACGCCACTGTTGTGAGTGATTCGAACTTGACATTTTTGACGGCTCGCCTTGTAGTATTTATCCTCCCTTCTAAACCTTTTGCAGATTTTACTCCAAGCATTCCTCTCAAATATGCAAACCTGTCTTTTAGAAGTGGCTTGGTGAAAGTATCACTCATTTGTTCCTCTGTCTTGCAATATAAAAGTTCAATTTCTTTCTCTTATGCAGCTTCTTGAATGAAATGGAACTCTCTGTTAATGTGTCTTGTTTTCTAGTGGAAGACATGTTTCTTAGCAATGGTTATAGCACAAGTGTTATCACATAAAATCTGTGTGTGGCTTCAACCTTTTCTTCACCAAAATCTTCTAAAACAAATCTCAACCATTTTGCTTGAGAGGTTGCTCTTGCAGCACTGATATATTCATCCTTTGTTCTAAAACAAAATCTTCCGAAATTTTCTCATCAAGTCACGTATTAAATCTGGCTCTATCTTCTTTTGACCATTGTTCTTACAAGGTGCCATGAGGATTCATTCTTATCATTTAAGAGAAGGATTTTCGCCTCTCTTCATATGTGTCAAGGATTATTTTCGCCTCATGTTGATATAGGATCTCCTTCAATCGGCTATGAATTAGAATCTTGATATATCATATGAACTTTGTTGCTTTAGCACTAGATCCCACTGGACGTGCCAAAATGTTGACCCTAAAAACAACTTAGCCTACGTGGCGTGCATGCCGAATAACTAATGAACTAACTATGTTCTTCTAGTGAATTCGGGTGTACCAACTAATTACTAAGCTTGATCTTGAGAAAAAATGTGGTGGTGGTGGTGTCGAACGCGCTGCTGACTTCTATTGTCCAAACGATCACAGCCAAAGAACGAACTCATATCAGCTTCTGGGTTCTAGAGCCTAAAGACAAGATTACTAGTCACTATGAAGTTCAAATAAGGTTCGGCTTTTAATGTGACGAACACTAAGTAACTGGGAACACCTCACTTCGACGAAAAGGTTAATGATATGACCTGTTTTAACAAGGACTCAAAGACTCCTTGTCGTCAAGGATAATTTCAATTATTTTGAAAATAACTATTATGGTTATCACAACCATAATAATATAAAATAATTGAAAACCACCTTAATATTTCTCTCAACCAACGACTTACAATCCTTCACACTCAATTGCCTCAATTGCACGAGCCGATGTTGTAATATTGGGTCCAAACAATTTTATAAGTTGTACAAATGTACAATGGGCTAGCCCGACCTGCACAACTTTCGTAATGGATGTTAGTAATTTGATTTTTTGTTCTTAAAGGATATTACTTGCATATTATTATATACTCATTAGGGGTGGGCGTGGTGCGGTTTGGTGTAGTTTCGAGTGAAACCGCAACCGAAATTGAAATGAAACCAAACCGTTTGGTTCGGTTCGGTGCGGTTTCAAACGGTTTCGGTTCGGTTTTTTAGAAAAAAAATGTACAATTTAAAATATACACCTATTTACGCATAAGACGGTCTTATTTTCCTCATATATTAACTACCAAAGTTATTCATAGAGTAATCCAAATAAAACTTCTAGAATTGACATCTTCAATAACCAATCTCACTCCAGTTTCAACAATATAAACTAAGTCAGGATTTTGAGCAGCAATAAGCTTTCTCATACCATCAGCTTATGGTAGAAATAGGACCCTAACGTTCCAACAAGCAAACTGGACTATGGAAAGGGAGATGGGACTTGGACCTAACCAACGAATAACATTTTGGATGTCCTTACCAACTGTAAGTCCAGAAAACACAAATGATATCATCATATATCTTTTGAGAGAGAGAGAGAGAGAGATGTATCGACTCGAATAGTGGTGCAAAATTGAACATGACCAGTGTAGTTGAACTAATTAAAACATAACATTCAATATGGTGCGGTTTTGAAAACCCAAAACCGAAACCAAACTATTTTCTTTGCCACGGTTCCGATTCGATTCGTGTTTCGGTTTCGGTTTTCGGTTCCAAGTGCCCACCCCTAATACTCATATCATCATATCACATGATGAATGGTGTAATCATTTCATAAGAGAAAAGAACCAAGTGTTGGGGAAAAAAGAAATCACCAATATTAGTTGGAAGGCTTGATTGGATTAATAGTCATTTTGGTGATAGGGTAGTCGGAAGATAGCCCTTGTGGTAAAAAAATTAGGATTTAAACCCCTTGTGGTGAAGTCTGTTAGGATTAGACCCAAAATTAAATTTTTTGCCAACTCTCCGTTAATTGTTAACACATGAGGCTAAATGGATAAAGTTAGCCTTACATGTAAGCCTCATGTGCTAACAATTGACGAAAAGTTCTGTTTTAGCCTCATATGTGTGGCTCACATGCTATTAATTAACGGAGAGTTGACAAAATTTTCAATTTTAGGCCTAAATCCTAACGAACTTCATCACATGGGCTTAAATCCTAATATTTTTTTTTACCACAAGGGCTATCTTCGGACTACCCTATTACTACGGGTACTAATAATCCAATTAGGCCTAGTTGGAATAAAACTGAAAAGATTACATGAAGAGTTCCCAAGGAGTTGGAAGAAAGATTTAGACGGAAAAAGAATGGAATGAAGGCTCCAAATCCAATTGGGTACCTTTTGAATATGGTTACATGAAGGGTCCAAACTTACTAAACTGGTTTGATTTCTCAAGAAGTCTGGGACTCCTTCAACCAGTTGGCGTTCGACTATGGGCTCGACACCGTGGTCAGCTTCAATAACTGCGTTACCAGTGCTATGGGCCTACGAATTAGGCATCCGATAAGCCTCTTGGACCAACTCTTCTTCTCTTGAGTATCTTATTTGTTGGACGATGATCAAGAGACGAGAAAGAACCTAGCCACCTTTAAAATCGGATGGGCAACCATGCGTGGCCGTGTCCATTGCACTGATCTCATTATAGCGCCAAATCGATACTACATCCATCTCATTGGATCCATGTCATTGGATTGTTTCTCAACATTGACTGATGTGAAAATAAACTCGACACAAATTAAACCTTATTAAACATGTAATTGTAGTATTAATCAAGTAGGGATCGTTCTAGACCGGAGATTAACTAGGGCTGCTAATCAACACAAATAAGACTCAAAAACACTAAACTAGACTCTATAGACTCAAAACTGACTCAAAACACTCAAAACAACAACAAACAATAAAAAAGACTCAATTCTAGACCTAACAAGTGGTTTTGACGAAAATAAGACTTAACTTGACTCAAAAGACTAAAAGAAAACATATTATGACTCAACTAACAAGACTTAATGAAAGGGGGATTGTTTTTGACGAATTTAAAACTTAAAACAGAAACTTTGCATAAAACACTTTAAGAAAACGAATTTGGTGAATTTAAAAGGGTGAAAGGCTAGTTAGAGGGTCCTTCTCCACACATGACATATGCAAACAAACCAATTTCCAGTTATTATTCCTTTAAACCATGAATGACAACACCCCAAGTTAACCGTGTTAGCACAAATTAACCATCAGATTTTCCTTATTTCATTGAATTGGACGGGATACGCATCACAATCAAATTATCCTTCTCAAGTCCCCTAACTATGAAAAGCATGATAGAAAACATATTAAAGGTCATTAAGTTCTTTGAAAATCATAAGCATTGACGAGGCATTCGTAACTATGAAAAACATGATACTCCTACCAAGGATTTACTTAACACAATCATGACTAGTGACTTCCACTACTTGTGAATATAAGTTCATAACGATTAGGTGAAACTCCCTTATACTCTAGCATCAAGTTCATGCATGCAAACTAAGTATGCATCCTCAATCAACATACATAAGCAAGTTTTAATAACTCAGATAAGCAAATCACATTCAAGACTCAAGAAACAATAACTGGATGTAATCAATTCATATAAAGCATATAATCATGGCTTCGAATTCACCTCTAACTATAAAGAAATTAGTTCCTCATGTTCGTAATTAAACAAAGATAACTTAAATTAGACATTGAAAATAAAAGATAGAAAACACCTAAGAACGCTCCAGCAATCCAATGTTGAATGGCAAAGGCACGACAAAAGGCTCCAAGAATTCTCTCAATTGTATATGAATATATGGGTGTGTAGTGTAGGAAAATATGGTAGAGGGGGTGGTGATTTGATTTGTGCGGCAGAGATGTATATTTATATGGCTGAGGTGCGGCACAATCCATAAGGATTAGGCTAGGTTTCAGAAATCAAAGTGGAACAAGGATTATGTAACCAAAACCCAAGTGGAATGGGTTTAAAACAATCAGAAACCAAGGCTAACAAGGATAGGGGATACACGGCTTCTAGAAAGAACACTAAATGGATCAGGCGCCAGGTTTTAAGGACAAGGAATAGGGTCTTCTAGAAAACTTAAGGGAAAGGTCTTCTATAAGGGATAAGTGCGGCACCAATGTAGGATAGGGATAAGGCTTCTAGAAACCAATTTTAATGTGTTTTAAATGTATAATTATCCCTTAGAAATAGCTAGAATTAAGGAACAAACTGATTTAGACAAGATAAGATAGGATAAGACTAGATTAGGGGAGGATAAGATAAGATAAGGTTAGTTTTGATAAGATAAGGTTGGATAAGGTTGGATAAGGTTTGGATAATGACTCATTCTTTTGAGCTGATTCCTTATCTTCTTTGTCTTGAATTAATTTCTTCATTCTTTTCAGCAAATTCCTAGCCTCTTGAACTTCAAATTCATCCATCCATCTTGCTCCATTCATAAGCTATCCATTTGGTGCCCAAAACTGCTTCAAAATGCTCCAAATTGCACTTTCTTGCCAACTTTGTCATTTGGACCTATAAACACACGAAAATAGCTTAAACACTATAATAAGTAGAAACTAGCTATGAAAATGCAAGAAAACAAGCTAACTAAGTCGCATAAATATGCTCCTATCATTGACCTGGTGCTCATCCTCCACAACACCACAAGCAGAGGCAGATGGTTCGTCATGAACCCTTCCACTCCTTTCACTTTGTTGGTGGATGAGTTGTACCGCAACTCAAGGGGTAGGTGGTTGGCTACTTTGTGAGGAAGTATGGATGATCCCTAGTGGAGGAGAGCGAGAATGGCCTTGAATTTTATGGAGGTTGCACTTCCCACCTTCAATCTCTAGTTCTACAGTGGCGTGAGGCTTGCACTGGCCAAGACATTCGGTAGCTTTCCCACCACCATAAGTGGATGCGAGTTTCATATGGTCTTTAACCTGCTTCATGGAGGGGAAGCGATCATCATTGGAGAATCTAATTTTTGAAGGGTTAAAACATAACTAAAGGATACGTTTATGCCTCCATGACTAGATAAAGCATAATGTGCAGAAGAAAGTGTTCGGGCTAGATTGTCCCTCACACAACTCCCCTTGTCTTGCCTGTTGGGCAAGTTTTGCTGCTTGGTTTACTACAACATGAGTTTGAAATTAGTTTGAAAGGTGCCTTTGTTGGGCCTTTATTAGGCATTCAGGCTCACAATCAAGACTAATAGAGATCTGAGTGTGCCACTGTTACCTTTGTTTAATAGATTGTTCTTTTAGTTATTAGATTCATTGATTACTTGCGCCACAAGTCACTTAGACTTCTTAGTTCAATCAGATGGGTTAAGTCTGTATAAAGTTCTTTTTCTTACCTTGTAAACAAGGAATTTTTATTCAATTATCATATGTCCAATTATAGGAAAGTTCATGTCCATTCAAGTGATTTCCTTAATGGCCAACTTGGGTTAACAACAAAGAAATAGAAATAATTAGTATGACAAGATTAAACATATATAAAAACCTTAAAGTAAGCGATGGAAAATGACATGGAGATTAAGTAAGATGCATAAAAGTCAGATCTACTTTACACAAATGCAAATAAAGGAGATTTGGGCAAGGTTTGTCTCCTTGCTGACCACTTCTCCTTGTGTTTTTACAAAAGCAAGCACTTCTATTTAATATAATAACAACAAAGGTTTACAAAAAGGGATTCGATACTATAAAAGGGAAGATGTGGCAGAGCTTCTAAAACTGAACGTGGTGTGGTTTGAAACTGCTATGAGTAGTTGCTTACGGATATCTCTTTCTTCCACCATGAAAAACCTGAATCGTCTAGTCTCTTCGGTATTTTTCGTTATTTTTTTTCTCTTCTCTTTTCTCTTTTTGGTGTTTGATTTCTATTTCTCTTTGCTCTTTGCTAAGCTTTTCTAGGATAGAAATATAACTGGAAAAAGGGCAGACAAAAACAAAGCTATCTGGTTTTGTTACTGTTGAGTTCAGAGTATTGAGTGTGTTGAGAGAGTTTTCTGCTTGCTTTCCTTGCTGCTTTTATAGACTTCTTAGCCCGAGTGTCCAAGCTTCCCCTTTCTAATGCACTTCTCTCTCGATGATTGCTTTTGGAATAGGGTGAGTCACCATTTGCTTTTCGTTATTTACCTATCCCTGCCATGGAAAATCACTTTTCACACCCTCTACTCATTGTCACTTCCATCATAGGCTTGATGCCTATTAGTTGCCAAATAACAATATTTAAATCCACCCTGGGTTGCCGCCTTCACCAACCCATAACAAAGAAGTTTTTTGCACACCTGAGCCTTAATTGTTTTGAGCCCAATATTAATTACCCACCCAAACAGAAAGCCTTTGAATTCATTCTAAATTCAAATAATACAATACTTGATAGTTGTGAAAGAAATATTATTTTCTTTGGACTCATTCAGAAGTCTTTTACACCCTCTCTTGAATATAGTGACTTTATATAATTCATACCACACGCATATTTGAGATGTGGATTTGGTGAACCAAGGTGCATTTAGTGGTTTTAAGAATTTAAAACACTTTAAAATTCATAATTGGTATAATAAACGCTAACGTTCTAAAAAACACTAGGCACTAGTCGGGCGGCGGGCTGGAGCCTAGTGCCTAGACGAGAGCTTAGGCGGACTAGGCAGATTTAAATAAATGTATTATACCATATACATAAGTAACTACTTATGCTTAAAAAATTATACTTGTATTTTTCTTAGTTTTTAGTTGATAAAAACAGAAGTCGAAGGAAGAAATTTGTTGGGCAATTATATGCATGAGGGTACATTATAAGTTGTTTGTACCATACTTAACCAACCCCGAAACTACCAAGCATCAGTCAACTTTATACCTTCAAGGACCCACTGTGCCTTAGCACAATTGTTTCCCTCCAACCAGGAGGCCAATCACAGAACGAAACGTGTCAACATCAAATAAAGCTCCTAGAGTCCCACATCGACGACAGACAAAAGCCGGAGACTCTTCTCAACTATAAAAGAAGATTATTCTCCAACAGTTAATCCCTAACGTCATTACTGTACTTAAACTCGTCATTAGAATCCACTAATGATGATTATGCTTAAACCTATGTATTGTGTAAACTCTATACTATTAATCAAAACTCCTCTACCCCGTGAATGTAGCCAAACTTAGGGTGAACCACGTACATCTTGTGTTTGCTTCCCTATCTCTATCTTTACATATTATCCCCTCCGAACTTTCAACTACTACAACATGTAGATTGCCTTCCACACTCTTGCTCTAGAGTGTGGAAGCAAAATCTATTTATGTGGTCTCTTCCACATTTTTTACTAGTAAAAAAAAAAGCGAATAATTAATTAAGTAACTAATTAGTTATTAATGAACTAATTAATTAGTTATTAATTACTCAAATAATTAATTATTAATTAATCAATTAATTAATTTGTTATTAATCAATTAATCAATTAATTATAATTAATCAATTAATTAGTTATTAATTAATCAATTAATTAGTTATTAATTAAATTCGACACGTGGAGGAACGACACTTTAGGTTGTTCCAAAGTCTCGCTGATTCTGTTCATCAACATTTGACGCGGTTGGTGGGAACAACACTTATTCCTACTCTTGAAGGAAAAATTTGTGAAAACAAGTTTATTTGAGCAACATCTATGCATGCAATTAACAATTAAAGGCGGAATCATGCTTGTATGCACTCAAAAACAAAACTTTACCCATGAAATTCAAGGCCTAGTAGTTGTAGTGAACCGAGACTCAACTCAAATCTTAAAGAAAAGAGTTGAGAAACTTTTATACCTTTGAAGCACCTCTTTGCTTAGCAAAGGATATTCATCCATGTGAGGGCCTTCTTTCCTTAGTCTCCTTGCTCCTTGGCTCCATGGATGTGGATGGAGGAACCTTGCTTCTTGGCTCCATGACTTCTTGGATATGGATGAAGGAATGGATTCTCCAAGTTCCCAAGAAAGGGAACCTCTAAGTTTCCACACCAAGGAGAGCATTGAGGAAGAGATGAGTGACCTAGGAAGAAATGGATGCTAGTCCATTCTTCCTAGGGTGGCCGGCCTCCTAAGAGAAGAGAGAGATTTTTGTGTTTTTCTCTTTTCTCTCTAGAAAACCCTTATGAGAGAATGGGTTATAATTTCCTTTCTATAGACACTTACATTGAGTGGCATAATTGAAATTAAAACAAACACTACAAAAAAAGTAGTCATTACCGAATAAGATTTTCCGAGGGCCCAAAAAAATCGTCATAAAAAGCACATTTTGCGACCATAAAATATGGGTCGTGGGTAACTTGGCATGAAACAAATTTTTATTACCGATGCACATAATGTCATCGGAAATGCACTTTTGTTTGGCGGGAAGAATTGGAGCCAGTTGTATTAACGACGAGTAAAGTTCTTATCGGAAATAGAATGGTTATTTCCAAAGGTTTACTCATGTTGACGAAATTGATTTAGTATTTTCGAGGGAAAAAAGGTCCTCTCGGTAATGTTTTTATATTTTTGAGGGAAAAAAAGTCCACTCGGTAATGCTTTTATATTTTCGAGGGTGATTAGTTGTTGTCGGAAGTAATCATATTTTTTCCGACAAAATTTTTTCTTTGTCAGAATAAATTTTTAAGGCATATGGTTTTGTTGGAATCAATTATTTACCAATGGTCACATGTGTCGTTGGAATATTCTTGAAATAAGTTTGATGATTAATTTAAATTCTACAGTAAATAGATCATATAACTTAGAATACATATGGAGAAGATTGGACCATAAAATTAAAAATAAAATCGTTGAGCAAAATGGTGTATAACTTAAAATAGTATTCTATGATAAAGAAATAATTTGCATGCCTTTGTTAACTCATAACATTAAAATAATACTATCCACTAGTGCAAATATATTTTAAATTGAAGATCAAATTTGTTTGTTGTACTCTTATAGGGTTGATGAGTGTAGTTGTAAAAACTCAGCAAAATTGGAGTTAAAATAACCGTTAAATCGTGAGTTTTCGTTTATAACCGTCGAAAGGTTTCGTTCCGTTACCTAATATCTGAATGTCTGTTTTTTGCGATTTTTTACGTATACGATCTTGAAGCATATACAAACAAGTTTGATGGTTGGATCGTTGAAACTAGTTTTGTAGAATGTGTATTCCTTCAAAACGATAGATTCACCGAACACTTGGAGTTTATTTTATACTTCCATTAAGTAGAACATAATATTTTGTGGTATACAAATATTTTAAATTGAAGATCAAATTCAATCATCGTACTCTTATAGGATTGAGGAGTGTAATTGTAAAAAATCATGAAAATTGGAGTTAAAATAACAGTTAAATTGTGAGTTTTCGTTTATAACCGTCGAAAGGTTTCGTTCCGTTACCTAATATCTGAATGTCTGTTTTTTGTGATTTTTTACGTATGCAATCTTGGAGTATATACAAATAAGTTTGACGGTTGGATTGTTGAAACTAGTTTTTTAGAATGTGTATTCCTTCAAAACGATAGATTCACCGAACACTTGGAGTTTATTTTATACTTCCATTAAGTAGAACATAATATTTTGTGGTATCCAAATATTTTCAATTGAAGATCAAATTCATTCATCGTACTCTTATAGGATTGAGGAGTGTAATTGTAAAAAATCATGAAAATTGGAGTTAAAATAACCGTTAAATTGTGAGTTTTCATTTATAACCGTTTAAAGGTTTCGTCCCATTACCTAATATCTGAATGTCAGTTTTTTGCAATTTTTATGCGATCTCGAGGTATATAAAAATAAATTTTACGGCCGGATCATTCAAATTAATTTTCCAGATAGTAAATATTAATTTCTGATAATGTTTAGGGTTTTGGCTCTTTTCCTCAAATGAAACAATATTATTTTTTATTTAAAAAAAATGTTTGTAGAATTTATTGTTTGGCCGTTTCCCGCAAATAAATAAGGGTTTGGCTTCCCTCCTCTTTTTCCCACAATTCTCAAACTCTTGTTTTTATGGAATTTAAGCGGGTTGGCTTCTTCTCCAAATTAATTAGGGTTTTGGTGTGTCCTTCCCTTTTCTCCCACAATTTCCAAATTTTTTTTGTAGAATTTGTTCCGTCCACAGCCAAAAAAAAAGGGAGGGAAACTAAAAAGGATAGATTAGGGCTGCCGTTCTCTATATTAACACCTCTAACCTTGATTAGATTAGAGCTACATCAATTCCTCAACGTTGTTTACCGTGTTTCAAACCCAGTGCATGATCATGAACCAGCGCAGTACTGACATTCCGTTGTGCCTCTTTGCTATTTGAGTTGGTAAGAATTGGCTTACTAGCCTAACAATTAGGGTTTATGTATATGTTTTGCCTTCTGCCATTGAAACACCAATAGTTCACCTTGTTTTTTTTTTTTTTTTTTTTTTCACTAAATTGTCATCATAATTCCATCTTAGAAGCTAAATTGTCATGGTACAATGTCGATTGGCTTTACAATATTGAAGAGTTCGAGTAAGAATGTTCTGAATACTCTCTACATGTTCATGGTACAATGGTAGACTCTATGACAGTGCTCAATGGAACTCTATATTAACATGTGTAATAAATTACAGCCCACGTTTCATTCCAATAGCAGTTTATTAGATCATCTTACTTAGAGGCAATGGCTTTGTGGGACGAGAGAAGACATGGTAAAAAATCGACCATCTAAGATGTTCGGCTGCAAGGATGGGATGGAGAAACCAGCTGATTTTAAGTTTAGGGTCTATGTAAATATTAAATTTCAATTTTATTCATTTTTCATGGCTGCTGGGATTTCCTAACAATTAGGGTTATATATTTTGCCTTCTGCCATTGAAACACCAATTCTAGTCGATTTTATTTTAGCTTTCATGGTTTCGTTTTTTCACTTTTCTATCTTTCGGTACTAGGCATCTAATTTTATTGTCTTTGTATGATTGATAGATATGGCAACAAAGGGAAGGAGCCAAAAAAATTCATCAAGCACACGTCCTCTATCATCTAGACTCTCTTTAAACCAACATGATACCACCACTGAGCTACATGACAATGGAATGCAAGAGACCCAACATGCAAATATACAAGGTAATTTTATATGTGGATTTTTTCATTTTTCTATCTTTCGGTACTAGGCATCTAATTTTCTTGTCTTTGTTGGTTGTTTTATAAACTTTGTCATATGTTAAAGGAAACTAATTCTCTAATAATTATGTCTTATTTAGATATGTGTTTTCTTTGTAAGATTGTAGCCAAAGCAACAAGAGGAATGAGTTAAAATAGAGCACCACACACTACTACTCATTCACCTACACCCTCTTTAGATCAACTTGATGTTACCCAACCATCACATGATAGTGAAATACATGAGATGACACACCCCGACCCGGAATGTCCACTAGGACTCCGAATCGAGCTGTTCTGGCCGACACCTGGAAGGTGACGAAGCCATAAAGTATGGTGATGTGGAAAATGTGAATAAATTTAAACCTAAAAGTGCCTAAATACAAGAGTGCGCTGGTGAGCTGGTATGATCCTTACTCACACTACTGTACTGTACTTATGCTCTGTCATCACGTATGGAATGGGTTCACCCAGAAACAAAACCGTGAGGGCGTGGTCGGGGCCCAAAGCGGACAATATCGTGCTACAGCGGAGGCGGAGCCTGGGATGTGGTGGACCCCGGGTCGGGATGTGACATGAGACACAACAAACATCTATTGAGAATCAACCTTCAAGTGTGGAAGGTACTGTATTTATATCGGTTTCAAAATGTGCATTTTTGTAATTGGTTATTTATTAAACATACATGCACATTATTATTTTTATTGATTAGGTCCTACCAAAAAGAATGGTAGAGGGAAGGCTAAGGGTAAAGATGGGAAAGGCACTTTGATTGTAATACATGATAGCTGGTAATAAGCACAAGTCACTGAAAGCATGATTGTCAAATAGTTAACTATTTAGATATGTTATCGTTTTAATGTAATTTTAATTTTATAGGATTGTAACTACAAATGCTACGAGAACTATAGGGGTGCTCTTTAATCAAGTTATTAATGGGCCTTGGATTACATTTAAAGATTATCCAAAAGAGCAAATGGATGAATTGTAGGGTCGTTTTAAGGGAACTGGAGACACTTACACGTGTTCTGAAGAAGAGATGAGGGCTGTTTTTGAACTACATATTAAAACAAGATATGCCGATTGGATGAGCACATTGAGGAATTCGATTTTTCACAAGTACAAGACTACTGGGGAGAGATACATTAACTGCCCATCAAATGTATCTAAAGATGTTTGGTGTAAAATGGTTGAAAAATGGGAGAAGCCTGAATGGAAGGTAAAAGTTTTATTTAAGCAATATCATCTTGTGATGGTTAATGTATTATTTTCCTTACAAGTAGATGCTTACTGTGAGATGATTGGGTTTTAACTTTGCTTTCTTTTTCATGCAGAAACAAAGTGTGCAAAATGCCTGCAATAGGGAGCAGTCCACAAATGTGCACACCACAGGTTCAGTTCCAATGGCAAAGTACAGAAAAGATGAGTAAAAATACTATGCTTATGCTTTGTTTCCATACCATCATTCTTGCATATTTAAAATTCATTTAACGAACTTTTTTTTAATCTTAATAGCTTGATCATAGTGGAATTGAACCTAGCCCGATTGATTGTTTCAAAAAATTCCATGTGAGTAAGCGTAAGAGTGAAGGTGAAGGAATTTGGGCAAGTGAAAAGGCTAAAGAACTTTATGTATGTTATCACAATTTCAATCTGTTTTTTACATGATATTGTGTGTATTACCTATGCTTACATATTACAATTTTATTGAAGGAAAAAATGGACAACAAAAAGAATATTGCTATGGAAGAACAAAATGAAGTAAATGATTGGGTCATATACAAGGAGGTGATTGGTGGCCTAAGTCATGGTCGTCTTCTTGGTGTAGGTGTTGGCTTTAGTACTAAAGATGCATATCTCTCAAATAGCCAAAGTTGTAATGAACATATGTGCTTAGAACGTGAAGAAAGCCATGAGCAATTGAAGGGCCAAGTCAACACTTTAACAGATAAGTTGAATTGTTTGCAAGAATCAGTTTAAAGACTGATGCCAACAACTCAAATAATTATGCGCGCTCAAGACCATCTGCTTCTATGGTAAATTGTTTTATTTCATTTTTATTATTTGTCTTACTGTTGAATACTATATTATTTCTTTACTTAAGTACTCTCTTTATTGTTTGTTTGACAGGAGAATGTTGAAAGTTGGTCAGATGCTCAACATGAAGATCAGTAGGGCATCATACTTTCATTTTGATATTACCAAATATCTGAACTTGTTAAGTTTTATTCGTGGGGTATTGTTGTTCTTTTTTTTTCCAATTTAAGTATTGTCTATTTTCTTTTTTAAATTTTATGAATAATTTTGTTTGGATGTTGAGAAATTTAATACAATGGTTTGGTTAATTTATTAGTAATGATTACATACCTATTTTTATCATATTTTAATTTCAATATATAATTTAATTATAAATAGAATAATAACTTTTTCGATTGTAAATTCCTCTCGTTAATGTGCACATTTCTAACGAAAACGTTCTTATAGGAAATACTAAATTTCAACCAAATATTGGTTACGAAAAAATATGCGACGACTAAATATGGTCAATAATATATATTTCCAACAAAGCTTCATCATTAGAAATATATATTACCGACGATATTTCACCATTGCAAATATATATCATTGACGAGGCTTCTTTGTCGAAAATATATATATTCCCGACGAAGCTTGTCATTGCAAATATGTATTACCGACAAAGCTTCACCATTGGAAGTACATATTTTCGACGACACTTGATCATCGCAAATATGTTTTTGTGCCTATTTCTGTCAAGCCGTTACGTATTTTTAACAACCTTGTATGGTCGGTAATTTTAATTGCAATGATTGTGCACTCTCGTAAATAAAAAGTATTTTGTTGGAAAAATATTTTCTGACATAATTGTTTGATCGGAAAAAAAGTCATTGAAAAAAATATTTGTCATCGTTTGAAAAGTTATTTCGACAACTCTATAATTATTTATGACCACATTTCCATGTCGAAAATAAAATAAGTTTGCCATTTTGAAAATTCATTTTCGATAAAAAAACTAACTACTAACGACAAGTCCTGTGCGTCGAAAATGAATTAATTCTGACGGCTAGTTGGAAAAAAAGTATTTCCAATGGATCAATTTGTGATGCCTAGCGAGGGCTTTTTTCCGTCGTAAATAAGTATTTGCGACGGCAAAATGCCTTTTTCGATGACATTTGACCCTCGCTAATGACACTTCGTTTTGTAGTGAAATTATCCTTCACACTCTCTATGGGTGGCCATGTGGGTTCATTGGGCTTTCATGTCCTTTGTGTTTTCAAGTTGTCATACAACTTGAGTTATTGGACTTGACATTCGAAGCCCATTGGGCCTTGAGGCCCAAAACTAACCCGAGGTCTAAAACGAACTTATTCGTTTGATTAATTAACATATTAATTAATCCTAGCCATAAATAATTAAACCATTTAATTATCCTTTCTCATCTCCATTGTTTCTTCAATCTCTACCTTACGCAGTGTATGAGCCATTAAGTTCCCTTTAGCGAGGCAGTGGGCGATTAGAACTCTTCAAATCGATTGTGGATGGAAACTTACTTTTCAATTCGCCCTTTAGTGATTGTACACCTGTTATGCGTTTAACAACCTAAATATTAAGCTACTAATCGCACATTTTAAACTCGCAAGTGCACAAGATCAAACACATAGTATAGAAAGCAAGTACGAGATCATTCCCACGAGGATTGCACTAATATGTATCTAGAGCATGATTTCTAACAATTCAAATTAATTAATTCACAAAAACTAGCAAATATGCACATAAAGTTTTAACAAATAGTTTGAGATGTCTTAAGTTTAAGTAGTAAACACAATATAAAGAACATAGGCACATAAAAGTAATTAGCAATAAGGGTTTTGAAAATAATGTTTGAACGGTTAGGACTTTGGTATCCATCTCTAACCTTTTTCGCCTAAGCAACTGATACACACAATGATACAAAACAGATTTTTGATGCTTTACGTTTGTCAACCTAAAGACATGGTATCTACTCCTTAAGCTATTGATTTCCCTAAACAAAGAATTAGGCATGGGTGTCTATACTAACTCTTTTCATTATCGAAGTATTTAGCATGGTATATACTAAGTTGCACTCCGAGAAAGCATAATACAATGGAAATCGACAAACACACGAATCCTAGAACATGGTATCTATTCCGGTTATCCGTGATAATGAATTCCAAGAACCGTAACTAGTTCTCTTGTTACTCGGCATAGGTACAAGACTCGATCATCCAAATTTACCCATGTAACAAACTCAATTACAGGGCTATTCTATGGTGATCAATCATAAAATAACTCAATAAGATTGGAATTAAAACTGGAATTAATCACTAAAGCATCAACAAATTGTCTTGTAACAAAAGTGTATCAAAAATACTCAAGGAAACATGATTAGGACTTCAACCAAGTCCCAACTATGAAATTTAGTTACTCATAATGTAAATGGGCAGCAAAGACAAACAAAACAGAAAGTAAAAGGAGAAGAAGAAACTCTTCGATGACGAACTGCGGAATGGTGCCCTGGTCCTTCCTTTTTCTCCCTTCTGCCGTGGGTTGATCTTTCTCTGTTTTAGTGGCTGCTGCTGCCAATCTTCCTCTGATTGTTTTTTTCTGCACACCCCTTAACCTGCTGCTGCCCTGAAGAGGGATATAACTCCCCTTTTCCTTTGTAACAGCCCAAGGCTTGAATAGCCTTCTTTTCTTAATTCTAATTCAATGGGCTTTAAAGTCCCATCTTATTAGTCTTCTTATTTATTTCCTTACAGACTTTTTAGCTTCTTCCAACTGGTTAAAACTCCTAATAAATAGGAATTTTAATCTTCATTTAATCTGCCACATTGATACACGTTTGTAGAAAATTTCGTATTCGCGCGTAGCCTGACCTTCATGTACTAAAATGCCATAACTCCCTCTAGAAAAATGATATTGAGGAACCGTAAAATTCTTCGGAAAATAGACATCCGTGGCTTTCCAAGAATATATGGCACATCTCCTGGTTCTTCCCGAGTCAATACAGTTTAATCCACCAACTTGACTGCTTTGCACAGGTTGTGCTAATGACATAAGATTGTAAAAGCCTTTTTTAGCTCCTTTTGCACTCTTTGCTTGTTACAACCTACAAAACACAAATATAATGTAAAATCTATATAGAAGAGTAAAACAAAGGTGTAAACAAGTAGAATTATTAAATATATAATAGCAAATTTACGAGCATAACAAATTCCCCCAAACTTAACCTTTGCTTGTCCTCAAGCAAAACAATGACGAATGCTGACACTAATCTTTCCGAACAAAACTCTTAGAAGGTTAGCTCTTGGACATGACTTAGATCAAAATTTACAATAATATGCATATTCTTAGCCTTCCTTCGCAAGATAGCAACACTCTAGACATAGTATGTTTAAAGTGTAGTGTGTGATAGCCAAATGTCAATACCATTACAATCTAAATAAGACATGCAAAATTTGTTTCAACCCCTTACAAGGTAAATACTCATGTGTCTCACTCATAATTTCTAGCATAAAATATTTCACTCAAGTGATCTCATAAAACATGCCTCTATATGCTTGCTTGTCCACCTAGACTCCACGATCAAAATCACGTAACTTCTTGAATCAAAGGTCTTAATCTAGGTTGTAATGGGGCCGAGGGTTAAGTAGCTAAACAAAGAAAGGAATGGAGAACTCAAAATCTAAATAACTTGTAGAGCTTTTCAATTGTATTTGAGAGAGAAATAATTCAAAACCCACAAAACTCTACTAAGCTTAAACCCCGACTTTAGACTTCCTTGGCTTGATCCTAAGAAACACTTTTGCAACAAATTTTTTTTTTCTTTTTTTTTTCACTCTTTTTTTTTTGAATTTATTTATTTATTTATTTTTTTTTGAATTTTGAAGAATGCAAAATTGAAATTACGAAATTTGGCCCTACAACTTTGAAATCTCTCCTCTTAAAAGATTACTCTACAAGCTCTTTAGATAAAAGGTAGGAAACTTGAGTACAAGGCTAGGTAGGGGAGATTTGGGTTAAAGAACGAAATGGCTCTCATAATGGCTCAAAGTGGCTAACGAGGAAAAATAATATTAAGTGTTGGCTAGAAAGGCTCAAATGAAAGAAACAATCGCCCATATCATTTCCAAGTCTGTTACATGATTTAATGTACATTTCGAATGGTATAAAGCAAATTCTAGAGATGCATGTAAAAAAATGAGATCATACACACAAGAACAAATTTGATTGAGCATAATGGTTCAATCATATAATAGACTCAAAAGCTCACAAGGATTATGCACGTCTCCACAAGTGTTTACATATATTTATCTCGACCACAACACATCATATCAACCATGGCTACGTGCATTCAAAGTTTCCAAAAAAAAAACAAAAAAAAACATGTTTAGGTCATGCTATCAAGTGAAGGATGCAAAGAAATCCGCAACTATTATAAACTTATCGTAAGTCAAACCAACGATTAACTAAGTCTCATCATAGATATTCGGAAAGTGACACAAAACTAACAAAGCAAAATAAAACATTTGTTTTTTATGTTTTTTTTTTTTTTTTTTTGACTAAGAAAAGCAACACAAGGACGAATTCACCCCCAAACTTGAAGTTGACATTGTCCTCAATGGCAAAAATAAGAAAGACTCAAAATAAACAAGAAATAAGAAAAACTCAAAGATAGCGGTACTTCCCTAGTTGAGTTGAAAGTCGACAATAACGCTGCTTCCCCTAAACTTGAAGTCCTCAACTGGTGAAACAGGTTAAAGGCTCTAATGGACTACAAAATAAAATAATAATAATAATAATAAAAAAAAAAACAGGGATCAGCTAAAGACAAGATGCATAAATTGAACAATAAAAAAAAGTAAATGTAGAACGAACGAAACATTGGATTGCCTCCCAACAAGTGCTTATTTTATAGTCTTCAGCCAGACTATGAGACAATGTCATGCAATGTACTGAACAGGTTGGAAGATCACATCCTCCTCTCGAGGCTCAATACTCATCTCAATATAGGGCTTCACTCTATGTCCATTCACCTTGAATGTCTGATTCTTCTCTTTACTATGAACCTCCAACGCCCCATGAGGAAAAACTTTGGTAACAACATAAGGACCATACCATCTAGACTTGAGTTGTAGATCAAAACTTTCTGCCCCAAATGAAACTCCTTCCTAACTAGGTGCTTATCATGATACACCTTGGTTCGTTCCTTGTACAACTTTGCCTTTTCATAAGCATCATACCTCAACTCTTCAAGCTCATTCAGTTGTAGCTTTCTCTTCTCACCTGCTTCTTTCATATCAAAGTTGAACTTCTTGATGGCCCAGTATGCTCTATGTTCCAACTCGACCGGTAAGTGACACGCCTTCCCAAAGATCAAATGGTATGGTGACATTCCAATAGGAGTCTTGTACGCAGTTCTGTATGCCCACAAGGCATCATTCAATCGCTGAGACCAATCTTTTCTGCTTGTGTTCACTGTCTTTTCCAGTATACCTTTGATCTCTCGATTGCTTATCTCTACTTGACCACTGGTTTGAGGATGATATGGAGTGCCAAACTTATGTGTGATTCCATACTTTTTCATCAACGATGAAAAAGTATGGTTATTAAAATGACTACCTCTGTCACTAATGATTGCTCTTGGTGTTCCAAACCTAGTAAAAATGTTATCCTGTAAGAACTTGACAACAACTTTGTGATCATTAGTTTTCGAGGGGACAGCCTCGACCCATTTTGACACATAATCTACGCCCACAAGAATATATAAATAACCAAATGAGTTAGGAAATGGACCCATGAAATCGATACCCCACACATGAAAGAGTTCTACCACTTGAATATTTTGTAATGGCATCTGGTGTCTGGAAGAGATGTTACCTGTCATCTGGCATTTATCGCAAGAACTACAAAATCGAAAAGCATCTTTAAACACATTAGGCCAATAAAAACCAGATTGTAATACCTTAAGAGTCGTCTTCTTAGCTCCAAAATGACCTCCACAAGCAAACTGATGGCAATGTTTTAAGATACTCATGTGTTCCTCCTCTGGTACACATCTTCGAATGATCTGATCGGGACAAAATTTGAACAAGTACGGCTCATCCCAATAATAGTGCCTAGACATAGACACTAATTGCTTCCTTTCTTGGCTTGGCATACCTGGAGGGAAAATGTTAGAAGTCAAATAATTCACAATATCTGAATACCATGGAAGCTGGACATCTATTGCAAATAATTGCTCATCTGGGAAATTTTGATTCAACGGAAGCTCACTTCCTTCTTCATCATGAAATAGCTGAGACAAGTGATCTGCAACTACATTTTCACTCCCTTTTTTATCCTTAATCTCTAGATCAAACTCTTGTAGCAAAAGCACCCATCTGATCAACCTAGGCTTAGCATCTTTCTTTGCAAACAAATATCTCAAAGCAGCATGATCAGTGAAAACAATAACTTTGGAACCAATTAAATATGATCGAAACTTCTCTAAGGCAAATATGACAGCTAATAATTCTTTTTCAGTGGTAGAATAATTAAGCTGAGCATCATTTAAAGTTCGAGAAGCATAGTAAATGACATGAGGTACCTTATTAACTCATTGGCCTAAGACAGCTCCCAACGCATAATCACTGGCATCACACATGAGTTCAAAGGGAAGGTTTCAATCAGGTGCCATGATGATAGGTTCAGAAGTGAGAAGTTTCTTCAACGTGTCAAAAGCAGCCATGCACTCTTTTGTCCATACGAACTCAACATCTTTAGCTAGTAACGCACAAAGAGGTCTGGATATCTTGGAGAAATCTTTTATGAATCTTCGGTAAAATCCTGCATGCCCAAGAAAACTTCTCACGCCCTTTACTGATGTAAGAGGAGGTAATTTGGAGATGATATCAATCTTAGCTTTGTCCACCTCGATGCCCTTGCTAGAGATTACATGACCTAAAACTACTCCTTGTTGTACCATAAAATGGCACTTCTCCCAATTAAGCACTAAATTACATTCTTCACATCTCTTGAGAACAAGCTGCAAATGATAAAAACATTCATCAAAATTAGAACCAAAAACACTGAAATCATCCATAAATACCTCAATGAATCTTTCAACCATGTCTAAAAATATGTTCATCATGTATCTCTGAAATGTGGCAGGTGCATTGCATAAACCAAACGACATCCTCCTATATGAAAATGTGCCAAAAGGGCATGTGAACGTGGTTTTCTCCTGGTCCTCTGGTGCTATAGCAATTTGATTATAACCACTATAACCATCTAAAAAGCAATAATGACTATGACCTGCTAATCTCTCTAACATTTGATCAATAAAAGGATGAGGGTAATGATCTTTCCTGGTTTCATTGTTGAGCTTTCTGTAATCAGTGCAGACTCTCCAGCTTTCCTTTAACCTTGTTGGAATAAGCTCATTCTTTTCATTCTTGAACACTGTCAATCTGCTCTTCTTTGGTACAACTTGAACTGGACTTACCCATTTGCTATCTGAAATAGCGTAAATGATGCCCACGTCAAGCAACTTGAGAACTTCTGCTCTTACTACCTCTTTCATATGTGGATTAAGTCTTCGTTGTGCTTCCCTAGTTGGCTTGGCATTGTCTTCAAGAAGTATCTTGTGCATGCATTTGGATGGACTTATGCCTTTGATGTCAGCGATGGTCCACCCTAAGGCAGTCTTGTGCTCTCTCAAGACTCGCAATAGCTTCTCTTCCTCCACTACACTCAAATTTGCAGCAACTATCACTGGTAAAGTTTCATTATCTCCCAAGTGAGCATACTTCAAATGTTCAGGTAGTTGCCAAGTCCGGTGCCCTGACAATAGAAGGAACAAGAGTAGAATTAGTAGACACGAGAGGTTCAAAAGGCGATATATACTTACTTGGATAAGGTTTAGATATCTCAAGGGACTCCACAGCCTCACTAATTTGAAAATCAACACTATCAAAATTATGCTCTACTATCTGCCTTGTGAAACCATGAGCTATGGTGGCCTTCAATGGATCAATGCTTTGTACCTGAAAAACTTCCTCAACAACACTTTCAACCACGTCAATGTTAAAATAATCGTGATCATGTGGTAATTTCATTGCATCAAACACTTTAAACTCAATCTTCTCACCATTTACCTTCATGCTTATGGTACCCTTTTTAACACATATTTTTGTATCAGCAGTAATCATAAAGGGTCTACCTAAGATAATTGGCAAAGAAGATGACATAGAAGATTCTTCCTATCTAAAACAACAAAGTCAGCAGGCAAAATAAATTCATTCAACTTGACTAAGACATCCTCCAAAATACCTCTAGGTCTCTTGACGCTTCTGTCCTCCAATTGCAATGTAATTGAGGTTGGTTTCAATTCCCCTAACCTCAATTCCTCATAAAGAGCATAAGGTAACAAATTGATACTTGCTCCTAAATCAAGTAAAGCTCAGTCACAGAGATGGTTATCAATTCTGTAAGGAATAGTAAAACTACTTGGGTCTTTTAGTTTAGGTGGTAATTTTCTCAATAGAACGACACTTACTTCCTCAGTCATGGCAACTTTCTCATGTTCCTGAAACTTTCTTTTGTGAGTACAACAATCCTTCAAAAATTTAGCATAAGATGGAATCTGCTTAATAGCATCAAGTAAAGGAATATTGATTTCTACTTTCCGAAGAGTTTCAAAAATATCAAGTAAGTGTTGTTCTTTCTTTTGCTTGACTAACCTTTGAGGGAAGGGTGGCAATATCACCTTCTCCTTCTCACTTACCTTCTTGGAAGCCATTGCTTTTGTTGGTGATGCACCCACAACTTCAGACTCTGGTTCTTTATCGTCTACTCCCACTTTGTTGTCAACAACTTTGCCGCTCCTTAGGACTGTAATGGCTTTAAGCTCATATTGACCTCTAGGGTTGGGTATAGTTTGTGATGGCAACTCTCCTTTCTTTCTTTCACTCAATTCTTTAGCCATTTGCCCCATCAGCACTTCTAACTTTTGAATAGCTTAACCCTGTTGACTACTTGTTTGTTGTTGCTGTTGCAAAAGTTGAAGTACAGTGCTTTCAAAATCTAGCTTTTTTGGTTCTTGGGTCTGTTGTTGCACTTTTGGTTGAGCTTGAAAGTTACTCCCTTGTTGGTAATTCATTTGTTGCTCCGGTGGATTCTGAATATTCTGCCCATTTCTCCATGTAAGATTGGGGTGATTTCTCCATCCTTGATTGTATGTATTGGAGAATGGATTGTTCTTTCGATGATAATTTCCTTGTCCCACATAATTTGCATGCTCCTGATCTGTAAAAGAAGACATAGGACATGTTTCAGTTGTATGATCAGAATGAGAACAAATAGCACATACCTCAGTTCTTGAAGCTTGTTTGCCGCTAAGGGAAGACATGGCTTTAACAAGCATGTCAATCTTTGTGTTCATGGCTGCCATCTATGCGTGAACACCATCATTGGTATTAACTTCATAAACTCATTGTCTCCTCGTGGTGTTTCTTCCTCTCGTTGAGAATTGTTGTGAATTCTCACTCAACTCTTCAAACATTTCAATGGCTTCTTCTCCACTTTTTTTCATCAAGATCCCATTACAAGCTGAATCAACAATAGCTTTATTAGTATCATTTAAACCCTTATAAAAAGCTTGTACCTGATCATCTTTGGGCATGTTATGAGTTGGACACTTAAGAAGCTTGTTCTTAAAGTCCTTCCAAGCTTCAAAGAATAAATCTCCATCCTTTTGTTGGAAAAGCTCAATCTCCCTTTTCAGTTGCTTGGTTTTTCGAGCAGGAAAGAACTCTTTCAAGAACTTGGTTGCCAACTGCTCCCATGATTGAATTGATCCTGGTTCCAAAGAATTATACCACAATTTAGCATTAGATTTCAATGAAAATGGGAACAAAATTAACCTGATTTGCTCGGGAGTAAGGCCTTGAACGCCTTGCGTTCTGCAAAGATCGAAGAAATTTGTCAAGTGAAGATGAGGATCATCCTCTGCTTTGCCACTAAAATGGTGAACCATGCTAAGCAGCTGCAGTGATAGATGCATGTTCCCTTCAACATTAGGTTAGAACGCAATACAAGATCGAAATTTGATGTTCTTAGGCTGGAACTTGTCCTGCATTAGGACTCTAGGATTGACTATTTCGTCAGCCATTTTTGGTTTGGACTTAGCTCGCTGCCCATGCGCTTGTTTCAAATTGCGTAAAGTACGCTCAAGCTCGTGGTCAATGGGAAGAATCGCTAGATGCAATGAGCGTTTTCCTTGCATGCACTGAAAAACCAACAAAGAAACTTTAGAAACTACGCACAAAAGATTATGCAATAAGATAAAACAAACTAAAAGTAATTAAAATAAAAATGATGACTCCTAAACTACAACTAACTAAGAAGATAATGGAAAAAGATATATATATATATATATATATATATATATATATATATATGACGTTAGAAATACAAATTCCAGACACCGATTAGGGGACAATCCCCGGCAACGGCGCCAAAAACTTGTTATGCGTTTAACAACCTAAATATTAAGCTACTAATCGCACGTTTTAAACTCGCAAGTGCACAAGATCAAACACATAGTATAGAAAACAAGTACGAGATCATTCCCACGAGGATTGCACTAATATGTATCTAGAGCATGATTTCTAACAATTTAAATTAATTAATTCACAAAAACTAGCAAATATGCACATAAAGCTTTAACAAATAGTTTGAGATGTCTTAAGTTTAAGTTGTAAACACAATATTAAGAACATAGGCAAATAAAAGTAATTAGCAATAAGGGTTTTGAAAATAATGTTTGAACGGTTAGGACTTTGGTATCCATCTCTAACTTTTTTCGCCTAAGCAACTGATACACACAATGATACAAAACAAATTTTTGATGCTTTACGTTCGTCAACCTAAAGGCATGGTATCTACTCCTTAAGCTATTGATTTCCCTAAACAAAGAATTAGGCATGGGTGTCTACACTAACTCTTTTCATTCTCGAAGTATTTAGCATGGTATCTACTAAGTTGCACTCCGAGAAAGCATAATACAATGGAAATCGACAAACACACGAATCCTAGAACATGGTATCTATTCCGGTTATCCGTGATAATGAATCCCAAGAACCGTAACTAGTTCTCTTGTTACTCGGCATAGGTACAAGACTCGATCATCCAAATTTACCCATGTAACAAACTCAATTACAGGGTTATTCTATGGTGATCAATCATAAAATAACTCAATAAGATTGGAATTAAAACTAGAATTAATCACTAAAGCATCAACAAATTGTCTTGTAACAAAAGTGTATCAAAAATACTCAAGGAAACATGATGAGGACTTCAACCAAGTCCCAACTATGAAATTTAGTTACTCATAATGTAAATGGGCAGCAAAGACAAACAAAACAGAAAGTAAAAGGAGAAGAAGAAACTCTTCGATGACGAACTGCGGAATGGTGCCCTGGTCCTTCCTTTTTCTCCCTTCTGCCGTGGGTTGATCTTTCTCTGTTTTGGTGGCTGCTACTGCCAATCTTCCTCTGATTGTTTTTTTCTGTACACCCCTCGACCTGCTGCTGCCCTGAAGAGGGATATAACCCCCATTTTCCTTTGTAATAGCCCAAGGCTTGAATAGCCTTCTTTTCTTAATTCTAATTCAATGGGCTTTAAAGTCCCATCTTATTAGTCTTCTTATTTATTTCCTTACAGACTTTTTAGCTTCTTCCAACTGGTTAAAACTCCTAATAAATAGGAATTTTAATCTTCATTTAATCTGCCACATTGATACCCGTAGCCTGACCTTCATGTACTAAAACTGCCATAACTCCCTCTAGAAAAATGATATTGAGGAGCCGTAAAATTCTTCGGAAAATAGACATCCGTGGCTTTCCAAGAATATATGGCACATCTTCTGGTTCTTCCCGAGTCAATACAGTTTAATCCACTAACTTGACTGCTTTGCACAGGCTGTGCTGATGACATAAGATTGTAAAAGCCTTTTTTATCTCCTTTTGCACTCTTTGCTTGTTACAACCTACAAAACACAAATATAATGTAAAATCTATATAGAAGAGTAAAACAAAGGTGTAAACAAGGAGAATTATTAAATATATAATAGCGAATTTACGAGCATAACAACACCTTTAGGGTTTCCACAAACCATGAGTGACACCTAGCAGTGTGTCATGGCTACCCAAGCTAATCAGAAGAGGTGGAGAACCTATTCAGTTTGGGATTACAATGCAATACGGTCTTTCTCTAATACAATACTCTTGACCACATTGTTTGATTTGATAGTTTATTCATGTCTACTATCCAATGTGATTCTCCTACTTATATGATTACCTTGAATGTGATTTGGAACGAATTCCTAAATCTCATTCATACTCTGGCCAGAGATTCTTAATCATATCATAGAGTATTCTACCTCAAACGGTTTGTAGGTTAGAGATCCCTTGTTGTGCATTCACTTGCCTCCATGGCTAAGTGGCTTAACCCCAACTATGTCGTGGACACCTTTTGACGGAGTGACTTTGACATAGTCAAAGATCAAAGACCTAACCATAAGACAACTATGATGCCTTAGGTCAAATGACTACTTTGCATTATCCCAACCATGAGTTTTCATGCGACTTGAGTATAAGAACTCCTTGTTGATCGTGTTTAGTGGACTCATTCTCTATTGAGCACCTACATGCTTATTTTCATGTCAGTCACACCAATGACTCGAGACCAGTCACTCTCTGTAAGATAAGACATAGCACGTACTGATCTTAACGGACTGTCAATGCCAAATTGACAATCCTATGATCATTAATGTTTAGGATATGTATACGAAAAAGAATGCTCTCATGAATCTAACTTCTTTAGATCACATTCTCCTAATTACATATTCCTTGGACTTATCGTTTAAGCATATAACATTTATATGAGACGGCTTTAAACAATAATCTCTACCCTTTATATTAAACTAGATTAGTTTAACATGTGAAATGTCCGTAAAGTATCATCATATGATTGGCTTTAGGGCATATTTCCAACAACTTTCATCAGCTTCGTCAACCTAGTTTCCATTGTTCATACACTCTCTTTTGATTAGGCATCATTTTCCAACATAGGGAGTGAATGAAGCCACAACACGCAGAATGATACCCCCTTGTGCCTTGTGTGAGCCACTGAAGGAAGGAAAGAAAGAAGTTTGCTCTTCAAGCTAAGGTCGAAGAGTTGGAGGTTCAGAACAACAAGATAGTAATGAGGAATGAAATCTTCCAAGAACAGTTTGAGAAGATTTTTGGGATGCTCCACGAGGCTAAGCAGACTTAATCTCACTGGCCCATCGCCTTTGTGGATGTTAACTATCACATGGGTGCCCCCCAACACGGAGGGTCACATGTCTTTAACATGGATGCTCCTAATGAAGAGTGACCTCCCTATGAATGTGTTGATCAACGTGAGACTTCTCTCAACCCAGCTGTTTCGTCCCGAAGCAGGAGAAGTTGAGGGAAACACCTCCTTGTAGAATGAGTGGAAGGATCAAGAGTCGTTTTACCATGACTGTTGAGACTTCTTAAGGTAGTGTCGGTAAAAACTTATCCATATAAGCTCAAGGATCAATGACCCAAGAATCATTGAAGAACTTGGTCCCTTACCGCGGCCTAGGCCAGCCCTTAATCCAGGAAATGAATGATAAGCCTTAGGGCAACAAAAAGGCGTAGGAGACTCGAGGGACTTTCAACGGGCACATTCTGACAGCCAATGTGTTGTGTCCAAAGAAAGGCTACATGTCCTTGAGCGACCTTCCCTACTTTCAAGAATGATGGAAACTTACAAAAGAAAACTTCAATGACGCCTGACTTCACTCAGGACCCCCTTATCCTACAGCTCCTTGAGGAAGTGAACAAGTTGAAGGTCGAGCATCATGCCTGGATACCTAACTGGAATCAGCCAAAGCCAGGCCGTTTGACAAGGAGGATCATTTGCACTCCTCTATGAAGAAAAACAAAATAGAAGCTTGTCTTGCATTCGTATACTAGGAGAGAAGATCCAATTGAACATATCCATCTATTTGAATCCATCATGACATATCGAAGATACAATCATGTGAACGATGTCTCATTTTTCCCTCCATTCTCTCTGGTGGAACTCTTAATTGGTATTGTCGTCTTCAACCTGATATGGTAGATTCATTCGTTGAGCTAAGAATACTCTTTGTGGCTGATCACTTACACTCTGCTGATGAGTTATACACCATTCGTTAGAAATCAGACGAGTCATTGCGTGAATATGCCGGTCGCTTCAACCACGAGTACTCTCATTGCGCTGAGGCAAATGACAAAACACCACTCAGGGCCTTCACGGTAGACATGTGTGAATACTTCAAGTACAGGATAAATGCTAACACTTGGAAGACTTACCTTGAGGTGATGATGCAAGCTTACAGTCATGCTTGTGCCAAGGCAAGAACATACCAAGGGAACCCTCATATGGTAAACCCTTATCAACAAATAGGGAACGAATGTCAAGTTCTACCAAGTGAGAAGGTTTTGGCCATCTAGACACTCATTACATCATCTCCTGCCCCAGTTAGCAACATGCCAGGTCACCAAGCTTATTTGCATCTTGGCAAGAGGAAGGATTTTTACTCTCAGTAAGCTTATTACAACAAGAGGAATAAAGGTCCATATTAAGAAATTCAGGGGTGAACGTACCTTCAATTGTTATGACCATGGGGTCATGCATCGTTTTTTCAAAGTGGAGGATTGGGTACTGAAGAAAATGCTATTATAGAAAGGCATACGCATGACAAATGTTTCGACCTTCAACCATTTGGCATCCTTTGTAACACAAGCCATTTGACAAATATTTGATGAAGAGGCAATTCAAACAACTTCGTCTAAGTCTTTTGCATTCCTAACATTGGAACACTTAGTCTAACTCTGAGCTACCTCTATACTCTAACTTAGAGCTTTAACATACATACTTCAACACCAAGTAAGTGAAACTAAGTGGTATAACCAAACACGGTTCACATATCCAAACCATGGATTCCTTCATGCATAGCAAAACATTCATAAACAACATGCATGTCATGAACATCACTCATGTCATAAGCATCACTCACATTAATCAACATAAACTTCATACCCTTAAAAACATTCATACATAAGCCAACTGAGCTATGAAAGGGTGTAATTTTCCTTTCGGCATATGTTACAATGTGCCTCAGCAACTCGTCGTTCTTTCCACCAACCAAGTGATGAAAGCACTAATCTTTGTATCACCAACTAGGTGATGAATAGTACAACCAGTACTTTAAGAAACAATTTTGAGTTTCGGTAACTTGCCACTCTTCTTACCAACCAGGTGATGAAGGAACTCACCTTTATATCACCAACCTGGTGATGAAGAGCACAACCAATACTCTAATAAACAATTTTGAGTTTTGGCAATTTGCCACTCTTCTTATTAACCAGGTTATGAAGGAACTCACCTTTGTATCACCAACCAGGTGATGAAGAGCAACTAATACTCTAATAAACAATGTTGAGATTCAGCAACTTGCCACTCTTCTTACCAACTAGATGATGAGGGAACTCACCTTTGTATCACCAACCAGGTGATGAAGAGCACAACTAGTACTCTAATAAACAATGTTGAGATTCAGCAACTTGCCACTCTTCTTACCAACTAGGTGATGAGGGAATTCACCTTTGTATCACCACCCAGGTGATGAAGAGCACAACTAGTACTCTAATAAACAATGTTGAGATTCAGCACTTTTCTTACCAACTAGGTGATGAAGGAACTCACCTTTGTATCACCAACCAGGTGGTGGAAGATACATCTAGTACTTTAATAAACATTTTTGCCTCGGCAACTTGCCACTTTTCTCACCAACCGGGTGATGAAAGAACTTACCTTCCTTTCACCAACTAGGGAAGAACAGTACAACCTGCACCTGTGGATTCTTAGCATTCATAAGCGGTCGAAAATTTTCAAGCCTTACAACTCGGAAAAGGCATATACAAACTCAACAAAGCCTTCCACACTCTTGCTCAAGAGTGTGGAAGCAAAATCGTATTATATGGTTCAACGAACCTTCAACAACTACAACACGTAGATTGTCTTCTACACTTTTGCTCAAGACGTTGAAGCAAAATTGTATTATATGGTTCAACAAACCTCCAACAACTACAACATGTAAATTGCTTTCCACACTCTTGCTCAAAAGTGTGGAAGCAAAATCTATTTATATGGTTCCTCTGAACTTTCAACTACTACAACATGTAGATTAAGCAAAATCTATTTATGTGGTCACTTCCACATTTTTTACTAGTTAAAAAAACGAAATTAATTAATAATTAATTAAGTAACTAATTAGTTATTAATTAAATAATTAATTAGTTATTAATTACTCAAATAATTAATTAATTGATAATTATTAATTAATCAATCAATTAGTTATTAATTAAATTCAACACGTGGAGGAACGACACTTTACGTTGTTCCAAAGTCTCACTGATTCTGTGCATCAACATTTGGCGCCGTCTGTGGGAACGACACTTATTCCTACTCTCACCAACTTCGTCAAGCTAGTGTCATTGTTCGTACACTTTCTTTTGATTAGGCATCCTTTTCCAATATGGGGAGCAAAGGAAGCCACAACATGCAGAACGATACCCTATCGTGCCTAGTGTAAGGCATCAAAGGAAGGAAAGAAAGAAGTTTGCTCTTCAAGCTAAGGTCGAAGAGCTAGAGGCTTAGAACAACAAGATAGTAATAAGGAATGAAATCCTCTAAGAACAGTATGAGAAGATCTTCGGGATGCTCCATGAGGCTAAGCAGACTCAATTCACGAGCCCATCGCCTTTGTGGATGTTAACTATCACATGGGTACCCCCTAACACGAAGGGTCACTTGTCTTTAACATAGATGCTCTTAATAAAGAGCGACCTCCCCATCAATGTGTTGATCAACGTAAGACTTCTCTCAACCCAGCTGTTTTGACCCGAAGCAGGAGAAGTGGAGGGAAACACCTCCTTGCAAAATGAGTGGAAGGATCAAGAGCCTTGTTATCATGACTTTCGAGACTTCTTGAGGCAGTGTCGAGAAAAACTTATCCACATAGGCTCAAGGAAGCACCTCTCCGTTAATTAGTTATTAATTAAATTCGACATGTGGAGGAAGCCAACAAAAGCTTCAATATGTGAGATACAACTACAACATGTAGATTGTCTTCCACACTCTTGCTCAAGAGTGTGGAAGCAAAATCAATTTATGGGGTCTAACAAACAAAGCTTACCACACTTTGAAGGGTAGAGCTTCCCACACCCTTGAAGGAATGAGGCTTTCCACACTTTGAATGGTAGAGCTTTCCACACCCTTGAGGGGAGAGAGCTTCCCACACCCTTGAAGAGAGGAAGCTTCTCACACTTTGAAGGGTAAAGCTTCCCAAACCTTTGAAGGGAGGAATCTTCCCACACTTTGAGGGGTAGAGCTTCCCACACCCGTGAGGGGAGGAAGCTCTCCGGGGAAGGGAGTTTCCCACAACCTTGAAGATAGGAAACAAAGAGCTTCCCACACCCTTGAAGGGAGGAAGCTTCCCACACCCTTGAGGGTATGGAAACTCCCACACCTTGAAGGGAGGAAGCTTCCTACACTTTGAAGGGTAAAGCTTCCCACACCCTTGAAAGGAGGAAGCTTCACACTTTGCCTAACTACCAAAAACTCAAAAAGCCTTCCACACCCTTGATCAAGAGTGTGGAAGCAAAATCTATTTATGTGGTTTAAAAAAGCTTCAACCACAAAAAACCTTCACTTATAGACCTTCCCCAATTGAACTCAAAAGCTTCACACCTTTGTGGCTACCAAACTAAACAAAGCCTTCCACACCCTTGGGCAAGATTGTGGAAGCAAAACCTATTTATATGATTTCTCCCACATTGGATCAGTCATACATATAAAGGCAAAGAACCCACAACTAAAAAACCTACAAACAAAGAACTTACAACCAAGAACCTACAACTAATGGACCCCCAACCAAAAACCTTCACCTATTAAACCATAACAACAAGAAGGAATTGGGCCTGATAAAAATATATGTATATTTGGGTTGAAGTATGTGCAGGGGAAGGGCAAGACAATATTTGGAGTCTTTGTTCCTTTGATGACTCAAAAAATCAAGGTACCTCCTTCGGCAATCCTCCTCGCTCAGAGGACTTGGGGGACTCCTACTATGTGCAATTACACTTCGGTACTTAGAAGTTTCGTGATTACTCAATGACTTGGATTTTTACAAGTCCCCAACCGAGAAACTTTGCTCACTCGAGAACTTGGGGGAGCATTGTTTGTACCATACTTGACCAATCCCGAAACTACCAAGCACCGATCAACTTTATACCTTCAAGGACCCACTGATGGGTTCATGCTGAGGCACCCCTGCCGAAGCACAAATGTTTCCCTCCAACCAGGAGACCAATCGCAGAACGAAACGTGTCAACGTCAGAACAAACTTAGGGTGAATCATGTACATCTTGTGTTTGCTTCCCTATCTCTATCTCTTTACATATTATCCACACTAGGTGACCGGAGCAACCGAGCAAAAGTCACAAACTTGACACTTTACGTTGTTCCAAAGTCTCACTGATTTTGTGCATCAACATAAGTATTATGAGAATTGGCAAAATTGAGAGAAAGGGGAAGAAAAGGTGGTAGGAATAAACTTTTTTAGGTGTAGCTATACTAAAGTAAGTAGCTGGCCTAGCCTTTGGTTCCCGTAACCAAGTTTTTCTTTCTCACTTCTTAAAGTGTGCTATTAATATGTAGTATAGACATAACCAAAACAAAATAAAAAAATATAGATATTATTGGTGGGAGACAAATGGGTCTTAAAAGAGAAAAAATAATAATAAAAATGAAAAGTTAATCATTAAAAAAAAAAGGAAAACTAATGAAAATGACTTGAAAACTTTGAGTTTTAACGATAAGGACAAAATAAAGGGTAAAGTGAATAGTACCAGGATTGACTTTTTAATGTAAAAATGTGGTTTTCGTTAAAGTGAACAGTATCATGAGCTTTTCGTTAAAGTTGCCTAAAAAAAATGAAACCAAAAGTTAGAAAGGAAGAAGAAGATGGTGGGCTCTTTTGTTGTGGTCAAACTAGATGGTGAGTTCTTAAAATGAAAAGATTGAATAAAAAACTCAAGGAGCAACTGACAACTTTTGGCAAAACGATACCGTGTATACAAGCCATCTTCTTCTTCGATGAGTCGTCGGTCTGCATCTGAAAAATTCCAGATTCAAGCATAGCTTCTTACAAACCCTCACCTAGCCTCGGCTAGTCCTGTCTATTCCCGCCTAACTCCGTCCAAGAAGTAGCCTAACAAGCTTCCTGATTTTCCGACCAATTAAGAAATAGTCGTGACGGCAACACACCGTCTAACGCCTAGGCCCTGCCTAAGCTGCTTTTTAGAACATTGGTACACTGGCAATATGTTTAGTCAAGCAATGGATCCCACCCACTTGCCACCCCAGCGGACTAACATATTTCTTGACGGAATTCTAACATATGGACCACTTTAATTTGCGACAATTAATTTCAAAGACGAGATTGATCAATTTTCAATCTCAGGGACCAAATGAGAACCTAGATTAATTTGAAGGACCACTGAGCTCAATTGGAGTTGCATTAGTCGTAATTATTCATAGGGTTTGACATTGGTTTTATATGAACATGAAATTAAGCTCATTCAATATGGATTAGGGGTGCAAGTTGGATGACATTGCAATCCAAATTGAAAATTTCCGTTCTGAGTCCAAACATTTTAAATTCCAAAATTTTGGATGACAATTGGCATATACATATCTAATTCAAAATTCTGACTTTCAGATCCGAAATTTCTCAAACTTAGTACTATAAAAAAATTCATGCATTCTTATTTTATAATATTTGTTGTTAGGTTTAGATTTTTTTTCCTTTTCTAAATTTGTATATTTAATCATCCTATTATAATAATTTAGGGTAGGGGAGTTTCGAACCTTGGAAGCATGGATAAAAATCCAACACCCTATCTACTAGGATATTGGACCACATGCAATTTATCTTGTCTAGTATGATTTTATGTCATACATAATTGTAACAGCCTACAAATATCGCAAAAAATAAAAAATAAAAATAAAAAATAAAAAAAATAAAATTGAATGGTAGATAAATAAAAGATTGAAAATTTCTAAAACATTGCAAAATGTAGAAGATCCGAATTGTCACATCCCAGCCTGGGCGGGACCACTTCCCGGGCTCGATTCCGCCGTAGCACGATATTGTTTGCTTTGAGCCCTGACCACGCCCTCACAGTTTTGTTTCTGGGAACTAACACGAAAACTTCCCAGTGGGTCACCCATCCTGGAATTGCTCTCGCGCGAACTCGCTTAACTTCGGAGTTCCGTTGGAACCCGAAGCCAGTGAGCTCCCAAAAGACCTCATGCTAGGTAGAAATGAGAATATACATATAAGGCTTAAATGATCAACTCCCCTGGACAATGTGGGATGTTACACGAATTATGTTCCGAAAATTTTAATTCCCAAAACCTTTTGAATTGACATTGGAATGCTAATTTCCATATGATCCGACATAAATACTATCGATTCCAAAAATTCTGATTACTCGAAAATTCCAAAATCATAACTAAAATTTGATTATGAAACATTTTAAATTGGTATTGGAATGCTTATTTCCAAGGAAAACTTTAACGAAAAACCACATTTTTACACTAAAAAGTCAATCCTGGTAGTATTCAATTTATCATTTATTTTGTCATTATAGTTAAAACTCAAAATTTTTAAGCTATTTTCATTAGTTTTTCTTATTTCCAATACGATTCCACCGTAAATGGAATGAAAGAATTACTTCATATAGTTTCCATTGTAGTCTTAGGCTTTAGTGAGTCATGCACTTCCCTTTTACTACTAGACCATAGTACTAAATGACAATCTGCTCTTCAACGCATGCTCCATCTAGTAAGTTATCTTGGACAATTATTTTGAGTCATTAAACTAAAATGAATTTGTCATAGAAAAAAACCCCATTTGATAAAGGACCCAACTCAGCCATCAAATACAAATTAGACATATCTTTTGACACCACATGCAAATTAGCCTTGCAAACATAGCCAAGAAATGGGCATTTCTTCAAATTATTAGAAATTCAAGCCAACAGAGAAACGTGAAATCTCTGATCAGAAAAATTATTACATCCATATACACATAACTCAATAATCTAAAAGCACTAAAACAACAAATCAATTAAACCAAGAGCTGTAATTTACGTTATCATCGCTATCACTCTTACAAATCAGTCAACATATCCTGCCAAAAATAGTCATCAATCGACCCAAACCCATCAAGAAACTCATCAGAAAACTCAATATCCTCGTGTATATTCGGAATTCCCTTCGCCGACGTTGTCATGCCCTCCTGCTCCTCCTCCTCCTCCTCCTCCTCCTCCTCATCCTGCTCCATAGCTGTCACAACCTTACTCCCACCACCACTCTTCTCGTCCTCAACCGCCGGCATGTGCCCTTCGAACAGCGCCATGTGCCCGAACAGCTTGCTCTTCCTCGAGAAGCTCGTGCCGCACGTGCACCGCCACCTAGCCTCGCCGCAGTGCTTCAAGTGGCTCTTCAAATCCGCCACCACCGAGAAGCTCCTCTTGTTGCACCGGTTGCACGAGTACATTTTTGGGCAGTGGCTCCTCTTGAAATGATTCTTCACGCAAATCACCGACTTCAACGGCCGGAACTTCCCGTGCGCTTTGTTCCGGTTGCACCCGACGTACGGGCACGAGAACCGGGAATTCCTGCTCAACTCGGTCGGGGTCTTATCCGGTTTGGTCAACGCCTCGGGGGTCTTGAACCGGTTCCCGTGGGCCCGCATGTGCATTCTCAAATTCGCATCTCGCTTGAAACCCTTCCCGCAAATCTCGCAGTAATGGATGTGCTCCGCCAGCAGCTCCATCGCGTCCACCTCCACAATCTCGCCGCCGTCTGCGTCATACTTTCCGCAATCGTTCACTTCTATCTCTTTCTTGACCTCGGAAGCCTCGATTTTAGCGGAGTGTGTTCGGGTCGGGTCCGATGAGGGTATCGGGTTCTGAGAGAAAGCCAACAGAGCGGCGCCGTTTGAGATGATTTCGTGGATGGCGGAAGCGATGCCAGCGGAGACCATGTCCATCTGGTCCTTGCTGATTAGAGCGTTGGCGTGGATTGATTCGGTGAGGAAGCTTTGCAGCGAATCCATTCTTGTTCGGACCATCGAGAGATTCCGGAGCGGGGCTGCTGGATCCTCATTCGTAGACTGGACGAGGTTCTCCGGCGGAGTAAGAAAAGGTTGACCTGGAAACGACATCGTGCCGACACAATCTCAAGACTCCAACAGAGTTCTTTAGGTCAATACTTCATTATGAAAGGTTTGCGAAACATATGAGAAGAAACCACCACAAAGATGGGGGCCACCGAACAAGTGGGGCAAAGGTTGGTAGTTCATCTGGAACCGTTGAATGAGGCGGGGATATGTGGGCCAAAGGCAACAGTGGCCCTCGAATAATGGAGAAATTTGCTAGTGTGATCAGAACACGAGTGGTACACCATATGTTTTTATATAATGAAAAGTTTTATTTTTTAAGTTACTAACTTTTTAACACACATATTCTACTAATTGTATAATAACACGTGATGTACCACTCTATATTCCGATCACATTTAAAAATGTCTCGAATAACAAGTCGTGTGGACCCCAAAGTGGGTTGATAGCAAGTTACAGAAACAGATGCATCTTCTCCACAATAGTTTTAGGTCTTTTTTTATTCAATAGTTTTAGGTGTAATTTAGTATTACGGTTTAATGATATTTTTCTGTAATAATTGAATAAGTCGGAGATATGTGGGCCAAAGAGCAACAGTGGCCCTCGAATAATAGGTCTTGTGGACCCCAAAGTGGGTTGAGAGAAAGTTACATAAACACATACGATCTCGTTTGGATGTGCTTTTAAAATGACTGAAAGTTTTTTTAGTGAAAATATTTTTGGAAACAGTCCTTAGTAAAAATGTTAGTAAATTCTAAAAAAATACTTAAAGTGCTTCCTGGAAGAAGCATATATCTGGTGCTTCTTATAGAAAGCACTTAAAATGTTTTTAAAACCCAAAAACATTTTTTTAAAAGCACTTTTAGTTATTTTAAAAGTACATCCAAACCAGTACATCTTCTCCGCAATAGTTTTAGGTCTTATTTTATCCAATAGTTTTAGGTCTTTTTATTATCCAATGGTTTTAGATTTAATAGTAAATAATACTGCAATTTAGTATTAGGTATAGTGGTAGTAAGATGTCTTAGATTCGATTCTCGTTAAATGCAAATTTGAACCATATTATTGCTAGCTCATTGTGAGGCTAAGCTCATATTTCTCATCTTAGTGTAAATAATATCGTTTGTTAAAAAAAAATAAAAAAAATAAAAAAACTGATCCGTAATACTGTGTATTACTCTAGGTTCTGGTTTTGGTGCTTCAATTACTGTTTGTAGTATATAAAGGAAGGAGCAAGCAAAGAAGCTTCAGTTCCAATATTATATGTTACAAGTTCATTGCATCAGGTGAAGTGCTTTATTGCGCAAGCCACATCCAAACCAGAACCCCTCTGGATTCTTGAAGCTTTCAATAATTACCAGGTGCTTAATATTCAAAGTCGAGTGTATTGTGTAACGGAGCAGAGGGACTATTCATAGATAACGTCAATTCTTGCTTATAAATTTTGAGTGACTTTCCAAAGAGATGGTGGTCAATGATTCCACCGACAAAAACTATCTAATTGCTAATTTAAAAACGAAAAATTGCTAAACGCTAAATGCTAAGAGATTACATTTTCATATCAAATTGGTGTTTCATCTGTCCTGCTATATGTCAAGTGATGTGTACAAGTTACATCAATTAAAAAAGGTTTTTTATCCAAAATAGTCTCTGAGATTTGCATAACATATCACTTTGGTCTCTGAGATTGAAAATCAATAGAAATGGTCATTGAGATTGTCCATCATCCATTATTTTGGTCATTATGTTAAAATCTCAGTTAAGTGTCCTGGAACTCTTGGCCGGAAGTTTGAGCAATTTTCAAAGCTTCGTAACTCAATCGTTTCTTAACCAAATTCGACCCATAATGTAAAGATAGGAAAGTATAGAACAAGATTATACATATTTGGAAGCTCAATGGTTGCTGGAGATAGCCGGAAAATAGCCTGAAAGGTGAATGGTCCACAGGAAAATTGAAAAACTCACCGGAAACTGGGTAAACTTTAAATGTTCATAACTCTTCAATAATCAACGAAATCGAGTGATTCAAAAACAAAAATAATACTTCTCGACGAGACGAAGAGAATGGTACCTTTCGCAATGGATAACTCATCGTGGTTTGGCCGAAAAACAGATCAAAATTGGTTGTCTTGGTCATCGAGCTAGCCATTTTCAAACCGTTTTTCGGCCAAACCACAATGAGTTAGCCATCAAGAAAGGTACGATTCTCTTCCTCTCGTCAAGAAGTAATATTTTTGTTTTTGAATCACTCAATTTCGTTGAGTATTGAAGAAGTTATGAACGTTTAAAGTTTACCCAGTTTCAAGCGAGTTTCCCAGTTTTCCTGCGGACCAGTCACCTTTCAGGCTATTTTCCAGCTATCTCCGGCAACCATTGGGATTCCAAATAGGTATAATCTTGTTGTACACTTTCCTATCTTCATTTCGATATATTATGGGTTGAATTTGGTTTAGAAACGATTGAGTTACGAAGCTTTGAAAATTGCCCAAACTTCCGGCCAATAGCTTTGAGACACTTAACGGAGTTTTTAACGGAATGACCAAAATAATGGATGGTGGACAATCTCAAGGACCATTTCTATTGATTTTCAATCTCAGGGACCAAAATAATGTGTTATGCAAATCTCAGGGACCAAAATAATGTGTTATGCAAATCTCAGGGACCATTTTGAAAAGCCATTAAAAAATTATCTGATAGAGTGTTGATTAATTATGTGGTCTCATAACTTTGGCTTAAACCATATTGGTCAATTTAGCTTAAATAGTAAAGCAGCCAATGTGTATTTTATGTCTAGAAAGTGAGATAATATGGTTTTGCTCAACTAATACATGATAGTCGTGTGCTTAAGTCCACAAGTCTATCTTTGATTTTTTAAGCTCGATTTTTTCTAAAAATTCTAGGATGCTACATAATATAAGCTATTATGAACTTTTTAATCGTTAGATGTTTATTGGTGAACTACAGTTTGCATTCTTAAATTCGAGTGTAGTTGTAACCTCATACGAAATCTTTAAAAAAAATTACAATCTCCTTTACAAAATTGTGTGTTGGTTACAACGATATCATCTGTTTGTCAATCCGTTCAATTGATGGTTAGGTGAAGATATGGCAAATGTAAGTTTCATATGTTTGTTGACGTAGATGCCACATTTGCGCCATACGAACAAAAACAAATTAAATCTTTAAAAATGTGAAAAAAAACAGAAAATTCAATTACAAATACAATTATTTGAAGAACAAAATATGGCAATTAAGGATTGGATTCATGAGGTTTCATTATCATCATTCATCATCTTGCTCTTGTTTTGCTCTTGTACAGGCAGGTTTCATGATCCTCATCTTCTCGTAAATGAATATATGAATTAAGGATTGGATTAGGGTTCGATCCAAAAGAGAAAAGGAAGCCAACCCCTCGAGCACTTACCAGATTCCCAATTTACTCCAATTCGAAATATCAAAGTCCATCGACAACTCCAAAGTCGAGGCATCAACCACAATTCGAAAGTCACTCCTCTCCTCCTATATTTTAAATCAGCTGGTTTAAAATCAATGGACACATAATTTGTCAAAGGGTGCCATGAGTTTCATATAAACTCAAGCACACTCCACTCTGTGTTTTTCCGTATCATATCTGAGTTGTGCCTTAAGAGTACAAAACATACAAAGTTCGCTATAGTCCGAAGATTGCAATGCTTTAAGCTCGGATTATAGATTGTTCAATCTTGAGAGACGGACGCCTAGCTACCGAACTACAAGCACAAGAGTATGGGCGAAATTCTGTCTTTAGGGCATTGCGTTTATGCAAGCCTCAATCTCCAAGTTTGTTAGTATTTCTTACTTTCTCTAGTTATTTTTTATTAATCTTGCACACAATTGATATTGTTGTTTTCTTTATGATTATTGTCACTAGAATCCTTGTATTATTCTCATATTTTCTGTTATTGCTCCAACATGCAGATAATGGAGAAACTAATAGAAATTGAGATGGATGTATGATGTTGCAACGAAATCGTAATTTTGTATATGAAAGTGCAATCTTTTAAAGTTGGTTTGTGGGTTTGCAATTGCACCTAAACTTGAGAGTGCAAAATTTTATTAACCTATATTTATTTATGTGCTTTTGACTAAAGAACTAATGGTTAAAAGTTGAAATTATCAAATACTACAAAGTACCATAAACAAATTTCATATTTTACTTCCTTCCTACCACACAAGTAACAAAACTTTTCTTCATGTGAACCAAATCGTTTATGGTTGATTTCACATACGTTCCTAGAAATATGTTTTAACATTATAATTTACTGGTCATTAAGATTCGACTTTTGAGTCTCTTTCAATATCGAGACAAAAACTACATAATCAAAGAAGTAGTTGGCGCGGAAAAAGCGTATACATTGATCTTTAATGGTAAAAAACCATATTATTATTATAGAGACAATGCACTAATCTTGTGATTGTTTCAATTAGTGGTTAAATGTCTACATCATGTTCATGGTCTACTAATTTTGGATGCTAATTTTCTAAGTAACATTTATTTAAAACATTGATTTTATAGTTATTTTAAAGATTCAAAGAAATCAACAATAAAAACTGCGCACTACGTGGACATCTTTTATTTTTCACAATTTTTAATTCACTATTTTCATTTCAACATTCGAAGTATAGAGGGGTATTTTAAACGAATTTGAACCACATTATTGCTAGTTCATTATGAGGTTTAGCATATTTCCTCACCCTCTAAGTGTAAATAATACCGTTTGTTCAAAAGGAAAAAAAAGTATAGAGGGGTATTTTGGTATATACATATATAGATAATCCTACAATACGGAATTGGATCCTTTCCTGAGCACAAGCTCAGGATCCTGCTGACCAGCCCACGTGAGCTGTTGGATTTTGATCCAACGACTACAATTATTATAACTTTTAGAGGGACCCCCTGTTTGTAGCCGTTGGATCAAAATCCAACGGCTCACGTGGGCTGGTCAGGAGGATCCTGAGGTTATGCTCAGGAGAGGATCCAATTCCCTGCAATACCATCACAAACCAATTCCAAAGAACCGAACAAAACATATCTATAGGCCTTTAATTGGGCCTCATGGTCCAGTCCAACCATTGACTTAGCCTCTTACTCAGTGGGCTTTAATTCCCCATTCTCTAGCAGTCTCTTGTATTGTGGGGATTTAATCTTCCACTGTTCATCCCACTGACCCAATTTTAATGGGCGTGAGCTTTTTATTTAGGTTTTTCTATTAGTACTTTATGTTGTGGCTTATTTTAATCTGACAGGGGAGAGATAGGACACACGGCAGATAGAGAGTAAGGAGGGAGAGATGTGTTTGTAGCGTTGGGTAGAGGATGTGTTATTTCCACTACGCAGTGCCTTTATTTATAGTAATAAGGGAGGGAAGAATCCTTATCCTCTAAGGAATACAAGTCCTAATGGAAAGAATAACTAGTATAAAATCTAATCTAGGATTTACACAATCACACTTAAGTACAATGTTTATAACACTCCCCCTTGAGTGTGTAAATACTCAAGTAGATTTAGCATCATGTAGAGTTGAGGAAGTCGACTCATCAGCACCAATTATAGGAACACGCTAGTTTCAAAGTAAAGTAGGAGCTTGTATAAGGAACTAAGTCTCACAAAAAAACCAATGGTTATGGTAAGTACTTAATTCCAAAGAAAACTAACAATGTTACAACTCAGAAAGTTTACGCATACCTATTCCTTGAACAAGCTTCTGAAACGTCGCCTTCGGTAGTGATTTGGTGAAAAGGTCGGCCAGATTGTCTTGTGAACGAATTTGCGTAACTTCAATCTTTCGATTCTCTTGCTGTTGATGTGAGAAAAAGAACTTCGGCGCAATGTGTCTGGTGTTGTCTCCTTTGATGTAATCCATTTTGAGCTGTTCAATGCCTGCTTCGTTATCTTCATAGATCGTCATCGGAATGTCAACGACGGGGTAAAGACCGCACGAGCTTCGAATATGGCCTACAACTGCTCTCAGCCAGAAGCATTCCCAAATAGCTTCATGCAAGGCGATAATTTAAGGATGGTTAGATGAAGTGGCAACTAAGGTCTGTTTAGTTGACCTCCAAGATATTGAGGTGCCTTCAACGGTAAAGACATAACCCGTTTGAGAGCGTGACCTCTAAGATATTGCGGTGCCTTCAACGGTAAAGACATAACCCATTTGAGAGCGTGCCTTGTCCGGATATGATCAGTATTATGCGTTAGCATAACCAAAAGGCAAGAATCGACTCGAGATAATGGGGTGTGGCATCACTCGAGGATCTGTAGGGATAGAATAAGCCCAGATCCATAGTACCCTTAAGGTAATAGAAGATGTCTTTAACACTAATCCAGTGTCTGTGTGTAGGTACGTTACTGTATCTTGCCAAAAGATTAACAACAAAGGAGATGTCAGGTCTAGTGCATTGAGCTAAGTACAATAAAGCATCTATCACACTTAGATAAGGAACTTCAACTTCCAAAATCTTGTCATCATCCTCTTTCGGACGGAAGGGATCTCGTTTTGCATCTAGCGATCGAACGACAATAGGAGTACTCGAAGGCTTCACTTAATCCTCGTTAAAGCGGCGCAACACCTTATAGGTGTAGTTCAATTGATGTACTAAGATTCCATTCGAACGGTGCTCTATCTCGAGACCGAGACAATATCAAGTATTTCCTAGATCTTTCATCTCAAATTCAGACTTCAGGTGCACGGCAGTTCTCACGAGCTTTTCAGGAGTTTGGATTAGGTTCATATCATCGACATAAACTGCAACAATAACAAAACCAAAATGTGACTTCTAATGAACACGCAAGGGCATAGTTCGTTGTTCACATATCTCTGACTAGTCAAATACTCACTCAAACGGTTATACCATATTCTTTCGGATTGCTTCAAGTCGTAGAGTGAAAGCCTCAGCTGAATTGAGAGCGTGTTCTGGGGTTTGAAAATGTTTGATCCAGTGAATATAAGTCATTCGGGGACTTTCATATAAATTTCTGTATTAAGATCTCCATAGAGATATGCAGTTACTACGTCCATCAGCTACATACTTAGTTTTTTTTGGAAACTACCAAACTGATAAGGTAGCGAAAAGTAATCACATTCATAACGGGTGAATAAGTTTCATCATAGTCAATCCTGGGGCGTTGGGAGAAGCCTTGTGCAACAAGATGAGCTTTGTAATGCACAATTTCGTTCTTTTCATTACGTTTCTGAATGAAAACCCACTTGTAGCCAACGGGCTTCATATGTGGAAGAGTAGGAGCTACAGGTCCAAACACCTTATGTTTTGCAAGCGAATCGAGTTCGACTTGGATTGTTTGTTTTTAGTTTGACCAATTGGTTCTACGTCAACATTCATCCACGAAACCGGATCTAATGTCATCGCTCAACATGATCTCAGTAGCTACTGTATATGATAATGCATCATCAATAATCATATCATTTCTACACCAAACATCATCCAAGCTAGCATAATGGACTAAAATCTCATGATTCTTGGGGGGTGGATCCATCTCTTCAAGGATGCTTCCATAATCTAGAATTTCCTCATGAGTTGGATAGAATGAGTAGGCGACAGTCAGATTCAAGGTAGGCTCAACAACCTGTGCCGTGGGTTTCCTCTTTTGCGGGTGTGAATCATTTGAACCAAGAGGTCTGCCACGTTTTTGTGTAGGGGTAGAGGATTGGCTAGCCACTAATGTACATGGATCGACGAAATTGGCGTCCCATGCCTCCAGGAGGGAAGTCCATCGTACATTTGGTACATCCATCTTTGCGGGCACATTTGCAGCTATAATATGTGATATTGTCACTCGCGCTAGATCTGTGAAAACATCTGGCCCCCCTAACGATGGGAAAATTGTCTCTGGAGGTGACAATCTGCGAAACGAGCGGTACAAAGATCGCCTGTCAAAGGTTCTAAGTAAAGAATGATTGAAGGAGAATTATATCCAACATAGATTCCTACCCTTTGCCGAGGCCCCACTTTTGTAAGTAAGGGCGGCAAAATCGGCATATAAACCATACAACCAAAAATGCGCAGATACGATATGTCGAGTTCGTATCTGGTAACCAACTGAAGAATGCTATATGGTTGGGTCGCAACAGGCCTTAGGTGGACCAACATGGCTGCATGCAATATTGCATGGCCCCAAGCATCGATTGGGAGCTTGGTATGTATGACCAACGATCAAGTAATCATTTGTAAGTGCTTAATGAATACCTTTGCCAGGCTGTTCTGTGTGTGAACATTGGGTACTGGATGTTCAACTTCAACCTTAACCGACATGCAATAGTCATCAAAAGTTTTAGATATGAATTCTCCAGCATTATCCAATCGAATAAATTTGACTGGATAATCAGGATGGTGAACCTTGAGCTTGATAACCTGAGCCAACATTTTGGAGAATGCAGCGTTCATTCTGGACAACAAGCACACGTGTAACCAACGTGTGGAAGTGTCAACCAAAACCATAAAATATCTAAATGGTTTGCATAGAGGGTGAATCGGTCCACAAATGTCCCCCTAAATAATGTCCCCCTAAATCCTTTATAGAAAAATAGGAGGATTCGAAAGAATCTTGTCATAAGAAGGCTTAATAATAAGCTTTCCCATAGAATAGGTTTGGCATGTGATTTCTTGAATCAAACCTAAACTTCAGGTTAGTGGATGCTCGTGTGAAGATTTGAGGATACGGCGTATCGCTGTTCTTCCAGGGTGTCCCAAACAATCATGCCAAAGTGTAATTTCCTGCGCAGTTCCTAAGGTAAGGTCAGCCACATAGTGGCTCTCTATAGGGCGTATGGTTGTAATACATAGATCACTCAGGATACGCTCCATCTTCTCTAGAATATGCTTCTGGCCATATTCGTAAGAAGTGATGGATATAAATTCAACTCAATTTTCTACATAGGTTTTAGCATGGTAATTATTATCTCTAATGTCCTTGAAACTCAACAACGTTCTTCTGGAACATGGAGAATAAAGTGCCTCATCAATGGTCAAGATTGTACAATTCGACAACATTATATGTGCCTTACCGTATCATTCAATCAGGTTGGATGGGCCTAAGAGGGTTGTCAGAAGTGCATTCTTAGGTATAAAGTTAGTGAAATAGATGCGTTCACGCAAAACAGTGTGCGTGGTTACACTATTTGCCAGACAACTAATTTTCCCACTAGTCATACTTAGAAATAAAAACTTATTTTGAATCGGTCAAATGCATAAAAGTTCTAAACACAAATATCCATTCAAAACAATTTAAGTATTCAAGGAGGGTAATTAAAAAAACTTAATATCCAAAAAACAAATTCCCAACAAATAATCCAAACATAAAAGAAAAGTTGTTCAAACTTAAACAAAAAAAAAAAAACAAAGAGGGTTCGGCCACTAGGTGGAATTCGGCCCTAAGTGTTCTAAAAGTCAACTGAACATAGTTCATGCCTAAGATTCTAATCTTCCATAAGGGTAATAGTCTCCTTAAAGTCAGAAACCTCCATTTTGGTACTCACCGGTTCCTCAACTTGCATAAAGTTTGATTCAAACTTCTTACGACAAGAATGATATTCAGCTACAACCTTCGGGGGAGCACATCAAACCATGGACCAATGGCCCTTTGAACCACAACGGTAGCACATGGCCACATCCATGGTGTCAGGTGCTTTACCTTTATTATTGAAGTTTAGGGTCTTGGGAGCGAGGTTAGTGCGCTTTTGGGCTTGGTTTCCTCCCTTAGACTAGCCTTGGCTCTTTTGACCTTAACGGGGTGTCTTCTGGCTGCCTCTACCACGCCTATATTGGCGTTTTGGGTGTTGGTTTGTGCTATAGTGTGCTTTAGGCATAGTAGTCACCTTAGTAGGTTGAGCTTGATGATTTTTCATCAACAACTAATTCTGCTTTTCAGCGAGAAGTAAAATAGAGATCAAATTTGAAAGCTTAGTGAACTTATGAGCCCTATATTGTTGCTACATGACAATATTGGTAGTAGAGAAGGTCGAATAGGTCTTCTCCAGGAAATCCTCTTCGGTCAAGTTCTTGTTATAGAACTTGAGAAGTGATCGGATTCGACAAACTTCAAAATTATATTCATTCACAAACTTAAAGTCTTGGAAGCGCATATACTACTAGTCATGTCTTGCTTTAAGATGTCCTTTTGGTGATTGAAGCAATCAGCCAAAGCCACCCAAAGTGCTCGTGGATCTTCCTCAACAAGGTACTTGATTTGCAATGCATCATGAATGTGTCTTCAGATGAAGATCATGGCAGTGGCTTTCTCAGCTTCGCCAACTGGGTTGTTCGTTTCATCTTTAATAGTGGGACGTATGTTCTTTGTGGTGAGGTGGAGCTTCACATCTTGGACCCACTTGAGGTAGTTTCTTCCATAGACTTCTAAAGCGGTGAAGTCGAGTTTGTTCAAACTCGGCACCTCCCTATCACAAAATAAATGGACAAGAATGTGGTTAGTGTAATGGAGAAAATATCAATCCATTCACATAGGAGTAGAACATTCAGGTTCTAATAGACATGTATTGGTTTAAAGTTCTATGAAAAGACTTCGAGTTTTTCATGGGTGATGTTTTTAAGGAAAACTTCAGGTTTTAACAAGGCATGTAACTTCAGGTTTCGAAAGAATTATGAACTTCAGGTTCATATGTTCCTACAGACAAACACAAATATATATACAGAAATATGCAATAAGAAAATATGCAAATAGATCTTTAGGTCTAAAACTTATAATTGAATTAACTATTTGGACTTTGGGCCAAAATTAAAGTGTGGGTGAAAAATTGTAAAACCCATAAGGCCTAGAAAATGTAGGCAATTAAACTCGGGGCCCAAAAATATAGACCATAGCCCACAGGTGGGCTGAGTGAACTGGTGCCATGAGGTTCAAGCCTAAAGCTGAGCTGGGGTAAGTATGGGCATAGCTGCAGCCAGGCTTAGTATCACATAAAATTGGGCTGTAGGTGCAAGCCCAAAGGCAAAAGCCCAAAAATGTCATTGATCTAGTGATACGCAGACACAGATGCATCAGCGCGTGAGCTAGGATTCGGTGCAACGCAGACATAGATACACCAGCGCGTGTGCTGGGATCTGGTGCAACATGGGCATGAGGGACACCATCGCCCTCAGGCTGGTGTCACGCTTAGGCTGAGCTCACTGCTTGGGCCATATCAGGTGAGCCCAAAAAGAGAAAAAAAATATTCTTAGCCTGAGAGGAAACCAAGGCCCAACTGGGCTCGGGTTTCAGCCAAATAACACCCCAGCTTCGTTGGGTGTAGTCATCGAGGATGAAAACCGGCTCCGCCGCCTCATGTGGCCGTGTTTTGGTAAAAAAACTCGGAATGAGCCACAAATTTGACATGGAACCTCAATGGTGGGATGGAGAAAAGGGAATCTTGACGTCCATAAACCAAAAACCCTAAGATTTGAATTTGAGGGTTTCGAAATCCATGGAGATTCAAACGAATCTGGACCTAATTCATGGTCAGCGACGATTGCAGGTCGTCGGAGATGGTAGCTGTGGTGACTGGGCATGGTTGTAGGCTATGCGTGTGACGCCATGACGGGGCTTCAGGATTTTGGACTGGGTTCCAAAGGCCTGAAGCTTCTGGCTCGGGCGTGGGCTCGGGTTAGGGTTCGAAGAACCCTAGAAAATTATTTTTAATTTTTTTTTTTTCAATTTCATTTCAATTTCCATATTAATTCAATGCATATTCAATGTATAATTTAATGCATGAGCAGATATATGATGCAATTTATGGTAATATCATTTCACATAATTCAACAATTATGGATATAATGCATAGATAATTTACGTAGAATCTAAAATTCGAAAAACGTAAAGTTGGGTCATGCATTATGGTGAATGTTCATGCTATCAAGGATGCAAAAATATCGAGATAAAAACCGTTATTTTGGAAGAACATGATTGCGTGCTGTTAATGTGTTGTGGCTTATTTTAATCTGATAGGAAGAGAGGGGGCACACGGCAGGGAGAGTAGGGAGAGAGAGATGTGTTTGTAGGGTTGTGTAGAGGATGTGTTATTCCCCCTACGCACTGCCTTAATTTATAGTAATAACGGAGGGAAGAATCATTCTCCTCCAAGGAATACAAGTCCTATTAGGGAATAATAACTAGTATAAAATATAATCTAAGATTTACATAATCACACTTAAATACAATGTTTATAACACTTTACGTATTGTTGAATGTATTTATAAATTTTTTAATATTAAATAACTTATATGCTCGTATTATACATTGTTCTAAAAGTTTTTGCCTAGGGCTGTTTAGGTTTTGTCTAGGCGCTAGGCGGTGGGACACCGCCATGATTTATCTCTAGGCGTTTAACAAAAAAATAAGAAAGGGCGCCTAACCCGCCTAGGCCCACCTAGGCACCCATCTAGGTCGCTACTCTCACATAGATAGAACATAGATAATTTATGTGGAGCCAAAAATATTCACAAGGCGACACGTAGATTTTTGGATAAAAGAGGACAAAAATACCCTTGAGGCATACCGAGATTCCTACGCACGAGCAGCGGGCAATCATCCGTTAACCAAGTCAAAAATGCCCAAAGAAGGTAACAAATACAAGTTATTTCATCCATATACTCCACAAGGTAACCATTCTAAACATTCCATTTAAATTAGATTAATTGGTGAATTAATGGATTTATTTCCTAATTAATTGGTGAATTCATGGGCAGAGATTTGGCGAAGTTCTTCCAAAAGTATAGCATCAAACAGCACATGCCCATGCCAATATATCCTTAAGGCAATGAGCAAGCGAAAACATCCAACAAAACGATCTTCGACTGCCTCAAGAAATCCCTCACCAATAAGAAGGGAAAATGGCTAGACGAACTCCCTGGATGTCTATGGGCATATCGCACCACCAGAAGATGAGCAACCAGTGATATTTCTTTCTCTTTGACATTTGGCTAAGAAGCAATCATTCATCCTAATGTCATCAAGCCAAGTATCACCGCTCTACTACCAAGCATTGAGCAGACTAGTAAGGAAATGGCCACAAGCTTAGATCTGGCAGAGGAGAAGCGCGAGCATACCATCACCCGCATCGCAGCTTACTAGTAGCAGCTCCTCACCAGCCACAACAAAAGGGCCAAGATCCTTCAATTCCAGCCCGGAGATCTAGTCCTAAGAAAAGCCTTCATCATTGCCCGCAGAGAAGGCTCCAAAAAGATGGATCCCATCTGGGAAGGTCTGTACAAGATCAACTGAGTAGGCAGCAAAAGTAATTACACCCTCGTCACCATGAAACGACAAAAAGATCGAAAAGCAGTGGAACGCCTACAATATGAGGAAGTACCATGTGTGACTTCCCGCTACATCAAAGCCCGAAGACTTAAGCAGCTCGACGGGCACTACCTCATAACCTGAGGATTATCCAGTTGTTATGCAGTTCATACCTTACAGCTAAGTTCTCGTTCATTTCACTCATTTTTCGATGAGGAATTCAGAAGTAATCACAACTTGGCTCGGGTATATGCTTACAATAACTGATCACTCCTGCACTTCAGAAGAAGATCGCGCCCTTCTTAGGGATTCATCGCTGGAATTGCGCCCCCCGAATGACCAACCATGCTTTCCAGTGTGAGAGGGTAAACTAATTGCTCTCCAGTGCGAGAGGGTAAACCAATTCCCCGACACCCACATGAGTCAGCTCTCCAAGATGAGAGGATAAACTGTACACTCTGAATATCCAGACGTGGATGAGCCTGGCTGCCTTAGTATAACTAGATACACGATGGTTTGCGCCGGGATTCCTAGAAGTAGCCACAATGGTCTTTTTCAAGGCTTAACTAACTGAAGGATTTTGGGTCTCTTGGCCTAATCCGCGGGGAATCGGGCCCTAGAGACGGGGGGGCACATTACGGAGTACATCCGATAGACGGCTGCCCTAGAACCCTAAAGCTGCTACCGAGTGCACTAAGGTAGCCTACGGTTTCTGGAAGACTGCTTACTGTTTGCCCTTCGAGCAGTAAAGCCGCGCTAGACTTATACAACCGCACATTCTTGTGAAAGGTTAAACAAGCTAGCGCGCATATACGAAGCTTTATCCACTGCCGACATGCTACGTAGTCGATAAACTTCACCTCTGCCAAGTGCAGAACAACCTACACCAAGCCTTAAAGTGTTGTGATACTTGCTACGCAACCTACGAAATTGGAGAAAGCCAAGGTTAACAGCCTAGTGGTTACGCGGACTTGTCTGCTTCTGTAAGTAAGGCATCCGGCTGCCAACCCTATGGCTAACAACTTTGCAAAGCTCTACACCAACACCTCCGGCTGCATAGGCTACGCGGGTCTGTCTGCTTATAAAAAAGTAGCACGCCTGCCACTGGACTATAAAGTTTAAAGGTTAGGGTATGAACAAAAGAAGTGAAGATGAAGAAAATCGAAGGAAACCTGTTATAAACAATTAGCAAAGGCCGAAGGAGTTCAAGCAAAACAAGAGCTACAAGGAAAAACAAAGAAAATCCTAAAGGCTACCTAAAGGACTACACTTTAGCAGCCTGGACATCCCAAGACTATTCGGTCGCCACACCTTCAGCAACCGCGAAGCTCTTAGCAGCGGCATCACCCCCGGCTGCCCCAGCCTGGGCACCAACTTCTCCAACTACTTCACCAATGGAAGCCTCAAAAGTAAAAGCAAGCAAGTCTTCTGAAGAAATAGAGAAGGTCTCGAAACTTCGAGCCCATCCTTGGGGACCAACTTCTCCAACTACTTCAGCTGCTCATTCTCCTCAAGCAGACCAACACGGACACGCTGCAGCTCATCCACTTCCTTCTTCAAACTTTTGTTGATCTTCAGTACACCTTGAAGTTCCAACACTTGGGGTTCATGCCTATCGACGATTCTCTTGAAGTGGATCACTTGATTATAAGCAGCAATCAACTTTTCATCCTTTGCATAAATAGCGAAACGAAGCTCAGAAATTGCAAACTCAAGATCTTGAATCTGAGGTATGTAACATCCAATCTCATTCTCTGCACTTTCATACTTAACTTGGATCGCGTCAAGCCTAGTCTTTAGGTCAACGATCTTTTGTCGAGCGGTCTCAAGCTGCAGAGAAGTGGGGGCAAAAATATTAGACCCCTTCAAAGCAACGAGCTCATAATCCAACCTCTTGATCTCTTCAGCCGAGGAATAAGCTTCAGCTGCCATAGTCTTTGCCACATCCTTGGCAGCCTTGCTACATTTGCATCATAGCAAGCAGAGCATTCATTCTATATTGGGTCGTATGCTTCGCAAAGGAACTTGGGCAAACAACCTTTCTAACACCATCAACAAACTTCGCACAAACGTCCATGTCTTCAACCAGATCTGGTCTTAAAAGCACATGGGTCTCAGCAGCCTCCCCAGAAGCAGGCTTAGTGGATTTCTCAGCTGCCCACTCGAGTAGTCTCCTCTTTCCCAGCAGGCGAGTCAGACTTTGCAGCAGAGGGAGTGGGCCTTAGTGCCACTTTAGCAGCAAAGTCTACCTTATCGCTCTTCATAATAGCAAGCCTTTCCAAAGGTGAACCAGACTTAACTCCCAACGGATGTCTTGGTACAGACTTCGGCACTAGGGGCACGATAGAACCTTTACGCTGAGCAACCCTATCAGCAATCGTACTAGCCATTCTCGATGGCAGGCGCCACATGCTCAGATCTAGCAGCCTCATTTTTCTTCCCATCGAAAAAGTCATGCCAATCACAGACATCTCGACAGCAGGCAGACCCTCATGAGTAGTGGAAAAGTCTTCAGTTTTCTATTAACCAGCATCTCTTGAGCAGGCGGGGAAGATCTCTTCTTTCCACCTTCATTCATAGTAAGCTCTATGACAGCGATTAGACGAGCCAATGCATCCGCCTTGATCCTCTTTACCTCCTCTTTGGGAGCAGTCTACCTTACTTCAGACAAAGAGAACTAAGCAGCCAACGTCATTCACGATGCTCAGCAGATGAGATCAACCCAGCATTCTAGCAGGCAGGAGGCCTGTATGCCCAACATTCCAGCAACCCATGAGGCCCACGACCTTCTCATTTCTTTCAGTCGCCAGCCTGGCCCGAGTAAGGTCCAAGAGCCCAAAGGACATGAGCCATGTGGCTCGCCTAGCACTGCGCCCCAGCGCCATAATCCGCAACCCCAGCCGCATAAGCCGCCCTTGGTTCTAGCCAAACCGATCAGCCTAAAGCCATGGTCCCTGCCACAACACCTCATCGGCCCATGCCGAGCCGACTCCTGGCTCCTGCCAGTCGACGTGCCGCACCACCCCGACGGTTGCCCCGTGACAGCAATATCCAAGAAGAAGATAAGAAAAATTAATTTTTTCTTACATCGGTGCGGCACGGAGAAAACAAAGAAAGCAACGAAAGACGGTCCTTTGCACGAGCAAGATGTAGAAGATTGCTAGAGGAGGGGGAACAAATATCCTCTAAGCTCTCTCTCTTTTGTAGGGTAGAATAAATTGCTTTTCAAAGTTGATTTAATAACCCACTTAAGGGGGACTTAAATAAGCTTTGAGAGAAATTTATTTTCCCTTTCCTACAAGGATCTAATTTCCTATTAAAGAGAGAATCTACATCAAAATAGGAAGCAGTCCTAAGTTTCCTAAAGCAAGAAGATCTCTACACCTGCTGCCCTTTTCTACGAGCAGCCCAACAGGTGTGGGGGCATTTGTGGAGCAAAAAATATTCACAAGGCGACACGTGGATTTTTGGATAAAAGAGGACAAAAATACCCTTGAGGCATACCGGGAGTCCTACACACGAGCAGCGGGCAATCATCCGTTAACCAAGTCAAAAATGCCCAAAGAAGGTAACAATAAAAGTTATTTCATCCATATACTCCACAAGGTAACCATTCCAAACATTCCATTTAAATTAGATTAATTGGTGAATTAATAGATTTATTTCCTAATTAATCCATTAAATCACCAATTAAATGATCCATTATGCCAATTAATCCCCCATTACATAACCCATCACCCATGACACACCAAAAGGAGCCCCAAAGGGCCGGCCACATCTTCTAAAAAGGGGATTGGTCATTCTCTATAAACTAGACCCCATTTTCTCTAAAAAGACCTAAGTCCTCACTCTTGCTAAAATTCTCCAAAGCTCTCAAACACTTTTCTCTCAAAATTCTAACTTTGGCATCGGAGGTTCTTCGGCCAAAGCCCCCCCCCCATTCATCGTGGGCGTGAGGCTCTTGGCCTTGACCTAAGGTGTTATTTATTTTGTAGGTGCAATTTTATCCAAGATTAAGGAGGAAGAAATTTGCATCCACAACTTCTAGCTCACATTTTTGTTTGAACAAACGATATTATCTATACTAAGGGAAGGGGGTGAGCTTAACTTCTATTTTACATTTTGTTTTTATAATAAATTGTAATAAATTGTAAGAGACTTGTTGGATATTTGGATGAACACTCATTGTATGCTCGTTCCCCATACTTTCAAAATGTTGTAGTACTTTATGATTTATATGTCAATCTATTTCGCAATTTATGTATTCCATTGCAATTATATAATTTTTTAAGGGAACTTTAACGAAAAGCTTCCGGACCTGTTCACTTTAACGAAAAACCACATTTTTTCACAAAAAGTCAATCTTGGTGCTATCACTTTACCCTTTATTTTGTTCTTATCGTTAAAACTAAAAATTTTCAAGCCCTTTTCATTAGTTTTCATTTTTTTTAATTATACGTAGATATTTATTTATAGGGGTGGATCTGTGGCACCACCTTTTTACATAAATTTTGCACATGTTTTGTGGACCCACTTTGTAATGTATTTCAACGATTCGAATCCCTTGTCTTTTAGAACCATTCATAGGTCATCTTTGCAAAGAATTAGACAAATCCAAAATCACTAAGACATTCATTTGTAGTGAAGAAAATGGACGAATACGGTTCTAAACAAAGAAACCTTAAACCCTTAATCCAAGGATCATGGTTTTAGATTGGGGTGATTTTTGGTAGACATGATCTTTGAGGAAAACCCTCAAAGATAAATGGTTCAGAATGTTCAATACATACGAAGTGGGCCCCACAAAAGCGTGTGCCAAAAGTTGTATAGAAAAAGTGGTGCCACGAATCCGGCCCTTTATTTATATGTTACATGTGTCTAGTAAAAATAAATAAAACCGTCTAGGCGGAAGCCTAGACGCCTAGCCAGTAGGTTCCTACCAGGCACCCAACTAGCGCCTTTTAGAACTTTGGTATTATATAACTATTTAGCCCAAATTTAAAATATATATATATTTTTTTTAATACACCCTATATATATATTTTTTTTTTAATACACCCAAATCATAACACGGACCAGTTACCAATTTGAACATTTCACTCCCAACCTACTGAAAAGTTGTAACGAGCATGTAACATTGGAAAAATGAATGATATTCACATCAAATGTTTATACTTTGTATATTAGTAAGGTACCTTTGACGAAAAGAAAATCAAGATGACAATGAATTATTTAAAAATATCTTCAAAACGTACTGATAAACAAGGGGATGACTAATTACTTTAAAATTACGGTTTTCTTCCATGGTCGGATTAAATTTTGGTTAGAAATTTATCCAATTGATCTAAAATATGCAGAAACAATCCATGATAAACAAGTGAACGATTAATTACCTATTCAGATCAAAATACGGTTAAATTCATTCCATGATAAACAAAGTGATATATGTGGTCACTCTTTGTTATAAAAAGTGGGTTGGTTAAGTGAGAGATCTTATATTTGATTCTTGCCAAATGCGAAGTTGAACCACATTATTATGACAAACCCATTGTAAGACTTAGCACACTCCCCCATCCCTTGAGGGTAGATAATATCGTTTGTTACAAAAAAAAAAAAAAATCAGGTTCCTATACTTCTTCGCGCCTTTTGTTCAAAGTCAAGAAGACAAACACACTAGTTATTTTTCGAACAAAGAGTTTGATGTTGGTTTAACCATTAAGTACCGAGTATGGGTGTACGTAGAGCCCATGGGGTTTGAGGGTAGTATGGGAAACTACATGGATATATTAAGATAAATTTTAATTTAAAAAGTAGATGTGAACTGTTTTAAATATGTGGGGTGCAGTCAAAACAACCATTTGTAGATGGTGCTTTATTGTAGTGACAGAAAACAATCATACCTATACACCTTGATGAGGGTTCAATCCTCCACTGATCCCCCTCCTCCCTTACAACTAACAACTTAACTCACTGATCGTATCGTTTGTCCAAAAAAATAAAAATAAACCTTTTGTTATTTATCAAGGGTGACTGTAATAACTTAATATAGAGTTAAACATATATTTGGGCTCACTCAACAATATTTTTTTTTTCATTAAATAATGCGTTCATTTTTTAGATCAACATTCATAAATCATTCTTAGAAAACTTTGTTCAAATGAGAAATCATTAGCCCTTTCATTCTTACCGTAAAAAATTCATTGTTTTTGGGACAATGTGTCAGTCTATTTTTCTCTATCGTAATTAGATAATGAAACACTTTCCAATTTGGATGAAATTTTGTAAGGAAAATAATGAATGTTGGTCTAAAAAATAAGCGGTTCAAATCATGAAAAAGTATGTGAACTGGGCCCAAATGTGTTACTAGCACACTATATTAAATTACTAAATAGTTAGCATTTGAGCATTGGCGTTTGAGCACTGGTCCCCCCCTCCCCCCCCCAAATAATATATATATATATATATATATATATATATATATTTTTTTTTACTTTTAGTTAAACAATGCATTTTGTTTTTGTTTTACCAAGACCGAAACAATGTCGTTTCGGCTTGGATTTAAAAATAAATAAATAAATAAAGATGCACGCAGTAGTAGCAATGGAGAACGACATCTGTAGTCTGCAGATTCTAGCAAGAACAGAGCAGAGGGGCGGTAGCACATCAAACTAAGATTTCTGGGGGGATTTTCCGACGAGAGGAGGGGTGGCCGCACCTCTTTGCTCCTTAACAGCTTCGCCACTAGTTAAGAGAATGTCACGCCCTGACCCGTGAATAAAGACTATTCACGAGCTAGGGTGTGAGCCATATCTTAGCTATAGAAATAAATTCTACAACCAAGATATGGTGGAAAAATTAAAATAATTTGACATGATTACACAATACATCACATAACAAATCTTACATAATAAAGGCTTGAGTTTACCACATATAATTTACTGAATACACAGGGGAAATAAAAAATTAGTATACAACCTTAATTCATAACAAAAGTGCCAACCAAAATAATAATAGAAATGAGTAGCTCTTGCAAAAACATAAAATGTATGCAATGAGATGCATGAATGAACTCACTCCCTTCTAATCCCGCTAACACATACCTAAGGCACCCAAGCATGCACGTCCCATACCATGCTTATACGCCTTGGCTCCGAATACCTTAGAATATGAGTTAACTCCCGTTCATCCCTTAAACCCAATTTTTGTAATTAAACTCTCAATTTCCACTTTATTATACAGGCACTTCCCCCAACGCCCAATTGTATATTCAAGCCCTTCCCCCGACGCCTGACATATACAAGATTCATTATTTTATATTCAAGGCAAACTTCAGCCCTTGAATATCCTCACAACTCAAACACTTTACACAAGTGAGCACTTGACACAACACAACTCTTTTTCTTGCTTTGGAATGTATATACATATATAACGCAATGTAGACATAAAAATCACGTGCCCATTAAATCAACATATAATTCAAACTAGTTAACAAGCAAGGTAATAATTTATAATCCATCATATAAAGTGTTGCTCATTGACCACTCTATATATTTTTCCATCGTCTCGTCTATCTTGGTTGAGCAACCTGTTTTTATTAGAAAGGAATAGACATCCATGTTAGAGAAGAGAATCGTTAGTGTGAAATGTATGTCTCAAAGGCCAAACATCATCTTTTATTTTTATTTTAGCCCACCGCTTCTACTTCTTCTCATCTTACTTCCCTTACGTTCTCACTCACAAACTTGATCACTTTCTTTCACCTGACTCTCCTTTTCCTTCCACACAACACTTTACCCTTTTAATGTATTTTTATCATCTTTTTGCTCCTTCTTTTCATTTCCCTCAATAACCACTGTTAGCTTAACATTTTTCCTTTGAAATTCTTCTCCTCTCTTTTCTATAAACCGACCCCCAGTTCTCCTTACTCATTCTCTCCTTCCTTTTCACTCTTGCTTTTGCTTCACACTCTTTTTCTTTTCTTTCCTTTCTTCTTACAGCTTGTAATAATGCACACATAGATTTAAGTGGTTCACCAAATCGGCTACGTCAACTAGAGTTGCATATGCATTTTTGTTTTCCCTATGTAAGAAGATTTACAAAGTACAATGGAGATGACTTTGAGCCTTTACATAATATGAAAGAAATGGATAGTGAAGGAGGGAGTGGTATGAGGAAGAAGACATTCTTCTTGCTGGTGTGGCAGTGTTGCTGTTCTTCCTCCCGTTTCTCTTCTCCCTCTGCTTTTATGGTTGAAGAAATGGAATCCACAATTAAGCCTTCAATGACATGTCCCAAATTCTTTGCTACACTTGGACATCTTGTAATTGGAAGCCATAATATCTAATCATGTTATAATCATTACCATGCATGTGGACAAATGCTCAAAAGCCACGTCCAAACTCTAAGGAATATGAATCCCACCCGTTCTCACCTCATTGGAAGATATGGAACAAAATTGAATAGAGAATATTGTAGCCAAATGATTAAGATTCCTCTTAGCCTTGTGAAACAACACTCTAAAACCACAAAATATTGCCAACTCACCATTTGTTAAAAAAAAAAATATACACCAATTCTAGTTAGATAATCCCCACTTCAAGCTCTCAGCTCTTTGTTCCTGATTACGCTTCAAATTAAAGATCAATGAAGCTAGAAATGGTGATTTTCCATCAATAAGTAAAAAGAATAAGTTTAAGGCCTAACAAAATAATATTATACATATATATATAACCATTTTTTTTAGATACGGGGTATTACAGAGAAAAAGTGCTAATAACATGTTGTAGAGGAAAATAATTTGAAAGAGAGTGAGAGAATTCTATTAGTGTTGTAAACAGTGGGTATGTTTGCCCACATGTATACAGTAAAGATTCATATGCTAAATAGTGAAGTTTTTGTAAGTTTTCAAGGTAGTTGCTCTATAAATAGAGCACTACAAGTGTTCAAAGCACATGGATACAAAAGCAATAAGAGAAGAAAGATAAGTTAGAATATTTTCTGCATTCTCCTATTTCTCTTTTACCTGCAATCATTCTATTATAGTTAATAAACAAAGCAGTCTGATATATTACACCCGCTTCGTTCTCGCTCTTAGCAAAGGTTATTTCTCTAACTTTTGCCTATTTATAACACGTTATCATCATGACTCTCTAACCCTAAAACATTTCTCATTTCTCTTCGCCGAAAGAAAAAAAATGTTTTCTTCAAGGATTTTACTGTTCTTCTTCTTCCTTTGCCTCACCTGCTGGATATACCCTCGTGAAGAATTGTTAGTTCTCAACATAACAGTTACTTATATCTTTGATTTCTTGTTTGGTGCAGTTCCTAATTTCTAACCCAATGTTTATTTGTCTTTGTTGCGATCAAAGATGGTGCAGTATCATCGCCCATCTTGGACTGCAGATTTAATTTTACTGCAAATTTTAGGTGGAGTGGTATAATCGCCCACCCTACCCTACATATTCAAATTTTCATGCTATTTAATTTTATTGCAATTTTAGGTGGTGTGGTATAATCACCCACCCTGTTCTACATAATTAAATTTCTACTGCTTGAGTGGTTCGGAATAATCGCCCATCATATGCTATTTAATGAGAATGGTGTGGTACAATCGCCCTCCTCATTCATCATGTAAATCTCGAGCCTAAAGTTTCGAGTGCTTATCATTTTGGCCTGAAGATCAAAATGAAAAATTTGTAAGAACCAGAAGTTCTAACAATATATTCCTCCAGAATACACAATATTGCAAGTTATTACACACCTCATTTTTCTTTCAGAAAAGAAAATGGCGAACTTGGCAAAACTTGATTTTGTTGCCCTGGATAATACTAGGAAGAATTACCTTACCTGGGTAATGGATGTCAAGATTCATCTGGAGGCAGCAAATCTTCTTAGAGAAACTATTAAGGAGGATAACAGTGCATCCTCTCAAGATCGGGCAAAAGCCATGATCTTTATCCATCGCCACCTTGATGAGGGACTAAAGAGCGAGTACCTCACGGTTGAAGATCCACTAACCCTCTGGAAGGCACTGAAAAATATATACAATCACCAGAAAATGGTGATTCTTTTGAGGGCTCGTTATGAGTGGACTCACCTAAGGATCCAAGATTTTAAGACGGTGGCTGAGTACAATTCTGCTATGTTTAGAATTACCTCCCAGTTGAAGCTTTGCAGAGAAACCATTACTGAGGAAGACATGCTGGAAAAGACTTTCAGCACTTTTCATGCCTCTAACGTGCTCCTGCAGCAGCAATATAGAGAGCGAGGCTTTACTCAGTACAACCAGTAGATATCTGTGCTCCTTGTAGCTGAGCAAAACAATGAGCTTCTGATGAAGAATCATTAGTCCCGGCCTACTGGATCAGCACCATTCCCAGAAGTAAATGCTGCTTCCCTTGAATGGAATATCACATCTTCTCATGGCAATAATTACAAACGAGGACGTGGCCACAAGCGAGGCCGAAAGGGCAAGAACCATGGTGTCTAGTTTCACAACCAGGTTCCAAGGCATAATACAGGCTCGAGCTTTAAAAATGCAAATCTCCAGAGAGGCGAAGCTCATATGAACACTCCTAGAAATCCTGAAGGATTTTGCCATAGGTGTTGTGGCAATGGACACTGGGCACATACTTGTCTTACCCCAAAACATCTCGTGGATTTGTATCAAGTCTCCCTCAAGGAGAAGGGTGTTGAGACCAATTTCCTTGACCAGGCTAAACAGATGGATATACTTGATCTAGTGTTCGATTTATCAGTACAATTGAACACAAACCACCTGGATGTTTCAGACTTCATTATTGAAAGAGGGAATGAAGTGTTTGGGTCCGATTAAATCATTTATGTTTGATGTACTCTTGTTATTTGTACTTGTGATTTAATGCTTGCATTTTCAAAGTAGTATTCCAGTATGAATAAGCTGCTTTTAATTGTAATTTCCATTACTCAGAGAGCATGGATAAAAATTATGGTTATTCTCAAAACAAGAGCAATGGTGGAGATTTTTGTCTTGCAGACAACGCAACTACGAATACAATTCTTCAAGATTGAAAGTATTTCTTGAACTTGATACTTGCAAAAGTAAAGGTAACAACAATATCAGGGCAATCAGATGTAATTGAAGGCTTAGGAAAAGCCCAGATCATGTTACCAAATGGAACAATATTGTTCATACAAAATGCGTTGTACGCTACTCGATCCACTCGAAATTTGTTAAGTTTTAAAGACATACATCTAAATGGATACCACATTGAAACGAAAAGTGCAGAAAATGTGGAATATCTATGCATTACCTCCAATGATACCCATAAGCATATATTGGAGAAGTTGCATGGTTTATCGAGTAGATTGTATTATACATACATAAAGACAATCGAGGCACATACTGTCATGAACCAGAAGTTCATTGATTCAAAAGTTTATATGCTTTGGCATGATCGTCTGGGTCATCCAGGATCTACCATGATGCATAGAATCATTACCAACTCTAATGGACATCCATTATTGAGCAGACACATTGATGTCTCAAACGATAACCCTTGCAAGGCTTGTTCCCAAGGGAAGTTGGTAATTAGGCCATCACAACTAAAGGTTGATGTTGAATCCCCATCATTTTTGCAAAGAATTCAAGGGGATATATGTGGGCTTATTCAACCATATTGTGGACTATTTCGATATTTTATGGTTTTGGTTGATACATATACTCGATGGTCACATGTTTGCCTATTGTTTACTCGAAATGTAGCATTTGCAAGATTTCTTGCTCAGATAATTAAGTTGCGAGCACAATTCCCAGATTATCCCATTAAGTCAATCCGACTTGATAATCCTGGTAAATTTACGTCTCAAACCTTTGATGATTACTGCATGACACTGGGCATTGATGTTGAACACTCTGTTCCTCATGTCCATACTCAAAATGGCTTAGCATAGGCATTTATCAAGCGGCTTCAATTAATAGCTCGCACTCTGCTCATGAAAACAAAATTACCAGTCTCTGCATGTGGACATACCATCTTACATGCTACATCATTAGTTTGGTTGAGACTCATAGCCAACCACCAATACTCATCAATACAACTCGTGTTTGGGCATCAACCAAACATTTCACATTTACGAGTTTTTGGTTGTGCTGTTTATTGCCTATTGCACCGCCACAACGCACTAAAATGGGACCTCAGTGCAGACTGGGAATTTATGTGGGTTTTGATTCACCATCTATCATTAGATATTTGGAACCTTTAACAAGTGATATGTTTACAGCATGTTTGCTGATTGTCACTTTGATGAGACAGTCTTCCCGTCGTTAGGGGAGAAAAGACCGTTCTAGAAGATCGGAAAAAGCTGATATGGGTTGTTCCCACTTTATCTCATTTTGATCCACGAAGCACTCAATGTGAAGATGAAGCGAAGAGGATTGTTCATCTTCAAAGTATTGCTAATCAAATGCCAGATGCATTTAATGATGCTTCGAAAATGATAAAGTCACATATACTAGCTGCAAATGCACCTGTAAAAATTGATGTCCCTGTTGGACAAAATAAATTGGTAGCGAATGATTCATCTGGTGCACGCCTGAAGCGTGGTAGACCACCAGGTTCAAAAGATTCAACCCCTCGAAAGAGAAAGATGAGGGCACAGCTGAATCCAAATGAAATCATTCATGAAAAGAAAGCGAATGATAAATCCACAATTCATGATTCTAAATTTTCTGAAAAAGAAAATGTCCTTGACGAGACACATGTCCCTGAAGAGACAGAAGTACATGAAAGCAAAGAAATCTCCATAAATTATGCATGTACTAATGAATTGTGGGATCGAAATGAAGTAACCATCAACGATATGTTCATTTTCGTAGTAGCCACTGAAATCATATTAAGTGATGACATTGAGCCCCGCTCTATTGATGAATGCAAACAGAGACATGATTGGCCTAAGTGGAAAGATGCAATCCAGGCAGAATTAAATTCCTTGGAAAGGCGAAGTGTTTTTGGACCAGTAGTCCAAACCCCGCCTGGTGTGAACCTCGTAGGTTACAAATGGGTATTCACAAAGAAACGCAACTAGAAAAATGAGATTGCAAGATATAAAGCAAGACTCGTTGCACAAGGTTTTTCACAAAGACCTGGAATTGATTATGAAGAGACATACTCTCCTGTAATGGACGCAATTACGTTCCGTTACTTAATAAGTTTAGTGGTTTCAGAGAAACTTGATATGCGACTTATGGATGTCATCACCGTGTATCTATATGGAGAATTAGATACTGACATATATATGAAAGTCCCAGAAGGACTTAAGTTGCATGAAACTACTAACAAACAACGAGGTATGTTCTCAATCAAATTAAGGCGATCGTTATATGGGCTGAAACAATCTGGGTGGATGTGGTATAATCATCTCAGTGAGTATTTGATCAAAGAAGGATATGCCAACAATGTCATTTGCCCTTGTATGTTCATTAAGAAATCAAATACTGGTTTTGCTATAGTGGCAGTATATGTTGATGATATGAACCTAGTTGGAACTCCTGAATAGCTTAATAAAACTGCTAAGTATTTGAAAAGTGAATTTGAAATGAAAGACCTTGGAAAACAAAATATTGTCTCGGCCTACATATTGAGCATTGTGCTAATGGAATTTTGGTCCATCAATCAACTTACATTGAAAAAATATTGAAGCGATTTGGCATGGACAAGGCTTATCCATTTAGCACCCCAATGGTCATTCGTTCTTTGGACATTAAGAAAAATCCATTCCAAAAGAAGATGATGAACTGGTCCTTGGTCCAGAAGTGCCATATTTGAGTGCAATAGGTGCTTTATTGTATTTAGCACAATGTACTAGACTAGATATAGCTTTTTCAGTAAACTTGTTAGCCAGGTATAGCTTTGCTCCAACAATTCATCATTGGAAGGGAGTCAAAGATGTTCTAAGATACCTTCATGGGACAACAGACATGAGTCTCTTCTACTCAGACAAGTCCACAAATGACCAGATCTTTGTTGGATACGCAGATGCTGGTTTTCTCTCTGATCCGCATAAAGCTCGCTCACAAACTGGATATGTGTTCATTAATGGAGATACAACAATTTCATGGCGCTCAACAAAGCAAACATTAGTTGCAACATCTTCCAATCACTCGGAAATAATTGCTTTACATGAAGCAAGTCGTGAATGTTCTTGGTTAAGATCAATGATCCATTACATCTGGAATTCATGTGGTCTACCTTCAAAGACAAACACTCCAACTGTCATTCATGAAGATAATGCAGCCTATGCTGCCCAGATGAAGGAATGATTCATCAAGGGTGATAAAACTAAACACATATCTCAAAGGTTTTTCGGTGCACATGAGCTTCAGAAGGCTAAAGTTATTGAAGTCAGATAAATCCGTTCCAATGAAAATTTGGCAGACTTGTTCACCAAATCTCTACCAAAGTGCACATTTCAGAAGTTAGTGCAGGGAATCAGATTACATCGGCTTACAAATTTGAAGAATACGAAATCAGGGGGAGATACAATTCAGGGGGAGCATCCATGATACATGCATGTTGTACTTTTTTCCTTCGATTAGGATTTTTCCCACTGGGTTTTTCCTATCAAGGTTTTAATGAGGCAACATAAGCATGCTTAACACCATATCAACAATCCATGTAAAGTTGTACTCTTTTTCCTTCGCTATGGTTTTTTCCCACTGGGTTTTTCCAAGCAAGGTTTTAACGAGGCAACTGATGTTGATATGCGGGCATCCAAGGGGGAGTGTTGTAAACAGTGGGTATGTTTGCCCACATGTATACATTAAAGATTCATATGCTAAATAGTGAAGTTTTTGTAAGTTTTCAAGGTAGTTGCTATATAAATAGAGCACTACGAGTGTTCAAAACACACAGATACAAAAGCAATAAGGAAGAAAGATAAGTTAGAATACTTTCTGCATTCTCCTATTTCTCTTTTACCTGCAATCATTCTGTTATAGTTAATAAACAAAACAATGTGATATATTACACCCGCTTCGCTCTCGCTCTTAGCAAAGGTTATTTCTCTAACTTTTGCCTATTTATAACAATTAGAGAATTATTTTATTGTTTTGTAATGTGAGGCATAGCCACCTTTATATAGTGGTGTGGCTATCCTGGCAAATTATACAAATACCCTAATTCAATAGGAAGAATCAATTGCCTAATTAATTGATAAATGAATTGTCACAGCCCGTCCCGAGTTTGATTTTTGAGGACGTGAAATGACGGGATTACCCTTAGGGGGGCTAAGGTATGTGTGTGACATATTATGGATTATGCATATTCTCCTAAAGTTTTGAAAAGTTTGAAATTGGTTTAAAGATATATGTATTTTTGTGTGGTTAGGGAATTAAAAGACTTGGAATTTTGGTGGGTTTTGTTGGACCACACAACACACACACACGGGACAACCTCAACCCTTTCCCTCCCCCGTGCTGCCTATCTCCTCCCTCACGGCTTTCTCTCACTCTCTCACTCTCGACTTGTACGGACACACTCACCACCAAGCCTACAAGCACAGATCGAAGGTTGTGAAGGTACCATCGTGCTCGTGAGGACTATACGAACTCAACCACACCCATTTCAGGTAAGAAATCTTTCGATTTCACGTCGAAATCGTAAGCACCGATTTTGGCACTGTTCATGAACTTTATGTTGGTTGATTTTTAGGACAATCCAAGCTTGTAGTGAGCTTAGTGAGGTCCTAAGGAAGCTCGGGGACGTTCGTTTGGAAGTTTTGAACGTCGGGATCACCACGTTCAAAGTTGGCCGGTTCTTGTGGAAATTTTCCGGTAAGATTTCGTAGTTTTTAGAGCTTTAAAGTAGTATATCGTGAAACTACATGTTTAGGGCTTCAAATTGATATAAAATACGAAGAAAATGGTTGAGAAACGAAGGAGAACAAGGCGTTTGAAAAATGCCCAGAATCCGGCCACCGGAAAAACTAGTCCGGCGAGCTCGCGAGGAAGAAGACTCGCGTGGGCGCGCGTGTACCCGTGCATGTCCTGGCGCGTGGGGGCGCGTGCCACATCAAAAAATTATTCTAAAAATATGTCGACGTCCGTGACGTCGAGTAGGTCACTGTGGTATATTCATATACCCAATTTGAGCACCGTATGAGAAGTTATTACGAATTATTGGTTATGTGCTTTAAATAACGTTTTTATAGTTATTTCGCATATAGGTGACACCTATCTCGAGGACGAGCTCATCCAGGGACGTCACGGGGGTTACGACCCTTCGACTTATCAGTGAGTGGGCAATATTTTTGTTTATACCTATATACTATTGATATTTTTCCCAGAAATTGAGTTTGAATGAAAATATGTTTTCAAATGCCATGCATGCATGATATGAGTTATATGAATTGATAATTGATGCATATATATATGTGAATTGGTGTTGTGGACGCACAGGTGAGTATCAGGTGAGTTTATGTTATTCATGTGCATTGATGATGTATATTATGTTGATAGCTCATAACCTGCAATCATGGTGTTAGTGCTTATATTATTCACCTCGCACCGCACGCTCACCTTGGATCCAAGTAGGTGCATGTTGTACAGACCATGTGAGGGTTCCGACATGTCGAACAGACCATGAGAGGGTTTCGACTGATAGGTGACCTTAGATTGTGTACACAAATGATTGTTGAGAGAAGCACTAGAGCATATTATTACATCATTCATGTCGTACAGACTACTTCAGGTAGTTCCGACTTATCTGCAGTGTAGTGCCGTACAGGTCACCGAGGTGACTCCGGATGGATTTGATATTGAGCTATAGAATTAACCGTACATGACCAACTGCAGGGTCTCCGGTTAATTCAATATTTCACCTGTTACATTGATGCATCATTCATTCTGTTTTGAAAGTTTTTTTAACATGGCATACTTTCGGGTTTTAAAGAAAAAATTGATGATTTGAGATTTATGAAAAGCTATATGTTATTATGCTATTTTCTGGGAAAGTATACAGGTTTTACAGCGAGGGGTTAGAAATGTTTTAAATGGAAGGTTTTCGAAAAACTTTGTTTTACTGACCCACTCAATTTTGTTTTGCGCCCCTCCAGGTTCTAGCTAGCAGTTGGTGGCTCACGAGGTTTTTCTTCGGCATTCTGACAGACTTCCCTAATGTAGGACTCATCTGCGGGTGTTGTAACTTAATTATAGTCCTACTTGACTGCACCTAGTTGCTTATGCTCTGAAATTGTGTGTTATACACTCTAACTCTCTCTAGCATGCTATTTGGTTATTCTTGCTAGTAATTGGTTTTTATTCTTTCGTAATTCTCTTATCTTGCTTCCGCACCGCACTTATGGTTACGTCACGCTCACGTGACGGCCAGCATGCCTTGATTCTAGGATCGGGGTGTGTCATGAATAGCCTATCCGTTTGAGGAATCAATAGCCTAACGGTTACAACAGTTAATTGAGAATTGAATGACCTATTTATTTACTGAATAAATGGCTTATGCATCACCAATATTAATTTTTTTTTATAAGATTGATAGGTTCATTGCTTCTTATGTTTTTATATCATTTATCATTAATATTGGCAAGGCAATTTGATTAAAAATATACTTATTACTTTCCTTTTCTTGTTTTCAATTCTTATGTGCACTTAAACGGTTCTTGATAAAATCCTCTTTTCGGAGGAGTTTTAATGCAAGGTCAATTGGAAAAGTTTTATAAGAAACTGAAGATTATGGTGTCAAATTTAAATATTAAATTTCTATGGAGTCAATGATTTCAGTTTTGCGGATAAAGACAATCGAAGTTGCATTTCCTTCATAACACAATTGATTACCAAAATGAATTTTAGAGATTTTTACTCCATTATTCTTAAAAAGACAATGTTAAACAATACATTGGTGCTATAGAAAACGAAACACTTAAGTCTCAACCAAGTAATTATGTAGGATTAGGTAGTAAGCTTTTGTTCTTTTTTTCTTTTTAATTTTTATAGTACAACATGTGATTCATGCAAACATATATATTATATCTAATTAGCCTTTCAGAGATGTTGCTTTTGACAAGGATAACCTCCTTGACTTTAATGGCTTGCAAGCATTTTAATTTCCACAACAGCTAAAAGTTTACCTTACAGATGAACTAAACAGCATATGATGTTGATTGTGCCGACACGGCACCCATTAATCTTGTAGCAATGGATCAGTTAAGCATTGCAGTCAAACCCTTAGAAAAGTAACAAAGTCTAAACTCAACAAGGAAATTGCGCATCAAGCTTCTATACTTTGCCTTCTTTTACACGATACACACACACACACACACACATTATTATTTTACGGACATATTTAATTCAAATTCTCACCTAAACAGATTATAGTGATAGTTATTGTCAATTGTTGTTGTTATTATTGTGACATAAATACCAGTTTTTAGGAAAAGAAAGAAATTTATGTGGGAACCTACTCACAAAGAAGTTCATACTTTTGTATGTCGGCACTTAACCTCCAGGTCTTACATGTTTTAATTGTGCTGGTATTATTCTTTACTTGTAAATTGAAGACCTTATGTTTATCTCTCGTAGATGATAAGTTTGATATCAAATAGTTAGATTGTCTCATTGTGTGACTTAACCTAAAGTTCTCACTCCTTAATCTAAATAATATCTTTATGTTAAAAATGTTATACAATTAAATGATTTTCAATTTTGTTGTTTCTTTATAGGAGGATCCTTAAAGTAGGACACAAATGAAATGGAATGTTTAGAATCCGGAGATCGGTGAACCACTCTACATAGCTGAACTCAACAATAATCTTCCTAAAAATTGGAAAAGGGAAAGACAGTTTCGTGTTTCTCTTCTAAGACATTGATATCCATAGCCCTACAGTTGAAAGATATTTCTCTTTCACATGTATGTCGGGTACAAAACCCCCTTCTTTTAAATTATTGTAATACTTGCGAACTCTTTTCTCTCTTCTTAATAATAAATGTTTTTAAATATTGTTATACAAGTAATACGTGACAAGAAGGAATTCGAACAAAAGATATGAGGTGCATGAGTGAATGCAAACCTACTAAGCTTTAAGCTCGCAACATAATACACACACACACACGCAATCCAGAGTTCGATAATGTTATAACACTGCTATACCTATCCAACAATAGATTTCTTAATATTATACTCAAAGGTATTGTGGATGCAAATTTTCGTAGTCTTTTCCTTACGAAAATGCACCTGCAAAATATTAACACCTAAGATTAAGGCCAAAAGCCTCACGCGGCCAAGATGAATGGGGGGGGCTTTGGTCAAAGAATCTCCGATGCCAAAGTTAGAATTATGAAAAGAATGTGTTTTGGAGTTTGTGGGTATCAAATGACTTAACTTTTTAGTGGGATAATAGGGCTATTTATAGGGGAGTGGCCGGCCCTATTTGGAGAATAGTGGCCGGCCATATATGGTGGAATTGTGTGAATAATTGCAAGATATTATGTGAAATAATATCTTGCAATTAACAAGGCAATTAATCCTAAATTAAATAGGATAATTGAGAGTTACCTTTTGAATAAGGATTTGATGAGGAGTGATGAGAGGTATTTGAATAAATACAATTTTGATCACCTTTGACTCTTTCTTGATTGAGCCGTTATTGTCCGTTGCATGCGCTTGGGAATCCTGGTGTGCCTCGAGGGTAATTTTGTCTTTTTCACCCAAAAGTCCATGTGTCACCTCCATAATTTTCTTGATTATTTCTGGCTCCACAAATGCCCCCACACCTGTTGGGCTGCTCCCAGGAAAGGGCAACAAGTGTAGAGATCTTCCATTGCTTTAGGAAACATAATATTGTTTCCTATCTTAATGTATATTCCCACATTAATTAGAAATTAGATCCTTCTAGGAAAGGGAAACAAATCACTTCTAAAGTCTATTTAAGTCTACCTTAAGTAGATGATAAATCAACTTCAGAAAGCAATTTATTCTACCCTACAAGAGAGAGAAAGCTAGAAGATATTTGTTCTCCTTCCCCTAGCAATCTTCTATGCTTGCCTGTGCAAATGACCGCCTTTCGTTGCTTTCTTCGTCTTCATGCCGCATCAAGGTAAGAAAAAATTAATTTTTTCTTGTCTTCGTAATTTTTTGGAGCCTTGGGGCTTGAAATTTGGCTCAACGGGGGTCGAGGATGTGTCAAAAACTCATTTAGAGGAGCCACGACATTGTTGCCATGGGTGGCTTGGTTGCGACTCGGCGTGGGCCGAGGTCTGGGTGCAGCGGCATGGGCGGTAGAGGCGAGCTAGGGCTAGGCTCGGGTCAGGAACCTCTTGGCTTGGGCCGAGGCTGTGAGTCGCTGATCTTTGGGCCACTGGGCTTGGGCTTATGCAGGAGAAGAGAAAAAAGAGGCGCAAAGGCGCCAACCCCTCCTTTTGGATTGGGTTGCGAGGCCTTTGGGCCGAGAGAATGCCAGCGCTGGGTCTCCTGGTACTCTAAGCTGCTTGGAGTGTAAGGCCAAGAGAGAGATGGGAGCCAGCGTGGGCTGGGCTCCCTTGACTGTTATCCTTAGGCCGTGGGGCCTGATGCAATTTTTTTTTTTTTTTTGTGCAACCGTGTAATGATTCTTCCTTGTATCATTGTAGAATTTCTTCAAGTATGTCTTCTTCAAGCCACAAGAGTGATGATGGTATGCCTCCGCTGTATCGCCAAGGCGGGTCTTTGAGTAAAGTGGGCTACTTCAAGGATACTCACTTCCAAATTAGCTTCGATGACTCGTTCAGAGCTTTCCTTAAAGCATATAAGCACGCCATTCCATCTGGGGTGTGTGTGAAGCGTATCAAGGAGAGTAGCAGGCGTGAGTCATGTAGTGGGACTTGGAGAACCATCAAATTTCACCCCCACTACTTTGTGTTAGGATTTACTTTTCCTATGCCACTTTTCTTCCAAGAAGTGCTTCGCTCCATGAAATGTGCCCGTGTGATGGTGGGATTCCTCAATCTAAGCCAATTCTTTGACTTAGATGTGACCATCAACGAATTCTAGTACTTCTTTGATATAGGCCATATTGATGGAGTTGGGCAACTTCGATCCCGCCATAACCTTTTCGATCATTCAAGCAAGGGAGATCATGATTGGGCCAAGGAGACTTTGGAGATAAGTGGAAGTGGAAGTTTGATTCTTCCCCTGAGTTGCGCATTCCGACGATTTTCATCTCCGGTAAGTAGACTACTTAGCCTCTAGGCTGTTTTGTGCTTTTGTTAAGCCGTTTTCTAATTTGTTGACTATCATCCTTTGTCTATATAGATTCGAAATTTGGCACAACTCCCAAGACTTTTCCAGATATGAAGAAGGTGCATGTTGCTTTAGGTACCCTTGCTAAGTATCGTGAATGGCGTTGGCTGCTTAGTCTTCTTCGTTGGGAGATAGGTGGGTTGTCCCTGAAAGATGAGATAAAGGCAGATAAAGGTAGATGCATTAGCTCGTCCGATGGCTGTCGTGGAGCCTGCTGTGAATGAGGGTGGAAAGAAGAGATCTTCCCCACTTCCTTAAGAGATGCCAGTTGAGAAAAAGCCGAAAGCTTCCTCCGCTGCTCGTGGGGGTTCATCCGCTGCCGATAGGCTTGTGATTGACTTGACTTATTCCAAAATGAAGAAAGATGAGGGCGCTAGATCTGAGCCGGTGACGTCTGCTATGCCGAAATAACTAGTACGATTGCTCAGCGTAGAGGTTCCTCCGTGCCCCTAGTGCCAAAATTTGTGCCAAGCCGTCTGTTGGGAACTAAGTATGATTCACCTTTGGAAAGGCTTGTTACTATGAAGAAAGATAAGGTAGACTTCGCTGCTAAAGTGGCGCCAAGGCCTATTTCTCTTGCTGCTGAAACTGGTTCACATGCTGAAAAAGAGCAAACTACTCGAGTAGGCAGTTGTGTCCACCAAGCCTGTTTCTAGAAAGGCTGCTGAGATCTGTGCGCTTTTCAAGCCATATCTGCTTGAAGACATGGATGCGTGTGCCAAGCTTGTTGATGGCGTTAGAGGGATTATTTGCCTAAGTTCCTTTGTGAAGCATACAACCCAATATATAATGAATGCTTTGCTTATTATGATGCAGAAAATGATAATTCTGGCAGTCGAGTCTATGTTCCTTGACTAATGAGATACCAAGGCTACTAATGAATGACAAAGACTATGACAGCTGAAGCTTATTCTTTTGCTGAGAAGATCAAGAGGTTAGAGTGTGAGCTCATCGCTTTGAATGGGTCCAATATCTCTGCCCCCACTTCTCTGCAGCTTGAGACCGCTCACCAGGAGATCATTAACTTAAATATTAGGCTTGACGTGATCTAAGTTTAGTATGAAAGTGCAAAGAAGGAGATTGGATGTTACATACCTCACATTCAAGATCTTGAGCATGCCACTTATGAGCTTCGTTCTGCTGTTTATGCAAAGGATGAAAAGTTGATTGCGGCTTATAATCAAGTGATCGACTTCAAGAAGGTCGTTGATAGGCTTGAACCCCAAGTGTTGGAACTCCAAGGTGCACTGAAGATCAACGAAATTTTGAAGAATGAAGTGGATGAGTTGCAACGCGTCCGTGTTGGGCTGCTCAAAGAGAACGAGTAGATGAAGGGCTCAAGGCTTCGCTTGTTCAGAGTCAGGCCAATTTCTACAAGCTGGGTTATGTAGAACATCTCTTTGGTAGGCCGTCTGACTTTGAGTTTGCTGGGAAAGACTTCGAGACCTTCTCTATTTCTCGGGAAGACTTGCTTGCCTTTACGTTTGAGGCTTCCATTGGTGAAGTAATCAGAGAAGTTGGTGCCCAGGCTGAGGCAGCCGGGGGTGAAGCACTAGATAATGCTGCTGTTGAAGGTGTCGCGGCTGGTAAAGGTGTGTCCAAGCTGCTGAAGAGTAATCTTCTAGGTAGCCTTTAGGATTTTCTTTGTTTTCCTTGTTGCTTTTTTACTTTGCTTGAACTCCTTTGACTTTTGCTATTTGTTTATCAATTTTGCTAGAAAATTTAATAAACTTGTCATTCGCTTTTCTTCATCTTCGCTTCTTTTGTTTACACCCAACCTTTGACCTTTATACCAGCGGCAGGCGTGCTACTTTTCTATAAGCGGATAGGCCCACGTAGCCTATGCAGCCATAGGTGTTAGTGTTGAACTTTTACAAAGTTGTCAGCCATAGGGTCAGCAGCCGGATGCTTTAGTTACAGAAGTAGACGAGTCGCGTAACGACTTGGCTGTTAACCTTGGCCTTCTTCAATCATTTGAGCTGTGTGGCCTGCATCACAACATACTAAAGATTTTTGGGTTATGAAATTCGCTTACCTTTCGTATCATAAGTACGTGGTTGTACGAAATTTCGTAAGCAAAGGTTCGAGAGAACTCTTTGCTCTTTATGTAACCAATTACGTGGGTTTTATAGCAAGTATCATAACACTGTAGGAATTAGTGTAGATCTAAACAATCATTCCATACTTGGCAGAGGGGAAGCTTATCGACTACGTAGCATGTCGGCAGTGAATAGAGCTTCGTATATGCACACTTACTGTTTAACCTTTCACAAACATATGTGGTTGTATAAGTTTAGCGCGGCTTACTGCTCGAAGGGCAAGCCGTAGGTTGTCTTCTGGAAACCGTAGGCTACCTTAGTGCACTCAGTAGAAACTTTAGTGTTCCCAAAATCCTTTAGTTAGCTAAGCCTTGAAAAAGACCATTGTGGCTACTTCTAGGAATCCCGACGCAAACAATCGTGCACTTAGTTACACCAGGGCAGCCCGACTCATCCACGTTTGGATATTCGGAGTGTATAGTTTATCCTCCCGCATTGGAAAGCAAACCCATGTGGGTGTCGGGGAATGGGTTTACCCTATCGCACTGGAAATCATGGTTAGTCTCCAAAGACGTGATCTTCTTTTGAAGTGCAGGAGTGACCAATTGTTGTAAGCATACAGCCGAGCCATGTTGTAAATTACTTCTAAATTCCTCATTGAAAAACAAGTGAAACAAACGAAAACTTAGTCTTAAGGTAGGAACTGCATAATAACTGGATATTCCTCGGCTTGCAAGGTGGTGCTTGTCGAGCTGTTTGAGTCTTCGGGCTTTGATATAGCGGGAGGTCACGCATGGTAATTCATCATATTGTAGGTGTTCCACTACTTTTCGATCTCTTTGTCGTTCATGGTGGCGAGGGTGTAACTACTCTTCTCGTCTACTCTACTGATTTTGTACGGACCTTCCCAAATGAAATCCATCTTTTTGGAGTTTTCTCTACGGGCAGTGATGAAAGCTTTTCTTAGGACTAAATCTCCAGTCTGGAACTGCCGATCTTGGCCCTTTTGTTGTAGTTAGAGAGGACATGCTGCTGGTAGGCTGCGATGCGGGTGATGACCTTCTCGCGTTTTTCCTCTGCCAGATCTAAGTTTGTGGCCATCTTCTTTCTGTTCTGCTTGATGCTTGGTAGTAGAGTACTGATACTTGGCATGATAACATTAGGAAGAATGATTGCTTCTGAACGAAATGCAAAAGAGAAAGGAGTCTCACCGGTTGTTCGTCGTTTGGCTGTGCGATACAACAATTGACATCCGAGAAGTTCGTCTAGCCATTTTTCCTTCTTGTCGGATAGGGAATTCTTGAGGCAATCAAGAATCATCTTGTTGGATTCTTCGGTCTGCCCATTGCCTTAGGGATACCTCGGCGTGGACATATGTTGCTTGATGCCATATTTCTAGAATAACTTCACCAAATCTTTGCCTACGAATTACGGGCCGTTGTCTGTGAAGATGGATTGAGGGATGCCAAATCGGTAAATGATGTTCCTCCATATGAAGCACTCTGTGTCCCGTTTGAGTTGTGGTTGTCATGGGCTCTACTTCCAACCATTTGGTGAAATAGTCGGTTGCCATGATCATTATGCCTCTGCCCCCAGTAGCGGGCGACATTGGCCCTACCAGGTCGATTGCCCACTGTATGAACGACCAATGACTGATCTACAGGTGTAGTTCGCTCACAGGTAATGCTGGTATGAGCTTGTAATATTGGCAGCGGTCACACCTTTGTTCTAATTCCTTAACGTCTTGATGCATAGTAGGCCAGTAGTAGTTTGTGTTAAGAGCCTTTTATGCTAAGGATCGGCCTCCAGAGTGATTTCCATAAATGCCTTCATGGATTGAACTTAAAATTTTTAGGTCGTCGGGAAGCGCTAGGCAGCGAAGATGTAGGTAAGATCTTCGGACGACAATGTCGTTCCACATGTAGTAGCGTGCTGCCTTTGTTTGGAGCTTTCTAGACTCCAATATTTCCATAGGGAGTATGCCATTGATCAGGTAGTCTATAATGGAATCTTGCCAATTTGGAGTTGTACTAACCTGTGACACCTCAGCTGCTGGCTCTGCCTTTTTGCTTGGTTTGTCCAGATACTCCACTGGAATAGAGGATTTGAGTTGGTGATCGAGGACGAAGCATAGATCGGCTAGCGTGGCCGCGTGGACATTGTCTGCCTGCGGAACTTAAGTGAAAGTGTAAGTCTGAAACACCTCAAGTTAATTTCGTACCTTCTCTAGGTATTGCGCCATCTTTGGATGTTTTGTCGTGCACTCCCCAGTAGTCTGGCTGGTGATTAGCTGAGAATCAGAATGAATTGCAAGCTTTTTCACCGCCAAGTCTTTTGCCATTCAGAGGCCTGCTAGTAGGGCTTTGTACTCTGCTTCGTTGTTGGATGCTTTGAAGCCTAGAATGATTGCCTGCTGAAGCATCAAACCGTCTGGGGTGACAAGGATCGCGCCTACCCCTAAGCCCTTGTAGTTAGATACGCTGTCAAAGTACAAATGCCTAAAATCTCTATTAGGTGAAGCAGGTATGGTTGGGGCGTGCTCGGTTGCCTCCGGAGCATCATTGGGTCGCTTTGTTGCGTCGCCTAGGTTAGGCGTGAATTCTGCTATGAAGTCCGCCAAGGCTTGGGCCTTTACCGCCGTGCAGGGTTAGAAAACTAAGACGTATTGGCCAAGTTATAACGCCCATTTCATTACTCATTGAGAACCATTTGGACCATGTAAGATTGATAGTAAAGGATACTGAGTTATGACGATGACTGTATAAGCTTGAAAATATGTCTGAGCTTTTGAATCGCAACAACTAGAGCCAAACTACATGGTCCAAATGTTTCTCACATGAGGGCAGAGCTCACCGCTACTTCCAAGACTACCAAGTAGATGTTGTGCTCGGTGTCTTCTTGGGGTTTCCATCCCATCTCATCTGTTGGCGCATTGATTTGGACACCATTTTCTTGATCCATCTGCTGTAATTGTTATTTGGTACTTGCACATTGTATCGTCGAGGGTAAAGGTCTTCTTTTTCGACTCCTTTAGTACTTGCACAGTGTATCGCCGAGATGTGGCCTGGTCAAACTTGATTTCTCCGATTCCTCATCGGGATGTGGAATCAAATTTTTTGATACTTGATGGAGGTTACGGTGTCCAACTTTATCAGCTAAGGTCGCCCTAGAATCCCATTGTAGGGAGACAAGTCACTTACTATCGTCAACATCTGCTTTGAGACAACTGGCGGTGTTCTCACATCAAGTGTAATGTTGTTGATGGCAGTCTAGGTGTGTCCGTTGAATCCGATGAGTACTTCCGATTATGGTATGATTGTTCTTTCCATGCTCATCTTCTAACTAAAAGCTAAAGTAGATTGACCGCACTTCCATTGTCAATTATAGTGTGGGCTAGTTGGACAGATACTACTAGTGCGTCATCGTGTGGGAAGTCGAGGCCTTTGGCATTCTGCTTGGTGAAGCCAACAATGGGTCCATATTGGGTATTGGCTACCAGGACTTGAGAGACTAATAGAACTTGCTGGATCTTCCTCTTCTTAGAGTTGTTAGTGGCCCCCAACTGCTTGGATTCGGGGCAGATGCCATTGATCTGGATTGTCTTAGTTGGTGGTTATTCGTCGGCGTCTGCCTTTCTTCTAAGATACGTAGCTGGCTTGTCCAAGTATCTGTCGACCTCGCCTTCTTTCACCAGCTTCTCTAGGTAGTTCCTCCAAGTGTAACAGTAATCAGTTGTGTGACTGTGACCTCGATGGAATGCTGGTATGGTCCAACTTGGAGGTTTTGCTTCGGCAGCTTGAACCAAGGTTCGCACTTGATGTCGCAGAGGATTTGGTAGATTGGGATCGAGAACTTCGAGTAGTTCTTGGGTGTCGGGCCTCCATTAGTAAGGGACCAGTCCCTACACTTGGCCTCCTGCTTGCTTTTGTTGTTGTACTACTTCTCATCCTTTTTCTTTTGACCTACTGCCAATTCTTTTCGAGGCTGCTCGAGTGCCTTGTCTGATCACCGAGCCTCGTCCCACAGTGCATGCTTCTCTGCCATAGCGAAAGAGTTTGCTAGAGTTAGATATTCTTTCATGATCAAATCAATTCTCCGAACAGCGGGTGGTCTGCTGGGAGTCATTTTTGGAAGGCTGCACCAGTTATCGAGTCATTGCATCCAACTATCTTTGCCTTCTCTACTTTGAACCTTTTCATATAGTCGCGAAACGACTCATTTGGGTTCTTCTTGACGTTGAACTAGTGGTCGGACTTCTTCTTGATCAAGCGATATGATGAATACTCCTTGGTGAAAACCAAATAAAGCTCATCGAAACTTCGGATGGATTGTGATGGCAGTGTGTGGAACCAATCTTACGCCTCGCCTTGTAAACTGGTGGCAAATATTTTGCACATAAGAGTGTCGTTGTTCCGATAGAGGATCATTACACTTCGGTAGTTCATTAGGTGCCTCTTCAAGTCTCCATTTCCTTTGAAATATGTGAAATGTGGCAAGCTAAATTTGCGTTGAGGCTCTGCCTGCTCGATCTTGTCCGTGAAGGGTGACCTACTTATGTTGGTCATGTCCCGTCGTATTACCTCGTTAGTGATCTTGTTGCGTTGGAAATCATGCAATCACTCTGTCAAGAGCCTCTCTACTTCTTCCTAAATTTGCCATTGTTGGGGTGACGAAGCTCCCGGCTGCCCCCAGTCGTGACCTGCTGATCTAGACTGCTCTTCCATATGTTCAATTCATCTATGTCGCGGCAGCGGTGCATGTAGTATGTTCCTAGCAGGCGAGCGAATTTCTCTCATGATGCCAGTTAAACTTAAGCCTGATTGAGTGACTTCTTCTCTCCATCCGTCATGCTGCCTACTCCGATATGAGGTGGAGGATGCTCCTTGCGGGCCTAACAGTGAATGAACACTTTGCCTGGAAGGTTGCTTATGTCGATTATCGAAGTGTGGCCCCAACCGTGAGTGTATGCTCGTCCATGGGCCTAACCGAGAGTGCATGCGCCTCGGGCCTATGTTGTACCTTGGGCTTGCAGGTATTGGGCTTGGCTTTGGAGCGTACTGGACTCGTGTTGGCCTTGGGCCCGCAAATGCTAGGCTGCTCTAATTGATGCAGCTGTCTGGGCCTTAGCTGCCATTGTAGCATCGTGGGCCTGCTGGATGTGGGCTGCTTCGCACTGGGCTAGCTGCCTTGTGGCACGGACCTGGGTCTGCTGCTGCATGGTGGCCTGCTCACCATGGGTAGTGGACTCACCAAAGGCTGCTACGGCGGTCGCTGTTGTGGTGGTTCCCATAGTGGTGCCCCGTGGGGGTGGTACTACTCCACTAGGCGTCGTGTTAAGCCTCGTGGATCGTTGCTGTGGAACTATGCCTCGATCTCATTCATTTGGTCCAAATCCTTGAACGTAGGAAGTTCCGTTCGTTGTGGTTTTCAAATTTCTAGTCATTATACTGTTCTTTTAATTTTATTCAAAGAACTTTATAAACAAATTCTAGGAATAAGAACGTACGAAAAATCTACAAATGAATGAGAAATGAGAAACTTTGAATGCGAAAGTCTTCTTCGAGCGTGTGAATCAGGACTCTCAATGAAAGCACCAATTTGTTGATACAAATTTCCGCCGTCTTCTCCTTTGACAAAAATGCACCTACAAAATAATAACACATAAGATTAAGGTCAAAAGCGTCACGCGCCCATGATGAATTGGGGGGGGGGGGGCTTGGGCTGAAGAATCTTTGATGTCAAAGTTAGAATTTTGAAAAGAATGTGTTTTGGAGTTTGTGGGTATCAAATGGCTTAGCTTTTTAGTGGGATAATAGGGTTATTTATAGGGGAGTGGCTGGCCCTATTTGCAATTTAACATGACAATTAATCCTAAATTAAATAGGAAAATTGAGAGTTACCTTTTGAATAAGGATTTGATGAGGAGCAATGAGAGCGATTTGAATAAATACCATTTTGACTACCTTTGACTCTTCCTTGATTGAGCAGTTATTGTCTATTGCATGCGCATGGGAATCCCAGTATGCCTCGAAAGTAATTTTATTTTTTTTACCCATAAGTCCACGTATCACTTCTATAATTTTCTTGATTATTTTTTAACTGGTTCCCACCTGATTAGTAACCTAATTTAACAAATGTTTTAGTGTTACAAACACACAAACACATACAAAATTAATTTCTTGCTCCAGTCATGTCTTAGTTGCCAGAAAAATTCACGCAGTAGACTTGTGGTAGCAATCTGTCCAATATCATCATTCTAAAAAACTGTTTTCTGCTCCCGAAGTCCTAACTGCATGTATTGTATGGGTAGTCTCCTCGTATCATTGAGAATCCTTTTCGTCACTCTCTTGACTTAACGCTTTGGTCAACTTTTCTCTCTTTGACAATCTGTTAAAATTAAGGCGGCTAATGGAAATTCTGTGATGAAGGGAAGAGGGAAGCTTAGAGCAGATTCCTAGGTATAAGAGTCGTTGGCGGCTGCTGCCTGTCGAAATATTAAGTCGAGATCCTTTCCAGATCTCTTTCTTCAAAGCCCACGGATCAAATGATCCAAATCTTTAAAATTTGATCCAACGGTAAAAAATTATTATAAATTTTAAAAGTTTTTACTAACTTCTCTGTTTTTAGCCATTAGATCAAATTTCAAAAGTACAGATCACTTGATCCATAGGCTTTGAAGGAAGAGATCCGAAGAGGATCTCTTTCCAACTGCTAGCTAGCTTGACCTTAATGTACTCAAAGAGATGAATTAAACAATTAATTAATGGATAACATCGTGATCAAGTAGAGTGTTTTAGGTGAAATAGAGTTTAGTAATTAAGCTCTTCAAATGATTCCAAGAATTAAGATATAAAATGTATGTTTTTGCAGGGTCCATCTCTTACTTTCGCTGCTGTTTCCTAGTAATAACCAAAACAAACAACTGTTTCCTGGCAGAGAATTTGGAATTGTTATTATTATTTTTCTTTCGAAGAAATAATTATATTCTGAGTTTTTCTCATTTTTATATCTTTTTAACATCTAGGGCTGTTTGATATTCAGTTTGAAATTAGTTAATAAATTTTGAAAATCATGAATGTATCTGAATTACTTTAACACTCATTAGTTTCAAAAACAAAAACTTAAATCCAAGAGGAATACAAAAAAATAATCAATTGTAGCTCGGAAATGGAAACCAATTTTACGAAGCTTACATATGCATCAGTATTATATTTATGCTATTGTGTATCAATATATGTAATCAATAATGAAATGTCTTTATTTACTGTTAGATTCATGTTCATTATGTTGACTCAGTCTTTAACAATTAGAGGGTTGACTATGAAACGTTTTCTTTTCGGTTGTTTTCATTTTCTATTAAAGAGAAATTAAATGGAATGAAGAAGGATGGAGTGAGGTGGAAAGATAGTAGACTATTATATGGAATGGTACATTACCCATATTATTAAGAGTGGGTTCGGTACGGTTACTATACCGAACCCTCTATACCTATTACAGTATCAAACTTTCGGTTTGGCAAAATCCATTAATATTACCGTTCCAAACTTTCAGTATATTGTAATTCGATATGCCAAATAGTTCGGTTGGCATAGTATGGTAATGGTAATTTCCACTTTGTTAAACATAAATATTTATAGCACATTAAACATAGTTATGGCATGGTAACTAACAACATCATCTTGTTTAAAGACATGTTTATGGCACTTGGCAATGGTGAACCCAATTATTTTTTACTAACAATATCCAGATCTCACCTACTTCTTTCATATTACAAGAAGGTTACAGAGATGGATGAGTGTGGAGTCGTTGGCGGAATGGGAAAGTGTTCAAAGAGAGAGAACCTAAGTTACTGAAGGGTTTTCTTTTTTTTTTCTTGTCCTTAGTTCAGGTGGAGGGATTGAAATATATATAAACATATATTATGTAATTATATGTTATATAATTTATAAATTCTATATTATTATATTTCGGTATGGTACGGTAGTGTCGTGGTAATGGTATTGGATACCAAAATCGAACCACAAAATTTCGGTTCGGTACAATACAATGCTATTACGGATTGGCACAACGGTTAACAATTCGGTTGGCATGAGAATTTGGTAATAAAATTCACCACTACATATTATTTCTCTCCCATCCCTCCACCCCTTTTCATATCCCTCATTATAGTCATATATTTTCCCTCTTAATCTCACAAAAAAAAAAAAAAAAAAAAACAAGGTTCTAAAACGCGCTAGGCGCTAGCCGGGCGGTGGGCAGGGGCCTAACGCCTAGGCATAGGCGGGCCTAGACAGGATCTAGACAGTTTTTTTAGTTTTAGTTAAATTTATAATAGCAAAACATGACATATACATTATATAATATTAAAACATAATGAAAACATGGGGAAGAAGAATATAATAAGTGTTATCCAAGTATTCAATAAGTCTCTTACAATTTACTGAAAATTAAAATGCAAATGAAAGTAATTTATTTGTTGTCTAAGTGAGAGCCGCAACTTAGGCAGGTGCCTAAACGAGTCTAGGCAGCTAGGCAGATGCTTAGGCAAGTATAGGCACCCTTTCTTAATTTTCAAACATCAAGGGATTAATTGGGGCATTGGCCAGCCGTCTAGCATCTAGGCAGGGTTTGGCAAAGATTTTTAAACAGTGAAAAAAAATAGAAACTAGAAATTGAAAAGAGAAAGGGTTAAGTCCAATACTTCTCCTCCAATACTATAACACTAATGTGTGTCCATACACACATTATGTGTGTGTACACACATATATCTGTTGGGTGATGTTATTCACACAACCTTTTTTACTTCTCACAAACCTCTTTTAATTTTCGGCCGTTGGATCGAAACAATTGAAAAATATCAACGAACAAAAACTAATAAGCAGCTTTAGGAAGTAAAAAATGGTATGTGAATAGCAGTACCCTATCTCTTAACTAGCAGGATGGCACATGACACATAAAAAAAATAAAAATAAATGTAGATTTTAGGTCCAAATTGATCACAAGCAACTATTTGTGTTAGTTCAAGTGGTAGAAGGATGTGTGATGAGTTAGAATTAGAATCCATTCAATTAATGGGAAATGGAAATTTTCTTTTCTTTTTGAGTACTCTGCATTTATTAAAATATTATTTCACTCGTATGTTTTCATGTGTTTATTAATGTCACATCCCGGGCTCGACTCCACCGTAGCACGATATTTTCCGCTTTGGACCCCCACCACGCCCTCACGGTTTTGTTTCTAGGAACTCACACGATAACTCCACAGTGGGTCACCCATCATGGAATTGCTCTCGCACGAACTCGCTTCGGAGTTCCGATGGAACTCGAAGCCAGTGAGCTCCTAAAAGGCCTCATGCTAGGTAGAGATGAGAATATACATATAAGGCTTAGAGGATCCACTCCCCTGGGCGATGTGGGATGTTACAATCCATCCCCCTTAGGGGCCCGACGTCCTCGTCGGCACACTTCTGGCCAGGGATTGGCTCTGATACCAAATTATCACATCCCGGCCCGGGCCCCCACCACATCCCGGGCTCGACTCCGCCGTAGCAAGATATTGTCCTCTTTGGGCCCCGACCACGCCCTCACGGTTTTGTTTCTGGGAACTCACACGAGAACTTCCCAGTGAGTCACCCATCATGAGATTGCTTTCGCGCGAACTCGTTTAACTTTGGAGTTCCAATGGAACCCAAAGCTAGTGAGCCCCGAAAAGGCCTCGTACCAGGTAGAGATGGGAATATACATATAAGGCTTAAAGGATCCATGCCCCTGGGCGATGTGGTATGTTAACTCAAATTCGGTGTCCTTGTAGAAAGTGTAACAACTCACTGGTTGAATATTTTGAAATTGTTGAATACCATTTAGTCAGAAATGGGATGCTGGAGACCTATACTACGTGAAATCACCATGGAGAACAAATACAACATGCTTCATCCTCACACATTACCCGAGCAATAGAGACAATTGAATCTGTTATGGACCCAAATGAACAAATTATGGACATTATAAATGATGGTTTTCCAAACGCTAGTTCGAATATGAATGAGGAAGTAGAAGATGACGTCCCTCCCATCATGGACAGTGAAGCATTTGAAAAATATGAAAAACTATTAAAAAGTGCCAAGCAAGAATTATACCCCGGTTGCAAAGGATTTTCGGTGCTCACCGCCATTGTTGAGTTGATGCATGGCAAAATAAAGTTTCGTATGTTGAACCAGTGTTTTAATTACTTTTGGGGGGTTTTCGAGAGCATGCTTCCAAAAAACAATTGCCTGCCTAAAGATCATAAAAGTGCAATGAAGGTGTTGAGTGGTCTTGGATTGGGATATGAAAAAATTCAAGCGTGTAAAAATAATTACATTTTGTTCTACAAAGAGAATAAAGCATTGGATAAATGTCCTGTATGTAATGAGTCGCGGTTTCAAATGACATTTTATAAGAGAAAACAAAGATTCCACAAAAAGTTATGCGTTATCTCCCATTAAAGCCCAGGTTGCAGCGATTGTATATGTCGACGTACACTACAAGCAACATGAGGTGGCATAAGGATAGACGAATGGATGCCAATGTTATAAGACATCCTGCAGATGGAGAGGCATGGAAAGAGTTTGATCGGTTGTACCCCGATTTTGCACGTAAGCCCCAGAACGTTAGATTGGGACTTGCAACAGACGGGTTTAATCCGTTTGGGGTTCTAAACCAAAACCACAGCACTTGGCCAATTGTCGCAATTTCGTATAATTTGCCACCTTGGAAGTGCATGAAAAAAGAATATATGATGATGACATTGTTGATAACCGAAGATCCAGGCACGCCTATTGATGTATATTTACAACTGTTGTTTGATGAACTAGAAGAATTATGGGAAAATGTGTTCCCATATACGATAAATCTACCAGGAAGATGTTCACTTTGCGAGCAGCAGTGATGTGGACTATAAACGATTTTCCTGCGTACGCTATGATGTCTGGGTGGAGCACTAAGGGTTACTACGCTTGCCCAGTTTGCAAATACAACATAACGTTTGGCTGGCACAGGGGAAAAGTTTATTACCTAAGGCATCATAGATGGTTACCGTAAGACCACGAGTGGCGTCAGAACAAGACATCCTTCTTCAATGGCACAGAGATTCGGCGAAGACCCAAAGAATGTCCGAAGATGAAATTTTGGCTCATGTGAATCATTTGGATTTTGCTCCGTTGGGCAAATCCATAAATAGGAGACACGATATCGATGTAATGGTCGAAATTAAAATTGAGACACAACATCGATGTAATGCATGTTGAGAAAAATGTGTTTGATACACTGGTCAGAACTATACTAGACATCGAGGGAAAAACAAAAGACATAATAAAAGCTCAGATCGATTTGAAAAAAATAAGCATTAGGCCAGGTTTATGGATGACGAGGGACAAAGACATAGCCAAAAAGAAGCTTGCATCGTTTTCGGTGAAACCAGATAAGAGGAAAGAGTTTTTGTAATTTCTATCTTCTGTACAATTTCCAGATGGGTACGCTTCAAACATCGACCATTGCACAAACATGGATGGAGGCAAATTTTCAGGCCTCAAGAGTCATTATTGTCATGTGATACTTCAACGCCATCTTCTAGTAGGAATTTAACACCTCTTGCTCAAAGATCTGGTGAAGCCAATTATGTTGTTGGCAAGATATTTTCCTCAATTAACTGCAAGATCTTTGCGCAAGTCCGATTTTATACAGTTGCGTGACGATATTATTGAATTGCTATGCAAGTTTGAACAAATATTTCCTCCAGCTTTCTTCACAAGCATGATCCACATCATGATTCACTTGTTGGATGAGGCACTTCGAACCGGACCCGTCAACTATCGATGGATGTATCCGATAGAAAGTTATTTAATCACCATAAATTCTTTAGGTCGTGATGTATATACGATTTGACTAATTTTACACGTTATTTTGTTTATTGATGCAGACTGCTAGGTGAATTAAAAAAGAGTACGAAACAGGGCAAAGCCCAAATGATCAATCGTGGAGGCATGGGTCGCATTTGAGTCACTTACATTTTGTACAATGTACCTACTAGACGTTGAGATAACGTTCAATCGACAACAACACAATAATGACGGTGGTGTGAGAAGTGAAAAACTTTCTGTTTTTGCCCAGAAGGGAGTCGTTTAACAAAATTGACATAGAGGTAGTGTAACATCCCACATCATCCAGGGGAGTGGATCCTGTAAGCCTTCTATGTATATTCCAATCTCTACCTAGCATGAGGCCTTTTGGGAGCTCACTGGCTTCGGGTTCCATCGGAACTCTGAAGTTAAGCGAGTTCGCGCAAGAGTAATCCCATGATAGGTGATCCACTATGAAGTTCTCGTGTGAGTTCCCAGAAACAAAATCGTGATGGCGTGGTCGGGGCTCCCATGATGGGTGACCCACTGGGAAGTTCTTGTGTGAGTTCCCATAAACAAAATCGTGAGGGCGTGGTCGGGGCCCAAAGCGAACAATATCGTGCAATCCCATGATGGGTGACCCACTAGGAAGTTCTCGTGTGAGTTCCCAGAAATAAAACTGTGAGGGCGTGGTCGGGGCCCAAAACGGACAATATCGTGCTACGGTGGAGTCGAGCCCAGGATGTGGTGGGGCCAGGGCCAGGATGTGACAATTTGGTATCAGAGACAATCCCTGGCAGGAAGTGTGCTAACGAGAACGTCGGGCCCCTAAGGGGGCTAGATTGTAACATCCCACATCGCCCAGGGGAGTGGATCCTTTAAGCTTTATATGTATATTCCCATCTCTACCTAGCATGAGGCCTTTTGGGAGCTCACTGGTTTCGGGTTCCATCGGAACTCCGAAGTTAAACGAGTTCGCGCGAGAGCAATCCCATGATGGGTGACCCACTGGGAAGTTCTCGTCTGAGTTCCCAGAAACAAAACCGTGAGTGCGTGGTCAGGGCCCAAAACGGACAATATCATGCTACGGTGGAGTCAAGCCCAGTATGTGGTGGGGGCCCGGGCCGGGATGTGACAGGTAGCACATTGGTTTGTACTTAACAATCGTGACGAGACAATTACCTACGTAGATGAGCATGAAGAGTTCATGAAGCGGGAACATCCTTCACATTTATATGCCAAGAAGCACCGTGAATTGTTTCCTCGTTGGTTTCATGACAATGTAAGTTGTTCGTGTTTTGGGTTATTTGCATAATTGTAAATGGAAAACTAACACGTCAACTTTTTGTCATTAATTTAGGTGAAGAAATTGAAGGACATGAATTCGCCCGCTTACACTGAAGAAATTGAAGGATATGAATACTCCGGTTGTCATGTAAACGACATCAAATTTTTGGCAGCTGATCGCGATGACAAGCTGTGTACACAAATCAGTGGGGTACATGTCCTTGGTACGGGCGACATTGCAGACTTTGATTTATATGGAAAACTTACAAGTGATGATATTTATTCTAGTTCAAACGAGGATTAACGAAAACTTGTGATGTAAATGTAATGATATTTATTTAATGGTATTTATTTTCTATACAAATAAAAGTTTCCTTTAAAATTTGTAAAAAATTAATTAAACAAAAAAATATTTATTTAAACAAAAAATAACTTAAATTTACAAAGATTCGCGACAACGTTTTGGAAATGTTTGTCGCGCAAATATTTAAAAATTCATTTTTTTATTTAAAACTGGACGCGCGACGAAAATTAGAACACCCTCATCGCGCAAACATATAAAAATTTGATATTTTTTTGGCGAAAATTGGGCGCAATTTTTTTTTTGGGTGCATTTTTATTTTGGTGAAGCTGAGACTCGGAAAAGGATCCTCGTCGGATCCTTTTTCTAGGGATCCCGTGATCTCACTCGTTCATCGTACATCGTGTGGTCAGAAATCATTTTAAATTTTAAAATTTAAAATTAAATATGAATAGTACCTAACGAAAACTGACCGCACAATATACGATGAACGGGTGAGATCACGGGATCCCTAGGATCCTTAGGAAAAGGATCCGGTGATGATCCTTTTCCCTCAGACTTAATCTATCTCTCTCTCATTCTCTGCATGCGAAGCTCACCAATCTCTCTCTCTCGATTCTCTTCATCTCTCGCTCTCATCACTCACTATCTAAGTCTCTCCCTCTCTCGCTCTCTCCCTCTCTCTCTCTCTCTCTCTCTCTGTTTCTCTGTCTCGCTGTCACTCTCTCCTCTGCACCTGACATCCGCTTCGCACTCCGACGCCACACCATCTCACCGCCGCCGCAACATTACTAGGTAAGCACCCAATATCCCTTAATTCACTCCCTTAAGTCAATTATTTATTATAGCAATTTTTCAATTTTTCTGTTGAATTGTTTTAATTAGAACAATTAGGGATTTAGGGTTCAAAATGGGAATCTTGGGTTAGGGCTTTCGAATTGAGAATATTGGGTTAGGGTTTTTGAATTGAGAATATTGGGTTATGGTTTTCAAATTGGGAATCCGGGGTTTGTATTTTTTTTATTTATTTATTTTTTTTTGTTATAAACAAAACAGGGTATCGAATTTGGAATTAAATAGGGTTTCGAATTTGGATTACATAATTTTTCTTTGAATACTACTATCATAGATCAAACTCATTAAGAAAACACAACATTACGTTTCGGGCTCAAGCCCTTCCCCCTCCCTCTCGCCTAGGTTAGAGTAGTGACGCTAAAATAAAATAAAATAAAGTTTTACCACAGTATATTTATTAAATGATTCCTTACTTCCCATTTTTATGTAGTATTTTTTTATCATAGGTTTAATTCAGTTTCTTCTTTATTGGACATGTTCATAATGTTTCACAACTTGCCAATGTTGCAGTGGTCCCTTTAAGCTTTACCTTTATCTTGCTCGCTAAGGCACCAAAATATTTGATTCTTTTATCATATTGCAGTGTGTGGAATCATGTTATTGCTCATACTCTTGAGAATATTTCTTTTTTTCACTATTTGAATTTAGAGTCTTAGCTTTATTATTCTCTGTCTCGGTCATTCAAGTAATATATGTTTTGTTATGTTTGATTTACATAATTTGGGGATTTACAGAATTGGATATTTGGTATACTGAAAAGTGGACTAGCATTCAGCAACTTTGGAATATAATGATGTAGACTCTATGCATGGATGTGTTTTCTTGATAATCAGGACATGGTGAAGGGAAACTTTTATCTGTTTGCCATATTATGAATTTGTAATTTGAGTTTCGTAATGTTGTGTTTGGTAATCAATAATTGGATTTGGATTTGGATTGATTTATGCCATAGTTTTCCATAGTATGAACAATTTTCTTCTATATGTAATCCTGCAATGTAGATCTTGTTATAACTATTATATGTTATTTCTCATTCCCATTCCCTACCAATATATGGCTATAAACCATGCCCACAACACTCTGGATTATGTGCTGAAACCATGCTGCCTATAGCTAATACCTATATTTTTGCTATTTTGCTATTTGTTTCCCTACACCAACCATATATGCTATTGTCTCAAATGCTTTGCCCTAGCTGTATATTCAAGTAAGTTCACTAGATTTGGTGTTTTAGTTTGGTTTTGGATATTTTTCCTATAAATAGATAAACTTAATTTATCTCTCTGTGTGTGCATATATATATATATATATCAAGGAAAATGTTATATATTTGACTATTCTTTGTCTATTACTGATCTATTGGCGAATTAGCTACTTAGGATTCATTGCTTATGTTTTTTTATAAACATTTGATAGCTTTTATATGCAAAACATATACAAAAACATGTTGGCGTTGGTGGATTATGTATATTATGTGCCATGTAATATACTCTAATAAATTGACTAAAACTAGTGGAATGTACCTTTTTTATTTATTATTTTTGTAGATGTCGAACTTAATTTCAAACCGCCGGGCAGTTAGTAAGGACAATCAGACACTTTCTCCAGCAGGTAGTGCTGCTGCCACCTCCCCACCTGATTTAGGCATGACGGGTGTGTCTCTGGTCACGCCTGTCATGTACTAAGCGCCCGGCAAACTCATCGACAGCCCCAGAGTTCTGAGGAGGCTAAGCAGTTTGGTGAGACTTCCTCTGTCCATGGAGAGGGATCTCAGACAGGTAATGCATCTTTCTCATAGTATTTTCCATTTAACAATTTGGAATTTAGATTATAATTGTTTTAAAGTCCCCAATTGGTATAAAGTGTTTGAATTGTTGGGTGGATGTGTTGTTTTTGTTGTTATATTGTCTGTAGGTTTTAGGAAATGTTATAGTTTTAGGGGAGGTTCTGCTGAATTTTTGGTACAAAATAGAATTCGTCTTATGTTTACTTTGTTTATTTTGTAGTTCAAAAAAAAAAAAACAAGGGTCCATGCAGACTTCTGAAGACCTCACAGACCACTAGCACCACGACCGAGAAGATCACCAGATCACCATTACATGGGATCCTCGACATCGTGCGGCTGCAACAAAGCAGCAGCACAGTGCGTTGACCGGCGACATTGGCTCAGTTATCAGGAATCATTGCCCCCTCATATGGGAGTCGTGGAAAGTTGTCCCACCTGAAGTCAAGAAAGCCGTTCTTCATGAATTATTGGTATTTCAACCTCAAATACTAAATTTTTATTAAAGTATACAAATATTATTAATTTTGACTACTATTTATTTGTTTAGTTTTGCAGCATCACTATGAGCTCACAAACCTCGATGCCAATCAAAACTAGTACATCAACGACTTTTGCACTAGTAGGTTCACTTAGTGGAAGAGCGACCTCCACAAGCATTATGAGAATTATGACGGTCTGGAGGTCGCTCTAACAGTTGGGTGCCCTAAAGAGTTGGTGGACCGCCAAGATGAATGGGAGTGGCTCTGCGGCCATTTTCAAGACAAGAAATACCTCGTAAGTATAATATATATTTCAAAATATATTAATCAAATTTTTATATTTTTAAATAATATTTTAATTTTTTCATTAGTTTATTATAAATATCTAAACTAATACATTTTTTTAATTCAACAAAAAAAAGTAAAGGCAAACTCGATCAATCGGTCGAAGAAAAAACTTCTTCACCGTTCTAGCTCACGACACTTCTCTTATAGGTTGGAGGAGTGACGTAAGGTAACCGTATATTTATTTTAAGTTTTGATTCTTTTTACTCTTTATTACACAATTGGTAATCTATGTGTTAATATTTTTTTTTATTCAGGGGGGTCAAAGTTTCCTAAGATTGACATGTTCAATGAGGTATACATTCGACCCAGGGATGAGCTGACGAAGCAGCTTCATGTAAGTTATTTCAAATTTTTAATATTCAATTAGTATTAATATTAATTACATGTATATTAAAATTAATTTGTTTGTTTTCATTTTTCTAGTCCACCATGGTGGAGAAGGGCCAGACTGCTCTGGATGAGGTGGCTTCCCAACTTCCTCCAGAGACCCCGATTGAGGAGGTGTTTCCCCTTGAGGATGCGGGTTTTCATATCATGACGGACACACTCGATCAGATCTTCGATCGTAGGTAGGGGAATATTCACCAGAGGCTTGGGAAAGCCCGCCTGCAAAACCAGTTTGCTTCATATTCCAGATAGAGAACAAAAAAGGTTGAATCGCTAACATCTGAAGTGGCGGACCTAAAGGAGCAGATTGCCGCCCAACAGTCTCAGTTTATGACCCAAAGTAGTTTGATGAACCAAATTCATCTCGCCCTTCAAATCTTTGGCATTATGTTCCCCGACGTTGAACCACCTCTAGCAACGAGCTCCCAGCCCCCCGCCGTAGCAGCTACAACCTCCTAGCCCCCCAACGCAACAGCAACACCACTAGCAGGCTATTGTGACGTGGACGACTACATATTGTAGTTTTGTTTTTAATCCTTTTCAAATTTTAAAATATTTCTTTTCGTTGTATGTACACTTTCAATAATTTTTTAATTCAATATTTTTCGTTACATTTTCTGTTTTTTATTTCATTAAATTAATTTATACATAAAACAATATTATCAACATTTAAAAGGAAATAAAAAATAAAAAATAATTTTAAAACCTTACTGCGACGGCCTCTATGTCCGTCGCGCAAGGGTCAGCGCGTCGAACCCCACGCGCAATGAACACTCATTCGTCGCTTTTTGTTTCGTGCAAAGAAAGCCAATTCCGTCGTGCAACATTCATTCCGCCCAACAAAGAACTTTCCTCCGTCGCGCAATGTTTGACGTCACGAGCTTTACACGACGTCCTCTTCGCTGCCCAATGTTTCCGGCAACCGTATTCGCATTTGAGCGACGGCTATCGCTTCGTCGCCCAAATAGTTATGCTTAGTAATGCACATTATTGTACCACACTATGTGCTACCTTTGAAATAGTGGCAGCAATGGTAGTGTGGTAATCATGGTTATGGTAAGATGGTGGTAGTAGAGGTGGTGTCCTTGACAACGATGATAGTATGGGTACGTGGTAATGGTGGTACAATTGGCAGCGGGGGCTGGTGGCGATGTTGGTTGTAGTAGAGATGGCAATGGCCAACAAGGCCGTTGTAGTATATGGTGGTGATGGATGTGACAAGGTAGTGGTAGTGAGGGGGTGGCGGTACTGGTAGCCAAGGTGGTTGATTGCTAGTGGTTATGGCCAGCTATGGCAAGGTGTTGTCACGGTGGCGGTGGTTGTAGTTACAATGATTACAATGGTGGTGACGTTGGTTGCGGCGACTATATGGTGGTAGAAGTGGTGTTGTTAATGGTGATCGCTAGGTGGTGGTGACAACAACGTAGTGGATTATATGATAAGACAAGTGGGGGAAAGATCCATTGATTTTATTTAAAATCTTTTCAATGCAATGATTTTAGGGAGCTTTAACGAAAAGGGCTTGGGCTAACTTTTTTTTAATGAAAAACCACCCTAAACTATTATTTAATAAAAATGGCTTAAATTTTAATCATAAGGACACAAAATTTTTATCCCAAGCCCTACAAAAACTAAAACACACGGGCTCAACAAAAAACCCCAACCGCATAACAATTAATATTACAAAATTGCCCCAAACGGAGCCTAACCCAGACTCGTTAGCCAAAGCTGCAGTTACTAAAATTCATCATCCCTGCAACGCCTTTAATGTTCACCAACCCCTTCACCGTACAGAAAAATCGAAACATCCATTGCTCAACACGTCAAGATCTCAAAGCATTTTCAAGTTTGATTCAAGTTTTTAAACAATAATCTACACTTCAAATCCAGAATTTCTCAACCCAAAAACTACATTTGAAGACGAAAAACTGAAAACATTTGAACTGTATATTTTCAGAGTCGAAATCGGACAAACACAGGTACGAACCTATAAATTCTGATATTCTTGATGATTTATTACTTTAATTTACTAAATATGTACATTGCATGTTTGAGATTCTAAAAAATGAATTATGTTTCCAGTTCAGAGTATTCTGATTTGCATCTAGACGAAAACGCACAAAAAAAATTTGGAAAATAAAAGCAACAGAGAAGAAACAGAGGTACGTACCACAAAATTTCGGATATTCTTGGTGATTTCACAGTAATATGTAAGTTTGCATGCTTCGGATTCATTGAATGAGCAATGTTTATGCAAAATGGTATATTTTTACTTCACTTTGATAGCTGCTCGTTTTCTTATAACCTTTAAATAGTATTTTCTTGCCCTCATATGTTGGTTGCTTTGCTTAAATAACTTAAATATAATCAATATTCTATTTCGGTGGTGTTTTAGTTTAATAAACACAGTGTTTACGAAATAATTCACAATTTTAAGTTTAATAAATAGTGTTTACGAAATAGTTTACAATTTGCTTCATTTGTAAATAGAATTGAAATGTACGAAAATAGTAAAATCTGGGATGCATTCACGAACTAGTATAAACATATATTATGCTATTACACGAATTAGTGTGATTCTCTGTTAATAATTTGTACATTCAACAAACAGTATAGTTTGATAAATAGTGTAATTTTTTTGTTTCTATCTGATAAACGGTATGGATCCAGAATCAATGTGGTGTTTTAGTTCATTTTCTTAAATAGCATGCCCATTCCGATGTAAATCCATCAATACTTCAGTATTTTTAGTTAGGTTTCGTAAGTACTTTGAGTTATTTTGTTTGATAAATAGTGTGGCCATGTTGTTGTGCATCCAAAATCAGTGTGGTTTTCTAGTTGTGATATATTCAGATATAAATCAATAAATAGTTCAGTTTTCTAGTAAAAAAAAGTGTGGTTTTCTAGTTCAATTTGATAAATAGTTCAGGTTGCTTTGGTAAAAAATGTGGTTTCTAGTTCAGTTTGATAAATAGTTCACTTTAATAAAAAGTTCAGTTTGATAAATAGTTCACTTTGATAAATAGTTCATGTTGCTTTGGTAAAAAAATGTGGTTTTCTAGTTCACTTTGATAAATAGTTAAGTTTGCTTTGGTAAAAATGTGTGGTTTTCTATTTCACTTTGATAAATAGTGTGGTCTATACAAATATAGATCATTAAATAGTTTACTTTTTTTAGTTCAGTATCACAAAGTACTTTAGTGTAGTTTTGTTCTAATTTAAGAAACAACATGGTTTTATTTTTGTTCTATTTGATGAATAGTGTAACCTATTTTGATGTGAATTCAGAATTAGTGTGTTTTCATAGTTCACTTTCATAATAAAAAAAATGTGGCATATTTTGATATAGGTGCAAAAATAGTTGTAATAATTAAACTATGTTTATTCTTACAGATGGACAGAGCCAAGAAACCAAGAATGAAGACATTCGCTAAAAAGAGTCCAGATAAGAAAAAGAATAAAAGACCTTCAACATCTTATGTGCAATACAGATGCAATGTTTTTGGGTTTGCAAATTCAATGCAATTGTACAAGCCAATGCTTCAACAACGCCATGATGTCTGCAATCATTTGGGCAAGACACCATTTTGGAGTCTGATCAAGTTCTACATGGATGATGAAATCGTTGCAACAGAGAGAAAAAAGAAGTCTGATATGGATCTGATCAAGATTATACAATGCTATCACTCCAAGCAACAAAAGTTCAAATTCGGAGATCATGAGCCAAGAGGAATAACAAGTGAAGATGTTGCTCAAATATTTGGTTTGAACAACTAAGGAGTTGAGCTACCAAACACAGACAAATCCACAAAAAACATGAAGGACAACTTTGTCAAAACATATTTTGCAAACCAAAAAATAGTGAAAAAAAAGGACATTCTTGAAGCGTACCAAAAATCAATCCAAGATGAAACTCCTGAAGGGGCAAAAGCTACTGCTTCAATCATATGTGTGCATCTCCTACAATCCCTCTTATTTGCAACCTCCGGAACATACATCACATGGAGCTTCATAACAATTTGTGGGGCATTGGACCAAATCAGCAAATACAACTGGGCAAAAGGAGTGAGGGACTACTTGTTCAAGATGATTAACAAATCAAAGAAAAAGAGGAAAAATGGAAAAGAATCAGCAACAACAAGCGGATGTACTGCCTTTATTTTGGTAAGAAATAAGAACTATATTTTAAAAACATGAATTCTGTCTTATAAAATACACGAGAAAGTAATTCAAAGTTCTTATTTCATGCAGTATTGGATTTGTCTTCACACCAATCTGGTGGAGACAATAAGTGGACGAGAAAACATGGTTCCTGCCATTGGAAGATGGGACATAACCAAAATCCACAAAGCAATCAGAGATATTCCAGTTGAACAAATTGAGGTAAGGACCAATAATAAAAGTATTTCAATAAACAATATCTTTTTGCACTTTACAGTTTCATAACATAATGATCTTTACAGTTTATAGTTTCAGAAGTAGTCGCTTCATAATCATACATAAATAGTTCAAATTTGAAGTTCAATAATAATTCAACTTTGCATTTGTACCAACAATGAAACCTGCATAATCTCTAAAACAACAAATCCAGCAATAGTGCCATTTATATAAAATAGAAATAGTGTCAAATCCAGCAATAGTTTGTAAATTTCTTGAAAAGTTCATGTTTGCATTCTAAACGAAAAGTGCATTTCAATAAATAATGATATATCGATAATGTAATAATACAAAATCTAGAAAATAATGTCATGCTACAAATATTGATAGTTTACAATTTCAGAAATATTGCCATAATAATGATCTATGAATAGTTTAGATTTCACGTTGTATATATAGTTTCTCTTAGCATTTCTATAAACAGTAACATATATTACTCTATTACACGAACTAGTGTGATTCTCTTTTAATAATTTGTACATTCAGTAAATAGCTTGTGTTTTTTAAAGTTTAATAAACAGTGTTTACGAAACAATGACATTATTATGTAATTTAACAACTATTTAATGTGTGACTGCGCAGATTGGTGGTGGTATTCCTTGTGCTGAACCAAATGAGCCGATTCCTGGTATTATACCTTCTAAAGAACCAACAGAGGAGCAGTCTAACATAAACCAAGAAGAAGATAATGTCATTCCTTCTCCTGAACAAGGAAACAAGGCTTCCAAGAAAAAAGAAAAAAAAACAACAGGAAGGAAAACGAAGAGAACTGAAGCTGAAGATCAACAAGATCACAGTATCACCGTCAATGAAGCTCGGTTACAGTTTGATCAATTGTACAGAGAAGAATTGATGAAGTTTGAAGAAGAAGCTACTGGAAAAGCAACCAATAGTACCAGTTCTAAATGCTTCAACAGAGGAAGATCAAAATTTCAAGGATCCAGAAAATGAGGAACCACCTAAAGAAGATCCAGATAATGATGATCGAGTTGAAGAGCATACACATGATAAGGATACTGCTACCGAGGATCCAGTTCAAAAGAATGCAACTGACAATGATGTGGCTATGGAGGATCCAGAACAAAGTCATGCAAATGATCATGATCCAGATGAAAATGAGGAGGATCAATAGCATGAAAGAAAAGACACTGCCACTGCAAATGAGGCCTCTGGAGTTCAACAAGATGTTCAAATGCAGACTCCAACTAGCAAGGATCCTGAAGAGCAAGGAAAAGAAACTGCTAAGAAGAATACGAGAACACTAGTAAAAATATATATGAAAGAGGGATGATCGTAAACCAAATGTCGATCCACACTATGATTATATCCGCATCCAGAAGAAAAAAAAAGGCCAAATACATCTATGTTGTGAGCGACAGTTGTGGAGCCAAAAATATTCACTAGGCGATACGTGGACTTTTGGACAAAAGAGGACAAAAATACCCTCAAGGTATACCGGGTTTCCTACACGCGAGCAGTGGAGAATCATCCATCAACCAAGTCAAAAATGCCCAAAGAAGGTAACAAATAAAAGTTATTTCATCCATATACTCCACAAGGTAACCATTCCAAACATTCCATTTAAATTAGATTAATTGGTGAATTAATGGATTTATTTCCTAATTAATCCATTAAATCACCAATTAAATGACCCATTATGCCAATTAATTTCCCATTACATAACCCATTACCCAAAGATCCCAAATGGCCGGCCACCCTTGTTGTTATCATCATATTCACCTATTTTATCACATTAGTTAGCTAGTTAATTTGGCAATAATTTTATTTGCTAAATTAATTAGTCAATTATTCCCATAACTCCTAAATTCAACCTAAATCAAGAACCCTATCCCTATAAATAGACTCTCATTCTCACCAAAAACCTAATTCCAATTCTCTCACAAAAAATCACAAATACTCTAAATACTATTTCTTTCTAAAATTCTAACTTTGGCATCAGAGGTTCTTCGGCCAAAGCCCCCCCATTCATCGTGGGCGCGTGAGGCTCTTGGCCTTAACCTAAGGTGCTAGTTGTTTTGTAGGTGCAAAATCGTCCAAGATCGAAGAGGAGAAAATTTGCATCCACAAATTGGTGCTTTCATTGAGAGTTGAAATCCATACTCGTAAAAGACTCTCGCGCAAAAAGGTTTTTTCTTTGTTTTCTAGTCCATTTGAATATTTTTCATACGTTCTTATTTATAGAATTTTTTTTTACTTGCAAAGGTTCTTTGATAAAACGTATAAGAAAAATATAATGGCTAGAAATTTAGAAAATTCCACAAGTGAAAATTCTAATGTTCAAGAAATGGGATTGCGGAGATCCGTGAGGCTAAATGCGACAATAAGGGGAACGGCATCATCATCACGAGCTTCCACCATGGGAACCACTGTGGTGGCTACCTCGGTAACCACCCGCGGCGAGGTCCATGGTGCCTTCACCACGGCCACCATGGGAACCACCGCGGTGGCTACTTCGGTAGCCACTCGTGGCGAGGTCCATGGAGCCTTCACCACGGCCCGGAGATCCGTGAGGCAAAATGCGATAATAAGGGGAGCGACATCATCACCACAAGCTTCCACCATGGGAACCACCGTGGTGGCTACCTCGGTAGCCACCCGCGGCGAGGTCCATGGTGCCTTCACCACGACCACCATGGGAACCACCGCGATGGCTATTTCGGTAACCACTCGTGGCGAGGTCCATGGAGCCTTCACCACGATCCAAGCCGTGCCATCCAAGTTTACGTGGACCCAAGCCCAAGCCTCGCATTCATATGCACCGCGCATTGAGCAGTCTGCTCCCGTAATCCAGCCTGCTCCCGTCGAGCAACCCACTCCCGTGGCCCAGCCTGCTCCTGCCAAGCAGCCTGCTTCCGTGGCCCAGCCTGCTCCCGCCAAGCAACCTGCTCCTGCCAAGCAGCCTGCTCCTGCCAAGCAGCCTGCTCTCGTGACCCAGCCTGCTCCCAACGAGCAGCCCACTCCCGACGAGCAACCCACTCTCGTGGCCCAGCCTGCTCCTGCCAAGCAGCCTGCTCTCGTGGCCGAGCCTGCTCCCGACGAACAGCCCACTCCCGTGGTCCAGCCTGCTTCCGTCGAGCAGCCCACTCTCACGGCCCAACCTGCTCCTGCCAAGCAGCCTGCTCTCGTGACCCAGCCTGCTCCCGACGAGCAGCCCACTCTCAAGGCCCAGACTACTCCCGTGGCTTTCCAAGCAGCCCAAGTCGGCCCAAGACTATCTCAACCATCTAGACCTACCATCGAGCCGGGGGCATTCTCACCACATTTTTTCGCGGATTTGACATTTCCCAACTCAAATCTCGCGCCCGGAGTCTACCACCCTTCAACTGCTCAAGGAGGCGCATTCCTTCCAAGCTCTTCCAATCCAAATGGCGAACAACACTTGTCTCGACAAGTCATAGAGTTGACGAGCGCCCTTGCACAACAGACAACCTTGGTGAATCAACTTTTGCAACGCATCGGGATCCAACGTGCCTCGGACGAGGTATCCCGAAGTAGGACAAGGGCAGACGAACCTTTCCAGCAGCGTCCCGGTAAGCAGCCACTCGACCAGCCACGAGCCGAACGTTCGGGCAGTGTACATTCCCGATTGGGCCCCCGAGATAGCATATACTCCCGTCTTAGCGCACGGAGGAGCGTGCACTCTCGACTAGGCCCACGGATGAGCATACATTCACGGTTGGGGTCACACTCCGATAGTCAACATGAGCAACCTTCCGGGCAAAGTGTTCATTCACGGCTAAGCTCGCAAGGAGCATCCTCCACCTTACATCGGAGTAGGCAGCACGACGGACGGAAAGAAGCAGTCACTCAATCCAGCTCAAGTTCAACCAGCAGCCTGCGAAGAACTCGCTCGCCTGCTAAGAACGTACCACATGCACTGCATCCGCGGCATAGACGAGCCAAACACATGGAAGAGCAGCCTAGACCAGCCGAGAGCTCCGCTACCTCAACAAAGGCAAATTCAGGAAGAAGTAGAGAGACTCTTGACCAAGCGATTGCATGATTTCCAACGCAACGAGGTCACCGACGAAGCACTACGACGGAACATGACCAACATAAGCAGGTCACCTTTCACGGACGAGATCGAGCAGGCGGAGCCTCCACGCGAGTTCAACATGCCACATTTCACATATTTCAAAGGGGATGAAGACCCGGAGAGACACTTAAAGCGCTACCGAAGTGCAATGATCCTTTATCGAAACAACGATGATCTCATGTGCAAGATATTCGCCACCACTCTACAAGGCGAGGCGCAAGATTGGTTCTACACCCTGCCGCCACAATCCATCCGGAATTTCTACGAACTTTCTTTGGTTTTCACCAAAGAATATTCATCATATCGCTCGATCAAAAAGAAGTCTGACCATTTGTTCAACGTCAAGAAGAACCCAAGGGAGTCGCTTCGCGACTATGTGAGGAGGTTCAAAGTAGAGAAGGCAAAAATAGTTGGATGCAACGACTCGATAGCTAGAGCAGCCTTCCAAAAAGGACTTCCAGCAGACCACCCGCTATTCGGAAAATTGATCATGAAAGAAGATCTAACTCTGGCAGACTCTTTTGCTTTAGCAGAGAAGCATGCACTTTGGGATGAGGCTCGCCAATGCACATTCAAGGACTTGAAGAAGTACCCGACATCACCTCCCTAGAAGCAGCAGATGACTTATTCGCATGTTTGACGGTATCTAAAGTAGCAATAAGCTCTACCATCATGCGAGAAGAGCTGGGGGCCCGACTACCTGTATTCTACAGTTCAAAAGCTCTCCTCGATGCTATTAGAAATTCAAAAGCTAACTTTGGCGATAGTTGTTGCAACCCAGAAGCACAAGTTTTACTTTCAAACGCATGCAGTCATCCTACGTACTATTCTGCCCAATCCAGACGCGCGACAATAAAGTCATAGACCCCGGCGGATGTAAAGTTTTCTGACGAACGCAACACTGGAATGACACACTCAGAAGCAAGTTTTGTCCTCGTCACCCTAAAAGATTCTACATAGGAGCAACATGTACCGGCAGTTGAGTACCACTTCTTGTTGCGCACCACACGGCCCTAGCCGACCCTTGCTCAATGATTCAACTCTAGAGTGGCCCAATACCGGCAGTTGAGCATCTCCTACTGCGTATGACATGGCCCCATCTCCACAGCTCCCTACTGCGCCTTCACGCCGAGCCTAGGTGACGCAACAGAGCGGCCCAACGATGCCTCAGAAGTAGCCGAGCACACTCTAGCCACACCTACTCCACCCGATGGAGACTTCTGGCATTTGCATGTCGACGGCGCCGAAAAACCCTCATCACTGCCTGCAGAGAATGATCCAAAAAGACGAATCTCATCTGGGAAGGTTTGTACAAGATCAGCAGAGTAGGCGGCAAGAGTAATTGCACCCTCGCCACCATGAAACGGCAAAAAGATCGAAAAGCAGTGGATGGCCTACAATCTGAAGAAGTACCATGTGTGACCTCCCCGCTACATCAAAACCCGAAGACTCAAGAAGCTCGATGGGCACCACCTCACAAGCTGAGGATTATCCAGTTGTTATGCAGTTCTTCCCTTACAGCTAAAGTTATCGTTCGTTTCACTCGTTTTTTCAATGAGGAATTTAGAAGTAATCAAAACTTGGCTTGGCTGCATGCTTACAACAACTAATCACTTCTGCACTTCAAAAGAAGACTGCGCCTTTCTTAGGGACTCATCGCAGGAATTGGGCCCCCCGAGGGACCAACCATGCTCTCTAGTGCGAGAGGGTAAACCAATTCCCCAACACCCATATGGGTTAGCTCTCCAAGATGGGAGGATAAACTTTACACTACGAATATCCAGACGTGGATGAGCCTGGCTGCCCTAGTATAACTAGATGCACGATGGCTTGCGCCGGGATTCTTAGAAGTAGCCGCAATGGTCTTTTTCAAGGCTTAGCTAACTGAAGGATTTTGGGTCTCTTGGCCTAATCCGTGGGGAACCGGGCCCTAGAGACGGAGAGGGCACATTACGCAGTACATCCGATGGACGGCTGCCCTGGAATCCTAAAGCTGCTACCGAGTGCACTAAGGTAGCCTACGGATTCCGGAAGACTGCCTACGGCTTGCCCTTCGAGCAGTAAAGCCGCGCTAGACTTATACAACCGCACATTCTTGTGAAAGGTTAAACAAGCTAGCGCGCATATACGAAGTTTTATCCACTGCCGACATGCTACGTAGTCGATAAGCTTCACCTCTGCCAAGCGCGAAACAACGTACACCAAGTCCTAAAGTGTTGTGATACTTGCTACGCAACCTACGGAATTAAAGAAAGTCAAGGTTAACAACCTAGTGGTTACGCGGACTTGTCTGCTTCTGTAAGTAAGGCATCCGGCTGCCAACCATATGGCTAACAACTTTGCAAAGTTCTACACCAACACCTACGGCTGCATAGGCTACGCAAGCTTGTCTGCTTATAAAAAAGTAGCATGTCTGCCACTGGTCTATCAAGTCTAAAGGTTAAGGCATGAACAAAAGAAGCGAAGATGAAGGAAAACGAAGGAAAACATGTTTATAAACTACTAGCAAAGGCCGAATGAGTTCAAGAAAAACAAGAGCTACAAGGAAAAACAAAGAAAATCCTAAAGGCTACGTAGAATACTACATTACAGCAGCTTGGACATCCCACGACTACTTGGTCGCTACACCTTCAGCAGCCGTAACGCTCTTAGCAGCGGCATCATCCCGCGCTTCACCCCCGGCTGCCCCATCCTGGGCACTAACTTCTCCAACTACTTCACCAATGGAAGCCTTAAAAGTAAAAGCAAGCAAGTCTTCCGGAGAAATAGAGAAGGTCTTAAAACCTCAAGCCCATCCTTCTCACCCTTCAGCTGCTCATTCTTCTTAAGCAGACTAACACGGACGCACTGCAGCTCATCCATTCCCTTCTTAGCATAAGCAGCGAAACGAAGCTCAGAAACTGCAAACTTAAGATCTTGAATCTGAGGCGAATCAATCTCAGCAGCAAAGGGAGTAGGCTTTGGCGCCACTTTAGCAGCAGAGTCCATCTTACCACTCTTCATAATAGCAAGTCTCTACAAAGGTGAACCGGACTTGGCTCCCAACGAACGTCCTAGTACAGACTTCGGCACTGGGGGCATGATAAAACCTTTACGCTGAGCAATCTTATCAACAATTGTACTAGCCATTCTGAACATGGAAGACGCCACATGCTCAGATCTAGCAGCCTTATTTTTCTTCCCATTGGAAGAAGTCATGTCAATCACATACCTCTCGGTAGCAGGCGGACCCTCATGAGCAGCGGAATAAGTCTTCAGTTTTTTCTTAGCTGGCATCTCATGAGCAGGCGGGGAAGATCTTTTCTTTCCATCTTCATTCATAGTAAGCTCCACGACAGTGATCAGACGAGCCAATGCATCCGCCTTGATCCTCTTTACCTCTTCTTTCGGGAGCAGCCCACATTTCTTTCAGCAAAGAGGACTAAGCAGCCAACGACATTCATAGTACTCAGCAGGGGAGCTCAACCCAGCATTCCAGCAAGCAGGAGGCCTGCATGCCCAACATTCCAGCAGCCCATGAGACCCGCAATCTCCTCATTTCTCTCAATCGCCAGCCTGGCCCGAGTCAGGTCCAAGAGCCCAAAGGACATGAGCCATGCGGCTCGCCTAGCACTGCGCCCCAGCGCCATAATCCGCGACCCTAGTTGCACAAGCTGCCTTTTGGCTCAAGCCAAGCCAAGCTGCCCAAGCAGTGGTCCCTGCCACGACATCTCCTCGGCCCATGCCGAGCCAACTCCTGGCCCCTGCCAGCCGACGTGCCGCACCACCCCGAAGACTGCCCTGCAATAGCACTATCCAAGAAGAGGCAAGAAAAATTAAATTTTTCTTACATCGGTGCGGCACGGAGAAGACGAAGAAATCAACGAAAGACGGTCTTTTGCACGGGCAAGATGTAGAAGATTGCTAGAGGAGGGGGAACAAATATCCTCTAACTTTCTCTCTCTTGTTGGGTAGAATAAATCGCTCTCCAAAGTTGATTTAATAACCCACTTAAGGTGGACTTAAATAGGCTTTGAGAGAAATTTATTTCCCTTTCCTAGAAGGATCTAATTTCTTATTAAAGAGAGAATATACATCAAAATAGGAAGCAGTCTTAAGTTTCCTAAAGCAAGAAGATCTCTACACCTGCTGCCCTTTTCTGCGAGCAGCCCAACAGGTGTGGGGGCATTTGTGGAGCCAAAAATATTCACTAGGCGATACGTGGACTTTTGGACAAAAGAGGACAAAAATACCCTCGAGGTATACCGGGTTTCCTACACGCGAGCAGTGGAGAATCATCCATCAACCAAGTCAAAAATGCCCAAAGAAGGTAACAAATAAAAGTTATTTCATCCATATACTCCACAAGGTAACCATTCCAAACATTCCATTTAAATTAGATTAATTGGTGAATTAATGGATTTATTTCCTAATTAATCCATTAAATCACCAATTAAATGACCCATTATGCCAATTAATTTCCCATTACATAACCCATTACCCAAAGATCCCAAATGGCCGGCCACCCTTGTTGTTATCATCATATTCACCTATTTTATCACATTAGTTAGCTAGTTAATTTGGCAATAATTTTATTTGCTAAATTAATTAGTCAATTATTCCCATAACTCCTAAATTCAACCTAAATCAAGAACCCTATCCCTATAAATAGACTCTCATTCTCACCAAAAACCTAATTCCAATTCTCTCACAAAAAATCACAAATACTCTAAATACTATTTCTCTCTAAAATTCTAACTTTGGCATCGGAGGTTCTTCGGCCAAAGCCCCCCCATTCATCGTGGGCGCGTGAGGCTCTTGGCCTTAACCTAAGGTGCTAGTTGTTTTGTAGGTGCAAAATCGTCCAAGATCGAAGAGGAGAAAATTTGCATCCACAACAGTGAAAGCCCTTCAATTGTTCCATCAGAAAGCCAATCATTGGAACCAATAATTGAGAAAGAAAAGGAGCAGCCAAAGGTTCAATCACCCTTGAATCCAATTACTAAATAAACAGCAAAGAAGCCTACAAAGAAGATTGCAAAGAACCCTCCAAATAAGCCAAAGCAAATAAAGGAAAAGCTTGACAAACGATATCATCTACCTGCATCAACAAGGGCTTACAAGTTACTTGAAGATGAGGAAAAAGAAAAATTCAAGAAATATTACAGACAAGAGAAAATCTAAGTTTACATTATTAATCATAACTTAATACACACACACACACACACACACACAGAGATATATATATATATTAGTTTTTATTTTCTTACACAGGGACTACTTCTGGATGCAACCAAGGCAAGGGTCCATGGCAACTGAGCTTGTTGTCCTAAAAACAGATCTGACATCATTGTTTGTGGATGGGGCAATCGACGCCAACATAATTGATGCTTTGTTCTACTTATTGTCAGAAAACGAGTCAAAAACAGGGCAACAACAAAATATGTATCTTCCTTCATTCATCTTTGTAAGTGCCAAACAGTTTTGTTTACAAAAATTTGTGTTTGTTCGATTTAATAAATATTTTGTAAATTTAATTAACTTTCATAAATAGTGTTCAATGTTTTGGTTCAGTTTAAGAATTAGTATTACTTATTAATTAAGATTAATAAATAAATGTGTATTGTTGGTTCAGAATGACATGGAGATAGAAAAAAGCAAGAGTGAGCAGGAACATAGTGACCAAACATTGAAGACAGTCTTACAAGATAATGTGGATAAAGTTGGAAAGGCCTTCATACCGATCAAGCATTACTTCCACTTTAGCTTGGTAGTTTGGGACATTAAAGATGGAAAAATGACACACTACAATTCCAAACTACCGAGGATACATGGGTATATAGACCAATACTTTGATCATGTTGTGCAAGTGGTAAGAACAAAACCATAACTCAATTATCTGTCATACTTATTTGTTTTTCCAAAAAAAAAAATGCAGATTGGATTGTGGCATATTTGTCATTCAATTTGCAAACCAAGTGCAAGAGGGCAAACCAATAGAAGCCACCTTTGAGAAGGAAGAAGTATTTGCCAAAAGAGCTCAAATTGCAACTATACTTGTGAATCACGAGAATAGTTATGCAAATGGACTGAAGAAGATACTTGAAGAAAGAAGACGACAAAATAAACATGGTCAATATAATGACATTCCTAATGAGGATTTTATTACATTAGCATGAGTTTTAGAACATTCATAACCAAGATAACATACAAAACCTCGAGCTCAGGTGGGCTTGTATGTTGGTGCCCATCCCTTACTTGCGTACATTTTATAATTTTTGTGCCCTAGGGGACCCAACACCATTACTTGCGTACGTCTTGTATAACAACTTTACATGAAACCTTGTTATTTCCCGAACATCCACACCTGCTATAAGTGACAGTCTTCTTACTCCCATAGATTTCCCCAGCATATTTGATCCTAGTTTTCTTTGGTCTTTCAGACGGAATCTTTGTAATTGGAGGCCTCACACCATTTATGATAGTATCTACATTCGGCTTTTCCAAATCTGAAAATGGATGCATGACAAACTGATATGTTTTCTGGTAAAAGCTTGCTTTCCAATAATCATCAACGTAATAAAAAACATCACGATTATCATGTTGCAACACCTGCAAAGCATGAGAACATGGAAAACAATTATGCTGCCATTGCACACAAGAACATGTCCTATCATCCAGACAAACAACAAACCGATTCCATTCCGTCCTAACTTCAAAAACATCCGCATTAGAACGACTAATCCTCCAATGCATGCCCTCCTTCAACATCAACTTCATCTCATTTTCTTTCTTTGGACACAAAATCGTATGAATATTCTTACCAAATATTCTCTTCTTAGCCATACTACCTATCAACCGAACTCTAATGTCTTCAAGAAGATCCAAAAGTGGCATACAACGACTATTTGACACCATGGCGTTAAAAGATTCTGAAAGTGCATTGCTCATCGATCCCCATCTCTTACCAGGAAAATGGGCAATAACATAGTTCTCTTTTGGAAAATCACACAAAAAATTCTTCACATGCCCTTGCCCATTATCCTTGAATCCGCCATGCAATCATCAAAGTCAGATGGAGTACATGCGTACGCATAATTTGCCAACAGATTCATCATTTTCTTCTTTAGTCCTTCACCAGCAGCCTTTGGAAATAAAGTACTCACATTCTGTTTCAAATGAACAATACAAAATGAATGTGGACACTCAAGAAAGAATTCTCGAATGCTCTTCAAAATACCATCATGTCTATCCGACATAAATGTGATCACCCTCCCTTGAGGCCTCAAAATACCAGATAATATTGCAAAGAACCATCTCCAATTTGCTATCGTTTCTGAATCAACAATAGCATAAGCAACCTCAAAAATCTATGCACAACATAAGTGAAAATGCACTGTCAAATGTCAACTACTTCTGAACTGTAATTGAACTATTTATTAAACTCTGTTTGAACTACTTCTGCAACTTTTTTCCTCTATTTGAACATAAAATCAAAGACCAATGCACAACAAAAAGAAACAAATACAGTCACGTATCACCTATTTATGAGACTGATTGAACTATTTCTTAAATTGTTCTTCAATTAGTTTTGGATATGTCTCTTTTGCACAGTAAGAAAACAGAAACAAAAAATATCTAATATAAAAGTCTGAAATTATTAACTCGCCATCGTTGCCATTTTTTGCACAGCAAGATAAAAGTGTTCCCTTGTATTTTCTCTTGATAAAAGTATTATCAATGAATAACATCGGGTGACAAAACATGAAACATTTTATCTATGCATCTTAAGAAATAAACAATCTAGCTCAACAACATATCCAGGATTGCTTGAATGGGCAGATTCAACATACCAAGGCAAGAACTTGTAAGCATCAACATCATCACCATTTAACTCAAAAACTGCCCTTTGTTTGCCAAGGGATGCAATAGAATAATCAATATCTAATCCATGAAATTGTTTTAAGTTTGAAATGATCTCCTTCGGTTTAATAAGAGGATTTGATTGAACCTTATCCTTGATGAGAGAAGCAACAAACTGTCGTCCAACAACTTTGTTTTTCTTCTTTCAAATCATACCCTTGCATGTATACATATTATGCAACTTCCGAATAACAAAAAAGTCATTAATATCACACTTGGATGCATACACACGCCAAAGACAACCATCAGATTCCTTCCTAGAACACTCCACATTAATGCGTTTCGTATCATTCTTCAAATACTTTAATTCAAAACCACATTCAACATAAAACTTCTTCAACTTATCTCGGAAATCAACATAACCTCCCCTAAAGACTTGCCCTTCAGATTCTATGTAACTATCTCAATCACATGACATATAATAGTGCACACCATGAGAGCCATACTTCCCTAAATGATCATTTTCACTAGCAACAATCATAGAGTATGATGTACGGCAAGAAGATGTGCTTTTTGTAGGTAACTGAACCATGGAACCATCACATTTATCCATAACCAATATTTCTACAATGGATATCCCAACAATATCAAGAACCATAAACATGTTCAGAACATCGGCATCACAATCTAACACGCAATTAGGATCTTCATTCAAAGCATATTGCAACTCTAAACAACCAACTCTCAAACCCTTAAACCTAGAACAAAGATCAATGCAAATCTGATTGAAGGTAGAAGTTGATGAAATAGAACTAACAACACATAAACCACCATATGTAAATCGAGCTAGTTTACCATTCTCCATAACTATTAAACAAAAACAAAAAAAACAAAACAATTCAAATCAATACACAATCTTTTATGCACATAACAATAAACAACAACAAAATGTAAAAGCAACAACAACTGTTTATTAATCTGTTGCAAATCTAAATTTCAATCTTTGTAAAACAAATAAGTACCTATTAGTTAAACAATATACATATAAGGAGAACCAAAATAACACTATTTATAAAACACAACAATTACAAAAACAAAAAGTAAACTGAAATATCCACTGTTTCGTAAAAAAAGAACACTATTTCTGAAAAATGTTAAAAACATCAAATGTGATGAACACCTATTAGTTAAACAATATACATATAAAGTGAAAAAAAATTACACTATTTCTAAAACACAACAATCACAAAAACGAAAAGTAAACTGCAATATCCACTGTTTCGTAAAAAAAGAACACTATTTCTGAAAAATGTTAAAAACATCAAATGTGATGAACACCTATTAGTTAAACAATATACATATAAAGTGAACAAAAATTACACTATTTATAAAACACAACAATCACAAAAACGAAAAGTAAACTGAAATATCCACTGTTTCATAAAAAAAGAACACTATTTCTGAAAAATGTTAACAACATCAAATGTGATGAACACGAATTAATTCATAAGAAATATCTAAAAAATGAAAACAAAATATAAGTCAAATAAAAAGATAAGCATATTACATGCAAAAACGAATTCAAAATCAAATTCGAATTAAAAAATAAATAAAAAATCAAATTCAAAACCGAATTCAAAACTGCAAAAACAATGTCGATTACCTCCAAACGAAAATCTAACCAAATATGAAAGACGATCACTCCAGTGAAAATATTCAAGCACAACGAACAACACCGATGACAACGATTCGATAGAATCTCAAAATATGCAACCACTGCGAATCTGTTCTGAAACAAAGGTTTATTTCAGAAAAATCCCCTTAACAAGGACGAAGAACAACGACGATCACGATTTCGAAATGCGCTCTCAACATTCGTCGGTAAGCATTACTCAAACCACTCAACCAGATTCGGAAAAAATTAAAGAACTATCTGAAACTGTTCTGCAAAAATTAAAATTCAATTAGTTTATAGGTTCGGCTAAATAATCTAACAGAATATTTAAGTTAGGTTACCAAATCCGTTAGGGGTAAATTTGACAAATCACCATGTAATTTTGTTTGGGCTATTTTATTTGGGCTGATATAAAAATGGGCTTTGTACTAAACATTAAATAAACTTCTAATGTGGTTTTTGGTTAAAAGTTAAAGTTTTCAAGCCCTTTTGGTTAGTTTTCCTATGATTTTATTTATTTATTTTATCAGTACAGTTAAACTGTTAGAGACTCCATAAAATTTTAATTGAATGCACCTGAATTTTTATATATTTTTATACATCCCTTCAATGTCACAGCCCGTCCCGAATTATTGTTATCGATGGCGTGAAATGACTAAATTGCCCTTGGACGTCGAGTACGTTATGTGGTGTTGTGGCTTGAGTTTGGGTTTTAAACTAAATTAGTTAGTTCCTATGTTTTTGCAACTTAAAGTTAGTGGTTTTGGTTGTGATTAGTGACCCAAATCCGGACCACACATACACCCACACACAAGTTGACCCTCTCTCTCTTTCCTCCCTCTCTCTCGGACTTCCTTCCATTTCCGTACAAGTGTACGGACGAACCTTGAACCTTCACTTCCATCCTCAGATCGACCTATGGAGACCATTTTAAAGTTCCTTGCGAGCCCAGGAACCTATTGATACTATTATTTGGACGTGGAACCCTCGAAAACCCAAGAACCTCCGATTTGAGCATTGTTCATGCAATCGCAAATGGGTAGTTTTTAGGAGATTTCAAGCTGCCAGGAAGCTTTATGACGTCTTCGTGAAGCTCAGTGAAGAAAAACGAAGTGTTTTGGACGTCGGGAAGTTGAGTTTGGCAAGTTTCAAGTTTGGCCGGAATATCAAGGTTCCTCCGGCGAGATCCCATGGATTTCAGGGCTTAAAATTGGTAAGGTTTTGTTCTACTCGTTGTAAGCTTCATTTTGGTTCAAGTTTTATGAATTTTGGTTGAGAAATGAAGAAGATATGAAGCTTTTAAAATTTTAAAATTTCCCAGTTTCCGGCGATCGCAGCGGTGATCGGCGCTGGACTCTGGCGAGCCAAGGAAGAAGGAGGAGAATATTCCGTCAAAGTTGACGGAATATTCTGACGCCGTCAGGTAACTTTAACGGCATATTCTGATTTTTGACAGAATATTCCCTAACGCCGTTAGGGAATCCGTTTAGTGTGCCAGGCATGTGCCTGCGTGTGAACCACGCGTCTGGCCGTGCCTTGACCGGCGCGTGGGTGGTCAGAAATTTTTTCTAAAAATATGGGGATGATCCTGAGGTTGAGTAGGTCATGGTGGTATATTCAAATACCCCATTTGAGCATTGTATGAGAAGTTATTTCCTAGTTTTGTGTATGTGCTTTAAATAACGTTTATTAAGTTATTTCGCATATAGGTGAGACTATACTGAGGACGAGCGCCATCAATTGAGGCTCGGGGGCTACGACCCTTCAACATATCGGTGAGTGGGCTTTTGGTTTTCCGTATATACCTATATATACTTGAGTTTTTCCCAGAAAATGAAATTGAATGATTATACGTTTTGAAATGCCATGCAAAGTATTTGCCTATTTTATTTATGCATTTGTAGTTGCATATATTTATGATTGGTGTTGAAGATGCACAGGTAAATGCCAGGTAAGTTCATGAATTAAAGATATGAAGTTACTTCAGTTATGCGAGATATGATGTGATGTATTGAGAGCTCATAAACCTACACCCCGGTGTTAGTGCTCCCGCCCAGAGTTAGGGCACAGTCCTTCACGTGATGTTCACCTCCCGCACCAAATGCTCACCTTGGATCCAAGTTAGGTGCACAGGCTTGTCATACAGACCACTTTAGGTGGTTCCGACTCGTAGGTGACCCGCGATTATTCGCACAGCCTTCACGTGATCGTAGTGCTAGAGCATATTTATTCTCACCTAGTCCTGTCGTACAGGCCACTTTAGGTGGTTACGACTCGTGTGCAGGAAATGGATTTGATTTGATATGATTGAGATTGAGTATGAGCTATAGACTCAGTCGTACAGTTTGAGTTAGAGGGATTCGGCTGATGCGATATCTGACATTGATATATTTTGTCTAGACTACTTATGGCATTGCATTGAGATACTTTGGCATGGTATATTTCTATGGGTTTTCATCCTGAGCATGATTTCTGTTATAGTATATATATTTTTCTGGGAAATTATACAGGTTTTACAACGAGGGGTTAGAACTTTTGAGAAATGAAATGATTTTGAAAAACTTTGTTTTTGCCCACTCACACTTTCTGTTTTGCGCCCGTCCAGGTTTTAGGTAGAAGTGCTTGGTGGATCACGAGGATTTCGACGGGGGTTCTGACAGAGCATCACTAATGTAGGATCACCTTTAGGTGTTGTATAATTAGTACTTATCTTGCTTGACTGGATCTAGGATATTTATGCTCTGGTTGTGTATTTCACACTTTAATCTCGTTCTAGCACCTTATCTTAACTAGTACTGCTAGTAGTTTGGTTTTTATTCATTTGTATTTCTCCATATCATTATTGCTTCCGCACTGTGCACATGATTACGTCACGCTCACGTGACGGCCAGCATGCCCTGATTTAGGTCGGGGTGTGTCATTCAAAATCTTGATTGAATACCCTTGGATATGTATCACATGGTGCCACTATGGAGTAATTTCTAGCAGGTCATTAGTGTCGTATTGGTTTTTTTTTCTTAACTAATATAATTAACTAACATAAATAGAGATTCACATCAGTACAAACTCATATATGAGATTAGTACTATTTTACAGAGTGATGCTATTTAATTAGACACACACAACTAATATACATGGTCACGCATTCTCTTATTTAGATGAGTCTCACGTATATAGTTAGGGTCTACCTGTATTAGACAGTGTGCTCATTTTGTGTGTTTAAAAGATTTTGTTGTTTCCACTTAGTACTATAGTCTAATGGCATTCCTCTTTACTTGTAAGTGAGAGGTTTTAGGTTCGATTCTTGTCAAATGCGAATTTGAACCACATTATTGCTAGCCTATTGTGAGACTTAACCCACTCTCCCACCCTCCTAATGTAGATAATATTTTTTGTTAAAAAAAATAAAAAATTATTGTTGACAAACTTGAAACATTTAATTATGCAATAATCTATTTGGACACAAAAAAACTAATACATTTATACATTATCTAATAGACATGGATCTTACAAATTATATGTGGGATATCCAGCTATTTTAAAAATTGTATCAATAAGTATATCATGGTTTGTCTCTAAATAGCATTGATCTTAATAAATAAATAAAAAAAATAAAAATAAAACTAATCCATGTTCACTTATTATGCCTGCACATGATCCCCAGTTATATATATACATATATGTATATATATATGTATATATATGTGCCATGTAAATGCATGCATTGGCTCGGTGGGTATCACGCAGATTTCAAAGTATTAGGTAATAATAAAGCTGACGATAATAATGATAATAGTAATGCAAATAATGATAAAAATAGTAACGAGCAATGATGTTGATGATGATATAGTATAGTAATAATAATTTGTTTATGTAGCACTGGAACATCATTCTATATATGGTCTTAATGATCAATGTAGTGTATTTCAATGTGTAGGAATGTTGGTATGGTTCGGTTATCGTATATTATATTCTTGCTGAAGAAGTTTCTTTCTCCAATTCGAAAAGGATCCAAGCGAATATTTCTGCGTACTCATGCATATTTTTAGATGAATCTCAAGGGATCTTGCATGTAAACATGTAACTACTTTAGTTAACTAATTATTTAATTAGCTACTAGCTAAAACGAAACTCCTCTTACAATTATACATAAACTGGAGTATATATATGATCAGAAAGTACAGAGTAAAGTGGTGATAATATTGTAATCCAAAAGAAGAAATAAAAAAAGATCTGATGATCATGCAATTCGAAGCGTTTAGCACACATACGCCTAATTAAGCGATCTCACTGAAAAAAGGGATCCTCAAAAAGAAGGTCAGACCAAGCTGAAGTAGCCACTCCTGCATAGCTTGAAGTGCTGCAAGCATCACCCAAGTTGTTGCTTACTGAAGTCTCTGTCACTGTCATGGGAGGAGCCACAGAAGTAGGAGATAGAGTAGTATTTGAAGACGAAGGAATATTCCATGGATTATTTGGAGAGTTTTCACCTTGGCTCAAAGCAGTAAATTGATCTGGAGCTTGATCATTAACCATGTCCTCGTTTGGTGGTGTTGGGTATGTTTGCAAGTCAGGCAAATGAGAGAAAGGGACTAAATTATCTTGGACTACTGGTTGAAAATTACCAACAGGGTATTGTGCAGTAGGGTCTTGAATATCCAGCTGAGATGAACAGAGTGAATTCAAAAGATTAAATGTCTCCATGTCAGTGAAGTCATTTAGGTTGTTTGGGGTAGCAGCTCCAAAGGAATTGTTATTAGGTTGGAGGAGACATTGTAGATATTGAAGCCTAGCCATTTGAGAAGCTTCTGCTTGTAATCTCAAAGCTTGTTCATCCCAGCAGGACTGGTGACTGCTTCCATGGTCTAAAAGCTCTTTCAAATTGACAAGAGCTAGAAGATGAGGCAAGCTAGAGAAGATATCAGTCCGGGGCCGGTGAGTCATCGGATCAAAACCCATCTGAATCAGCTTTTTTTTCAAATGGGTATTCCAGAAATTTTTGATTTCATTGTCCGTCCGACCGGGTAGGTGGCCTGCAATTGCTGACCATCTTGTCAAGAACCAAAAGAAATAAAAGGGTAAGTTTCTGGTTTATACATCAAGAAAACATATGTATAAATTTGAAAATTATCTTGCTAGATATATACTAAAACAATAATCTACCTAATAGTGATCTTGATTGACTAACAGTGTGACATTAGGATATTTTTCCTATATAGAATAATTAATTAAATTTGTAAAAAAAATATGGAAATTACTTGTTGCCGAGAATGGAATGGAGATTCAGAATTGTTTGTTCTTCTTCTTGAGAAAACTTCCCTCTCTTTATATCCGGCCTAAGATAGTTTGTCCATCTTAACCTGCAACTCTTGCCGCATCTATTCAACCCTGCACATACATTAACAGAAAAAAAAGAACATCAACCACTTGACTCCTTGAGAGAGAGAGAGAGAGAGAGAGAGAGAGAGAGAGAGAGAGAGAGTGAAGTGCTTATATTTTTATGTGATTTAGTACGTACCTGCAAGTTTTGGAAGGGCTCTCCAGCTTCCATGGCCATTTTTCTGAATGTATTTCATAAGTTTCTGATCTTCTTCAGGAGTCCAAGGGCCTTTCTTGAGGCCACTCTCATCACAACAAGGAGATCTTCCCATTTTTCTTTACCTAAGAAGATTTGGTTTGCCTCCTCCAATCCTACCATCAATAATTCACACACCCTTCTATTTATATACACCATGTTCTTGTCGCCTCCAATCACATCGAGGGCTGACTGACGTGCTACTCTCCTATTTGCTAGCTAAACAACTACAACCTTTTTCTTCGGGAAATGACAAATACACCCTCTATTCCTATGACTACGCTGTTTGCATTCTCCAGTTCTAAACATTAGATATATGATTATGTTGGTTTTGACAATGTGTGTCTTGATTATTAATCATAAGTGGACCATGGTTTTTTGGGTAGTGAATAAATGGCCCACTCTGCAGACATATATAGCGACTAAAACAGTGTGATTGAGTTGCCTCAAAAATCTTACTCGTCCCGATCAAGGGATTTTATAATTCATAATTTCATAGCTAGTGTGCTCAATTCACCAAAGCTTTGCTGTGATAGTATTTGGGCTACGACAAATTGGAAAATGTCACACAAGCAGGTTATAGCTTTAATTAGCTCCATTAATCTTGCAATATTTTGATCAAGTGTAAGTGCGGCGGCTCTCCCTTTCTTTGATTGAACTGTACTTTCCAAAAGAAAAAAAAAGCACATAAATCATATCCCATCAAGTAATATATATATACATATATATGTATGTATGTATGTATTAGTCTATAGATCAGCATTAAGAAAAGGCAATGCAGCAGTTCATATATACAAACTTTTCTACTATTTGATCAGATATTTTGCATAAATTATTTAGTCATTATTGCCTCTTTTATTGTTATGACATTAGCCATATGCCGAAAAGTGGTAAAATGTTCATTATTTGACTACAATGTTAACAACATTATTGGCCTCCTTATCTGTGAAGAGTTATGATCTTTCTCTGTAAGTTATAGTAAGTATTTCTACTCATAAGCATTTTATCAAACGGTAACCAAATAAATGAGATTGCCAAGATAGTTATAAACTGAGGTCTACATCTTGATTGACTTGTACGGAATACCAAAAGACCGTATATAAAGAGCTAACCCTAATTCCTAATAGGCAAATAAGCAAAACCCTAATTCTAATGGGTAAGGGATGCAAACTTAAGCCCACAAGAAAACTCATTAAAATACTAAACTAATCTTACACAATAATAAAATAAATTGACTAGCCAACAGATGAAACTCATCCAAAATTTTATAAAAAATTTCAAGTGCTTCTTATGAAAATACACCTACAAATTTCATTAAAAAATTTCTTTTAAACGGCAGTCTAGTTGCTTTTTTTTCGGTTATGAAACTCTTGGAACACAACTAAAAGTAGTTTCAAACGGACCTGAAATAAAGTGTGGAAGGAGGAAAGAAAAAAATCACCCAAAAAAAAAAGCAAGAAAATTCTGAAGAGTAATACTAGGTAATAAATTTATAGACTAAATTTACAAACTAAATTATGTGTCACCAATAAGAAATAAGTACGTTAATTAACACTTAAATAATAATCCAATTGTAAACTTTCATGTTATTTAATTTAGAAAATTTAGTTTACAAATTTAATCTCTCTAGCATTGCCAAAAAATCAACCAAAAAAATTGTGAATATATATAAATAGATTAGTGGCTAGAAGTCAGCAAACAGGAACAGGTGGCACGTCATCGGTGGTTGGAGGAACTCGTTCCATGCACGCAACGAAGGCCCTTATTTCGTCATTGATTGCATGGTTCTCATAATATTAGTCACGTATAAAAATGAAGGAATGGGTCCTCTCATTTCTGAAACATTTGGCCAGCTTACGCATCAACTCAATATAAATACCCACTATTCTCGTCTCAATTTGCCTTCACCATTGCACCTTTCTCACTTTCTCTCTGGAAAAGAAGAAAAAACCAAAGCTAATTAAGAAATAGGTTTTAGTACTACCTAGTCCCACTTCGATCACATTGGCCCATATTACGAATTTACATATATTAATATTTTGTGTCATTAATCCCGTCCATTTTTATTTCTCCAAGAATTATGGCTTGGAAGCTCTAGCTAGGTTGTGCAGTGCATGCACACGATATAGTGATGACAATTGCTAAATCTGGATTAAAAAAAAGTGAAAGTCTGTTTATGAGATAAAATTAATGTTGGCCTATTAATGGTCAAAGAACGAAGTAAGATGGATAATAGAATGCACAAAAGAAAAAAAACTAGATATAACTACTTGGTGGTTAGAGTCCAACAATTGTATTCCCATACGACCAACCAATGTCCTATATTTGGTATGTGGTAACAAAAAGAAAATTCCAAAAAGTAGATAATAAGAATGCTTAATTATGGGGTGTGATATCCACACACCCCTTTTTACTTCTCCCACACCTTTTTGATTTTCGGCCGTCAGATCGGATGAATTGAAAAAGATCAACGGACATAAATTAACAAGGGGTGTGTGAGAAGTAAAAAGGGGTGTGTGGATAGCACACCCCTAAATTATTTTCCTATGTTTGAGCTACTATAATATGCCCAAGATAGGATAATGAAAAGAAAATTGCCAAAAATGGATAACTGGTGCATTTTAGGATCTCCAAGCTCTGATGCAACAGAAGATATCGTAATCCAGTGGATGAAGCGTACGTATATATGTTTAAAGAATATGTATACCAATTTCTTTCTTCATATTACACATATAAAGAAAAAGCTTTGCTTATATTACAGGGAGAAATTCAAACTACGTAGTTTCTTTCAATTGTTCTTATAATATATGAGCTTCATTGATTAAAAAATAAACAGAAATAAAAAAAAATAAAAACTAATATATGAGCTTCAGCCCGCCACAAAACGATGGCAGCTTGTATTTTTAAAAAAAACGCAAAAGTTTAAACCTTATCGAACTTAAGGGGAAAACACGGGTTTCTGAGGAGTTTAAAATGAATAATTCACAAATATCTTTGACAACCCTAGAGAAACTTCCCAATTTTCTAGTGATCTAAAGGGGAAATAAAAGCGGTTTAACAAAAAAAAAAACACTTAACCAAAAAACAAGGACGCAACCATGAAGCATTGAAGCATATTTTCCCTAACCCTAGACACGGATGAATAATCATAAAGCGATCTCTTGATGTAAAGTAATATTAGCAATATCTACATATGCTGTAAAAATAATCTTTGTTTTCAGTACTTACACAAAGATAGGGACCCATTTGACCATTGAGTTGGTTAGCCAAGAAGTTGGTGCGGCAACTGCCCTAAATTCCACCACTTTGAAACGCCAAAGACATCCTTCTTTTACAATTAACCTCGAGAATGCGTCAACGGGCATTTCTTAATGCCTTCGTCCGTTTATCCTTTTAGGAAAACAAAGAGATTTCATTTAATTTTCACCCAACACGGAGAAACATGCATGCATGAGAAGATTATGATTCTCTGCCTCCATAAAATTGCAATATACAAGTTATTTCAATAGGAGCCGACGATTTTTAGTTGAATTTCGGAGAGGAACTCAGTTGGAATGTCCTGTGTCCATTAAATGATTCAATTTATCCAAGCGCTACTGATCATAATATGCATATAGAATTTCTAAAGGAAGAAAACATAACCAATCCAGTACAATATACATAATAATATGGCCGGCATTTATCCTATTTTATCAAAAACTACACTTGAGAACGGGCAATAAGTTCTATAAATATGCATGTATCTAGGAATCGATGGCAATTGATACCCTTCAAGTATTTTTCGATTGCAAAAGGATATTATATTATATTGTCTTATTACTAAAGCGATCGAGCTATGGTAAACCTAACTTACAGTATACATATATGTACATGCATACATATATACCATGACCACGTACATAGGTCAAAGCAACAGGACGCGCGAGAAGTGAGAGAGTGCCATTCATTTCCTTCGTTTTTCTTCCCCTCTGACCTCATTTTGCTGTCATTTTGCTGTCGATACAGGTTTAACTCCTTAAAGTGTTCTCAAAGTTGAATTTAGAGAGAAAATTAATAACCCTATATATTAATTAACCTTATGAGACCAAGCAATATATTGAACAGGGTACCTCGCTAGCAATGAATTAATGCAATTTTTTACACAGATAATAAAACGATTGCTTCTTGAGTTCAACTAAGGTTCCTTGTCGGGTGGACCATCATGTATCTCACATCAAAAGAAAGTAATTAGAAACGAGGCAGCTGGTTTAGTTAATTAATTTAATAAATAATAATGTATACATAGGTCTCTAATGATGTCACTAAAACAGACTACTGGGAGTAATTTTCATTAGAAAAGATCATATAGCTGTAATGTCAGCTAAACAACTGAATTGCTTGCTCCCTCAAGTTTCTACCCGATACATCTAAACTCGGACTTTCTATGCCCTCTCTCAGGCCACGTATATTATGTTTCATCTGTCTCTTCATCACTACTCCATCTCCAAGGACCACACAACATAATCAGAAAACACCTCCCATTTAAAAATCACAAGCAATTAATAGTAATTTCAAGTCGCATGCAAGATATTATTATGAAACATTGACGATTGTTTGTTTGATTTTTCGAAAGATCCAGAAAAGAAGAGCAATTGACCTAGCTACTTGAAACAATTGGTTATTTTTCATATGCATTTCCTTTCCCTTTCGCCCGTATATAGTATAGTTATATAGGTTTTTTTAAAACCAATGAAAATTAGATTATGAAACAGATCTGTTGAACACATCTTGCAATATAATAGTGACAGTCCATCTAATAATTACGTACTTAATTAGAATAATAAACAAATAAACAGAGGCAAACTGCTGAAATTACAAATTACGTACTTCTGTTTCAAGAACGTATAAAGCATGCATTTGGTTCTATTAATTTTATTTGTTCATGTCAATGGTGAATTAAGATAGGGAAAAAACTTGACTGCAAGACGACTCAACTCAGCTGTTTCAGATAGACTCAAATCTGATTTTATTTCTGCGATAACCATCGGCTCTGGAAACCGTAGCGGCTTGCGCTGGGCACAGCTTTATCGAACACTTACCATTATTAGTAGGATTTCAGTATATTTAAATATATAACGTCATCTAATTGTATTAGTTGTGGTTGATCTCCTTCCTATGGTGTATGAAATCTTTTTCAAAACAAACTGACATTGGCCACCTGACCTAGGTGGGGTTTTGATCTCTCACTCTCTCTCTGACCTAGGTGGGGTTTTGATCTCTCACTCTCTCTCTCTCTTTCTCTCTCTCTCTCTCTCTACTAGCGACAATGACAGTTTGAATATGTTTTGTTAAGCGCTTGAATTAACAAATAGAGACTGCAGCAGAGAAGCAACCGAGATTGGTTTATATATGAGAGCAACCTCCATTACGTCCAGTACACGTGAATGGTAATTGAGCATTCATCGAACAACAACTTCACTCTTTTAAACCATTCATACCCCAACAACCCTAATACAAAGCAAAAAAGTTGTGGGGTCTCAGAAATCTATGCTAATTTCATCATATATCTTTGGCCAAATTGGATTATTCATCCCTGTGGTCATAGGAAACTTGCATGATGACCCCCGTGGTGAAAAAACTAGGAATTAAACCCCTGTGGTCAAGAATATTAGTAAATTTAGTCCAAAAGTAAGATTTATGTTAAATGACTGTTAAAAGTATAGGTAAAACTGTATTTTCAGTTCCAATTGACATTTAAAATAAATATTTTTGTATAACAATTAACAAAAAAAATAATGCTTAATTTTTTAAATAAAAAAAAGCCCCAATTCAATGTCAATTGGAACTGAAAATACAGTTTAACCCCAACTTTTAACAGTCCTTTAACAGAAATCTTACTTTTGGACTAAATTTGCTAACATTCTAGACCACAGGGGTTTAATTCCTAGTTTTTTCACCACGGGGGTCATCATGCAAGTGTCCTATGACCACAAGGATGAACAATCCAATTTAGCCTATATCTTTTACCGTTTGAATGAAAGTTTGCGTGTCAATCGAAAGCATTTCTTAATTTATGGGCCAGTATATTCAATTCAGAATTTGAGAGATTTTAATGGATTTATAAATCCATGGATTTTTATGGAGTTTAATTGATTGTAGAGATTTCATATAAAATTTTGATTCAATTCTTTCGAAATCTCATGGGGAAATGTGAGATTTGTGGATGCTTAAAATACACTACGAAATCTCTCTAATTCCCTCTAATTCCTCAACTTTCTCAAATTCTTTAAAATTAATTTCTAATTTAATACACCTGTAATGTTATAAACTTATTTAAAATCCTAATTGAATACACCTGGATTTCTAAAGATTTTAATAAACTATCTTAAAACTCTAATTGAATACACCTTGAATTTCAGATAATCACTTAAAATCCTGATTGAATACCCCTAGATTCATTAAAAGAATTAAAATCCCTCAAAATCCCAATTGAATACACCCCTACTTCATTATTGTTCTCGTATACCTTTGAACTCTATTGGGTTTGACTCAAGCACGGAGAGAGGGTATATCACCTTTTTAATTATAAGATGCTTTCATTACTTTAATAAGAGACTCAACATAGAATATAGTTTCTTCCTAACTGATCGCTACTCTCAGACTAGGACTCCAAATCGTGCATTCAAATTTATAATCACTATCGATCAACCATTGCTCAAGCCTTCTTGATCACTCCTTACTAACATACAACGTACCAAGGCATCCAATTTTCTCAACCGTTATGCCTAACATTGTGGAATATATATTATATACATATTTACTAAATAAACATGAACAATATATGTTTCCATATTATCAAGTACTCGTACGAGACATATTCGTGTCCACATTGTACCACTTCTTCAATATAAGTAAGATAAACTAATAATTGACTTGTCATTTGTGTCGTGTTTCCGTATTCGTGTCGTTTTCGTGACATACCTCATATCTTAACAAGTCGTGTTATGTAACACAATTAAAATGAACGAGTAATATGAACCAAACCGAACTCGACCCGTTAATATTAACGGGTAATATGACCCGACCCGTTACCCCTTAAAGAAAATATATTTTAAACCAATAAATAATCAATTGAAAAACATAATACTAAATTAATATATGCATACCACGTTGTCACATAAATATTACTTCAAAACATAAAAACACATTTGTCTTTCAAGTGTCACATAAATATTAATTAATGTATAAGTCTAAAAAATATAAATTACATATATGTGTATATTTATATTTATATATATAAACACTCGTAATGACAAGTTTTATAACTTTCGTGAAGGGCTCAACTTCAAAATTCGCCACTATAATCACATAAACTATATATCGAAATTTAACCGTTCATTGTTGTTTATATTTATCCTCCATTCTTCTCGCAAAATTTTGTTTTTTTTTTTGTTTTTTTTTTTCAGATTTTTTTTTTAAAACATGATCTTTTAGAGGATGCAGAAAGATGAAAGGTTCTGATCGTTGATATTACGTTCAGAGTTTTATCGTTAGTAAAAATATTGCTCGGAGTTTATAATGTCTCTAGTAACTATAAAACATCGACTCATATTTTAGTTAACCATAAATATCGAAACATAATATCAACGATCTGAACCGTCTATATTTGTTAAAAGACATGTCTTCAAAAAAGAAAATCTGAAAAACGAAATTTGGTGAGAGAAAAAGCGTAATCGACAATCGACGGTTAAATATAAATCTAAAGTTTATGGATTTTGGTGTCGAATTTCGAAGTTGTGCCCTTCACGAAAGTTGTAAAACTTATCATTACGAGTGATTATATATATTTTTAATGTGTTTTATAATGTTTTAATCTCACTTTTAAGAGGATAAAACATTTATGAGTGACTATATGAGAGAACTTTGTTAGGTCATTAACTCTAAAATTGAAAGTCTGTCTTTTTGCCTGTACTGATATTGTCTAGTTGATTTGAATTTTGATTAACAGATCAAGTAAAATCACCCCAGTAATAATAATAAAACACTCTCATAATAAAAATAAATATAAAAATAAAACTTAAAAAAAATTAATAGTGCCAATTTAGTCCTTGAATTATCATCTCAATGAAAATTAGGTCCCTGAATCATTTTTTTCTGTAAAATAAGTCCCTAAATTCAATAAAAATTGTTAATTTCATCCATACTATTATATTCAAAGCTATTTTATTCAATTTTTCGTCGACTTAAGTTACTTGACACACTTTAGAGTGTAATACTGTCATTTTCTGGCGTATAATCCCTTAACATTTCATACAAATCTAACATCTAATTTACCCTCCAAAATTAACTCTATACAATATTTCTTTATGAAAAATTATCAATCTACCCTTCAATGTGTATCACATGCAAGTAACATGACTTAAATTGAGGAAAAATTGAATATAGTAGCTTCAAATATAATATTAACGATGTAATTGGCAGGTTTTTATAATTCAAAGACTGATTTTTCTGAAAAAAATATTATAGGGACTAAATTCGCAGTTCCAATACCATAATACATATTTAATATACAATATGGCTTTTGTATTTTATAGTAAGTTTTTTTAGTAGTTTAACTTTAAATTATCAAAATAATTTTTTCTTAAACTCGTTAAGGACCCGTTATTAACGAGTTCGTAATCGGTGACCCGATAACAACCCAATTAGTTATCTTGTTGACTCGAAACTCGTTATTTTCGTGTTGTGTTAACAGGTCGTGTACGAAATTGTCAGGTCTACCAATAATACAAGTAGGATAACTTCTATTAGAGCTCTACAATCACAATGTACTACACAAAAATATGATATCTCTAGCATTTTCTTATTTATTATCACTGTTGATAAAATATAGTTATCTAGCCATGGTTTCCATATACTCAATGGCCTCAATTGAAAATGTATGTGTATGTGTGAAAATATTATTATACTCGATATGGTATATATGTTGCCATACTATATATAACAATACGAAGAATTAATCCAACTGGAGGTTTGGATGAATATAGGGTTTAGGATCATGGGCACACGCATTTAATACATATTTTATTTTGTAGGGCGCACTTCTTAATGTATTTTAATAATCTGAATCATCTATATCTTAGTACATCATTCATAGATCAACTTTGCAAAAAGTTAGATAAATCCAAAATCATTAAGACATCCATTTGTAAAGAAGAAAATGGATGAATACATTTCTACAAAGAATCACTAAAGTTAATCCAACGGTCATATGGTTTTGAATTTGGGTGATTTTTTTATAGACATGATATTAGAGATAAGACATAAAAGATAGACAGTTAAATCGTTGAAGTACATTACAAAGTGGGTCCCACAAAAAAGTGTGTCAAAAAAGTGTCTTCGGATCTTAATGCTATATGTATAACATAAATTTTCTCTATTCATGCAAATAGGATAGTGTTATGCTATCAAACTATTAATCATGACTATTAAGTGGGCAAAATACGTCTAAATGTGCAAGTTTGATTAACAATTTAACAATATGCATGATATGTTAAAATATAGATTGTTTATACCATATTATATCAACACTAAAACCATCGAGTATCAGCCAACTAGGAAGTCTCAGGTACCCTCTAAAAAGTCTCTGCTTCAGCAGCCTTACCGAAGCACACAAAATAACCTCTCAAAAAGTGAGAACCACATCGTGGAGACTCCTATAATTAATGGGAGACTTCTCTCCAACTTGGAGGCCAATTATAATGTGACAAGTGACAATACTACATTAAGTGCATTTCATCCCACATTGTCCAAGTCAAGAAATCTTCTTCAACTTTGCCTCTATAAAATGATATATAACTTCTACTCCATTCAAAAGGTTAATCACTATTACCAGTAAAACATTATATTCCCACTAAACTTGCCCACATGACGCCTTAAATTGGAAAAGAAATGATAGAAATCGATCGAAAAATCCCTTGTATTACGGCAAGAGTTGGACTAGTGACGCCGTTTCCTACAAAAGAGCAGCTTGTGGGCCCAAATTGGACATTGAAGTCTAAGTAAGGAAATGATTCATTTTATTGCCAAATTTGTACCTTTTGAATTTCATTTTCTATCTATTCCGCCATCTGATCTCCATCATTAAAGAAGTGCCGCTAGATATACCTAGGGCATCATGATATATGATCATGCAGTATACTGTATATGTCACTTGAAATGGGCTTTGAAGGGTAAAGTGATGATGATTATTGATCGACTACCATACATATGGGCTTATTTTTTGCTTTGTGAAGAAGGTTTTGTAGGGATTTTTCAAAGAGTAGAATTAAAATCAGTCTACACCGTTCTCATGCACGTTGTTTGTTTCTGGTTTTTGTTTATTTAGTTTTCAAAACTAGGGTAGTGACAGTTAATTCTTTAGGGATGATAACTCTGAAAATGACAAACTCATAGAATTTGGGGACTTAATAATATAAGAAAATTTATATGAGTATCTTATGTAACCAAATTTCCTCACTAATTTTTAATCCTTTAACTTTCCAAATAATTGTAGACTTGTAGTGTCCATGGGGAATATGGATGGAGAAACTCAGTATGGGCTTATAAGAGATTGTGTTGTTCTTTATATTGCCAATTGATCTTAACCATTTCTTCATGATATCAAAGCAGGGAGAGAATTTTCAATGTGACCGGTATACGGGGTTGTACTCCACGTCTCACTATACAAATGGTGGGATATGTGTATTAAAAAGTTAATAACTTAAAAAATAAAATTTCCCACCACTTATATACATAAAAACATGTGGTGTACCACCTGTGTTCCTGTCACAATAAAAAATTTCTCAAAAGCAGGTTGGTCCACGTGCGAAGCCCAACGACCACACGTGCTCCACATCACCCAATTCATGTTCTCCACGTGTTTGGCTTGAAAAAAAATTGTCACAAGTGAAGGGGCGTGTGAGGATGTGAAAGTAAAAGAGTCTCTCACCTTGGTGAAATAAGAAATCTAACAAGAGCTTAATGCTAAACATATATTTATGAGAGTTGTTATTAGCACTCCAAAAAATTAATCATAAACTCCAAACATGTAAAAAGGGTGAAATACACTTGGAGGAGTGCAAAATAATTTTTTATATAGTGCCGATAACATTTACTCATCTTACTGCATGAAATATATAAGTTGAACATATTGTTTTTAATTTTCAAAAATTCACATGATCGCTAAGATGAATTTGAAGAGGGACTTAATGATTAGATCCCCATTTATATATGGCTAATGTATATTTTTAACTCATTCGGGTGGAAGAGTTGGCTAAACCTCATAATGGGTAAGCCATAATAATTTGGTTCGAGTTTGCATTTGGCAAGAATCGAACTTAAAACTTCTTACTTACAAGTGAAGAGCAATACCACTATGCCGTAATATATGACTAAAGTATTTTTAATTAGTTAATTTTTGACACGAATGATATTCGAAGAGGGACTTAAAAGACTGAACAACTTAGATCATGAAACAAGAAGTAGGGAGAGCGCAAAGGAATGGTTTGCTCCGTATTAAATAGGCATGTGTTTCTTTATTGATATGGAAAAGAACAAATACAACTCCTAGAGGCAAGGATGGGATGGAGGATAGTTGATGAGAAGGGTAAAAAGATCTACGTAGATACTTAGATCAAGGAGCTTTAGTACCAGCGTTGATGACATCTTTATGGCAATAGGATAACCCAATTCAATGATATAATCATGTCTCGTGCACGAAGAGAAAAACATAAGCCCAACCTCATTCGGTTGTTAGGTGAGATAATCTGAATAAATCAATCTAGAATTAATTTTTACTTTTGAAGTTGCACTATCCAAATTTTGGTCATCGGCAACGGTGAAAAGCCAATATGCCTTTACCACATAAAAACTTAAGGAAAACTAACGAAAAGTTCAAAAAAACTTATCTTTTAACGAAAAACCCTTTTTAAAGGTATAGTGAATAGTGCTAGTTAAATGTAAAAATGTGGTTTTTCGTTAAAAGTGAATAGTACCGGGAGTGTTTTGTTAAAACTCCCAAAAACTTAACTATTGGCAGGAGACATCTGTAATCAATAGAGGTTGGTGGAAAATACTATAGTTGATTCACTCTATGAATTGTTTATTTGCTACAGATAATTGACTAAACAACTTTAGGTATGACAATAAGCACGAAATTTTGTGAATCGGTTACAAAGAATTTTGAATATGAATTCGTACTCATATCTCAATCCATACGTGGATATGGGTTATAAAAAAAGCAAGAGAATAACAAGTGGCTAGACAATAGAGCGGAAGCAGCAGCAAGTTTGATCGTGGATAGAGCCTTATCCCCCCTGGCATACCATAGATGATCAATGCCCAACCCACGAGACTCATGCCTTATTATGCCACCCTCTTCGTATAGTAGCCTACTCTCAGCGTCTTTATGTTACCAAGATGAAGCTCGCTTCTTGCACTACGAGTGTGCCACCAAGAACAATGGAGAGATAGATGTGAGGATGTGAAGGTAAAAAAGTTCCACATCAGTAAAAGACTAAACACTAGAACAAAACAGTTCATCTACCACGTCAATTCTATAACGGGCATATATAGCTCGTGGTAAAAACTATTCAATTGCCACGGTCAAGTTTAACTCGTGATAGATAACATTAATCCACCACGGTCAAATTTTGGCCCGTTGTTAAAAGCAAATAATCTACAATGGACATTTATATTTATGATGAAATATCATAATTACCACAAAATATGTTCATAGTGGTTACTTCAAACTACCACATCGTCTTTTGTGAATTCACAATGCCTTGGCCCGTGTGGATGTTTTTATCTTCATAATTGAAAACATTTGGAGGAGGCGGGAGATTAAAAATTTGGAAGGCTACCAAAATTTTGGCATGGCGCCCAAAATCCTAACTCCCTATTTTCGAAGAGAGCGCGTTAGCTCTCCCTCCTCATTTTCATTTCTCTCTTGCAACTTTTTCAAAATCAGAAACAAAACCATCTCTAATTGCAAACCCGGCGAGTTCCTCACGAACTCGTCCTCCCTTCCGTCGACTGTGCACCCAAGTCCACGGATTTTTCTGTCGGTAAAAATCCCAAATCTTGTTCCAATATGCTCATGTATGTGTTCTGTATATGAAAATCCATACGAGAATTATCTAAAATTCGATCACGGCGGTGGCTCCGGCGGCTCCTATTTAGATGATAGGTATGGGGGATACAACCGAAGCCAATCCAATTTGAGTTCGGATCCATATGGGATGATGCTGGTCCCGATGCGGGTATGGTGACAATGTTTATGCTTACGGAGGTGATAAGGTGGAGCTGTATGGTTCGTGATTTTGAGTGCCTGATGAGTCCATATTATAGCATATATTTTACCCTAATCTTAGTATTATTTTATTGGTTATTTTGGTAGAATTTTGATACTTTGGATTATATTTTCAATGTAGGACATTCGACTTCCTCTGGAGCAAAAAGTATTCAAACAGATGAATTTTGGAGTGATTCTAATTGGAGAATGTTCGTGAGTCTTTCATGATGCTTGTATCAAAATTCCAGATTTTTCTACCAAGCCGTTTGACCGTGATGGATGAAATTAAGGAGGGTGTATTCAATTGACAATTTGAGAGATTTTAATGGATTTATAAATCCATGGATTTTTATGTAGTTTAATTGATTTATAGAGATTCCATGTAAAATTTTGATTCAATTCCCTCGAAATCTCTTGGGGAGAGGTGAGATTTGTGGATGCTCAAAATACACTACGAAATCTCTCCAATTCCCTCTAATTCCTCAACTTTCTCAAATTCTTTAAAATCAAATTCTAATTGAATACACCTGTAATGTGATAAACTTCTTTAAAATCCTAATTGAATACACCAGGATTTCTAAGGATTTTCATAAACTATCTTAAAATCCTAATTGAATACACATTGAATTTCAGAGAATCACTTAAATTCATGATTGAATACCCCTAGATTCATTAAAAGAATTAAAATCTCTCAAAATCCCAATTGAATACACCCCCCTAAGGCCCAGAGCGCAGCTTTCCCAGATTGATGTTTCTGGACGTTTTGGGTATTTTGGAAGTCAAGATGACATATTTTGAGGAAGATTCATTCTGAGGATTTGTAGGGGACGTGTTCAGCGTTCAAAAGAGACCTTTTGGGACCAAATCGGAGTTGATTTGGTCAATCAAAAGACTAATTTTCTGAGAACTCCGAATTCTAGTTCAAATAGGAAACCTTTTATTTTCTGTTTTATCATTTAATTATGTTTCCTAGTTTTATTCTAAGACCTTTTCAAGGTAGGGTTTTATTTTCTAGTAGTATAAATAAGACTTTTTAGCCATTAGAGAGGGGAGAACGCAATACTTTGGCTTTGGAGAGCTCTTGACAATTCAAGTTTATTTTCAAGGTGTTTTCTATCCATATTCTTAATAATATTTTATTTTATGATTTTTCGTAACTAGTTTCGTATGCTAGGGCGAGGCCACGAGCCTTAGTAAGAATATGTAGTTTCTTTTCAATTTGCTTATGATATTATGCATGCAAGTTTTGAATTATTAATCACTGTGCTTTAAACTATCTATTTGTCTTAGTGATTGGCCACCATTAGGATATTTAGAAAAGTAATTTGATGCAATTTTGGCAGAGGGTTGTCCCTAAAATTGGCGCTAGCTTCTTGTGGTTAATATGTGTAACTTCTTATGATGAACGGCACGTCTTAAGGGTTATATGGTTTTTCAAAAGGTTTTCACAAAACTTAATGAATCTTGCATGTTCATATTCGATTGGGATGCCACGTACGGGTTGCATGTTAGATATACGTTCTATGTTGGAGGTTCCAAGTATGGCATACTTTAGGAAAACCTAATCTTCAAATATGCATATGTAAGTCATAAGTAATTGGAAGAACTACGTAGTATTGTTAAGGTGACGGCGGAACCCTAGTGCGTAAATTTATTTTCAAAACTATTTTCTTTTGTTTTATTTACGTTGCTAATTTATTTAATTGTTTTTAATTAAATTCGTTTTTAATATTTTAGGTCATAAAATCACCTTTTTTCCAAACTTTGTTTACAAATAATTAATTAAGATTTAGTTTTAACATAAATTATTCATTCAATCCCTGTGAAAAACGACATTGTTTGAGCTGTTATACTACGACAACCTTGTACTCTTGCAAGTATTTTTAAGTGTTTTTATCCCTACTTTTGCATATGGTAAAATCCCTATCAGTGCCCAAAATGGAATGTAGACATTTTGCATTTGAAGTCTATTCGTTTGTTAGCATAGAAGGTTTAGTGTTTAGGAGGGATAGACAATTTCATTATGATAGGTTCAGTTTAGTAATAATTGCCCATTAGTGGGCAAGTCCTCCCATATTTGTCTGCAAATCATCACTCTATCGCGACTAGTGAGTCATGTAAGATGATTTTTAATGAATTACTCTGGCTTGCTTTCTTCGATTCTACTTCTGAGAAAAGCAGGTACTGCAGTGCACCTCTCTGATATATGCACTCACCACCATCAAGGTTTAATCATCAAGTGAGGCATCAGAGCTTGGTTTTCAACTTTTAGACTTGCACACCAGGTGTTTGTTTTTTGTTCTCAAAGAAAACTGATTTGTAACCGTGCATTGGTTGGTTTTCAACTTTCACTGCTTTCTTCGATTCTTCATTTTCTATTTATCCATTATCCCCAGTTTTTCCCCTTTACACCGTTACAAGATGTGATGTAAGTTCATTTTACTTTAGCATCAAGTTCATTAAGGAACTTTTAATTTAAGTATTGAGGTCAAAGTAATTTGTATGTTTATTTTTCTTCTCATGCAGTCCAATAGTTACACTGCCAACACCCCTTTGGATACAGTGACTACTGCAACTGTACCGGTTGGAAACTTGGGAATTTTGCCTTTCCCCTTGTCCTAAAAGAATAATGGTCCCCCTTATTTATTGACAACATGTGAATAATTAGGGCCTAGGTGATGCTTTCCATGTTTCTGCTCCTGTTATTTGATATGTTGTCATGTAGTAAGTATAAACATTGATACTTGTTTTAAGATGTATGTGAACGAGTTCAGTCTCGTATACATCCAGTTCTCAATTACTCATTGACGCGATTTCATGGTTTTGCAGACTCATGTGAGAACAGAAGGTGATGATCTACATGAATGCATAGAGGTATGGATGAATTCTGATATCATGAATTTTGATCGCATTTTGATTTCTCCATTTAAGTTCCTAACAATTTCGATTGCAATTTAATATAACCATTGTATATTAACGTAGCTGACAATGTGCTACATTTGGTAGAGCCTAGAGTGGTTGTTAAGGTATGTATGAGAGCTTCCTAGCAGGTAAAGGAACATGTAATTTTTCAAGAGTTCTATTCACTTTTCTTGATTGAGATCAAATGTATATTTCTACATATACAACTAAAAGATTTTTTTCTTGATCCATATGTTTATGTCCATCCAGATAAAGAGAGGCAACAATTGTTGAGGCTCAAGCATTAGGGCAGTTCACTCTCAAGGTCCTTTGTTTGGAGGTGTTCAAAGAAATGTGAAGTCTTCAAGTGAAAATGTCCTTGTTTATTGGAGGTCTCTGGATAGTTTGGTATTTCTTTGTATATCTCATCGTTTTGTTGTTAACTTTAGTTTAGTGTACAACTGTAATGTTCAAAATCTATGATTTTTATTTAATTATTATATTATAGTAAATGTGTAATTTTGTTTATAAATATTATATAATACATTTATTAAACAATTTTTTATTATTATTTTTTATTTTTAGAATTTTTTTATAACGGGCATTTGTCGTGGCCAATTTGTAATCCACAACAGTTATAGTGCACATGGTGTTAGATCTTAATCTACAACAGGCACAATCTGTGGTTATATTACAATTGACAACGAGCATAACCTGTGGTAGAATCTGTGACTTTCTATCACATCCAGATTACTAACGAGCACAGTGTCCGTGGTGGATTGCAATCTACCACGGGCATCAACCGTGATAGATGAGCTTTTTTCTACTAGTGAAACCTTGCAAGGACTTACTAGGCGTTGAGCTACTCCCATTATCGTCAATTAGTTTTATGGTAGAACTCCAACATTCTTCATGTTGTCAAAGCAAGTTAGCTCATATGTGAAGCCCAATGACCATAGGTGCTCCACGTCACCAAATAGTGTTGTCCGCATATATGGCTTGAAAATTCATCACCCATGGGGGAGTGTGAGGATATAAAGATAAAAGAGTCTAATATCGGAGAAAGAAAACTTTGCAAGCTCTTATAAGAGGTTGAGCAACTCCACATATTGCCACATGTGCACGTACGAGCAATCATAGTAGGCTCGGAAAATTCAAATGAACTCCATCTTATAAGCTTCTTATTTGTAAGTTGGTGTATTTCATACTAGAGCCTGGAAACCAAAGAATGATAATGATAATGCAACTCTGCACTGCTCAATGCCAGCCCTTAAGGCTATCTCTAATGCAAGAGGCTAATATTTCAGATCAGCCATGTATTTTCAACTATTCACTTATACGTATGAGGTTAGATAATTTTTTCCTTCAACAGTTAGAAACTTATAATTCTCACCCCCCCCAACTTTATAATTTGCTAAACTTTTGTATTTCAATGAATTTTTTATTTTTGCTAGTAATTCTGAAATTAGTTTTTGTATAATCGATCTTGTTTTATCTTTACGAACATTTTGATGTAAAAAAAATTCAAATCCGAAAATAAATTGTTGATAAAATTGAATTTTTTTATGGATTAATGAACAAATAGATGTGTATTTATAGATTTTTGGTGTTGGATCTTATGTAGGTTAATTAATTATATTATTTTGACCGTTGAATTTAAATGTGAGCGGTTAGACATTTTTTATTACCACTAAAATTGATTAAATTGAATTTGAACCGTTAAATTTAAAAATAAATGTACCAGAACGCGCCACCCTACATCTGAATAACACGAGCATCTAGGCCATAGAAAGGGTGCTTGCAATGTGCTCGCCCACACTAGATCTTTCTTCCATGTTCCTGCTGATGCCATGGCCCGTCTTCTGCTGCAAGCTGGGGCCCTCGGCCCACTTGCTTCCTTATCCACCTGGGGGGAAACCAGTCCCAAATTTCCACCAACAAACCCAAAATCCCATTTTTACCACCCCAAATACGCCCCTTGGAGTGGTTTTGGGCCTAAATTTTGGGTAATTTTTGTTTCTCCCCACCCCGAAAACCCCAACCCCTTCTTAGAGATAGCCTAACAGGTGAAACGATCCCAAAGCCAAGAAGACTAGAATGATGAGTTCCATATCTTTCTTATTTTGAATAAAACCAAGGTTTAAGACCAAGTGTTAAAGTATAATTTCAATTTTATTATGCAAAGTTAAACACCAAAGCATAAAAATCACTTAGTACTATGATCTAGTAGTATTCCTCTTTATTTGTAAGTGAGAGGTCTTAGGTTCAGTTCTCGTCAAAACGAATTTGAACCACATTATTGCTAGCTCATTGTGAGGCTAAGCCCGCTCCCCTCCTCTTTAGTGTAGATAATATTGTTTGTTCAAAAATAAAAAACCAAAGCAGAAAAGTTCGTTAAAGAGTTCATTTATAGCCCATTTAGGAAACATATAAACCCCGAGGTAACATGACCGAAAACTAAACCCTAGGTCACTAGCTGAGCTACTAGAAATGGTAAGGCACCGAATGTATTAGCATCCAACTAATAGACGATGTCTGTAAATTCCACTTGGATGACTAGTCAGCCTGCAGAGTCGTGGACGTATCTTAAGTTCTTAACCCTAATCCGACCTATACTGCCGTCAATTTAATGGTCCATATCATTCCATGTTAGAGTAGCCAAGTCAATCAATCAATTGTATGCATAGACAGATTGAAACCAACAAGGAAATGTCAGGTTTTTAGTGTTTACGGCCCATTACTATGATTGAAGCACAACCCAGGGGCCAGAACAAATAAATAGAACAAATTCAGAAGCAGCACCATAAGTTATGTCGGTTAGTTAGAATAAATAGAACTAATTTTCTATCATTTATTGTCGTTTCGCTTGTACTAAACTTACTATCATCATATGTTTTGCATGTATGTGGCATTTGCTTGAAGCTCTAAATGCATGTTTTCTCGTGCTTTATGAAAGGGATGAGAAGCTTTCAAATAATCAATACCGTTTCTAACAGTATTTGACAAATATAATTACAAGTGTTTCTAGGTTATAGAAGCATTCTTTGTAAATGCTTCTTATAGAGGCGCTTATGCTCTTCCTACATAGCCTACAAAACATGCCCTAAATTCACCAAGCAAGTGTAAAGTGAAAAAAACCAGAAAGATAGCTATGAAAACAAACTCCTAACATTCTAAGCTCTTCGGTTTAGTAGCATTGGGATCAAGATAACTTATATTATATTATACATCTATGGATCAGACTTCAAGAGATTATTGGAGATAAACTTACCTTATACATGTCATTAATCCAGAGAAACATCTTGATCCTGTCAGCACTTTCTAAGAGAAACGAACATCGAGCTAGGAGATGATCATCAAAGAACCTTCGATCAGAACATGATATAACAGTATGAGAGAGAGAGAGAGAGAGAGAGAGAGAGAGAGAGAGAGAGAGATCACCATCAAGTCATCAACCGGGTTATGAATATATCTCGGTTGATCGGTTAAAGTTCAAGAGAACTTGGTCAATGATTGAAACGCTTTCTGCATGGAAAAGCTTTAAGTCACATGATATATATAACCTATATATATGTATCCTATATATATATATGTTATGGAGTAGGAATAGATATGTTGGAATATGATTATGATAACATGGTTTTCACAATATGTGTAATCATATGTGAAGGTATACCATAACATTGGTGTACTAATATACATATGATTGTAGTGAAATAAGTTAATTAATTAATAAAGAAAATAATTTAATTTAATTAATTAATTAATTAATTAAAGGATATGAACAGTTATATTCGAACCTGAGAAGTTATAACTTCTTCTAAAGAACACAACTTCTCCAGAAAAGTTACTTGCATATCTATATATTTGTAAATCCCTTTCTGTCAGAAAGAACATTCAATTCTATATTCACTCTGTTCATATCCTTCACACCATATTGTGATCGATAGTCCAACGACATCCGTTTCCCGATCCTGTTAATATACAATTTCCATCATAGATTACTATCGTATAGATCTGCCCATGAATATATATACCAATTAATTGGATATGCATATATATAACAGGAGAGAATCCAGTCAAAGCTCTAAAAATTTATATGCAAAGTTGATAATCACATGGATGGAGTGGGTAAGATTGAAAAGAAGTCATTAACAGGGGGGTAGGCTGCCATGAGAGCATCCCCACATGCTTTGCCTCGTCATCTCCTTCCAATGATGGCATAGATCAATGTCTATAATTACAAATGTCACCGCTTAAAAAATTGACAAATATACACCAACATTACTCGCGCAAGATAAAATAGAAAAACAAACTTATAGGTGTTTAGTAATTTAAGTTGTTTGATTATAAGAGGTAAAGCCATTGACAACCTTTGTCAAATTTATTTATGGTACAACTAATGTTACTTATTATCGTCTGATTTTCTTGTCGCGTCAATTCATATAACGAGGGTACACAAGTTTACTCAGAACACTTCACTACATCTGGTAATAATACTTCCATGCATAAACTAAACTAATTTAGAGGTCTTAAAATGTACACATGGTTGTGCTTTCTGCTAAGAGACAAACCATCCATAGGCTGGAAAGCTTTGTAGGATTCCAGATTGTCTTTGTTATGCGTGGGCAAATGGAAGAGGAAGTTAATGGTGCCAACCCCAACTTTGACAGTTCTGAGAATAGAATAATTAAACAATTAAATCAAATCCAGATTTCACTTTTCTGTCTCTATATAATATCCAAGACGGTGATCAATCCTTCAAAGGAAAAGGAATCTTTGATTTGTCTCTTAACAAATACAATGTTTGGTCAGAAATGGAGGACAAACTACTATTCGTTTTCACACAATCAATTCTTAATTACAATGATTAGGCTGCAACTAACAAGATTCCCATCTTGTATATAAGGCCAACGATCGAGTTAATGCCAATGTCCATTGTGATGGATATAATCTTCCAAACAACTTTAATAATTGTCATGCTATCTACAGCCTACTTGCCAAGGACCGAGAGACCAAATGGGTAAAAAGGGTTGCAAATTACCCGTTACACGGTAGAATTAATCCACAAATTGGGGTAATCGGTCATGTGATGCGAGAGAAAAAAGGGAAATAAATCACCGGTTACACGGTAGAATTAATCTACAAATTGAATTTTTTTAACTTTCGTAAGTTGACAGATAACGTTTTAGGTGTCCTCCTTTGCAAACCCAAAATTTGGAGGATGCATCTCCCATTTTCATGAAACTGATGAGGCATGACAAAGAAAATGACATCAAACGATAACCTTAATTAAAAGACAAGAAAATTAGAATCCGCCAGCAAGTATGAGAAAGTCTCAAAATTTGAGTAAATAAGATAGAAAACGAACCTAACGTTTAAACGTCTTTTGTATGATGCCTCTTCCTAAAAGCCCTAAAAGCCCTAAAAGCTCCAACCCTTGGAATAAAACTCAAAATTTAGGTTCTAAATTTACCCCAACTTACTTCAATCCTTTGGGTAAATATGAGTTTTAACCAAAAACTCATTTCTGGGGCAAACTTAGGCCAGGAATTTTCTTGGGTTAGTGGGGCTGACCCATCATATATGTGTGTTTTCTTTAGTTTTATATTTATAAATTCATTGAATCCAACTGCTAAGATCTAATATGATCAAATCCAACAATAAAAAACAAAGATCTAACAATCCAAATTTTAGTCCAACGGCTAAAGTAATTAAAATAAATATTGTGTTTCATATTCTTTCATGGTGTTCTACGAGTTTCATGGTGTTGGTTTAATGATTTTTCATTTACTGGAATTTAAATATTTTTACGTTAAAATGTTCATAAAATTAAATTATGATAGTCTACATTTTTTATTTTTTTAAGTTACTTTAAGAAAAAAATTAGGGTAAATTCATTCTTTACTAATGTGAGGGCTAAAAATTTGGTTGGAGGAGAAAAACTGTTTCTAAGTTAAAATTAGAATACTCTAGGTTAAAAATTTTAGGTTTAACCCAAAGGTTTGAGATGCTCTAAGAATCCAAATAAGAAAAGAATTAAACAAAAAGTAAAATACCAAAATGTCCTTATAAACTTAAATACCTAATAATATATTGTAAACTATGGAATTCGGCCAAAAGCCAATATGTCATGGCGAAGCAGTAAGTTTGATACGCATTGTAGTTCTCTTTGAATCGACGGGTCATGAACTCAAAGTGGACACTAGAGCCCAATATGCAAAGGTTTATTCTTGCTTGTAGAGTTTGTGCCTTTCGACTTTATATCCAATCCATTTTGCTATCTACATCAATATATATGGGTTATGATCGGGGACACACGTGTTTATGAGGCCACTCCGTTATGTATTTCAACGATTCGTACTGTCTATCTTTTACATCTTCCGTCAAATATCAAGTCTACCAAAAATCACTCAAATTCAAAACAATATGATCGTTGGGTTAAATTTAATGTTTCTTTGTAAAACCGCATTCGTCTATTTTCTTCACTACAAATGAATGTTGTTAAGGCCCAAAAATTGCACATGCAAGCCCAATTACGTCACAAAGATCGATTGTCGCACAATACCCCAAGCCAAACTTAAACACATGCAAAGGTGCGGAATCGAGAATATTTACAATCACACCACGCTAATAAAATAGTAAATTATGGAATAAGCGTTTGTATAATCACGTCAAGCCCATGCATAATCCCCACGCCAAGCTTTGATACGACGTTGTTGTTGTGTACAAATTATGTTAATTACGGTACATGCTCACGTAAGCCCAAGCCACGTGTCGAAGGTTACCAAGTGGATCGTGGTGTGGACAGTTACGGAATTTTATCGAGTGTACGTGAAATCAAGATTATGGAAGACATTGAGCTACTTAGGAGCACCAAAGACTCAGGCCCACAATCCTTGGCTGCTTGGGAACACCAAAGATCCAGGCCCACAATCCTTGAATTCCACGTAAGTAAGTTTGAGGGAGAACAAACTTAATTTCCCTTTTCCTTAGCAAACCAACTAACCCAGTTAGGAAGAAACTAGAATCCAAAGCCTCATGTTCATCTGAAAGCCTAGTCAAGGACATGAAGAGAGAAGACAAAACATCGATGAAGGAAACAAAGAGGCGCATTACCAGAACTAGCGCATATGAAAAGCTAACCAGGGAAGAAGGTGCTTTGGAAAGAGCGCACGATGCAGTCTTCATTGAAGCAACAACATTCATCAATGTTGCACTAAAAGGAAAGTCGTAGTTGCGCTAAGAGCAGTTCCACCCCTAAAAAATGCTCCAGCACCCAGCCCATTTAATCCACTCAGTAACAGTGATAGACCCCAATGAACAGTAATAGGCCAAATGCATCTCCACCCCAAAAAAATTGCGCTGGCACCCAATCTAAAAAATGTGCTGGCACAAACGATCTCCACCCCTGCAAAATGCGCTAGCACCCAGCCCATTTAATTTTTTTTTAAATTTTTTATAAAAGAATAAATAAATAAAATAGTTTTAATTTCGAATAGGATTTTTAATCAATCTCGTCTCGTCACGCCACGTGTCATTATCCGAACGTACTATTTTGTTAATAGATTTCCGCTAAGATTTTCAACCAATCCCAACGCGCCACGTGCCAATATCTATTTACAATAATTTAGCCAAGATTACGATAAGATTTTCAACTAATTTTGTTACGCCACGTGCCATTATCCGAACGTACTATTTTGTGGATAGATTTATGATAAGATTTTCAACCAATCTTGACGCGCCACGTGTCACTTCCTGTTTACAATAATTTAGCCAAGATTTCGATAAGATTTTCAACCAATCACGTAATGCCACGTGACATTGTCTAGAACCTCATCCTTTCTTTTTTTGTCCATATAAACCCTACATCCTTACATCCATCCTCACACCAAACTCAATCCTTCTTTTTAGCTTAGAATCCTTCTTCATTGTTTTCAAATCTTGAGTTCTTACAATGTCTTCTTCAAGGAGAGTGTATAAATAGTTTGAGGAGCAACATAAAAGATTGTTGGCATAACAGGAAGAATTGGTCAATCTCGAGGAAGGTGGAGGTGGAGATGAGGCTTTCGCAATCGAGGATGATGAGGATGATGACCATAGAAGGCAAAGGGCCTCACATTCCCACCGTGTCATGGAAGCTATGGGTCAGATAGCCAAATCAAGACGGGCTGCAAACTTCGATAGAAAAAGGGAAAGACGAGGTAAAGATCTCTTGGAAGATTATTTTATTCCCAACAACGTATTTCCTGATCATATTTTTAGACGTCGTTTTAGAATGCAACAAAGTTTGTTCAGAAAAATCATGAGTGTTATTTGCAACCATGATCCATACTTTGTGCAAAAAGAGGATGCTTTTCATGTTCTAGGTCTTCTTCCTGAGCAAAGAATTACAGCTGCCTTGCGAATGCTTTCATATGGAACAACTGCATATCAAGTGGATGAGATCGTGAGGATGGGAAAAACAATTGTTCTAGAGTCCCTGATGTTGTTTTGCTCTGCAATTGAAGCTTTCTACACCAATGAGTACCTCCGGAAACCCACGCCAATGGGACATACAAAGGCTTATGAGGAAGGGTGAGACGCGAGGCTTCCTTGGCATGATTGGAAGCATCGACTGCATGCACTGGACTTGGAAAAATTGTCCAAGTGCATGGCAAGGAGCTTATGGCGACATAAAATGAGCCAAAAGTATCATTTTGGAAGCGGTGGCTTCATTTGATACATGGATTTGACATGCTTTTTTTGGTGTTCCAAGAGCTCAGAATGACCTAAATGTGCTTGCCCAATCTCTAGTGTTCAACGAACTGCTGCAAGGAAAATCGCCGCGATGCACATATTGGGTTAATGGTCATAAATACAAGGGACCATACTACCTTGCAGACGGCATTTACCCAAGGTGGTCAACGTTTGTCAAAACAGTGCCACATTCACAGAGTGAAAAAGAAAAACCCTTCGCAAAATGTCAAGAGGAGTGTAGGAAGGATGTCGAGCGCTGTTTTGGTATCCTGCAAGCTTATTGAGCAATTGTCAAGGTTGTTGCTAGAATGTTTGATGTCGAGGCTCTTCAATCCATCAAGATGACGTGTATTATTCTCCACAACATGATTGTGGAAGATGAGTATGATTATGATGCCATCGAAAAATACGAGCCGGATCCGATGAACAACTCAAGAACACGTATCTACTGTGCTCATGAACGGACTGAATATCCCGTGCAACACGAGTTGTTGGAACGGGATGTACGTTACAATGAATTGATCATTCAGTAGTACACTTCAGTGCAAGAGCCATACATAACCCGCCAGAATGACTTGATTTAGCACTAGTGGGGATTGCAATAAGATGAAGATAATTAAAATATGGGATGGTTGAAGAATAAAGTGTATTTTTTTTTTTTAAGTTTATGTAATTTTATTTGGTGTGTTTTTTTTTTAAATTTATTTGGTGAGGTTATGTAAATTTAATTGGTGTTTTTTATTTTTAAGTTTATTTGGTAAGTTTACAATATGTAATCTTATTTAATGTGTTTTTTTTAAGTTTATATGGTGAGGTTATGTAATTGTAGGATGCTTTTTTTTTTTTTAAGTTTATTTGGTGAGGTTGAAGGTGGAAGATGAGGGTTAGGTATTTATAGAAAACATAAATAAATTTTTTCTGTATTTTTTAACAATTTTTCAGAATTTTTAATAAATTTTAATTTAGTTAATTAATCTGGACCGTTGGATTTGAAAAATATTCAAATCCAACAGCCTATAAGGTGCCACGTGGCCAACGGTCATAATTATGACCGTTGTGCCTTTTTTTTTTGGGGGGGGGGACGTGGACCGTTGATCTGTGATCGAACGGTCCATATCAAAATTCAAATTCAATTTTTTTTTACAGTTGGAAATCCAACGGTCTAGAAAATTAGCCATTGGAAATCCAACGGCCCAGGACGGGCCACATGACCTCCCGATATGTTGGCTGAGTGCGCCTGCGCATGTGGGGCCCTGATTTGAATTCCTGTCGGCGACGCACGCCCAGTCGAGCGTGCTTGCCACCCGCCTAGTGCAAAAAGAAATTCAAACGGCCTCCGACGCCACGCTGGCGTCAACATGGCGACAGATGGGCCGTCTCCTTCCTTTGTCGATCCTGGGCCGGCTTGTGGCCTGGCTTGGGCTGAGTGCCAACCTAAAGGGCTGGGGTGAAGCAAATTTCATGGATGCCGATCCATTTTTTGGCCTGGGTGCCGGGCTAAGAGTAGCGATGGAACTGCTCTAAGGAAAAGACAGAGGAAGACATAGCCAAAACAAGAGGAAACGGGGAAACCTAGGAAAGATACCCTCCACATGTAAAAGGAAGAAACGGCACAACATAGGGAGACAACGGAACGCAAAAATAGGGAGAGAAAGGGAAGGACTCAGGAGTGTATCGCACCAAGCAAGGAAGTCTTTCTCCAAGTGCAGGCAATCTTGAATCCTTAGGGCAATCATCCTTCTAGGATGTTAAAGGTTCCTTTAGATTTCTTCTGAGTTTCCTCAGTCAATAAAAGCATCCTTAGATTTTCAAGAAACCTAGATTATCCACCCTCAGATTTTCAAGAAACCTAGATTATCCACCCTCCATAACCATGCACCCATGCAACTTTTCTCATGTTAAACTGATAAACTCCTAGCTTCCACACCACGCCTCGCTTCGACAAGTTTTTATTTGCCCATGCTATCTTTGAGTCATTGATCTAACCGAGATACTTCCTAAGACATGCTAATTCTTTCGAGGTATCCCGAGACTTGGTACACAAACAAACTAGGAGAAGCGAAAGGGTACCCACCAAAGCTCAAGTCCAGCTCAACCTAAAAGTCTCCCAAAGTGGGCTTCACAAAAGGTGTGTCAAAAACGTGTATCCCCAAATTCTACACCTATATATATGAGCATACATATATATATATATATATATAGACACACACACACACAAGCATTTTATCCAAAGGGATCCCCATTTTTGAGTAAAAATGAGGACTAGTTGTAGAGCCCACTCCACATTGAACTTTAACGAGCCGAACGTCTATTTTATAAGTCTCGATTCATAAATCATCCTTGCAAAAATTCAATTTAATCCGAAATTATTTGCCTATTTAATTATCACGACAAAATTTTATTGTTTCTTGTAGAACAAAATGTTCGTCAATTTCTTTGAACTCAATTAGATATCTCAATTGTTTCCGATTTGGTTAATATTTTGCAATGATGATCTATGAGGTCCAACTTAAAAAATAGACGTTTGAATCGTTGAAGTTCGATGTGGTGTGGGCACCATAACTATATATTATAAACATTTGCTGGAAATCATGCTTGAAGCATAATTAAGACACTAAGGCTGGCAGCTAGCTTTCACATATCAATAGAATCCTTACCTACTAAGCAACATGACTTAACATTTGGATTATATGATTTCAAAGTCGACAATACAAGTTTAAAGTCAACAAAAGTGGAATTTCAACTTGATTCGGGTCTAGATAATGGTAACCAAAGACAAATACAGGATTTTATTACGATAAAACGAAATATAGAGTAGATTACCGTAACCTACTTGAGATTTTGTGTAATAACACCGGCATTCCATTAGACTAACACTAACCTCCTAGATCTAAAGAGTTGTGAACATGATGAAATGGAGACGTATGAGTTCTATGTTGACTGCAAAATCTCAGGAATGTCTGTACTTTATCAGAAAGATCTGATCCTAAGTTCGTCATCTTAGAACGAAAGAGATCAGGGACTGTTCTATGGGCTGCCACCAATGCCGAAATAATAAGCTAGTTGTAGAAACTAGAAACTAAACAGCAATTTGAATAAGTATATGCCGAAAGACTGGCAATGTTTAAATGAAAATAATAAAACAAGAACATATCACTTGAGCACTGTTTATGCAGTCCTAATCCTAGTACAAGAAGAGGCAAACGATATTATAATCACAAAGCATTCGATCCAAGGAGTATTGCAACTGAAAAATACCTACATTCTTAGTCATGACATAATTAAGTTAATAGGAACTTTTATGTAATTCCCATATTGATGATGCTACGATTGCTAGTCTTCAATTATTGTCTCGAACACGAGACAAAGATGATATTTATTAGGTAGAACAGTCTAAACTTAAATCCTGGAATATTTAGCAAGAAATTTGAGCACCAAAAGAATAACAAGTGTACTATCTAAATCTCAATCCAACAGTAAGAGACTTCATATTTGCAAACAGATGCGATATGTTCCTGAAACCAGCAGAGTAAAGAAGACCCATTTACAGAAAGGAAGTTAACTGACTCAAACAGGAACTCACAAGATGCGGACTACCATCAAGTCCTTTTCACCATCTTAAGAGTGCCAAAGCAAGTTCCCAGAGAAAGGGTTGTGACAGGGGGAAACATACAAATCTCAATTGAAAACAATGAATTATTTTCCTAAACGAGAACCTTACAGAATCATAACGCAAGTACTTCACTTTCTACTCATGAAAACCAACTGAAAGTGGTCAATCAATTGAGAAATTTTTAAAAACAAAACGAAAGAAAGGGTTGATTTATTAAACATGAATACTTCTGAAATTGTTCATATTAAAAGAAAAGATTGTTTGATGCTAGGGTTAATTCTAAATTTAATCCCTAGCAATCTAAGAATATGCTTTCCTTTCCACTAGATCTACTTACACTCTGTTAAACTTTAATCTCAAATAAAGGGAGAATACAAAATGTACGCTAAAGCTCATATGGGGGAGCAAATAGGTAGTCAATGCTAACAACCAAACATAAATTGTAGATCAAGCTACATGCACATCAAGTATATAAAAATCTTTGTCATATAAGTAGCACCATTTCAATGAGAACAAAATATAGAGACAGGAATTAATCCCAAGGTGTCTGTAATATAATTGAAAATGTTAAACGAATCATCTGAATTCTTTCCCCATTGCTAAACATCTATTTGTCATTTTGGGATTCAAACTACAACTTACCTATAGTTATCAGCTTACTGTGTCAAAAAAACAAAAGTTTATATAACTTGAGACTTCACTTTTACATGTCTATAATGTCAACCGATAACAACCCACACAACAGACACCGCAGATCATCAAACTCGCAGCCAAGGAAAATATCTTATAAATCCAGGCCCCGCGTCTCCAGAACAAAATAATGTATTTAAACAAGAAATTTCAAATAAAAATGTCAAACTAAAGGTGTATTGACTTCTTGATTGGGTATGAGCAACGAGATTGCCATATCTTTTCCACTACCCCTTCCAGAACCAATCTCATCCAACATGAGCTAGTTCCAAGTTCCCACAATTTCACATTGCAACATCATAATCATCTTGGCAGATAACCTAGAAACTGACTAAGAATGTAAATTCATATAACTATAGGCTTAAGTAACAGGACACTAATCAGTAATCAAAATGCTAGAGAAACCAATAGACTTAACATTTCCATAATCCATATCCAAATTAACACCAAATACAACAAATGAATGTTACCTTTGTACTCCAAGCACACCCTAGTGACAAACAAAATGGATAACAGACTAACTCTCCTCGGACTTTGAAATATCAATCAAACCAAGTCTCTCATTCTCCGACAAAACAAACCAATTGGACGACTGAACTGCCCGCAACCACAGGAAATCATCCACGTTGCTCCATTTCTCTGTCTCTTCGTCAAGACTGGCCTCCCTAAGCTCTTCCTCAATTCCTTTATAGGTCAAACAGTACGGCGCAAACCTCACCCCACAACTATCCTCAATTATTGGCCTGCTCTTCACCCTCAGATAAAAATCACTCGTTTTCGCATTGTGAATCCGAATTTGATGCGAGGCCATCACAAAAACACACCCTTCAACACCATCAACCAAAATTGAACCTATCACAGGGCCAGTATAAACCCTGCAATTCCTTAATTTGTGAACATAAAGCGCTCTCACGGAGCCCATTAGCTTCACCTCACAGGAATCAAGGTTCAAAATCGAAAACTCTCCCACTTCTGATCCCGTAAAATTATGCACCAAAATCTCTCCTTTCTTGTTCCAGAAACCCGGGGAGTCTGGAACACGAAAACCTGATTTCTTCTCAGGTTCCTGCACCTTCTCCTCTTCTTTGGGTTCGGTGATTGGGTCTTTTCTGGTGGGTTTCTTTCTGAAAGAGAATTTCTTTTTGGGTAATAACTCGGCGCTCAAAACCTCGAGACTCTGCTGCAAATCCGTCGTCGTCTTGAGCAAGACCGAACTTCATAGGAGGGTAAGAAGTACGAGTTCTCGGCAACAAGCTTCTCAAGATTGGAGATGGAGGAGGAGATTTGGTCGAGGTGGGATTTGACTTGAGTCAGATCAGAGAGCCAACATTAGGTGAATTGGGACTCGATGGAGCTCTTGGAGTTGGAAAAGCGTGAGAGGAAAGTTGATGTGGACTCGAATGAAGGGGAAGAGGACGAGTCGGCAAATCGGCGGGTGAGTGAGCTGTCTAAACGAGTTTGGTGGTGGTTGGAGAGGCGGTTGAGCATTGATTGGTGCTTCTTTTGGAGGGATGGATCTGCAGCTAGGAGGTTAGGGTTAGGGTTTGATGAAAGAGCTACTTCATCTTCATTTTCCATCGATGGCAACAATGGGGTTGATTTGAGAAAGCGAAAATGTGTAGAATTTGAGAGAAAAACGAGGGAATTCGGTATTTGGGTTTAGCCAAATTAACTAGAGCCTTGCTTCATATGCCACTTTGTGGCACCATTCATCTTGAGAATTGATATCCGGATTTCACTTAGAGAATGAGAAACACCTCAAAATTAATTTTAAATATTTTAAATTTTCTCTAATATCTTAACACAACTATTTCACCAAATAATATTGCTTGTAACAAAGTCGAATAGTTAGAGATCATATCATTTTCTTCATGTTCTTCCTTGTTTCGTAATGAACGATATATCAAAAAGTCACCCAATCTTTTTAGCGAAAAAACAATCACATAATTGTTGCTTACCTCCATACAATTCACATGTCTCAATTCTCAGACTCATAATGTTATAGCATACATACTATTCTTCTTCTTCTTTGTCATAAAATGCCAAAAGCACTCGCATTTATCAATCAACACTTACATGAACAACAACATGCCAACAAAAAATTGACTTGAAAAAAACCCTGTTGTCATATGTTTTATCATTTTGCTGATGTGATGTGCTCAAAATAAATGGTTAGATTGGCCCAAGTCTTACGTTTTTCATGTATAAACTGATAATGTTGGTGGCAGTGTCACTGATCTTCTTGTATATACCAGATAAGCAAACAAAATCAACAAAAACCCAGAAGAGCAGCTCACAAATGTAATTATATGAATGCAGGAGGACTCGGCATCATACTTGATAATATCAGACTCGTGTCTATGATCCTGATGAACTCTTTACGTTACAAAAAAATCACTCTTTTTCTTTATATACAACTCAGACCAGGAAACACTAAAAACAGAAGGAAACCAACTGAATCAGATGTAAAACAAATTCGAATATAATTTTCTAAATTCAGAATAAAAAGATTCTATTTGTTTGGAGCAGATGAAATTGCAGTCCCCAGGCGAAATTTCTAATCGTTAAATTGGATTAGACAAAATCATGAATTTTTTTTCAAAAGCCCAATTATATTAAATCACAAATTTGAAGCCGATTTTGACATGCAATAGGTCAATAAGGTAGGAATCATTTCAGACTAACCTTGATGGCGTGCGTCGGAGGAATCGTCCAATTACCATCGGAAAGCTTGAATCCGAACAAAGCTCCAAGGTTATAGGAAGATGTTATTGATGTGAAATCCAACATGCAAAGGTTGAAGGAGAGGAACTTCAATTTGAAAGATCTGGAGTAGAGTGGCTGCTTGGTGAGAAGTCACACCAAGTTAGCAGCAGGCAGGAAGAAATTAGGAGGAAAGAGATGAGTGTGGGGCCTCTTTGTCTGTGTAAAAACGTAATAATGCAAACTTAGCAGGGGTAAAACTGGAAGAAACCGAATTCCCTTGACAAAATTTATACAAATGCGAAGGAGATCTATTCAAACTGGGACTTTTCAAGCTCTCCTTCATTTTATCTTTTTGACACAACGTTTTATTATGTTAGTACGAGAATTGTGTCAACAATATGAGATGGAGGTGAATCCATAAAAAGTCTTACTTTTAATAGAATGTCCTTAGTATTTGTCCAAAAATTTAAAATTTAAAATTTAAAAGAATATTCAAAAACTTTAAAATCACATTGTAGTCAATTAGAATTTTAAAAGAGGATATTAAATGATTTTGAAATCAGGTTGTAGCAAAAGTATGAATTTTTATTTTTTTAACAAGCGATATTACCTACGCTAAAGGAGTGAGGCACTGGGCTAAGCGTCGTAATGAGCTAATCCTAGTAGTCTCTTATTGCAAACAAATTATGCGGGTCAGCTGGCAAAGCCAATTAAATTTTGAATTTGATGTGATGGTTTTCTGGGAAACATATGTTGTTGATGAGGAGGAGGGGCATTCAACAAATCCATCCGATAATTTTGATAAGAGCTTTGTCCAACAGTATTCACGATCCAACGACTAAAAACGAAAAGCTACAGAATATTGCAAAGTTTTTCACACATTTACTATGCATGGAAGCCCTTCCTTGGCACGTGTTAGCTTATATACGGATGACCTTTTCCTTTGGGTACCGTTTGGTAAGCAGATGGGACGGGACGGGACTGGACGGGACGGGACGGGACAAGACGGGACGGGACGAGACGGGACGGAACTAAGGTTTCGTGTTATGTTTGGTACGCGCAGGACGGAATGGGACGGTTGTTCCGTTCTGCATTTGGTACGCAATGGACGGAACAGAACCAAAATATTAAATGACTAACTTACCCATGCATCATATACCTTACAATAAGCACTAGAAAACCCCAATTAATTAAAAACCATAAAACTTTCAACAAGCTATCAATCCCAGATTGTCTTGGATGTAAGTTGCACAGAGGTTAAAGGCAGGACCAGCAATTTTGTGGGCAATTTCAGGATTGAACATAATCTGACTTCGATGATCAGTCTGGTCGAAGATAATGAAATTCTTCGGGCAGATGCTAGAGGTTTGAAATTCAACACCATGGAAAGGTTTAAAGTTTACTTCTTCAATTCCAAATCAATAGTAAATGCCTTCACTCTTCCACAGGAAAAACTAAATGGAAATAAAATCTCATAGTTAATCAAACATTATCCAACACTTCGCACAATAAACACACAAAGAAAACCCAATTAGTCTAACGAATCAAAATTTCAAAAAAAAAAAAATGAAGACTATTTCATTAGTCTAACAAAGCAAAAGCTCATTACTAAACTGGAACCTAATCAAATCACAACACAAAAATCAAAATAAAATGATTTATTAATTTGAGCAGTTTCCTAGCAACATAAACAGACAATCATTATACCCAATTCAGACAATCAGAAAACACTCAGAAAATAGATAATCAGCAGAATTAAAAATTACTTGAACAATCAATCCCAATTCAAAACCTAGATTATGAATCCAAACCAAACTAGAGCATTCATTATATCGTATCATCCAATGAAATCAACAGGAACTACATCAAAAGCAAACAAATCAACCTTCAAGCCCCTTAAAAACCAAAACCCAGAAAAAAAGTTACAGCAGAAAAATGTAAAGATCAAAACTTTGAGAGCAAAACCTAGGTTTTAAGGAGAAGATGGCAGATTAGAACCAGATTATCGATTGCAGAGGATCAGATAATATTGTGAAAAAAAAAAAGAGATTGGAATTGGATGCAGAGATCGAACCTGGAGATGCAGAGCTTTGAGTTCCACTCTGTGGGGAAGAGAAAAGAAAGACTACGTGTCATGCCCCAATTCCGACATATGTCCAGGATTGACACGTGACGACACCAAATACTCGTATATCTCACATATCCCGCCTACAGGATATGGCAAATCACAACTCGAGAATCGAATTTCAAAGTAATTTTTCGTTTAATTTAAGGCTGCATCTAACCTCCTCGTTAGACTGCCAACGTACCCTCAATAGGGATCAAGCCATTCGTAGTTCACTTATCACAAAATCAGACGTTTATTCCACTAAGTTCAAGCAGAAAAGCATAGCACTCCTCAATAATTTATTATAACCTGACAGCATGAAATTCCTGGACTCAGGCTACATAACAAACCCTCATGAAAACTCGATTTATCTCCCATCCAACATATAAATCATTATGTCTCATCATGATATCGCATTTCACAACATACATCATAATTAAGAACCGATAAAACACAAAACCACTCTCTAGCCACATTAATTAAATAATTTGATCAAAGTAATAACAATCATTCACATATCTTCTAAATTCATACCTTATGAAATCATAATTGAATCGTAAAAAATCCCAAAGGAGTCACCCAGACGTTCAACATCTTTTCTAACTCAATTCACAAGATTCTCGAAACCATTTTCACAAATACATATAAAACTAAGGCTAGAGTGACACAGTTAGGCCAAGCCTACTTCTCCAAATAATGGGATTTTAGACCACTCCACGAAATCCAACAACCTCGGGTTCCGAACCACTCAACGGAACCAAATTAACTATGATCGCCTATCAAATGTACCAAGTACAACTAATCATCATCACCTCTAGAATGCGTATGGTCCCCCATCGCGGATATACCAAGCAAAACTATAGGTATAATCTCATCGTGCAGGTAGTGATCACCCATCACGGATATACCAAGCATGATCACCCCTAAATACATATAGTCCCCCATCGCGGATATACCAAGCAGGATCACATCTTAGTTCTAGGTAGTGACCACCCATCGCGGATATACCAAGCATGATCACTCCTAACAAGCGTATGGTTCCCCATCGTGGATATACCAAGAAGAACCATATGCATAGTCTAATACCGTAGGCAGTGATTACCCATCGCGGATATACCAAGCATGATCACTCCTAACAGTCCCCCATCACGGATATACCAAGCAGGACTGTATCATATAGCTCTAGGTAGTGATCACCCATCGCGGATATACCAAGCATGATCACTCCTAGCGTGCGTATGGTCCCTCATCGCGGATTTACCAAGCATGACCATCCATGTACCACTACTACATGGTGCAGTCTCAGCATCACACATTATACATAATTATACGTATATACGCTATCGATTCCACATATCAACCAACATCTAGTCATATGGAGCACAATACAAGGAATTCCCTTAATTACTATTTCTACTCAAAATCTAATAAAGTACCAAACTCATCTCCTGACTTTCATCTCCATCTCATGCTAGGTAGTAATGCCTAGTTCAAATAGGTATTCAGTTTGCAATCATATCCAAATAATTATTAAACAATATTTCGATCCCATAATTGTCATAACATTCATCATAATTATCATTCACATTATTAAAACACACATATATATCACAAACATCATCAGTACACAAGCCAAATCATGTTTCATAAACATAGATATATGGCTAAATATATAAAAATCACATTTCAATAGAAATCACACTTATAAAACCAATTCGTATTCATAACGGATACTAATATAAGAATTCAAGGTAATAACCCTACCCCCTATATTTAAGTCACTCTTTAACCCATGTTGGTCCACTAGACTTCACTTAGTCCCTGGTAATACCAATTCTAGTATCCAGAACGTTTTGGGACATGTTGACCAAAGGTCAACTCTCGGTCAACGGTAGGGTTCGCAAATCCACGTAATTCGATCCGAAAGATCTGCCCATCGGATTTTGGATCCGTAACTTCTTAGGGTCCTCATTATTCTCATAGAACAACATACTAAATTCTCATCGAGATCCAACGGCCAGATCTCCGCTAATTGCTATAATTAGGTGGCGGTTAACAATTAATTTTACTAACTTAGAAATCCAATTCAAGAAGATCCGTACGTCGGATTCCGGATCCATTAGTTCCAAATATCTTCAAATATTACGTTCTATAATGCATTAAAGTTTGGTGACGATCCAACGGTCAGATCGTCGATTCAAATTTTGTTCAAGTGATGTATCATAATGAAACTAAGTTCAAACAATCAAACCACTTCATACGGATATCAATTATGAATTCAGGGCATCTAATTGGACTTAAAAAGACATCATCGGTCCACCGCCGCACATGGCGGCCGGCCGCCACAACTCACCGGAAAATTTCACTATTTTTAAAAATTACCAAATTTTATATAAATTTAGATCTCAGTGAGTAGAGCAAACTTTATACTTGTGACCAAGTCCAATTTGGCCAAGAAAAGCCTCAAATTGCCATAAACCCTCTGGAACCCTAGAATTTGGGTGTCCTCAATTCGACTCCATAACAGCTCTGACGTCCCAACCAATGCATGGGCTTTGTTCCTGAGGTTGAGGGGAGTCTATTGGTGGTGGTGGTGGTGGTCGGAGTTACTTTCAAATTTGGGTGGATCGCCACCACGAGCTCGTCGCACCCCGTGCGGGTGTTCACCATTTTGGGGCCAATTTTCCTCCAATTTGGGGTGGAAGAGGTAGAGGGGATGATGGGGAATGAATTCTAGGTGGTGAGGCGCTACAACTCGCCAAAAATTGGCTTGGAAGCCACCGGATTCCATGGCTTCTGCCGGTTGGGTTGCACGGGTCATGAGACCCGGATTCCCCATTTTTCTTTTTCACTTTTTTTTTGTTTTTTTTCTCTCCTTCCCCCCTTCCTTTTCTGATTGGTTGCTCCTCCCTTTCTTGTTTTTGATTGGTCCTCTTAACCCCATATCGATCTGGGCCCTTACCCACAAAGTTCGAGATAATTAATTCCTAAAATCTATAGTATCACAGCTTCAAACGTCCGTAACTATACCGTTATAATCCGGACTTGTAAACGGCTTTCGCCTTCGTAACTAATTTAATTAAAATCTAAATCTAAATAAATTAATATAAATTCCAGAAAATAACATAAAATTTCAATAATAACAATGCGTAGATTATAACAGTGAAATCCGAGAACGGGATTTCACATTCTTCCCCCCAAAAAAAAAAATTCGTCCTTGAAATTTCAGTATTAATTCCATATCCACCAATGCCACAAATCAACCGAATAACAATATTGAAATGGCATTCACTTTGTAATTGTAATCGAATTTAATTAACATCAAGCTCGATTACATCGAATCACAACTCACAAATACAATTACCATCGTCTCAGCATGACTTCACCACCAATCTTTACACAATCACAAAGAATGCCACTACTAACAAGAATTCATCAATATACTCATGATTCTGGCAACCAAACCAACCAAATTTGTAATTACAACTTTCCCCATCATTCATTTATAGTGAATAAAATCATAACTTCAGTCTACGAGTTTATTCCAGCTCAAAATAAATAAATCAATGAATAAATCATCGTGATTCTCACCCATATACTCAGATTCCTAGCAACATTTATTGGCAGAATAAATATTAGAAATTCTAGCCATACACATGGGCAAAATAAATATCAAACATCAAACCGCAATCCTCATTGGCTAAATAAATACCAAAATTTCAAACCAAACCATCAGAATTGGCAAATCAAACATAAGAAATTTTGGCCAAAATGGAATTTCAAATCACAATTACTCACCACTGTATATTAAATCAATCATAGTCCCGCTCGTAAAATCATCATGACTTTCATAAATATTAAAATTTTCAACCATAATTATCATGACCATAAGATTTGAAAATTTCTAACCATAATCATCATTGGCAAAACAACGATTTCATCATCTTTTTCTTTTATCCACATAAGTGACTAGTAGTCTAGAAAAGATTATAATATACCTGACCAACACACATCACACATATTTATCACTTCGATAATTTATTCTCACAGCCCACACATGGAGCTTCTCCCCATAAACATTGGGTCTTTGAGCCTACTCATCCATTTCTCACATTCCACGAGCCCTTTTCGCCCGAATTAACATCCACGACCCTAACCGCCCAATTCAACATTTCTCAATTGCACAGGTATAATACGACTTTTCTATCTACTTATCAAAATTGCACAATCATGTTAACATCAAAATTTTCATATCGTATAACATAATATCAACCCAATTCAAGATTAATTTGAGACTTTAATCAAACACTCGTCTTTGAAGCTATAAAATGAAATATGATATTTAAATTTTTTTTCCCCCATTCAATCATACGAACATAACCATTTCACAATCATCCATACCCATGGTTTAAATGAAGGCATTCTAACTACTATTTGAAGTACTAATGATGCATGTGATTTCACACCACATTTTCTAGGATTAAGTAAAAATTAATCGAACCACTTATTCAACGTACTATCAACATTCATCGACTGAAACTCTACTTCGAAATAAGTTAGCACAATACATGAGCTCAACACATCGATACCAACCAAGAGCAATGTCACATAAGCAACACAAGGCTTCAAACCGACAAGATCAAACGCTTAAGTAGCGCCCGTCAGAGTTACAAATGACGTTACCCAAAAATCGTTCCTACACTAAGGTAAAGGTACAAGGACCTAATACCTAAGCTCCGATACCACTAAAAGATGTCACTCCCCGATCCCGACATACGTCCAAGATTGACGCGTGACGACACCAAATACTCGTATATCTCAGATATCCTACCTCCAGGATATGGCAAATCACAACTCGAGAATCGAATTTCAAAGTAATTTTTCGTTTACTATATCTCAGATATCCTACCTCCTCATTAGACTGCCTACGTACCCTCAATAGGGATCAAGCCATTCGTAGTTCACTTATCTAAAAATCAGACATTTATTCCACTAATTTCAAGCAGAAAAGCGTAGCATTCCTCAATCATCTATTATAACCTGACAACATGAAATTCCTGGACTCAGGCTACATAACAAACCCCATGAAAACCTGATTTCTCTCCCATCCAACATATAAATCATTATGTCTCATCATGATATCGCATTTCACAACATACATCATATTTAAGAACCGACAAAACACAAAACCATTCTCAAGCCACATTAATTAATTTGATCAAAGTAATAACAATCATTCCCATACCTTCTAAATTCATAACTTATGAAATCATAATCGAATCCTAGAAAATCCTGAAGGAGTCACCCAAACGTTTAACATTTCTAACTCAATTCACAAGATTCTCGAAACCATTTTCACAAATACATATAAAACTAAGGCTAGAGTGACACAGTTAGGCCAAGCCTACTTCTTCAAATAATGGGATTTTAGACCACTCCACGAAATCCAACAACCTCGGGTTCCAGACCACTCAACGGAACCAAATTAACTATGATCGCCTATCAAATGTACCAAGTACAACTAATCATCATCACCTATAGAATACGTATAGTCCCCCATCGCGGATATACCAAGCAGAACCATAGGTATAATCTCATCGTGCAGGCAGTGATCACCCATCACGGATATACCAAGCATGATCACCCCTGAATACATATGGTCCCCCATCGTAGATATACCAAGCAGGATCACATCTTAGTTCTAGGTAGTGACCACCCATCGCGGATATACCAAGCATGATCACTCCTAACAGTCCCTCATCACGGATATACCAAGCAGGACTGTATCATATAGCTCTAGGTAGTGATCACCCATCGCGGATATACCAAGCATGATCACTCCTAACAGTCCCCCATCGCGGATATACCAAGCAGGACCATCCATGTACCACTACTACATGGTGCAGTCTCAGCATCACACATTATACATAATTATACGCATACACGCTATCGATTCCACATATCAACCAACATCTAGTCATATGGAGCACAATACAAGGAATTCCCTTAATTACTATTTGTACTCAAAATCTAATAAAGTACCTAACTCATCTCCTGACTTTCATCTCCATCTCATGCTAGGTAGTAATGCCAAGTTCAAATAGGTATTCAGTTGGCAATCATATCCAAATAATTATCAAACAATATTTCGATCCCATAATTCTCATAACATTCATCATAATTATCATTCACATTATTAAAAAGATAATTAAACACATATATATCACAAACATCATCAGTCCACAAACCAAATCATGTTTGATAAACATAGGTCTATGGCTAAATATATAAAAATCACATTTCAATAGAAATCACACTTATAAAACCAATTCATATTCACAACGGATACTAATATAAGAATTTAAGGTAATAACCCTACCCCTTATATTTAAGTCACTCTTTAACCAATGTGGGTCCACTAGACTTCACTTAGTCCCTGGTAATACCAATTCTAGTATCCATAACGTTTCGGGACATGTTGACCAAAAGTCAACTCTCGGTCAACGGTAGGGTTCGCAACTCCACGTAATTCGATCCGAAAGATCCCCCAATCGGATTTTGGATCCATAACTTCTTAGGGTCCTCATTATTCTCATAGAACAACAAACTAAATTCTCATCGAGATCCAACGGCCGGATCTCCGCCAATTGCTAGAATTAGGTGGCGGTTAACAATTAGTTTTACTAACTTAGAAATCCAATTCAGGAAGATCCGTACATCAGATTCCCGATCCATCAGTTTCAGCTATCTTCAAATATTACGTTCTATAATGCATTAAAGTTTGATCAAGTGATGTATCATAATGAAACTAAGTTCAAACAATCAAACCACTTCATACGGATATCAATTATGAATTCAGGGCATCTAATTGGACTTAAAAAGACATCATCGGTCCACCGCCGCACATGACGGCCGGCCGCCACAACTCACCGGAAAATTTCACTATTTTTAAAAATTACCAAATTTTATAGAAATTTAGATCTCAGTGAGTAGAGCAAACTTTATACTTGTGGCCAAGTCCAATTTGGCCAAGAAAAGCCTCAAATGGCCATAAACCCGCCGTAACCCTAGAATTTGGGTGTCCTCGATTCGACTCCATAACAGCTCCGACGTCCCAACCAATGCATGGGCTTTGTTCCTGAGGTTGAGGGGAGTCTATTGGTGGTGGTGGTCGGAGTTACTTTCAAATTTGGGTGGATCGCCACCACGAGCTCGTCGCACCCCGTGCGGGTGTTCACCATTTCGGGGCCAATTTTCCTTCAATTTGGGGTGGAATAGGTAGAGGGGATGATGGGGAATGAATTCCAGGTGGTGAGGCGCTTCAACTCGCCAGAAATTGGCTTGGAAGCCACCAGATTCCATGGCTTTCGCCGGTTAGGTTGCACGGGTCATGAGACCCGGTTTTCCCCCCTTTTCTTTTTCTCTCTCTCTTTTTTTTTTTTTCTGCTTCCCCCCTCATTTTCTTATTGGTTGCTCATCCCTTTCTTGTTTCTGATTGGTCCTCTTAACCCCATATCGATCTGGGCCCTTACCCACAAAGTGGGAGATAATTAATTCCTAAAATCTATAATATCCCAACTTCAAACGTCTGTAACTATACTGTTATAATCCGGACTCGCAAACAGCTTTCGCCTATGCGTTCGTGGGATCGAGCTCTATTCGAAAATATAAATTATGACCTCGAAAGGTCTACGGAATTTAAATAATTAATTTCCAAACTTCTAACTTCGTAACTAATTTAATTAAAATCTAAATCCAAATAAATTAATATAAATTCCAGAAAATAACATAAAATTTCAATAATAACAATGTGTAGATTATAACAGTGAAATCCGGGAACGGGATTTCACACTACAGGAAAGGATGAGGAAGAAGCAGCAGAGAAAAGGGAAAGAAGATGATAGGGTTTTGTTTTGTGATTTGGATGGTGTAAATATTGAAAAAGATAAGGGGCATTTTTGTCTTAAAATTTTATAATTTTGTGTTTCACGAGCATGGATCGAGTCGTTCCAAGGGGGAGGCGGAACGAAAAATCAGCCAAATTTTGTTCCGTAGGACAGCGCGTTCCACGATTTTTGGGCGCACCAAACGTGGGACGGAACGCCTCGTTCCACGTACCAAACGGTACCTTGGGTATCATTTGGTATGCAGACGGGACGGGACGGAACAGAATGGGACGGGACAAGATGTGACGGAATGGAAAAGAGAGGAGCAAAGATGCCCTTGGATGGAAACAAGGAGGAAGAAGAAGGAGACGGAGAGGTTATAATTTTGTGTTCCACGGATGTGGAAGGAGTCGTTCCAGGGGGTGAAGTGGAACAAAAATTCACCCAAAACTCGTCTCGTGGAATAGCGCGTTCCACCCGTTTTAGGCGCACCAAACGTGGGATGGAACGCCTCGTCCCGCTCCGTTTCGTCCCGTCCCACGTACCAAACGGTACCTTGTAGAACTCTTGACAACTTGTATGAGTCACGGAAGGGTTATGGAAGTAGCTAAGTACTCAATTGCAGGTTCATATATAATAAGTTGAATATTGTTGGTTGGAAGTTGGAGAAATTAAGGGAACAAGCTACTTCACCCCATCTAATTGAACAAAGGACGATCTAACTACAACTTCACCCATCTAATTGAACAAAGAAAAATGATTGAGTATCATGTTTATATTGTTTTGGCGACGGTGATGGGGAGAAATCCTAAGAAATCCAAATGAAGTACACACAAATTCATAAAAATTTATAACACAAATCCATATAAATCTGTGAAAATCCATTAAAATCCTCTGAAATCCAAATTGACTAGATTTTATATGTTTATCTAAATTCAAATTGTATTCAATCAAGATTCTAAGGGGTCTATTCAATTGGAATTTGAGCGATTTTAATTCTTTTAATAAATTTAGGGGTATTTGATTAGGATTTTAAGTGATTCTCTAAAACTCAAAGCATATTTAATCAGCATTTTAAGATAGTTTATTAAAATCGTTAGATTTTCAAGTGTATTCAATTAGGATTTTAAAGAAGTTTATAACATTCTATATATTGAATTAGAAATTGATTTTAAAAAAATTTAAAAAGTTGAGGAATTAGAAAGAATTAGAGAGATTTCGTAGTGTATTTTAAGCATCCACAAATCTCACATCTCTCTCCCCATGAGATTTTTAGGGAACTAAATCAAGGTTTTACAATGGAATCTCAAATCAATTAAACTCCATAATAATCCATGGATTTATAAATCCATTAAAATCTCTCAAACCTATTGAATACGCCTTCCTAAGATAGTTTATTAAAATTCTTAGAAATCTGGGTTTATTTAATTAGGATTTTAAAAAAGTTTATAACCTTCCAAGTTTATTCCATTAGGAATTAATTTTAAATAATTTAAAAAGTTGAGGAATTCAAGAGAATTTGAGAGATTTCCTAATATATTTCAAGCATTCACAAATATCACCTCATTTGAGACTTCGAAGGAATTGAATCAAATTTACATGAAATTTTTACAAATTGATTAAACTCCATCAAAATCCGTAGATTTATAAATCTATTAAAATCTCAATTGCATTCCCCCATTAGATTGATTTACGAATAAAAAAAAATATTGTCAACCTTTAATTTGTATGAAGAAAAAAATAATAATAATTTGGCTCATTCTATAACGACTCGTCCCAAAAAATTATAGTCTTTATAATTTAGACGTTGACTTTTGTTGACCGTCTTGTCATGTCACGTAAGGTTTGTTTTCTTGGCCTATACTCGTAGTACTCGTCGCTACGAATGCGTGGGTGCAAACGGAACGTAATTTGGAGTTATAACGAAGGAGTTATTAACAAATGAAGTCGAGGGCAAAATTGTAAATTTATTATTTTCTGGAATGCTCCAGATTTTTGGAGGTAAATCTGGAAATCCACTTGTGTGGCCCAGATTAAAGGGAAGAATGGTGGAGATGAAAGATAAAGGAGAGGAAATAGAGACCAAGAAGGGAAATAAGGGAAAAGAAGATGGAAGGAATCAGTCGGGTTCCCCTTGACCCGCACGATGACCCGACTTCCTTGGAGTTTTCCGTCCAATTTTCGGGCCTTCTTCAACCTTCCATCACCACCAAACCTCACCACAACAACCCATCACCTAATTCTAACCAAACCCAATTAATTTTAGCCCCGATGTGGTGAGAAAACCCATCGACGGGTCTGGGTGGGTCTCGGCCTTGAATCACCATTTTTGAAATGATTTATGTCGATCTCTACCACCATTAGACTCTCCTTGAACCCAGGAACAAACCCCAACAAACCATAAAGACGACGGAGCACCGGAGGAGTCGAATCAATGCACACCCAAATCTAGGGTTCCGAGGGTTTGGGTGAAATTGAGGCTTTCCCTGACCAAATTGGCCTTAGTCACATGTATGAAAGTTATTCCTCTCATTGAGATCTTCATTCCTATATAATTTGGAAATTTTTGGAGTTGATGGATTTTCTGGCGAGTCGGGGCTGCCGACCGCCACGTGCGGCGGCGCGTGGGGGAAAAACCCAAGCTCCTTCCTTAGGTTCCTCGACATGCCGGACCCAAATCCGCCCTTCAGTTTTTGAAATTTCTGTTGTTTGGTTATATTTTCGTTAAGGGCCGCACTTGGTTAATAAATGAATCGACAATCTGACCGTTGGATTATCAGCGAACTTTGATATGTTATAGTACGTAATATTTGAGGATATTAGAAACTTATGGATCGGGAATCCGACTTACAGATCTTCCCGAATAGGATATGTAAGTTACGTGTTCTATTGATAAGAATTATGAGACGTGATTTGATAATTGTTCTAGGCGCTGATCGTTCGTGACGCCTCGATATTCATACTAGGGAGTTGTAGCGCAGACCTCAGGTGAGTGGGTCTTTGTCCTTCTTATAGTATATATATAAAAACTTTATAGTTTCCACAAATGCTTTGAATTGAGTTATGCATAGCATGCCATGATTTAAAGGTGTTATATTTAAATATTGCATTATGATGAGATTTGTGACCATGCCAAATGATCCTACGGGGACGCAGGTAAGTTAAGGTAAGTTATTATGTGATTGAAGTGGTTGCATTATATGAGCATGCATATATTCATTTACAGCTCATCATTGCAACACCCCGGTGTTAGTGCTCCCGCCCCGGGCCAGGGCACAGCCTTCACATGTGTGCTCATCTCCCGCACCGCACCGCACGCTCGCCTTGGATCCAAGTAGGTGCTAGCCTGTCGTACATACTACATTAGGCAGTTCTGACTCGTAGGTGACCCGCGATTTATCGCTAGCCATCACGTGATTGTAGCACTAGAGCGTACATACTTACACCCAGCATGTCGTACAGGTCACACTAGGTGACTCCGACTCGTGTGCTAGCATAAATTGATAAGCAATAGGTCCAGTCGTGCATGTCACATTAGGTGACTCTGACTGGCATGCTAGTTTAGACAAATTTCACACCTGACTTTCATTTATTATTGCTGAGATATTGTAGCATGGCATGCTTCTGTTTTCACTGCACTTGTGCATTCATTTTCGTACTTACGTAGTATTATTATTTTCTGAAAACTATACAAGTTTTACGGCGAGGGGTTATAACGTTTTCAAAAGGTTTTTATTAAGCTTTATTTTCAAGCCCATTCACCCTTGTTTTTCGCCCCTCCAAGTTCTAGTAGCAGAGTTTTTGTACCGACAAGGATTATTGGCAAATCTTGGTGTAGACGATTACCATCGATGGTATCATTCTCACCCTATTTTACTGTACTGTACTTATGCTCTGTCATCACGTGTGAAATGGGTTCATACCCACTCACCGCGCACTCTTGTATTTAGGCACTTTTAGGTTTAAATTTATTCACATTTTCCACATCATTACACTTTATGGCTTCGTCACCTTATAGGTGTCGGCCAACACAGCTCGATTTGGAGTCCTAGTGGACATTCTGGGTCAGGGTGTATCACATTCACTGTGTTAGGGTGATGTATAGGACGATTGATTTTAGAGTGCCAATAACAACTCTTTGACCTATATATGTAATTGTAATTTGCTAACCTCCAACCATATCAATGGATGAACCCAGCACTTTGGACTCCATGCCATGTCATGCCTTCTTCATAAACATGTCTGAATTTTCCTTTGTGAACTCTAACAATTGCAATAATCAACATAACTTTGTGTTAAGTTAACAATAAGTAGAAAAAAAGTACAACCTAAGAGCAAGTCCACCCCTAAGGACTTTGTGCCAGCACCCAGCCCATTTATCCACTCCAGTGAACAGTAATAGACTCCAATGAACAGTTATAGGCCAATGCATCTCCACCCCTAAAAAAATGCGCTGGCACCCAGTGAAAAAATGTGCTGGCACAAACGATCTCCACCCCTACAAAATGCGCTGGCACCCAGCCCATTTAAAATATTTTTAATTTTTTTATAAAAGAATAAAAAAATAAAATAGTTTTAATTTCGGATAGGATTTTTAACCAATCTCGTCACGCCACGTGTCATTATCCGAACGTACTATTTTGTGAATAGATTTCCGCTAAGATTTTGAACCAATCCCGATGTGCCACGTGTCACTTCCGTTTTACAATAATTTAGCCAAGATTTTGATAAGATTTTCAACCAATCACGTCATGCCATGTGTCATTATCCGAACGTACTATTTTGTGGATAGATTTTTGATAAGATTTTCGACCAATCCCGATGCGCCACGTGTCACTTCCGGTTTAAAATAATTTAGCCAAGATTTCGATAAGAATTTCAACCAATCACGTAGTGCCACGTGGCATTGTCAAGAACCTCATCCTTTCTTTTTTTGTCCATATAAACCCTACATCCCTACATCCATCCTCACACCAAGCTCAATCCTTCTTTTTAGCTCAAAATCCTTGTTCATCGTTTTCAAATCTTGAGTTCTTATTACAATGTCTTCTTCAAGGAGAGTGTATAAACAGTTGCAGGAGCAACAGAAAAGGTTGTTGGCACAACAAGCATAATTGACCAATCTCGAGGAAGGTGGAGGTGGAGATGAGGCTTTCTTCATGGAGGAGGATGAGGATGATCACCATAGAAGGCAGAGGGCCTCACATTCCCGTCGTGTCATGGAAGTCGTGGGTCAGATAGCCAAACCTACACGTGCTGCAAACCTCGATAAAAAAAGGGAAAGACGAGGTAAAGATCTCTTGAAAGATTATTTTATTCCCAACAGCATATTCCCTGATCATGTTTTTAGACGTCGTTTTAGAATGCAACGAAGTTTGTTCAACAAAATCATGAGTGCTATTTGCAACCATGATCCATACTTTGTGCAAAAAGAGGATACTTTTCATGTTCTAGGTCTTATTCCCGAGCAAAAAATTACGGCAGCCTTGCGAATGCTTGCATATGGAGCATCTGTAGATCAAGTGGATGAGATCACGAGGATGGGAAGAACAACTGTTCTGAAGTCCCTGATGCGGTTTTGCTCTGCAATTGAAGCCCTCTACACCAATGAGTACCTCCGGACACCCACGCCAAGGGACATGCAAAGGCTTCTGAGGAAGGGTGAGATGCGAGGCTTTCCTGGCATGATTGGAAGCATCGACTGCATGCACTGGACTTGGAAAAACTGTCCGAGTGCGTGACAATGAGCTTATGGCGACAGAAATGGAGCCAAAAACATCATTTTGGAAGCGGTGGCTTCATTTGATACATGGATTTGGCATGTTTTTTTGGTATTCCAGGAGCTCAAAATGACCTAAATGTCCTTGGCCAATCCCCAGTGTTCGACGAACTGCTGCAAGGAAAATCGCCGAGATGCACATATTGGGTTAATGGTACCCAATACGAGGGATCATACTACCTTGCAAATGGCATTTACCCAAGGTGGTCAACGTTTGTCAAAACAGTGCCACATCCACAGACTGAAAAGGAAAAACATTTCGCAAAATGTCAAGAAGGGTGTAGGAAGGATGTCGAGCTTTGTTTTGGTATCCTACAAGCTCCTTGGGCGATTGTCAAGGCTGCAGCTAGAATGTTTGATGTCGAGGCTCTTCGATCCATCATGATGACGTGTATTATTCTCCACAATATGATTGTTAAAGATGAGTATGATTATGATGTCGTCGATGAATATGAGCTGGATCCGATGAACAACTCAAGAACATATATCTACTGTGCTCATGATCAGACCGAAGATCTCGTGCAACACGAGCCGTTGGAACGTGATGGACGTTACAATGAATTGATCGTTCAATGATACACTGATGTGCAAGAGCCATACTGGCACGTAACCCGCCAAAATGACTTGATTGAGCACCAGTGGGGATTTCATGAAGGATAATTAAAATGAGGCATGTGGTTGAAGAATAAAGTGTATTTTTTTTTAAGTTTATGTAATTCTATGTAGTGTGTTTTGTTTTTAAGTTTGTTTGGTGAGTTTATGTAATCTTATTTCATGTGTTTAAATAAAGTACAAAACTAAATAAATAATTACATTAAAATTGCATAATAAATTAAATAAAAATAAATAAAGTTTTAAAAATAAATCAGAAATAACATAAAAATTACATAAGAAATTAAATAAAGTTCAAAAGAAAAAAACATAAAAACATAAAAATTACATAAGAAATTAAATAAAATTAAAAAAAAAATAAGAAATTACATAAAAATTATACAAAGTCTTTGGAGCTAGGATATGTGGTGCTAGGATCTTGGTTGCTATGATTTGTGTAGCTAGAACCCCCTTGACTTGTTTCCGCATCTCTTGCACGCCTCCTTCGCACGACATCTCTTTTTTTCGATGTCCAAAAATATTTTGAATTCGGAGACAGTCCTACTAGAGACTTGCTCATAGTGTCACGATCTGCTTGAGCCATCCTTTCTTCTCTAAGTATTTCATCTTCTCGATGAAGTGCTTGTCTAACCAGCTCGTTCTCTCGATTAGCTATTTCTCTTTGTCTCTCAGCCGCCGCATCACGAGCCTCAGTAGCTGCTATTATTGCTGCCATAGCAGCAACTTTTTCCTCATCTTTAGCCTTTTCCCGTGCCCTGTTCAGTTCACCTTGGCGAGCAAGTTCCTCCTTATATTTCGTGTAGTTGTTTTTGGAAGAACTACATTTTTTCTTTGATGCCTTTTTACCTTGAGGCCTGAGGGACTGACGAGTCAGTTGGGTCTCGGGCACTTGTTTAGGCGTCAATTCCGTGTCTTGAAATGTGTCGGCTTCTTGTTTGGCCGTGTCTGGTTCTGGCGAACTATGTAGACCCATGCCGTGCATGACAACTCTGGACCGATTGCCACAATTTTGTATTTAGGGCAATCTTTGACAGTTTCCCAACATTCCCATTTGTTGAATGATTTGTTCTGGTTCTTTGAATTGTAGAATGCTTGAGCTTGTAGTGTCTATAAAAATGGGGATAAGATAGTGTTAAAAAATGCGCGTGTAACACAAACAAATAAATTAAAATATTGATGCGGGTAGAATGCATATAAAAATTACATAAGAAATAACATAAAAATTACATACGAAATTAAATAAATTAAAATATTTATGTGGGTGGAATGCATATAAATAAATAAAAATATTGTCACCTTATCCGCTAAACTTGTCCCACTACGCAGGTTACCGGAAGCATGAGAGATTGCGTTTTTCCAACAAGTAAAGGATGGGTTGAGTTTTTTCCAACGACCTTGAAGACCTTGACTAGTTCTGGCGTCTTTTCCATTTACATCGCAAAACGCTTTCGTAATTTTACTCCACATTTCTCGCTTATCCATCTCATTACCCGTAATCGGGTCATGAGTAGTGTGAATCCAACATTCACACAACGTAACATCTTCAATGAGCTTCCACGAAGACATTTTTTTCTCTTGAAGTGTAGAAAATATTGAAATGTAGATAGTATAGAAAGGGTAGAAAATATTGAAATGTGGTGTAAGGTGGAAGATGAGGGTTAGATATTTATAGAAAAAAAAATAACTTTAAAAATTTTATGTATTTTTTAATAATTTTTCTGTATTTTTTCATAATTTTTCTGTATTGTTTCATAAATTTTAATAAATTTTAATATAGTTAATTAATCTGGACCGTTGGATTTGAAAAATATTCAAATCCAAGAGCCAAGGAGTTGCCACATGGCCAACGGTCATATTTCTAATCGTTGGGCCTTTTTTATTATTTTTATTTTTATTTTTTGTGAAAAAAAACGTGGACCGTTGATCTGTGATCGGACGGTCAATTTTAAAAGTCAAATTTAAATTTTTTTTATCGTTGGAAATCCAACGGTCTACAAAAACTAGCCGTTGGAAATCCAACTGCACTGAAGAGGCCCACGTAGCTCTAATCCGGGTGAACACAAGTGGGCTGACAAGCGGGCCCCGCCGCCTGCACCCTTGTCTCCTACTCACACCCAATCGCGAGTGTGCTGCACACGCCAGCCAAATAGGCCGGCCTCTGGGTCTGTCCAAAATGGGCTGGTCTGTTGCCTGGCTTGGGCTGGGTGCCAGGCTGTTTTGTGGGCTGGAGCAAATTGACAGGGTGCTGGGCTGATTTTTGGACAGGATGCTGGGCAATTTTGTGTGGGGTGGACTTGCTCTAATCGTACCCACAACAGATTAATTCACACATTTACGTTATCTGATTTGATTTCGATCAGCCGAATCAGCTTGCTTTCAAGTTCGAGGAAAGCGTTCTTACATAACTAAACAGAGCTTCATAGAAATTGTAGCAATACTCGCAAGCCGGTGTATTAATCTTGATGGGAAAACCAGATACATGCAATTCAATATTTAAGTCATTAAAAAGAAGTTTACAAATTTTGACGTCGACCGGATTTGATCATGTTATACTACAACAGATCATGTTATAAACAAATTGTCTGAAACAGAATTTGAACAATGATTTAAACCAACAAAATTCGACATTTCTAATTTTCAAGGGTAGACTAGTACATGGTATTTGCGGAATACTGCATATGGCTCATGCAGATGCAGCCTTCTCAGCAGCTTCTGCAGCTGCTTCTTCCTCTTGCAACTTCTTCAACGACGGAGGCGGTCTAACAACAATGCTTTTCTTCCATTGTCGATCGAACTTTCTTGATAGCCTCTTACCAATTCCCTCCTCAATCTCTCTTTCGCCTTTAACAGTAAGCAAGCGAGCAATCTACGATTTAAAACCAACTTCGCATAAGTAGAGCAACAACCCCAAAAACTCACATTTGCACACAAGGATAGCAAACAAGTAACGGAATTCTAATAAACAAGCAATCTCTACTCAGATGGCGGTGCATTGATGACTTGAAAGACAGTGTACGCATCAAAACTCAAGTGCAGGCGACCAAAGACCCAAGCAGACATTTAGTTGTCAGAATGCAGTTTGTTTCCTGATGGGACCGTAACATATGTTCATATATGATATTCTCTCTTTTGGTTGCATAGAACAACACGGGTTTCACTGACTCACGCCCCCGATGGATGAAGGGACTCATTCGAAGGTTCGGAACTAGATCTCAATTTACCCTTTCCTAAATAATGGGGATGCTTACTTTACTCACTGTGAATTGGAATTTGGAAATCCAATTTCATCCAATCAGAAAGTTCTAACTTCCTTCCCCATCATTTTCTCTCTGAACAAGCATAATAATTTTCGCAGAAATTAAGGAAACTAAAGCCCACATTTCATAATTTCATTTAATTTATGACAAATAATTTCGAAGAAAAAGAAAAGATAATTACCCTTTTGCGCATTCGACGGAACTCGCTGGAAGTGAACTCGTTGCGAGCCGATTTCTGGAGGCGAAGCATGAAGAGCTCTCCCTTGAGGTCGACCACCTCCTCGTTGATTTCTTCGGTGGTTTTGGTCCTGATTTCCTTCATTTCTTCCTCTCTCTTGGCCATCATCACAACCGAAGACGACGGCGAGCACGGCCTCCGAGATGACTCCGTCGGAAGACGAACGCCGATGTTTGGGCAAAGGCGTTGGACTCGCATGCCATTGAAGGAGGACTTGGAGACTGGCGACAGCAGCTTTGAGGGAAATGTAACCGTTGAAGGTGGAGCTATGGAGGAGATTGCGCCCAACATCCTTTTTCCGTTTCTGTCTCTCCACCACTTCCGTGCTTAGGCTCACTCCAACCTAGACCTCAAACCTAAAATTCCCCTTCCCCCCACGAAGCCCAACCCAATCCATGGCCTAAAACTAACCTAAAACCTAAAACTTATCCTGGGGCCAAATACGCGCTAGGCATCCCTGCCAGCCGAGCCCACCCACGTGAGGTTGTACCCCCGAGTGTCAGCCATTTATGTAGCCCAACGGCTACTTTTTTCGATCCAATGGCTTGATTTAAATGGGCCGTTGGTTAATCCAACGGTCCAGGTTCAAATTATTATTATTTTTAGTTTTATATTTATATATTTATTAAATCCAATGGCTTAGATCGAATATAATCAAATCTAATGGTAAAAAAAAGATCTAAGGGTCCAAATTTAAATCCAGCGGCTAAAATAATTTAAAAAAAATTATTTAACTCAAAATTCATCCAAAAACTATAAATATCTATGTATTTATTCAAACATCCACGCAAAACTCACTTTTCTCCTACAATTCTTCCAATATTTCTTTCTACCATTTCTTCTCATTTCCAAAATTTTCAAGATGGCAAAAGAGCATGTTAGAGGTCGTAATTGGACCTTTGACGAAGATATTGCTTTATGTTTGACATGGATTTCTGTTAGTGAAGATGGTGTCATCGACATGAATCAAAATAGAAAGGTTTTATGGGGTAAAATTGTTGATATGTTCCATGAAAACTCCAACATCGGTCGAAGGGAAGTTGGTGGTGTTTATGATCGGTGGAAGATTATCAACAAAGCATGCACTTTGTGGAAGGGAAGCTTGGAGAAAACCATGGTTGACATGCCTAGTGGAAGGGGTGCCTCAGAAATTGTGAGTTTCTTTGTTGATATTTTATTTGTCATGTACATAATAGTATTTTGCAACTAATTATTTTTACGTATTTGTTGCATAGGGTGACAAAGCAATGGCAATTTACAAGACAAGAACTACACAAAAAAATCAAGCTTTTAAGTTGCATCATGCTTGGAACATCCTCAAGGATTGTCTGAGGTGCGGAACCGATGCAGACCAACAATGGGAAAGATTATTTCATCACCCCCAAATGATGTCAATGAAGGTGTGAATTTTGCCGATAATGAAGGTGTCGAACAAATGACCCCAACTTCTTCTTTTCCAAGGCCCCCGGGTATAGATAAGCAAAAGGAAGCAAAGAGAAAAGGGAAGTCCCAAGATCCGATAAGTGCACAAATTGCTACCGGATTTGCAAGAATGAACGAAAACCATATCTCTCAGCAAGAAGAATCGACCCAAATGCGTTTGGCCTTGAAGGAAGAAGGGGATAGGGAGCAAGAAAGGTTCGAAATTAATTTGATGATGGAGGACCTCTACAACTACACTCCCAGAGAGGAAGAAATACTTACGTGGTAAGCAAAAGGACATTTTACGAAGGAATGCCACAAGGAGTATATTTCAAGATGATGATTCATCTCAAGACTATCACCCAAGTCCATCACCAAGTCAAGATGGTGGATATCATTATTCAGTTTATGTAGTTTATGAGTTTTTTATTGTATTAAGTTTATGTGGTTTATTAATTGTCTTTTTATTTTCTTTTCTTTTTTTAGTTTATGTGGTTTATTAATTGTCATTTGTATTAAGTTTATATGGTTTATTAAATGTCGTTTGTATTAAGTTTATGTGGTTTATCATGATTTTTCATGTATTGATTTAGTGATTTTTCAAAATTTATCGGAATTTAAATATTTTTAGGTTAAAATGTTCATAAAATTAATTTAGGATAGTCTACATAATTTTTTTTTTAAATTAATTTTAAAAAAAATAGCCTAAATTCATTCTTTAATAATCTGAGACTAAAATTTTAGGCCAGAAGGGTTGGAGAAGAAAAGTTGTTTCTGGGCTAAAACCTAAATTTTATGGGCTAAATATTTTTAAGTTTTAGATCAGGGTTGGAGATGGTCTTATGGGTTTTGGGATGCAGATAAGGATTTCTTATCTTATCTTTTTTTATTTTTTTGGTAAGCAAGCTTTTTATTACACACCAAAAAGATATATATACAAATACATAACCCATGGGCCCAAAGTGTTGAACAACAAAAATATACAACATAAAAAAAAAAATAGAGTCCATATAAATTGGGTCAAACTACAAGGCAAAACAAAAATGTAATTCAGCCCAAAAGATGAGGATGAGTTTTACATACAAGTCAAACATCCATAAATAAATTAAAAATAAAAAATAAATATCATGATAAAAGTAAACAGGATGTGAATCCCTTCCTACAAAAGGGGGAAACGTGCAAAACGCGGGGGGGGGGGGGGGGGGGGGGGGGCTCCCCACTTTTCTGCAACAAAAGAACGCGGAAGAGGTCAAAAGAAAATGGCAGAAAACATGGCCTTCATCTCCCCCACGTAAAAAAAACTCTAGGGCCTTCCCAGGATGCCTATAAATAGGCATCAGCTGTAAGACATATTCTGAAATCACAACAACAAGACATTAGGATTACGAATAAATCAAATCAATATGAAATAGAGATCGACTAATTATATTGAACTTATCTGTAGAATTCGGAAGACATGGTTATGAAGGTGAAGCCATTGATTCTTGCGAACAAAGTAGAAGTAGTCTTCTACTTCCAGTACCTCTCAATGAACTCTACTATCGAAATAGGTTTATAGTTTTTCGTGAGTTTCAGTCGGTATGGAAGCAGGGACTGCTCCTAGGTTATATAGCTAGGGTTTCAATCAATTCCTCCCTATTATCGGAAAGGATATCAACCCAAATCATATCTCATCAATTATAGTCCCATCATGACTCTTATTCCTTGTATTTACTTAATAAAGGTCCTTAATTGATTGCATGTAATTAGGACTCCAATATGTTTATTTCCTTAAGGCACCGAGAGTCCTAGAGATTTCATTAACTTGATTGCCAAGTCAACTATTCCCTCAATTATTCTCGGCATAATTCATTGCCATTCACAAAATGGTTTTACATTCTCCCACTTGAATGTCAATGAGAATACCTCAACGAGATAAATATATATGGTGATCACTTGAGTCCACTAAAGTATACAATCATACCTTTCAAGTAACTTGTCACTTTGAGGCTAAATGCAGAACCAAGGAAAACAAGGCACACATTGGATAGTTCCTTGCACTCCATGATTACATGCACACTTAACTCAAAGCACTATGTTACTAACAAAGTCATGATATCAAGAGCTAATAGTCAAAACATTAGCTCACAATAGTCGAACTGAAAATATGAAAATATATTTCAGTACAAAAGTAGTTCACAAAAGAACTCAACAAGTTGGTAACTAAATCCAACTTTTCTGTCAATTTAGAATATAATAAGAGAATAAGTAAAATACGACATACTGTTTACAAAATCAGGACCTCTTATTAAAACTTATGAACAAAATTTAAACAAAATTTACTCTTAAAGTATCAGCCACTAACACTTCAAATTTTTAACACAAAAGGTAATCACTTACTCCCACTGATTAAAAGAGACAAAATTATATAAATTATTATTACTCCCACTGATTGTTCAAAGATCAGGGTTGTTTGCTTGTAACTGCATGTTGACAACTTGATTAGTAAAAGTAATGCGTGGGTGGATTTATTTAGTGTGTGTTGGATTCTTTTCCATCACAAATTACCCAAGTAATCTACCTGAAATAAATGTTTATGGATTCTGTTACATGTTATATGAGAGTAGATTTGGAAAAGAAAGCTAGGGCAGAAGTAGACAGTGCTATGGAGATGGATGTAGGTACTTCAAGATGAGGTTTGGTTCCGGAACCTTATATGGGGGAGAAATAATAGGTTAGGGTTTAGAGTTTTTATAGGCCTTTTTTAATATTTTGAGCTTAAAGTTTGGCAACACATTGGGTTTAGCACATTTTAACTTACAACTTGGGTTTAGAAAATAATACCCAAAACAAATAATTAAATAAAAAAATTAATTTAATTAATTCGGTTTGGTTCGGTTTGGTTCGGTTTCTAGATCACTAAAACCGAACCGAACCAAAAGAATTCGGTGCGGTTCGGTTTTTTTTATTCGGTTCGGTTTTTTCGTTTGGTTCGGTTTTTTCGATTTCGGTTCGGTTTGGTTTTCGGTTTTTTTCGGTTTTCGGTTTTTTGAACCCACCCCTATCTTACATAAATGAAAACTTCTCTACCTTCATGAATGTAGCCCAACTTAAGGTGAACTGCTTATGCCTTGTGTTTGTTTCCTTATCCCTTATTTCTCTGCCAACTATCTTCACTAGGTGACCGAAGCAATCTTACAAAGATCACTCCTTAACACTTTACGTTGATTCGAAGTTAACTTTTACCTAGAAAAAGTGTGGGGCTTTGCTTGCCATTGGATTTTGCTGAGTGGCACTACAATCCAATCAAAACTCGCCACGTGACAAGTCTTAAATATTATCTTTTATTATTTTTCTTTAATATTTAAAACTCCCATAATTATATTTCCTATTAAGTGATATACACCATAAGATTAATTTAAGATTTCATTTTTACTCTAATCTCCTCTGTCTCCCCTTTTTCTTCCTAAATTCTCTCTTTGCCGGCTTCTTCCCCACTCTGTGCCTTTCCTTCCTTCATAAGAATAATGGGAAAAAGAAAAAAAAAACTATCTTCTCCATCTATAATGAAATAAAAATATGATATATATATATATATATATATATTCTAACACAGACTTGATGTTTAACAAAATTTGTCTGTTCCTTTTTTTCATTTTTTTTCCTCTTCTCATTCTCTCTTATTTTTCTTCCCCAGTTTTCTCTGCCGTGTGCAGTCTTTTTCCCCCTCTTTATTTCCTTTCTTCATAAGAATATGGGGCAAAAACAAAGTCATCTTCTCCAACTATCATGAAATGATAAAAAAAATAAAAAAAAAAAAAAAAAAAAGGAAAATCCAAACCTATACTTCTTCTTCTTCTTCTTCTTCTTTTTCTTTTACAAAAGCTGTTTATTATAAGCACAATTTCATTGCCCAACAACTCGTCATGTTTTATATAACTCTGAGTTGTAATTTGCGTATTTATGTTTCTCCTATAAAGGATTAGAATATTTTGTAGCAAACTCTAAAAACAATCTTGCAGAGTCACTCCATACTATCGAGTTGATCTTTTCACAATTTATTGGTTATCCTTCACTTTATTTTGGTTGAAGTACAACTATTTTGGTTGATTATCCATCTTTAACATGATGGTAGAAATGGGAGAGAGAAGAAATTGAAGACTCCTACGGCAAAACATAAACGTACCAGAGGGAAAATTTGGGAAGAAAAAGAGGGGAGGGGGAGAAGAAAAAATATACATCAAATTAATCTCATGTTGTATATTAATTAGTAGGAAAAATAATTATAAGAATTTTAAATATAAAATAATGATAAAAGGCAATATTTAAGACTTGCCAAGTGGCAAGTTTTGATTGGAATGTAGTGTCACTCAGCAAAATCTAATAGCAAGTAAAGCCCCACACAAGTTTTTCTCCAACTTAAGGTGAACTACTTATGCGTTGTGTTTGTTTCCTTATCCCTTATTTCTCTACCGACTATCTTCACTAGGTGATCGAAGCAATGTTGCAAAGATCACTCCTTAACACTTTACGTTGATTCAAAGTTAACTTTTACCTAAAAAAAAAATATTTCATTTAAAGGAAGATGACAAAGTAAAGATAAAAGGTTACTGGTGATAGAAAATATTAAAGTACAATTTTGCCTCGTCTATTTGAGTGATAAATACGAGACAATTAAATAGGTAACATACCACGTTAGCTATCATGGTACTATTTTGTCATTTTGTTTACGCATACAATTTAAGATGCTTTTAGTAGTTTGGAACCAATCATTGATAAAAATTATTTTAAAAGTACTTTATAACAAATGAAAACAGTTTTGGTCAAAACAGTTTTGGAACCAATCATTTATCTTTTAGTTGAGTGGTAATCAAGTCTTTTTACATCACTTTTTTCTTGAATAATGAAATACAATAAATTCAATTTAATTCATAAAAAATAAAGAGGTATTCATCAATTCCCCCACTGAACTTGTGACCATTGGCCAATTTCCCTCCTCAACTTTAATTTTGGCCAATTTCCCCCCTCAACTCTCATAATTAGTCAATTCCCCCCCTTAACTTTAATTTGGCCAATTTCCCCCCTCAACTCTCATAATTAGTCAATTCCCCCCCTTAACTTTAATTTGGCCAATTTCCCCCCTCAACTCTCATAATTAGTCAATTTGCATCCTACTGTTAATTTTTTTTTAAATTTTCCATCTCTTCTTTTTGTTTTCTTTCAATCTTTCTAATAACTTCCAACAAAGTACTAAAATTAACATAAACTCACCTGCATAATATAGGGTAAAATGTACAAAAACATAATACAATTAGTATGTGATATGGGTTGATTATAAGAAAAAGTTATTAATCGGGTTTAAAGCATGTAGAAGAAGAAATAATAATCCTAAACTCATGGATCAGATCTATTTCAATAAAATGGGTTATTCTTAATAAGGAGTCGAAAATTATGAATTGACTAGCCATTTTTGCACTAAAGCTCGATTCTCCGCAATTTACTTGAACTTAGCTTTCACTTTTATAAAGAAAATTGTATTCACATACAAAAATGTACACATCAATCCTTTTCGTTATCAATTTTGTATAGTAAAAAATCAAATAAAATTACTCCATACTGATTTATTATGACTAATAATACTATCTATGATAAATTGTAAAATTCTAAATTTTAATCTATTTGTAATAGGATAAAGACATAGGAAAATGATTAACATACATCTTATTTAGTTTCTTACACACACTTGTTTAATTATGATCAAATTAAAAAATTAACAGTAGGGTGCAAATTGACTAATTATGAGAGTTGAGGGAGGAAATTGGCCAAATTAAACTTGAGGGGGGAAATTGACTAATTATGAGAGTTGAGGGGGGAAATTGGCCAAAATTAAAGTTGAGGGGGGAAATTGGTCAATAGTCACAAGTTCAGGGGAGAAATTGATGAATACCTCAAAAATAAAATCAATTCAATCATCCTCAATTTATGTGTTGATTTACTTATTTTTCTTTTGACAATATGTGTTGATTTATTAATTTCAGTAAATTTCTCATTTCCTTCGTTCCGCCCCCCCCCCCCTCTCTCTCTCTCTCGCTCTCTCTCTCAACTCAACCTTCATTTTGTTCATGCTCCACTTCCGAACAAAACCCTAAGAATTCAACACATACACACACACAGCGACGCGGTGAGCAACTCAGTTGTCAATGGCATGCGAATCGTTGACTTGAATCGGAGAGAGAGGATCTGAGTCGTCGGCGATATAATTTAGATTGTGTATTGACTCGGTCTGATGGGTGCTGCGGGCTCCAAACTTGAGAAGGCTCTCGGCGACCAGTTTCCGGAAGGCGAGCGATATTTCGGACTCGAGAATTTCGGCAATACTTGCTATTGTAACAGCGTTTTGCAGGTTTCTCTTCCGCATCCTTCAAAATCGTTTTATTAGTAAAATTTTAAAATTAGGGTTTTGATTTTATAGAAGTTGTGTAATATTTGTTGTAGAACGAGAATTACGTGAAGCATACGCAAATTTTGAGCTGTGGTTGTTTCGAAATTGAGTAATGGCGCAAGTTAAGTAAATCGGATTGGATATTGTAGTTCAGCTTGGAGAGTTGCCCAATTAGGTGTCGTTTTGTGGCTGTTTATGGTCGTTTAGCTTTGACTTGTTAGCTAGTTTAGCAAGTGCTTGGTTTGGGGTTGAGATTGTTGTAGCATTCTTTAGTAACATTAACCGTCTGCTTCCCAATGTTATCATCGATTTCACAATGCGAGCATTTTCTGTTTTTCTATTCAGTTTTCCGGTGGTGCTGAAAATTTTATTTCTGGGTTCCGGGTGAACTTGTTGAAATGCTAGTGCATCGTGCAATAACCAGCTTCTATTTTGTTTGTCTGAATGGATGAGCACTGGGTGGAATGCCTTTTAGACACTCATGTATTTCCAATTTACTGCAATTGGGATTCTTTGTCTTGAAACTGAATATTTTATAAATGAAACCGCGTACCTTTTGAGGAAGATGATGTACTGGGAGTGACGGTGGACGCATGGTAGAGATGGAAATCTTGAAGTCTGACGTTTGGTTGGGTATGCGACCGGATTTTCGAAGTGCGGGTTCTGGTGGTTGTTGAAGTGGCGAGGGAGGTTCTGGTTGTTTAAGTGGCGAGGGACATTCTGGTGATGAATGTGGTGGTGATTGCGTGTCTTGTGAGGTGGCAGTTTGGTCGAGTTCTGGGGCTTCCGGTGGAAGGTCTGGTGGTGCAGTATCAGGTGCAGTCATTGGTGGGGGCGTAGGTGGTGTGGCCATGGTGATGGTTTGGTTAGTGATGTTGGTGTGAGGCTGATCAGACTCTGTGAGTTGTGGTGTGGGAAGGACTGCCTCATCTTAGTGGTGATGAGGTGTTTGATTTTGAAAAGCAGAGGTATTTTCATAGGGGATAGCCGAACAAAATGCACCCTATAACCCTTTTGACCTAGAGGATAGCCGATAAAAATTCAACTGCATGCTCGCGATATTCCAACTAAATATGCCTATTTTACAATTGGATTCTATGAAACATTATTTAAAGTATAAATCAATGCTTTATATCCTATTTAGATTCTTGGAAACCAATGCTTATCCTTTTTTTTTTTTTTTAACACAGGCACTTTATTTTTGTGTTCCATTTCGTGAGCAGTTGCTAGAATATTATTCCAGCAACAAAAGTGCTGGGGATGCAGAAGAAAATCTGTTGACATGCTTGGCGGATTTGTTTACACAGGTAACAACTATACTAGATACATATGGTATTTGTACCTTTATCTAATCAGCAAAGGTGGGATTTGCCATATCAGGGCTGCTCTCCATTTGTTTTTGAACTATTTTTTTTTGTTACCTCCTTTCCTTTTCTGGGATGTTACTGTAACTGTATGGCCCTCCCTACTCTGCTGTTCTGCCATGTTTTTGTTACTGGAAAGATTTATCGTTTGCCAAATACATGAAGGTGTATCATGGGAATAACAGATTTTTCTTTCCCGTGTGTCATTATCAAATCTTTTTATCTCATATACACGAATGAAGATTGAAGCCAGGAGTATATATGGCTCTTGAATATTGTGCAACAAAGTCTCCAAAGATGTATTGCTAGTTTCTAATTGGTGTTCATGCCATGGAACATATTTCCTTGCCCATTGTTTTAGTCATGGTGCTGGGATCAACAGTTGGTTATTCATTTGTTGTAGATAAGTTCACAAAAGAAGAAAACGGGTGTCATTGCTCCAAAGCGTTTCGTACAAAGATTGAAGAAACAAAATGAGCTTTTCCGTAGCTATATGCACCAGGTATGTCTTTCCTCCTAACAATGAAATGTGTTCTTCTCCTGTGGCATGCAACTTCCTAGAAATTTATATCTGAGACATTGATAATTTTTTTATTTAATAATTGTAAAATAGTATTAATAAGGATATTGATTAGAAAAAATAGCATTATTATCCATTGAAAGCTTGAGCACAAGCCTTGTGAGATAGGCCCTAATAGTATATCCATGGTGATGGCTGCCCTTTGGAAGTTAAACGTATGTAATTTAACCTTCTTATCCTCGTAAGTTTTGAAGTGGTTGTGTACAATTGAACTGTGATGAAAATTAAATGAAAGAATTGTAAATCGTTGTGTACAGCAGAGCTGGAACTCTTTGTAAAGGCTAAACTTTTGCGACAATCAGAAAATAGTTGAAAACTCGCAGTTTTGAAGTCTTATAATTGTTGGAGTTTGCTCACGACCTTTTTTTAAATGTTGTTGACATGGATGGCCAAATTTTGCATCTGGGGTTTTTAAAGAAGTTTCTTTATAATGTGCAAGGTTTGTGAATGTAGTTGTAAATGCCTTTTCTATTATGCAAATTTATATATGTGATGTTCCTCCTGGTCGTTGTTACAATGGTCTCAAAATTTTTCTTTGAATAGTTGAAGAGAATGTTACTTACATATTTCCTGACTTGTTACTAAAATATTTTCAGTTCTTATTTAATTATTACACAAAAATGATGTTATATACGTGTAAATGTTTTCTATCTTTTTCATTCTGGTTTTGTAGGATGCTCATGAATTTTTAAACTTTTTGTTAAATGAACTTGTGGACATACTGGAGAAAGAAGCCCAAGCTGCAAAAAGTGATCAAGAAACTTCTTCACCTCCTGAAAAAATGGGAAATGGTCCGAAGAATGTTCAGGCCAATGGTACTCATAAAGATCCCTTAGTTACCTGGGTGCACAAAAATTTTCAGGTGATCTAGCTCTTAAAAGTCATATAAATATACCAGTTTCCTTGTGTTTAATTTTTAAGTTTATGTGATAAGATCACCACGTTCCTTTCATTTGCATGCATGTATTTATACTTAGTTGAATTGCTTGCTCATTTTTATATAAGACATTTTGCCGAGATTCTGTGTCATCTGTAATCGATGAATTAAGGGACACTTTGGAAGCGGTCCGTAGTCAACTCACCTCTTCTGTAGTCAACTCAAACTTTAGACTAAAACCTTATGTGTTCTAATTTTTTGATTCAAGTCCTCAACTCTTAGTACACCATGCCATTTGTCTTTTTTCATTTCAAAACTGTTTTTGATATCATTTAAAGCAATTTAATCTAGCAAAATTTGTTTTGAAAAAATCTAACAAAGCAATTTAAAGCAATTTAAGTCCACAATTTAAGGGGATTTAAAGTCCCACATTTGTTGGCATGTAAAAAGCCTCCCAAGAGCCAAAAATGTTAGAAACAATGTATAGTTGCATTTTAAAAGAATGTATCCATCCATAGATTTCATACATGTATAATATGGGTACAATTCCAATAATCATGGGTACATATAATCAATTAATATACCCATGTTAGTATGGGTAGATTCTGAATGATCGATCAAAAGGCTTATGGATACATAACCTACAAATGAAAAAAATATTGTACCCATTACATAGTACTCTGAATCTGTGTGTTTTGTATATATACAATTGGTTATTTTCCAAATGAGTAGTGCATGAAGAACATTGAGAGAGGGCAAAGGAGAGAGAGAGATAAATACCCAGCTTTGAATACCAATTGTTTTTCAACAAAGAAATTTGAAAATAAATTAGTTATTTATTTGAATTTAAAATTACAATTTTTAAGTTATAAAATAAAATAACTGACATGAAAATACTTATGTGTACAAAATCCAGGGACTTTGATAAAAAAAACTGAAAACTAATAAGGCTTCAATAATAGAGCATTGGTAACTAAGGACCGAAACCTAATTTTTCCTTGAATTAACCATGTTACCAGGTTGCACACTTTATCTTTACTGCTCCTTTGTCTTATCAAAACAATCAGTAACCCCATCTTTACCTTTACCTTTACCAGTTTGCAAATGCCTTATCTATTCCACAAATTTATAAATGTGATGTTCCTCCTGGTAAATTTATATAAGCACAATGGTATCTATGGTAATGCTTAATGCTGTGGCCGATGTTTATCTGCTTAGTAACTCATTACCTTTGTATTTTACATTGTCATACAATAACCGAAATATTACTCCATGATTCTGCTGCTAAGAATCTCATAATATTCCATGGCTATTTGAGTCAGGGTATACTCACCAATGAAACAAGGTGCTTACGGTGTGAGACAGTGACTGCAAGAGATGAAACATTTTTTGACTTGAGCCTGGATATTGAACAGAACAGTTCAATAACGAGCTGTTTGAAAAACTTCAGTTCCACAGAGACATTAAATGCCGAGGACAAATTTTTTTGCGACAAGTGCTGCAGGTGGATCTCCTTCTCTCAAATTTTCTTCATATTCTTTCTTTTGTTAATATATGATTCGCACTTTTCTGTTTTCATCAATTGTTTAGAAGGCTCGCCTCAGGGCGCCTAGGCGTCCTCTGAGGCTGGGCGTGAGGGTTGCCGCCTCTGTTTTGAGGGAGTGGGCGGAAGGTGTCCCCAAAGCCGCCTAGGCGCGCCTCAGGGTTTTTTTTTTTTTTCAAACTCCCAAACCCAGATTTTGGGTAGGTTTTTAACTGCCTCATATACCTCTTCCTTGCACTATCGTCTCTTTGCCTTTTTTTCTGATTTTTTTTATTTTTTTATATAATGGATGTGTGTGTTGTTTGCGTGCATTGTTATATGTGTGCTCATTGTGCTTTTCATCCTCTATATTTTATATATATAATATGTATATATATGTGTATATATTTATAATATATGTGCTCAGGGTGATTATTGATTAATAATCTTCTTATTTTTAATATAATATATGTGTACACTGTACGCTCAGTGTATATATTAAAAAATTTAGGTCCCGTGAGGCTTCGCCTCACACACCTAGGCTGGGCTATCCCTCTCGGACGCCTCGCCCACGTCTCACACTTTTAATACATTGGTTTTCATTGATAAACTGGGGATGGGTTATTACCATAGTACCATTGTGGTTATGCTGGTTTACATAAAGCTCTAAGCATATACTCTAGATAATGTTCTGTAATTTCAAGAGTATTTTGGAAATCAATATCACTCACTACGAAAATTTGAGGTTAACTGTCCATTCTCAAAAGAACAAAACTAAGAAATTGGTAATTCCTAAAATAATAGGGGTCGGTTGCCATGCGTGCATGTATGATAAAATTGGGGGGAAAACTGTTACTTCCATTATTTATATAGTAAGGATTCCCTTGGCCAGCCTGATAGCGGACAAGTTATGCTTTTCATGATATGCAGCTTGCAAGAAGCGCAGAAGAGGATGAAGATAAAAAAGCCACCTCACATCCTTGTCATCCATCTTAAACGGTTTAAGTACATCGAGCAGCTAGGCCGTTACAAGAAGCTATCTTACCGGGTTGTATTCCCGCTAGAGCTGAAGCTGAGTAACACGGTTGAGGATGTAGAATCTGAGTACTCTCTATTTGCGGTGGTTGTCCATGTTGGTAGTGGGCCAAACCATGGACACTATGTTAGCCTTGTGAAAAGCCATAACCACTGGCTATTTTTTGATGACGAGAATGTGGAGATGATTGATGAGTCTGCTGTGCAAACTTTCTTTGGGTCGGCACAGGAGTATTCGAGTAATACAGATCATGGATACATCTTGTTCTATGAGAGCCTCGGCACCAGTAACAAGAGTTAAGACAACGGCTCGGGATTTAAGATGGTTGGGTATTTCTAATCATTTGGACCATTTCGCTTCTGTTTTTTTGTTTACCATCTCTCTTTTCTTCTTTTTCTTCCCTTTTCAACCTGTGGCCAGAGCTGTCGAGATGATGATATGGGTTGTGAAAAATGTATACTTAGGCGGTTCGCGTGTACAGCGGATGGTGGAAGCACACCATTCTATTTTTCCTTTCTTTTTCTTTTTAACAATAAGGAAAAGAGTAGTGTATATGGTGAGAAATTTCAGACAGTATTCGTCACGGTTGAGAACATTAAACACTAGAAATGCCATGAAATCGGAATTTGCTCATCGCCATTTTCTCCTGGTGTACATTTCTTCTTTTTCACGGGTTCAATTGTGCAGGTGTTTTGTTATTGTAGTTTATAGCTTAGTACTTGGTTCTCTTTGCTGTTGGTCGATGAATTGATTTTGACCTGAATCCGATGTTACAGGATATGGCTAATCAATTTGAATTCGTTAATCAGTTTATGATCTGAATTCGATAATCAAATTTGATTTCGACCTGAATCCGATGTAACAGGATATGGCTTTGCAAATTTCAATTTGTTAATCGGTCTTATGATCTAAATCCAGTAATCAGTGTATATATCATTTTCTGTTGTATGTATAATTTACTGAACTATAATAAGAACAGAGGGGGTGCGACAATAGTCGAGAAAAAGAGAGATGTGTAATTATGAAGGATGTGTTATTCCATCCCATTGTGCCTTTATTTATAGTAATAGGGAAGGTTTAATCTTTACCCTAATAAGGTTACAACTCTAGTAGGATAATATCTAACCCTAGAGAATATTCTAAGATATCCCTAGATATATTAAGATTTACACAATCACATTCCTAATCTAATAGGACTGCAACCACTTCCCCTTGAGTGTGTGAATACTCAAACAAATGGCGCATCAGGTCTTCAGCGATGAAGTACAGTTGATGAAGTCGTCAGCACAATAAGCGAATGCGAATTTCAAATCAACGAAAGAATGCATAAAAGGTAAACTCACAAAACCTCGCTATGGTGAAACCCAAGGTGGGATAAAAACCCATAAACTAAGGAGAAAAGTGAGAAGTTGCATTGAGTCAAAACTAAACGTCTTCTGGACACAAGTAGAAGAGCTCACAAGGGTATGATCAGCTCAGGATAGGTGCCTCGTCCAAACCTAGTTAGGTAGCAAAAACCCAGTGCGAAAAAATGCTCCTAATCGTAGGGAAAAAGAGTAGATTAAGATCAAGTGAGTATACTTCTAGATACTCCCCCTGAGTTTGACAGAACTTCCAAATAAGAACTATAGGCATTGCATATGAATAGTTAGGCATACCAATTCCTCGGACAAGCTTCTGGAAGGTTGACTTCGGCAGTGACGTTGTGTAGAGGTCGACAAGGTTGTCTGGGATCGGCTTGCATGACTTCAATCTCTTGATGCTTTGCTGATGTGAATGTAGACGCAATATGTCTTGGTGTTGACTTTGTTGATGTATTATGTCTTGGTCGGGTTGATACATGTGGCATAGTCTTCATGGATCGTCGTTAGGACTCAACGATGGATGAAAACAACAAGTACTTCGAATATGCTCAACAAGAGCTCTTAATCGTGTCTCAAGTGTGGCGTAGTGAAGTAAGGTGAGTTTTGGAACAATTCGAAGATTTCACAACTAAGGTCATATCGTGGACCTCCAAGATATTGCGATATCCTTAATGGTAAAGACATAACCATTTGGGGATGTGCCTTGTGCGGGTTTGATAAGTAACCAGCGTCAGCATAACAAACAAGGCAATCATCATTCCGAGGATCAAAGGGGTCAGATCCGCTCGGGATGCGTTGGGATTAGCCCAAATCCATAGTACCCTTCAGGGTAGCAGAAAAACGTCTTTAATACCAATTCAGCGGCTGCGTGTAGGCATGGTGCTGCATCCTTACCAATAGATTAATAACGAAGAAGATGTCATATCTAATGCAATGAGCTAGGTACAACAAAGTGCAAAGTTAAACTCAGATATGGAACTTCATATTCCATAATCTCTTCAAGGGTCTCATTTGCATATAGCTTATGGAAGATCATAGGTATACTCAAAGGTAACACTTTCGGGGTGTAGCTCGACTAGTAGACCAAAGTACCGTCAAAACAACGCTTGAACTTCAGGTCAAGGTATAAACGAGTTATCCCAAGATCCGTCATCTCAAATTCTATCTTCAGGTGCGAGGCAAGTTTCTCAAGCTCTTCTAGAGTCTTAGTGAGATCCAAGTCGTGAAGATAAATTGTAACTCTAGCAATTCGGAATAAGAATTCATAGTTTAACACGCAAGGGCGTAATTCATATCCCTGACTGATCAAATAATCACTTAGACATGTATACCACATCCGCCGAATTGCTTCAATCCGTAAGTGAACGCCTTCAAACAAGTTAAGAGTGTGTTCCGTGGTTTAGAACTATTTGAACCAGTCCATGTAATTCTTCGAGAACTTACATGTAAATCTTCATAGCAATATCCCCATGGAGAAACACTAACCACATTTCATAATGCTGCTGTCAATCACAGGGCGTTTGAGAGAAACCTTGCGTTGTAAGGCGTGCATCATATCGCACTATTTCATTTATCTCAGTACCTTGGGCAATGTAGGAACGATAAGTCCAAACACACTTTGGTAAGGAATTTAATCTGGATTGTAATTTCGATTGTCCAATCAGTTCTACGTTGTCACTAATCAACAGAACACGGTTCGATATCATCGCTTTTCATTTATGTTGGTAGCTACCATATAAGTGATGCGAAAATAAATTCACGCACAAATTTAAACCCTATTTGTGACAGTTGTAGTAATGATGTAAGTAGGGATCGTTCTAGGCCGGGGATTAACTAGGGATGCTAATCAAAGTAAAATTAAATTAAAAATGTAAAAACAAAATTTAAAACACTAAACTAGACTCAAAACACTTAACTAGAATCACTCAAAATAAAACTAACAAATAAACTAAAATAAATCAAAAGACTCAAAACAACTCAAGACTTAAGAAAACACAAACTAAAATGATTTCTAATAAATCTAACACTTTAAAATAAAATGGGGGATTGATTTTGATGAAAAGTAAATTAAACTTAAATAAATTACAAAATTGACAAAAACATAAAATTAAGGTAAAATGATAAATGACGGACTGGCTAGAGGATTCTTCTCCACACATGACATATATGCAACCTAAATTGATTTTCAGTTGTTCTTTCAATAAATTGTAAATTCTCAACGCCCCAAGTTAATTAGGTCCGCTTAAATTAACCTTCAGATTTTCCTACTTTTATTAGGTTGGATGATTGCATACGACAACCCAAAACATTCCCTACAAGTTCCCTACATGAATTGCATAATAGAGATACAAGCAAGAATCATTAAGTTTTATGAAAATCATAAGCATTGACGAGGCACTTGTTACTATGAATTGCATGAAACTTATGCCAAGAATTTACCTAACGCGATCGTTTATAAGCGACCTTCACTACTTGTGAATATAAGTTCATAACGATTAGGTGAAATTCACTTATATTCTAGCATCAAATTCATGCATGTAAATTAAGTATGCATCCTTAATCGACATACAAAAATAAGTTATCAATCAAGCAGTTAAGCAAATTAAATCACAACTCAGAAATCACAACTGAAGGTAATCAATTCAAATTACAAATATATCCATGGTTTTGAAATAAACTCTAGCCAAACTGAAATTAATTACACATGTTTAATATAATTGAAAAGCAAATTAAATTAAACATGAGTTAAGAAAAATAAAACCAAACGAGGAATTGCTTCTCTGTGCTTCTGCGTTTTTATTCCTCTGTCAGTCCTCCGCGCTCTGCTGCAAGGCAGCAGCTTGTCCCCCTTCCTGCACAAGTTCCGCGTGTCTCTCGCTCCGCTCTCCTCTCGCTAGCTGTCTCGCTGCCAGCTGTCAAGTGCAGCGTCCTTCCTCTGCTTCTCTCAGCGTGTCGCTGCCCCAAGCAGCTTGCTGTTGCGTCCTCCCCTGCAAGCTGTCCCCCTTTCCGCGTCAGCTCGCTAGCTTTCCGTGCCCTCACTCCTTGTTTTATTTTTTTCTGACTTCCTCTCAGCTGCGCAAAGCAGATTCCTCTTATTCCCCCCCCCCCCCGAGGACTTCCTGTTTTCTTCACCTTTCAAAACTGCCAAAGGCAGCGTCCCCCTCTTTCTTTTGTCAGACCTCACATTTATCTATCTCCGCTGCAAAGTGCTGTCCTTCCCCCAATTCTCCCCTTTTTTATATTTTATTCCTTTTCTTATCTCTCCTGCTTTCCACTTCCTCCCTTTATTTCTTCATGGCAGTGACATATATATTTTCACACACACCCACTCTTGCTTTTTTTAATTCTTTTCTTCATGCATGCTGCACTAGGCAGCTTTCATATTTTCAAACCATGATGATGTTTCAAACATCATCATGCATTATTATTATTATTATATATATATATATATTATTTAATTTAAAAGCTAATCTACATTGACGAATTTATTACATAAAATCACACTTATGCTATTTTTATTTTCTTAGCTAGATAAATTCTATAAAACACCAAAACAAAGTAAATAACACAAAAATATGAGAAACTAACTAAGAAAAGACGAGAGAATTTGATGTAAAATATGTAAAAATATGAGCTTATCAAATACCCCCACACTTAGCATTTGCTAGTCCTCGAGCAAAACAGAGAAAACAGAAAAAGTAATAACATGAAAATTATTAGTTTTCCCCTATACTACCCTCATAGAATTTCATTTGAGAACATAATCATCAAGAGCCATAGCTAACATCAACAAGCAATTCAAGTTCATTTTTTCCTTATTCAAATATTAGCAGTAATCTTTGAAACATCCTTGAAGTGTAGTGTGTGGGATAGCCATGCTCATGCAATTTCAAATTTTTATTTTTAAAATCACCATATGCAAACTAGCAACCTTCTCACTGGATATACTCTCAATCACACATGTGTTTAGTTTAAATGTGTTTCGCTCAAAGAAACAAATGTGAAAGTTCTACCATAAGCTTGCATAAAGATCACTTCTCCACAGTCATAATTGCAAAACTTAAATCAAGAGGACTTTTATTGGATGTAATGAGGCTTAGGGATAGGGTTATTGAAACGAAAGAATAGGAAAACACAAGTTCCAAGCTACATTGTAAGCAATTATTTTCTTTAGATTTATAAGAACTCAAGCTCTCCAACGATTCTTCAGACATCTCCAACCACACCCATAAACTGAAACTTTAAAAACTTTTTATTTTCTTTGTATACAATCTTTCTTTTTCTTTTCCTTTTCTTTATATATATATATATATATATTTATTTATTTATTTATTTTTTTTTTTTAAGCAGAAACAAATATGAAAAACCCCCACACTTATTCTTTTGCCAAACACCTTCAAAGTACTTCACAAACATTTCTCATAAGACAATCTCGCATTGCTCGCTTGGAAAGGGTAAGGAAAAATATTTATTTCAGGCATAAGGGTAGACATATCTGGTGATAAGAAAGAAAAGGCTCACAAATACGGCTCAAATTGGCAATCTAATGATATCATTTTTCTTTGGGAAACAAGGTTATTTGGGCCATGGTGGTAAACCTAATGCCTCTATCATTTTCAAGTTCATGCAATCAATGACAAAAATTTCGAAAGATCGTTATGCAAGTTCTAGAGATGTATCTCACATAAGTTCATCACACATGAAAGAATAGGAGTGTATGAAAAATGCACACACTTTCAATAGGCTCAAAAACTCACATAGGATGTATATGGTCACTAAATTCACATATGGAGCTTTAAATCATGCTTTAATTTCACATCAACAAGGCTATGTGCATTTGGTTTTTCAAAGATGAACAAAAATGTACAAACTAACACGAGAATAAGGAATTTCACACAACACATGTTAACTAAGTTCTTGATCATCATGGTTCAAATTTTATCCAATTATATCATTGGGTCGGGAAACTAACAAAAAAAATCTAATTCAAAACAATAAGGAAAACAAGGAAATATTTTTGGATTTTTTAAATTTTTCCGATTTTTTTTTTTTTTTTTTTTTTTAAATAAAACAAAACTAATTAAGAAAACAAAGCAATAACATGGAAACAAATGAAACTAGTTCAAAGTCGAAGGTATAAAAATTTTCAATTTGGTCATTTTTAAACTCTTTACCCCCACACTTAAACTAGACATTGTCCCCAATGTCAGAAAATATAATAAAATGCAAAAAATAAAATAAATAAATAAAAAGAAACAAAATAAAGCAATAGGACTGAAAACTTCCCTAATTTGCAGTAAAATCAAGCGATGACCCCGAAACTAAAATTCTGCAATCAACTTCAAGGGTGGAAATAACCAAAAGTTCCTGCAAAGAAAAGAAATAAATCAGTTAAGCACGCAAGAAAATATAACAAACAAAATAAACGAAAAATTGAAAATGAAAATAAAAGACAATGAATAAAACTAAAAGTGATCATTGGTCCTGTTTGGTGACTTTCCACAGCTTTGAACTTGAACTGGCCTCGGGAACTTCTTAGCAAGGAAAATGAGACTTGATTGGTGGTGTTGTTGAAGCTTCTCGAGCTCTTAGTTTCAACTCGGACTCCTTCTGCCGGGTTGATTGAGTCTGCAGGCTACATTCTTCTCTTTTTGTTCTTCTGCATGGCAGGTAGGCACGAGGCAGAGGTGGTGGTCTGCTTCTTTGTTCAATCTGTCCAAGTGCCGACCGATTTCCTTTCTTTCACCTTGACTCGTAGCCAAGAGCAAGGGTAAAGGAAAAGCATGCCATGAGAAATCTTTGCCTCTGACTCTGATGATATGGGATACTTTTGCTTTTGAAGAAGTATCGTTCCACAGGTGTATGCTTGAACTGGGCTGGGGAACTTCTTAGCAAGGAAAATGAGACTTAATCTTGAAGATGAAGCAGCACCTTGTCTCCACATGCTTCAAGTAACATTTTCACTTGCCTTGGCTGTTCTCCAGGCAGATGTGGCGTCTTCTTCGGAAGTACATCAGCGGTTGAAGATGAGCACTCGAGAGCAATGCTAGGTAAGCAATCAGGAAGGATTTCCAGGCAGTCGGTTCTTAGATTGGAAGATTGACACCGAGTGCTGGCTGATTGCCCGCTTTCTCCTTATCACAAAGACAAGGAAAAGGACAGGGAGAAAGCGTGATATGAGATACTCTTACTTTCAACCTTCATGATATGAAATACTCTAGCTCTAGATGACTTATTTGCAAAGGTATCCCAGGGAATGAGAAACACAGAGAAACTCGAGAGGGTTTGTTGGAAAGGCATTTTCGGAGATGAAAAATTTCAGAGATGAAAAATTTCGGAGATGAAGAAGTGCTGAGAGAGTTTGCCTTTGCAATGGATGGCGAAGGTAAACGTTTATAGATTATTCTTCACAACCGAAACTGTTCTTTTACCTTTGTCGGCAGCCGGTGGATGGATGAACAGTACAAGTTACGCGCTTTCTGAAAAAGCAACCCGTAATTTGCGCAAAGCTGACAGCGCGCGTGACGAGTGACGACAAAATTGGAAAAGCTGTTCGCCTCGTGATTCCTGACCGCTCCGACTTTTGAGAGAGACGCCCGACTTTTGAGAGAACGGCGTCCGACTTTTGAGAAAGGAACCGACTTTTGAGACGGAGACGCCGCTTTTGAGAAAAAAATCCGGCTTTTGAGAAAGGAGCCCGGCTCTTCGATTTGCGAGAGGGCGTCTCTTCGACTGCTGAGTGATGCCTCAACGATTTCTTCTTCTTATAAGAACGCTCATTTTTGCTCCACAACACACTTGAGCTCCCCTTGTAAACACTTCATCTGGTAAACGTTCCCTCCTGTAAACACTCCCTCTTGCATTTTCTTTTAATCTTGATCAGTCCAACTCTTCATTCTCAACACCTTCAAATATGTCTTGCCCCTCTGACCGTCGCCTTAACTTGAATGTTGGGGAAGATAGTGATATATCTTCTCCAACCAACATTTGGCAGCCATCCTTCATATCCCCAAATGGTCCTCTTACAGTTGGGGATTCCATGATGATGAACGAAACAACCGCATCGGTGGTGGCCAGAAATCTGCTCACTCCTAGAGACACTAGGATACTTTCAAGGCGGTCCGACGAACTCGCTGTTCAGGACTCTATGGCCTACAGCGTCCGATGCGCAGGTTCAGTATCAAACATGGGCCAGCGCCTTCTTGCACGAACCCGTCAGGTGGAGTCGTTGATGGCTGAAGTGGCTAGTCTTCGGCAGGAGGTCAGAGTGCTTAGGCATGAGAACAGGGATTTGCACATGCTCGCAACCAATTACTCCACAAGCATGAAGAGGAAGCTGGATCAGATGCAGGAGTCCGAAGTGCGGATTCAGAGTGATCATCAACGGTTTATGGCGTTACTCCCGAGGTTTATGATGCCTTCGTCCTCGGGAGCAGCACCAAGTATTGAGGCTCTGAATGATCCAACTCTGGCGCTTCGTCTTTCTAGGGCTCCGTCGACCTCCGAGGCACCACCTACCAACGACCAATGAAAGCTATTAGTTTTACATTATTGTAAAATATTTATGCTTTAAGTTTATTTAATTATAAATATAAGTATTTTTTTTTTTTCTCTTTTTTTTTTATTTTTTATTTTTTTATTATTTTATTTTTTTATTATTTTTTTATTATATGGATGTTTATTGTTATTATTATTATTATTATTTTATTTATTTTTTTCATTTATTTATTTATTTTTTTCATTTTTTATTTTATATAAATGTAAAATAAGTAAATCAAAGTAAAAAAAAACTAAGTTTAATCTCCTAAACAAAAATCACAACTAAATAAACAAAACAAAAATCACAACTAAATAACAAAACATAATGAAATCAACGTAAAAAAAAATCAACGTAAAATAAATTCACAGAAGAGCAAACAAACAATGAAAGAACTAAACAAAGTAAAATAAATTCAGTAAAGAGAAGGGATTAGGAATGCAAATCTGATTGTGGGTGATTCCTAGGCCTCCCTTCATTATTCAAATGCATGGGCTTATCATTAAACGGACGGTGGTACTTGAAATGATCCGACAACGGTCTAAGTTCTAATGACGGTGCCTGAATCATCAAAATTAAAAACAAGTTAGTATAAATTAAAATAAAAAATGGAGAAGATGGCTTACAATCATGTTCAAACTCAATTACAAACACCACGTCTTTGAACGTTTCCGGGACTTTGAACTTGGCCAGGTTTACTATGATGGTTGTGGCTTGTCCCGTGTCATCAAACTCAACTGCTTTGGGCTTGATTGTCTCATGCACAGCCTCTTTGATATGATCAACAGATTCTCCGGCCACCTCATTTTCTGGAATAATTATTCTTGGTGTACAAGTCTCTTTGAACGTTTCAATACCATCGGGAACTTGATTTGGTACACCAAGAGTTTGGATATCACATTGCACCTTGGGAAGATCTTCCACAACGTATTTTTCATTCACTTCTTCCTTGGGATTTAAAAACCTGCAAGGAAAAAGGACATTTGGTGGAACGATGTTAGAATGAATTGAACTTAGAACCTCCTCACCTGAGTTGGACGGCATAAAGACTTGAGGGGTTTGCGATAAGAATTCTTCTAAACTGCCCAAGTCGTCATCCTCATCTTCTTCTTGAAGCGGCAATTCATCCATGTTCGGGCTGTGTTTGGATGGTTTAACGCACAAATTTAACCCTATTTGTGACAGTTGTAGTATATGGATAAGTAGAGATCGTTCTAGGCCGGGGATTAACTAGGGATGCTAACCAAAGTAAAATTAAATTAAAAACGTAAAAACAAAATTTAAAACACTAAACTAGACTCAAAACACTTAAATAGAATCACTCAAAATAAAACTAACAAATAAACTAAAATAAATCAAAAGATTCAAAACAACTCAAGACTTAAGAAAACACAAACTAAAATGATTTCTAATAAATCTAACACTTTAAAATAAAATGGGGGATTGATTTTGACGAGAAGTAAATTAACTTAAATAAATTACAGAATTGACAAAAACATGAAATTAAGGTGAATGGATGAGCGACGGACTGGCTAGAGGATTATTCTCCACACATGACACATATGCAACCTAAATTGATTTTCAGTTGTTCTTTCAATAAATTGTAAATTCTCAACGCCCCAAATTAATTAGGTCCGCTTAAATTAATTCTCAGATTTTCCTTAAGTTAATGGATTGGATGATTGCATACGACAACCCAAAACATTTCCTACAAGTTCCCTACATGAATTGCATAATAGAGATACAAGCAAGAATCATTAAGTTTTATGAAAATCATAAGCATTGACGAGGCACTTGTTACTATGAATTGCATGAAACTTATGCCAAGAATTTACTTAACACGATTGTGGTAAACAACCTTTACTACTTGTGAATATAAGTTTATAACGATTAGGTGAAATTCACTTATATTCTAGCATCAAATTCACGCATGTAAATTAAGTATGCATCCTTAATCGACATACAAAAATAGGTTATCAATCAAGCAGTTAAGCAAATTAAATCACAACTCAGAAATCACAACTGAAGATAATCAATTCAAATTACAAATATATCCATGTTTTGAATTAACCTCTAGCCAAAACAAATTAATTACACATTATTTATAAATTGACAAAAACATAAAAATAAAACATGAGTTTGGAAGATTAAACCGAGTGAAAAGAGTGCCCGAGCTCCTATCTGCATGAATGGCTGCCTGGTTACTTTGCTCCTGTGCTATTTTCCCCCAGCTGCCACGTCAGGATCTCACAGTTCTCTACTGACCTGCATGTTCCCGACCTTTCTCCGCAAGCTGCCCATCAGCCTTGCTGCTTCCAAATCCCTCGGCCTCTGAGAACTCTCCCCAAAACTCTTCTGACTGCGCCTGCCAGCTACCTCGTTCCGCACAGCTGTCTCTCCTGCGCCTGCTTAATTATCCCCGAGGCAGGCTTCCTCTCGGTTTCCTTCCTTCCTAGCTGCCAGGAAGGCAGCTTCCTCTCTGACCCCTGCTGTCCTCACTTAACATCATTCATAAATATATATATATATATATATATATATATATATATATTATACTATCTTATTTTTATTAACCAAAAATAGTGGGCACTGCAGTTTTGACGATTTTATTACTAAAAATATATACTTAAGCTACTTTCATTTTCTTATCTAGATAAATTCGATAAAACACAAAAACAAAGTAAATAACTCAAAAATATAAGAAACTAACTAACAAGAGATAAGAGAATTTGATGTAAAATATGTATAAATATGAGCTTATCAAATACCCCCACACTTAACTTTTGCTAGTCCTCGAGCAAAACAAACGAAAACAGAAAAAGTAATAACATGAAAATATTAGCTTCCCCCTATTTGACCCTCATAGAATTTCATTTGAGAACACAATCATCAAGAACCATAGCTAAAACCAACAAGCAATTCAAGTTCATTTTCCTTATTCAAATATTAGCAGTAATCTTTGAAACATCCTTGAAGTGTAGTATGTGAGTTAGCCATGTTAATGCAATTTCAAATTTTTATTTTTTTAAAATCACCATATGCAAACTAGCAACCTTCTCACGGGATTTACACTCAATCACACATGTGTTTAGTTTTAATGTGTTTCGCTCAAAGAAACAAATGTGAAAGTTCTACCATAAGCTTGCATAAAGATCACTTCTCCACAGTCATAATTGCAAAACTTAAATCAAGAGGACTTTTATTTGATGTAATGAGGCTTCGGGATAGGGTTATTGAAACGAAAGAATAGGAAAACACAAGTTCCAAGCTATATTGCAAGCAATTATTTTCTTTAGATTTATAAGAACTCAAGCTCTCCAACGATTCTTCAGACATCTCCAACCACAACCTTAAACTGAAACTTTAAAAACTTTTTATTTTCTTTGTATACAATCTTTCTTTTTCTTTTCCTTTTCTTTTCTTTTTTTTTTTTTTTCTTTTTTTTTTTTTTTTTTTCAAACAGAAACAAATATGAAAAACCCCCACACTTATTCTTTTGCCAAACACCTTCAAAGTACTTCACAAACATTTCTCATAAGACAATCTCACATTGCTCACTAGCTCGCTTGGAAAGGGTAAGGAAAATTATTTCAGGCATAAGGGTAGACATATCTGGTGATAAGAAATAAAAGGCTCACAAATACGGCTCAAATTGGCAATCTAATGATATCATTTTTCTTTGGGAAACAAGGTTATTTGGGCCATGGTGGTAAACCTAATGCCTCTATCATTTTCAAGTTCATGCAATTAACGACAAAAATTTCGAAAGATCGTTATGCAAGTTCTAGAGAAGTATCTCACATAAGTTCATCACACATGAAAGAATAGGAGTGTATGAAAAATGCACACACTTTCAATAGGCTCAAAAACTCACATAGGATGTATATGGTCACTAAATTCACATATGGAGCTTTAAATCATGCTTTAGTTAACACAAACTAAAATGATTTCTAATAAATCTAACACTTTAAAATAAAATGGGGGATTGATTTTGATGAAAAGTAAATTAAACTTAAATAAATTACAAAATTGACAAAAACATAAAATTAAGGTAAAATGATAAATGACGGACTGGCTAGAGGATTCTTCTCCACACATGACATATATGCAACCTAAATTGATTTTCAGTTGTTCTTTCAATAAATTGTAAATTCTCAACGCCCCAAGTTAATTAGGTCCGCTTAAATTAACCTTCAGATTTTCCTACTTTTATTAGGTTGGATGATTGCATACGACAACCCAAAACATTCCCTACAAGTTCCCTACATGAATTGCATAATAGAGATACAAGCAAGAATCATTAAGTTTTATGAAAATCATAAGCATTGACGAGGCACTTGTTACTATGAATTGCATGAAACTTATGCCAAGAATTTACCTAACGCGATCGTTTATAAGCGACATTCACTACTTGTGAATATAAGTTCATAACGATTAGGTGAAATTCACTTATATTCTAGCATCAAATTCATGCATGTAAATTAAGTATGCATCCTTAATCGACATACAAAAATAAGTTATCAATCAAGCAGTTAAGCAAATTAAATCACAACTCAGAAATCACAACTGAAGGTAATCAATTCAAATTACAAATATATCCATGGTTTTGAAATAAACTCTAGCCAAACTGAAATTAATTACACATGTTTAATATAATTGAAAAGCAAATTAAATTAAACATGAGTTAAGAAAAATAAAACCAAACGAGGAATTGCTTCTCTGTGCTTCTGCGTTTTTATTCCTCTGTCAGTCCTCCGCGCTCTGCTGCAAGGCAGCAGCTTGTCCCCCTTCCTGCACAAGTTCCGCGTGTCTCTCGCTCCGCTCTCCTCTCGCTAGCTGTCTCGCTGCCAGCTGTCAAGTGCAGCGTCCTTCCTCTGCTTCTCTCAGCGTGTCGCTGCCCCAAGCAGCTTGCTGTTGCGTCCTCCCCTGCAAGCTGTCCCCCTTTCCGCGTCAGCTCGCTAGCTTTCCGTGCCCTCACTCCTTGTTTTATTTTTTTCTGACTTCCTCTCAGCTGCGCAAAGCAGCTTCCTCTTATTCCCCCCCCCCCCCCCCCCCCCGAGGACTTCCTGTTTTCTTCACCTTTCAAAACTGCCAAAGGCAGCGTCCCCCTCTTTCTTTTGTCAGACCTCACATTTATCTATCTCCGCTGCAAAGTGCTGTCCTTCCCCCAATTCTCCCCTTTTTTATATTTTATTCCTTTTCTTATCTCTCCTGCTTTCCACTTCCTCCCTTTATTTCTTCATGGCAGCCCACTGACATATATATTTTCACACACACCCACACTCTTGCTTTTTTTAATTCTTTTCTTCATGCATGCTGCACTAGGCAGCTTTCATATTTTCAAACCATGATGATGTTTCAAACATCATCATGCATTATTATTATTATTATATATATATATATATATTATTTAATTTAAAAGCTAATCTACATTGACGAATTTATTACATAAAATCACACTTATGCTATTTTTATTTTCTTAGCTAGATAAATTCTATAAAACACCAAAACAAAGTAAATAACACAAAAATATGAGAAACTAACTAAGAAAAGACGAGAGAATTTGATGTAAAATATGTAAAAATATGAGCTTATCAATAAGTGAAAACATCATCATTGATAATCTCAGTCCAATTCCATTATCTCATCCAAACTAGTATACTGGACCAAGAACTTCATTAATCTTATGAGATGAAAATGATTTGAGACAACGATCGAGTATAGATTCATTGTGTGTCATGACCTTCCTCTTCTAAGGAAGTGAATCCTATCAACCGAGTGATTTGTCATGCTTCAAGCCGAGACATATTGATTGATTATCCGCTTGTGTACCTGACCCTCCAACAAGGGCGGCCAAACCGTCCAATAGGAGTGGCACACCCTTCGGGGATGTTGACTCGACATCCGTTAAGTATGTCTATCATTGCAAGCATGTTTGCAGTTGGTATATGATCTCGTCATTTTAGCTAGATCAGAGAAATGCGTCTGGAGCAACATTCAGAAAGCTAGAATTCATCGCACTTGTGCGGTACGGGGATCGAGATGAGACATAGTGGGCAACGTCCACACAAATTCGCGTCGTTCTACAGGAATGTTGACGTTCTTATCTCCCCTTAACGGTAAAGAGACTATTTATCTCCCCTTAACGGTAAAAAGACTATCTCATTGAAGTGACAATCCGAAAATGAGTGGTAATGAGATCGCATGCAAGGCCTCTAAAGAGCTAGTATGAAGGAAATCATGATCGACAAAGATTCACATCCTTACGTGAAGACCCATATTGGTACGTTGCGGCGGTGCAACTTGGCACATGGAATGCACACCCAAAACATGTAAATTGAAGCATCAGGTTCATACCCAGTAACAAACTGTAATGTCGAAAATGGTTGGGTGGCAATGGGCCTCAAGGCGGACCAACATAGCTGAATATAAGATTGCATAACACTAGGCAGAATCTGAAAGCTTGGTGCGTTTACCAATGTTCAGGCAATTAATGAAATTGCGCTTTATGATTGCTCTGCGAGCCTATATTAAGGTGAATATGGGAATGCGATGTCTAATTACAAACCCAAAAGAAATGCAATATTTATCGAAGCATCTTCGATATAAACTCTCTGGCATTATCCAGTCTTCTAGACTTTATGGGATAAGTAGGGTGGCGAACCCTTAAAATTGGTCAGGAGGTTTAGTAGCAATGTGTGGACAAACATGTGATCAGTTTGTCGATTCATCAGCCAAAACCATAAGTATTTATATGGTCCGCATTTTGGTTAGATTAGTCCACATATATTCTATCCACTGTGAAAAGAGGGTCGTTTCATATCTTTGCTAGGGATGATTTAGAAATCAACTTCCCAACGAGTATGCTTGGGAAAGTGTACTTTTAGGCACAAGATCCTTACTCCGGGTAAGAAGATGCGATGTGGCATCATTGTTCGACCTAAGTGTCCCAAAAGGTCGTGTCAAGGCAAGTAAACTGCTCAATCACCAGGTTCTAGGCCTGCCACATGTGGCGTGTTCCTAGTTGGGAGGCAGCCCATTGGCCCTAAAATAAAGCCTCAGGCTCATTTTTGGAGGTGGTGCAAAGATATTCTACTCTATTTTCCATCAGTGGTTTCATTCATGATCATTGTCATCACGAATATCATTAAAACTCAACGACATTCTTTCAGAACGGGGAGAATATAAGGTCTTTAAATGGTAATTTAGTACTATTCATACAACGAGGAGCGTGCCAATGATCTTAATCAAATTGGATAGACTTGAAGTCGTTGCTAGAGATGTGATTTTAGGTATAAAGTTAGTGTGCGTAGTATCGCATTCATCCAGACTACTAACTTTCCCATATTCGAGGACAATATCGATAAGATTATCCATAACTAAAACAAACACCAAACGTGAATCCAAGAACATAGAAAAATGTTCACAAAGTAAACCAAGGTTACTAAGGTGGATTCGGCCAACATGGTCATTCATGTCAAAATTCTGCTTTTCCAACGGTGTTTGCTGGAGCAAAATTAGTCTCACATATTGACTACTAGAATGGTACTCCTCAACAACATTGGTAGAGGCATAAACAGGTGCATAACCAACTATCAATTCCATTGAGATGGAAGTAGATTCTTCAGGGTTGAGGTTCGGGAATAATATCCCTTATTCTTGAAGTTTTAGGTCTTAGGTGCCAAGGATCACGCTTCGGGCATGATGCCACACCTTGGCAGGCCTTGAATCTGACAGAGATAGACCTATGCTTGGATTCAGTAAGCTCTAGCCGAAGCTGGAGGGGTCTATTCGGTAGGCCTCTGCCGAAGTATAGCACTACCGTTCGGTGCACCTCTGCCGAAGCAGAGCATGCCTTTCGGTGCATCCCTGCTGAAGCAGGGCATCACCATTCGGTAAACTCCAGCCAAAGCTGAGTCTATACCGTTTTCTCACATTTATGGTAGTAATCAAATTCGAGAATTTGGTAAACTTCTACTCTCTACACTACTGCTTCAGAAGCAAGTTAGAAACATGGAAGGACGAGAAAAAAATAATCTCCAGTCAAATTCGATCAGATTTATAAACTTCAAAGTTGTATTCATTTATGGACGTAATCATGGTGTGCTTCAGACAATATCTTTCATGATTAAATAGTCCGTGGAGGCGAGCCAAAGAGCAATGGAATCCTCGTCCGAGAGGTATTTTCGTTTGTAATGCTTCGGGCATAAGTCTTCGTATGAAGATTATGGCGGATGCTTATTTAGCTTTTCCATTTGTTGGCTACAATGGTTCTTAGCTTTTTGATAGTAAAGTGGAGATTCACGTCTTGTAACCACATAAAGTGGTTTGTGTCAAGAAACGTCCAAATCAGTGAAATCGAACTTGTTACGGTTCGACAATCCACTGAATGGAGGGAACAAGATTGTGATTGGTGCTATGGAAATAAGATCTCCATAAACATCAAAGTTAGAACATTCGGGTTCTAAGACATGGTTTACATGAAAAACGTCGGGTTTCCATGAGTGTATTATTTTATAAAAACTTCAGGTTTCAAATGGACTAAATTCGAAACTACAGGTTTGAGTTTAGTTATGAACTTATGATTCATAAAAAGAGGTACCTGTAAGAACACATAATACAATATACAACTAAGTGTAGTGGATTTGGATTGCTTCAGGAACTCAAGTGTGTGCTTTGGGACTACGAAAGAGAGTCAGCGGTTCAAAGAAAAGAAATAAAATATTGAATCATTAATGTCCAAAAGTGGGCTTCAGGCCAATACTTTTGGATGTCATGTCAGATTAGTGGACTGCTAGTCACTTTAATTAATTCAATAGATCGGGACCATTCGGGGTCGATCATAGAAGAAAAATAATATAAATATTCAGGCCTATGCACAAAGGTCATGTTGGTTGCAAGCCAATTAGGAGGCAGTGTAACGACCCGAAATTTCTAATTCGGAAGCCAAACACACAGGTAGGCCACAATAAAATAATGGTTAATTATAATTCTAACTAACCACACTAAAAAAAAATCATTTTGTTTAGTTGATGGCTACATCTAACATTCTGGTTAAACTGCCTACGTACCCTAAAAGAAGGGATCAAGCCATTCGTAGTTCACCTTACGCTTCTAGAACAACATACTAAAATTTCATTCCGATCCAACTGTCGGATCTCCGCCAATCACGAAATCAAGTGGCGGTCAACGTTTTATTTTACAAACTTGCAAATCTAATTCAGAAAGATTCATAGGTCGGATTCCCGATCCGTAAGTTCCTAAGGTCCTCAAATATTACGTACGATAAGGTCTCAAAGTTTGGTGAAGATCCAACGGTCGGATCATCGATTCACAAATTGATCAAGTAAGGTATCGTAGTAAATTTAGGTTCAAACGATCAACCTACGTCATACGAATATCAAAACTGAAATCAAGGCATCTAATTTAGCCTAAAAATAACATCGACAGCCATCTGGCCACGGGCTGCCGTGGGTGGTGGTCGGCCGCCCAGACTCGCCGGAAAATTTTAAATATTTCCAAAAATTTCCAAATTTCACAAAAATGTAGAACAAGTCAAGGGGAACAAACTTTATACTTGTGGCCAACTCCAATTTGGCTGGGAAAAGCCTCAAATTGCCATAAACCCGCCGGAACCCTAGAATTTGGGTAGTTGTCGATTCGCCACCAAAATGAACTCTGACGCCTCATCCAAGGCGTAGGCCTTGCTCCTGGGGTTGAGGGAAGCCTTTTGGTGGTGGATATTGACGGTATTCATTGACGGGTTCACCGGAAAAAAAGCATAAAGTCGTCGGGACACCCGTAGGTTTTGTGGCTTCGATTTGTCCTTCCCCTCCTCCTTTCCTCTCCCGCATCCCTCATTTCCTCTCTCTCTTGCTGCCACCTGGCAGCGTCCAACCCCATTTCTCTTTTTTTTTTCTTTTTTTTTTCCAACAACGAAAACATCTCTAATTTCTTCGTTATAACTCCGTTTCACGAACGGTTTACGCCTACGCGTTCGTGAGATCGAGCTCTATCCAAATATGTCAATAAACATGACAAAATATATGAGGATAAAATACGTCCTCGTAACATTACATTTAGCCACCTAGGGCATTTTAGTCATTTCACTTTCCGATAAAAAAAATTCCACATAATCATATATTTTAAATTTTTCAGGGTATTACAGGCAGCCCCAATTGGACTTGGTCTTTGAAAAGAAGCAGCCCATGCTGCTGGTTGTCTAACCAGCATGAGTTGGTGTGGGCTTTGGGAAAAAAAATAGCCCAACTGTAGGTAAGAGAGCCGAATAAATAAAAGAAAAAATTGCAAGCCATTGGGCTCTTGGGGACACGGGCTGCGCAGCAACCTAGATAGCTGCAGGTGGCAGTAGGCTGAGATAGAGCAAGGCCCAGGAGCGCAAGGCTGTTGGCGATGGGCCAATGCACGGGACGAAGCCCAGCAGCTGCTGGCTTTGATTTTGGGCCAAAACACAGAAGCCTAGCGAAGCTAGCTTCTGAGAGGCAGGTTGAGTTGCGAGAAGCCCAACAAAGTTTGTTGGCTTTTGGAACGGATCGAGGGCTTGAAGCCTATGCACCAGGGACCCAAGCAGCAAGCCTGGTCCAATTTGAGCAATAAGCCTAAAAATGTTATCTTGTCACTAACCCAAGCTTCAGGCTTGGAGCAGTTCGAGGCCATGCTCAGCTGCAAAAAAAAAAAAAAAACTAATTTTTTTTCAAAAATTTCTAGGGTTTTAAATACACTAATTGCTTCTAATTTCTTTTGATTCTTTGACTAAAAAATTCCACATAGCGATTTTATAAATGCATAATGCATGAACATATATATATTGACAAATATATGAAAATATACAATATATATATATATATCGGAAGGAAAATATAAATATAGGAGGTTCATGCATTATGAGGAATGTTTTCATGCTTCACGGTCATTTCAAATATCTTAATTTATTTTTAAAAAAACCTGATTGGCAGAAAACAACTGAGCCTTTGAATTTGTAGAAGATCATTCTCTGAAAACCGGAATTGCATCTCCAGTACGTTGTATCACGTTCAACAAAGAAAATTTAAATTGAATCAATAGCATGTAGATCAATTTAATAAAATAAAAAATTAATTATAAAAAGAATGATTAAAACATAATACTCCCCTGATTGAAGAACAAACTCTCTTTAGCGCAACGTCATGAGCATGCTGATAACGTGTTGTAGGCCTAATTTATTGACTATAATAGGAACTGAGAGAGGGGGTGCGGCAACAGTAGAGAGAAAGAGAGATGTCTAATTGTGAGGTATGTGTTATTCCACCCCATTGTGCTTTTATTTATAGTAGTTGGGAAGGTTAAATCATTACCCTAATAGGATTACAACTCTAATAGAATAATATATAACCCTAGAGAATATTCCAAGATATCCATAGATACACTAGGATTTACACAATCAAATTCCTAATCTAATAGGACAACATTTTCTACAATTTTGAAGAATTATTACAATAAGAGTATCTCGAATCTTTTCCAGATTAAAGCTTAAAAAATTTAAATAATTTTACGTAGTGTAACTAATCCAATAACAAAAGTTTCAATTATGAAGAATTATTATAATAAGAGTATCTCGAATCTTTTTCAGATTAAAGCTTAAAAAATTTAAATAATTTTATGTAGAGTAACTAATCCAATAACAAAAGTTTCGTAAGAGAACCATAGAAGGCTACCGCGAGACAAAGTTTAGTATTGACGAGTTTCAGAAGTTTTTCTTGACTTTGCCTGCGTCAACAAACAATTCGTTATATAAAAAAAAAGCTGAGGTGATCAAACATTGAGTATTTATTGCTAATCGGTCGGTAGTCCTCCTTAGTAATCCGATCGGCAATCAAATTATATGGTTTTATTCTTTTTCCACTGACAATTATATTTTTCCAAAATCAGTTTAACATGAACAAACTCAAACATTTATAACTAAAAAAATGAGGCTGCACTGCTGCATCCACCTCCGGGGCAACTCTGTAAATTTACACAAATTTATGTTAAAAAGTAAATAATGCCCTACAGATTTTACAAGAGGATACGTACGGTGAACTAGAGATCGATCACTCTGGAGCTTCTGTAGGCATGTAAATGTCTTCTTCGTCCAACAATGCTGCAATATCTATGAGGTTGTGATCCATATCGACTCTCCCTTCTGAACTAGTCGTACCACTATCATATACCACCTGCATAACATCAGTTCAAGTTCAACGAAAAACCAGTCAGGCTTATAAAGTGGATACAAAACTCAAACCAACCACCAACGCATATATGCTTTACCTTGGTTTCCTGTATCTCAGTGACAACATTCAGCAGCCGACAGTATTGATCTCTTGCTTCAGGATATTGAACCATGGATTTCACCCTGGCAAGCGCCTTTTGCAACCTTTGCTCTGTTTGCTTCCTTCCTTCTTTCAGTACATCATAATCATCATCCTTCGATGATGAAGCTTGCATGCTGGGGGCTTCAGTAAGCGGTTCTGGCTTGAACCCACGCAAACCACTTCCTTTTCTTCTCCAACGCAAAATTATCTTCTCTACAATTCCTACGGTCCAGACTATCTTTCTGTAGTTTTTCCTCACCTGGTGGCCTCTTACATGAGCCTGTTATCAAGAAGGTAGAAGTTCAACTTCAAGAATGGGTTTGAGTACAGAACAATGTTTATGGGAGAATACGGAGAACATTAAATGCCTCAAAAATCGAATCAACCCACAAATCATATTAACAAAGAGAATCATGGTAACATACCTGAATTTTGACAATACGTTGTCGGATTATCAAATAATCTTTTCTACCCTTCCAACTACGGAACTTATTTTGTATTCGAATTGCAGCAGCATCCACATGCTCATCACGTTTCCCTGGCTTATGTGACTTGACTGCAATCATTGATAGAGCATCTTCATCTGAAATTCCAAAGTTATCACTACCATATTCTTTCAACTGCTTCAGCTGGAAAGATTTTACCCTGAACACTTGATGAATACGAGCAGCAGCTTGGGTAGCATTACAGACAGCAGTTAAAGAATCCCTCAGGGAAAGCCCATCCGTTAAATCCCCATTCCCGATAGGAGTTGCAATTTGGTCTGAAACTGTTCGTACTGCATTGGCCCCTGAAATATCAGCATTATTGTCTTCCTTGATATCCAAATTAAGAAATGAAAGTTGGTCACTCAAAGTAGATTCTGCAAGATAACCAGCAATTCCCTTGTGGCCCTGTGCAGAAGCTAGGTCTGCAGGTGTTCTTCCATTAGGATATTTGGTTCTTGGATCTGTTAATAATCCGGGAGCTGCACCAAGAGAGATGAGGGACGCAACTGTGCGCTCTCTGATATTAATTACATGAACAGAAGAAAATGAAAACAGAAAACAAGTTAAAATTAGATAAAACTAAATTAACAAGTCAAGAATGGAGATAATATCTAATGCAAGATTCTGAGAGCTGTCCGATTTGAGAAAATCCTGGCACAACGATCTGAACCAGATACATAGAAGTAAATGCATTCTCTTGATCTACGGTCTAGCTTTTCATACAAAAGGATAGTGTTTTTCTCTTCTGATTTCTTCATATTTAGAGAATAACATTCTCCTTTTGTCTCTCTGGTGTATTAACTGCAAGTTTACGTAACTTTTAATATCCATCTCGGGCCTCTTCTTCCTACAATAGCTCTGCAAGTTCCCCTTTTTTTTCTTTCTTTTATGCTTTCTTTTCATTCATCAGTTTGTTTTTAAGCAAGTTGTTGATGGTTATAGTGAAATAGTAGATCGTAGCTGGTGGCTCGCATGCTGAAAGAAGAATACTACAGAAGAATAGAAAGGAATGCATAGCAGCACGGAAGTTCAAAAAAGGAAAGAAACTTTTTCTATGGTGCTCACCTGCCACAAAAAGCTGCCCAGTGAAGAGCTGTCCATCCATTAATGTCACGAAAATTGACACTGACTCCGGCAGTTACTGTGGGCAGTAAGACCCAATCATAGCCAAGAGCAGCTCCAAAATGTAATACACCTTGGCCACCCTCGTCTAGTACACTAGGGCCTTTTCCACCAGCAGCCAGCTTTTGCAAGAGCCATGCATGCAACTTCTCTTTAAGTAGCTGTTGAAGCAACTGGTCCTCTACTCTCTCCAAGGAAAAGTCCTCATCTGACGTAAGTTGTAGCATCTTGTCCCACTCACCATTGTCATTTTTCAGCAACAAATCAATTTTACTGATTATCTCAGAATTCTCTGCTACGCTGGTGGGATCAAAAGTTGGAGAGCTAGAGCTTAACAGTAATTTTCCAAAGCGCATATTTAATATTTCATTTGTGCAGCCACTGTAATCATCTTTAACATCATAATCTGGTATTTTCCCGACTCGGTATTCAAATTCCCTAATTTCACTACAAGCCAGCCTATTGGAACATGTCACGTAGAAAGGAATTCTCCCAGCCTTATGGATGGGAGTATAACAACGAAGAACACCATCAGCTATAACCCCAGCAGGAACTTCAACTTCGCCAAACATGCATGACCAGTTACAACTTTCTGCTTGTTGACTCTTCAAAAATCTTCCTGTGATCAGAACCTGCATAAATCGAGTTCACAATGAGACAATTTTTGATACATGAGAAACTTGAAGATAACTCTTACGCAAAAGTATAGCAAGGAATATGGAAGACTAAGTCACTCTTTACCTTGATTACAGAGTTTTCATATGCCCAGTTTGGTGAGAAATCAATAATGCTAAAGAGCTGGTCCTGGGAAAGAGAAGGCCCCAGCATATAGCTATCCAAGCGTACTTGAAGAGGAATACTGGACTCATCGACCCCATTGTCACTTTCAACAGTATCCCAGTACGTCTCTGAATTGGACTGTGTGTGTGTCTCGTCCACGTCTCCAAGTTCTTTGCTCATCCATCGGTTGAAACTGTCAAGCTTCTTCAAGCCTTCATCTAACAAAGGCTTTGTAGCAAAAGTGTGATTGTATTTTCCCTCTATGGTTTCATTTCTCTTTGAAATAGACTTCAGATGATATTCTTGCTCAGTGTTTGAAGGCTGTATTTGAAGGTCATTTGGCATAGAAAAATTATTTGTCTTCTCAGAATCCACACGGCACACTGGAGAATTGAGTAAATTAGAATCATCGACTCCTCCATGGAACCTTGTGGTGACATCATATGCTGTGTCTGAATGCAAGTTCCGATCCACAGGCCAGCTGGATGAACCAGAAGAGTTGGCTTCCAAAGTCTGTTGGAAAATCAAACCGAAGGGTGAACAAACAGAAGAATTGAAAAAGCAGAAAACAATCCATTAAGAAGAACCATACTCATGCTCCCCACTAAACCTGCCGCACGGGTGCCAAAGTAATGGAAGGGGAACCCAAATAGCTCCCCTCCGTAAACTTGTATTCTGAGTATGCTTAAATAACCAATAATCGCATACATTTATTTTATTTATTTGATTTACCATTAACAAACTACAAATTTATAAATAATTAAGCAGGATTTTAGGACTTTGTAAGCATATGGCAATGATAACCATCACTAGAAAGTTTTCAAGTGCAGAAAACAGGATATTGAAAACTTCAAACAGACTAGACCATCGCATTAGCCAACTATATGATTAAATGACTCACAATAAAGGATGATGACTGGAAAGCCCATATATACAGATAACTTATGCAGAAGTACCACATAACCTAATTACATTGATAATTTTCATTAAAAATTAAAATCTCATCATAATAAGTTCTAGAAACTTGGAAATATCAGACATAATTTAAGAACTGACATCTCAAATATTTGTTTGAGTAGTTGGAAACAATTAGACTAATTTCTTGTCAAACTCCATGTTTAATTAGGTTTGACCATGTGTATAGTTTTCTCACACATAAACAGAATCAGTATATGCTTCCATGATCTTTGATATTGTCAGTGTAAATGAATTCTAAAAATCCAAACAATAAACCTGATGGAAAAAAATATCTTCTATGGTGGATCCAAGTATATTAAACTGATGAAAAAGAATATCTTTTATGCATGCTTCACCAGTTTTCACTTGTGAATGTCCGTCGTCAGATTCCAAAACAGATATACCATCCTTAATAGTTATTACACGAGCTTGTAGCCATAGCCCTAGAATAAAAAATTTGTCATGAGCAGCATTAAATGTGCAAGTAAACTTCCCCTAACCTGCCAGCTTTGTTGGACCCTTGGTTTATCCTCGTACATCTGCTTTTTACCAAAGTTGTCTGCGAAAAGGTGCCCAAGCATCTCATTCTCTTGCTGAGAGATAATTCCCATTGAATCAGAATGTGTTGCTGAAATTGATGGCTGAAAAGGCAAAGATTGAAGGCCAGTAGTAATATTCCCCAAGGCACCATCCCATACTGTGGAGTTAGGATTTTTCCTGGGATCATAGGTAACACCAGCATCATTACCATCTTCCTTCCTATATGCTTGAGTACGTGAGCTAAAATTCACCCCAGGAACGGCTGACAATTTTTCTTGATATTCATCTGTTTTCAATGATTTTATCATGAACTTGGTATTCCATTTAATTCAACAAATAATCTAGCTATTTAAAAGCACCAATGCATTTACAAAGACAATTTATAGAAAATACGAGGAAAAAGTTTACTTGAAAATGACATCGGATAGAATGCATTAGAGAATCCAGCATTGATCTTCTCAGCCTTAGGCTGTAGTAATTCGAGAAAAGGTTGAAACTGGGAACTTGCTTGGTGATTATATGCTGCATCATGTACCATGTTAAGTTAAATTAAAGATAACTGCATGAAAGATATATATATATATATATATATATATGGTAAAACTGGAAAATGAACAAACAAGTTTAGTTCTACCAAAATATTTATAAGAGAGAGGAAATTATTGACAAATGTGGTAACAGAAATGGACAACACACCTGATTCAGCATCTTCGAACTCTGATGCTTGAGCGCTACTCAAGCTTGTTGTACCAGCAGCTTGGGAACGCATTTGGAAATTATTTGGATTGAAACTAGAAGAAACAGAATTGTCCATCTCAGAATTGAGTGCAATTTCTTCAGTTTCATGGGAATAAGGAACAGCTTCTTCAGTGCCTTTAAAATGGTTATAGTTTGTCCTATTTCCCTGAACAAGCAATAAAAATAAATGAGGAAACCCAGAATATAAATAAATATCCATAAGATAAATAAAAAGTTGGATCACACAAATGACAACAAGATGCACAAATATCCTATGGTAAAACACTAGGTAGCATGAGAATAAGAACTAATCAATGAACAGTTATTTCATATTAATTGGGAAGTGAACCAAAAGCCGAGCACGAACTTCTCTTCTTTCTCTGGTACTCCTTTTACACTAAGTGACTAATTTATTAACAAGTTTTCGACATTGATTCAAACATGAATCACAGGTTCAATTCAAGTATTCAAAAATACATGAGTGATATAACATGAGCAGTTGCTTTTAAATGACATGCACTTTTACCTTGAAATGGAATAACAATAACTCTTATGATATTTTGGGTCCAAAAATATTTTAAAATGATGATAACGAAAGGCTGGAAGAATCACATAAACAAAGACAGCAAACAACAAGAATGAAATGAATAGAATAAAGCATAACCTTAACTTCCCGATAGTGGACAAGAACTATGTGTTGCAGATCCCTGCAGCAATGACCAAGTAGGTCAGACGTGGGTATTCAAATGAGCAGGCAGCCATGGGTGCCTGCTTGTACTTGCAAACACATCCACAAACACTGCTAAGGCTGAGAATCAAAATCTTTGATAGATTTGTTGCATATAAGCAATTATAAAATACAAACTCACTCCTCAAGCATCCAATAACTGCGTCTTTGGAAATTTTCATTTTCTTCTCCATGTGCATAATAGCAGTGCAAGACATCAACACTACCAGCCTGAAAGGATGTTCAATTATTATTCAACCAATTTGATTAAAAAAACGAAGGATTTATTAACGAATTAACTCTTGACACAAGCCACAAAAACTTGAGAAATCTTTAGTATCTAATTGTTACCGCCTACTTAATGAAATCTTAAACCAATTTTGTTTCCCCCTCTGTTAAGCTGCAATTTTATTCAATGAATTTTTTTCCTTGACATTGGTACTTCCTAACATTTAATTTTGGGATAAAATAAGGGTGCAGACTAGCCGCAACAAGTTGAGCTTTGGACTACACAGACTTGGCTGGCTAGAACTTTTTTGAGCTCAAGCGAAATACCAGCCTTGAAATTTCCACCAAGCTATATCACAGCCCGGATTCAGACCAAACTAAATTCGTGAGTGCGAGCTATAAAATAGATTGAATATAAATCTATAAAGGAGTGACCTAAATCGTAAGTTCACCAAGACCTTCATGAATACTCACAAGTGGATCGTTCATTTGCATCCCTAACATGAAAGTTTTTCAATTTAAAAAGAATTTGTAATGAATGCAATTGCATAACCATTATATAATTTAAAGCCACAACTGTGATTTCCTAAGCCTTAGCGCCCACAACACCAAATTGGAGCTATTGACATTCGACATGTCAGAATCTCCCACATCAATCTTATACCAGAGTTCTACCCCTCTATTTAATTAAGTTTGGTATTTAGGTTACTTATTTTTGTCAAAATCCTTGGGCCAAAAAATAATTTTCAGGATAAAGTTATAACATAATGTAGCTCCTAAAAATTATTCAATCAAATTTGATGCAAAAAATTGTCATAATATATTTATATGTGCTTTGTAAAATCTATTACAGCATTCTTTGATGATTACCTTAAGTCTCTCATGAGCTTCCCTCACTGTCTTTCCATCTTTTTTCTTCCTCCAGTTATGGCCATCTTTCCTGAAATATCTAAGCACCTTCCGATCAAATAGAAAAAGTGATCCACCTAATACAAATGACGTGTGTCAACCCACAGTAGGTATCCAAAGGTAAATGCAACAATACAACAAAGCAAGCTGCAAATCAAATTTCCGCAAGCATCTCAAAAAATTTAAAATTTGTGTAAATGCATTTACAACTTCATGTGATGCTATTATATACGACTTTAAAAAGGAAAATCGTGGGCCCTTACATGCAAAAGTAAATGCATTAGTGCCTACTAAAAACAAACCAAAGACAATACAAGACTCAACTATCATGTCAGACGGCAATGAAAAACAAAGATGGTTAAACTGATTTTACTGCTTCTAACACAAGCACCAATTGACAGATAATCCCTAGACACAACGTTATGAGAAGAAGTTTCGATACATATCCCAAAAGGAAGATTTAGAGAATGATGCACAAAGCAAAACCAAGCATAAAAAAGGTGTCCTGATGTGCCTTAAAATGTTTCAGAGTTAAGATTTTTAAAAAAGAAAACTACCAGGCCTACCCTCATATTAAATCATTGTGCAAGCAGAGGGAGTACCATGTTCTACAAAATAATCCGCCATGTTTGTTGACAACTGTTCAGATTACTATCACACATACCCATTGAAAGACAAGCTTCATTACAATTACTTTTGGGGATGAGACCAAGAACGCACCTTCCATGTAACTTTTGAGTAGATGGAAATAATAAGAGAAATACTCAAAGCTGGGAAAGCGCTTTCTTAGGCTCCAAGAGAATTGAGAAATTTGCTTAGAAAACCAAAGTTAAGAAATCTTACAAATTAATGATTTACTATGTGATAGAAAGTAGAGACTTCAATAACAATATTTATTGCTAAATCCAATGCAGCTGAAAATTCATACCGGGTGGCATATTTGCAGGCTCTGAAGAAATGTCAAATTTTTGAAAATTTCGAAGAATTTCACATATTTCAGCCGGGCGTAGCCAGCGATGTTTAGCTTCTAAGAGTATCTGCGCAATATCTGCATTCAATTATTATATCACATTAGTAAATATCCATATTCCATATATAAAATAGATAATAGTGCATTATAATGCTTGACCCATTGTCATGATTATAGACAGATTTAAAGCTAAAAGAGAAAAGATAATTTACAGGATGGACTCCTCTTGACCTAGTGGTAGACTTGTTGACAACAACTTCCAAGATAATCATCTGATTCAGGAGGAGTTCCTCCTAAATTTACTTCATGTATCAAGGAATAGAACTGACTAATCCTAAGGCAAAGGGTTGAGAAACTCAAGGCCACAATTCTTGAACAACTTGGAATTGGGCCTTCTTTTCGCACTATTACGAATACAAAAATAATGGGAAAAATAGGATTGACTATGGATTTGAGCCATAGCACATGGTTTCAGAAAACCGTACATTTTCCCAATCTAAATAGATTCATATAACTTCGTATTTATAATCAAAACTATTTATATTATAAATCACTTTGTAAAAATCATCTCTATAAAAAAAGAATTAAAACTAAGGTCGTTTAGTCAATCAACGATAGCAAACAGATTGACAGTTCATAATGTTTTTACCGAATTTGTCCATCTGTTTTTGTATAGTTTGATGACCAAATGATCTCATATTTTTTTGCAGAGTTGATCTTTATAAAGTGATTTATAATTTCAAAGGTTCTAATAATAAGCTTGAAGTTCCATGAATCGGCCACGAAGTGAATTGAGGAGGAGTTCCTCCTCAACAATTGAGGAGCCAAGTTAACCCCTTATTTAATTTTTAGCTTCCTTGGAGACCTTAAGAGAGAAATAAGGAACATGGATGAGACGATTTACCATGTCATACTCTCTCAAGCAATCAAATTGGCCAAAATGAAAGAAACCACATCAAGCCACAACCTTAACAACGGAGCACATTTATCATAGCTAGACATCCCAGCCTCATCTTGCCAGCTAATTTGACGTCCAACAATTCAAGGAACCAAAAGAAAACCCACTAAGAAGGCCTTCAACCAGTTTAAAGAAAGTCTTATGCAAGAATCAACATCTACATCTTTTTGTAGCAGACCGTAAGGAAGATGAACCGCCTGCATACTAGAAGAATTAGACAACTTCTTGGAAACGTAGAGAAGTGGCTTTAGAGATTTTTGTCCATCCCTTATGTGGACATGTAGCCCACAAAAGATAACCAGGATCGTCAAGAAATGTCATTGATCATCATGGTGAACAGTGGGAGCACCCACAGATTCCTGGTTTTTTAAGGCGCAGAACAAGGGAGGCTAAACCTAAGAGCCCACAGCAAGTGTGGCAGATTGAAGTTTAGTAATTAACACTAAAGATCCAGATTTCTAACAGGCAGTGCGGATCAAAACAATATGAGGCAGAAATGAGAATTCTGCCATTGGTAGCTTGCGACAAGGTACCAAGGATGGAGAGACAATAAGGGATCCATCTAGGCTTTCATGTCTCCAGCTTAAGAAGAAAACTGGGAAACCTATCCCTCCAGGGACTCAACTACCATTAGCAGGAAAGGAAGGTCGGCTATTAGCAGATTCTATAGCCATTAGAGGGAGAAACTGCCTGGCACTTAAGTGCTATTCCAAGGGTCAGAATTAATACTAGAAAATGCTACTTGAGAACATAGATCATGCATTGCAACCTAATTTCCTCGTTTTTGTTCTCGAGGACACAGTATGGAGGGATGAGGTCCATTGTCATTTTCTAAAGAAGTAAAGAGGAGTTAACAATAGTTGGCTGCTATTCTTGATGCTGATGTCATGCTAAAGCTAGCTGCACAACTAAGCCTACGCTTTGACTAGTAAGTGCCAAAGTGGTGAGTGGCTACTTCTGCTGCTTCACAAGAAGAACGCTGAAAACGGATCTACGTACCTACGCTTTGACTAGGAAGCTCTTGTCTTAATTCTTTAGTTGATGCTATTCTGCGTTCATGGACATAAATTTGAATGTTTGATTCGAAGTTGTATTATTCCAACGCAACACCATATAATCAGAGTAGGCTAGAGTTTTTGATATGGTCAGTTGGGAGAAGTTAGTTTAGTACTTGATTGATTACTTTGCTGGCAGCCTATGATTTCCAATGAAGATTGAGAAGTTCTTCTCCTTACCTAAGAAAATAATACCCAGCCAGTAGCTCCAGACCGGACTAGACTAAGTGTGACGCTGTTTGGATAATCAAAAAGGGTAGGCTGGCTGGAATTGAAGACTGTTTCAGTTCTCAATAGCATTTCCATCGTTTGGCAAAAGATATAATTTTTTTTCAAAAAATAAATCACAAGATTACCAATAAATCTCAGAAAACAACAGAAAACCCAAAATTCAACTTGGATAAACAAGTAACACAAGAAAATGATAAATGAATTACACAAAGTTATATAGAAAAGCAAAGAAAAACACTAAACAAACTTACCCAATTGATTACCAAGACCGTAGCGCTTGATCTCCGCCATGAACTCAATATGGGTTGCAATCACTGTAACCAGAAGAAGCAGAACCAAGTTGAACTTGTATAAAACTCACTCAAACACAGACACCAAAAAGTTGAGCCTCCATTGAAATGTAAAAGCGTGTGATGAAGACTGCAAATAAAGGGAGAAACTTTTAGGGTGAGGAGGGAAATAAGGGAAGGTTCTGAGGAAGGTGAGAAAAATTCAGCAGAAATGGAATGGAATTAAGGAGGACAGTAACTTTTTTTTTTTTTTGACTCGTCCTCGCTCGTGTGTTTGTGTGTAGTGTATGAATGAGAAGACTGTTCATACTTTTCGTATATAAAACTTGGGCCACCTTTTTTGACTTAAAAATTTGGGATCGTCTTCGCCTGTCGGGGATTTTACTTCCTTTCTTCCTATGTCTTGTCCCTTTTAGTATTTTCAAAATTGGTTTCAAATTTAGGGAGTTTTAGTTTTAAACTTTTTTATTTGTTTTTTAATTTGTATTTTATTAAGAAAGTATATGAGAGAGAAGTTTGAGAGAAACATGAAACAGAGAGAGTGATAGAGAGAGAAAATGTGGAGTGGAGAGAGGTGTCCTACTAAATCTTATTTAGATTCTACAATATCTTTTAGATAGTTTTTAAACTATAATGTATAACTTGAAAGTCAAGTAGTCTTCATTCCTTACTACAATAAGTAAAAGGCATAATGATGTGAGATAATACACATCACATAATTCAATAAATTCTCTCATTTTTCTTTGCTTGCCGCACTCTTCCTCTCTATTATAATTCTTCAGTTAAATATACCGACAACACGTTATCAACACATTTTTGACGTTGCATTAAAGAGAGTAAGTTCATCTTTAATGAGGGAAGTGTTACGTTTCTACCATTCTTATTATGGTTCGCTTATTATAACAGAGGTTCTGGATTTTTTCATAGACTCACCTTCACAAGTTGGGGTTTCTTCAAAGGTTCTAAATGAACCAACCTTATCAACTCCAATCCAAGCACATCTTTAATCCACATGAAATCGAGCGCTCACACCCTTCACCACCTCCCTCTCTCTGCCTCTCTTTCCCCACCCATTCAACCCTCAATCTTCGACAAAAACACACCCATTGAATTGAAAAAAATAAAGGTACATGATTTACCAACCCCCAATTAATCCACACTGAAATCAACCATCCCGCCCCTCTCTCTGCCTTTCTTTCCAAGTGAAGGCAACCCTAATCTCTCCCTCCCTCGCCAACAAAAACACACTCACTGAACAAACAAAAAAAAAGGTATAAGATTACCAAGTCACAGTCACAATGCGGCTTCAATCCACCTCAAGTCCATTCCTCACCACAGCTCCCCCTCTTTGCCTTTCTTTTCCCATCTCCAACAAAAGATACCCACTGAGTAAAAAAAATTCAAAATTTTTTAATTCCACCGGGTCACAACAACCCGATTCTACTCGTGAGCTCGTCCCTTCTCAGCCTTTAGATTATCATTCGTATGGATGGTCTACACTCTTCGTCCGCACATTAGACACACCCTTATAGAGATAGTTTCTAGATTGTAATGTATAACTTGAAAGTCAAGTAGTGTTTCTTCTTTACTACAATAAGTAAGGGCATAATGAGGTGAGATAATACAAACCACATAATTCACTAAATTCTCTCATTTCTCTCTGTTTGCCGCCCTCTCCCTCTCTATTATTATTCTTCAGTTAAATATACCGACAACACGTTATCAACACACTTTTGACGTTGTGTTAAAGAGAGTATGTCCATCTTTAATAAGGGAAGTGTTACGCTTCAACCATTCTTATTATGGTTCACTTATTATAACAGAGGTTCTGGATTTCTTCATAGACTCACATTCACAAGTTGGGGTTTCTTCAAAGGTTCTAGATGAACCAGCCTTATCAACTCCAATCCAAGCACATCTTTAATCTACATGAAATCGAGCGCTCACACCCTTCACCACCTCCCTCTCTCTGCCTCTCTTTCCCCACCCATTCAACCCTCAATCTTGGACAAAAACACACCCGCTGAATTGAAAAAAATAAAGGTACATGATTTACCAACTCCCAATTAATCCACACTGAAATCAACCATCCCGCCCCTCTCTCTGCCTTTCTTTCCAAGTGAAGGCAACCCTAATCTCTCCCTCCCTCGCCAACAAAAACACACTCACTGAACAAACAAACAAAAAAAGGTATAAGATTACCAAGTCACAGTCGCAATGCAGCTTCAATCCACCTCAAGTCCATTCCTCACCACAACTCCCCCTCTTTGCCTTTCTTTTCCCATCTCCAACGAAAGATACCCACTGAGTAAAAAAAATTCAAAATTTTTTAATTACTCCGGGTCACAACAACCCGGTTCTACTCGTGAGCTCGTCCCTTCTCAGCCTTTAGATTATCATTCGTATGGATGGTCTACACTCTTCGTCCGCACATTAGACACGCCCTTATAGAGATAGTTTCTAGATTGTAATGTATAACTTGAAAGTCAAGTAGTGTTTCTTCTTTACTACAATAAGTAAGGGCATAATGAGGTGAGATAATACAAACCACATAATTCACTAAATTCTCTCATTTCTCTCTGTTTGCCGCCCTCTCCCTCTCTATTATTATTCTTCAGTTAAATATACCGACAACACGTTATCAACACACTTTTGACGTTGTGTTAAAGAGAGTATGTCCATCTTTAATAAGGGAAGTGTTACGCTTCAACCATTCTTATTATGGTTCACTTATTATAACAGAGGTTCTGGACTTCTTCATAGACTCACATTCACAAGTTGGCGTTTCTTCAAAGGTTCTAGATGAACCAGCCTTATCAACTCCAATCCAAGCACATCTTTAATCCACATGAAATCGAGCGCTTACACCCTTCACCACCTCCCTCTCTGTGCCTCTCTTTCCCCGCCCATACAACCCTCAATCTTCGACAAAAACACACCCACTGAATCGAAAAAATTAAAGGTACATGATTTACCAACTCTCAATTAATCCACACTGAAATCAAACCCTTCCGCCCTTCACCAGCTCTCTTTCTGCCTTTCTTTCCGGGCGAAGGCAACCCTCTATCCCCTCCCTCACCAACAAAAACACATTCACCGAACAAAAAATAAAGGGTAAATTACATATTACCCCCTCAGGTTTGAGGTCTATTACAACCTCATACAACATCTTTAAAACGGTTCACTTTCATACCTCACCTACTATTTTATTTCAATATAGTACCTCTGTTACATTTTCCATTCATTGATCAGTTAAAAGCTGACGTAGCTGCCACATTTGTGCCACGTGGCCACCAAAATTATGCCAGGTGGCAAAAAAAAAAATTAATTAAAGAAAAGTAAAAAAACAAAAACGCAGAAACCCATCCCTTCCCCTCCCCTTCCCTGCAACCCCCACCCTTATCCTCCACTATGTTCACCTCCCCCAACCGATTCGTCACCAAACCCATTTCGTCCCTCTCGCCGTCCTCCACCATCAACTTGCCTCTGTTGCCTGCACCCATCCACCATAACTCCCGCAAGCAAAATTTGGAAGCCACTATCGAAGCCGCATCCGCACCTTCGCACACCTCTGCCTCTTTAGGTGGGTCGAGCGGTCTGGGTTGTTCAAGCACAACCGGGAGAAGGGGAATTTTTTGGGTGGGTGATGGGGTATGAGAGAAGAGGGTGAGTGATGGGTAGGGAAGACCAAGGGGGTGGGTGATGGTGGGGAAGACGGAGGCGACGTGTGGATCAACGAGAATCGGTTCAAGATCGTGAGGCAGCTCGGGGAAGGTGGGTTCACCTATGTATTTTTGGTTAAGGAGGTGGTCGCCGATTCTTCCGCCTCCAGCGGTGGTGGCCTTGCCAAGAAATTCAAGGATCCCTCTCACATCTCAGGTGATTCAATTTATGGGGTTTGTTGATTTTTTGATATGTTTGTGAGAATATGGGATCTGGGTAATGATCTGTTTTGGAATTTTGTGATTTGGGTTGCACTAATTTGAATTGAAAATGGTTGAAGTTTGTATCTTTGAGGAATTAGTGATCTGGGTCATTTGGATATAAGAATCTAAAATTATTGGTTTTGATTCTCTGAGATGGGGAGCAATGGGTAATGAGGATGGGAGAAGGGTTGGGCTCGGGTCGGGAAGACGATGGGGATTTTTGGGTTTTTTTTTTTAATTTTTTTTTATAACTTTTCTTTAATTATTTATTTTAATATTTTAAATTTTTTATTATGTGTTTAGTCACGTGGCACAAATGTGGCAGCCGTGTCAACACAAATAGGGACCTTATATTTGCCACATCATCATTTAACGGTTTACTTATGGATTTTCTAACGGATGTATGAAATTGAAATAAAATGATAAGTAAATGTATGAAAGTGAAATGTTTTGAAGATGTTGCATGCGATTGTAATAGACCCCAAACCTGAGGGGGTACAATGTAATTTACCCAAAAATAAAGGTATAAGACCACCAAGTCACAATCGCAGCGCAGCTTTAATCCACCTCAAGTCCATTCCTCACCCCAACTCCTCCTCTCTGCCTCTCTTTCCCTGTCTCCAATGAAAGATACCCACTGAGTAAAAAAAATTTAATTTTTTTTAATAACACCGGGTCACAACAACCCGGTTCTACTCGTGAGCTCGTCCCTTCTCAGCCTTTAGATTATCATCCGTACGGATGGTCTGCACGCTTTGTCTGCACATTAGACACGCCCTTAAAGAGATTGTGATCTCTAATTGGGTATCATCTACAGTTTTATTACAGTCAAGCCCACCTTTAATTAAGGGGTGTGCTATCCACACACCCCTTTTTACTTCTCTCACACCCCTTGTTAATTTTTGTCCTTTGATCTTCTTTAATTCATCCGATCCGACCGCCGAAAATTAAAAGGGTGTGAGAGAATTAAAAAGAGGTGTGTGGATATCATATCCCTTAATTAATTGCAAAGACTTTCCTCAGATCCTCAGATCCTCAGATCCTTGTGTGTTGACAATCATCTACCACAATGTGTATGCCCCATCATTATTCATGATTTTAATGATTAATTAGATAAAAACAAAATCCTTGATTAAAAATAAAAGGATAAAAACAAATTCCGAGCATCTGTAAGTTCGCTAATTTATCTCAAAAAATACTAATCAAATACAAAACAATTACAACAACAAAATATTTTTCCATTAAGTGAAGTCGGCAGAGTCAAATACAAAACAATTAATCTCAAAATTATATACGCCCGGGTCAAGTACAATCATACAAAATTATAGTCCTCATTTAGCTACTCAAATGACACTAAAAATCCCAAGAAAAATTACAGCAAACTGTCTGTTAGTCAACATAATACATCGGAAACACTGTGCCTTGTTTCTTCTCTTTTTCCCAAGTATATATTGAAAACACAAAACAAGAAAAGAAACACAACCAAACTATTCATTCTCGACAAGAACTTTTGGACCTTGATCTGGATTGAAAACTATCACGTCGACTCTACTCTGAGAAAAATCTTCATGAACTCGTATACAAGATAACTTGTAGCAGCTGACGGTAAAACCTGATGAGCACATGAGAAAAAGGTCAAGAAACTTCACCGTAAACCTGATAGAATGACAAAAGGGCTCGACATAAGATGTGTTCTCATCTAAACAATCGTCAGAGTACCATACCTGCAATAGGCTTGGTGTTAATCCTGCATAAAGAGCAGGTACACCTCCTTGCTCAACAATTTTCACACAAGTTGCGAAAGCACTTAACTTAGTTGCCCGAACTTGCATTTGAAGGTGTCTCCTCACAACTTCAAATGGATATGTAGCAGCTTCAGAACAAGCACCGGCAATTGCCCCATATAGTAATGTTCGAACGGGACCCAACTCCAGTTGTTCCATAGCATTCAGTTTATCACCTTCTTGTTTCATGTGTTGGATCCTTTTCCTCCCTTCAGGTGAATGCAGATAAGCTGATTTCAGTATATCATAAACACCGTAGAAAACTGCACCTGAAGGTGCCATGCTCACAATCGAGGGTAGTAAACCCTTGTAAAGCGAAAAGAACCCTTCAGTTTGGATCATGTGGCGGAAAGCACCAATTACACCACCCAAGGCTTCTCCACCAGGTGCTACCATCTTTGTCCTGATCTGAAAGAATTGACATTTTAGAATAGGACTTGGGCCAATTCATAAGTGCAAGCAATAGAATTCAGCCTATGCACACTCTTACAGTGTGACCTATAAAAGTGTGGGTCCTGGACAATCAATACTATTCTGCACATTGAACTACAAAGTTGAAGAAGAAATAATTTGAACACAAATTAAGAGAGAAACCAGGAAAAAAGTGCTTACGAGATGAAATCAGCTGAACCAAATAACAGTAGAAGGTTGCAACATACCGTGTCCATAGGTAAGCAGAGCAAAGTGGCTGTAATTCCAGCCGCAGCACCAGCAAGAAACCTCTCGTAATTTGTGGACTCCTCATTCCGAGACAATTTCATCAGATGATTTCTGTAAGTATCGTAAGTGTAGAAATTGATAGACTTAAAGGGTGCCGTGCGAAGAATATTGACAAAATTTCCTTTCCAAAATCCCTTCAGCCCTTGAGAAGCTGCAATCGTCCTGATGAGCTCAAAAAGGTTCTTCTGTTCACCTCGAACTATATATTCCAGCTTTAGCCTCTCAAGAGGAGCAACAAACGTCCTAAGAAAAAAGAAAACACCAAGAAGTTTCTTTTGAGTCCTGGAGAAGCATATGATGTACCATTAATCAAATTAAAGCATAACAAATGATTCAGAACCAAAATCAATCGAAAAGAGAAATGGACGCTCCATCTTTAGTTGCTTCAAAATCACAAGATAAGAGAAACTGACAATTGGGTTTTTGTTTTCCATTTATAGACCAACTCCAATGGAGTCATATAAATTCAGTTTTTAGTCCAAAGTTTGCCCACAATGCAGGTATCTCTAACGGTCGAGAATATCCAACAAAGGGTCATACAAGTTTTGTTTTTAGTGCAAAGTTTTTGTTCAAATATCCACACAAAATCAAAACCACATCACAAAAATTTATTTGATCGGAATTTGAAATCAAATAAAAAAATTTCTCTTAATTTGGAGGATCAAAAATTTCAAAATCACCATCCATTCGTAAAAAAAAAAAAAAAAAAAGAAAAAAGAAAAAAAAAAAGAAGCTTGTTTTCATATGACAATGTCTTAGAGTTTTAGTCAAAATAGATCGTAAAAGAAAAATTGCGTGATGGCAAAGAGTTTGAGTATTTGACATGGATTTATTGATAAATTTTAGTTTTGATGTTAATTTCATTTGTATTTAATGATAATTATATGAAAGGGCTAAAAAAATAATTCATATTTAAAATTTAAGTGAAGTTATAATGATTCAAATAAAATTTTCCTAAAAGTTTTTTGAGTCCATCTGAGTAAGCTTAAAAATACAAAAATCATGATCTAAGGCCATCTCCAACCGAAGGGTCCACAGGGCTAGATTGCTGAAAATAGCCCGAAAACCGTCTCCAATCGAGGGCTAGGCCAGAGGACTCGTGGAATCTGAGAGGGCCCTACGGAATCTGAAAGGGCCAAAGGGCTGGCCAGAAAAACCATTAATCTTGTCGGTTATAACCGACAAGAATGCTTAAGAAGAAATTTGAATCCAACGGCTAGCTGGCGCCAGTTACCGTTGGATTCAATTTTTTTTTTGGGCCTTTTTTTTAAAATTCTCAAAAATTCTAATTTTTTCCCCCTATAAATACCTAAACCATTCATTTACCATTTATCACAAAATTTTCACCATTCCTACACCATTTCAATTCTCATATTTTCTTTCCTCTTTCAAAAATCTATCCTTCAATTTTTTCAATAATTTTCAAATGGCCTCGTCGTTTTTAAATTTAATTTATTGTTGTTTTTAAATTTAATTTGTAGTTTTTAAATTCGAGTTATTGTTGTTGTTAAATTTTATTTGTAGTTTTTAAATTTAATTCGTCGTTTTTTAATTTAAGTTGTAGTTTTTAAATTTAAGTTGTTATTGGATTTGAATTTAAGTTGTTGTAGTTTTTAAATTTAAATAATAAATTATGTTTGACCCTTTGGCCCTTAGTTGGAGACGGTTTTTTGTGACAGAATTAAAACGAGCCCTATGGCCCTTTGGCTCTCGGTTGGAGACGGAGGCAAATATGACCTTGTACTGTTCAAAGGGAAATTTTATTTAAACCCAATTATCTTATCTTCAAACCCAACTTAAATATTTTTGCCATTAAATTCTCCATTTTGCCTCGACGTTATTTAGAAAGTAAAAATAAATTAAAAGAACATGAACCCACATATATGCCCACCACTTTTTGGCATCTTCTTCATTGATGCCGGCGTGAATCTCTTGTTGCCGGCGTCTCTTAACCACCTCCTCTTTCGTATTATCTCCCTCCTCATTTGTCCCTCTCCCTCCTCTATTTCTCACGCTCTTCAATCATAACGCCAGCATCGGAGGCCTACAAGCATAGTCGAAGCTACGTGAGGGCGAGGAGTGGTAGCGGCCCCTCCCTTCTTCGGAAAACATGCCTAGGACTGCTTCGATTGAAACTTGCACAGGTGATGTGTCGTGGTAGTCCTTGGCTGAGAAGGAGCTCCTTCCTGCAACTTCCATGTCAGGGCGTTTGACATACGTCGTCGAGTCCGTACAAATGGAGACCAAAAGCAGTACGTCGACTAGTGTGGTGCTTTTGCTGCCGTTAAACTACTTGAAGCTACTTTTGCCGCAACTCATTCAAAACAGTCGGAGACGTGAAGATCAAGAGCAAGAAGTCGAAGCATAGTGCTTGATAATGCAGAGGATACCTAGATTGAGAAAACCCAGAGGTAGAACCTCCTCTCTAGTTACAAGTTTCCGAGTGGTACAGAGCCGGCAATGCGGAGAACCACAAATGTCTATGGCCGAGAAGGGATGGCGGAGTCGTCGACGAGGAAGGCGTTGAGCCGAAGAGGGATCATTTATCTCGTATGGACAGTTCGAAGTCAAAACTTATGGAAACTAAATGGTGTGCCATATAAGGTGGTTGTGATGCTAAAAGAATTTGACTTGAAGTTGCCACAGAGAATTGCCGGTGAATCTTCAGTGGGGTTTGAGGTGGAAAAGAACCACTGGGTGTGGAAAGAGATTTCAGTTTTGTTTATTTCTTTTTTTCAGTTTTAATCAAAGGGTGAATTAGGAATTTGAAGAAAATATTTTTTGTATGGGAGGTAGAAAAAGGTTGAATGAGTTCCAATAAAATTTCCTAAATATTAATATGTAAAACGAGCCTGTGACTAATCGGAGAAAGCATAATGTAATTCTATTGTCAATCTAAAAGCGTCAGGTAATTCACAAACAAATACAACTCATTCGGGTTTTAGAGTGATCGAACCTTGAAACCATAGCAGCAACAGCTCCAGACCAAAGATGCTTGGTGGTGTTCATAGCACCCGATCCCTTCCGTGCAGTCTCACCCTCACCCTCGAACACCGCCACAATGGCGGCCTCCTCCTCCGAGGACGAAAAGCTGTTATCCCCATTTTGCCCCAGGACTTGTCCTGATTCCCGAACATACCTTTCCTCACCACCATCCCCTTCACTCCCCCTTATCGACAAGCTTACAGACAAAAACAACCCGCCGCCACCACCTCCTCCTCTTAAACCTTGAAAACGCAGTGTCTTGTGGCAGTGGCGCCTTAAACAACAGGCCGAACCCGAACCGGAACGCAAACGGGTACGGTGAGAAATCAAAGAAAGGAAGGAAGGAGGGATGGTGTTGCTGGGGTGCAGGAACAGTCCTCCGAGGGAGATCGGATCGGGATCGGACGGGTAGGAATTGATGAAACGGGTGAGGAGGTTGAAGCTGGAGTGGTCGGGTGGGAGCATTTCCGGGGACGTGAAAACGGCGTCGTAGAAGGGTGGAGGAGCGTGGGAACTAACGACATTTAGGGGTTAATAAGAGAGTGGGGAAGAGAAGAGGGGGAAGAAGGAAGCTTGAAGAGGACGAGAGAGAGAGAATGTTTGTAATTGTTGTGGGAAATGAAGGCGACGGGTGGGAATTTTGAATTGGTGAAGGGTGAAGGGTGAAGGGTGAAGGGTGATGGTGGATTTGGTGCTTGGTTTCCATCGCCTTCACTTCATTTCAGTATCTCTGGTTTGGATGATTGCTTGATTGAACCCTTTCTGTTTGGATCCCACCAACCTCCAAACCTCCAGATACTTGCTCCCTTTCCTTCCCAACGATCAAATAATTGGCCTTATGCGGTGGAGTGTGGACCTTGTGTGCGGACCAAAATCTGACGGCTGAGATTGGGCGAGCTCACGCGTAGAACCGGGTAATCTGCTACATCGAACTGGTCAAAATCAGTCTCCTCTCCTTTGTCCTTCCTTTCCTTTTTTTGCAGACCACTCCATCAACAAATTCTTTGTCAAATTTCCCCCCAACGAGTCGGGAGTGCTGAGCGTGAAGAGCAGCGGCACTTCTTCAAGGAGAAAGATAGGATATTTTGTCACTAAGAAGAAGATTGAGAGCTCTTCAAGCAAGCAGCAGATTAATTTTTCACCCATGTCAAATATTTGATTAATTTTTTGAATTTTTTAACTTTTTGACCTTAAAGTTCTGTTCTTTGGATTGGGTTTTCAATTGGGTGACTTGGGTTTGAGGGGTTGTGAATTGATTTAGCTGTTTTTGATGGACTATGAGATGTTTTAATGACTCGCTATAGAGCCTAAGCTAAAGTCCCAAGAGCAACATTCTGGCCACCACCTCCTGGGACAACCAGGTATGTATGTATGTAGCCTTACCTTCTGTTTGGTTGCTAAGAAAGTTTTTCTATAGGATTGGATCGGATTCAATTTCTGTCATCAGACTACCAGGCAATATAATATATGATTAGGATTCACGTATAAATATTTACTACAGTATGCTTATTGCTTATGTATATATATGTATGATTCATAGGAACTGAAGTAGATACACCATTGGATTGAATTTATAATTTCTTTTCTTATCTGTGCAACCAAACAGAGATTATTGGTAGGATTAAGTAATGAATGCTGGGAGATACAACAGAGTGGACAAAATCTTGCTAGTGTGGCCAACGCATCCATACCCCATGACCAACCGGTAATGTCTCTCTCTCTCTCTCTCTCTCTCTCATGAAACTAGTTTGGTAGTCAAATTATTTTGTTTCGCAACTCTGAATTCCAACATATTGTGGAATTAAGGATACATCCATACGCAACAATGTGTTAACCATAGTTTTTAATTATAACTAGGGTACGTATGAATTAGAAATATCCGTTGAGTTTATAAATGCTAGATGGCCTGCCTTTGCTTATAGAATTTGAACTTGGAACTTTTTACCACTCTACTGGGCCCTGGCAGAGCTAGGGGAGTTTACATCCAGCCATGGCCCTCTGATATGATTCATAACTTCTGCTCTTCATAGCGACTTAGCGTTATTCTGGTTGAATATTAAACAAACAATGGTTTTGCTGTTTGTTTCTAGATATATTACTCAGGAATCGAGATAAGAGTAGTTTTACGCAATACTAAATATAACAAAAAAAAAAAACAGTGAGAAATAGATTGGACGCAAAATGTTTTTACGGTTACAATTGGATGCACAATTTTGTTTAGATATAAAACAGTACAGTCTCTGTGTAGAAGGACAATTGCTTTTAGAATTGTTATATGTTGTTGATTTTAAGCAAGTAATTTTTGTACTGTTATTCTACGATCTCGTTTGAAAAGATAAGAGTCCTTTCAATGAGGATCACCACTATTTCAAAGTTTTACTGATACATTGTTTGTGCATGCACAAGTATGTGATTTAATTTGAGATCACATTAGATGAATGTATGTCAATTAGGGACATTCTGTGATATAACTGGGTAGGATATATGTCTATCTATATAGGTTTTGTGCTCAACTTGGAAGGATGATGGATCTACTGTGTTCTCTGGTGGTTGTGACGAGCAAGTTAAGAGTGGCCTTTGGCTGGTAACCAACCAGTGACCGTTACATACATGATGCACCCATAAAAGAGGTTGCTTGGGATCCCGGAGGAAATGAACTAGTTAGTCACAGGAAACTGGGACAAGACTACGAAGTAAGTAAAACATACATGTTTTTATCTAGTTTGAGCTATCTGACTTTGTACACCAGAAATTTTAGTGGGAGTCCTGTTGTGTAAATTTCAGCAAGCTATGGTTGTGTAAATTTCCATACGCACTTGCTTAACTTGCTTATATGGATTGGACTTTCTATTTTGCAGATTAGAGACACTCAGTAATTGATCTTGGATATTGGATGTTTGCTTTGAATAGAGCTAATAAACTACCATAGTTTTGTCTAGTGTTACAGGACTTGTGTAAAGTTGTACGTGGGCGAATGAGACATGTGAAATGTTTGTTACTTTGGTGTAAAACAAGTGATACATTTTTCTGATAGTTTATGCAAGCCTTCAATGACATCTGAGGAAGAAGGATGGAAGAGAGAGGAGGCACGACACTGGTGTAAGCTATTACAATTACAGGGTATACTCCAGCGCGAGCTTCCCAGGTAGTTCGATCGCAAGCCTTATCTACATTAATTTTGATGAGTGGTCTTTGAGGGGCTTTGCAAGTGATGGTTCTCTGTACTGCAGGCCTATGGAGAGATAGGAAGATTGATTGTATTGATGCAATGTCCGATACAAGCTTGGTGCCCTATCGTTGAAAATAGCCGAGCATCGCTCTTTCGACATTAATTCTGGAAGGTTAGATGCTACCGGTTAATTAGCCATAGAAGAAGCCAGCAGTCTAGAGACACCATAGTTGGAGTTGGCCCAGGAATAATCGTCAAAGGCAGAGGGTGAGTGCGATCGGTGACGAGCAAATAATTGCTGGGAATTTGAAGCATGTCATAGGGTAAGTGGGCACCGCCAACGCCATCAATTTTATAAGCACTTATTTGTCGAATAGAACGAGATTACGTACCATGTAATTATTCTCGATATTCCTATGTCAAGTCACAACTCACAAGTCGGACGAGTCACTGAAATAGTTAGAAAAACCCGTGACCCTCCTTCTCTCATGTTTCAACTACTTTTTTGTCTCATTGTCCGTGCCAAGCCTCTTTTCTTTCTGCTTTAAGCTGCACGAGCACCACAATGCTAAGTGAAGACAAATATCTAGCAAATAGTTAAGGGCTCCTTATGTGCCTCTTTCAGAAAGCACTTTAAGTGTTTTTTCAGGATTTACTTACATTTTTACTGAGGAAGATTGGTTCCCAAAACATGTTCACCAAAAACACTTTAAATCATTTTAAAAGCACATCCAAACGGACTATAAAACCTCACACAAGATATTCACCTTTTGCTCAAGGTTTAAATATTAAAATGCCCTTCATCTTTTTTGATATGTCCTTACATGTATGCCTACATGTTTTTGCTTTTGTGGTTGCATCTCGGAATTAAAATTTAAACGACGTGAATTAGTTCAATTGCTCACACCAGTAAAGTGGTTACTCAATAAGTTAGACAAATCGTTGATTAATTAGCGACCGAAAGCGACAAATTGATTGGCCATTTGTAAAAAAAGGGGGGAACTTGCACTTAGTTTAGGTATATGTTGAAGAAGATGGTAGTGATATTGTTCTTTGTTCGGAAGAAAGAAGATGAGTGAGTGATTGGTGAAGAGAAGATTGTTTATTCAAAAACTATCTTGGATGTGCAGCAATATATTCTCAAGTTCTTTCTACGTAATTAAAAATTTACGGTGAATTCTTTTGATATATACATTTCACTTTGAATTTGGTCATTTAATAAATGTAATCAATATAATCACTATCTTTAGGCCTAGTCCAACCCTCGACCTAAAATTCAAATTTTAGGTTCTAAATTTATTCAAACTCGCTCCAATTCCTTGTGCCAAATATGAGTTTTAACAAAAAACTCATTTCTAAAGCAAATTTAGGCCAAAATTCCCTCAGGGTTAATAGGCTGGCTCATCATATATATGTAATTTTTTTTTTTAGTTTTATATTTAAAAATTCATTGAATCGAACGACAAAAAAAAAAAAATGGTTCAAATTTAAATCCAACGACTAAAATAATTTTTAAAAATTCTTTCATGTGTAGTGTTCTACAAGTTTCATGGTGTCGGTTTAGTGATTTTTCAATATTTATCGGAGTCAAAATATTTTTTTTGGTTAAAGTGTTCATAAAATTAAATTAGGATAATCTACATAATTTATTATTTTTTTAAAATTTACTTTAAAAAAATAATCATAAATTTATTTTTTAATAATCTCATTCTAAAAATGTAACCCAAAAGGTTGGGATAAAAAAACTGGGCTAAAAATTTTAAGTTTCAATGTAAAAATAAATAAATAAATATATAAAATTTAATTTCAAATATATAGTAGTTGCAGAAAAAGAGGCAGGTGCAAAATGGTCAGAAGGTAGATACAATTGGATTGGATGGAACTTTTCAAGTGAGTGGGGGATGATGTCACAGTCAGTAGCCTTTCCTGCGAATCGCGCCATTTACAAAAGAATAAAGCTAAAAGGCGAAAGCCCTCCTTCCACTTCATCCCATTTAACGTTAACTCCCCTCTCTCTCTAAGACGATGGATTCTTGAAATTGCTGAAACTTGAAAAGCAAGCAGTAGCGGGTGACTCACAGTGGTGGGACGGAGACCTAATCTCTTTGCAATTACAAACTTGCTGCAATGGCGGCTGTTAATACCTCCGATTCCGATACGGTATCATTTCCAATCACATTTTCTCTCTCTCCCTACTTTTTAGTTTTAGGTAGCATTTTTTAATTTCTCTACTCTCTCACCTTGTCAGAAATTTAAATTTCCAAGTTGAAACAACAAATCATCTTTCACCTAACAATCTGCCTAGAATTTTGGAGACACCCAACAACTTTAAAAAGCTGGTTTTCTTATGGCTGCAATGGTGGCTTATCTGGACATTTTTATGTTTAGTATTTTCTGGGTTAGTTTCTTGGCTCCGACTTCCATACTCCATCATTAAATGATACGGAGTATGGAAGATAAATCTGAGTTTTTCATAGATAGCGCATATCCAAAGGCCATGTTAAATCCTAGGTGGAATGTGTGCATATTTGAAATCAAAAGTCTATCCAACAGAAGTGTTATTTGCTAATTGGATTTGAAAGCTTTGTGATTAGGAGTCAAATTTGACATCAATTTCAAAAAAAAATTTAATTCATTTTCGGCTGGCGAAGTACAAAATTTGACATAAAACTTCAGATTGCTGCCTCGGCCATCAATTGTAATTTTTTTTTTAAACAAACGATATTATCTACCCTGGAGGAGGGGATGGGCTTAGCCTCACAATGAGCTAGCAATAATGTGATTCAAATTTGCCTTTGGCGAAAATCGAACTTAAAACCTCTCACTTGCAAGTGAAGAGAAATACCATTAGACCATAGTACTAAGTGGCGCAATCATTTGTAATTTGACTCTTATAATTTGACATTTCCTTTGGAGATGGTCTTAGAGCCTAGCTATTTTGTTTTTGTGGGTCAAAACATTAACATACAGCTAGCTGGTTGATAGAGATTTTCATTTTACCGTTGGTGGGTGGGTGGACTAGGACAATCATGTTGGAATGAAGGGAATATCAAAGGGAAGGTTAGTAGAATTAGAGCACTCTTTTACAATTCTTGGTGTTGATAGTGATTGCATTCATGGAATCTTACCGACATCAAAGATTTCTACGCTAGTCAGTGAGAATCAGAGAACAAGAAAGGGTTTTTGTGAATAGAGCTCTTGCGATAACACGGAAATCCCAATGAATTTTATTCAACTGAACTTGATTAATTACCACTGAATCAGTGTTAAGGTTTAGACTTAAATGACCGAGCCTAACTAAATTGGAACTAACAGTACACATCCGCACATGGTCATGCTGATGTGGCACATCAAGGTTGCCCAGTGCTTTCCAACCGAATTTTATTTTGGCTGGTGATTGTAATATGCTTGTTCAACTTTCGAATGGCAAGTCTACGTCACCTTTACTAATATTAAGCTTGTTTCAGATTATTCTTCAGTAACTATCCATGTATTCCCACTTAGTGGGAAAAGGCTTTGTTGTTGTTGTTGTTGTAACTATCCATATATTAGATATATTGTTGGAGGTATATGTGATGCTTTGACGTTGCCGAAATGATTTAAGACAAAAGATGGATTCAGGTGCTGAATGTTGCATCTTGCTTGTTCAGTGCAAGAATGAAACTTTGAGTGTTATGGGATGAATAGCCCCAATCCTCAAAAACGTTGTCTAATACCAAATATCTTACCCTTTGGTGACCAAAGGGGAGAAGGCAACCAGGAAAAAACAGAACTAACTTATCTCCTTTTTTTTTTTTGAATTCTGGGAATTCTCTTAGGCCTGTAAATCATTTGTATGACACTGGTTTTGTTCCAGTCATGATATCTTTTCCAACCAAATATCATACGTTGGATGCTAAATTTTATTTGAGGTACAGTTTTATGCAGGCATTGATCCCAGGAACTGTGGATGGAGGTTGCAGCTTACCTGCTAGCTATTCAAGTTTTAAGTTGCTAAAGCAAACTATTGATGAGGTCGACCAGCATTGCTCTCTAGGTCTCTCTCTCTGTCTCTCCGAACTAAGGAAAAAAGACAGCTGTAGCAATTAGTTCGATTCAATGGCTATGTACGCTCTGTTAAATTCTTCAACATTTCTGGCATTTTGTTTCAGATATTCTTCCTATTCTGATAGAGAAGGCTCCACTTCAAGCAAGGCTAAGATGTCCCTTTCATAGCTCACATGTAAGTCCTCCTAACAATTAAAATTTTGCTGAATAGTATTATGCTATTTGTGGGTTTGTGTTGGTTTCATTGCTAATTTAATAAAGCATAGTCCCCTTCTTAAGAGGGGTCCTGTTTTCTAAGAAGTATAAGGGATAGCATTATTGGGTCCATCCTGCAATGTGATCCAATGATCCAAACCATCTAAATTTTGTAAAGTTGTATAAGAATCATTCTTGCAAAAAATCAAATGAAATGGAAATCGTTGGACCATTTGATTACTGTGTTCAGTGTTTTTGGGAACACTGTGTGTTTGTTTATTTGATCATATTTAGTGACTAAATGTCATCTGATTTAGTTGTAGTTATTTTTTCCTTGGATAATGTTAACAGATGGATGGTTTGGATCATTAGATCACATTGAAGGCCACTTGATAAACCAAAAACATGAATACACCTACTGATGTGTGATTTTGTATTACATTAGGAACTAAAAATATGTGTAGAATCTGACATCTAAGCGTACCTTCCTTGCATTTATTCATCAGATGACATAGACATGTATGAATAATTGATGTTTTCATCATATACCTAGACAGAGCCATTTGACTTAACCAACTGTATGTTGTTTCACAATGTTATGCCATAAAATACATCAATAAATTTTTTTTCTTTTTTTTGGATTCTCTCATTGACCCGTGTTGGTGGCATGGGGTTTCTGAAGACTCATATCTAATTCAGCTTCCTGATTCCATTATCAGTATTGGCTCCTAGTGGAGACCCCATTTTGTTATTCTTGAATCACTTAGTTTTTTTGCTGTTATTTTTTATGTCACATAGTTTGTTTACACAAAACTAAAAAATCTCATTGATGTTCTCATTGTTGTTGTTTCAAGTAAGGCTTTCCTGTTTCAGTTTCGCAACACTTTGAAGTTTTCTGTTTGTGAAGGCCACAGATGTCTATAGCATTTCAATGTTAGCCACAGAAAGCAACCGTCTACCATGCGCTTCAGTGTTCGGATTTTTGAACTTTTCAGAAGTTTCTAGTTCATCTAAAGGTCAGATGTGCATGGATGCTCAGCTGAGTTGCCAGAACTGCAATGATTTACAAGCAAATAGGGCAGATTCTCATCCCCCATGCATCATTGAGATAGATCTGGAGAAGGGATATATTCAAGCACCAGAGTCGAAAGAGGAAGCTGTTGAAAGTTTAAAACGCGAGGGCTTACTAGCTGTAAGTTACAATAGCTTATGCTATATCCTTGATATTATCTAGAATAAACTTGAAACTCGGGGTGGTCGAAAAATATCATACTACTATTCATTGATTGCTATTCATTTTGACATTTTCTGTTTACCCTTGTATATTTAATGTCATTGGCATAACACTGTCAGAGAGTGTTTCGGAGACAGGCAAGCCTAAAAGTTGGTGGGAAACTTTTGCAGCTTCTATTCAACCATGGCACTTCAAGAGGTATGTAAACATTTATATACCTTCAAATTTGTACTGTTTATTTTCTAAATTATTAATCGGTGAGTCATTATTTTTCCATACATCGTTGCAAGTAAAAAGGCTAGGATATCCTGCTGGTGAGAAAGCCCTTATAGAATCTTAACGATGTTTTCTAATTGGATGTGGTGGGTTGAATATTGCACATCTATTTTAATGGAAGGGACACATATATTGGACATATCTTCTAGGGTCTCCTGTATAAGATGAATTTTGCATCGATACAATCAATTTCTCTAGCAGCACTAGGTTGAGTCATCTGTCACTTAATGGAAGGGATACATATGTTTGACTTGTCCGTAAAACTTCTCTTTTATCGAAGAATGAAAGCCTTGCATAATAGTTTAAACAATCTTGGGTCTCTCCATCCACTGCCGATTGGTTTTGGGTTGGATGATCACGTTCTAATAAAATGGGAAGTTGATTTTTACTCTCATATTTCAACAGATAACCCAGTGACTGAGAAAATTCATGAAGCGCCAAATAACCGGTGGAAAAGATGCAAACGCACTGCCTCATTTGATTCCAGAAAAGTCGTCATCTTGTTCTCAATCTTGTAAGTAGTAAAACAAAGAAGCTGCTTAAATATTTGGTTTTAAATTTTTTAAATGTTTCTTTCAGAATACTATTAGTTTTACTACATGCCATGAGTAATTTAAACCAGTATTGACTTGATCAGACAAGTGTAGTTTATCATGACAACAATGAGATGAGGAATATTGACATTTTATTGTTTTTCTTGTTTTGCTGTCAAAAGCAAAGCTCAATGTTCTAATTTTTACATTTTACTATCACTAGTTTTAAATTAGTACTTGACTCGATTGGCCAAAATATAATTCTCAGAACAATAGTAGGATGGAGAGGCATTTTGTCTTAGGGTTTGATTAATCTGAATATTCAAGCTTTCAATTACTTTGCATTAACATAGATCGTTGAGTGCTCAGATTCCATTTCATGCTCAATGTTATAAGAGGCCAAAGTAGGACCTCAGGTCTTCCTTCTAATCTTTCTTCTTTAGATGTGTACCATTATATATATTTGAGTGTAATATTATTGAATGAGAAGTAAAATCATAAAGTTATTATTGATTCAATGATTTAGAGTTTCTTTGGAATTAACCCTTTTTAAACTCCATCAATCCAAGGTATGATTTACATAAAAAATAAAAAAAAATCCAAGGTATGATTCAATCATTTTGTTAGTGCATGAATTTTTTTTGCAGCAAATTAGATTGTACTTCTTGGTGCACCTCTTTTTTAGATTAAATTCTGGTAGGTGTGATGGGTAAGCTACAGTTCAATCTGTGCTATTTTGCATGACTAGATTGCCCCTTTCATATCTAGACATCCATCTAACAACCACAACTTTTTTGTTCTTTTAATTCTCCTTTGATTTTTGGAAATAAAATCCGATAGAATGTTTGCACTATCCAACCTTCCAATAGAAATGGATGCAACAGAATAATATCACTATCTACATATGCAATCAAAACCTCATATCCTTCAGTTGGGGAATATGCATAACCAATAAAGGGCGTAAACTGCAGTGTCTCCCTAGTTCTTCTACCAAGGTTGGTCCCTAGAAAGAAGAAAGAGGCTGCATGGTCGCCTACTATGGAAAAGCTTAGCTCCAGAAACAGGATGCTGACTACAAAAAATGTAATGTCGAACCTTCACCATTTATAATTCAGCAAGCAGGGGAAAATTGCTTCAAACAGAGGAAGATAATGTTTTCTGAGTGAAAGAGTTAAGGGATAGTGAAGATTCTTGGCCAATACTGGGATGAAAGAGTCACACATTGTTGTTTTATTCATCCTTCTTGGTCTAGTGTGTCTGCTTTTGATATTGAGCTTCAGAGTTCAAACAATTATGAAATAGATGAGATGTAATATGTTGCTGGATTTGTAGACAAATTTGAAAACACTATTCTAGTTTTTAAGATGAACACGAGAGATGTGGGTAGTGAGTATCAGTCATAGTGTGTAAAGTGCTAGGAAAATACATGGTTTCTAGTCCGCGCACAGCCAGTTCAATCAGGGAGGCCATATTTTGTAGTGGATATAGAAAATTATAGATATAAAAAATATGTGGTGTGTTGCTAATTGGTGCTTTCTAAGTAAGGCACCAGCAGAATCTGTGGCCCTTCTCTTGCCTACTGTTCCATAGCCAGGAGTTATGGACCTTCATATTCTGAATGGCCTGCTATTTGCACGAAGAGGTGGGTCTAAAAGCTAGTGAAAAGTTATCCCTCTTTGCATCTTTTAGTGCTTACGGTTTGGGTGGAATAGCAGAGCTATTGATGATGCAGAGAATTCTTTAATGGACATGAAGTTCAACTTGCAACCTGGTTGAATGGACTAGGAAGACACCTGCAACATAATTCTTTCATCGTTTAGGTTCTATTTTTCTTTTGGTTCCTATTCTTTTGTATACAGCTTTGTTCTGGGCTGGCATCCTTTGTCAGAGAAGAAAAACAGAGGAAAAATCAGGATATTGGATCTGAAATAGAATGGGGAACTGCAGATAGTAATGGTGTAGGCTTTAAAGGACTACATGCAAAATTGCAAATCTAAGTATATTAATCTTTCGATACTATTTTGTATAATCGTATTATACTCTCTATTCGTGTATTATGAAGTTTGTTTTGAATCATGTCGGTGTGACTTGTAGTGTTTAATCTTTTTTTATCTTTGTGGTTATTCTACTGCTCTACACCACTGTGTGCTCTGTTGATTGGAACTTAGGTAGCGAGTTTCTTTTTTCGGTCTGTTTTGCATCTCTGTAGTGAAATGAGTTCTATTTTGATTGAAAATTTGCAAAAAGTTGTGTATTTTTCCCTAAAAAAGGGTGTCCTCAATCTTTACTGGTGCTGATGCGCTGTTGAAAGTTTGAAATGACCTGTACAAGTATTGATGTGCGTAAGTATTTGGTCTTAACATATGTCGTAAACCCAGGAATCTGGTTTCACTTTTCTTGTCCGTTCTTATCAATGACGATCAGCAATCTCTGTTTTGCAGGTCAAGTTTGGGGACAATGATCTTGATATATCTAACATTGAGAGTTAGGCAGAATGCAGACGGTTTCTTTCACGATGCCATCTGATTCGCGACGCTTACTTTGCTGCTCTGCTGTTGCTGCGTCTCATGCACTAGTGTTGAAGTAACCTTGTTCATAATGTAGATATTCATACTTTACGGCGTCTTATTGCAATATTTTTAGTTTGGATAATCTCCTTGACTCTTCATGAGATATTAATAGGCAATGCTTCTTTCCTTATCAAGTCGTCTATTCTCTATTGCGCAAGAGGCCTTTTGAGTGATGAAGAGGAGTGTTGTCCTTACATCATGGTGTGGATTCAAATCCGTCGGCTCACTAATCTAACAAATCTATCCTTTAGAAAAAAAAAAAAAAAAAAAAAGTCGTCTAGTGGAATTGGAGGCTTCTCTCATCTTTGTTTGGTGTTCAAAGCTGAAAAAAAATACGTTTTAACCTACTCTGGTTTCTGAAAAGAAACAACCATTCGAATTTTTAGTTGTAAAAAATTATTCTATTTCCAATAAACAACTTGGAGTAGAAACCAGACACTCACAATCTATGTTATTAATGTGGTTTTTCGTTAAAGTGCACATTAATAGGAGTTTTTCGTTAAAGTTCGCTATTAATATCTATAAGATCTATGTCTGCCCAAGTTGGCTAGGGCGGTGCGAGTCTTCTTTAGCATCTAAGTCTAAATCTACTTTCACATAGTTTAGATTGATTTAGTTTAGAATATCACTTGTGTGTATATAGAGGAGCGCTCAAGCTCTAATCAGTTAGTAATTTAATATGATGTTAACCACACATTGGCCACACTTCACATTATTTTTTTTCTTCATGATATGAACAGTACATATTTTAAATCTTCATTCATAGATTATCTTTATAAAATTTCATCTAAATCGGAAAATGTTTCATTATCTAATTATGACAAAGAAAATAAAATTGGCAGTGTTGCCGAAAAAACAATTAAGTTTTCACTTTAATAAATGAATGGCTAAATGATTTCTAATTTGGATTAAATTTTGTATATATCAAACGCCATACAAAATCCAAACATGACTATTAGGAACAAAAGTGGTGTATTTTAGAAAGGCAAGACGTCCCTTGAATAACTATTTGGAGAAAAAAAAGAGTTAACTACATTTACACCCTTTAGGTTAGGGGTGCAATTTGGGTTGGGCCAATCCGAACCCGTTCATGCCCAACACGACTTTAAGTCCGAACAAGTGGGTTTTTTTTATTTTTTTATTCCAGTTATAACCTGCTCGAACCCAACTCAATTTCAACTCGTTCATTGATTGGGTTGAGTTGGGTTGATCATTTGCCCATTCCTCCCCAACCCAACCCAACCCGACTAACCAAACCCAACTAAATGGATTGTAACCCATATTCAATTAATACTCATACTACACCCCAAGTGAGCCAAGTCCAAAAACCAATGCGCTTTCTAATATATATTTTAATAAATTACCCTTTATAATTAATTAAGCTTTTAGGGAATAAGAGACTTTGATAAGTCGGCCCATATTTGTAGTCTCTAAATCCTAAAGCAAGCTTTATAGTAAATGGATGTATGAAGTTAAAGTTAGCTAGCTTTGATGCTACTTGGCTTAATTTTTTTAGGAATTCTTGGAAACAAAGTTGTTATAAAATTAAACTTGAAAAAGTTGGGCAACCCAAACCCAACCCAAGTAAACCCTAACCCAATTAAACCCGAGCCCAAATGAACCTGAATGAAACCCAACCCGAACTCGAGCCCGAATTGTAAAAGTTAAGTTAGGATTGAGTTGACCTTTCAACCCGCCCAACCTGCCTGAGTAGCACCCTTACTTTAGGTTGGGAGTGATTTTCAAATTGGGCCATTGTGTTATATCTTTTTCACATTCGACCCTGATATTTTAAAATTGTATCAATTTATGTCTTTTGTCTAACAAATTATTTGAATCTTTATTAAATAGATGACATAGTGAGCATGAAACTCGTAATTGGGTTAACACATAGGTCACCCTTGTACCAAATTGACTACAAAACTTATCAATTTAATAGAGAATTAGATGTTCAAATACACAAGACGTGTAACTTGGTACAATTACAAAACCTTAGTGAAGGAAATTTTGTGAAAAACATGTTCATTTAAGCAACATCAATAACATGCTATTAACAATTAAAAGGCGGAATCATGCTTGCATGCACTTAAAACAAAACATTAACCATGAAATTCAAAGCCTAGTAGATTGGTGAACCAAGACTCAACTCAAATCAAAGTGAGTTGAGAAATATATACCTTTGTAGATTCCTCTTTGCAAAAGCAAAGGCTAATCACCCAAAGAGAGGGCCTTCATTCCTTGCATCTAAAATCTATGGATTTGGATGGAAGAATAGGTTTCTCCAAGTTCCCAAAATTGAGAACCTCTAAGTATCTTCACCAAGGTTAGATTGGAGAAGAAATGAGTGACCTTGGAGTAGTAGGATTGCTAGATCCACCCTCCAAGGGGGCCGGCCTCCTAGAGAGAAAAGGAGAGACATGTTCTCTCCAATTTTCTCCAAAAGAACCCATTATGAATTTTAGGCTATAAAGTTCTTTATATAGTCACTTCTTTAAATGACCTAAAGAACCAAAAACCCTAATTCAATACACATGGCCGGCCATATAAGGGATATGGGCTTTTGGGCCTTTGTGAATCTTTATTCATTAAATTGTCATACAACTTAAGTCAATGGGCTTGACGTTCGAAGCCCATTGGGCCTTAAGGTCCAAAACTATCCCGAGGTCTTTAACGAACTTATTCGTTTGATTAATTAACATATTAATTAATCCTTGCCATAAATAATTAAACCATTTAATTATTCTTACTCATCTCCATTGTTTCTTCAATCTTTACCTTACACGGTGTACGATCCATTAGGTTCCTTTTAGCGAGGCAGTGGGCGATTCCGAACTCTTTCAAATCGATTGTGAATTGAAACTTACTTTCAATTCTCCCTTTAGTGTTTATACACGTTTAGGGCTTCCACAAACCATGAGTGACACCTAGCAGCATATCATGGTTACCCAAGCTAATCAGAAGAGGTGGAGAACCTATTCAGTTTAGGATTACAAATGCAATACGGTCTTTCTCTAATACAATACTCTTGACCACATTGTTTGGTTTGATAGTTTATTCATGTCTACTATCCAATGTGATTCTTGTGCTTATATGATTACCTTGAATGTGATTTGGAACGACTTCCTAAATCTCATTCATACTCTGGCCAGAGATTCTTAATCATATCATAGAGTATTCTCCCTCAAACAGTTTGAAGGTTAGAGATCCCTTGTTGCGCATTCACTTGCCTCCATGACTAAGTGGCTTAACCCCAACTATGCCGTGGACACCCGTGTATGGGTGACATTTGACATAATCAAAGATCAAGTACCTAACCACAAGACAACTATGATGCCTCAGGTCAAAGGACTACTTTGCATTATCCCAACCATGAGTTCTCATGTGACATGAATATGAGAACTCTTCGTTGATCGTGTTCAGTGAACTCATTCTCTATTGAGCACCTACGTACTTGTCTTGATGTCACACACACCAATGACTCGAGACTAGTCACTCTCCCTGAGAGAAGACACAACACGTACTGATCTTAACGGACTGTCAATGCCCAATTGACAATCCTATGACCAGGAACGTGTAGGATGTGTCTACGAAAGAATGGTCTGATGAATCTAACTTCTTTAGATCGTATTCTCTCAATCACATATTCCTTGGACTTATCGTTTAAGCATATAACATTTATATGAGACGGCTTAAACAATAATCTTTGCCCTTGATATTAAACTAGATTAGTTTAACATATGAAATGTCCGTAAAGTATCATCATATGATTGGCTTTAGGGCACATTTCCAACACTTAGAGTAATGTGAGAAAATTGAAACCTCAAGCCCATTTTAACAGTCCAAAACCCCTATAATCTAAAACTACCAACACTTATACAAATGACCATTTACCGTTTGATTAAGTTCGAACGATGAGTCTGTTCCATTTATACTACTCGTACAAATGACCACCATCTAGAGAACAAGTCTGTTCCATTTATACTACTATGTTTAATCTGTACTTAGTAAAACCCACAACACCATTTATCCCTATCAAGATATTGCCAAGTCAATTGTCAGATCATTCTTTTAATATTTTTTTTTCTTCTGAAAATCATAAATTAGCGTTTGTCTTTGACCTTTTAGGAATCCGACTACTAGTTCGGTTTTAATGATCATTCATTTCTCGTACTATTGAGTAGTTCGGATTATCGAAGAAAAATTGTATTGCTTTAGTCTAAAGTAGGGGGAGGATGACACTGTGCAATTTTGCCTCAAATTCACTTTATTTACAAGTTTGCCACCGACCTGATTTCAGCCCAAATATCGCTTATTTTACAAGATTGCCACTGGGCTTCAGAACGGGTCTTCACTCTTTGGGCTGGATATGGGCTTTGACTTGAGAAGAGAGAGGGAAGGGTGACAGAAGGGTTGAGAGGGTGACGTTCGCCGAGATTTCGGGGCAGACATGCGGGTGGGTGCCCTGTGGTTGATGCATCGGTCAGAGGGTTGTTAGGGGGAGGAGAGGAGGGGGACAGAGGAACTGACGAATTAGAGAGAGATGGGAGCTACGAGTTTGGACCGAGTGAGAGAGAGATTTAGGTAGGTTAGGGCCTGTGCGATTTTCTCCGATTTTAGAAAGAGAGAGAGAGAGAGAGAGAGAGGAGAAAGCATGGCTATGTGCATTTTTTGGGGTTAATTAATGGGTTAGTACATAGGGTCGGTGAAGAGAGAATGACAGAGGGATGTATGGGAGGGTATGGGTTTTCAGTTTTTTTTCCTCTGATTCAACAGGTAATGCATTGTTTTAAATTCATAGTTTATTGTTTTGTTTGCCATTTGCTTTGTTAAAACCATCATTCGAATTTTGTTGTTTCACTGTGCTCATTTCGGTGCTTCTTCATAATATCCTGCTGTCTGCTTCTCATCCCTCTGTTGGTAGATTTTTTTTTTCCATTTCTTTGTTCCTTATGTATTCCTTGGTACAAATATGTTTACTATGTTCGAATGCAAGCTCTTATTGTCTCTAATTTTTGGCTGTGTGATGATCCTTGCAGGTGAACTATATGAGCGTTTTTTTTAGAAATAGAGAGCTTCATCCACTCGAATCTGCAATTGATAGTAGTAGGTTCATCCTGACCCTTTCACTATTATCTGCTTAAAGTGAAGCATTTTAATTATGGCCTTGGTTGCTTGACATTTTTAGGTATATAATTTGCTATACTTTAGTTTTAGTTTCTTCAGGTAGATGTAATGTCACCCATTTGAGTAAAAAAATATCTCTTGTGTTGGGTTTCATTGTAAAAACTGATTCCACAATGTTTGAATAGGAGCTAAAGGTTGTTGGTTGAGATGTTAATAAGCTTTTCTAATATCTGGTTTTAGGTTTTGAATTCTGCTCGAACAAACTGAAGTCTGTTTCACCTGCTTGATTCAGTACAATTTTTGTGGAAAGAAATCAAATTCTATATGCTTATTCTATGGTTGCTTTCTTGCATTTAAAATTACTATCATCTTAAGCAATAAAGTATTTATTTGGTATGAATTGCTTGTGGTGGTGGATAAAAAAATGGTACTTAGACTTCATAGGAGTGATTCTTTTTTGCATTGGGTGTGAATTTTGAAATGGGTTTGTAGTGGGTGAACTGAAGTTGTACAAGCTTTCATTGCCTAACTTCAACTGCCTATGTAAGTACTGGTTTGGTACCTAGGTGCTTTTTAAAAAAGCGGGTATCAAAAAAAAGCTGGGAGCTTTTTTGTGTTTGGTAAACATTCAACTTCAGCTTTTTTTTCCACATTTTTGGGTGAAAAAAGCTGAACGTTCAAAGCAGCAAAAGCTAGCTTTAAAAAACCGGCTTTTTTTGCTTCCACAACTTCTGCGTAAACCTAATTTGCAAGAGGCGCTGAGCCCTTTAATGAAACTTTCAAACACCCAAAATGACCTTAAACAATTAAATAATTACACATAATACCAACTGGAAAATGTCGTCGACTTCAATTGGGAGGTCATCCTCGTCAATCTCGCCACAACCCCGTTCACTCACATCTTCAACAATCACCGTTATTGACTTTAGATTCCATGCCCTAGGACGTTCTTTCTGCCTCTGTCCTTCCCCCTATCTCTTGTCTGTTCTCTCTCACTCCAATGCCGACAAAATCGCGTCGAGAAATACCACCATCTTTCCGGCAAGGACCAGATTCGATTTTGGCATCGTAGATTTGCCCAGATTTCCCAGATTACACCACTTACAGGCGACTGATCTTCGTATTTCTGCAAATTAGGAGAGCCCATATTGCCCAGACGGACACCAAAACTCAATTATTCCAAATACCCAAAATTAAATACAGGAAACTACTTCGTATCATCAAATTCACACTATATAGTTTCAAAAATAAAAAATGATTAGTCCTGGAAGAAGAAAGAAACTAGCATCCTAGAGCGTTGGCCCTGCCCGATGTATATAATGAACTCTTCGAGTAGCTAGACCATGTATGTACTGCACATCAAATGACAGGTGAGAGAGATTGAGGAACAGAGCAGAAATAAAAAAGAAGAAGACGGAGCAAAAAAAATAAAAACAGAGAAAATTAGGGTTGTGGGGGAGACTTCTAGAGAGATGTTTTTGGTTTTTGGAAAGTCTGGTTCAGTAATGGGGTAGTGGGAGAGACTTCTTGATGCAAATGGAGAAAATAAAGGGGGAAGACTTAAGAAAATTAAATTAATGACACATCTAGTATTATACATTTTTTGGTCATTTCACACAGTCACAACTGTTTTTGAAGAAACCAAAAGAAACAGAAGAATGATTTTACTGAATAATCCTCTTCTCATTTATTGACTTGATAATTACGCTTGCATACAGGGTATATATATAGTCAAGGCCATGTACAAAACTTCCTCTAACAAACTGTAACAAATATAACAGCCTAACCAAAACTATACAGGTGTAACAAAAATAATTTGCTGCCTAAACTATATGAATTGTCATGAGTTGGCATCTTTATCTTTACATCCTCTCAAGCTGAGCTTGGAAAGACTAGGATTTCCAAGAGAAATCTTGGATTGAAGAAAGAGAAACAAATTCTTTGACAAAGATTTAGTGTGAATATCAGCTATCTGGTCTTGGTTGCAAGCATATTGAACGTTAACCAGATTTGCAAGAACTAGTTCCCTTATATAGTGGTAATCAATTTCCACATGTTTGGTTCTCGCATGAAAAACAGGGTTTAATGCAAGAGAGATGGCAAAAATGTTATCACACCAAATGATAGGTTTAACAGAGAAAGAGAATCCAAAATCTCTGAAAACTTTACAGATCCATGTAATTTCAGCGGCAGTTTGAGCCAAGGATAGATATTCAGCCTCAGTAGAAGAACGAGCTACTGTAGGCTACTTTTTAGCACTCCAGCTGACTAAGTTGGAACCAAGAAACACACAAAATCCACTCGTGGATCTCCTATCAAAAGTGCAGCCAGCCCAGTCTGTATCAGAGTAGGCTGATAGAGTGAGAGGACTTTTATGAAACCATATACCATGTGAAGATGTTCCTTTGAGAAATCTGAGTATTCTCTTGGCTGCTTGCAGATGTAATTTAGTAGGAGTATGCATGAATTGGCATACTTGATTAACTGCAAATGAGATATCAGGCCGAGTCCAAGTTAAATACTATAGACCTCCCACAATGGATCGATATTCTGTTGGATTTTGCAAAGGTGTACCACTGTGATCCAGTTTGGTAGTGCCAAGAGGTGTAGAACAAGGCTTAGCACCCTCCATTTTTGTCTTTTGGAACAAATCCATCAGATATTTGCCTTGATGTAGGAATAGTCCCTCTTTGGTTCGGTGAACTTCAAGATCCAAGAAATAAGGGTAAAAGACTGTTTACTACCCTCATGTTTCGTGGTTTTCAACATTTAGTACATCATGTTTTTTTCGTCTCAGAGTCATACCTAAAGTGTAAATTTTGGGACAGTCTCATACATCCGTTAGTCAAACTGTTAAGTTTTTCGTTAATTGTGACGTGGCGCACTGACTGGGCGCCACGTGTCATCCACGTTTTTTTTTTTTTTCTTTTCTTTTTCTTCCTTCTTCTTCTTCTTCTTCTTCTTCTTCCTCCGACTGCAATTTTTTTTTTTTTTTTTTTTTTTTTGCTTCTTCCTTTTCCTTCTTCCTTCCTTCCTCCTTCCTTTCCCTTTCTTCCCCTTCTTCCTTCTTCTTCCTTCTTCTTCCTCCGAAATCTGGGGAATGTTATTTTTTATTTTTTATTTTTTTTTCTTTCTTCTTCTTCCTCCTTCTTCCTTCCCCTTCTTCCTTCTTCTTCCTCTTCTTCTTCTTCCTCCGAAATCTGGGGAAGTTTTTTTTTTTTTTTTCTTTCTTTCTTCTTCTTCCTCCTTCTTCTTCTTCTTCTTCTTCCTCAAAAAAAAAAAAAAAAAAAACACTTTTATCTTTTCTTCCTCTTCTTCTTCTTCTTTCTCTTTCCTTCTTCCTTCTTCTTCTTCTTCTTCTTCTTCTTCTTCTTCCTCCGAATCTGCCCAGATTTAGTTTTTTTTTTTTTTTTTCTTCCTCCTTCTTCCTCCTTCTTCTCCTTCTTCCTTCCCCTTATTCGTTCTTCTTCTTCTTCCTCCGAATTTGGGGGAAGATGAAAGTGTTTTGTTTTGTTTTTTTTTTTTTTTTGAGGAAGAAGAAGAAGGAGGAAGAAGAAGAAAGAAAAAAAAAAAAAAAAAACTTCCCCAGATTTCGGAGGAGGAAGAAGAAGAAGAAGAAGAAGAAGAAGGAGGAAGGAGAAGGAAGAAGAAGGAAGAAGAAGAAAGAAAAAAAACATTCCCTAGATTTCGGAGGAAGAAGAAGGAAGAAGAAGGAAGGAAGAAGGAAAAGGAAGAAGCAAAAAAAAAAAAAAAAAAAAAAAAAAACAGAAAGTTGCAGTCGGAGGAAGAAGAAGAAAAGAAAAGAAAGAAAAAAAAAGAAAAAAAAGAAAAAAAAAGAAAAAACGTGGATGACACGTGGTGCACAGTCAGTGCGCCACGTCACAGTTAACGAAAAACTTAACAGTTTGACTAACGGATGTATGAGACTGTCCCAAAATTTACACTTTAGATATGACTCTGAGACGAAAAAAACTTGATGTACTAAATGTTGAAAACCACGAAACATGAGGGTAGTAAACAGTCTTTTACCCAAGAAATAATGTAAGGGACCTAAGTCCTTTATAGGGAACAAAGAGCTCAGTTTCTTGATGAAAAGATTACACACTGATGAATTTGGACCACCGACCAATATGTCATCCACATATACAAGAACAATAACAAGAACTGGATCATTGAGAACAAATAGAGAGGCATCAGATGAGGATTGAGTGAAACCAAGAGAATTGAGAGCTTGAAACAATTTATCAAACCATGCCCTTGGAGCCTGTTTGAGTCCATACAAGGACTTTTTGAGTTGACACACATGATTTGGAAAATTTGGATCACTGAAACCAGGTGGTTAATGCATGAATACTTCTTCTTTTAAATCACCATGAAGGAAGGCATTACTAATATCAAGTTGATGCAAAAACCAATTGAATTGCACATCAAAGGTTAATAAAATTATGATAGTAACAGGCTTTGCCACAAGACTAAAAGTTTCTTGATAGTCGAGACCCTATTTTTGATGAAAACCCTTGGCAACAAGTCGGGCTTTATACCTGTCAATGGTTCCATCAGACTTCTTCTTGATCCTAAATACCCATTTACAATCGACAATATTCTGGGATGAAGAAGAAGGAATTAAAATCCATGTTCCAGTTGATTGGAGAGCATTGAATTCAGCCTGCATGGCGTATCTCCACTCAACAAATTTAAAGGCCTAATTATAGGTTGTTGGTACAAAATCAAGAGATGATGGTAAAGCGTATTTGGTAGCAATGTAAGCTTTAGGCTTAAAAATGCCATTCTTTGATCTAGTAACCATATGATGAATGTTTTGAACTGGTAAAGATGGAGAAGATGAGGGAGGGCTGAAATTGATTGATGATACAACTTCACTTGAGGTAGGAGCATTGAAAGTAGGATTGATGGAGTGAGCACTTGGTAAAACAGATTGTGAGTTGGAAATGGGAAATTGCAGGTCAAAAATAAGAGAAACAGTAGGGGTAGAAGCAGAAGTTGAAGCTGACTTGGCAGTAAAGGGAAAAGACTTCTCATCAAATAAGATATGCCGAGAGATGTAGACTCTATCAGTGGCCATGTCTAAACACCTATAACCCTTATGTTGTAAACTATACCCAAGGAAAACACACTGCTTGCTTTTGCCATCAAGTTTAGAGGGAACATAAGGTTTTAACCATGGGTAGCAACTACACCCAAAAACCTTTAGCCGAGTATAATCTGGTAATGTATGAAATAATAACTCCCATGAAGATTGTGCAAGATCAGAAATGGGCAACCTGTTAATCAAGTAAGTAGCAGTGGATATAGCTTCAACCCAATAGACTTTAGGAACATTATAAGCTACTAACAATGTTCTGGCTGTTTCTACAAGATGCCTATGCTTGCGTTCTACACATCCATTATGTTCAGGCGTATGTGGGCAACTGAACTGATGAGAAATGCCATGCAAATTAAGATAAGATTGAAAAGAAGCACTAGTAAATTCACCCCTGAGTCAGAACGTATAACCTTTATTTGATTACCAACATATTTTTCCACATAGTTCTTGAACATTACAAAGGTAGAATACACCTCAGATTTTCTTCGCAAAGGAAAGAACCAGCTATATCTTGTGTAATCATCTACTAACAACAGATAATACTGAAAACCACTCACAGAAGTCACAGGGGCAGGTCCCCATACATCACAATGAAGTAAAGCTAGACTATGGGAAGTAGATGAACCAGTAGAGTGAAAATGCAGTTTATGGTTTTTAGATATAGCACAATCCGAACAGAAGAAGTCAACTGAGGGTTTACTTTGCAGTGCAAGCTTATTACCATAAATTACTTTCCGAAAGATATTAGAGTAGGGATGACCCAATCTACTATGCCAAATCTTCAGTGGAGCTTTAATACTGACAAATGCAGATGAAGAAATTGAAGAAGAGGTACCATTTGAAGTAGAGCTTTGCAAAGGATAGGAGCCATCTCTAACTGGTCCCTGCAAAAAATCTTCCCCGTAGAACGATCCTTTACAAGGGATCCATCATAATCAAGTGTCAATGAACATGAATTGTCTTTGACAAATTGAAAAACAGATAACAAGTTGTGCTTCATTTGAGGAACATGAAGTACGTTGTTCAATTTAAAAGAAGTACTGGGAGTATGTAACAAAGAGGAACCAATATGATTGATGGACAGACCTTTACCATCACCAATATAGACTTTATCTTCACTGGTGTAAGGAGATGAAGAAGAGATGTTGGAGATGTCATTGGTGATGTGAGAAGTTGCGCCAGAGTCAATGAGCCAGGAGGGAGGAGATGGCTTTGATGTATAATGCGCACACATTGCAGCAAGCTTTGCTAGAGGGATTTTACCAGAAATATCTGGGTTCATGCGATTAAAGCAGTCTATGGCCTCATGACTTGTATTTCCACAGATCTGGCAAGAAGTACGAACACCAGAGGAAAAGGAACCACGGGAGTTGTAATTATGACCACGATTGGAACCATAATTGTAACCAGAATTGTAGTTGCCCCGATTATTGCCTTTATTGCCCCGATTGTTCCTGCCACGATTGGAATTATATCGAAAAGAGTTGTGAAGTGGTGTATGTTGAGCAGCAAATGCCTGAGGTGGTGTAGGAAGAAGACGTGGTGAAGCTTGAACAGATAAAGCATGAAATGGTTCAGTGGTTGCAGATGAGGCAATCTTCTTTCTTCGATTCATGGAAAGCTCATTTGTGAGTAACAAGCCATGTAATTCATCAAGAGATGTTGAAGAGTGACGAAGCATGATAGAATCAATGAATGATTCAAACTCATCAGGAAGACCAGCCAGTGTAGCAGCAATAAGATCACGGTCAGAAATCGAATCTTCAGCCGCAGTGAGGGAATAAGAAATTTCCTTGATCTGTTGCAGATAATCAGCCATTGATTGAGAACCTTTCTGAATACACTGAAGATGAGAACGAAGCTGATGAATGTGAGCATTAGAAACACCACCAAAACGCTGCTCAAGTTTAAGCCACATATCTCTGGATGAAGAAACACCAACAGTAAACGGAATGACTTCCTTATACAGTGTTGAATTGAACCAGATGAGAAGATTATGATCCTTCTCATGGAACTCTCGAAGGCAGGATTGATCGATCGATCTGGTAAAAATGGCGAAGGACAAGGCTCAGTTCCATCAATGAATCCAAGAAGCTTGTAGTGACGAAGAATGGGGGCAAAAAGAGCACACCATGGCAGATAATTCGAACATTTGAGCTTGATCGGCACCATGCTACCAATGTTTTGAATCGTAAGAGAAGTGTAGGATTGGGATGAATTAGGGTTTGAAGAGGAAGAAGTGGGATTCAGAGTCGGAATCAGAGAAGAGGATTTAGTCGGTGACGCTATCAGAGATCAAGATTAAGAAGACAAAATTCAAGATCGGAGAACAACACGATGAATTTCTTACAAATCAGAGATCAAATGAGAGATCGGAGAAGAAAGCACGGCGGAAGAGACTAGGATCGAAGAGTGCCGTGAGGCGGTGGTGATGGATACCATGAAGAAACCAAAAGAAACAGAAGAATGATTTTACTGAATAATCCCCTTCTGATTTACTGACTTGATAATTACACTTGCATTCGGGGTATATATATAGTCAAGGCCATGTACAAAACTTCCTCTAACAAACTGTAACAAATATAACAGCCTAACCAAAACTATACAGGTGTAACAAAAATAATTGGCTGCCTAAACTATATGAATTGTCATGAGTTTACCAAATACTATAATATTGTTTTTTTTTTCAAAAGCACTTTTACAAAAAAGTTTACAAAACATTCTGCTGCTTTATTTCACAGCTGTTTATTCTCACATCACAACAAAATCAGTTTTTTTTTCAAAGCACAGCAATACCAAACTAGCCCTAAATCTTAATGATAACATACTCATGGTGGGGATGGAGTTGGAGGACTGAGAATGCTATCTATATTTCTTACGTTATTCATTTGACATGCATTTGGTTAACAATTATTCGTTAGTTGATATCTAATAGATTAATAGGTTAAGATGTTGAATTTGTCTTCTCTTAGTTTGTTTATTTATTTGCGGGTTTGCTTTACTTTCGTTGTTATGACTTAGGATGCCTTCCGTGCAAGTTTTGATGGTGGTATAATTTTCCAATTTCCCCTTTGCAATATTTTCTTTTTGGTTTTTGGAGTATGTATGTGATTTATGTTTCATCAGAGAAGAAAAAGTAATCAAACACAAGAAGGAATTGGAAACATAGCTGCAAGTGATAAGCCAGAGTCCGTTTTTCAAATAACTGTATTACTTTTGTAGTGTATGCATGCTTAAGAAAAATCCAAATTGTACTACAGGATCTTAGGGCTGTGTGTTTTGCGTTTGGCAAATCAATGCATTGAGAGAATATGAATGGTTGCGTCTGGTTTGGATATGTGTCTGTGGTGGTACCCCCATTTCAATGCAAATGGCAGCCCTTGAATATGGTAACCCAATGGCTTTCTTTGTTGTTTTTTCGACTGTCTTGGCTTAGGTGGTAATAGGATTAGGTGGTGTTCAGAGCAACCTCTAAATTGATTGGTAAATCAAGTATTAGATGCTAGCGTTAGCTAAATCCTCTCGAAAATTGGTTTAGTTAGTACATATTTGTATAATATTTTGATAGAAAATGTGTTATATTCTCTTTGTATTTGGTTCGCTAAGGGAGGGCAACATTTTTCGGGCTTTGGATATTAAAGACTAAAGATGGTTTTACTTTGTTAATTAGTTTAATTAGCATGTGGTTTGGTGGGGTCTGGTACGTACGATGGAACTAAAGTGTGTGACAGATGAATCACAGTTGGTATAATAGTTGACAGTGGATCTTTGCACGATAGACATCTTGCTGGATGGATTGTGCTTTTACCAACCCTAATAAAATTATATTTGAATCATGCTATCTTTTGCCTATATATGCAAAAATCATTTCCAACTGGGTAAGTGTTTTCTGTTTGGTGTGTGTGTGTGTGTGTTTATTTTAGGAAATCTAATAACAAAACTAAATTATATGTTCGATGCTCATTTAACTCATTTAATTGGGTAAGTGTTTTCTGTTTGTTGGATGGATTGTTCTTCTATTTCATAGATTCGAAATGTGTTTAGTATCTCATTTAATTGGTGTACCTTTGCTCATTTAACTCATATTTAATACAATTTGGTCCTCCAATTTCTCTGATTTGCTAACGGATTTACTTTCTTTGGAAATTTCAGGAACTTTGGTTGTGGGAGGAAGAAGCCAGTTCCTTGCTATTTTTAGGTATAAGATTATGCGCCCTGATTTGCTATTTTTATTTATCTTTTGCAAACCTTTCGTACTTGGATTTTAAATGTTTGTGAAAAATAAACGAGAAGACTAATCATGGGACATTCTTACTTCTGAATTTTCTCCTCAGCATTGTTTCTTGAATAAATTTGGATTGGTAGATGTAGGGGTAGAGCAACGGCCGTGGTGAAAATAAAAGGTCTAGGCGTAATGATTTCTGGGTTTTAGAATTGATTGGAAAATGTGAAAGAATGCTGTGTTCTCTAATTTTTTATGCTGTTTGCTGTTCTAAACTGTTGAACTCCTTTTTGGATTGATCTTTGTTATTTTTGTTTATGGGGGTATCTGATAGGTCAAGGTGCCAAATCTTGGTTGTACTTTTTCCCAAGACATGGCACATTTGAAACTTTGAATTCTTGAGTTTATATTTTAATTCTCATTAGTTAATGCTTAACATTTGGCCTTTTGTTTTGAGATTAGAATGAAATCATTCCAATTTTTGGGTGTATTTTAAGTGAGGTTTGGGATATGGTATACGTTTGGCCTGTGTGAGTGACGCTCTGCCTGAGGTTTAATTAGCTTATCAAATCTCTTTAACCTGTAGATTTTGATTGAAATAAGGCATTTAGGATTGTTTTTAATTTTTTTTTAAATGGGATTTAGCATTTTACGTGATGTGCCTAAAGTGTCTATTGATGTAGTATTGTGCCTAAAGTGTATTTGGCATTTGACATTTGACATTTGACATGTGATATTTACCTTTGTTGCCTCTCGCTTTATCTCTTCGTTTGCGGTGCTATAACTTGCCTTCCCCCGCCCTTTCATCCGTAAAATGTTTGAATATAGTAATCTCGGGACATGGGTGGGGATGAGTGGTAAAAATGTTTGGTTTTAGCACGTTTTTGTGTTTGTTGGAAGGTTTCAATAACTTTTTTTAAGATAATCTATCATCTCAGATGGAAGAGTTGAATGCAAAAAAGGTCATGATGACAAATGATACCTTCTTGTCATTAGCTACTTTTCTTTCGTGAAATGTAGTTATGTTGTAGATTAAGTCCATTGCACTGTCACAGATTGAGTCTATTGCACTGTTACAGATCAAGTTACTTTTCCTACGTTTGTTTGTTTGCGCTTCGAATTCTTACTCTGAATCTCACTGCTTTTTTGCAGTTTAGATCGGACTATCATCGCAACATAGTGATCAACTCTTGCTACTGCCATTAATCTAGGGGTTTTGAGGCATTGCATTTGAATCAAGGCTTTGGTATGTCACCTGAACTTCAATGCGTTCTTTTCCCGTGCTTTTTGTTTGAGACAATGCGACTTTATGATTTTTTTATTGATTGTTTGGTTGATCGCCTTATATTATTTGTTTGGTTTCTGCTTTGTTTCTCATTTTTTGTTGTCTCTGTGATCCTCTGATTGTCCAGAGGTTGGATGGTTTATCTTTTTTTTTTGGTTTTAATTTTCTCTGTGCGATTCTGTTAAGGTTGAAGGTCCCTTGCTATCTCTGTGATTCTGGTTTAACTCAATGTTCTTGATTCTTTATCGAATGTTGTTAACCATTTTATCTCTGTGATTTTGTTATTGGTTGGTTGGTGTTTTCATTAGGTTTTTATGATAGTGAACTGTCTCATCCTCCCCGAAGTTCTTTAACGTGTAACTTAATATTGAACATAAGGCATCTACCCATGTCCAAGATATTAATTGTTGTGTTGTTGAGAAGGACTAGATAATGTTTTCACTTTTTGTTATAGTGGAGCTTTCTTTTTCATTGTTATAAAGCTGTGGTACAGAACTTTGTGACTTTTTCTGCATAGGTTGATTTAATTCATCTGCAATTTATTATGATAATAGTGGTTGTCAGTGTAGGGAATTATCATTTTAAGCAATGCTTAACTAAAACTGCTATGTCTTATTGTATCAATTTTGGAATTAAATGATAATTAGAGATCACAAAGAGAGATGAAAGCATCTTTAATGGTGGTTAAGAATTTTGTTATAACATGATTGTTTCCCTCTCTGATCACAACTTGGCTTCTAGCTTCTCAGAAAAAGTTCACACTTTTTTCCCTTCAACAAAACAGCTCAGATTCCAAATTTATCCAACAATTTACTGATTTTGTATGGTTTTTTTTTTTTGTTTAGACTTATTTTCTTAAAACACTTGACCCAACTTTTTGTCCTAGAGAGAAGAGCTTATGCATTGACTTCGTTGAGTGTTGTCTGCAAGAAATAGTTACAGGTTACTTCATTTCATTAGTATTTAATTTTACCTTCAACCTCGCAAATTTTTATCATTTAGTGAAATGACACAAGCTTTCTTTTTATGCAGAAACCTTTAGTTAACTTGGAAATTTTCTGTTTCACCCACTGATCAAAGCCAATGCCAACAGGTAAAGGTGTAGTTAATTATAAAAACTTCTTCAATATTCTTAAACATATCCTGATAACACTATACATAATTAGAAAAATTTAATTTATATTTAGAATATATGTTTACAAAATAGCTCCCATATATCTATACATTATTTGTCATTCCTTACTGGTGATTTATATTTTTTAAACAATTATCTGTTTGTAAATAGTGATTGAGTGTTTACAGTTTTACTTATACATTTTAAGGTCTTGGAAGAAATCTGTACACTTATTAAATTTATTAGAAGTTTTAAATGAATTGTGGTTTTCTTCTGACTGAGGTTCGAATTCATTGTTACCTTTGGTTTTTGAAGTGTTTCCCAATTGGGAAATGGCTACTCTTTATTTGGTTCTCAGTGGAAAAAAATTTAGGTGTTCTAGGTGATTAGTCAACTAGCTACATCACAGTATTTACTCTCAATGTTGGTTTATGTGAAGTATAATGAGGTGACACAATTAGACATCAAGATTGAGAAAATTGGTTGCTAAACATTTTCATCCCACTACAACTTTTCTAAAGATTTTATTTACTAGCACATTTACAATTTGAAACAAGGGAATTCAATCATTTTTGAGGATCAGGTTAACCTGTGATTATATAGTTACATTTTGATAAAACCCGGTTGAAAATTTTCAGTTTATTATTATTATTATTATTTTATTTAGCTTCTTTTTATCAATTTGTTTTATTTTGTTGGAAAATTAGGCCTTTATTTATTTGTTTGGTACAAGTTTTCCATTAATAAGATTGTTAAATTAATTTTGTTGCTTTGCAGCAGAGTTTATTTGCATTTTTAATTAACGAATTTCTGTTTGTAACGGTTCGATTCTTTCAATTGCAGGTATTGAACTGTCGTGTTTCTGAATTTTTCACTCCAATGATTAAAAATAGGGTTTTGTAAACTGGGAAGAACCCCTGCATATTGTTTCTGTGGCATAAAAATAGGGTTTCTATCACATAAAACTATTCCTTCCCAGCCATATTGTTTCTGTGGCATAAAATTATTGCCACACAATCAAAGTATACAGTAGACACATAGGTACAAGACACCTTTGAAATAAAGTATGGTTATTAATATTTAATTAATTAATTGATAAAAGTTGGTGATCCTGATTTAAGGCTGCACAAACTAAATTTGTTGAGGGTAGGCTCAAATTTGGGTAAGAAACACAAATCTCTAATTCTTTTCAATTTTTGTTCATTGGAGCTTCAGTTTATTCTAAAGCCATGAAATGTAAGTAATGTCTCCCAACTAATTCTCCCAACTATTCTAATTCTCCCAACTATGAAATCCAAGAAATGTAGTAATCTTCTCTTTCTTTGTCAACTTAATAAAAAATGATTTCCTAACCATTGTTGTTTACACTTTTTTGCTTACAGTGTGAAGAAGTTGTTCATTATCTGATTGACCCTAGCCTTTGTTGCCGCCACAACTGATACACATTTCAATTCACTTTCTGTAAGTAATGTCTCGGTCTTTCTCCATATTTCACACTGAATTATTAATGAGAATTCAATCTGCTGGGCTTTCTACACCCACAAAATTGTTCTATACATGATATCTCATTAACACCGCCATGATCCAGTTTTAGTTTCTTTGACCACTTTTTTCTATTAGCTAAACCTCAAACTCCTGCTAAGAGTTGAAATTTGTATCTAAATTGTTCAAACAATTGTTCTGATGTTCCGGATCTTTAATTTTTTGTGTGCTCTTAAGGCCAAATACATAAACATCCATCTACTCTTATATTTTTTAGGTATTTTAAGAATAACCCTTTCTTGCTTTTTTTACGATTTTGTATCATATGGTATGAGTTAACATTTTCCCTGCTATGTTGCAAATGATTTTACATTTCTTGGTAAAAAGTTGTTATACAATGTGGTCAGCTTTTTGACATTTTGTTATACAGTTTCTTCCTACGTAGAATTTGTAATTTCGAATCATGTTTTTCTTTTTAGTTATATGTTTGAGATACAGCGTTCTCCAACTAAGCTGTTGTAAAGCTTTTGTATACAACTTTTAGTTGCTGAAAGTCTTTGATCCATTCTAGCAATTACTCTACTAAATTATGTCTAATTTTTGAATGCCCTATCAAAATAAACAAATCATTTTAGTTAGTTTAGGCGAAATCATATAAATTTTAACATTAGTATTTTAGTTGTGATAGGGGTGGAAATTTTTACCAAATTACCGTACCATCCTACCAACCATACCATACCAAATTATTACCAAAAATTTGTACCAACTGGTAATGGTACGGTATTTGTACCGTACCATACTGTTTCAGTACGGTACTAGTATCCAAAACCAATACCGGTGGTATACCGTACCTACCAATATTATTAATATTATATTATGTATTTATTCATATAATTATTTGAGGGCAAAATTAATAAAATTAATAATAATTATTGTAGAAGTGTAAAAAATGTAAAAAAAAAATATATACAATCACTCATAGTGACAAGCTTTACAACTTTCATGAAGGGGTCAGTTTCAAAATCCAAAACGATAATCCATAAACCTTAAATTTATATTTAATTGTCGATTGTCATTTACGCTTTATTCTTCTTACTGAATTTTATTTTTTGAAAACATGATCATCTGACGGATGTAAGAAGATGAACGGTTCAGATCTTTGATATCACGTTTTGATATTTACGGTTAACTGAAATATGAGTCGATGTCATATAGTTTGTAGAAATCTTATAAACATCAAGCAATATTTTCACTAACCGTAAAACTCTTTACATAATATCAACGATTCAAACCGTTCATCTTCCTGCATCCCTTAATAGATCATGATTTCAAAAGAGAAAATCCAAAAAAAAAAAAACAAAATTTGATGAGAAAAATGAAGCGTAAATGTAAACAACAATCAATGGTTAAATTTTGATCTATTATTTATATGATTATAATGGCGAGTTTCAAAGTTAAGCTCTTCACGAAAGTTGTAAAGCTTGTCATTACGAGCGTTTATATATTTTTTCTATATTTTTTACACTTCTACATTAATTAAAAAATATTAGATTTTGGGCAAACTAAGTGATGTAAAACAAAGTAGCAATTACCATTGGCATACCATACCAACCAAACTATTTGGTATACCGATACTCTGTATACTGAAAGTTTGGTACGGTAATGGTAATAGATTTTGCCGTACCAAATATTTGATATGGTAATTGGTACAGAGGTTTTGGTACAGTAATGTACCAAAACCACCCCTAGTTGTGCATATATCTCAAAATAACACTTTTCTTTTGTCTCTCTTATAAATTTGTATTTATTGTGTCTTTCATATATAACACTCTTCTATTCTCTTACTAATTTTTGTTACACAATCGATCACTCACATGTCATACTATTCATAAAGTGGTTCAAAGAATTCAAAGAGCTTCATTCACCCAATTTCTGCTCTTCATGTAAAAATTCTTTCAAAAAGCTGAAACATCATTAAGTGTAAATAACATTAACCTTCTTTGACAATCCCTTATAGCTTTGAAACAGATTTTTTCATACGGTTTCTAATCCCGCAGCAATGCGTGGGCAATGTTTCTAGTAATTTACTAGAACAATAGGTTTCTTTTTCAATATATCTTTTCAGAAAGCGCAATTTGACACAGTTCTGGTATCTGATGAGTAAATTTTATATTATATTTTTTACCCTAATCTTAGTATATTTTGGTTAATATTTTGGAAGAATTTTGATACTTTGAATTGTATTTTCAATATAGGACTTTCAACTTCCTCTGGAGAAAAACAGAACCAAATGGACGAATTTTGGAGTAATTTCAGTTGGAGGACGTTCGTGAGTCACTTAGCTTGATCGTATCAAAATTTAGGATTTTTCCACCAAGCGGTTATTTTCTGGCGATAAAATAAATGAGCGATGCGCAGTGCTGGAAAATGACGTTTTTGGGCTTAAATTACGTTTTTGGAGCCCAAGATGACCTCGGATGGTTTCGTGGCCTTCTGGAGAAGTGTTCAGAATATTCCAAACATTAAATCCAGCTATATTGGGCCAGTTTTGGAGCAGCTTATGGGTCCAAAACGTGGCTGTTCAGATTTTAGGCGAATTTTACCATTTAATTTAGGGTTATGTTTCCTATTTTATTTGATTAGTATTTTTAGTTTCCTAGTGGGAATAAAGGACCTGTTTTTAGGGTTTGTGTGGGGGTTTAGCAAATATATTGCTTGGCCGTCTACCATTTTTCACTACGCTTTCTTTTATGCAATTTTGGGAGACAGAGAGAATTGCTAGGGTTTTGGAGAATTTCTACTAAGGTGTTTTCAATCATTTTCTTAGTAATATTTTCTATGATTTCAATTATGAATATGCGTAACTAATTTCTTTTGCTAGGGCGAAGCCTTGAGCCTTAGCATGAATATGTGATTTTTATTTAATTGCTTGTGATTGATTGCATGCATACTTTGAATTGTTAATCACCGGGATAAAAACTATCTAATTGTCTTAATGCCTGATCACTATTAGGATCTTTAGAAAAGTAATTTGATGCAATTTTGGTCGGAAGGTTCCCTGAAATTGACGCTGGCTTCTTGTGATTAATAATTGTAATTTCACTTAGGATGAACACAACGTCTTAAGGGTTGCATGGTTTTTCAAAGGATTTTCATAAAGCATAATGAGTCTTTCATGTTCAGATTTGATCCGAACGTCCGGACGGGTTGCATGTTAGATATACGTTCTATGTTGGAGGTTCCATGTAGAATATGAATTAGGAAAATCTAACCTTCAAAGTGGCATGTGTAGATCATAAGTAATTGGTAAAAGTTCATAGGATTGCTAGGTGATGGTGGAACCCTAGTGCTTTCTTAATTTGATTCTTCCAAAACTGTTTTCTTTTTTCCCCCAGTTCTAATATTGCAGATTGTTTATTTTAATTAATTAATTTTGTTTTTATTTTAAGTAGGTTATAAAATCAATCACCTCAATTTCTACTTTATAATAATTAATTGAAACTTGGTTTGTTTTGAATTATTTAATAATCCCTGTGGAGAATGACCTTGCAAGATCCGTTTATACTACAACAACCTTGTGATTCTTGCAAGTAATATAGGAGTTTTTATCCCATTCACATGAGTAGTAAAATCCCTATCAGTATCCAACCATTGATGATCTCCTTTTCTTAATCTCTCGATATGCTAATTTAGTGGAATAACACTTTGTTGTTGTTGTTGCTGTAATCTCTCGATAGTCTGCTCCAAAACACACGGGGAGCATTTCACAATTCACATATATACTGCAGGAAAAAAAAATGATGTAGGAAGTATAACAAACAATCCAAGCTCTCATTTACTAGTAGGTTAGAACACAAGAAATGCTACCATTAGTTTCCTATGAACCTTAGAAAACCGCCTGATACATGATGGAACAGAAAGCATTAAGACCTAGGCCACTTCACACTGCTGTAAATCACTATGTTTGCTGGATTTTGATTATGCTAATTGCTTTCTCTTTTTTCCTTCGAATAAGAGAATAGCTGCCGCCTAGCATGCGCAACCTCCTCCTTGCTGCTCTGTATGGGACGAGTTAACAGTCGGTTTCAGGTTTACATCGACCATGTCTTCCTGTTTTGTGGAAGAAAGGGTTTCCATCCCTGGCAAAGCAGCAGCAATTTTACGGAACAGAGGCTGCAATTTTGCAATCATAGTAGTCAAACAAAAATGATGGAAACTGTGAATACTTGTATCAGAAGAAATCATGCTAAATAAGGTAGTAGAAAAATCCTACTGGGAAATATACCTCAAATAAATATGGTCAGTAAATTTATTTGTTTATCTTTACCTTGATGTTAAATCCTGCTTTTGCACTAGTTTCAATGAACATGACTCCAAACTCGCGAGATTTTGAATCTCCTTCCTCTATCGAGACTTGCCTGTTTGATCAACAAAACCATATGGTCAGAACAATTTTGAAAATTTATTAAAATAAATTAACTACTTAAGTACTGTTTAAGTGACTGGATAAACACAACAAATGGTGGCCGGGATTTATTATCGTCTTAAAAGTTTGAACGGTGATGGTTCACTTGCAGAAGAAAAACCTATATTGACCATGTAGGTTTTGGTTATATGCATATGTCCGGGTGCTTAAGATGGACTGGAACTAGAATAATTAACCAGAAAAAGTACAACATTACTGTTTGCAAAATCAAGGAGAAGGAATACTTTTAGCCCTCACCTTTTATCGACGAGATCAGTCTTGTTCCCCACAAGCACGATGATGACATCAGTTCCCCGTTCTGTCCGTACTTCCTCAACCCACTTATTAGTGTTAAGAAATGACTGTCTATCTGCATGTGACGGTTCAGCCAGGAATTTAGAAAACAAAATGTCTGTACGAGGAGCAGAAAGTAAGGGTAGATGATGCAATAATCAACAAGTTTAATGTTCCATGTGGTAAGGGCTGTGCAATGAGGCGAGAGTGCCCACGTACATGGATGTCCAACCATCCGAACAAAATTGTCTAGTGTTTACCAACCAAGAGGCTGAGTCATGATAAACGAGCTTTCTAGTTTTCCGGGTGAAATTAAATTCAGACTGAAAGAGGAAACCTATGAATTTACAATATGATTCTAAAAAACCCAACTCGTCTTGATCAATACTCACTGGCTACATCATAGACGATTACTGCAACGGAAGAATCCCTGATGTAGCTTGGAATCAGACTCCTGAATCTTTCTTGCCCTGCAGTATCCCTGTAAAGTTACAATACCATGGTTCAGAAAAATAAAGAGATTATGTACGTCATATAAACAAACACCAACTCACGAAGCAACGACTGAGTTACAGTAACAAGCCCCAACATTTGCTTCACCAAACACTCATAGAAACAAACATGACAGAGGACAATACATTTGCAAATGGGGACTTGTGTCGTTCTCAACACGGTTTCAATTGACTTTTTTGGCTCCAAATGATGTAGCATAATTAAGCTGTTAACCATGGTCATAATCGAGATTTCATCCCCCATAAGACGCACACATGCTTCTTGTATGTATTTTAGGATACATGCCACATCATTCGGGGTGGATGTGGCATGTATCCTTACAAACAAATTAAAACACTACAAGGAGACAATTATTCGTATCGTATGTGTACGTATGGATGGCACGGAATCACATTGCAATCCACAGACAATCGCACCAGCCTCATTGCCTCAAAACAAATTGGCATGTATATTATTTTGAAGCTTACAATCAACATTCATTTTATCAAACCCATAAATCACAATCTTAATCACAAAATCAACCCAAAATCACAAAGGAATCTGTACCAGAGCTGCAAACGAACTGTCCGATCTTCAAGGTACATCGTTTTTGACAGAAAATCGATTCCAATCGTAGCCTGCAAGCAAATTAAAAAAAAACATTACACCAAAATAAATTTAAAAAAACGGATCGACTGTTTGATTGATTGATCCAAGGAGACGAAGACGAACAAATTGGGAAATTGAGAATTTACCTGATAAGTGGTGTCGAATTTGTCGTACATGAAGCGGGTGATGATGCTGGTTTTGCCGACGGACTGATCGCCGAGGAAGACGAGCTTGTATTTGGCCAGAGGGGACACCGTCGCCATTTTCAAAATTGATTTGATTGGTTCTGTTTCAGCTCCCTCGATTCGTTTTCGTTTTCTACCGACTGCTATTTTGGATCTGAATCGAAATAAATGACTTATTTCTTTCTTTCTTTTTTCCAAATTTTTTTATATTTTTGGTTTCCATTTTTTGAGTTGAACGTGTTTATATATAGCGAGGCGAGGAGAAACCGCCAACCACGACGAAGCCGGCAAAAGTCAGAAATCTTTGATATTTGGTTTAGTGCCCGAATTTGCCCCTCTTTTTTTGAAAATTACGTTCCTACCCATAGTGACGAGATGTTCTTAGTACTCTTGTAAACACGCACGCGACATAATATTTAGGGTAAATTACACAGCAGCCCCTCAAGTTTTGAGGTCAATTACAACCTCATACAACAACTTTAAAACATTTCATTTTCATACATCTCGTACCATTTTATTTCAAAATAACACCTCCGTTAGATTTTCCATCCATTAATCTGTTAAATGCTGACGTGGCTGCCACATTTGTGCTGATGAGGCTGCCACGTGGCAAAAAAAAATTCTAATCTTCTAAATATTAAAAATAAAAAAAATAAAAAAATAAAAAAATAAACCTGAAAGCTTTACCCGCAACCCCCAAAACCAGAAACCAATTAATCCCAAACCCACCTCCCCATTAATCCCCCTAGAAACCCAGCGCAGCAACCTCCTCCTCCCCCCCCACCCCCCAACGACCCATTCCCGTCAAATCCCCCTTCCCCCGACGACCCACTCCCGTTAAATCCCCTTCCTCGACGAGATGGGTTTTTGTTTTCTCCTTTTCTTTTCTAGGTTGCAGATACTGGGTGTGGAGGAGGAGGTGGAGGATGGGTGCACGGTGGGTTTGGGGAAGACGAGAGGGAGGATAAAGGGGTGGGTTGCAGGGAAGATGAAGATGGGGGGTTTTTATTTCTCTCTCTTTTTTCTTTCTGGGTTGCAGGTTGGGCTCGGGTGGGGGTGGGGGAGATGGGAAGATGGGTGCGCGAAGGAGGTGGAGGATGGGTGGGAGTGGTTTTGGATTTGGGTTACAGGAAGGGAGGACGGATTGGGAAGATGAAGGAGATGGGGTTTCAGCGGGGTATAGGTTGGGGGAATATGAGAGCGGGGAAGAAGAAGGTTGAGGGTTTTTTTTTTTTTTAATAGGGTTATATTATAATATTTTTAAGAGTAAATTACATAATAACCCTTCAGGTTTGAGGTCTATTACAATCGCATACAATATCTTCAAAACATTTCACTTTCATACCTTAACTACTATTTTATTTCAATATAGTACCTCTGTTACATTTTCCATCTATTGATCCGTTAAATGCTGACGTGGCTGCCAAATGTGTGTCATGTGGCAAAATTTTTTTTTTTTTATTTATTTAAAATATTATAGTAATTTACCCTAAAAATAAAAAATAAACCCCAATTTGAAACCCCCCACCCCTGCAAACAAACCTAAAAACCTTCCCCCCGACCCACCTCCCTATCCTCCCATCACCATCGCATCCCTTCCCCATCACCATCGCAGCCCCAGGCAGTGTGACGAACACCGACGATCCTCTCCGGCGACGCTGCTGCAAGAAGAAATTAATGATAAAAAATACACTCTTTCTCTCACGAGGGAGATCTCATCGATGGCTGCCATTGTTGTGCCATTAAAAAACTCCAAATCGGCGAACCCAAGGCCGCATCTCTCGTCCCTTCTCGGTCACGGCCTCCAACCCACCGCTCTGAATCGACTGAAGCTTCAACGTCGTTGGTCCCACCCCAGACACAATCTCCACCGCCAGTAACGTTGATTTGTCGACTGAAGATAGCAACGACGCCATTTCGAGGCATCGTCTTCCTCAATTACTCTGCCTCCCTCAGTCGCGCTTGAAGTGCTCATTGTTTTCTGGTTAGATCGATGACCTGCAGTTATCCTGCACACACAGTCGCCCTCATTGTCGATGTCGGAGCATACCCCAACAAGCTAAAATCAACGTGTTGTGGTTTGGGTCGCCAACAACTCCGCTTTCTTCCTCACTTCGAAGCACCCACCACCACTGTAATCTCAGATCATACACAACCCAGCAACCATTTCTGGCTCTCTCCCACCCCAACATCCCCAGCTGCAAATTCCTTTTCTTGTTGAATAAAGTCCCAATTTGAAGGAGCTAAGAGAATATCAAAGAACAAACGGCAAGACTCATAAGGAATTTAATTGGGGTGGGTTGGGTTGAAGAAGACCGAAAAGATGTAGGGGGTGGTGGTGGGTGCATCGAAGTGAGGGATGGAGGAGTTGAGGGGAACAGAGAGTTGCAAAGGGGGAGAAAGTGAAATGTTTTTCAGTTTTTTTAATTTAAAAAAAAAAAAAAAAACCTGATTCCCTACGTTTTTCAGTTTTTTTTTTTTAGAAGATTCAGTTTTTTTTTTTAAATTAAAAAATTATTTTTTTGCCACGTGTCACACATTTGGCAGCCACGTCAGCACTTAACGGATCAATGGATGGAAAATGTAATGGAGGTACTATATTGAAATAAAATAGTAGGTGAGGTATGAAAGTGAAATGTTTTAAAGATGTTGTATGAGATTGTAATAAACCTCAAACCTGAGGGGTTACTGTATAATTTACCCTATTTTTAATGTATATTATTTTTTTTACCACGTGGCAGCCACATCAGCACAAATGTGGAAGCCACATCAGCATTTAACAGACTAGTGGATGGAAAATCTAACGGATGTGTTATTTTGAAATAAAATGGTACTTGATGTATAAAAGTGAAATGTTTTAAAGTTGTTGTTGAAGGAAAAATTTTGTCCTAGCTAAGAACATGTATGAACATTTGAATACATATGCTAACAATTAACTCTTTAAAGTAGGCATGCATCCAAAAACAATTCATGAAACCCATGACTTTCAAAGCCTAGTATATGGTGAATCAAAAGACTCTTTAACAACATTAAAGAATATGAAGAATTTAGAGATTCTTTACCCTTGAAGCTCATCCTTGATTACACAAGGGATTCACCCAAGTGGAGGGCCTTCAAGTCACCTCCTTGCTCCTTGGATCTTCCTTGTGATTTCCCTCCTTTTAGTGCTCCTTTGCTTCTTTGAGGATTTGAGGATTAGTTCTCCAAAACACCAAAAGTTTGATGTCTCTATGTCTCTTCACCAAGGATGTAATTTGTGAGAATGAAAATGGATCACTTAGGGAAGTAAATTTGCTAGATAACTATCCCCAAGTAGCTTAGAAAACCCTAATTGAAAACAAAGCTATAAAGATGAATTTATACTTCATTTCTTAGGTGAGTGGCAAACTTGCAATTAAGCAAACTTGCATACCCTCACCCTAAATGGCCATATATTGTTATTGGGCTTATTGCCCATTTTGTTTTAGTTGTCATACAACTTAAACATAATGGGCCTTGTGGACCAAAACACTTTTGGGCCCCGAAGCCCTAAAACCAACTTAAAAGCCCAATACGAACATTTCATATAATTAATTAACTAATTAATTAATCTTGACCATTCTTCAATTAAACCATTTAATTGCTTATCCATTTCATTTAATTGCTTCACATATATCCTTATTTGGTGTGCGATCCATTAGGTTCCAATTAGCGAGGCAGTGGGCGATGTTACTCTTAACTATCGATTGTGAATTGAAACCACATTTCAATTCTCCCTTTTTGATGATTAGTGTTTGCTAATCAATAGGGCTTCCACAAACCATGAGTGACACCTAGCAGTATGTCACGGTTACCCAAGCTAAGTAGAATTGGTTGGAGAACCTATCCAGTTACAATTACAATGCAATACGGTCCTTCTCTAATACAATACTCTTAACCACATTGTTTAAATGATAGTTTGTTTCATGTCTACTATCCAATGTGATACTTTCTTATATGATTCCCTTGAATATGATTTGGAACATCTTCCTTAGTCATATTCATTTGCTTTGGCCAAAGACTTTAGAATCATATTTTAGAGTATACTCATTTCACCATGGAAGGTTAGAGATCCCTTGTTGTGCATTCATATGCCTACATGACTAGATCACATGATCCCAACAATGCCGTGGACAATCCGAGGGAATGCCTTTGTCATGATCAAAGATCAAGGACCTAACCATTAGACATCTATGATGCCTCAGGTCTAAGGACTAATTTGCATATTGTAACCTTAGAGTTCGTACATGACATGTATGTTTGAACTCTCATTAATCGCAGTTCAGTGTACTCGATCACTCTTTCGAGCACCTATGTGTTTGTCTTAGTGTCCAACACCAAATGACTTGAGACTAGTTCATACTCACGTTTGAGTCAACATAACACATACTAACCTTAGCGGATTGTCAATGCCCAATTGGCAATCCTATGGTTAGGAACGTTTTAGGAATGAGCATAAGAGAAATGTCTCCTTAATCTAACTCATTAGATCACTTATCTCTTATGTCAAATACATCCCTTGGATTCTCTTATTGCTTAAACACATGATACAATAAATAGTGATTAATAATAAGTATTGCCCTTCCGTTAAACATATAAAAGTTTAACATATTAAGTATTCCAAAAGCTATTACATCAAATGAGTGGCTTTGTGGGCATACTTCCAACAATCTCCCACTTGCACTCAAAGCCATCCTCCCATGTATCTAATACTCATCTTATCCATATGATGATCAAGCTGGATTTGAGTCATTGGCTTTGTCAGTGGATCTGCTACATTATCGGCTGAAGCAACTTTGAGGATGTTGACTTTCCCCTCGGCAGCATATCATCTTATGATATTAAAGCGCATATCAAAATGCTTGTTCTTTTGATGAGCCCTGGGTTCCTTGGCTTGAGCTATCGCCCCACTATTATCACAGTACAAAGTTACTGGTGATGTGATGGTTGGAACCACTCCAAGTTCAGTAATGAACTTTTTCATCCAGAACGCTTCTTTGCCGGCTTCAGCTGTAGCGACATATTCAGCCTCTGTCGTGGAATCAGCAATTACACTTTGTTTCTTGCTTTTCCAACTGACAGCCCCACCATTCAGAGTGAATACATATCCGGAGTTGGAACTTCTATCATCGACGTCAGATTGGAAATCTGCGTCTATATAGGCTTCCACTCGCAACTCTGCTGCTCCTCCATAAACGAGGAACATGTCCTTAGTTCTTCTTAAGTACTTAAGGACCGCCTTGACAGCTGCCCAGTGTTCTGATCCTGGGTTAGATTGATATCGACTAGTAATGCTCACAGCATATGCGATATCAGGCATTGTGCATATCATGGCATACATGAGACTCCCTATGGCGGAAGCATAAGGAATTTCATTCATTAGCCGTATCTCTTCAGGAGTCTTAGGTCCCATGGACTTAGAAAGGTGAATTCCATGTCTCACAGGAAGAAAACCTTTCTTAGATTTTTCCATTTGGAACCTACTTAGCACATTGTCAATGTACATAGATTGGGATAATCCAATTAATCTTCTGGATCTATCACGATAGAGCTTTATCCCAAGTACATAAGATGCATCTCCTAAATCTTTCATGTGGAAGGTTTTAGACAACCACACTTTTACAGAAGAAAGTACTGCAGTGTCATTCCCGAATAGTAATATGTCATCTACATATAACACTAGGAATACTACTGCATCCCCAACGACTTTTTGATAAACACAATTGTCGTCTTCGTTTTGAGTAAAACCAAACGTTTTGATTTCAGTGTCGAAACGAATGTTCCAGCTCCTGGAGGCTTGCTTAAGTCCATAAATGGACCTTTGAAGCTTGCATACCTTAGTCTCTTCAGACTCGGACACGAAACCTTCGGGTTGAGTCATATAGAGCTCTTCCTGTAGGTAGCCGTTCAGAAAAGCTGTCTTCACGTCCATTTGCCAGATTTCATAATCATGGTACGCAGCTATAGCAAGCAAAATCCGAATCGGATTTCATGGCCTCTTGCCATCTCTTTGAATCAATGTCGGACATTGCTTCAGTGTAGTTCCTAGGGTCCTCCTTTGTTTCATTGTCACCTAGAAGGTACAATTCATCAAAGTCATTATTTAAGCCAAACCTCATAGGTGGCTTACTAACCCGTTCAGATCTACGTGGAGCTAGGGGTTCAGGAACAGGGTTGTCAATATGTCGAGTGCTTGTTTGTGGTTCATTATTAATCTCATTAATTTCCATCTGTTTGCTTATAGTTCCTTTGAGAACAAATTCGTCCTCTAGAAACTTAGCAGTTCTGGCGACAAAGACTTTCTGGTCGTCAGGATGGTAGAACTCATATCCCATAGTTTCTTTAGGATATCCCACAAAATAGCATCTTACTGATCTCGCTTCAAGCTTAGTAGCCTCAAGCTTCTTGACATATGCTTCACAACCCCAAATCTTAATATGATTAAGACTTGGCTTTCTTCCATGCCATATCTCATAGGGTGTTTGTGAAACTGATTTGGAAGGTACTCTATTAAGCAAGTAAGCTGCTGTATATAGAGCGTATCCCCAGAATGTTACTGGTAGATCAGCGGAACTCATCATAGAACGAACCATGTTCATCAAGGTTCGATTTCTCCGTTCAGAAACTCCGTTATGCTGAGGAGTTCCTGGTGGAGTCCACTGTGATACTATTCCACACTCTTTGAGATAATCTAGGAAATCGTTACTCAGATATTCACCCCCTCGATCCGATCTTAGGATTTTTATCTGTTTCCCAGTTTGCTTCTCAACTTCATTCTTGAATTCTTTGAACCTTTCAAAGGATTCTGACTTGTACTTCATAAGATATACATAGCCAAACCGAGAGTGATCGTCGGTGAATGTGATATAGTATGAGAAGCCTTCTCTCGACGTAGTAGACATAGGTCCACATACGTCAGTGTGGATTAACCCTAGAATTTCAGTGGCACGCTCTCCTTTTCCAGTAAATGGAGATTTGGTCATCTTCCCTTTCAAGCAACATTCACAAGTACCCATCCGGTCATTACCTAATGGGCGGAAATATCCGTCTTTCGACATCTTGCGAATCTTATCAAGGTTCACATGTCCAAGTTTAAGATGCCACATCTTTTCTTGGTTAACTTCTTCTCTAGCCCTTTTGGGTTTTGAGGTATTCCCGCTTTCAATACAGTGCATCCCACTATTCGTCTCTAGGTGAAAAAGTCCATCTATCATATTACCATGAGAGATAATACGACCGTTCAAGTATAAAGTGCAACTCATTTTGTCAAACAACACTGAGTGCCCATCTCGTAAAAGCTTAGAGATGGAAATCAAATTCTTTATACATGAAGGAAAATATAAACAATTTTTAAGTTCCAGGACTTCCCCAGATGGTAGGTTAAGCATATAGGTGCCTATTGCTTTTGCAGAGATTTTAGTGCCGTTCCCAACTCGCACAACCATCTCCTCATTGCGCAGTGACCTGCTCCCTGTTAGTCCCTGCAACGTATTACAGATATGTTGACTAGCACCTGAATCAAATATCCAGGAATTGGAGCTCACTGTAAAAGCACTCTCTATGACAGAAATAGTCTCTTCAAAAGTTCGTGTCATAAGGCTCGCAATGCGCACCCTGTATTTCTTCTTCCAACGTTCATCCTTTCCACAATGAAAGCATGTTCCTTTGGATTTCTTTGTCTTCTTCTTATGCAACCTTTTCCTTATCATTGCATTCTCACTCCCACTGTCCTTTTTGAAACCTTTTTCAAATTTACAGCACATGTCAATCATCTCTTTCAAAGAATGATCGAATCTATTCACTTTATAGTTTACGATAAACTTAGTGAAATCATCCGAGAGAGATGCAAGGAAAAAGTCTTGGGCCATTTTCCCATCGATGGAAGTTCCTAAACTTTGAAGATCTTGAAAGATCCTTTCCATCTTTTGTCCATGTTTATGGACCGATGTCCCCTTTGCCATTTTGGCATTCATTAGACTACAAATATTTGAGAATCGTACATTACTAGTCTCAATGTCATGCATCTTATGCAAACTTTCAACCATGGCACAAGAAGTGTCCATGTGCTTATGTAGCTTCATAAGCTCCTCACTAAGTGAAGTGAGGATTAAGCATTTGGCTTGTAAGTCATCCTCATAGTGTCTAACATAATTTTGACACTCCTCCTTTGAAGCTAGTTTCGTAGGAGGTACATGAGGAGGGGATTGCTTAAGCACATACAATATGTCTTTCACCTTTGAGACATTCTCAATTTGGCGATACCAAGCAAGGAAACGTTGGCCCTTTAGGCCCTTTTTGTCAAGTATAATGGTGGGTATAATTTTAGGCATGTCGTTCACTACATAACATAACAGAAATCGAATTAGCATTGTTGTTTAAAACTATTTTGATTGGGTCTTTTAATCAAATAGTATCACCCACCATTTTTGGCAAATTCCACATCCCTCAATAGAATTCGAGAGTTATATTTGAACTCTTAGTGGGTTATGGGAGACTCACCATTACCAAGCCCACCTCACGATGATACGATGTTGGCTAGCAAAAATAATGATGAGAGAATAACGCATTATTCATTTACAACCTTTTGTAATTACCCATCTCGTTTGGCCTCTAGAGAATGTTGCCTCACGATGATACGATGTTGGCACCATTGCACTTAGTTTAAGTTATTCCCACCATGCTTAGTTCGTGAAGGGGTTCAAGAATAGCCTCACGATGATACGATGTTGGCTATCCTCGTTGCCTACACTCACCTCATCATATGTATATGGATTCCTCCTGGATATAAGCACATGCTTTGTACTCCCCCATGATAGGGTGAAGCCGGTGCATGAGTCACAAACGCTTGGAACCCACCACGGTGGAAGGCCTACGAAGAGATATTCTAAACATCTCTCGCTTATCAACTTAAATATTTGTTTGAGGGAATAGCGTTGGGCTACATCAAAACATTTTAATCACATTAAAAGAACTTGGGCCTATCACAACCATTGGTCCAAGTTTATATGAATTAGTAGTATATAATACTCCCACTGTTTCGTTGAAACAAGCGAGACTATATGGAACTACTAACGAATGCTTTGCATCCTCATATGGACTATATAGTCATATTAGGTTTTAGGATGATTATGAACCGTTTGATTTGATCCAACACGAGCCTTGTGTTGGACCTTGGGTCTAAGGTATGTAGTTGTTGATTTTAGTTACGCGTTTAATCCAATTAAACCGTTATTTCCTATTGGGCGTTGGACCCAACTATTCCATTTTGCATACATTTAAACAAAAGGAATACATGAAATAATAATAAGGGCTTATGCCCTTTTACAACACAAATGATGGACTTATGTCCATTTACAACAAATTGAATTAATCAAATTACATTCAAATCTACACTACCAAGGCCAAACATTCATAATGTAAAGCGGCCAATCACATAGCTCAATTATCGAGGCATTTGGTTCATAATCACCCTTCTCTTAATCAAACACATTTAATTAAGAAAACAACTTTAAAACAATTGGTTTTCGGATCCATAGAATTGATTTAAATGAAACTAAATAAAATGAAAATCCAATTCTCATTTAAAGAGACAAACCATTTTGTTCTCATCTAATTTGGGCCATTTTCTAAAAACAAAAACTTTTGGGGTCACTTTGTAAAAACACAAGAGTCCACAACTTCATGTAATTACAACTTAGAACCCAAACATTTTTAATAATGTCAAAAACATCATTAAAGGAGCAAAACAATTTGTCCTTTAAAGTTTTTGGACCTTAACGTAAAAACGTAAACTTTTGGGCCAAAATGCAAATACACAAAAGTATCAAAACTTTATGTAAGTGCACAAAACACCCAAAAATACCCTATTTAATAGGGTGGCCAGCCATAAGTGGTTTTTATTGGTAAAATTCAAATTTTATACAAAGTTTTGTAAGTGGGTTATGTTAGGTGAGGTAAAGATGAAATAAAATTTTGTAAGAAATGATTTATGTCATTCTTTAAAACAAAGTTTGTCTCCCATTAAAATTACTTAATCATTAACCATCACCCACTAAAATTAAATCAAAACTTTATGTAAAAACATAAAACTTTTTGAATCAAAACTTCAAAACTTTTTGTTCTTGGCAAGAACTCCAAGAACATTGAAGAACACTTATGAAAACTCAAAATACATGGCACCAAATTTTTAGTTCCAATATTCATGCTTAAATGAAATACATCTACAACATTTGAGATGCTAAATTTTCTAGCAAAATTTATATTCAAAGCAAGAACAAAGCTTGTAACATTTACAACATTTAAATCATAAAACATGAAAATCACAAAACCCAAAAGGATCCACCATACACTAGACCTAGGCTCTTGATACCACTTGAAGGAAAAATTTTGTCCTAGCTAAGAACATGTATGAACATTTGAATACATATGCTAACAATTAACTCTTTAAAGTAGGCATGCATCCAAAAACAATTCATGAAACCCATGACTTTCAAAGCCTAGTATATGGTGAATCAAAAGACTCTTTAACAACATTAAAGAATATGAAGAATTTAGAGATTCTTTACCCTTGAAGCTCATCCTTGATTACACAAGGGATTCACCCAAGTGGAGGGCCTTCAAGTCACCTCCTTGCTCCTTGGATCTTCCTTGTGATTTCCCTCCTTTTAGTGCTCCTTTGCTTCTTTGAGGATTTGAGGATTAGTTCTCCAAAACACCAAAAGTTTGATGTCTCTATGTCTCTTCACCAAGGATGTAATTTGTGAGAATGAAAATGGATCACTTAGGGAAGTAAATTTGCTAGATAACTATCCCCAAGTAGCTTAGAAAACCCTAATTGAAAACAAAGCTATAAAGATGAATTTATACTTCATTTCTTAGGTGAGTGGCAAACTTGCAATTAAGCAAACTTGCATACCCTCACCCTAAATGGCCATATATTGTTATTGGGCTTATTGCCCATTTTGTTTTAGTTGTCATACAACTTAAACATAATGGGCCTTGTGGACCAAAACACTTTTGGGCCCCGAAGCCCTAAAACCAACTTAAAAGCCCAATACGAACATTTCATATAATTAATTAACTAATTAATTAATCTTGACCATTCTTCAATTAAACCATTTAATTGCTTATCCATTTCATTTAATTGCTTCACATATATCCTTATTTGGTGTGCGATCCATTAGGTTCCAATTAGCGAGGCAGTGGGCGATGTTACTCTTAACTATCGATTGTGAATTGAAACCACATTTCAATTCTCCCTTTTTGATGATTAGTGTTTGCTAATCAATAGGGCTTCCACAAACCATGAGTGACACCTAGCAGTATGTCACGGTTACCCAAGCTAAGTAGAATTGGTTGGAGAACCTATCCAGTTACAATTACAATGCAATACGGTCCTTCTCTAATACAATACTCTTAACCACATTGTTTAAATGATAGTTTGTTTCATGTCTACTATCCAATGTGATACTTTCTTATATGATTCCCTTGAATATGATTTGGAACATCTTCCTTAGTCATATTCATTTGCTTTGGCCAAAGACTTTAGAATCATATTTTAGAGTATACTCATTTCACCATGGAAGGTTAGAGATCCCTTGTTGTGCATTCATATGCCTACATGACTAGATCACATGATCCCAACAATGCCGTGGACAATCCGAGGGAATGCCTTTGTCATGATCAAAGATCAAGGACCTAACCATTAGACATCTATGATGCCTCAGGTCTAAGGACTAATTTGCATATTGTAACCTTAGAGTTCGTACATGACATGTATGTTTGAACTCTCATTAATCGCAGTTCAGTGTACTCGATCACTCTTTCGAGCACCTATGTGTTTGTCTTAGTGTCCAACACCAAATGACTTGAGACTAGTTCATACTCACGTTTGAGTCAACATAACACATACTAACCTTAGCGGATTGTCAATGCCCAATTGGCAATCCTATGGTTAGGAACGTTTTAGGAATGAGCATAAGAGAAATGTCTCCTTAATCTAACTCATTAGATCACTTATCTCTTATGTCAAATACATCCCTTGGATTCTCTTATTGCTTAAACACATGATACAATAAATAGTGATTAATAATAAGTATTGCCCTTCCGTTAAACATATAAAAGTTTAACATATTAAGTATTCCAAAAGCTATTACATCAAATGAGTGGCTTTGTGGGCATACTTCCAACAGTTGTATGGGGTTGTAATAGACCTCAAACCTGAGGGACTATTATGTAATTTACCCTAATATTTACTACAAGATAAACGTTCTTAACCACTCCACATCACCTTGCAAACATGCGACTAATAATTAGTCACTCTAGCCGCCATGCCTCTTGTTTTTGTTACGTAAGAATTTTGTGACGGTCAAACTACGGCCAAGCATGGAGAGTGTGAGTTTTTATATCTGTTATCGTATTGTTAAAGTGGTTCCAGATTCGAACCTAAAATTTCTTCCCACGTGAGATCTCGTGATCACATCCCACTTCCCCCCTTCACTTGTATTTTTTATTTATTTATAAAAAAGGCCTAATTGGATTATTAGTTCCTGTGGTGATAGGGTAGTTGGAAGATAGCCCATATGGTAAAAAAAGAAAAAACTAGGTTTTAAGCCCCTGTGGTGAAGTCTGTTAGGATTTATACCCAAAATTGAAAATTTCGTCAACTCTCAGTTAATTATTAGCATGTGAGTCACACATATTAGACTAAAACGGATCTTTCCGTTAATTGTTAGCACGTGAGGTTTAAATGTGAGGCTAACTTTATCTTTCTAGTCTCACATGTGAGCCTCATGTGCTAATAATTAACAGAGAGTTGACGAAATTTTTAATTTTGGCCGAAATCCTAACAGACTTCACCAAAATGTTTAAATCTTTTTTTTTTTTTACTACAAGGGCTATTTTCCAACTACCCTATTATAACGGGACTATTAATTTAATTAAGCCATAAAAAAAAAATGGATTCACCAAGTCAAATGGAGTGGCGCCGGACTTTTCACAAATCGGCACTAAAGTGTAAAGAAATGCCAACAAAAAGTTGCCCTTTTCATGCATATACCTTCAATTTGTTTAGCTAAAAGAGAAAAAGGTGATGCGTATTTACACAAAAGTGCATGTGTGCATGTGCATGAACGAGTCGCAAAGACTCACAACATGCAAGCACGACGTCGTCCATGAAAGTAGGATCCTAAATTAGGGTCCAACATCGAAAAAATGAGCTATAAGAAGCTTGGATGGTGCTTTATAAATTAAGCAAAGCTTTTGAAAACCTATGAGACCATGAAAGTAGGATCCTAAATTAGGGTCCAACATCGAAAAAATGAGCTATAAGAAGCTTGGATGGTGCTTTATAAATTAAGCAAAGACTCACAACATGCAAGCACGACGTCGTCCATGAAAGTAGGATCCTAAATTAGGGTCCAACATCGAAAAAATGAGCTATAAGAAGCTTGGATGGTGCTTTATAAATTAAGCAAAGCTTTTGAAAACCTATGAGACCCAACACCATCTAACAATATATACGTGCCAAAACTTACATTCTTTAAAGGGTAATTCTCATTATACTGCCCTCAAGTATTGTGATTATCAAACTTTAATACAGAAATTTTTTTCCATCCCAGCTGTTATGGACCCAAAAATAATCACAAGATGACACGTGGATTTTTGGATAAAAAGGACAAAAATACCCTTGAAGCATATCGGGATTCCTACGCGCAAGCAGCGGGCAATCATCCCTCAACCAAGTCAAAAGTGCCCAAAATAGGTAACAATTCAAAACCTATTTCATTGATCCTCATCAAATCCTCTCCACAAGGTAACTACCAAATCTTTCCCTTTTTATTATATTAATTAGCTAATCAATTAGACAATTATTCTATTAATTAGTTAATTATTCAATTATACCCAATTAAATACAAATCAAGAACCTAGCCCACAAAGAGAGCCAAGTGGCCGGTCCTCTCTCACCCAAGGAGGCCGGACACACCCTTATAAAAGGCCTCTCATTCTCTCCAAAACGCAATTCCAATTCTCTTGCTAAATTCTCTAAATTCTCCAAACAATTTTCCCTCAAAATTCTAACTTTGGCATCAGAGGTTCTTCGGCCAACCCCCCCCCCCCAAAAAAAAATCATCATGGGTACATGAGGCTCTTGGCCTTGGCCTAAGGTGTTATTTGTTTTGCAGGTGCAGTTTTGTCCAAGAACAAGGAGGAAGAAATTTGCATCCACAAATTGGTGCTTTCATTGAGAGAAGAGTCACATACTCGTAGAAGACTCTCACATCTGTCCATTTGTAGATTTTTTGTAAGTTTTTGTTATTAGAATTTTTTATTTGCAAAAATTCTTTGATAAAACGTAAAAGAGAAGTACAATGGCTAGAAATTTAGAAAATTTAACAAGTGAAAATTTCAATATTCAAGATATGGGACCGCGACGATCCACGAGACTAAATGTGACAATAAGTGGAGCGGCACCACCACGAGGTTCCACCATGGCAACCACTAGCCATCCACGGCGAGGTCTATGGTGCCACCACCACGGCCCGAGCCGTGCCATCTAAGCAAGCCCAAGCCATGCCATCCAAGGCCCACAACGCCAAGGCCACGACCCAAGCCATGCCATCCAAGGCCCACGACGCCAAGGCCACGACCCAAGCCATGTCATTCCAAGCCCAATGCGAGCCCAACGCGTTGCCAAACAAAGCCCAAGCCTCGCTTCACACGTCGAGCAGCCCACTTCCCTGGCCCAGCCTACTTCTGTGGCCCAGCCTACTTCCACGGCCTAGCCTACTTCCGCAGCCTAGCCTACTTCCGTGTCCCAACCTGCTCCCGCGGCCCAGCCTGCTCCTCTGGCCTTCCAAGCAGCCCAAATAGGTCCAAGATTAGTTCAACCGTCCCGACTTCAAATTTATGGGCCAACGATCGAACCGGGGGCTTTTTCACCACATTTATACGCGGATTTGACATTTCCCAACTCAAATCTTGCGCCCGGAGGCTACCACACTTCCACTGCTCAAGGAGATTCATTCATTCCAAGCTCTTCCAACCCAAATGGAGAACAACACTTGTCTTGACAAGTCATAGAGTTGACGAGCGCCCTTCCACAGCAGACAACCTTGGTGAACCAGTTCTTGCAGCGCATCGAGATGTAACGTGACGAGGTGTCCCAGAGTAAGACAAGGGCAAACGAAGAACCTCTCCAGCAACGTCCCGGCAAACAGCCACTCAACCAGCCACGAATCGAGTGTTCAGGTAGCGTATACTCTTGTCTTAGCGCGCGGAGGAGTGTGCACTCTCGACTAGGCCTACGGACGAGCATACATTCACGGTTGGGGTCACACTCCAATAGTCAACATAAGCAACCTTCCAGACGAAGTGTTCATTCACGGCTAAGCCCACAATGAGCATCATCCACCTCACATCGAAGTAGGCAGCACGACGGACAAAGAGAATCAGTCACTCAATTCGGCTCAAGTTCAATCGGTAGCCTACGAGAAATTCGCTCGTCTATTAGGAATGTACCACATGCACCGCAACCACGACATAGACGAGTCGAATACATAGAAGAACAGCCTAGACCAGCATGTCACGACTGGGGGCAGCCGAGAGCTCCACTACCCCAACAAAGGTAAATTCAGGAAGAAGTAGAGAGATTTTTGACCAAGGGATTGAGTGATTTCCAACACAACGAGGTCATCGACGAGGCATTACGACGGGACATGACCAACATAAGCAGGTCACCCTTCATGGAAGAGATCGAGCAGGTAGAGCACCCTTCCAAAAAGGACTTCCAGTATACCACCCACTGTTCGAAAAATTGATCATGAAAAAAGATCTAACTCTGGCAGACTCCTTCGCTCTGACAGACAAACATGCACTTTGGGACAAAGCTCGCCGATCAAGATGCAATGACTTGAAAAAGAAACTGACATCACCTCCATACTATCCAAACCGGAAGTAGTGGATGACCTATTCGCATGTTTAACGGTATCTAAAGCAGCAATAAGCCCTACCATCATACGAGAAGAGCTGGGGGCCCGACTACCTGTATTCCATAGTTCAAAAGCTTTCCTCAATGCTACCAGAAATTCAAAAGCTAACTTTGGCGATAGTTGTTGCAACCCGGAAGCTCAAGTTTTACCTTCAGACGCACGTAGTCATCCTCATGACGCATTATTCCGCCCAATCCTGACGCGCGACGATAAAGGCGTAGACACTGGCGGATGCAAAATTTTCTGACAACAACTCGGCTCAAAGACGCGCCAAAGGCAGACGAACACTAGAAGGACACACTTGCAAGCAAGTTTTGTCCTCGTCGCCATAAAAGATTCTACATAGGAGCAACATGTACCGGCGGTCGAACACCACCTCCTGCTACGTGTCACACGACCCCAGCCGACCCTTGCTCCATAATTCAACTCTAGAGTGGCCTAATACCGGCAGTTGAGCATCTCCTGCCGCATGTAGCATGGCCCCAGCTCCACGGCTCCCTACCATGCCTTCACGCCTTGCCTATGCGATGCAACAGAGCCACCCAACGACGCCCCAGAGAGCCGAGCACGCCCTAGCCACGCTCACTCCACCCAATGGAGACTTTTGGAATTTGCATGTTGACGGCGCATCCAACTACAAAGGTTCGAGAGCAGGCGTAGTCCTTGTCACCCCAGACGGTTCGATGCCCGAGCAGGAGATCACTCTAAGCTTCAAAGCATCAAACAACGAAGTAGAGTACGAGGCCCTACTAGCAGGCCTCTGAATGGCAAAAGACTTGGTGGTGAAAAAGCTCGCAATTCATTCTGATTCCCAGCTAATCACTAGCTAGACTACTTGAGGCATTTCAGACTTACACTGTCACATCCCGGCCCGGGTCCACCACATCCCGGGCCCGTTCCACCACCGTAGCACGATATTGTCCGCTTTGGGCTTACCATTCCCTCACGGTTTTGTTTTTGGGAACTCACGAGCAACTTCCCAGTGGGTCACCCATCCTGGGAGTGCTCTGGCCTCATTTTCGCTTAACTTCGGAGTTCCTACGGAAACCGAAGCCAGTAAGCTCCCAAAAGGCCTCGTGCTAGGTAGGGATGAGAATATACATTTAAGGATCACTCCCTTGGGCGATGTGGGATGTCACAATCCACCCTCCTTAGGGGCCCGACTTCCTCGTCGGCACACTTCCGGCCAGGGATTGGCTCTGATACCATTTGTCACGCCCCGGTCCCGAAATATTTATTTTATTTCGAGAAATAATAATATTAGTGATAGGCCCAAAATAAAAATCTTATTTAGTTTATTAACCTTAGCTAACAATTCCAATTCAAATCCTTCATTCCACAAGCAATTTATAAGCATTATTCATTTTTCCAAAACATCCAATTTAAATTCCAATTTAGTACCATTTCTTTGTAGGGACCAATTTCCATTATGTAACCTTTATTCTTGAATTAATTTAACTTCACATATTTTATGGCTGCATCTAACGTCTTGTTAGACTGCCAACGTACCCTCAACAGGGATCAAACCTTTCGTAGTTCAAAAGTTCAAAGTTTCGAACCAAAGACAAACTATTCATTTAATCCCACATACACCACAATCATATTAATATTTAAACCATAACAATTAGATAAAAAACAACCTACTTAAAATATCGAAATTCATATAACAACACAAATGTCAGCTCCCTGGCTGTGCGCCGCCGCAGGTGGCGGTCGGCCACCCAACTCGCCGGAAAATTCAACTATTTCTAAAAATTCTCAAAAATTACAGAAATGAAGATCTCAATGAGTAGAGAAACTTTCATACCTGCAACCAAGGCCAATTTTGCCTGGAAAGGCTCCAATTTTATCCCCGACTTTAAACGTTAATAACTTCTTCGTTCTAACTCCGTTTCATGAACGGTTTGCGCCTACGCGTTCGTGAGGTCGAGCTCTATTCAAAAATATAATTTTTGACCTCGAAAGGTCTACATATTTTAAATAATTAAGGTACAAACGTTAAACCTCGTAACTAGTTTAATTTAAAACTAAGCTTACACAAATTATTATAAATTCTTGAAAAATCATATAAAAGCTCAATAATATTCTTGATTTAATTCTTCATAATCATAAATCGATTTATTGTCAATTTGCTCCACATATTTATATATTTAAAATTTCCAGGGTATTACAATCACCCCCCGTTAAAATAAATCTCGTCCCCGAGATTTCAATCGTCAAGTCACGATAAGGAACTAGCAATATTTCCACCATTTCTTTTATGGTGAATAAAATTATAACCTCCACCTACGATTTTATTCAAATTCAAAATAAGCAAAACAACAAATGATAATCGTGATTATTTCTCTCATTCTCATATCCCCAACACATTCATTGTCAAATTGAGTATCAACAATTTTAACCATACCCATTGGTTAAATAATTATCCACATTAAGCCAAAATGTCTCATGGCCTTCATTGGCTATACACAGCCATTTACAACAATCTCTCTTTTTTTTTTTTTTTTTTTTTTAGCCACCATCACTGACGATACCAACAATCAGAAAATACCCAATATTGGTAGCATAAATATTATAAATTTTCAGCCATAACTATTCTCGACCAATTAAATACTGAAATTCCAAATCATCCACTAGTAACCTAGTAGAATTTCAAGCCAAATCTTTATAATTGACAAACCGAATATCAACAATTTCAACCAAATTCTAACCACAGCTTGAATAAATTAGTGAGCTACATGTCCAGTGTACTATCTACATTTCATCAACCAAAGTAAAGAATTTTACATTTTTCTACTCTAACGGCCAATCAAATTAAGCCTTATTAATTTCATAACCATGCGAATATACATATGCTTCAATAATTTGGTGCGCAACATCAATTTCAACAATGTTAACTTATAACCATAGCAACTCATCAATCAAATTTATAATTATACTTCCCCATCCATTCCTTTCATAAATAAAAAATTTCACATCTCACACCACCAAAAATTTGTTGATATTAGACAAGCTTAGAATTTCATTTCATAATTTCATTCTTACCTACCACCATTCTAATTATAGTAGGCAAACCATAACCATAGTTTATAATTTCATTTCCCATTCAATAAATCACAATCTCTTCCATAAATATTGAAATGCCCAACCAAAATTTTCATGGCCATCAGATTTTTGAAATTTCAAGCTATACTTATCATTATCCAAACAATGATGTCACCACCATTTTTTTTTTGTCACGGCCCTTCTCGCCCAATTTCACATTTACGGGTCATTGTGCCCAATTTCACACTTACGGGTCATTGTGCCCAATTTCACGTCTACAGGCCTTTTTCGCCCAATCACATGTCCACGGCTCTTTTCGGCCCAATCACATATCCACGGGCTCCTTTCGGCCCAATCACATATCCACGGGCTCTTTTCTTCCACTGGCACAAGTATAATGCAATTCTTCCATCTACTTGTCACCATTCCACCATCATTTTAGCATTTCACATTTTCATCATGGAATTGTCATCACAAGCACAATGCAATCATATATGTATTTTCTATATGTTTTCCATAATGCATAATATAAATTCAACCCTAAATAAAGGTTAACCCAAAGCCTTAATCAAATACCCAACATTAAGGCTATTACAAGAAATGTGACATTTCAAAATTTTCTATTCCTATTTAGTTCATTTCATGACGATTTACAACGCATACTTTTCACATAGATTCCTCATGTTCCATAGAATTTATGATATCATGCAATATCAACGAGATCCATAATTCACATTCACAACTCAACCATATCTCCTGATGTAAAGTGGGATCATTTGCTCTGATACCATTTGTCACATCCCGGCCCGGGTCCACCACATCCCGGGCCCGTTCCACCACCATAGCACGATATTGTCCGCTTTGGGCTTACCATTCCCTCACGGTTTTGTTTTTGGGAACTCACGAGCAACTTCCCAGTGGGTCACCCATCATGGGAGTGCTCTGGCCTCCTTCTCGCTTAACTTCGGAGTTCCTATGGAACCCGAAGCCAGTAAGCTCCCAAAAGGCCTCGTGCTAGGTAGGGATGAGAATATACATTTAAGGATCACTCCCTTGGGCGATGTGGGATGTCACATACACCCTCACTCAAGTTCTGCAGGCAGACAACGCTCACGTGGACACACTAGCCGGCCTAGGCTCCGTTCTCGACCACCAACGTAAACGCTCTATTTCGGTCAAGTATGTGGACAAGCCAAGCATAGAGGTGGAGCCAGCAGTCGAAGTGTCATAGATTAGTACAACTCCAAAGTGGCAAAGTTCTATTATAGACTACCTGGTCAATGACACATTCCCCATGGAAGGGTTGGAGTCTAGAAAGCTCCAAATAAAGGCAGCACGCTACTATATATGGAATGGTATTTTCGTCCAAGGATCCTACATTGGACCACATCTCCGCTGCCTAGCGTCTTCTGATGACCTAAAGGTTTTAAGCTCAATCCATGAAGGTGTTTGTGGAAACCACTCGGGAGGCTGATCCTTAGCACATAAGACTCTTAACGCAAGCTACTACTGGCCTACCATGCACCAAGACGCTAAGGAGTTAGTACAAAAGTACAACCGTTGCCAACGCTACAAACCGATACCAGCACTACCTGCGAACGAGCTACACCCGCAAACGAGTCCTTGGCCATTCATGCAATGGGTATTCAACCTGGTAGGACCTATGCTGCCTACTACTGGAGGCAGAAGCTTGATGATCGTGGCAACTGACTACTTCACAAAATGGGTAGAAGTAGAGCCCATGATGAACACGACTTAGATGGACATAAAACGCTTTATATGGAGGAACATCATTTGTTGAATTGGTATCCCTCAATCCATCGTCATTGACAACGGCTCGTAATTCATGGGCAAAGATTTGGTGAAGTTCTTCCAAAAATATGGCATCAAGCAACACATGTCCACGCCAAGATATCCTCAAGGCAATAGGTGGGCTAAAGCATCCAACAAGATGATCCTCGACTGCCTCAAGAAATCCCTCACCAGCAAGAAAGGAAAATGGCCAGACGAACTCCCCGGATGTCTATGGCCATATCGCACCACCAAAAGATGAGCAATCGGTGAGACTCCTTTCTCTTTGGCATTTAGCTCAAAAGCAATCATTCATCCCAATGTCGTCAAACCAAGTGTCACTGCTCTACTACCAAGCATTGGGCAGAACAATAAGGAGATGACCATAAGCTTAGATATGGCAGAGGAGAAGCGTGAGTAGACCATCACCCGCATCGCAGCCTACCAGCAGCAGCTCATCTCTAGCTACAACAAAAGGGCCAAGATTCGGCAGCTTCAGCCTGGAGATCTAGTCCTAAGAAAAGCCTTCATCACTGCCCGCAGAGAATGCTCCAAAAAGATGGATCTCATCTGGGAAGGTTCGTACAAGATCATCAGAGTAGGCACCAAGAGTAATTACACCCTTGCCATCATGAAATGACAAAAAGATCGAAAAGTAGTGGAATGCCTACAATCTGAGGAAGTACCATGTGTGACCTCCTGCTACATTAAAGCTCGAAGACTCAAGCAGCTCGACGGGCACCACCTCACAAGCCGATGGCTATCCAGTTGTTATGCAGTTCCTACCTTACAACTAAGTTCTTGTTCGTTTCACTCGTTTTTCAATGAGGAATTCAGAAAAAATCTACAACTTGGCTCGGCTGCATGCTTACAAAAACTGATCACTCATGCACTTCAAAAGAAAATCGCGCCCTTCTTAGGGACTCATCTCGGGAATTGCGCCCTCCGATGGACCAACCATGTTTTCCAGTGTGAGAGGGTAAACTAATTGCTTTCTAGTATGAGAGGGCAAACCAATTCTCTGACACCCACATGGGTCAACTCTCCAAGACGAGAGGATAAACTCTACACTCCGAATATCCAGACGTGGATGAGCCAAGCTGCCGTAGTATAACTAGATGCACGATGGCTTGCGTCAGGATTCCTAGAAGTAGCCACAATGGTCTTTTTCAAGGCTTAGCTAACTGAAGGATTTTGGGTCTCTTGGCCTAATCCATGGGGAACTGGGCCCTAGAGACGGAGGGGGCACATTACGTAGGACGCCCTACGGACGGTTGCCCTAGAAACCTAAAGCTGCTACCGAGTGCACTAAGGTAGTCTACGGTTTTCGAAAGACTGCCTTCGGTTTGCCCTTCAAGCAGTAAAGTTGTGCTAGATTTATACAACTGCACATTCTTGTAAAAGGTTAAACAAGCTAGCGTGCATATACGAAGCCTTATCCACTGCCAACATGTTACGTAGTCGATAAGCTTCACCACTACCAAGCGCGGAACAACCTACACCAAGTCCTAAAGTGTTGTGGTACTTGCTATGCAACCTACGAAATTGGAGAAAGCCAAGGTTAACAGCCTAGTGGTTACGTGGACTTGTCTGCTTCTGTAAGTATGGCATTCGGCTACCAGCCCTATGGCTAACAACTTTGCAAAGTTCTACACCAACACCTACGGCTTCATAGGCTACGCATGTCTATCTGCTTACAGAAAAATAGCACGGCCGCCACTGGCTTATAAAGTCTAAAGGTTAGGGCATGAACAGAAGAAGCGAAGATGAAGAAAAGCAAATGAAGCAAGTTTATTTAATTTTCTAGCAAAATTGATAAACAACTAGCAAAGACCGAAAGAGTTTAAGCAAAAGCAACAAGGAAAACAAAGAAAATCCTAAAGGCTACCTAGAAGACTACTCTTCAGCAGCTTCGACATCCTACGACTACTCGGTCGCCATACCTTTAGTAGCCACGACAGCATCCGACGCTTCATTCCTAGCTACCCCAACCTCGGCACCAACCTTTCCGACTACTTCACTAATAGAAAACTCAAAAGTAAATGCGAGCAAGTCTTCCGAATAAATAGAGAAGGTCTCGAAGTCTTCACCAAAAAACTCAAAGTCGAACGGCCGCCCGAAGAGATGATCAACTTGTAGAAGTCGGCTTCATTCTGAGTAAGTGAAGCCTCGAACCCAACATTCTCACCCTTCAACTGCTCATTTTCCTCGATCAGACAAACATAAACCCGCTGTAGCTCCTCCATTTTTTTCTTCAAATTGTCATTGATCTTCAAGGCACCTTGGAGTTCCAACACTTGAGGCTCAAGCCTATCAACAACCTTCTTGAAGTGGATCACTTGGTTGTAAGCAGCAATCATTTTTTCATCCTTAGCATAAGCAGCAGAGCGAAATTCAGAGATAGCACGCTTAAGATCTTGAATCTGAGGTATGTAACATTCGATCTCCTTCTCTGCACTTTCATCCTTTACTTGGATCGCGTCAAGCCTAGTCTTCAAATCCATGATCTCTTGGCGAGCGGTCTCAAGCTGTAGAGAAGTGGGGGGTAGAGATATTAGACACCTTCAAAGCAGCAAGCTCATATTATAATTTCTTGACATTTTCGGCTGATGAGTAAGCTTCAGCTGCCACAGTTCTTGCCACTTCCTTGGCAGCCTTGGTATCCTCTTGATCAAGAAGCATATACTTGGCCGCCAAAATAACTGTCTTCTGCATCATTACAAGTAGAGCAGTTTTCCTATACTCGGCCGTATGCTTCGCAAAGGAACTTGGGCAAACAACCCTTATAACGCCATTGACAAACTTGGCATAAGCGTCCATGTCTTCAAGCAGATCTGGTTTAAAAAATGCACAGATCTCAGCAGCCTCCCCAGAAGTAGGCTTAGTGGATTTCTCATAGCTGCCTACGCGAACAAGCGTCTCCTTCCCAGCAGGCGAATCAGTCTCAGTAGCAGGGAGAGCAGGCCTTCATGTCACTTTAGTAGCAGAGTCCACCTTATCACTCTTCATAATAGCAAGCCTCTCCAAAGGTGAACCAGACTTAGCTCCCAACAGACGTCTTGGTACAGACTTTGGTACTAAAGGTATGACAGGACCTTTACACTGAGAATTCTTATCAACAATCGTACTAGCCATTCTTGACATGGCATATGCCACATTCTCAGATCTAACAACCTCATTTTTCTTCCCATTGGAAGAAGTCATGCCAATCACAGGCTTCTCGGCAGCAGGTGGATCCTCACGAGTAGCGGAGGAAGTCTTCAGCTTTTTCTCAACCGGCATCTCTTGAGCAGGTGGGGAAGATCTTTTCTTTCCATCTTCATACATAGTAAGCTCCATGACAGCGATCAGACGAGCCAATGCATCCGCCTTAATCCTCTTTACCTCCTCTTTCGGGAGTAGCCCACCTTTTTCCCGGCTAAGAGAACCAGGCAACCAATGCCATTTATGGTACTCAACAAGGGAGCTCAACCCATACTACCTTTTCATTTATTTATTCTCTCGAACTAGCAGGCAGAAGGCTTGCATGCCCAACAGTCCAGCAGTCCATGAGGCCCGCGACATTCTCATTTCTCCCAATCGCCGGACTGGTCAGATCCAAGAGCCCAAAGAACATGAGTCGTGTGGCTCGCCTAGCATTGCGCCCTAGAGCCACAATCTGCGGCCCCAACAGCACAAGCTGCCCTTGGCTCTAGCCAAGCCGAGCAGCCTAAAGCAGTGGTCCCTGCTACAACACATCATCGGTCCATGCCGAGCCAACTCCTGGCCCCTGCCAACCGACGTACCGCACCACCCCGACGGCTGCCCTGCGACAGCACTATCCAAGAAGAAGACAAGAAAAATTAAATTTTTCTTACATCGGTAAGGCACGAAGAAGACGAAGAAAGCAATGAAAGACTAATATTGCTAGAAGAGGGGGAACAAATATCCTCTAAGCTCTCTTTCTCTCTTGTAGGGTAGAATAAATCGCTCTCCAAAGTTGATTTAATAACCCACTTAAGGTGGACTTAAATAGGCTTTGAGACAAATTTATTTCCCTTTCCTAGAAAGATCTAATTTCCTATTAAAGAGGGAATCTACATCAAAATAGGAAGCAGTCCAAAGTTTCCTAATCTATACACTTGTTGCCCTTTCCTGGGAGCAACCCAACAGGTGTGGGGGCATTTGTGGAGCTAAAAATAATTGTAGACATCGAAATTTCGGTGAAATAAATGTTGATCAATAATTAAAATTCTAACATTCATCTGTCACATAAATTTTACACGTAGCATGTGACTCAACGAAAAATAGAAAATCATCGGAAAAGTCATCAAATAGGACATGTGTCAACACCTGGTAGAAATGATTTATTTCATCTGATTTTTAAATCCAAAAATCAAGTTTTGGAATTCTATAAATAGGAAGACAAGGCATTCATTTTCATTCACGAATTCACATCACACCAAAACCTTGAAGCTTTGAAACTCTAAAGCTCCCAAGCAAATCCCAGAGGATCAAGAAAGCTCTATTCGTTCTTTGTCAAATCCTCCTTCAAGATCAAGCCCCAACGGCCCTTGAGGAACTTCCACCAAATCCTCCTTCAAGATCAAGCCCCAACGGCCCTTGAAGAACTTCCACCAATTCAAGATCAAGCCCCGACGACCCCTTGAAGAAAACGTTCATCGTTCATCACATGTTCATCCTAAGATCAAGCCTCGAAGGCCCTGGGATCAACATCACAATCCACAAATCTACACATTACAAAGATCGAATCAGATGCTAAATTGGTAGAAGAGATTATAACCCCAAAATCATTAATACAAAATATTATTTTGTACACGTGTTCTTGTCTCATTCATCGTAGAAATATTCGTGTTTACAATAATCACAAGACGACAAGTGGATTTTTGGATAAAAAAGGACAAAAATACCCTTGAAGCATATCGGGATTCCTATTCGCGAGCAGCGGGCAATCATCCCTCAACCAAGTCAAAAGTGCCCAAAATAGGTAACAATTCAAAACCTATTTCATCCATCCTCATCAAATCCTCTCCACAAGGTAACTCCCAAATCTTTCCCTTTTTATTATAGCTACTCAATTAGGCAATTATTCTATTAATTGACTAATTAATTAGTTAATTATTCAATTATACCCAATTAAACACAAATCAAGAACCTAGCCCACAAAGAGAGCTAAGTGGCCGATCCTCTCTCACCCAAGGAGGTTGGCCACACCCCTATAAAAGGCATCTCATTCTCTCCAAAACACAATTCCAATTCTCTTGCTAAATTCTCTAAATTCTCCAAACACTTTTCCCTCAAAATTCTAACTTTGGCATCAGAGGTTCTTCGGCCAAAGGCCCCCCCATTCATCATGGGCGTGTGAGGCTCTTGTCCTTGACCTAAGGTGTTATTTGTTTTGTTGGTGCAATTTTGTCCAAGAATAAGGAGGAAGAAATTTGTATCCACAGCTGTGACAACCTATACTTTAAAATAGTGTATTTTATTCTCAGATCACATGAAATGACCAAAATACCCTTAATTGGGTGTCTTGAGTAATTATTAAGCCTCTACTTGAATTTTAATTTCTTGTGCTTTCTTAGTCTCCTTAAATTGTTTTTGGACTCACGAATGTATGGACGATAACGAAATCAATTTCAAAGTTATGTTCCGAAGTATGTGAGAGGCAAAATTGTAATTTCACTTAAAACAATTTTAAGTGGGCTTATACCCCACTCCGGTTCCTTCTTCTTCATTCATGCACCTTCACTCTCTCTCTCTTTCTAACTCTCGAAGCTCTCTCTCTAGCACCATCAAAACCAGCCACCACCACCACTTGTTCTTTCACAAATTTAACCCCAAATCTTGATATTCAAAACCTATGGGACTTGGGGAAACTAGTTATGTTCTTACATGCATCATCGGAACACCGTGAGGTGTAGCTCCATTGAAGCCGTGGGCCTCAAGCTTCATTCTCAAACTCAGGTGAGGTTTATGTAAGTTCTATATGAGAGCAAACACTTGGTGATTTGATTAAAGACATTTGGAATGATAAGGAGATTAGGATTGACACTTGTAGTAGACTCATCAGGAGTTGTATTACTTAAAGTTTCAAGTCAGATACATTCTCGATAAAACTAGAACTCTTCTAGCTGATATAATGCATAAGTGTTTCACGGTGATTAGGCTACTTTTTAATAAGGATCACTTAATGGGAGGGATCCTTATTGAATTCCATCGTATGAAGTATAAAATTGAGGTCCCTCATCTCTCACTAAACACGGAAGTTTACAGTAAACTCAAGCCCCATTGAGCAAGCCTTGCTTTCAGTTGTGTAGAGTTGCAGAAGAACTTCAATTTTTAATCCTAGTTCTTTGAGACGATGTCTTCCATAGGTAAGTGGTTAAGTTGATAACTGTGAATAAGTTTTTCCGTTGCACAATTAACTTACATTTGGTATCAGAGCCCTTCACATATTAACCTTATGTTGAAGGCATCAATAAAATATTCCTTGTCTCACAGGTTACAGAACTGGTAGTGTATCATTAAGGAAATATATATGAACACGATCAAGTGATAGCTAAAGCTATCCTTGACCATAAAGACATATATTTTCATTCAGATATACATATCAGTGATGGTGCTTAATTTCAAGTCATGATCACTGGCCATCTAAAGAAGATCATTCTTTCATGCTTAGAATTTAAGTAGTATATCACTTTATATACAAATGTTTGAATCGAATTACTATTGTCAAACTACAAAGGTTTATAATTTTGATTATAGAAATTTGAATGTGGGTTATAAAGGTGATATGATTAAAGAAAGTCTTCACATGTTCATCAATCCAAAGATGTTGAAAAGGTGATTTATAGTATGGGGATTTAAAGATTAATACTTGAAGTATGTGCTTTGACAGTTATGAATCCTAGCTCCATGCACCTTAAAACAGTTGAACTACTCACTGGTGTCAACTATAAGAAATGGAAGCAAGATGTTGAGAACGTGCTAGGTGTCATGGAATGGGACTTCGCACTTAGAACTGAAGAGCCCCCTATGCCAACAAATGGAAGCACCTTAAGTCAAAAGTCTAAGTATGAAAAAGTGGCACAAATCAAACAAAACTTCCTGATTGATTATCAAAAGAAACATGACCGATGATTCAATGAGCCTTCACAAATGCTACCAATGCAAAGGATTTTCTCAAGTCCATTGAGTAAAAGTACCAAGAGTCACAAAAAACTGAGACATATGCTACCAAATGAAACAATTTCCTTAAGTCCATTGAAGAAACGTACCAGGAGTCACCAAAAATTGAAACAGGCATTCTCATGAATTCATTGACAGCCATGAGACATGATGGCATAGAGAGTGTGAGTGAGTACATTTTAAAAATGGTGGACATCGTTGGAAAACTCTATTCTCTCGAGGTACTAATCTCTGAAACTTTCTTGGTACATGTGATATTGAATTCTCTGCCTGATAGTTATACACATCTCAAATTGTCCTACAATCCATTGCGTGAAAAGTGGGATGTGAATGAGTTAATTTCAATATGTGTGAGTGAAGAGGAAAAGATGAAAAAATCTGAGAAGGAGATGAAGTACCACCAATGCACGTATACCCTTAACCACCGATGCTACTAGAAAGAATTCTACCAAAAGGGTCCCCTCTCCTAAAAGAAACACCAAACCTAACAAGCCGTCGATTCTCAAATGTTATTTTTGTATAAGGCTTGGCTTGCCACATGAAGACAGGTAAAAACTATTTTGCTTGTTTTGAGTCTAATTTAATTGATATACCTAGCATTGAATGGTGGCTTGACTGTAGCTTTTCTATTCATGTTACGAATTCATTGCAGAACTTCATAATAAAGAGAACACCAAATAAGGATGAAGTCAAAGTTTTAGTTGGCAATGGAAGAAGAGTTGAAGTCAAAGCTTTAGGAAGTGTTAGGCTAAAGTTAGGTTTTGGATTTTTGTTTAGAATTAGAAAACATTGTCTATATGCCTTCCATGAGAAGGAAGCTCATTCCGTTTCAAAGTTAGTTTTGTTGAGTTTTTATTTTACTATAAAAAATATTGGCTTCAACATATTTTACAAATCTTCCCAAGTTGGTACTATTTTTTATTTTATTTTTATGATGGCATGTTTCAAATAAAAACTCAACAAAGTCAAATTTATTTTGAACTTTCAAAATGAACATAATAAGACTCAACAATCATCAAACTTAAAGCAAAAGAGGCTGTCATATTTCAAAACAAAGGATAGAGTTACTTGTCAAAAATAATATTTTGCCTCCATTAAATTTTTAATGGTTTTGAGTTCTGTGTGGATTATGCTAAAGGAAAAATGACAAGTAGTAGAAAGAAAGTCTCAACAAGAAGCAAAGAAACTTCATAAATCATCCACACGGACTTCTGTGGTCTTTTTCCTATGCAAACTATAGAGGAATATAAATATTTCGTAACCTAATTTCAGAAAAATCAAATGCACTTGAAACTTTTAAGATTTACAAAAGTGAGGTTGAAAAACAATCGGAAAAGAGAATTAAAGTGGTTAGGTTTGATTAGGGAGGTGAATACCATTGTAGATACACACAAACTGGCAAACACCTTAGTCCCTTTGCACTTTTTTCTACAAGAAAATGGAATGGTAGCTCAATACCCTACACTTCGAAACCCCAGGCCAAACAAAGTGGCTGAGAGAAGAAATAGACCTCTTAGGAACATGGTAAGGAGTGTGATTTGTAGGACTAATCTACCAAGTTGTTGATGGAGTTAGAGATGGACGATTATGCAAGCACAAGAACTGACAATTTTATATTTGAAGAAGATAGTGAAATGGGGTAATGTAGAAAACAATCAGAATGTGTTAAAGGAAATAAAATAGTCAATTATCTGATATGATTTGGAGTGATTGTAGGATACAATAATCCATCTTGGAGTGATTGTAGGATAGGATTGTAATAGCACAGAATTAGTTCCAGTTTTCCTAGAATAGCATCACAATTCTTGTATAAATTCATACCTCTATACAGCTTCAGTTATGCAATACAAAATACTTCACATAACAATTTGATATGGCATCAGAGCACCGATCTTGGTGACTCTAGAAGCCCATTCCACTTCCGCTACAAACGCAACCCAAATTCTTTCCATTAAACACAGCTAACATGAGCGACAAAAAACCAACAGAGGCGATGCCACACGCATTCGATCCTCTCATCTTACACCACTCAGATTCACCAAGTCTTGTTTTAGTCTCATAGCTTCTTGATGGACACAACTATGGACAGTGGAGCCACTCTATGCGCATTGCTCTCAGCGCCAAGAACAAACATGGCTTTATTGATGGATCAATCAAGAGCCCTGCAATCACTGATGCCAAGTATTCAATTTGGTAGAGATTCAAGGACATGGTATTGTCATGGATTTGGCAATCCGTGCAAGGCAACATCGTTCGCAGTATACTCTACTACAAATCCACATCAGCAGCATGGAAGGATTTTGAGGATCGATTTTCACAAGGGAACAATTCAAGGATCTATCAAATTTGACAAGAAATTGTCGAACATCGACAAGGACAACTATTCGTTTCAGATTATTACACAAAGTTGAAGGCTCTTTGGGATGAATTAGCATCATACCATGAGCCAATTGCTTGTGAATGCGAGGGATCTAAGATACGTGCAGAAAGAGAGGAAAAAGAAAAGGTCATGCCGTTTTTAATGGGTTTGAACAAGAGTTACTCAACCATACGAGGCTACATCTTGACAATGAGTCCACTCTCATATACACGACGAGTTTATGGGTTGGTTATACAGCACGAACGCCAAATAGATTTGGCAAATTGCCGTGAACCTGCTGCCTACACAATGCAACCAAGTCGTTCAACAATGCCAAAATGAGGCTCTGGTACTAGCAGCTCAAATTCAAGCAAGACATTCAAATGCAGCTACTGTGAAGGAGGACATCCAGTAGAACGTTGCTTTTTCCTTATTGGATTTCCCGAAAGTCACAAATGGCATGGGAAGAATGTGCAGCCCAGGAATAAACATACAAATCCAGCATCCCACAATGTTGAAGAGCCTCAGTCACAAGCCACCAACATTGACACAACTTAACCTCCAACAACCCAACGTTCACAACCGAGGAGTACAATAAACTCATGGCTTTACTTCTCAATAAGAACGGTAAAGATCAGCCATTCGCACATGCAACATGTATATAGCCACCCACCTACAATATTGCACAACATGATCTGCATTCAACATTATATTGGATTGTGGAACGGATCACATTTCTCATCTATCACCCATTAATAATAAAACTAAAACACAACATGATTTTGTTGGTTTACCAAATGGAGGACAAGCTGCAATTGAAAGCATTGGGTCTATGAAATTGTCACCAGAGATATCTCTTGATAGAGTTTTACATGTGCCAAAATTTTGTGTGAACTTGTTGTCTGTGAGTAAATTAACTCGAGCGTTAAGATGTATCGTGATATTTTATCCGAATTTTTGTGTTGTGCAGGACATGGATACGAAGAGGACGATTGGCCTGAGCAAGCATTTTAATGGGCTCTACTACCTCACACCAAACCAAAACCCTCACCTAGCTAATCATGTTAACTGCACCTCAGGACTTTGGCACCAACTTCTTGGACACCCATCATCAGCCCATCTTCACTCTTTATCCTAGGCCATCCCAGAAATCATATTTGATTCTAAGCATGTTTGTGATGTTTGTCCTTTAGCAAAGCAAACTCGCTTATGTTTTGTTTCAAGTTCAATAAAATCGACTGCACCTTTTGATTTGATTCATTGTAATATTTGGGGACCACACAAAATTCATACACACTCTGGAGCACGTTATTTCCTAACTATTGTATATGATTTTACTCGCTTCACATGGGTTCATCTCATGCGTTTTAAATCCGATAGACAAGCCTTATTGAAATCATTTTTTTCTTGGGTCAAAACACAATTTAATCGTGAAATTAAAGCTCTATGTGCCGACAATGGGGGTGAATTTGTATCGATGCGTGCATTTTTAGACGCTTGTGGCACCATTTTCCAACATACTTGTGCTCACACTCCTTAACAAAATAGGGTGGTTGAGTGTAACAAAATAGGGTGGTTGAGTGCAAACATCGGCATATTTTGAATGTTAGTCGTGCATTACGTTTTCAAGCCAATTTACCTTTAAAGTTTTAGGGGGAAAGCATCCAAACCACTTGTTATCTAATAAATCGCCTTCCTACACCCTTACTTTCACATAAATCTCCCTATGAACTATTGCACGGCACATCACCTGAATATTCTCATCTCCAGGTTTTTGGGTGTCTATGTTATGCCACCAATCTTACTCCCTCGCCTAAGTTTAACGCACGTGCACGTCGCTGTTTTTTTTTTCTGGGATATCCCCTTGGCCAAAAGGGCTATCGAGTCTATGACCTTGATAGTAATAAAATCTTCACATCTCGTGACGTCATTTTTCACGAGCACATTTTTCCTCTTGCTACCTCGCCACCAGAAAATCAACTAAATTCCCCCGTATTACCCATTCCTCATGATGACACAAATTCTCCTTTAGTCTCAGCCCAAACACATACACCATCAAATCTAAGCCCACCTACAAACCCATAAATTCAAACTCTAACACAGACACCTCATTATTATCATTTTCCCATTCCCCATCTACAAACCTTACAAGTTCAAACTCTCACACACATAACACAGAGAACCTCTCACCACCTGCACCAGACACCTCGTTGCCACCACCAGAACCCTCTCCTCCACCCCAGCTCGCTCTTCCTCTACTTCTTCGATCCAACTGAATTACAAATCCACCTACTCGTTTAAGTGACTATCAGATTTATCATGTTGCTTTGCTTATGCCCAGCGCCGTTCCTTCCTCCATGTCCAGTACGCGATATCCGCTTCAACAGTACATCTCCTACTCTCATTTATCTCATGCTCACCAATCATTTGTACACAACATATCTCACCTGGTCGAACCAGCTTTTTATGAGTAGCCCTGTCATGACCCCAAATGGATTGCATCCATGAATTCTGAGATTCAAGCTCTTGAAGACAACCACACCAGACTATGGTTCCTTTGCCTCCTAGCCAATGACCCATTGGATGCAAATGGGTTTTCAAGATCAAGTACCATTCCGACGGTACAAAGCCCGCCTTGTCGTAAATGGGTTTACTCAACGTGAGGGCATCGATTACAAAGAAACATTCGCTCCGGTTGCTAAACTAATTATTGTCTGTTGTCTCTTGATTGTTGCTGCTGTTCGGAATTGGCCTTTGCACCAGATGGATGTGCAAAATGCATTTCTTCATGGTGCACTACATGAGGAAGTATATATGTTACCGACTTCTGGTTATCGTCGACAGGGGGAGACCATGGTTTGTCGACTCCACAAGTCTTTATACGGACTCAAATAGGCTTCTCGCAGCTAGTTTCAACGATTCTCATCTGCCATTCAAGAAATTGGTTTCCAACAGTCACATGCTGATTACTTGTTGTTTACTCAGGTTCGTGAAAATTCTATTACTGTGGTGTTGCTTTACGTTGACGACATGATCATTACAGGGAATGATGAGGAAGCAATTAGTAACCTCAAGAAGTTTCTCAGTGGTTGTTTCCGAAGTAAAGATCTCGAACCATTAAAATACTTCCTTGGTGTAAAAGTTGCACGTTCCAAAGCTGGGATTTCCATTTGTCAACGTAAATATACCCTGGATATATTGGAGGAAGCCGGTTTACTTGGAGTAAAACCTGCTAAAGTACCTATAGAACCTGATTTGGTATTGACAACAACAGGAAGTGATGCTCTCAAGGACCCAACTCGATATCGATGTTTGATTGGGAAATTGATTTATCTTACAATCACAAGCCCAGAGATTACGTATGCAGTGAACACACTCAGCTAGTTCATGCAAGAACCCAAGCTTCATCATCTTAAGGCAGCACACCGTCTTCTCCAATACCTGAAGGAAGCACCAGGACAAGGTCTATTGTTTTCTTTAGGAAACCAACTCCATTTGATTGGCTATTATGATGCGGATTGAGCTAGATGTCTGATCACACGCTGATCAGTGACAGGCTTTTGCATTTTTCTTTGTAAGTCACTTGTATCATGGAAAAGTAAAAAGCAAGTCACGGCTGCAAGATCTTCAGCAGAAGCTGAATATCGCTCCATGGCTGCAACCACTTGTGAGCTTTCTTGGCTAAGGTACTTATTGAAAGATTTGCATGTACATCACCCTGAGCAGCGATATTGTTTTGTGACAATCAAGATGCCTTACATATTGCAATAAATCCCATGTATCATGAGCGGACCAAACACATAGAATTGGATTGTCACACGGTCCATGAAAGGATTCAAAGGGGAGAAGTCAAGACCACTCATGTGCAAACAGGGAATCAGATAGCTGACATATTTACGAAGCTGCTAAGAGCACCTGCCTTCCACTCGCATCTTAGCAAGTTAGGTGTCATTGACATCCACACTCCAACTTGATGGGGAATGTTAAAGGAAATAAAATAGTCAACTATCTGATATGATTTGGAGTGTTTGTAGGAAACATTAATCCATCTTGGAGTGATTGTAGGAGAGGATTGTAATAGCATAGAATTAGTTCCAGTTTTACCTAGAATAGCATCACAATTCTTGTATAAATTCATACCCCTGTACAACTTCAGTTATGCAATACAAAATACATTCACATAATAATTTGATAGAATGCAGCATCAATAATTGAATTTCCAAACCAAGTGGAAGAAAGTGAGGGTAATTATAATGATGATTTTGTCGTTCAACATGGCAATTGTAATATTGATGTGTTGTTGCATGGTAAGTAGCAAAGTGATGATAATGCAAGGTACATGGAGGTGACAACTCCAAGTAGCAATGACCATCGACTAGAGCATGGCACTGAAATTGGGGTATTATTAAATGGTGAACAACATGCAGGAAATCAGAAAGGTCACGTGGAGGAAGTAGCTGCAAAAGGTAGCAACCACCGACTGGGCTCACCAGTTTTGGCAGTTGGTGATGTTCCACCATTTTGAGGAAATCAAATAGGGTGAGAAAGTCAACATTCTCATCAGATTTTGTGTATTTGGCAGAGTCTAATTTCAATTTATCAAAGTTCGATGATCCTGGGACTTTCAAACAAGCCATCTTGAGTCCAAAAGTAGACAAATGGATTAAAACAGGCATCAAGACAATGGTACCTGAAATTTCATCAAGTTGTAAAAAGGAATGTTTTCACAGAGAAACCCTCTGACAATTGTGTTTATTTGAGAGTCAGTGGAAGCAATTTTATCATTCTAGTTTTTATATGGATGAAATATTTGCTTGCCACAAACAGTCATAGCTTATTGGATGAAACCAAAGTTTTGTTGCAAAGACACTTCGAGATGAAAGACCTGGGAGAGACCACTTATGTCCTAGGGATTGAGATCAAAAGAGAGAGAAAAAGCTTGTTGGGATTGTCACAGAGGGCGTACATTGAAAAGGTATTGGAAAGATTTAATATCTTCATGTGGAAATACAAAATGCCTATATCAAAGGGAGATAAAATGAGTAAGCTGCAATGCCCAAATACTGACTTGGAGATAGATTATGGAAAACAAGCCATATGCATTTTTGGTTAGGAGTTTGATGTATGCACAAGGCCTGACTTAGGCTTCACCATTTCGGTGTTTGGTAGGTTCCAATCCAATGCTGGAGAGGCTTACTAGAACATAGCACAAAGAGTGCTGAGATATCTTGAGAGAACTAAAGATCATACTTTAGTGTACATAAGGACATAGGACCAAAGATCATATGTTAGTCTACAGAAGGACATAAAACATAGTTTTAGAAGGTTACAGTGACCAAGATTTCGCGGGTTGTTCAAATGATATGAAATAAATATGGGGCTATGTTTTCTTAATGTCATATGGAGCAGTCTCTTGGAAAAGTGTAAAACAACAGACTGTGACTGCTTCAATAATGGTTGTCGAATACTTGTCTTATTGTGAAACATTGAATCTAGCCATTTGGTTGAAGAATTTCATAACACGACTACATGTGGTGAGCTCAATCTCGAGACCTATACAGATTTATTGTGATAACAACGCCGCTATATTTTTCACTTAGAATGATAAAAGGTCAAATGCAACAAGGAACTTAGATATCAAGTATCTCATTACTCGAGAAAAAGTGGTAGCTAGTTTGGTCAAGATTGATTACTTGGAGACTAATTCAATGATTGTTGATCCATTGAATAAGGTTGTTCCCATCGCAGTTTTCAAGAAGCATGTCACGAGCATGGGGGTATTGGGTGATTTAGATGCAGCAAACTCATGCAAGAAACCTGTGGGAGCAAACTGATGTAGGAAATTAGTGGGAGCTGCATATCAGGTTTATTTTAAATGTTAGTTTTCTTAGCAGTTGCAGTTCATGTTTTGGAAGTTGTATTTAAGTATTAGTAATAAAGGCTTCTTAGCTAATAAAGAAAATGTTGTAAGGTTGTTAAAGTTCCCAAAAAGTATACAGCATATATTTATGATTATGCATGAATGTTTTTATGCATGATGATTAATGATCTTGAAATATTATGAAGGAAAAACAACCTAAGGGCTTCGTTCAGAAGCATTGGGATTGTTTTCAATCCTTAAGGGGACCAAATGTTTGACATATTACAAATACATATCCAGTCATGTCCTACATTGTTTTTATATATTGTTGGAGTCTCATGTGTTGGTTAGTTTCATTGTAAGTAATTATGGGGACAGTACTCTTTGAAAGGTTGAGTGTGTTGCCCGATAATTCTCATGAATACTTGTTAATGACAGAGACTGGTAAATCGAGGAAATGTCAAATACTAATCTCATGGCCAATTCAAATTCATTCCATATTAAGTATAAACTATACAAGTTGACAAAGTATTTGCTCTAGTGGGAGAATGTAAGTTTTATATAACAGCAAACACTTGGTGATTTGATTAAAGACATTTGGAATGATAAGGAGATTAGGATTGAAGCTTGTGCTAGACTTATCAGGAGTTGTATTACTTAAAGTTTCAAGATACATTCTCGATAAAACTAGAACTCTTTTAGCTGATATAATGCATAAATGTTTCATGGTGATAAGGCTACTCGTTGATAAGGATCACTTAATGGGAGGGATCCTTAATGAATTCCATCGTAAAAAGTATAAAATTGAGGTCCCTGCTCTCTCACTAAACACGCAAGTTTACAGTAAACTCAAGTCCCATTGAGCGAGCCTTACTTTCAGTTGTGTAGAGTCGCAGAAGAACTTCAAATTTTAATCCTAGTTCTCTGAGACTATGTCTTCCACAGGTAAGTGGTTAAGTTGATAACTGTGAATAAGTTTTCCGTTGCACAATTAACTTACAGTTCATGGTTCAATCTTTGTGTTTATTGATCTTGTGCTAGTTCTGCGTGAGATTATGGTAGGTTTTAAGCTCAAATCCGAGGGGTTTTAACCCTGTAAATATATGTGCATGCATTCTCAACTCCAACGATGAACTCCAATGAAAACTGTCGAGTTCGAAGCCATCGAGGTTGTTCTTCTTCTGGGTTTGTTTTCGTAGTGGTTTAAGGAGGAAATGGTGAAGTTTTGACCTTAAGGTCTCATGTTTTAACCATGCTTGCACCGTGTTTACTTTTTCTAGAATCTGGCGAGCCTCTTCAGGGGAAATCCGGTGAATCCAAGAGGGATTCGACCCCCATTCCACCCAAATCTGTTTTAGGTAAGTCCCTAAACTTATTGAGGGTGTTTTACAACAAATTTGGGAGTTGTTTTCCTTAAATTTGGGAATGAAATTGAGCTCTGCAACTCTAGGGATTTTTTTGTAGATCCTAGTGAGTCCGGCGACGGTCAATGTGGTCCGCGACGGTCACCGTCAGGTTTGACATCAGAGACGATGGTTTCGTGTCTCCCTTTATATATTCACCATCGACCAGCATGTGGCACCGGCAATGGTGAGTGTGACGCTTACTAGCCGAACCGCGGGGGCGAGTACAGCGGCGACGAGGAGAAAGCTTTAGAGAGTTTGGAGAAAAAAAGAAAGGTTTCTGGTTTTTCTAGAAACTTAAAGCTTGAATTCAAAATGGCAGAGATTCTGGGAGTTATAAGCGTGTAAGGGAGGAATGAGAAAGCTTTGGGCTTTTTATAGATAAAAAGGGGGAAAACCTAGCCCCATTCATCATGATTTTAGATTTCTTGGCGATTACTTCACCCTAGTTCGCATGATGATGACGTGCTCTGATTTCCAAGGCAAGCCCATCAATGATGGATGTCTTGACGGTTTACGTGCCTGAAGCCTATGGCGCGTGGAACAACAGAAGACAGATACATGCCACAAGAATTCAACGCGTGGCTGTTTTGTGGCCATCGAGGGTAGTGATATGGATACAGGAATCAAGTGCATTAAATACTGGTGAAGTTGGTGGTTGAGTAGTTTTCACAACCTTCTGGTCAGGTGTCTTTGGCCGAAGGTTTCAGAAACGAGAGGCAATGTATGGACCTAAAATATTGGGTTTGGGCCAAAGATGGTTATAGGCTCAACTTAGAGGAGATCTTCGACCCATGTTTCTAAACTTGGAATAAGTCCAACCCAAGGTAGGATGGCCAAATCCTAATAGGTGAAAGACTCTCGGGGAGTCATGTTGAAATGATTCAGTTGAGAACGAGTATGAGTGAAATTGTTTAAGGATCAGGATGAATGTTGATATGATTCGTAATATTCCAAGAATCAAGGTTCATGGCTGATCAAGTTTAGGAGTGAATTGAATACGGAAAATGGACTAGATTCAAAGTCCTAGTTACAGTAGGAGTGGCCGAGCTCTACACGGAGATCAAGTTTATTTGATAAGAGTTTGGGTCTAGGAATGTCGAGGAGGTATAGTCTAGGTAGGACTTTACTTCGGCATAAAGCGATCAGCACGAAAATCACCCCTATAAATAGAAGTGGCTCTGCAACATTCAAGGGACCTTTAACTCAATACACAAAACTGCCCTGCTCAAATTCTCGCTCTACGCAAAACCCTCTAAAACCTTTGAGAAAATACTAACTTCGTCAACACGCTTTTAGTTTGGAGTAACAGCACTGTGTTGGCAACTAGCGACATCTTCAGTTTGGATTAACAGCACTAGAGCCACAAAGTCAGGCAATCGAGGAGCACCTTCAGTTTGAAATAACAACACTGCTTCGAGCTTGTTCGACTATCTATCCAAGTCTCTGTCAACAAGGAGTCTTTGAGTCCTTGTTTGAAGAGGTTATCTCATTAGCCTCTTGATGAGTTAAGGTGTTACTAGGTTACCTAGTGTTCAGCACATTGAAAGTTGAGCCCTTTTTATGATTTGATATTCTCAAGTACACTTCAGAGTTCGCATTCCAACGGTCAAACCACATTCACGGTCAAGACACTGATATCTTTTGAGTATTTATGTCCTTATAGTTTAATTCCAATTTGGTGCACTTATATTTTTACGAATATAAAACAGTCTAACCCAATGTAGACGATCCTGAACTTCGCCATGACTAACAGCGTTGTCTTTAGGCTCTAGAACCGAGATGCCGAGACGAGTTCCTTCCTCAGCCAAAATCGCTCAGATACATAAGTGGGAAACACATTTAACACCACCACCACATTCATTCTACTCATTGACAGAGCTCGGTTGTTGAGTTGTCACGTCCGTGTTTCATCGAATGACGTATTTAGCTCATTGGCTTTCGGCTTGCGCGCCACGTAGGCTTAGTAGTTTTAGGATCAATAGTAACATACTACTAATGTAGAGGTTAGAGTTTAAGAGTAAAACACCGTTGAGACATAAATGAACTGCTAGTGTTTCTTCATTAGTAGAAAATGATTTCCACGTTTTCTCCTCGACTCATTCCATGATTTATCTCTTGATTCTCCTTTACGTAGACTTAGAAGTTTTAGGGTCAACAGTAACATAATAAAACAGAGTACATTGAAGAGGGACAAAATAAGAGCGAAGATCATTTCTCTACCCAAGAAAGTGATTCCCTAATAACGAAAAAACAAAAAACAAACTCGTCTCCATAACCCATACAACATGGTCAACACTCGGCTAAATCCGTCACAATACCATCTACAATGATGATAGTTGTAGAAACCAATACAAAAAAGAAGTCAGTACAAGTTGTTGGCATTGATCTAGACATAGACAGGTTAAATATAATCCACAAAATAGAACTCCCATGCACAAGTAACTTTAGTAGATCTGTCGATTCACCGAACCATCTGTTGGTTGCTTCCATGTTTACATGGCACCCGTCAGTCAGAGCTGGTGAACTCACATTCTCCCTCCATCTCTTTCAACAACATAACATTCAGAAATTTATTAGAGAGCATCACTCCACCAACCCCCTTAAGGGCTACATTGTTCGCAACCACAGACTCACTTCTCATTCATTCATTCCTTCTTTTAGATCACATCCCCACTCCCTTATATCATGTTATTCCATCCAAATCTCTCATCTGCCACTCCCTACACATCCGGCCAAAAGATGAACAAGTCCCTGAATCCACCGCAAATTCCAGAGGCCGACCACGAGGGCACTGAGCGCATCCTAGTTCCTTCAAAACACATCACTTTAGCCGCTACCTTCGAACAGAAACAACACTCCTGGTATAAACAGATAAAGTCTGGCGTAAACTACTCAATTAGTTCGCCTCCATTCCCTCTTCGACTGTTTATCTTCCCTCTCACTCTTTCCTTTCCTTTGGTGGCTTCATGCAGGTTTATCGATTCTCATGTACCAACGGACCTAACCATTCAAGTTGAAGGCGTCGCCTTTAACGTTCACAAGGTAACTACAGAGCAATACAAACATGCATGGCTCAAGATATAACTTTGATACCTATCACACATGTACAGAGTAGTCAATAATTTCATGGTCCATGCTCTTTATTTTTGCAGTATCCCTTGCTATCAAAATGTGGCTACATAGGTCGACTGGAATTTCATCCTTCACATTCAAACTTCGGTTATGAACTCGAGCTTCCAAACTTCCCCGGCGGATCAGAAACCTTTGAACTCATTTTAAAATTCTGTTACGGTCTTCCAGTGGGCTTAAACCCTAACAATATAGCTCCGCTAAGATGCGCCTCGGAATTTCTTGAAATGACTGAAGAAATTCAAGATGGAAATCTCATTTCTAAGACTGAATCTTTCCTCACTCTTGTAGTCCTTTCTTCATGGAAAGACACCGTTTCTGTGCTCAAATCTTGTGAAACTCTATCTCCATGGGCTGAAAATCTTCAAATTGTCAGACGCTGCTGCGACACAATCGCTTGGAAGGCTTCCAGAGAGAACGTAATTGGGGATGCAGATGGTCAAGAAGGCTGGTGGTTTAACGAAGTGGCTACCTTTCGAATAGATCATTTCATGAGGACTATAACAGCAATAAAGGCAAAGAGTACCAGACCAGAGTTTGTAGGTAAATGTATTATGCGCTATGCAGAAAGATGGTTGACAGGCATGGATGTGGAGTTTGAAGGACTAAGAGGATATGGACTTGGAAAGAATGACCTGCGGTTCAGTATATTGAGTAGGAGGAAGGAAGACGGGGGTTACGAATATATCAAGGAGCAAAAAGCACTTGTTGAAAGCCTAGTAAGCATCCTACCTCCTCAAAACGAGGCTCTTCCATGTAAGTTCTTATTGCAGATGTTAAAGTTGGCCATGCTGTACTCTGCATCGCCAGCGTTGATTTCAGAGCTTGAAAAAAGAGCAGGGATGATGTTGAAAGATGCCAATGTGAACGATCTGCTGATTCCTAGTTACTATAATGCAGATCAAGGGAAACTGGCTAAGTGAGTATTCTACATTCTTTATTTATTACGAATTGGAGAGATACTTACAGAACAATCTTTCCGGCGTAACCAACCTCCATGTTCTTGTTAATTATAGTACAGTTCACCTGAAGAATGCATGATGCACGACATTGAAGTTGTGCAACGGATTGTGGAATATTTCTTGATGCATGAGCAGCAAGAACAGCAACAGAAGACTGGTAAAATCGCTGTTAGTAAGCTGTTAGACAACTACCTAGCAGAGATTGCAGGAGACCCGAACCTCTCCATAACAAAGTTTCATGTATTGGCAGAATTACTGCCAGAAAATGCTCGAACATGTGATGATGGTCTTTACAGAGCCATTGATACCTATCTAAAGGTTGCCTTCTCACCTGTTTCTCTAGTTTTTCCTTTTTCATAACCTAAAACCTAACCCTTTTTCTTTCAGACTCATCCTACGCTGCCTGAGCATGACCGGAGAAGGCTATGCAGAATAATGAACTGTGATAAACTATCGCTTGATGCATGCACGCACGCTGCACTAAATGATCGACTGCCTATGAGAACCATTGTCCAGGTAACATTTTTCAAGTTCGAGTTATGAGAATACTGAATTGGCCCATGCTGAAACTTAGTTTTAAAATGTTAAAATATCACTTATATCCTTAAGGAATCTAGACCTTTTACCATGACAGATTTACATGCTTGCATTCCAATTAAATCCAATTTATATATATATATAATTTTATCATGTAATAACAGGAAACGAAATGCAACCCAATAGCATGATAAAAGAAAAATATTGCAGCAAAAATGATCCAACAAATATAAAACCAATCTGAATATCAAAATAAGAACCCTAAATGGACACTTATATCTTGTATGGACTAAATTGACTGATGTATGTCAAATTAAAATCACGCAATTGAAATGTACGAAAAAATTACTTTAACTGAATAGAAATCCTTAAACCCTCAAATAAACAGAAAGTTTTCAGAAACCATAATTCTAAAAAATGGGTTTTACAAAGGCAATCCTATAAAAAAGGAAAGATTAGAATATAATACCCTTATATAATCTAGGTGTAAAATCCTCTCAAGGGCGTAGACAACTATCTGAGAATTCGATGACCATTGCATTTATGACACATGGAGCCCATAATCTCATAGCCAACTAGAATGTGGTGCGTCAAAATTGACACCTCTAACTGTAGAAAGCAATTATGAAACACGTGCAGGTGCTGTTCTCAGAGCAAGTAAAGATGAGGACAGTGATGCAAGAGAAGGAATCACCAAGCGGCGATAACTCTGAACAGCACGGGAACCACTCATCAACAGATGCAGAGACTAAAAATCTTAAAGCAGAACTTGAGAATGTAAAGATGAAGATGGCAGAGCTGCAGAGTGACTACTCTGAACTGCAACACAAGTATGAAAGGATAATAAGCAACAAGAAAAAGAATGTATCGGGTTGGAGTTTGGGATGGAGAAAAATCAAGAACTCTTTCCATACAAAAGTTGAGGAAAATGAAACTGGAGACAACCAACAAAGAACCAACGCAGCTAGGCGCAGAACCACCTTCATACGAAGGTCGTCAATATCCTAAATTGCATCAGCCCATGAGGCAGAGACATCCCACAATATATGAGAGTTACGCCTTTCAAGAGCATCTTCCATATCAACTGGTTTGTTCACAAACACTTGGAATAGTTGATGGTTTGTAATTGCACATCTATACGTAATGTATCAATTATACATTAAAAGAAATAAAGAGAAAACTGTGTTTGAAGTTTTGCTAGTATTCCTTTGCTACCACTAGAAGCCTGCAAATTTATGGACGAATATAAATAACCTTGCGGAGGGGGTAGTCGTCATGTTTTGACACCGATTATCAACGAAACAAAAGACATTTCTTTCATATCATATGTCATAATAACCCTATTAAAGTTCCGTCCTCGACAATTTCAAACTTTATAGGCAACTACTGGGTCAAGTAAAGCACATAACCGCGCAATGCATCATCAGGCAAGATTAACCATAAACATTACACCCATATGCTCTACTAATCGAAAGCAAAACAGCCACCACACGGCCATATAATTTATCAAACCCTCAAACATCATAAAATTCAAAGTCTCCGAATAAAAACCTTAAAATCTCGTCAAACCTGCCTAGCGGAACCTCATGTTGCTCCAGGGGAACTTGGCGGAGCCGTCGCCGAAAACAGCCGAACCCTTATCGGTGTTCTTACCCCTGCGAGTGCTTGCCGGCTGCTGCTGCCGCTCCTTGTTCCCGTAAAGCCAATGCTTCTCGGTCTCGCCCTCTTCGACGACAGCGGACTTGGTCTGGCTGGCTGTCTGCTGCTTGCGGTCCTGCTGGACGATTCCGATGGGGTAGAGGTCCTGGGAGAGAGAGAGGGGAGCCTTGAGGGTGACGTAGGCCTTCTTGTAGTCGGGTTTTGCGATGAGAAGACCGCCACGCTTCTTCTTCTTGCCCTCCATGTTGAGGGTGCGGACCTTGTCGACCTGGAATCCGTAGAGGGACTCCATGACGCGCTTGATTTCGATCTTGGAGGCCGATGGGATGGTTTTGAGAGCGATTTCTGTGATGTTGGTGAAGTTGTTGGGCATCAGAAGCTTGATGGGTAGGTTTGCGAAGTGGACTACCCTCCTTCCCAATCTGCTTCCCATGGTGAATGATTTTCTCGGCTTCTCTGTGAATTTGGTACGACTGGTACTGGAGCAGCTCTGCGTGCAGCTTTGGGTGCGGGAGAGAGACTCCTCCACTTCTCATTTCTCAGTGGGAGTGGGCCTATGTTGGTGATGGACCCAAAAACTAAGGTTGAAACGGCCCAATAACTGTTCCATAATAGTCTAGCAAACGGATCGTGTTTGTCGTGTTTGAGCTATATCCCAGACTTATTATCTTACTGGGTAATTTAAGAAACGGCCCAATAACTGTTCCATAATAGACTATTAAAAATTGTAATTAAATATAATATTTGAAGAAAGGAAGTTAATAAAATGCTAATTTATTTTATATACCTTTGAATCTCTGTGTCCTTGTGTTCTTGATACCTATTTGTTGAAATTGTAATTTGGTTGGTTACTCAGACATGTTTTTTTTTTTTTTTTTTTTTCCTAAAATTGGAAAACAAAGTGTTAGAGAAGAGTTTTAAGGGCATTAATAAAAAAATATTTAACAAAGAATTCATACGGATGATAAAAAAGAGTGAAAGTTAGAGAGAAAGAGTGAAAAGCAGATTTCGACACAACAAATATAAAAGGATGTGTAATGTTGTTTCACGACCAAATGACATACCTTGTACAAACACTAATTGTTTGTTCGTTATTAGGGAATAGGAAGTAGGGGTGGGTTCAAAAAACCGAAAACCGAACCGAAACCGAAAAAACCGAACCAAACCGAACTCTTTGGGTTCCGTTCGGTTTTGGTGGTCTAGAAACCGAACCAAACGGAACCGAACCGAAATAATTAAATTAATATTTTTTAATTTTATTTATTTAATTATTTGATTTTGTTATATTAGAATATGATACTTCGGACTGCTGCTTTGGTAGGACTTGTTTGCTTTCCATTTCAAATTGTCTTCTCAGCTTCTCCATCTACAACAAAAATTAGAACTTATACCATTACATGCAATATTTCTAGTTTATATCATCAAGTGCAACACATATATAAGAACACATATCTCAACTGCACTGCAGTTGATTAGGGAAAGCAAACAGCGTATAAAAGTTTCATGAGTTTATTAAACACTACGAGATCAAAAACAAAATTCAAACTTTCTCACCTATGGCCAAGTATAGTAGCTTCCGTGGCCTAACAATTTTGAAAAGTATATCAATATATTAAAAAATATTGATGAACACCTCTTCAAAATTTGCTGGTGGTAGAAGCTGAACACAGAATGTAGAAATTATATTATGTAACCACATATATGGATAAAAAAAATTCAGACCATAAAGATAAAGAAAATATCAAAAATTGTTACCTAGACAATAATCAAAATAAATAGTATATTATAGAATGTTTATCTTATTGCTAGTAAAGAATACATGTATATATATAGAGAGAGAGAGAGAGAGATTGAGAGAAAGAGAGGAATGAATAAGGTCGTACTCCATCATCATCGTCTAAAAAGAAATCTATTTACAGTTAAACTTTAAACCCAAAATAATTAAAAAAAAACATTTATGTTATAATTCTAGTTGAACTTTAAATGTTTATTTTCATTATCTTTAAGTCTAGTCGGAATATTTATGTTATGATTGTGTTAGATATGTTAAAATTTAAGATTTCAAATTTTTTTTCATTTTTTGAAAAAAAACCGAAACTGAACCGGAAAAAACCGAACCGAAAAAAACCGAAAAAAAATTGAACCGAACCGAACCGAACCAAAATTTCGGTTCAGTTTCGGTTTTGGCAAAAAACCGAACCCACCCCTAATAGGAAGTGACATGAATATTTAAAGGAGGGAAGGGAAAAGACCAATGTTGACTGGCATTAATTTAGAGATGTATGCACAGGTTAAAGCTAATGTATAGAATGGTATATTCTGACTATTGAAGTTTGTAAACACAGAAAATGGGACGAAATTAAATGGTTTGAAACTAATTTTCATGTAATAGATGTGCAATCACTGTCAATATTTATGTTTTCATATTATGAGAGCATTCCAAGATAATCTTCAGCAAAACCATATTTCAAAGAAATTAATTGTAAAATTGGATAAAAAATATAAACACAAGATGGATTAATTGGGATTACATAGAAAATTGAGGAAATTATTCAGATTGGTTTTTGACACACCATGTGTTGATTGATAAGCAAGGCAATATATTTTGACTAATCTATGTTCTCGTGTTCCATAAACATATCCACCACTATCCATCTATCATCTATTCTGACAAACACATAAGACAAAGTGTATTACAATTACTAAAACTCATCATATGCCAGGGGAGGCTTAATGATGAGGGATGGTGTGCAAATTTCTTTAAACAAATATTATTTTAGTTTTTAGAAAACCCACTCTTTTCAATCCGAGTAAATTGTAGCTATAGTCCCTTAACTTTAACTCAATTGGAGCAATGGTCCCTCAACTAAAAATTCATTATCATTGGTCCCTCAACTCATCAAAACGTGCAGCTATGATCCCTCAACTAAAAATTCATTAACATTGGTCCCTCAACTTTAATTCAACTAGAGAAATGGTCCCTTAACTTTAACCCAATTGTAGTAAAGGTCCTTCCAACATAACTCGTTTTGACAAAATTTTTGATGTAGTTGACAAAAAGGATCAAAATTACACACTTTGATGAGTTGAGGGACCCTAATTATATAAATGGTTATTCCAACATAACTTATTTTGACAAAATTGATGAAAAGGACTATAGCTACACATTTTGATAAGTTGAGGGACCAAAAGTAATGACTTTTTAGTTGATGGATCATTGCTCCAATTTGATTAAAGTTGAGGGATTATTGCTACAATTTACTCTTTCAATCCATCACACATCAATTCTCATCATCACTCTCACTTTCACTTTCTTTTCTCCTTTTTAGCCGGTTAGCACACTTTCACTTTCTCTCTCTCTTACACACACACACACACATGACATCACCATCATTTATCCCATTTTGGATCGGTTCTCTATCTCTCCCTTTCTCTCTCCAACATTGCACTCATCTCCCTCACCTCCTAAACTCTCTCATACTATAGCTCTCTCTCTCTCTCTCTCTCTTCCCCCCCCCCAGCCGAAATAACCTTCTCTCTCTTTTTCCAGCTCTCTCCAAAACTCTCACTCTCTCTAGAGCTCCAAGAGCTCTCATCCCCTTTCCTCTTCGTAATTTAAACAAATCAAACCCCAAAACCATGAAACCTTAAACTTTGGGACGAGAGGAACCCAACAATGCCTTTGCATGTGCTATCGGAGAACTGGGTAGTGAACTGCCATGAAACCTGAGAGCTTTGAGCTCTAACCTTCAATCCCAGGTGAAATTCTTTCCTTTTATTTGAGTTCTGGGTACCTATTTGTGTTGGAATTGAGTGTTAAGACCCTCGGCGTCTTATACAATTGTACAGAGAGAATACCAAACATAATACAACAACTATATTTCATTCACTCCCTAATCAACTATTACATCCACAACATACACTTGGCATAACAAGATGATGCCAACTGTTATCATCCTTGTTGGAAGTATGCCCACAAAGCCACTCATTTGATGTAATAGCTTTTGGAATACTTATTGTATTAAACTATTATATGTTTAATGAAGGGCAAAGCTTATTGTTAATCACTATTTATTGTATCATGTGTTTAAGCAATAAGGGAATCCAAGGAATGTATTTGATCTAAGAGAGAAGTGATTTAAGTAAGTTAGATTAACGAGACCTTTCTCTTATGTTCATTCCTAAAACGTTCCTAGCCATAGGATTGCCAATTGGGCATTGACAATCCGCTAAGGTTAGTATGTGTTATGTCAACTCAAGCGTGAGTATGACTAGTCTCAAGTCATTTAGTGTTGGACACTAAGACAAACACATAGGTGCTTGAAAGAGTAATCGAGTACACTGAACAACGATCAAAAGAGAGTTCGAACATACATGTCATGTAAGAACTCGTAAGTTGCAATATGCAAAGTAGTCCTTTGACCTGAGGCATCATAGATATCTAATGGTTAGGTCCTTGATCTTTGATCATGTCAAAGGCATTCCATCGAGAGTGTCCACGACATTGTTGGGGTCAAGCTATCTAGTCATGTAGGCATATGAATGTACAACAAGGGATCTCTAACCTTCCATAGTGGAAGGAAAATACTCTAAGATATGATTCAGGAGTCTTTGGCCAAAGCATACGAATATGACTTAGGAAGTATGTTCCAAATCATATTCAATTGAATCATATAGAGAAGTATTACATTGGATAGTAGACATGAAACAAACTATCACTCAAACAATGTGATTAAGAGTATTGTATTAGAGAAGGACCGTATTGCATTGTAATTGTAACTGGATAGGTTCTCCAACCAATTCTATTTAGCTTGGGTAGCCATGACATGCTGCTAGGTGTCACTCATGGTTTGTGGAAACCTTGAAGATTAGCAAACACTAATCTTAATCAAAGGGAGAATTGAAATGAAGTTTCAATTCACAATCGATTGTTAAGAGTAACAATCGCCCACTGCCTCGCTAATTGGAACCTAATGGATCGTACACCGAGTAAGGATGAAAGTGAAGAAATATAAATGAAATGGATAAGCAATTAAATGGTTTAATTAAAAATGGTCAAGGTTAATTAATTAGTTAATTCATTATACGAAAGGTTCGTATTGGGCTTTTAAGTTAGTTTTGGGCTTCGGGGTCCAAAAGGGTTTGGTCCACTAAGTCCATTATGTTTAAGTTGTATGACAACTAAAACAAATATGGGCAAATAGCCCAATCACTTAAGATGGCCGGCCATAGTGAGGGAAGTGGGAAGTTTTGCTTAATTGCAAGTTTGCCACTCACCTAAGAAAGGAGATATAAAAGCATCTTTATAGCTTTTACCTCATTAGGGTTTTCTTGTGAAAAAGATGGGAAACACTTTCTCTCTTTTTCTCTAAAGGAGGCCGGCCACTTAGAGAAGATATAGCTAGCAATCTTTTCTTCTCTAAGTCATCCATTTCATCTTCACACCTCATCCTTGGTGTGGAGACTTAGAGACACTAAATCTTTGGTGTTCTTGGAGATTTTTTCCTCACATCCTCAAGGAGCAAAGGAGCATCAAAAGGAAGAAAATCACAAGGAAGATCCAAGGAGCTAGGAGGTGACTTGAAGGCCCTCCACTTGGGTGAATCCCTTGTGTAAACAAGGATGAGCTTCAAGGGTAATGAATCTCTAAATCCTTCATTCTCTTTAATGTTGTTGAAGAGTCTCTTGGTTCACCATTCACTAGGCTTTGAAAGTCATGGGTTTTAGAATTGTTTTTTAATGCATGCCTACTTTAATATGTTAATAGTTTGCATATGTGTTCAAATATTCTCACATGTTCTTAGCTAGGACAAAATTTTTCCTTCAATCCTAACAATACCTCCCCCTTGAAACAATGCTTGAAAACAGAAAAGTCATGGAACGAGCTACACAATTCGTTCACAGATACTCCACTTCAGGGAACTTGAGCTTCAATTCCTGATACAATTCCCAGGTAGCATCCTCCTTGGAGTGATTCTGCCACTGAACTAGAACTTCAGTTGTTGCAGTATTGCTTTTCTTGATGATTCTTCTGGCTAAAATGGCTACTGGGACATCCTGCAAGACTCCTGAATCTGTAATCACAGGTAGTGGCACAGTAGGTTGTACATTTACTCCCAAGTGTTTCTTCAAACATGACACATGGAACACTGGATGCAATTTGGAATGCTCCGGCAATTGCAATTTATATGCCACATAATTGACCTTAGTTATCACTTGGAAAGGTCCATAAAATATGGGTTTGAGCTTATGGAAGGGATGTAACGCAAGGGACATGTATTGATATGGTACCAACCTCAAGTAAACCCAATCACCAATCTCAAATGATCTTTGAGTTCTATGCTTATCTGCTTGAGCTTTCATCCTTACCTGAGCAACTGCTAAGTTATTCCTAAGCAATGATAATACTCTGTCTCTTTCTTTCAAACTGTGATCCACGGAATCCACATTAGTAGAACCACTGTCATAGGCAGAAATGACTGGAGGTGGTTGACTATAAACTATCTCAAAGGGAGTGAGTTTAAAAGCAGTGTGGTAGCTGGTGTTGAACCTCCATTCAGCTTAAGACAGCCTATGGACCCATTTTTTAGGTTAGAGACTACATAAACATCTCAAATAAGTTTCTAGGCAACGATTTAAAATCTCAGTTTGGCCATCAGTTTGAGGATGGTACCCAGAACTAAGACATAATGATGACCCTTGAAGCCTAAATAATTCCCTCCAGAACTTGCTCAAGAACACAGGATCTCTGCCACTGATTATTGAATTAGGCATTCCATGGAGCTTAAAAATGTTGTCAACAAAAAGTTGAGCAACTAATGAAGCAGAATAAGGATGCCCGAGTGCAGTGAAATTAGCATATTTCAAAAGTCTGTCCATTACCACCCATATCACTGTTTTTCCTTTGCAAGGAGGTAACCCAATGATGAAATCCATCGAAATATCTGTCCACACTTTTGTAGGAATGGGAAGATGGTGCTAGAGTCCCTGAGGAGACAATGTCTCATATTTATTTTGCTGATAGATGGAACAACAAGCAAATTGATTGTTTAATAAAAAATTTCATACCCTCCCAATAAAAATACTTGGAAATTCTTTTGTACGTTTTCAGGAAACCTTCATGACCAGCAGTAGGAGAAGCATGATGTTCTACAAATATTTTGTCCTTCCATATGCTGTGTGGACTTAATACAATCCTATATTTGTATTTTAGAAATCCATTATCCACCTGGTACTTGAAAGTGGAAATAGGCACTGAATCAGTGTTAAGGGACAATACTTGCTGTGTTTTTTCCATAATCCAATGATCTTTCTCAAGGCTTCGTCTCATATCATCTATCCATTGAGAGTAAGGGTAAGATATAGCTAAGATATCCATTTCATCAATTCCATCTATTTGATGCAGAGAATAATCTTCCTCAGGCATAGGTACTCTTGATAAGGCATATGCAGCTTGGTTGTTGCACCCTTGCTTGTAATCGAAACCAAGAAGTTTAGTAACCCACTTCTGTTGGAATAGTGTGTGACCTCTGCCTTAGAGGAAATATTTCAAACTATGATGGTCAGTTTGAATTATGAAATGGTTGCCCACCAAATAAGACTGCCACTTATGAATGGCATGTATGACGGCCAAATTTCCTTTTCATATGCTGACAATGCTTGGTTTCTTGGACATAAAGCTTTACTAGTAAAGGCAATGGGCCTCCCCTCTTGTTGAAGCACTGCTCCAATTCCGTGGCCCGATGCATCCGTTTCAAGAATGAAAGGTTTGCTAAAATCTGGCAAAGCTAACACTTGGGGAGACATCATAGCATGTTTAAGAGTTTGAAAAGCTGTTGTAGCTTCTTCATTCCATTTAAAATTGTCTTTCTTATTGAGAGCCGTTAATGGACTGATAATCTTCCCAAAATGAGGGATATTTTCTATAATACCTTGTTAATCCCAAGAACCCTCTCAGAGACTTGACAAAAGTAGGAACATGCCACTTGGCAATGGCATCCAATTTGCTAGGATCCGCTGAGACACCATGCTGAGAAACCATGTGACCCAAATATTCCACCTGTGATTGCCCAAAGCACATTTAGATTGCTTGACAAACAAGGTATGTGCCTTCAATATATAAAAAACTATTCTCAAGTGTTGCAAATGCTTGGACCAAGAAGTACTATAGACCAATATGTCATCAAAGAAAACTAGGATAAATTTCCTAAGATATGGTCGAAAAATTTCATTCATCAAACACTGAAATGTTGTAGGAGCATTTGTGAGGCCAAATGGCATCACTAGGAATTCGTAGTGGCCATCATGTGTCCTAAATGTTGTCTTCTCCACATCTTGTGGATGCATATGGATCTAATGATAACTTGCCCTCAAATCGAGTTTAGAAAAATAACTTGCACCAAACAATTCATCCAGTAGCTCATCAATAAGAGGGATAGGAAACTTATCCTTGACTGTAATACCATTGCGCTCCCTGTAGTCCATACATATCCTCCAATTCCCTTCTTTTTTTCTTACAAGAATGACAGGTGAGGAATAGGGGCAGTTACTCACCCTTATAAAACCAGCATGCAGTAGTTCTTGCACACAATTTCTGTATTTCAGTTTTTTGTATTGGACCATATCTATAGGGCCTTGTGTTGGTAGGTTTGTTGCCTTCTATCAGTGGAATCCTGTGATCATGTACTCTATGAGGAGGCAAGGAATTCGGTGTGAGAAAGACGACCTCATATTCTTGTAATAAGCTGTGCAATTCTTGTTGCTGTTCTGTAGAGATGTTATGGGAATTCAAAGCTGTATGAGAATGAATTTCAGCCAACTCATAAGTACCATGCATAATATTGTTTGCTTCATGCTCAATGTGGTAAAAAACTGCACCAAACGTTGTATCTTTCTATAACAACCTTTGCATTTGAAATGCTGAGATCTCCTGAATGCTATCTCCAGAAATTACAGGAGTGGTGATGCAAAAAGTCTTTGCATTCCGAGTAAACTGCATGGAAAGCTTGTCGAAATCTCACAGAATAGGTCCCAATGTCTTAAGCCACTGAACTCCCAACACAACATCACACCCACCCAAGGTTATAACATAGAGATCAGAAGCAAAATTAAAATCTTGAATCTTGGCATGAGCTTGGAATAATGTTCCTTGTGTAGCTACCTTTCCCCCATATGCTATTTTGACATTAAACACATGCCCTTTGTCCAAACACCCTTTGAGTCTCTTTACCAACCCCAAATCCCCAAAATTGTGTGAACTACCCAAATCTATAAGGATAGTAACAGGGCAATTCTTGATATAACCAGAAACTTTCATGGTGTTAATAGTATGAGGTGCAAAGGTTCCAAATAAAGAACAAGCCGTGATTTCAAGTTCTTCATTCTCATGTTCATCCTCACTACCCAACTCTAAATCTTGAACATTAATTAATAATAATTGTTTCTTTTCACAATTATGCCCCCTACCATGTTTCTCTCTACAATGATAACAAAGGCCATTTCTACGACAATGATCTACCTCTTCAGGTGTTAATCTCCTTACACTATTGGGTTTTGTTCGATTCTCATAGAATGAATTAGAATTGATAGGTTGCAAAGGAGATCGAAAATTGGGTTGACTTAAAGGAGTCTTGGAAAAAAAAATTCACCTTAAGATTCGTGATCTTTGCATCCAATTGATGAGCAAAGGCAGAAGCTTCAAGCACATCGCGGGGCTTCAAGATCTTGACATCATGTTGCAATTCTAGTTTGAGTCCTCCCACAAAGCAAGATTTGAGAAATGCAGGGCTGATATCTCTTGTTGGATTGGCTAATCGCCTGAATTCCATCACGAATTCACGTAGGGAACCCGTCTATTTAAGATTGACAAAACTCTCCGCCGAGTCATCCAATTCTGAATGACCAAATTCTTGGCACAATACCCTTGTGAAATCATCCTAATTTGGGTAATTTTCCAAACACCAAGCCCATTGAAACCATTGAAGTGCCTCGCCTTCCATGTGAAAGGATGCCATCGTCACTTTCTTTGAATCTTCGATATTAAAGAAATCGAAGTAGTGTTCCGCCTTGAAAACCCATCCCATCGGATCATCGGTGTCACTGAATCTTGGGAATTCCATTTTCAAGAATGGAGGGCGAGAAAATTGATTGAAATTTTGACCTATTCTTGTCAATTGGAATTGAGATTCATCATGTCCCGTTGTTGGGAATCACTATGTGTAGCTTCGAATGATTCGCCCAATGGTCCACCATTCAATCGCGTCATGAGAGCTTGGAATTGCTGCATTAACAACTCCTGGTTCGATTTGAGCTCCGACTGTGCGGCTCGAAATTCATCCTGAGACTTCTTGAACCCGTCGAAGTTCTCTTCCAGACTTGAAACTTTTAACTCCATGGAATTACGCGAGGCTTACCGCGTCATACAACAGAGAAGGATTGAGTGATCGAAAATGAATGGCTCGATACCAATGTTAAGACCCTCGGCGTCTTTTACAATTGTACAAAAAGAATACCAAACAGAATACAACAACTATATTTCATTCACTCCCTAACTTCTCTTACAAACCAGTATTTGTGGTCGATTCTTCCTAACAACTTGTAACTACTAACTAACTATTACATCCACAACATACACTTGGCATAACGAGATGATGCCAACTGTTAGCATCATAACATTGAGGTTTCTTTAGAGTTGAGCTTTAATTTGTGGGTTTTTAGCCCCTACCGTCCTCTGTGCATGCATGTCCAGTTCCGACAACGAACTCCGGCTAGAGTCGTTAAGTTGGAAGCCAACTAGAAGTCTCTCTCTCTCTCTCTGATCTTAATTAGTATGTATTGGTGAAGAATTGGGAGTGGTTCTTGACCCACATGGCAGACTCTAACCTGTGCATTCATCTCATTTCTATTTTCCAGAATTTGGTGAGCACATATGAAGAAAATCCGGTGAATCTGAGGTGGATTTAATCTCTTCCCCTACGAAATGTTGTTTGGGTATGAATCTAAACCTTATTTTGAGACTTGAATATGTGTTTTTCACTTGGAAATGCATCGAAATCAAACTTGAGAACCCCAATGGTATATTTCGTTAATCACGTTAGGTGTTAGAATTTGTACAATGTTAAAGTATGCTTGTTTGGTGGGAAATTTTAGAAAAGAATGATGTTGCTGTACTATTTTTACAACAAGGACCAAACTACAAAAATTGTTGAAGCTTTAGGGCTGTTTGGTAATTCTAGGAATTTAGGGGGGGGCATTTGTGCAATTACTTCTAATTTTAGGGGCAATTCAGTAAAATGTGAAATTTGGACAGATTATAGTTATGATTTATGTTTAAATACTTTGCTAAAGTCAACGTGACTTGGTATAGGAACACGCCTATTTGGATCAATAAACGACAATACTCACTGAGGGCGAGCATGCTTTGGTTATGTGAGTGGGTCTTTTTGTTTTTACGTGTGTATATACATAAACGTATATATATACATATATGTATATGTGCTTTTCCCAACAATTGCTTTTATATATTATGATGTGACATGCCATATTTAGCTTTACAAATAGAGTTCCGTACACTATGTTTTTAAATATTATTTGTGAGCATAAACTTGTGGCATGACATCCTTGCATTTTATCTGCTCATTATTACATGTTTGCACGGTCTCTTAGTTATTTGTACTGTCCTGGGCCAAGGACTAGCTTCATGTGTAGTTCACATGCACCGTTTACGTTCGTTTTGGATCCAGAGTTAGGTGCCAACCTGTCCTTTTGTATGATGTGGTGGAGTAGTATGTGATGCGACTTGCACAACTCACGTGATGTAGTACTAGAATGTAAAACCTACACCTAGCCTGTTCATGCAACTACTTTATGTATGACTTGTGTGCCTACATAGATAATGAGTAGTGATTTTCATAGCAGTGGATTTTTGATGATTTTTCATAACTGTGATTTTATGATAGCTATTTGAGTTTTGATGATGAGATATTTCATAGTAGCATCCTATATCCTTTAACTCAGTTGTGTTGCAGGGTTCCCTACTACCGATTATTATAATATTATTTTGGGAAACCATATACTTGTTTTACAGCGATGGGTTACACTTTTCGAAAAGGTTTTTACAAAACTTTATTTTCATGCCCACTCACCCTTGTTTTTTTCCCTTCCAAGATTTTAGTGCTAGAGGTTTCGTGACGACGAGGATGGTTGGCAAAAGCTGTTATGTAGGAGACTTTTCCTTTCGGTATAATTATCATTACTCTTCTTTTATTGCAAATTTATCTATGCTCTGACATCACTTGTGTGATATGGGTTCAATCCTCGCTCACATGCGCACTCTAAATTAGTCACTTTTAGGTTTTAATTTATTCACATTTTCCGCATCACTACACTTTATGGCTTCGTCACCTTCCAGGTGTCAGCCAGCACATTGCGATTCGGGTGTCCAGGTGGACATTCCGGGTCGAGGTGTGTCAATGCATGGGAAGTGTGTTACTTGTTTTCCACATTGCAAAAAATTTATGTCAAAACTTTGTTAAGCATTGAACCAACCATGGAAAGAATAAAAACGTTGACAAAGACGACAAAACAATTAACCACAAATGCTGTTCATATGCTCAGCAAGAGGGAAAAGATTTTACAAATGAAAAAAAAAAGTATTTATATACAACAGACTTGTGGCTTTAGCTTAAGGTCCTGCACCAAACGTTAAAGAGACTCTTGCATCAATTCCAATTGTACTCTTGTGCAACATATCACTGTACAATTGCGTACCACCAATGAATCATAACTGATTTCAATATTCTTAGCTGTTGCAGCAGAGAGTAAGATGATGTTAAACATGTGTTCCTCAAAAATATAATAAAGGAAACAAAAATGAGATTTATTAAATTCTTGCAGCTACATAGTAACTGAGTATTTGTTTATGCATATCAGGGTATAAAAAGCTAAAGAAATCAATCATTTATGTGATTGATTAACATTTTGTCAAATTTGTTCTTGTTGTTTACTCCACAATAAAATTTAATTTAATAATTTTCTTGTAAATTTTGTAACACATCTTTAAAAACAATATTTGCAGTACAATTTTTAACACCATTTTCTCCATTCTCTATTAAAAAATTTAAACCTTCTCTTGGCGTCACTCTTGACAATGCAACATCATGTGTAAAAACATGTTCTAGAAGATACAAACCAACTTGTTTAAGAGATTGTCCATGACTTTTATTAATTGTCATTGCATAACATGGTCTAACTGGAAATTGACGTCTTTTAAAGATGAAAGGTCACTTATTCTCTATAGCTGTAAGAGTGATTCTTGGTATGAAAAATTTGTGACCAATATTGCTCCCAGCAAGAATTTTAGCTTCAATAATTCTATTAAATAATTGAGTAACAATTAATTTAGTTCCATTACACAAACCTGATGACTGGTTTAAATTTCATAGCAACATAATAGGCATCTCTATTTTTAAAACCAAATTATGTGTAGGTAAACCATTGAAATCAAGTTTGTTTAAAATTTTTGTAGGATACATTATTTCAAGATTTTCAACATCTGCATTTGAAGAACACAAAGAATCATAACTCAAAAGTGTGTGTTGTTGTCCAGGTAATAAATTTATGATATAATTATTTACACAAAGAATCATAACTCAAAAGTGTGTGTTGTTGTCAAACAAATGTTGAAAATTTGTTTAAGTTGTAGAAAAAATTGAATGTATAGGATTTGTAGAACAATTAAGGGTAAAGTACAAAAAACTACCTCAACTATTGGTGTCACGACACTTTCATACCTCATCTTTTAAAATTGACAATGTCATACCTCATCTTTAGAATTTGGTCCAATGTTATACCTTCCGTTACTTGGCCGTTTACTTTTCAATTAAATACTGACGTGGCTTGATTCGGGGCCCATTTTCTATTACAAAAATTAATAAAATATTATTAAATACTAAAAAAAAATTATTTAATATTTTTTAAAATAATAAAGAAAAGTAAAAAAAAAAATATTTAAAAACAAATCCCTCTATTCGTCCCTTCCCCCTTCTCTCTCTCCCCATCTTCATCTTCTTCCCTGCTTAATCTTCAAACAAAAAAATAAATAAATAAATAAAATTGAAAACCCATCAACCCCCCAACCCCCCAACCCCCCCTTTGGGTTGCATTTAATTTTTTTTTTCTTCTTCTTCTTCTTCCGGGGGGGTTGGGGGGGTTGATGGGTTTTCAAATTTTTTTTTTTTTTTTTTGTTTTTTTTTTGGTTGAAGATTAAGCAGGGAAGAAGATGAAGATGGGGAGAAAGAGAGGGGGGAAGGGACGAATAGAGGGATTTTTTTTTTTACTTTTCTTTATTATTTTAAAAAATATTAAATAATTTTTTTTTAGTTTTTAATAATTTTTTTAATAGAAAATGGGCCCCGAATCAAGCCACGTCAACATTTAACTGAAAAGTAAACGGCCAAGTAACAGAAGGTATAACATTGGACCAAATTCTAAAGATGAGGTATGAAAGTGTGGTGACACCAATAGTTGAGGTAGTTTTTTGTACTTTACCCAACAATTAATTATCAAATCTTGAGGTATTTGAATTAAAGATATGTCTCTATCATTTGAATTATTCACATTATTTGCATCATCAATTTTTCCATCACCAATTTGTAAAATCCAATTTGCAAATGAACTTATTTCATTTTTTTTCTTCAATACTTAATTCATTTTTTGACAATCTCATATTTTCTTTCAAATGAAATTTTTTGAAATGTGGCCACAAATAGAAACTATGTAATGAAGCATTTATTATATATTCATTAGTTCCTCCAGGAATTACAAGTAATATTTGCCGAAAATCACCACCTAATAAAAGAGTTTTTCTACCAAATGGAACATTTTTATCTAAAGTATGTGAATTTGATAAAACATCTGAAAGTGATTTATCCAGTTCTTCAAAACAATATTTATGATTCATAGGTGCTTCATCTCATATAATCAAATCTGTTTTTTCGATTAATCCAGCAAGATGGGTTTTTTTCTTTATTGGACAAATTGAAGAGTCAGTAATGACCAAAGGAATTTTAAACCTAGAATGAGTTGTTTACCACTTGGTAATAATAATGATACTATTCTTGATGATGCCACATTTAAAACAATTTTACCTTCAGATCTAAGCTTACTTGTGATAGTATTCCATAAAAAGTTTTTCCAGTACCTCCATGACCATAAACAAAGAGTAGACCTCCTTTTTATTTTGCATTTATAGCACTTATAACATAATTGTAAACATGTTGTTGACCCTGATTAAGTTGTGATTTCAAAAGTGCATATATTTTTTTTAAAGTTCTTCACAATCATAATTTAATTTTTCTCTCAAAAGCCTATTTTGAATTTCCAACATTTTTTCTACATCAGGCATGGGTAGATCATATTTTTTCAAAGACATGGATGCATTGTTAAAAAGTACTCTAATTCAAACAATACATAATTTTTTTTTAATTCATCTTGTGGCACAACCATATTAGGAATTGCAAAAAATTTCCATAATTTGTATAAAATGTCTTCATACATGTTTTGTCAATGAGTATCAAAAAGATTTTGGGGATTCGCTACATCATAGAATAAAATTATTGTGACAAACAATTGTCTTAATTGTGCAGATGATGCAATATTTACAACACTCGATAAAGCTTCAATCCATTCTTTATCATCGCCTAATAATCCTAATGATTTATATGCCGAATGGTATGAAGGATGCACAACACCGTTAACAGTTTTTATATCATCAAAACTAACAACACCTTTTACTCCATTTTTAATCACAATTTTTTCTTCATCTTCACGACATCTATGGACAGGAAAACCATTTGGGTAAAAAATTGTTTCACTCTTGTATGGCTTAGGAAAATTTTTAGAACATTTATTTTCCCACATGCAAGGTGATTTTGGGTTAAAGCAACCACATGGACTACGAATCATAAACTGATTAACAATTTCATAAAGCTGTGGATGAAGAATTTTGTCAGGTAATTCAACTGAAATAATTGAATCTATATCTAATGGAGAACAACATTTCATGTTTGATTTCAGCCATATTAACATGTGAGAATGAGGTAAACCTCTTTTTTTGAAATTCAATTGTACAAACATCTGTATGTGACAAAAAATGAAAACAAACAAAAAGAAGAGAGTAAATTTTACAACAATTCGAAGCAAAAAAACTTGAAATAAGAACAATAAGTTTCAGGAACTTACTTGCTTCAACTTCTCCAAAAGGCTTTCCAGATTTGATGAAATCGATCATGTGATCAAGTTTCATTTTGAAGATTCTAGAAATTATATCAGGTCTATCTTCAGGTTTGAATCCTGGTTTGTTCTCAAATTCTCTTGCAAGTTCTGGCCATTTGAAATTACACGTGAATGTTATAAACAAATCAGGATGTCCATATTCTCTACAAATAGTCATAGTATCTTGATAATTATTGATCATATATCTAGGATTTCTAGTATATGAAGCGAGCAACACAATTTTTTATCCTAAATTATTTGTATCATTATCACCTTTTGAGAATACATCATATATTCCTTTATAAACTTCACTTCTCAAATTTTTTTTAATTTTGCATGATATAATATAATCTATCTTCCTCAAGTGTTGCAAAAGAATCCACCAAATATTGTTGGAAAAGTCTTCCTCCTCTTAACAATGCAGTCAATGGCGGTTCTTGTTCTTGAATTTGATAAACAATAAAAGCTCTCATTGGCACTCTTTGTCTCTTACTTTTTTTACTTCTACAATTTTCATTCCATTTTAAATTTGGCCTATACCCATCTTCACCATATGGAAAAAGAATAGGATATTGTAGTGACATAAATTAGGATTCAACTTTGTGACACGTTTTAATTCTCGACTTTTAGACTCAATAATAATATCTCTGTTAGAATCAAAGAGTCATATATCTCCAACTACCAAACCACCTATTTCATTACTTGTTGGTTGTTCATATTGTTTGCCATCATTTACTTGCCTTCCTAACAAAGTCATCTTTAAAGAAGAAAGACCATCATTTTCAAATTTATCTCTTGCTGTTTGAAAAAATTTAACTAATTCATTTGATGTATCAAACATTTTAATTTAACTTTCTACAATAGTTGGATCAAGTCCTTGATTATTTCCATCAGAACAAAAAAGTTTAAGACGATTTTCTACCTCATTATACGTATCATACACATACAATTGAGCAAATTTTGGAGACTCATTATCAACAGGTAAAAGAGATCCCATTAAATGACAAACTTGACCACTAATTTTAAAAATATAAGGGCTTGATCCATTTTTAATTGAGTGATCAACTTTGGCTCCCATTGAAGTAAATGAAAACATGGAGTTGTAAGCTCTAATATTTTCTCGAAACGATAAACTTTTATGATCTTTAGTTGGATCAAGCAAGTAATCTAAAAATGCCAGCACTGGTTTTGGATTTGGAAAGTGAAATTTTCCTTGTTGGCAGTAAAGAGTAAAAATAGGTAGATATTTTTTACACTTTTCATTGAGAGACTCTTTTAATAAAAAATTAGCACTGCAATAAATGCACTTGTAACTTTTATCTCCTAAATCCACATATTCTTTAACAACTTCTACATAAAGGGATACACACAAAAAGAAAACAGGAAAAAAAAATATGAGGATAATATTATTTGGGTAATCACAAAGCTGAAATTCATGATAAATTAAACTAACAAATACATAAATAAAAAATTGACCTTTTCTATTTCTCTGAAAAAATGCTTGACCCTTATTCATAAGATTGTTATTCTTATCATCAAAGGTTTTTTCAGTTCTATTTATACAATGATCGAATGCATTAATATTTTTTTTCTTTTTTATCACTTGAGCAAGTATTTTTTTCCACGAAAGTCATGTAGTGTAATTCATTGTAATTTGTGAATTGATATTTTAAACATCTTGCTGACTAGAAGATGTGCTAGTACTACCCTGGTGTTGAATGTGTGAGTTTTCATGAATATATGCACTACTTTTAGATGAAACAACGCCCACACAGTTTTGTATACAACTTATTGTGCACACTTTCTTAAACTGGCAATTATATTCAGATAAAAGATTGGATTGATCACTAACAAATTCTTTTTCCTAATCCATACCTATGGATGCAAATTTTCGCCTTCTTCTTCTTGGACGAAAATGCACCTGCAAAACAATAATCACCTTAGGTCAAGGCCAAGAGCCTCAAGTGCCCACAATGAATGTGGGGTGGGGGGGCTTTGGCCGAAGAACCTCCGATGTCAAAGTTAGAATTCGAGAGAGAAAGTGTTTTAGAGAAATTTTGAGAATTTTAGAAGAGAATTGGCCTTCGATTTTGGAGAAAATGAGGGGCTATATATTGTGGTGTGGTCGGCCCTATTAGGAGAATTGGGACCGGCCACATTTGGTTGATTTGTGGGATTGATGGCAAGATATTATGGAAATAATATCTTGCAATTACTTTTGGCAATTAATCAATTAATTAGATAATTAACCAATTAATTAAGGTAATTAATCCCAATTTGTAAAGAATAATTAGGAGTTACCTTGTGGGTGAAGATTTGATGAGGAGTGATGAGAGGGTTTAAAAGAACACCATTTTGATCACCTTTGACCTCGATTGAGCCGTTATTGTCCGTTGCATGCGCTTGGGAGTCCCGGTATGCCTCAAGGGTAATTTTGTCTTTTTCACCCCAAAAGTCCACGTGTCGTCTCCATATTTTTCTTGATTATTTTTTGCTCCACAAATGCCCTCACACCTGTTGGGCTGCTTGCAAGAAAGGGCAGCATGTATAGAGATCTTCTTGTTCTAGGAAATATAGGATTGTTTCCTATTTTGATGTAGATTCCTTCTTTAATTGGAAATTAGATCCTTTTAGGAAAGGAAAATAAATTACTTCTAAAGTCTATTTAAGTCTACCTTAAGTAGATTATTAAATCAACTTTAGAGAGCAATTTATTCTACCCTACAGAGAGAGAAAGCTAGAAGATATTTGTTCCCTCTCCCCTAGCAATCTTCTACACTTGCCCGTGCAAATGACCGTCTTTCGTTGCTTTCTTTGTCTCATCTGCGCCTCACCGAGTTAAGAAAAAATTAACTTTCCTTGTCTTCTTCTTGGATAGTATTGTAGCAGGGCATCCGTCGGGGTGGTGCAACACGTCGGCTGGCAGGGGCCAGGAGTCAGCTCAGCATGGGCCGATGAGGTGTTGTGGTAGGGACCACTGCTTGGGCTGCTTGGCTTGGCTAAAGCCAAGGGCAGCTGTGCGGCTGAGCCTCGGATTGAGGCTCTGGGCACAGTGCTAGGCGAGCAGCATGGCTGATATCCTTTGGGCTCTTAGACCTGACGCGGGCTAGGTCGGGGATTGAGAAAAAATAGGAGGTCGTGGGTCTCATGGGATGCGGCTGAGTACTATGAATGTTGTTGGCTGTTTAGTCTTCTTAGTCATGAGAAATGTAGGCTGCTCCTGAGATAGGATATAAAGAGAACCAAGGCAGATGCATTGGCTCATATGATCGTTGTCGTGGAGCCTATTATGAATGAAGATGGAAAGAAGAGATCTTCCCCGCTTTCTCAAGAGATGACGGTTGAGAAAAAATTGAAGACTTCATCCACTATTCGTGAGGGTCCGCCTGCTGCTGAGAGGCTTGTGATTGATTTGACCTCTTCCAATAGGAAGAAAAATGAGGCTGCTAGATCTGAGCTTGTGATGCCTGCCATGCCGAAAATGGCTAGTATAATTGCTGATAGGATGCTTAGCGTAGAGGCTCTGCCATGCCCCCAGTGCCGAATTCTGTACGAAGATGTCCATTGGGAGCTAAGTTTGGTTCACCTTTGGAGAGGCTTGCTACTATGAAGAGAGATGAGGTGGACTCTGCTGCTAAAGTGGCGCCAAGGCCCACTTCCTTTGCTACTGTGACTAATTCGCTTGTTGAGAAAGAGAAGATTGCTTGTGTGGGCAGTTGTGAGAAATCCACTAAGCTTGTTTCTGGGGAGGCAGCTGAGATCTGTGCGTTTTTTAAGCCTGATATGCTTAAAGATATGGACGCATGTGCCAAACTTGTTAATGGCGTCAAATGGGTTGTTTGCCCAAGTTCATTTGTGAAGCATACAACCCAATATATAATGACTACTTGACTTGCTATGATGTAGAAAACGGTGATTCTTGCAGCCGAGTTTATGCTCCTTGACCAAAAGGATACCAATGCTACTAAGGAGATGGCAAAAACTATGGCAGCTGAAGCTTATTATTCTACCGAGAAGATCAGAAAGTTGGAGCCTAAGCTCGTCACTTTGAAGGGGTCCAATATCTCTGCCCCCACTTCTGTACAGCTTGAGACTACTTGCCAAGAGATTTTTAACTTGAAGACTAGGTTTGGCGCGATCCAAGTTAAGTATGAAAGTAAAAAGAAGGAGATTATCTGTTACATACCTCATATTCAAGATTTTGAGTGTGCTGTTTCTGAGCTTCGTTCCGTTGCTTATGCAAAGGATGAAGAGTTGATTGCTGCTTATAATCAACCGATCCACTTCAAGAAGATCATCGATATACTTGAACGCCAAGTGCTAGAACTCCAAGGTGCACTGAAGACAGTGTTCTAAAAAGTGCTCTAGGCGGCCGCCTAGGCGCTAGACAGTGGTGCTCCGCCCCAATTAATCCAAAATCGTTTACTAAATTGGGAAAGTTATTAGGTGGCGTAAGGCGGACGCTTGGGCGGCCTAAACGAACGCTGAGCGGGCTAGAAGGAAGCTGGACGGTCTAGGCGGCCTGGGAAAATACGACTAGTCTAGCAAGAAGCAGGCGAATGCTGGCCAATCTGGGTGCTCTACAATTCGCTGTCTTCTCTTCCCGAGTTTCGCCTTCTCCCTTTCAATGTGATGATGGTTTATAAGACAAGAGAGAAAGTATGGATCTACAATTGCAGATGTGGGGATATGGCTGACGGCAACAATGGTTTTTACAGTGAGCAGCTTAGGGTGTTATTGTGAAAAATGTGAGTCGGTGAATGCACTGATTGGGAATCGGGAGACTGTAGGAAATATAGGATAACAAATGGATTAGATGGCTTTGGGTTTTTGGTTAGTCGGAGAAGTTTGTGCCCATATTAGGGTAGCCGAGGATGAAGCTCTGGATGATGCTGCTGCTAAGAGCGTTGAGGCTGCTGAAAGTGTGGCTACCGAGTAGTCGTGGGATATCCAAGCTGCTGAAGAGTATTCTTCTAGGTAGCATTTAGGATTTTCTTTGATTTCCTTGTTGTTTTTTGCTTTGCTTGAACTCCTTCGACCTTTTTTGTTTGCGCCCAACCTTTGACTCTTAGGCCAACGGCAGGCGTGCTACTTTTCTATAAGCAGACATACCCGTGTAGCCTATGCAACCGTAGGTGTTGGTGTAGAACTTTTGCAAAGTTGTTAGCCATAGGGTCGGCAGCCAGACGCCTTACTTATAGAAGCAAACGAGTCCACGTGACCACTTGGCTGTTAACCATGGCTTTCTTCAATCCTTTGAGTTGTGTGGCCTGCATCACAACATACTAAAGATTTTTAGGTTATGAAATCCGCTAACCTTTTGTATCAAAAGTACGTGGTTGTATAGAATTTCGTAAGCAGTCTGAGAGAACTCCTTGCTTTTTATGTAACCAATTTCGTGGGTTGCGTAGCAAGTATCACAATACTTTAGGAATTAGTGTAGATCTAAATGATCATTTCACACTTGGCAGAGGTGAAGCTTATCGACTGTGTAGCATGTCGGCGGTGGATAAAGCTTCGTATATACACGCTAACTTGTTTAACCTTTCACAAAAATGTGCAGTTGTATAAGTTTAACGCGGTTTAATGCTCGAAGGGCAAGCCGTAGGCTACCTTAGTGCACTCGATAACTGCTTTAAGGTTCCAGGGCAGCCATCCATAGGGCGTACTGCGTAACGTGCCTCCTCTGTCTCTGAGGCCCGATTCCCCGTAGATTAGGCCAAAAAACCCAAAATCATTCAGTTAGCTAAGCCTTAAAAAAGACCATTGTGGCTACTTCTAGGAATCCCAGCGCAAGCCATTGTGTACCTAGTTACATCAGGACAGCCCGACTCATCCACGTCTAGATATTCGAAGTGTAAAGTTTATTCTTCCGCATTGAAGAGCAAACCCATGTGGATGTCGGGGAATTGGTTTACCTTCTCGTACTGGAGAGCATGGTTAGTCCCCAGGGGGTGCAATTCATGGGATAAGTCCCTAAAAATGGCACAGTCTTCTTTTGAAATACAAAAGTTATCAGTTGCCCAAGTTGTAGATTACTTCTGAATTCCTTATTGAAAAATGAGTGAAATGAATGAAAACTTAGTTGTAAGGTAGAAACTGTATAATAACTGGATAGTTCTCGGCTTGCAAGGTGGTGCCCATCGAGCTGCTTGAGTCTTCGGGCTTTAATGTAGCGGAAGGTCACACATGATACTTCCTCAGATTGTAGGCGTTCCATCTTTTTGGAGCCTTCTCCACATACAGTGATAAAGGCTTTTCTTAAGACTAGATCTCCAGGCTGGAACTGTTGGATCTTAGCCCTTTTGTAGCAGCTGGAGAGGAGCTGCTGTTGGTACGCTGCGATATGGTGATGACCTTCTCACGTTTCTCCTCTGCCAGATCTAAGTTTATGGCCATCTCATTTCTATTATGCTCGATGCTTGGTAGTAGAGTGCTAATACTTGGCACGATGACATTGAGGGGAATAATTGCTTTTGCACCAAATGCCAAGGAGCAAGGAGTTTCACCGGTTGCTCGTCGTTTAGTTGTGCAATACGTTCATAAACATCCGGGAAGTTCATCTGGCCATTTAGCCTTCTTGTTGGAGAGGGATTTTTTGAGGCAGTCGAGAATCGTCTTATTGGATGCTTCGGCCTGCCCATTGCCTTGGGGATATCTCGGCGTGGACATGCACTACTTGATGCCATATTTCTGGAATAACTTCGCCAAATTTTTTCCTACAAATTGCGGGCCATTGTATGTGACGATGGATTGAGGGATGCAAAATCGGCAAATGAAGTTCCTTCATATGAAGTGCTTTATGTCCGTCTAAGTTGTGGTTGTCATGGGTTCTGCTTTTACCCACTTGGTGAAGTAGTCAGTTGCCACGATCATCATGCATCTGCCCCTAGTAGCTGGCGGCATTGGCCCTACCAAGTTGATTGCTCACTATATGAATGAACAAGGACTCGTCTGCGGGTGTAGTTCGCTGGCAGGTAGTGCTGGTACCAACTTGTAGTGTTGGCAGCGGTAGTACTTTTATACTAACTTCTTAGCGTCTTGATGCATAGTAGGTTAGTAGTACTCTACGTTTAGAGCCTTTTTGTACTAAGGATCGGCCTCTGGAGTGATTTCCACAAACTCTTTCGTGGATTGAGCTTAGAACCTTGAGGTTATCGAGAGGCGCTAGGCAACGGAGATGTGGTCTAGTGTAAGATCTTCGGATGTGAATGTCGTTCCACATGTAGTAGCGTGAGCTTTCTAGACTCCAACCTTTCAGTGGGGAGTGTGCCATTGACCAGGTAGTCTATAAGGGAATTTTGCCAGTTTGGATTTGTACTAACCTGTGACACCTCAGTTGATGGCTCCGCCTCTATGCTTAGCTTGTCTAGATACTCCACCAGAATAGAGCGTTTGAGTTGGTGGTCGAAGGTGGAGCCTAGGCAAGCTAGCGCGTCCGCGTGGCCGTTGTCTGCCAGCTGAACTTGAGTGAGGGTGTAAGTCTGAAATGCCTCAAGTTGTTTTTGTACCTTCTTTAGGTATTGCGCCATCTTCGGATGTTTTGCCATGTATGCCCCAGTAGTCTGCCTGGTGATTCTAGGAATCATAATGAATTGCGAACTTTTTCACCACCAAGTCTTTTGCCATTCGGAGGCCTGCCAGTATAGCCTCGTACTCTGGTTCGTTATTGGATGTGTTGAAGCCTAGAATGATCGCATGCTTGAGCATTGAACCGTCTGGCGTGACAAGGACCACGCTTGCTTCCAAGCCTTTATAGTTAGATGCGTCGTCGACATGCAAATGCCAGAAGTCTCCATAGGGTGGAGCAAGCACGGCTAGGGCATGCTCGGCTGCCTCCAAGGCATTGTTGGGTCACTCTGTTGCGTAGCCTAGGCTAGGCATGAAAGCGCAGAAGGGAGCCATGGAGCTAGGGCCATGTTACACATAGCAATAGATGCTCAACTGCCAGTATTGGGCCACTCTAGGCTGAATTATGAAGCAAAAGTTGGATGGGGTCGTGTGACGCGTAACAGAAGGTAGTGCTCAACTGCCGGTACATATTGCTCCTATGTAGAATCTTTTGGGGCGAAGAGGACAAAACTTGATTCCAAATGTGTCCTTCTAGTGTTCGTCTGAAAACTTTGCATCTACCAATGCCTGCACCTTTATCGTCTCATGTCTGGATTGGGCAGAATTGTGCGTCATGAGGATGATTGCATGCATCTGAAGGTATAATTTGAGCTTCTGGGTTGCAGCAACTGTTGCCAAAGTTAGCTTTTGAATTTCAGGTAGCTGGTTTTCGATTCGAGGTAAGCTTTTGAACTATGGAATACAGGTAATCGAGCCCCCAGTTTTTCTCGTATGAGGGTAGAGCTTATTGCTACTTCAGATACTGTCAAGCATGTAAATAAGTCTTCCGCTGCTTCCGGTTTGGATAGTAAGGAGGTGATGTCAGGTATTTCTTCAAGTCTTTAAATGCTTTCTCGCATTCGTCATTCTATTTGTCTTGTTGCTCTTTTTCGATTGAGCTGAAAAAAGGGCTCACGTTGATCAGTGGATAGCAAGGGTAAACAATTAAATGCGGCTGCTCACCTGGTCAGACCTTGGATCTCCTTCAGAGTAGTGAAGGACTTCATATTCAAGATTGCTCATATTTGCCTTGAATGTACATCAGCGAACCTCGTCCCAAAGTGCATGTTTTTCTACCAGAGCGAAATGAGTCTGCCAGAGTTAGATCTTCTTTCATGATCAATTCTCCAAACATCGGGTGGTCTACTGAGAGTCTTTTTTGGAAAGCTGTACTAGCTATCGAGTCATTGCATCCGACTATCTTTGCCTTCTTTGCTTTGAACCTCCTCACATAGTCGCCAGGTGATTCCTTTTGGTTCTTCTTGACGTTGAACAAGTGATCGGACTTCTTCTTAATCGAGTGATAGGATGAATATTCTTTGGTGAAAACAAAAGAAAGTTCGTCGAAACTCCAGATGGATTGTGGTGGTAGGGTGTATAACCAATCTTGCGCCTCGCTTTGTAGAGTGGTGGCGAATATCTTACACATGAGATCATCGTTGTTTTGATAGAGGATCATTACGCTTCGGTAGGGCTTTAGGTGTCTCTCTGGGTCTTCATCCCTTTTGAAGGATGTGAAATGTGGCATACTGAACTTGCGTAGAGGCTCTGCCTGCTCGATCTGGTCCGTGAAAGATGACATGCTTATGTTGGTCATGTCCTGTTGTAGTGCCTCGTCAGTGACCTTGTTGCGTTGGAAATCGCACAATTGCTCAATTAGGAGCCTCTTTACTTCTTTTTAAATTTGCCTTTGTTGGGGTAGCCGAGCTCTCGGTTGTCCCTAGTCGTGACCTACTGGTCTAGGCTGATCTTCCATGTGTTCGGCTCGTCTATTCCGCAGCTGTAGTGTATGTGGTACGTTCCTAATAGACGAGCGAGTTCTTCGCAAGCTACCGGTTGAACTTGAGCCGGATTGAGTGACTGTTTCTCTATGTCCGTCATGCTGCCTACTCCGATGTGAGGTGGAGGATGCTCCTTATGGGCTTAGCCGTGAATGAACACTTCGCCTGTAAGGTTGTTCATGTTGATTATCAGAGTGTGGCTCCAACAGTGAATTCGTGGGTCTAACAGAAAGTGCACGCTCATTCGCGCTCTAGAACGAGAGTATACGTTATCTCGGGGGCCTAGTCAGGAGTGTACGCTACTAGAATGCTCGGTTCGTGACTGGTCGAGCGGTTGCTTACCGAGATGCTGCTTGAAAGGTTCGTCATCTGCCCTTGTCTTACTTCAGGACACCTTGTCTGGGGTATGTTGCATCTCGGTGCACTCAAGAGCTGATTCACCAAGGTTATTTACTGTGCAAGGGCGCTTGTTAACTCTATGACTTGTCAAGACAAGTGTTGTTCACCATTTGGGTTGGAAGAGCTTGGAATGAATACGTCTCCTTGAGTAGTGGAAGTATGGTAGACTCCGGGCGTGAGATTTAAGTTGGGAAATGTCAAATCTGCAGAGAAATATGGTGAAAATGTCCCCGGTTCAATCGTCGACCTAGAAGTTTGGAGCTAGGATGGTTGAACCTGTCTTGGACCGGTTTGGGCTAGTTGGGACACCACGGGAGTGGTCTGCGACACAAGTGGGTGCTGGGCCTGGGCTCGGCTCGGGAGCGCACTAGGCTCGCGCCGGGTCACGGCTCAGGCTGGCTCTCCTTAAGCTTGGGCCCGTGTAGGTTGGAATGGCACGGCTTGGGCTTGCAAGCCTTAGGTTGTTGTCTTGGCACCGTGGGTTTAGGCTTTGCCGAGGGTGGCCATGGCGGTTGCTGCCGTGGTGGCTACTACGGAGGGGCCCCGTGATGGTGGTGCCGCTCCACTTGTCGTTGCGTTGAGCCTTGTGGATCATCGTGGTCCCAATTCTTGAACATTGGAATTTTCGTTCGTCATTGTTTCCGAGTTTCTAGTCATTGTACTTTTCTTTTACATTTTATCAAAGAATTTTTATAAATAAAAATTCCAAGAATAAGAATGTACGAAAAATCTACAAATGAACAAGAAAACTAAAACCTTGAATGCGAGAGTCTTTTACGAGCGTTTGAATCAAGACTCTCATTGAAAGCACCAATTTGTGGATGCAAATTTCCGCCTTCTTCTTCTTGGACGAAAATGCACCTGCAAAACAATAATCAGCTTAGGTTAAGGCTAAGAGCCTCACACGCTCACGATGAATGGGGGGCTTTGACCGAAGAACCTCCGATATCAAAGTTAGAATTTGAGAGAGAAAGTGTATAGAGAAATTTGGAGAATTTTAGAAGAGAATTAGACTTCGGTTTTGGAGAAAATGAGGGGCTATATATAAGGGTGTGGCCTACCTTATTAGGAGAATTGGGACCAGCCACATTTGGTTTATTTGTGTGATTTATTGCAAGATATTATGGAAATAATATCTTGCAATTACTTTAGGCAATTAATCAATTAATTAGATAATTAACCAATTAATTTAGGTAATTAATCCATATTTGAAAAGAATAATTAGGAGTTACCTTGTGGGTGAAGATTTGATGAGGAGTGATGAGAGGGTTTAAAAGAATACCATTTTGCTCATTTTTGACCTCGATTGAGCCGTTATTGTTCGTTGCATACGCGTAGGAGTCCCGGTATGCTTCAAGGGTAGTTTTGTCTTTTTACCCAAAAGTCCACGTGTCATCTCCATATTTAAATAAAAGATTGGATTGATCACTAACAAACTCTTTTTCCTGATCCATTGTCACATCCCGGCCTGGGCCCCCACCACATCACGGGCTCGACTCCACCGTAGCACAATATTGTCTGCTTTGGGCCCCGACCACGCCCTCACGGTTTTGTTTCTGGGAACTCACACGAGAACTTCCCAGTGGGTCACCCATCATGAGATTGCTCTCGCGCGAACTCGCTTAACTTCGGAGTTCCAATGGAACCCGAAGCCAGTGAGCTCCCAAAATGCATCGTGCTAGGTAGAGATGAGAATATACATATATGGCATAAAGGATCCACACCCCTGGACTATGTGGGATCTTACATCCATACCATCGGTTGTCAAAGCATTTGCAGACTTTCTTGACATAATGAAAACAAATTGAAATACCAATTCTAAAAGAAATCAGTGGAAACTACGTTGGACAAAAACAGACGAATGAGAAAAAAAGTGTCAACAAACATAGAATACAAATGCAAAAACAAATATACATCACAGATAATGATTAAAGGCAATGAATCACATATATTCTTAAGATATGACCCAAAAAAAGGTAAAAAAAAACAAAACAAAACAAAAAATAGCCAAAAACTTAAAACCAAAGAATTCAAAAGTTTAAATTGCTTACCTTAAGCAGCTGGAACTTTGAAAAACAGGATTGTCAATCTGCGCAAAAAGGCAAATAATCACTGATTATTACAATGGAAAATCCGACTCAATTTATTAAGTACAATATGAACAAAAGTAGATCATGGACACAACCTTTTTAAATAACTAATTTGAATTGAAAACCATATATCATAAATTTAAGGGTAAATTACATTTTACCCCCTCAGATTTAGGGTTAATTTCAATTCCTTACAACATCTTTAAAACATTTCAATTTCATACATTTACTTATCATTTTATTTCAATTTCATACAACCATTAAAAAATCTGTTAAATTTACTGTTAAGTGATGACGTGGCAAATATGAAGTCCCCATTTGTGATGATGTGGTTGCCACATGTGTGCCACGTGGCTAAACAATTAATATAATAATTAAAATAATTAACTAAAGAAAAGTTATATATATATATAATAATAATAAAATTAAAAAATTAAAAAAAAAACTAGAAGTCGTCTTCCCCACCCATCCCCTCCCCTTCCCTTTCCCCTTCCCCGCAATCCCCCCACCCCCACCCCCACCCCCACCCCACCCCACCCCTCTCCTTCACTTTCTTCAGCTCCCCCAGCCGATCCCTTCCCCTTCCTTGGAACCACCCCACCCCACCCCACCTAGATACCCATATTTGTTCTTAAAAAATAAAAATAAAAAACCAGAAACCCAAATTTATTCTTCCTCTTCCCCACCCATCACCCTTCTCCCATCCATCATCACCCACCCCCAAAAGTCCCACCCGAGCACACCCCCTTATCCCATCCCCATCACCCCTCCCAAAAATCCCACCCTAGCCCACCCCTTTCGTCCAAGCTCTTGTATTTTCTATGGGAGTGGAGACCGCTGGCGAGCGTCTCTACGAATCGATCGACGATAGTAAGAGGAAGAAGAAGAGAGATGAGTGCATGAGATTAGGGTTAGGGTTTGAGGCTTTGCGGAGAAGCTCATCTCCTAGAGAGAGAGAGATGAGAGAGAGAGAAGAAGAAGAGCGGAGGAAGAAGCTATCAGAAGTAGTGATGAGGAGAGGACTGAGAAAGGGATTTTTGGGAGGGGTGATGGGGGATGGGAGAAGGGGGTGGGCTCGGGTGGGATTTTTTGGGGGTGGGTGATGATTAGGCCTGGCAATTCCTGACACGACCCGATAACCCGACACGACACGACACGAAATTAACAGGTGTTCGGGTCGACACGAGAACGAAACGGGTCGTTATCTGGTAACCCGATAAGCACCTGTTAAGATAACGGGTTGGTTCGGGTATACACGTGGGTAACACGATACACGATAAGCAGAATATTAATTTAATAATTTTATAACCCTAAAAAAATACTATAATAATTATATATATAATTTAAAAATTTTATACCCCTAAAAACTATAATAATTATATATATTTATATATTAAATTAACTATAATAATTATAATAATTATATATACTATAATAATTATACCCCCAAAATATTAACTATAATAATTATATTTATATATATATTAAATATATTAAATCTACTTAATAAATAAATAAATATATATATACACACACACACCATTGAACTTCATGGGATACGAATTATACGAAACTAATTTCAACGATCCAACCATCAAACTTGTTTGTATATGCTTCGAGATCGCATCAGCAAAAAATTACAAAAAACAAACATTCACAGATCAAGTAAAGGGACAAAACTTTTCGACGGTTATAAACGAAAAATCACGATTTAACGGTTATTTTAACTTCGATTTTGATGATTTTTTACAGCTACACTCCTTGACCCTATATGAATACAATGAATAAATTTGATCTTCAATTTAAAATATTTATGTTATATTTGATGAAAGTATGAATAAATTCTTAAGTGTTAGTGAATCTATTGTTTTGATCGGATACGCATTCTACGAAACTAGTTTTAACGATCCAACCGTCAAACATGTTTGTATATACTTTGAGATCGTGTTCGCCAAAAATTGCAAAAAACAAACATTCAGAGATCAAGTAACGAGACAAAACTTTTCGACTGTTATAAACGAAAAATCACGATTTAACTGTTATTTTAACTTCGATTTTGATGATTTTTTACAGCTACACTCCTTGACCCTATATGTATATAATGAATGAATTCGATCTTCAATTTAAAATATTTACACTAGTGGATACCACAAAATCTTATGTTATACTTGATGAAAGTATGAATAAACTCTTAAGTGTTAGTGAATCTATTGTTTTGATGGGATACGCATTATACAAAACTAGTTTCAACGATCCAACCATCAAACATGTTTATATATACTTCAAGATCGCATACACCAAAAATTGCAAAAAACAAACATTCAGAGATTAAGTAACGAGACAAAACTTTTCGACGGTTATAAACAAAAAATCACGATTTAACGGTTATTTTAACTCCGATTTTGATGATTTTTTACAGCTACACTCCTTGACCCTATATGAATACAATGAATGAATTCGATCTTCAATTTAAAATATTTACACTAGTGGATACCACAAAATCTTATGTTATACTTAATGAAAGTAAGAATAAACTCTTAATTGTTAGTGAATCTATTGTTTTGATGGGATACGCATTCTACGAAACTAGTTTCAACGATCTAATCGTCAAACTTGTTTGTATATGCTTCGAGATCGCATACGCCAAAAATTGCAAAAAACAAACATTTAAAAATTAAGTAACAGGACAAAACTTTTCGACGGTTATAAACGAAAAATCACAATTTAACGGTTATTTTAACTCCGATTTTGATGATTTTTTACAACTACACTCCTTGATCCTATATGAATACAATGAATGAATTCGATCTTCAATTTAAAGTATTTACACTAGTGAATACCACAAAATCTTATGTTATACTTAATGAAAGTATGAATAAACACACTAGTTGGTCACTTTCATTAAGCTTTGAGTTCCATTGGCAAGGTTTAAACTTTTGAGAAAGGCTTCACAACCTTGAAAAAAAAAACGCTTTCATTTTGCATATCCTTGCACATTTAATATTTGTAATAGATTAGTAGTGTATAGATGTATTTTTTATGAGGCTCTTATTTTCGAGTGTAGATGTAGTACTTAAACGACAAATGTGTTTTAATGTTTTGAAGTAATATTTATGTGACAATGTGTGGTATGTGCAAATTTAAGAAGAAGAAAAAAAATCTTAACGGGTCATAACGGGTCGGGTCACTTTACCCGTTGGGTAAAGTGACCCGACCTATTAATGACCCGTTAAGATAACAGGTGTGACACGACACGACCCGTTAAGATAACAAGTGTTACACGAAAACGACATGAACACGACTAACACGACCCGTTTGCCAGGCCTAGTGATGATGGATGGGAGAGAGGGGGTGATGGGTGGGGAAGATGACTTATGTTTTTTTTTAATTTTTTTTATTTGTATTTATATATATAACTTTTTTTAGTTAATTATTTTAATATTTTAAAATATTTTATTAATTGTTTAGCCACGTGGCACACATGTGCCATGACACACCCCGACCTAAATCAGGGCATGCTGGCCGTCACGTGGAAGTGACGTAACCATGTGCACAACGCTGAAGCAATAAAGATATAAGGGAATTGCGAAGGAATAAAAACCAAACTACAAGCAGAACTAGTTAAGATAAAGTGCTAGTGAGAGATTAAGTGCGAAATACACAACCAGATCATAAATATCCTAAATGCAGTCAAGCAGGACAAGTACTAATTATACAACACCCAAGGGTGATCCTACATTTATGATGTTCTGTCAGAACCACCGTCGAAGTCCTCGTGATCCACCAAAGCACTTCTACCTAAAACCTGGAGCGGCGCAAAACAGAAAGTGTGAGTGGGCAAAAACAAAGTTTTTCAAAATCATTTCATTTCTCAAAAGTTCTAACCCCTCGCCGTAAAACCTGTATAATTTTCCCAGAACATAGAATATATATACATATCTCAAAACCATCTCAGAAAACGATATTCATAAGTATGCCATACCAAAGTATCTCAATGCAATGCTATAGGTAAACCAGGCAAAATATATAAATATCAAATATCGCATCAGCTAAATCTCTCTAACTCAAACTGCACTGTTGAGGATACAACTCATAACCAATCTCAATCATATCAAATCAAATCATGCACACGAGTCGGAACCACCTACAATGGTCTGTATGACAAGACTAGGTGTAAAATAAATATGCTCTAGTGCTACGATCACGTGAAGGCTGTGCAAATAATCGTGGGTCACCTACGAGTCAAAACCACCTAAAGTGGTATGTACGACAAGCCTGTGCACCTAACTTGGATCCAAGGTGAGCATACGGTGCTGGAGGTCACGTGAAGGATTGTGCCCTAACTCTGGGCGGGAGCACTAACACCGGGTGCAGGTTTATGAGCTCTCAATACATCACAACATATCTCACATAACCGAAACAATCTCATACCTTTGATTTATGAACTTACCTGGCAATTACCTGTGCATCCACAGCACCAATCATGAATGTATGCAACTACTAATGCATAATTAAAATAGATAGATACTTGCATGGCATTTCCAAAACATATATTCATTTAAATTCATTTTCTGGGAAAAATCTCAAGTATATAGGTATATACGGAAAACCAAAAGCCCACTCACTGGTATGTCGAAGGGTCGTAGCCCCCAAGCCTCGATTGATGGCTCTTGTCCTCAAGATAGGTCTCACCTATATGCGAAATAACTGAATAAACGTTATTTAAAGCACATAACCAAAACTAGGTAATAATTTCTTATACAATGCTCAAATGGGGTATTTGAATATACCACCATGATCTACTCAACCTCAGGAACATCCCCATATTTTTAGAAAAAATTTCCGACCACCCACGCGCCGCCAAGCGCCGACCAAACGGGCCACCCAAGCACGGGCACGTGCCAGGCACACTGACAGAACAGTCAACGCCGTTAGGGAATATTCCATTAAAAGTAGCATATTCCGTTAAAACTAACCTGACACCGTTAGAATATTCTGTCAAGTTTGAAGGAATATTCTCTGTCTTCTTCCTTCGAACTCCGGTGACCGTCGCCGTAGCCAGAAAACTAGGGAATTTTCAAACCTTAATATCTCAGTCCATACACAACCAAAATCCATGAAATTTGTACCAAAATGAAGCTTACAACGAGTAGAACAAAACCTTACCTTTCAAAAGTCCTAAAACCGACGGAACTCGCCAAGAAATCCCTCAATAATCCTGCTAAACCTGCAACTCGTCGAAATTCAACTTCCCGATGTCCAAATCACTTCATTTTCCTTCTCCGAGCTTCGTGAAGACGATCTAAAGCTTCCTATAACCTTAGAATCTTCCAAAAACTCCACATTTACGTGTGCATGAACAGTGCACAAATCGGAGGTTCTTGGTTCTCTGGTTTTCGAAGGTTTCACGTCCAAATAATAGTATCAATGGGTTCCTGGGCTCGCAAGGAACTTGAAAATGGTCTCCATAACCTCGATCCGTGAAGAAATGGTTTGGTTGAGGTTCGTCCATACGTATGGTACGAAAATGGAGAAAAACCGAGAGGGAAGAGAGAAGAGAGGGTCAATGGGAGAGTAAGAGTGTGTGAGTGTGTGTGGTCCTGATCCCCTTACAACCAACCAAAACAATTAGAACCTTTAGTTCTAATTGGGTCCAAAAGGTTAGGAAGAAAATAATTTGGTCCACAACACAACTTAAACCTCACAACAACACAAACGTCTAAGGGCATATTTGACATTAAAGATATTGTAAGAATTGAAATTGACCCCAAACTTGAGAGGGTAAAATGTAATTTACCCTAAATTTAAACAAAGGTAGATCATGGACACAATTTTTTTATTTCAACAAATAGAATAAAAAACCGAAGATTATTAGGGCAATAGCAAAAGAAGCAAATATTATCTAGAAATGAACGAATACTGAACACTAGGTGGGAAAAAACTATAGTCATCATAACCGATAAGCAATTCACGAACAAAAGAAAAAACAAGATGAAAAATTGCTCGGCCATCACTGTTTTTAAAAACAACGCAGAAAAATAACATTGAATTCAGAGCTGTATTTAGATTAAACAAAAGTCAACTTAAAAAACCACAAAGAAAGAAAGCAAAACTGAACAACCAACCTTTTTCAAAAACCAACAGTCACACCCTTCTAACCTCTGATTGATCCGTAATAACGAAATTAGTCTGAAATGAAAAGAATCGTATTAATCAAATGAACTCAGAACATAAAACCAACAAAAAACAACAGAGAAAAACGAAGACACCCATCTTTATTAAAAATGTGGACCAAACAAAGACCAGCGGACTGAGCAGCAACTGTCCCAGCCATTAACCAAAGATAGCCATTCGAAACATTATATTATGCAATTGTGAGTGAGAGTCAGAGTAAGAGTAAGACCAAAAGAAATATTATATTGTGAGATTGTGAGAAAGAGTGAAAATAAGAGTGAGAGGAAACACACAGAAATTCTACAAAGAAAACAAAAAACAACGAAATCACACACACACTAAGTGAGAAAAAAAATTATATTGTGAGATTGGGAGTGTGAGAGTGAGAGTAAGAGTGAGAGAAAAATTATATTGTCACATTGTTAGTGAGAGTGATAGTGAGAGTAACAGCGAGAGAAAGCCACGAATAAAATCTTTGTTATGAAAGAGCAGGCAGACTACGCTCATTCCTTTATTAGTGGCTTTAGGAGATTAGGGTCTCCCCTATATTCTCCCTCCAGAAGGTTGTTGACAATTGGTAAAATTGATAGCCTACAAAACTCAAAAATAAACAACAGAAAACGTTAAGTCATCCAATACTAAAATAGCTTCTTTCTATATTGTATGTACGTTGTAGTATTGGATGACTTAGGCCCTGTTTGGCACACCGTATAAAACACCGGATAGTACTAATAATACGGTGTACGGTGTTTGGTGGCCGTTTGGATTAAATAGGCACCGGATTAAATAATCCGGGCCCACCTTTTTTACACGACGTTCACCCGCTTGCTTATACAACCCAAATTCACGGTATAACTTAGTCGGCCTCACTTCCTCTCCGCTCGCTCTCGCCCTCGCATCCTTTCTGCTCGCTCTCGCTTCCTCTCCAGGCGCTCTCTCTTCCTCTCCAGACGCACTCTTCCGCTCATCCCAGGTTCGTCTTCTCTTCTTCTTCGTTTGAATCACAGTTCCTCTTTTCAGTTTCCTTCTTCTGGGATTCCACCCTTCCCTCTATTCTTCCCCATGCTCCTATTTTTCTTGCAATTTTCTTTCAATTGATTGAATCTAGTTATTATTTTCTCTCTAATTATGCAATTGATTATGTAATTTTGTGTTTTAATTAGAATTTTTGAATTTTAGGGTTTGCTATTGGGGTCGAATTTAGGGTTTATTGCGGTTAAATTTAGGGTTTATTGTGCTCGCCTTAAAATTGGATGGGGACAATTTGCAAGATCCTCAACCTCTCTTAAACATTGCATAAGTTCTTGTTAACTTTGCTTCCAGACTCGGTTTAAGCAAATAAACTTTCCAATTATATTGGATCCGAACATAACGAGAGCGTAAAAGATACTGATTTCACAGATTGAAAGCTTTAAGGGAATGGGGTTGATTGATTTTAAATACCATACCACAAAGCATGTAAAAACGAATTGTATGTACACTTCTTTTCAATTGCTGAGACATCCCCAATATTATTAAAAGCATGACCTGTGACATATTATCCTAATCAGAAAAATAAAGGTAATAAAAACATATAGCATTTCTCTTGATCTTGTCTGGCATAAAAATAGGCTCGAGAACGATTGGCTAGCTTTCTGAGTACTCTACCTAGAGCAAAAGCAGCTTTCACATGAGGTTCCCTGTAGTAGTAAAGTTTTTCATATTGGTAGAGAATGTGTACATAAAGGTTTAAGAGAGGTTGAGGATCCTGCAGATTGTCCCCATCCAATTTGGTGTTTGAGACTACATATTTTTATAATTACTATGACATTTTTTGGTAGGACTTATTAACGTGCTTCATTCCGTTTTCAGTGTTATATGCATTCATGCTCTATTTAATTTTTTGCCACTATCTAATAATGCTATTATATATTTTCACTAGACATGGATGAAGGAAAGATTGTGGCATGCTTCATTGTTAAGGTGCGGTACTTGAATATTGTGACTTGGTTGATGATGTGGTTCATGATGAAACGTAATTCAGCAAGAAGGCGGAATCGGCAACTTGCACTTAGAAATCGCACATTTGTTAGGAGAATGGTAGGGTCAGCCTATTTAGACAGCATAATAGGATATGATGATGTTCAGTGTGTGAACCAAATTAGAATGGATAGAAGAACGTTCCATTATTTATGTCAAATGCTTCGTGACCACGGTAGAGTAAAATTGGATGGTGTAGTGACAATGGAATAACAAGTTTGCATGTTTTTGCATATACTTGCACATCATGTAAAGAATTGTACAATTGGGAGTAGGTTTTGTCGATCGGGGGAGACCATAAGTAGGTATTTCAATTCCATTCTACATGGAGTGTTAAGGCCATTCCTAATGCCTACCTAGATCCTAAATGGAGTTGGTACGAGGTATTCTTCATATTTTATAAAAATTACTTATAAAATTAATGTAATTAAATATGTTGAGCTTACTAATGTTAATGATTTTTTTTTAGAATTGCTTGGGGGCATTGGATGGGACTTACATTAACGTTCATGTCCCTGAGCGAGATAAACCAAGATACCGATCAAGGAAGGGAGAGATTGCGACCAATATGTTGGGAGTTTGTAATGTGGACATGAATTTTATATTTGTGTACCTAGGTTGGGAAGGGTCGGCCTCTGATTCTAGAGTACTCCGAGATGCGATAAGTAGACCATCGGGATTAAAAGTTCCCACGGGTAACAATAGATTATTTGTTTATATTAGTAATTTTTTTGAAGAGAATTTATATTAGTAATTTGAATCCTCATTTTTCTTATATACAGTAATATACATTTTTTGGTGTGTTAGGGTGCTACTACCTTGTGGATGGTGGGTACACAAATGGTCCAGGATACCTTGCCCCGTATAGGGGAGTGCGTTACCATCTCTCAGAGTGGAGAAATAGAAGACTCCCGATTAATCATGAGGAGTATTTCAATATGAAACATGCTCAAGCTAGAAATGTCATTGAGAGATGTTTTGGACTACTTAAGATGCGTTGGAGCATCTTAAGAGGTCCATCATTTTTCCCAATTAGAACACAACTTAGGATTATGACAGCCTGCTGCCTATTACATAATCTTATTAGAAGGCATATGGTAGTTGATCCAATAGAAAATGAAATCCTAAACTTGGACGAATCTGAAAGTAGTGATGATGATGAAGATATGATTGAAACTGTTCAACCTACACAAGAATGGATTGCATGGAGAAACACTTTGGCTATGAATATGTACAACGAGTGGCGTGCACAAGCATGATTTGTTAATTTTCTTACATATTCATGTTGTATTTTGGTTATGGTTTGTTATTTGAACAAATAGTGATTTCTTATGTATTCAGTTATGATACTTTATTCGAACAAAGTGTGAACTGGTTATGTATTTATTTAAAAAGTGTGATGATTTGCTTATGGTTTTTATCACTTACTATTAATTGTATGCACTATTGATTATGACGCACCCCGTCCCGAAGGAGGGCATGTTGGCCGTCACGTGAGAGTGACGTAACCATTTACACAATTCGGAAGCTTTAAAAATACAATTACTACGATGAAACACCCGAGGGTGAGTCCTACTTTTGTGAATTCTGTCAGAACACCGTTGGATTCCTCGTGGCCACCAAAGCTCTGCTATCTAGAACCTAGAGAGGCACAAAACAAAGTTGAGTGGATCAGTAAAACAAAGTTTTTCGAAAACATTTCATTTAAAACATTTCTAACCCCTCGCTGTAAAACCTGTATACTTTCCCAGAAAATAACATAATAGCATATACCTTCAAATATCTCAAATCATCAATCTTTATCAAAACCAGAAAGTATGCCATGCTATAATGTCAAAAACAAAATATGGATGCATCAATATAACAGGTGAAATAAGGAATCAACCGGAGACCCTGCAGTTGGTCCTGTACGGTTAATTCTGTAGCTCAATATCCAATCCAACCGGAGTCACCACGGTGACCTGTACGGCGCTACTATGCACATAAGTCGGAACTACCTGAAGTAGTCTGTACGACAAGAATGGTGTAATAATACGCTCTAGTGCTTCTCTCATCAATCATCTGTGCACATAATCTAAGGTCACCTACCAGTCGGAACCACCTCTAGTGGTCTGTACGACTAGCATGTCGGAACCCTCTATCGGTCTGTACGACATGCACCTACTTGGATCCAAGGTGAGCGTGCGGTGCGGTGAATAATATAAGCACTAACACCAGGGGTGCAGGTTATGAGCTCTCAACACAATTCACATCATCAATGATTCACATGAATAACATAAAACTCACCTGATACTCACCTGTGCATCCACAACACCAATTCACATATATATGCATCAATTATCAATTCATATATCTCATAATATGCATGCATGGCATTTTAAAACGTACTTTCATTTAAACTCAATTTCTGGGAAAAATATCAATAGTATATAGGTATAAACAGAAATATTGCCCACTCACCTGGAGTTCGCCCAACAACTCCCTAGCACAACACATCAAGGCGTCATGACGATCGGCGCCTAGAACAATAATCAAATCCAACCTCAGAAATCATATCGATAGAATATATAACTTATATAAAACACGTCACCATGCAGTTCGATCAGGAAGATCTGCAACTCAGATTTCAAATCCATAAATTCCAGAGGTACACAATATACCTCTAGGACAACATCCTAAAATTTCATTACCATCCAACGGTCGGATGTCCATCAATTTCCAAAACCAAGTGACGGTTAACATTTTATTTTATGAACTTACAACTCCAATTCCGAAAGATCCGTAAATCGGATTCCCGATCCGTAAGTTCCTATAATCCTCAAATATTACGTATTACAACGTATCAAAGTTTGGTGACGATCCGACGGTTGGATCGTCGATTCACCTTTTGGCCTAACCATGAATCGTAACGAACTTAGGTTCAATTACTCAATTTACGTCCATCAATTATCAAAATTGAACCTAGAACCTTAAACACATGCTAAGAATGACATTGGCGGGCCATTGGCCACGCGCCGCCGCACGGGCCGCCGCGGGTGGCGGTCGGCCGCCCCGGCTCGCCGGAAAATCCGACTATTTCCAAAAATTCTCAAAAAATACAGAATTGAAGATCTCAATGAGTAGAGTAAACTTTAAACCTGAGGCCAAGGCCAATTTGGCCTGGAAACACTTCAATTTCACCAAAATCCGTGCGGAACCCTAGAATTGGGTGAGTTCCAATTCGTTTTCAAATCAACTCCGTCGTCCCAACCAATGCTTGGGCTTTGATCTAGGTCCTAAGGGAATGCTAAAGGTGTTAGTAATTGAAAGAAAACATTTCAAGATTTGAAGAATTTGAACAAGAAAGTCGCGGCACCCACGGGTGCGTTCTTCACCAATTCACCATCAAATTTCATGATTTTGGGGTGAAACATGAAGAGGGAAGGCCTAGGTGTTGATTGGAAGTGGTACCTTGATCCAATTTGTGAGAATTCCGGTGAAAATTGTCGGAATTTGGGTGTGGGTGTCGCGGGTCGAAACGGGTCGCTGGTGAATACCTATTTTTCTTCCTTCTCTCCTCCGCTTCTCGCCCTCTCTCATTTCCTCCTTTCTCTGTTCCGATTGGCCGGTCTCCTCTCTCTCTTCTCCCCATTCGCCAGAACTCTCTCCTTTCTCTCCCGGAGCTCATGCTCTCTCTTCCTCTGGTTGGGCAGTTTTGCCCAATCTCTTCTTCTTCTTCTTCTTCTTACGCACACACACACACAAACCTTCTTTCTTCTCATCCCAGCCATCCATTTATTTCTTCATTAAATCTGGGCCGTCCACTTTCATAAAAGAAATTCCAGATTTTACTAAATTATAATTCCTAAAATGCCCAAATTTCAAACGTTAATAAATTATTCGATATAACTCCAAATCACGCACCGTCTGCGCCCACGCGTCTGTAGCGATGAGTACTACGAGGATATGTCAAGACAACAAATCTTAGATGGCACGACACAACGATTAACCTCGAATAATGCGCGTGCCTCAAATGGCATTTTTGTAAAATCCTTTATTAAAACTTTAAAACTCTTAAAATCAGGAACGGGCTGTCACAGATTATATGCTATCTTATTGTGTATGTAATTATAGGAATGGAAAGTGATCAAAGTAGTCAACCAAAAGGAAGTAGAAGGGTTTGGAAACAATATGAAGAAGATGCATTGTTGTCCATACTTGAGGAAGCAGTTGTTAAGAATTTGCGATGTGATAACGGTTGTTTCAAACCCGGAACAATGCCTCAGTTTGAAACAGTTATTAATTTGAAATGTCCTAATGCAAATATAAAGGCAGTTCCACATATTGAGTCCAAAATGAGGAGGTGGAAAAAAGATTATGCAATAGTTTATGACATGGTTAATAAAACCGATTTTGCATGGAATGATGTACGAAAGTGTATTGAGGTTGATAGCACTGAAGTATGGCAATCCTATGTGAAGGTAATTCTCTAACATAATATTAGAATTTAACTTTACATATTTGATTACTTAACATGTTCATTTCCATAGAATTTAATAGTATGATTGTATCCACCAAACTGATTGGGTACACAACAGTCTTGCTGATTAAATTGATTGGGTACACAACAGTCTTGCTGATTAAATTTAATAGTATGATTGGGTACACAACAGTCTTGCTGATTAAATTGATGGATGCTTGATTATATCAAGTCAGGTTGAAGGGAACAAAATAAGATTATGTATTTTATGGATAGTGTGATTTGTTTTCGCATTGTAGGTTAACAAAGAAGCAGAGGGCTGGCTAGGAAAATCATTTCCATTGTATGACATATTGAATGTTATTTTTGGGAAAGACCGAGCAACTGGAGTAGGAGCTGCAACTCCTACTGAGATGATGAATGAGCCTAAGCACATTAATGAAGATGAAGATGAAGATGAGGTGGAGACTATATCTCCCTCTGTTGCTCGACGGTCTGGCAGTTCAAGTACCCGAAAAAGGAAGAGAGCTGCTAATGATAATGACCTTGCTGTGGCATTTAAAGAAATGATTTCTGAATCAGTTGATAAGTTGGGTGGAGTTTTACAAGCTTCTTTTGGGAAAGGGCCACAACCTGAGATTGCTTCAGAATTGTCAAAGATGAATTTGTCTACTGAGGATCAAATCAAGGCACTAAATATCCTTTTCGAAAAGCCACAGAATGAGAAGACGTTCTTGACTTTGGATGGTCCAATGAAAAGACTTCTTACTCATGTTACTTAGACAAAGTAACCGCAATTAACATTTCAAACCAACAACAATATATTTTGTTAAAAGCAACATGCATATCTTTTGTTAAAAGCTGCAGCATGCGTATATTTTGTTAAAAGCAGCATGCAAATATTTTGGCTATCTGGACAAACTGTTTCTTACTGAAACCAAATTGCATTTGTATATTTTATGAACTTGGATATGTGGTTGGATCATATAACATAACGATTGTAGTTGTTTTTTGTGAACCTTCGTTTATGTTATTGGAAAATATTTTGAATTTGATGTATGGAATTTACTATATTTCTTTTTTATTTGAAAATTTGTGTGGTTTTCAATAGGTATAAATATGAGAAAAGTTCAACAAACTAACAAAGATTTGTCAATTTTTTTTTTCTCTTGTCCTATCCGGTTCAGTACCAAACATAGTATAAATAATACGATCATTAATCCGATACTGCACCAAACGCCCGACTAATTTAGTCAGTACTATCCGATGGTTATTTATCTTATCCGACAGAAATAGTTAGTACAATCCGAGCTGCCAAACGAGACCTTAATGTTTCCTATGTGAGATCCTCAAACAGCCAAGAAATAAAATTAATACAGACGCAAGTACAATTAGATGCTTTAAATGAATTACTTGTCAAGTCTAAATGCTGAAAATCTCAAAGAATATCAAATATTCAACATCACAGTCACATGCACCACAAAAGTAGATGTACATTATCTCTAAAGTATAGACCAGTAAACAGTTAGAAATGCAGGTCACGGTATGTAAAGTAATTTGCAAAACCCAGGATTTACAAATGTAGTTCAAGGCAGAGTCAATTGGACTTCAATTGTGAAGGGCAAATTCAAAAAACACAGATTTCACAAGGATAAGTTAGCCTAAACCCTAAACCCTAAACCCTAAACCATAACCATATCCATTCCTCAGCAAAACAACGAAATCACTCACACACTAAAAAGCCAAACAAAGAAAGGAAACCCCAAAAAAAATTAACCTACCGCCATTTCTCTTTTTTTTTTTCTTTTCCAATTTTAACATAGAAATTGAACAGCACACAAAAGAAGACCTAAATCTAAAAATCCACCAAATAGCCAAAGGAAACTCCAAAAATTAACCAAAAGCATTTCTCCTTTTTTGAATTTTCACGCAAACAACTGAACTACAAACAAAAGACTAGCCAAATCTAAAAATTTGCCGGAAAAAAAAAAAAAAGAAGAAGAAGAAGAAATCTAAGAGCAAAAACATAAATTATATACTTCACCCAGAAAAGGCTTGCAAGATCGCGCAATAATACCCTAAAATTGGAAGATGAATATTTCATGCAACAAAATAACGAAATCAAACGAAACACACAAAAATAAAGAAAACGCGGAGAAAAAACGCAAAGACCAGAATCTTACAACAATTAATTGAAATTTTTTTCTTCCTAACCAAACAGAAAATAGAGACACAAATGAACCAACGCACCTAAAACAGTGCGACTCTTTTATGGAAAACAACGGGAAGCACAGTTGAACCACCTTCACAAACGATCAGATTGGAATGGAAACAAAAGAGATACAGTGATAGAAACAAAGGCAAACACAGACAGAGAGAGAGAGAGAGGAGAAAAGAAGAGGAAAGGGAAAATGAAAGATGCTTCCAGCATTTTTCCCACAAAACGCGAAAGCCACACAGGCAGCAGCAGCCACGCGCAGCACATATGATGAATGGCAAAATGGTCAATTTACCGCACAATCCCACTAAAGCTGAAAAACCATGAAGAAAATGAGGGATGAAACCGAAACAGCGCTGTTAATGAACCGTAGTTTTCCACCGGGTTTTAGAAGAGAGTAATGTCTCCCTACTTTTTGTTGACAACTATGATATCCATGCATCATCGATCGAGTATCGACAATGCGTTTCTCTTGACAAGTAAATGGTTTTGGTGACGCACTCTCCCACTTGGGGATAGGCAAAATACCTGTGGTTACCCATCCATTTAAACTCACAGTTATGGTTATGGGTAATCGTTTACATAAATAAACGGTTATGGATATAATCGTTTACCCGTGAAATTTAAATGGGTGGTTATGGGTATTAACCGCTGTTATAACCGGGTAACCGTTTACCCATTTATTTTATATATGTAAAATTAACACAAACCATGTTCTCTATCGGACAAAACTTAGATCAATGCTATTGACTATAGTGCATGGTTTATATAGCTAATTATAATATAATGTAGCTCATTATATATATTATGTTAATAGTTTACATTATGGGTTAAATAACCCAAGAATACTGTCTTCTAAACAGTTTTCGTAACCTAAGAATACTTAGCAAATATTATATTACATTCATTGGTAACAATTAAAAATATCGTCCGTAAACTATTATTTCAATTATTGGAATGGTATAAGAACTTAAAAAAATAAAATACGGAAATGTACGATGAATGTACCTATAACGGTGTTTAATTGTCAAAAAAAAAATTTATGACAATTTTTTTTTTAATTTTTAAGTTGTTAAAAAACACGTAATCGAATGAAAAAGGGGTAATGGTAAAACAAAAAGATAAATGGGTTAAAAATGGTGAATGTGTAAACGGGTATTAAACGGTTACAGTTAAATGTGTATGGTTAACCGTTTATAAACGGTTATGGGTATGAGTATAAACGTTTAGCCAATTACCCAACGGGTAAACGGTTATTTTGGTACGAGTATAAACGGTTATTGGTAAATAATCGCAGTTACCCAGCTGCCATAACAGTTGCCGTTCTTATATTCATATGGAGAGGTAATTTCACATCTTAACCGAACACGGCTGGGGAGAGGAAACGGGGTACGCGGGGAGACATATCTAGAGGAGACGGGGTGGGGCCCGTAACTAAGAAGATTAGAGCACGTGGCCAATTGTAAAGTTAGGTAAGATATTTAGGCAAAGCTAAATCTAATTTAGCAAAGCAGAGATGGAACCAGATGACCTCGAGTTTTCCTCCGTTGCACTAGGATTCAAGGCCATACGCTCAAATTTTCTTTGGCTTCTGGTGTCTAGCCAAATACTGGGCATTTCCTTGTCTGTAACCAGCAATCTTCTATATTCCACAGTAGCAGAAATTTTATCATCTAAAAGATCTTCATTGATCTGTTGCACTATTACAACAAGAAAATATTACAATTACCTTCGTATCGGTTCCGACACGGGCCAAAGAGGTCATGCTTAAGCCAAATACAATGCGTGATTGAATTCCCTTAACTAGAAGGTAAAATCGAATAAATTCCAATAGCTCTCTACCGTTCTGGCATCTATAAATTACAATATGTCCACCCATTTAAAGCCGTTTGTGATCAGGGTTAAAACAACTCCCCCGATGTTGCAATACGATTTAAGCTTCTTTCTTTTTAACTCGGTATGGATACTTCTGGTATATTGAAATGCTGCTGGCCACGAGAGGAAGAGCCAGGAGACAATATAGTGAAGGTGGTTTCCCTTCAAAAATGAACTGCAGCATAGCAGTAACAAGAAGAGCAGAAACAATAACAAACCCCTGCAATCATGTTAGAGCTTCCGCGGTAAGTACTCTTAAAACTTAATAGGCCTTGCAAGAATATAACTGTATAGGAAGTTTGTGTAAATCTAGAGGGAGTTATCTTCCCAGCCGTTCTCACCAAAATGATCACTCTGACACTATAAGTGTATCCCAAGGGATTAGATTAACTAACCAAAAAATTCCGTGTATTTTGTCAGATTTTCAAAGTATGTGAATGAAGATCAGTATGAAACTTAAGAACTAGAGAGATATGATTGAGATGTTCCGCAAATAAAGCAGATCAAGGTAACCTAGCTATTATTTTCTTAAAGTAAGCAGCATGTTGATTCTAGTGATCAAGCATAACAGTGAATTCATAAACAATGTCAGGGTTTTATTTCTCTTCGCGTTCAGCCTAAGTTTGCAACGAAATTTCAAATAAAGCTAATAGTGAGTGAGGTTGAGAGCATCGAATAACTGCTATTGTTATCCTTGTTTTGTTAAACTTGCCTTTTTCACGCCACCAGCATAACTTGTGACTAGGCCAACAAGAATTCCACCAAGGGCATTGGACATGACTGGGATCTGGAAAGAAAAAAAAACAGAACAAAAATATTATTTGGAAAGGTATGCAAATCATAGTTAACAGAGACAACATTACATTTGTTTTCTTTGCAAAGTACTATTTATTAAAAAAGTATATCTTCTCAATAATATTTGGGATGGGCGGTACTTCCTTTATTTATTTATTTTCCTTGGTGATGCAAGATGTTTCAAATACAACAAAAAAGAAGAACCCAGTATGCACCGTTTTGCTTAACGTAAGATAATTACTTCCCACAGATATAGTCCAATAATTAAAATAAGACAGTTTTGCACAGAAATAGAATTAGAGCCCACTAAGAGAGCAACTTAAACTTGGAAACAAATTGGAAAAAATAGACCGACTGTATAATTGTGTTTACAAAAGGGACTATATGGTTTCTATGGTTACAAATCAGACTCGAGAACACCAGGAAAGAAAAAAAGAAAAAAAGAGGAAAACGGACAACATGCGGATGGATATCTACAGGAACAGCAAACAAAACCAATGGTTTCTGGTGGTTTTGATTATTGCATGGGTGTTACTAAGCAATTAAAGAAACTCCAAGTATGATTCGACAAGGGAATTGCAGGTACCAAGGGATTTAGGCTAAATTAGTTAGAGACACAGTACAAAAGATTTCGTGGAGGGTTTGAAATGACTTAGATACAACGACTTTTAAGGGGCGCTCTAAATGACTACTTGAAAGCAGTCACGTGTGAATCCTTTCTATACTATTTGTAATGATTATAGTGCAAGTAAAATCCCTCAATCTATTGTTTTTTGGTTCATTTGTAACTAACTTATCCTAATTTTCTTTGGTACTTTCAAATCCCTCATCCGAATATAGCCCCAAAGGAGTCAAACAAAGATCCAAAAACTGAAGGAAAATGTTAAATACAGTGATGATCATTACCCAAGTCATCAAAGTCCATCCATAAAAAAATCCATGTATTCTGATGGCTTCTCCATCTGGAGATTTAGAGGTACTGGCCAACAGGCATAAACTTCCCACAACAGACATCTCTACAGTCATCAAATACGATGAGTGTTTCTTAACCTGGAATATAAGAGCAACAAAGTTAAATTTACGAGACTGGGAAACAGCGCCTTCAAACTACAGGATCCGAAACTTTTTGCTCACCTGGGAAGCCCATTGACACAAAGAGGATGCCAAACCTGAGAGTACAGAGGCCACCAGGACAGGAATTATCCCTCTAAACAATATTTGGTCAGAACTGCCACTACTAGTCCCTTTTTTGGAGCCTTCCCCAAAACTTAAAAGAACAGCAGCCATAATCAATAAAACGAGCGCACCAATTTGTTGAATCGATTGCTTCTGCCTACACATGACAGATTGCACTCAAATATAAATCTAATGGGTGATCTCATACGCTCGGAACTCTCTGAATCAACTCACATTCAGCTAATTCATAAACTAGAAACTGAATAGCGACATATCTTAGGCTCAAACCACGACAAATTCAGTCTAATGAGGACTATATATCATCAATATTCAAATGCCTTAGAGCTCTTTAAAAACTACCATAGCTACTTAACCCGGCACGAATATTTGGACTTTACAATGTATCCATTCCACATACCTCAAAATCAAATACGTAAAGAGAGCAGTGAAAATGATTTTAGTCTGGTTGAGCATTGAAAAGGTGAGCGAATCAAGGTTCTTGTAAGAAATCTGCAGCAAACTATTCTGCAATGCGTAAATGGCGGCGGGAAGCCCCGAGGCGGTCAGTGCACCAACCAACGTCCACTCTCTGTACACCTTCTTCAAGCTGCCGTCTCTAGCCATGAAAATTAGGGCACAGATAATCTTGGCTATCTCGCACGTCAGGACCGATGACGTCACGATCACTTTTCTACTGCGAGAAGAAATTACAGACAACATGTACAAGTTTTAGAGAATCAATCGGTGATTGGGGGATGTTAGAGATCGAGGAAGGGGTGGGAGTACCTGGTGAAGCGTTTGGAGATGAGGGGTTGAGCTCCGTACTGGAGTGTGAGTAGAAGGGAGTAGAACCAGACCCTTGAGTTTATTTTCTCTGCGCTCGGCGGCGCCGGAGCTTTTTGCTTTCCGGCCGCCATTTTTGGCGGCGACCTTGGGAGGCTGAGAGAGAGACCGTAGGAGATTTTTCCTGTGATTTGGAATCGTCTTTTGCTTCTACTTTGGGGAAGACACGGGGGGCCGGGCAGTCCCGACTCACAGTCAAATGACGTCGTTTTGAGTACAGGTTATTTTGAAATATGAATCCTAATTATGCTTTTCTACTTTCTTTTTTGGTTTGTAGCCAAAATGGTCCTAAGATTTGCATAACACATCACTTTGGTCCCTAAGATTAAAAATCAATAGAAATGGTCCCTGAGATTGTACACCACCCATTATTTTGATCATCATGTTAAAAACTCTGTTAAATGGTCCAGGAGCTTATACCAGAAACTGAGATTTTTGGCCAGAAGTTTAGACAATTTTCAAAACTTCGTAACTCAATCGTTTCTTAACCAAATTCGACCCATAATATATCAAAATGAAAATCAGAAAGTGTTGAACAAGATTATACATATTTAGAAGCCCAATGACTGCCGAGATGGCCGAAAAATAGCCTGAAAGATGACTGGTCCGCGGGAAAACTGGAAAACTCGTTGGAAACTGGGTGAACTTTAAACATTCATAACTTCTTCAATACTTAACGAAATTGAGTAATTCAAAAGCAAAAATCATACTTCTCGACAAGATGAAGAGAATGGTACCTTTCTCTAACTCGCCGTGGTTTGGCCGAAAAACCGCTCGAAAGTGGCTAACTTGATGAGATCAAGATAGCCACTTTCGAACCGTTTTCCGGCCAAACCATGTTGAGTTAGCTGTCGAGAAAGGTAGTATTCTCTTCTTCTCGTCGAGAAGTATGATTTTTAGTTTTGAATCACTCAATTTCGATGAGTATTGAAGAAGTTATGAACGTTTAAAGGTTACTCAGTTTCCGGCGAGTTTTTCAGTTTCCCACGAACCAGTCACCTTCACGATATTTTGCTGCCAAACCGCAGCGTGTTAACCATCGAGAAATGTACCATTCAATCTTTGTGGAGATCGACCTTGCTTGAGCTGCTATACTATGATAACCTTGCACTCTTACAAGTATTTTAAAGTGTTTTTATCCATACTTTTGCAGGTGGTACCCTATCATCGTTAATGCTAGGGATGGGCAACGGTTATGGCGGGTGGGTAACCGCGGTTATTTACGCATAACCGTTTATGCTTATACCCGCATAACCGTTTACCCATTGGGTAATTGCCTAAACAGTTATACCCATACCCATAACCGTTTATAAACGGTTAACCATACCCATAACCGCATACCCATTTAACCGTAACCGTTTAATACCCGTTTACCCATTTACCACTTTTAACCCGTTTATCTTCTTTATTTTTATCATTACCCATTTTTCACCCGTCTACATGTTTTTTAACAACTTGAAAATTAAAAAAAATTTGTCATAATTTTCTTTTTTTTGACAATTAAACACCGTTATAGGTACATTCATCATACATTTCAGTATTTTAATTTTTTAAGTCCTTATACCATTCCAATAATTGAAATAATAGTTTACTGACGATATTTTTAAGTGTTACCAATGAAGGTAAATATAATATTTGTTAAGTATTATTGGGTTACAAAAATTGTTTAGGAGACATTTCTGTCAATTTCACGGTTACCCGCAAGGAATTTAAATTAATTTAACGAATTCCTTGATGATGAGAATCATCATTCCTGTAGCAATGTTATTGAGAGAAGGATCGATGAATTCCTTGCTAATTTATTGGGTGCTAAGTATTATTGGATCGAGAACATGGTTTGTGTTAGTTTTACATATATAAAATAAATGGGTAAACGGTTACCCGTTTATAACCGCGGTTAATACCCATAACCGCCCATTTATTCTTCAATTAAAAAAAAAAAAAGAAGAAAGAAAAGAATTAGAAAAGAAGAGTTCGAAATTGTTCCCTCTTTATGACATGAGTCCTGGACGCCAATAATAGAAGATTCAAGTTTCAAAAGAGGGCCGACCGAAGTACATTATGAAGATATCTTGGTATTTCTTAAGTTTTAGTTTTTCCCTATCCTTTCTTTGATATCCCATACCCTAGCCTAATGTTACAACCTTTATAAAGACCTTTGATCTTTGGTGTTGCATTGATTTACATTAGTGGAGAGTTGATATGAAGAGCAAGCTTATGGGGTTTTATATTGCTTATCATGATTGAGCGAAACACTTTGCCCTTTAATGTGTGATTTTTTTGTGTGTGAGTGATATTCATGGTAGAGGATTTGAAGTGGAAGCTTTGGTTTGCATATACCTATCCGGGTTGAGTAAGTTGTATTGATATTGGTTATGTCACTCATTACGCTTGAGAATGTTGTTTAAGGTTTGGTTAATTTTATTTTGAAAAATGTTTAATTCTCTTAAGTTTGGTGACCGTCTCTAGATTGCTTTGAGGCTAATTTATGGAAGGTCTATTGTTTCATTGTTGTTTTGTTTATTTTTTTATTCTTGTTTTGCTTGAGGACAAGCAAAAAACTAAGTTTGGGGGTATTTGATGAGTAGATTTTATATTATATATTTTACCCTAATCTTAGTATATTTTGGTTAATATATTGGAAGAATTTTGATACTTTGAATTGTATTTTCAATATAGGACTTTCGATTTCCTCTGGAGCGAAACAGGACCAAATGGACGAATTTTGGAGTAATTCCAGTTGGAGGACGTTCGTGAGTCACTTAGCTTGATCGTATCAAAATTTGGGATTTTTCCACCAAGCGGTTATTTTCTAGCGATGAAATAAAGAAGCAATGCGCAGTGCTGGAAAATGACGTTTTTGGGCTTAAATTGCGTTTTTGGAGCCCAAGATGACCTCGGATGGGTCCAAAACGTGGCTGTTCAGATTTTAGACGAATTGTACCATTTAATTTAGGGTTATGTTTCCTAATTTATTGGGTTTTTATTAATTTTAGTTTCCTAGGGTTTGTGTGGAGGCTTAGCATATATTGCTTGGCCGTCTACTATATTTTTTAAACGCTTTATTTTATGCAACTTTGGAGACGGAGAGAATTGCTAGGGTTTTGGAGATTTTCTACTTGAAGGTGTTTTCAATCCTTTTCTTAATAATATTTTCTATGATTTTAATTATGAATATGCGGAACTAATTTCTTTTGCTAGGGCGAAGCCTTGAGTCTTAGCATGAATATGTGATTTTTATTTAATTGCTTATGATTGATTGCATGCATACTTTGAATTGTTAATCACCGGGATAAAAACTATCTAATTGTTTTAATGCCTGATCACCATTAGGATCTTTAGAAAAGTAATTTGATGCAATTTTGGTCGGAATGTTCCCTGAAATTGACGCTGGCTTCTTGTGATTAATAATTGTAATTTCGCTTAGGATGAATATCACGTCTTGAGGATTGCATGGTTTTTCAAAGGATTTTCATAAAGCATAATGAGTCTTTTATGTTCAGATTTGATCCGAACGTCCGGACGGGTTGCATGTTAGATATACGTTATATGTTGGAGGTTCCAAGTAGAATATGAATTAGGAAAATCTAACCTTCAAAGTAGCATGTGTAGATCATAAGTAATTAGTAAAAGTTCATAGGATTGCTAGGTGATGGTGGAACCCTAGTGCTTTCTTAATTTGATTTCTCCCAAAACTGTTTTCTTTTCTCTCTAGTTTTAATATTGCTTATTTTTATTAATTAAATTTGTTTTTAATTTAAGTAGGTTATAAAATCAATCATCTCAATTTCTACCTTACAATAATTAAATGGAATCTGATTAGTTTCGAATTATTTAATAATCCCTGTGGAGACGACCTTGCGAGATCCGTTTATACTACAATAACCTTGTGATTCTTGCTGTGAGATCCCTGTGATTCTTGCAAATAACCTTGCGAGATCCCTGTGGAGACGACCTTAAGATCAACCTCATATGCCCATCTAGCTCACTCTAGAAAGTCTGAAAATGCTTTTACTTTCTCCATTTCACAGCAAGTCCTTCTTCCTCCCATTCACTAGAACTTGCTTCAATATCTATCGAGGCGAAATCCTAAGTCATGCAACATTAGAGAGATGATAAAGGCCATGTTTGGATCGTTTGAGCCTTTCTAACCACCTGTCTATGTTTCATTTTCCCTAGTTACCCCTTTTGAAGTCAAACACTTAGCCTTTTCTTTCATCACCCACATTCATCCCTACACATTTAACCTATTTTAGCCATACCCTATAACTTAAGGGATACCAAGTGGACATCAAGGAAGATAAAGGTTGGGGTCTACAATAAGAAGTGGCGTGTACCGAGGTACCATGTCGAGTATTATTTTTATTTTTCAAAAAAAAAAAAAAAAAAGAAAAGAAAAGAAAAGAGAATTAAGAATTAGAAAAGAAGAGTTCGAAATTGTTCCGTCTTTATGACATGAGTCCTGGACGCCAATAATAGAAGATTCAAGTTTCAAAAGAGGGCCGACCGAAGTACATTATGAAGATATCTTGGTATTTCTTAAGTTTTAGTTTTTCCCTATCCTTTCTTTGATATCCCATACCCTAGCCTAATGTTACAACCTTTATAAAGACCTTTGATCTTTGGTGTTGCATTGATTTACATTAGTGGAGAGTTGATATGAAGAGCAAGCTTATGGGGTTTTATATTGCTTATCATGATTGAGCGAAACACTTTGCCCTTTAATGTGTGATTTTTTTTTGTGTGAGTGATATTCATGGTAGAGGATTTGAAGTGGAAGCTTTGGTTTGCATATACCTATCCGGGTTGAGTAAGTTGTATTGATATTGGTTATGTCACTCATTACGCTTGAGAATGTTGTTTAAGGTTTGGTTAATTTTATTTTGAAAAATGTTTAATTCTCTTAAGTTTGGTGACCGTCTCTAGATTGCTTTGAGGCTAATTTATGGAAGGTCTATTGTTTCATTGTTGTTTTGTTTATTTTTTTATTCTTGGTTTGCTTGAGGACAAGAAAAAAGCTAAGTTTGGGGGTATTCTCGTTATTTTCTGGCGATGAAATAAAGAAGCAGTGCGCAGTGCTGGAAAATGACGTTTTTGGGCTTAAATTGCGTTTTTGGAGCCCAAGATAACCTCGGATGGGTTCGTGGCCTTCTGGAGAAGTGTTCAGAATATTCCAAACATTAAATCCAGCTATATTGGGCCAGTTTTGGAGCAGCTTATGGGTCCAAAACGTGGCTGTTCAGATTTTAGACGAATTTTACCATTTAATTTAGGGTTATGTTTCCTAATTTATTGGGTTTTTATTAATTTTAGTTTCCTAGGGTTTGTGTGGAGGCTTAGCATATATTGCTTGGCCGTCTACCATATTTTTTAAAAACGCTTTATTTTATGCAACTTTGGAGACGGAGAGAATTGCTAGGGTTTTGGAGATTTTCTACTTGAAGGTGTTTTCAATCTTTTTCTTAATAATATTTTCTATGATTTTAATTATGAATATGCGGAACTAATTTCTTTTGCTAGGGCGAAGCCTTGAGCCTTAGCATGAATATGTGATTTTTATTTAATTGCTTATGATTGATTATATGCATACTTTGAATTGTTAATCACCGGGATAAAAACTATCTAATTGTTTTAATGCCTGATCACCATTAGGATATTTAGAAAAGTAATTTGATGCAATTTTGGTCAGAAGGTTCCCTGAAATTGATGCTGGCTTCTTGTGATTAATAATTGTAATTTCGCTTAGGATGAATATCACGTCTTGAGGATTGCATGGTTTTTCAAATGATTTTCATAAAGCATAATGAGTCTTTCATGTTCAGATTTGATCCGAACGTCCGGACGGGTTGCATGTTGGATATACGTTCTATGTTGGAGGTTCCAAGTAGAATATGAATTAGGAAAATCTAACCTTCAAAGTAGCATGTGTAGATCATAAGTAATTAGTAAAAGTTCATAGGATTGCTAGGTGATGGTGGAACCCTAGTGCTTTCTTAATTTGATTTCTCCCAAAACTGTTTTCTTTTCTCTCTAGTTTTAATATTGCAGATTGTCTTATCTTTAATAGTTAAATTCGTTTTTAATTTAAGTAGGTTATAAAATCAATCATCTAAATTTCTACTTTACAATAATTAATTGGAATCTGGTTTGTTTCGAATTATTTAATAATCCTTGTGGAGACGACTTTGCTAGATCCGTTTATACTACAACAACCTTGTGATTCTTGCAAGTAAAATAGGAGTTTTTAACTCGTTCACGAGTAGTAAAAATCCCTATCAGTTACCCGCAAGGAATTTAAATTAATTTAACGAATTCCTTGATGATGAGAATCATCATTCCTGTAGCAATGTTATTGAGAGAAGGATCGATGAATTCCTTGCTAATTTATTGGGTGCTAAGTATTATTGGATCGAGAACATGGTTTGTGTTAGTTTTACATATATAAAATAAATGGGTAAACGGTTACCCGTTTATAACCGCGGTTAATACCCATAACCGCCCATTTAAATTTCATGGGTAAACGGTTATACCCATAACCGTTTATTTATCTAAACGGTTACCCATAACCGTAACCGTTTAATTTAAATGAACGGGCAACCGCGGTTACCCATAACTAATGGGTATTTGCCCATCCCTAGTTAATGCTAATATTACAAGATTTTTTTCTACCAAAAAACTGTGTGGGGTCATCCACCCCTGCTAGGCCCAAGGTGGCTTATGTCGCGAGCAAACATTTATTTGCCAACAAAATTTCTTTTTTAGACAACAATATATTTACATTAAAGTAGTGGAGAAATAAATTGGTATCGAACTTACCATACACAAGATTAGAACCTAAGACTTTTTATTTACAAATGAACAAGAATATCAATAAACTATAATATTAAGTGACACATATGCGTCAACCGTTTCTTCTAAAAAAACAGTGACACATGCGTTTTAATATTAGTTTTAGTCATTAATTGGAGTGAAACAATATATGGAGTGCCCAATAATATAATCATTTATTTTTATTAAACCGATATTCTACCGTAATTTACAATAAAAAGAGAGAGTGGACAAAAAAGAGTCTAACCTTCAAAGACAATACGCTACTTGCACCGTACTTAAATTTGTGCAAATTGTTTATAAGAAGGCGAAGCTAAGTTGTATTACTCAAAAGAAAAGAAATGCTAATGAGACTCACTCAAATGTATGACTCTTTATACCTCATGTTATTGTGTAAAAAATATGAGGTGATGGAGAGACCATTAAAAGTCTCAATTTTAAGAAAGTCTCATTTAACTTTCTTTTTTTAGGATTCATTAAATAGAGGAACCTCTAGTACAACCAATTCCAGAAGCATCAAACAACAGAGCATTCGAACCGTTAACCGGGATACATGCATCCCAAATATGAAGATTTACAGACTTGATACCAATAGAAGTTAAAGCCAGCCACAAAGTTAGCTTCCCTAAAGATATGACACCACCTAACTTTCTGAAACACAGTGGCGCACCACTTGACATCTTCAAGGATGGACCTCAAGTTCCAAGGCGTCTCGCACTTCCCTTGAATAACATTGATGATAAGCTTGGAGTCGCCCTGAACGATAATAGGGGAAAAATTCTTCCTTTTCGTCCAACAGATAGCTTCTCGGAGCGCTAAGGCCTATGCCACATTAATGGAATTAGACCCCAAGTTTAAAGCTCCCGCAATCAGAGGATTCCCCATCTCATTCCTAATAACAAATCCTCTAGCTGCAGCTGAGTTAATGACAGACCCTCAAAATTGATTTTAACAAAAAGAAGGGTCGGCTTACAACATTTAATGATATCAGTCGAGCCCAAGGTTCTAGCTCGATCACTACACCGCACATTTTCCTCAAAGAACTCATTAGCAACCGAAATTGTCCTAATGTAAGTTCGGTTACAAATAGGATTTTCGCTTCTAAAAATGATACCATTTATGTTGTCAATGCAAATTTTCGCCGTCTCTTGCATTGACAAAAATGCATCTGTAAAATAATCAACACCTTTGATCAAAGACCTAAGCCTCACGCTCCCACGAGGTGTGGTGTGGGGGAGGGGGGTTAGGCCAATGGATCTCCGATGCCTAAATTAGTTTCTCTGAAAATAGTAAGTGTTTAGGGTTTTTTTAGGGTAGCAAAAGCTTACCGGAATTTGATAGAGATGAAGATATTTATAGGAGGAGTGGCCGACCATGGTGTTAGGGTTTTACCCTACACATGGCGGCATCCTATTGGCCAAGGTTTATGGAGAGAATATTCTCAAGATATTAAATAGGAAATAATATATTGAGATAATGGTATAAATATCCTTAATTGATTTAAATAGATATTACTTACTTGAATTGAGTCAATATTCAATTGAGAATGTATTAAAGATAGGATTCGGATAATTAATCCTTATCTTTAATGCTTTGACTTTTCCTTGTCATAGGCAGGTGAGTTGTGGGCAATCGTATTCAGCTGCATGGACCTTCATGGGTGTTGAGCTGCTCGATCTGAGAAGTCTGCCCATTTAATGAGGGCAATCATATCTTTCTTGAGCAAAAATCCACGCATAACCTCTAGAATTTTTGGAATTACTTTAGGCTCCACACCTGTCGTTCTAGATTTGCAGGAAAACCATTAAAAGCTTTGCTAAAAATACTTAAGTCCTTCTCATCCTTATGAGGAAGATTGTTCAACCAATCCACCACACTGTTACTTGCTGGAGTATATCTAAGTGAGTCAACATTAGCAAGTTCCACACTTACCCAACAAAATTGCAATGTAAAAAGATATGATCCTGATCCTCCCCATTAATTTTACAGAATGGACAACTCATATCAATGTTATTAATAAATCTACTCAATCTAACTCTAGTTTGAAGCTTACCTTTAATAAGAAACCAACCGAAGATTTTAACTTAGGGGAGAGGGTTTGCTTCCAGAGAATATTGAGAAGATTCCGCACAGTAGACAAGGCATGGTTATCCATTTGCAACCAAGTTGCAGTCTTAACTGAAAGCTTGCCATTTGCAGAGGGCCCCAAATCAACTTGTCTTCAGTTTGTTGCAAAGGAATAAGGATACTGCAAATCTTAATAAAAATATAGTTATCGACAAGTTGCACTAATTTCTCTTTTCCCACCTACGGTTATCAATAACCTCGTCCACTTTATGATCCCATTGGATTTGATTACGATGGTTTTCTAAAATGAGATGGTAAAGGGTAAGAAAAACCTAATTATGGGTCCAAAATAATCTATTAGACCGAGTCAATCTTATCAGAAACTCAACTCCGAAACAAACTCTTCATAGGATAAGATTGCTAGGTCAGGTTTTAGTTTGAATAGTTCAAAGATAAGTCTGTTGTGATTTTGTATTTTGAATTCAAAGATCTCCGTGTAAATAAGGTATTCAAAACCCTACTTGTAATCTGAAATTGATGTGTATAAATATACTGCAACCCATCATTATATGGGTATGCAACTGAGCTGAAAACCCTAGTATTCTAAAGCTTTTACTTGGTATTGAGCCCTACAGTCTAACGACAAACGATCCAATATTTTTTTCCAACCCATCGTCGCTTCCATGGCTGAAAACAACAACACCAACTCCACCACTCAAACCAATCATTCCCCCCTCCCCGCTGCTAATACTTCCATCACCTCTTTCTCTTTTGCCATGACCAGTGTCGTCAATATCAAGCTTGACCGTTCGAATTATCCCATGTGGCTGGCCCAGATTTTGCCTGTCCTCAAGAGCCATGATGTGAAATCCCATCCCCGGAATTTCACCATTTATGACGTATCTCGTATTTTAAATACGTATTTCGCGATTACGTTATCTTTATGAGTTAATTTTAATTCTGTTAATTTTAAGTTTAGTAATTGATTAGTTATCGAGTTGGAAGTTTCATAATCAATCTTTATCTTTCATTGACATTTCGAAGTTACAACTAGTGTTTTTAAATAGATCTCGTACCCACGAACGCATAGGCGAAAGCCGTTTGCGAGTCCAAATTATAACGGTATAGTTACGGACGTTTGAAGTTGTGAACTATAGATTGTGGGTTAAAGGTTAAGTTAGTTTAAAAAAATAAAAAATAAAAAATAAAAAAAAATAAAGAAAAAAAGAAAAACCAATAAGATTTTAGAGGGTTAGAAAGGACCTATTAGGGAGGAGGGAAGTGACACTTTTCCCCCTATTTTGTGAACCACGCGGCTCCACCAACCCATTTTCAAACCGGCCAATTTCTGGCCAATTCCTCCATTTCTCAGCTAATTTTCCTATCTCCTTCACCTGTAACTTGCTCAACTATCTTCTTTCTTTCATCTCCACCAAAAATAAAGGATTTTTAAGGTCTAATTCGGGTAGAACTCCACCAGAGAACCCAGGGGTTTTCGACGGCGATTCATCGTTCCGGTGAGTATCACCATTCACCATCACCCTTAATCAACTTCCCTTGGACCTAGGAATAAGACCCAACTGGTGGTTGGAGCGTAGGAACACCAAGGAAGCCGAATTGAAGAACACCCACCTTAGGGTTTCGACGGGTGCGAGCCAATTTGATGGCCTTCTCGGCCAAATTGGACTCGGCCTCAGGTATAAAGTTTACTCTACTTGTTGAGATCTTCATTCTTGTAAAATTTGAGAATTTTTGGAAAAAGTCGAATTTTAGATGCGTGACATTCGATTTATGAAATGATGTTGGTTGAGTATATTTTCGATAAGGTCCGCCACTTGAATATTTAACAATTGACGATCTTACCATTGAATTGACACCAAATTTTAGTATGCTATTGTAGATATTGTTAAGGACCATAGGGACTTACTAGTGAAAATCTAGTGGTTGGATCTTACGGAGCAAGTGATGTAAGATCATGGACCATACATTTGATCGACGGTTTGATTCTCATTAAATGTCGTTGTGGGAGACTTATGAGAGTTTTGGGTATGTGAATTTATCGAGAGAAACCTAAATGTGGAATTGTGCTTTGTTTTAGGCGGTGATAGAGCTTGATGCCTTGAATTCCATGCTAGAGTGCGTTAGTGTGGACCTTAGGTGAGTGATTTTAATCTATGTGATATGGTTATTACTTTGAAATATTCCGTACTAATATACTTTGTGGTTACACCATGAATTCTTAAAATAGGTATTATGCTAAATAATTGTTGTTATAAAGTTGTCATCGATCTACTTATGAAACATTATGTGACTTGGATATTTGAACTGTTGATGGATTGTGTTTTGAAATATACATTTGATGGTTTGATAAACATGAGGGATTGTAAAGGACCGTTACCCTAGTGTCATCGGGTTTAGGTGACACTAAGTCTGCACCACGTAGCAATGGTACATGGATGGTCCTGCTTGGTTAATCCGCGTTAGGGGACCATACTAATTGTGGATCGTGCTTGGTTAATCCGCGTTGGGCGAGCCTTATATCCTAGGTATGGCCATACACATTTAGGGGTGATCATGCTTGGTTAATCCGCATTGGGTGATCACTTCCCAATAGTTGTAGGAGTGACTCTGCTTGGTTAATCTGCGTTGGGGGGTCACTACCTACTTGTTTACTTTCTCAGGGTTGGCTCTGCTTGGTTGATCCGCTTTGGGGGGCCACTTCCTATTTGGTTACTTGCGTAGGCTTCGGCCGAACAACATCTCTCTAGCTCTAGTTTTGAGTGTATCCGTGAATTTTGGCTTCGAGAACTTTTAGTTTTGATTTAGAAAAGTCGTTGGATGTCTGTGTGACTCCTTCGGAGTTTGCAAGGTTTGGTATTGATTTATTATGCATGATTTATGTTTAAGGTTTATAAATTATGATTGATGGCTGGTTTTATTATTAGTATCATATACTTTGTATTATTGTCGCTCACACAAGTTTCGTAACTTATTCGGGTTGTTGTTTGCCCGGTGCACCATTCCGATGGTGTAGGCACTGATCTTTCAGGTAACAAGTTTGAGTAGCTTTGGAGGGGTTCATAGGTGGGGTAGCAGTTCAATTATCAGAGATTTGGAGTGTTAGGTTACCCATACATCCTATCTTGTACTTTATCTTTTGGGACTTTCTTTTGAGCACCTCAAGCTTGTTCTTGGTAAAGCAAAGATTATACTTCTTTTGGGGATGTATATATTTGTAAATATCTTGTGAAGAACTAGCCACCTTATTTTATTTTAGGTTGCAGTTAAAGTATTTCTTTCTGTATGGTATGTTATATTCAACGAACGTTATTTTTTTTCCTTTGCCACGTGTCGATTTTCGACGTATGTCGGGATCAGGGCGTGACACGTGACCTGATGGGTTACGTTGATGGCTCCATTGTTTGTCCTCCTAAGCACCTGGCTGGTAGCACTGCAGTTAACCCAACATACACAACTTGGATTCAACATGATCAGATGATCCTCAGTTGGATCAACGGCTCCCTCACTGCTTCTGTTTTGTCAACAATAGCAAGCAAACACAGCTGTCGTGCAACCTGGGAAGCACTTGAGCAGAGGTATGCGTCAACTTCCCAGAATTGTATATTGTTTCTGCGTACTAAATTGCTGTAGACGAAGAAGTGTGATCTCTCTGTAGCTAACTACTTAGATCGTATGAATGCGATCGCCGACAACCTTGTTCTGGCCGGACAACCAGTAAGTGATGATGAACTGGTTCAAATTATTTTGAATAATCTTGGTCCTACGTTCGAGATGACTGTGAATGCAGCACAAGCACGTGATACTCCAATCACTTATCCCACACTTGAAGCTCTTCTGTTGACAACAGAGATAAGGATGACGGAGCAAGCTGTGCCTGTTGAATCTGCTCCGATTAATGCTTTTGTAGCTTCACGAGGCCGTGGTGGTCGCTCTCGTGGAAATGGATGTGGAGGCTCTCCGTTCAATCGTGGTGGTGCCATCAACAATGGCAATCAACGAGGTTTTATCCCTCGCAACAACAACAATCAACGTGGTGGTGCGTCTGCCGGTAGTGGTGACCAGTGCAATCCCACTGGAGAACGAATCAACTGCCAAATTTGTGGCAAAGCTGGCCATCCTACTGTTGATTGTTACAAGCGGATGAATAAAGCTTATGAATGACGCATCCCAACCAATCGTCTTGCTGCCATGGCGTCTTCTCAAATGACATCCAATAATGAAAATTGGCTTCTTGACATGGGTGCCAATCCTCATGTCACCCCCGATCTCCAGAATCTTGTCAATCCAAAAGAGTACAACGGTAATGAAAATATTGGTGGAGTAGGTAATGACTCTGGACTTTCCATCGCACATTCTGGTTCAAATCAAATTTCAACTAAGTCTTGCTCATTTAACCTCCATGACATTTTACATTGTCCATCCGCATCCACAAATATCATATCAGCACATAGATTCACCCTAGACAACCATTGCTACATACTAATTTTTCCTCATTTTTTTTTCTTGTTAAGGACCTCAAAACCCGGAAGACGTTTTTCCGAGGGAGATGTGAGAACGGATTGTACCCGTTTCCTGGTGGCGGTGGATTGTCCAACTATCCTATTTCATTGTGTGTGGGTGTTAGAGTCTCGCCTCAAAAGTGGCATTTACGTCTTGGTCATCCTGCTTCGTCAATTATTCATTTTTTGATTGCAAATAACAAAGTACCATCACATGGTACTAGTAATGTAACGTTTTGTGATTCTTGTCCATTAGGCAAAAGCACTAAACTATCGTTTAGCAAGTCTGTGTCCGTGTCTCCTTGTCTCATTGTCCATTAGAACTTAATCCTCATTCACCTACAACTTTTAACCCTAGTTTAAACATGACTCCTCAACCTAGTTCCACATTAGGTCCCACCAATGAGCAAGACTTGGTTCACATTCCATCCGTGCAACGTTCTCAGAGTCCATCTAATCCATCAACATTATCTACCATGTCATCTTTCACACGAGAGACTACTCTCCCACACTCAATGACAACTAGGTCAAAATCTGGGATTCAAAAGCCAAATCCAAAGTACGCTTTGCATGTAATAACTGACTCCAAATTTGTTGAGCCTTCTTGTTTTAGTCAGGCTATTAAATATCTTGAATGAAGGGCATCAATGGCACAAGCGTTCAATGCTTTGCAAAGGTGTGGAACGTGGACTCTTATCCTTTATCGTCCTAGAATGAACTTGTTGCCAAACAAATGGGTGTTTAGAATCAAGAGACGTGCAGATGGTTCTCTCAAACGTCCTAAGGCTCAACTTGTGGCTAATGGTTATCATCAGCAATCCATAGTGGATTATAATGAAACGTTTAGTCTAGTCGTGAAACATAGCACCATTCGACTTGTTTTGAGTCTTGCCATATCCAAGAAGTGGAGTGTGCGACAGATAGATGTACAGAATGCGTTCTTGCATGGCTATTTGGATGAGGATATGTACATGAAACAGCTGCCAGGATTTCTTGATCAACAGTATCCCAATTATGTGTGTAAATTGCAACGAAGTTTGTATGGTTTAAAACAGGCTCCCAGAGCCTGGTTTCGAAGATTCTCGGATTTTCTCCTTCAACTTGGGTTTGAAGAATCATTATGTGATTATTCATTGTTCGTGTTTAATCAACGAGGAGTTTACTTGATCTTACTTATCTATGTGGATGATATTCTTCTTACCGGCAATAATGATAAACAAATGCACTGGTTGATCACGAAGCTCGACACTTTGTTTTCTATGAAGGACTTAGGACCTTTAAGTTATTTCTTGGGTGTCGAGGTCACTTATTCTAGGTAGAATATGCATCTTACACAGTCCAAGTATGCGTTGGATCTGCTGGAATGCACAAAGTTTACTAATGTAAAACCTATTTCCACTCATGTACCTACGGGACATAAGCTAAGTTAGTATGATGGTGAACCTTATTCGAATCCAGAACAATATCGAACGGTTGTTGGAGCGTTGCAATACTTGACCATCACCAGGCCCGACCTTTCTTATGCTATGAACCAGGTTTGCCAGTTCATGCATATGCCTCGTACTACACATTGGATGGCGGTTAAGAAGATCTTTCGTTATTTAAAGGCCACGTATGATCATGGTCTTGTCTATAATCCTGGAGATGTTCGATTAAATGCTTTCTCTAATGCTGATTATGCAGGAAATCCGGATACTCATCATTCAACTGGTGGTTTTTTTTATCTATTTTGGGAACAAATTTAATTTCATGGAGTTCAAGAAACAAAAGACTGTTTCAAGATCAAGTACAGAGGCCGAGTATAGGCAACTTGCTTATACTGCAGCTGAATTATCATGGTTAGGCAGCTTGTTTCGAGATCTTCATATTTATCTTCTTCGGCCACAGATATGGTGTGATAATGTTTCATCGATTGCTTTGGCTTCCAATCATGTGTTCCATGCACGAACAAAACACTTGGAAGTGGACTACCATTATGTACGGGAAAAGGTGGTACGCGGACAACTTTTGGTTCATTTTATTTGTTCCTAAGACCAGATTGCCGATTTTTTCACAAATGGTCTATCTTCTTCTCGGTTCAAATGGTTAGTTTCCAAGCTTCCAGTGGTTGCTCGACCTGTCAGCTTGCGGGGGGATGTTAGACCGAGTCAATCTTATCAGAAACTCAGCTCCAAAACAAACTCTTCATAGGATAAGATTGCTAGGTCAGGTTTTAGTTTGAATAGTTCAAAGATAAGTTTGTTGTGATTTTGTATTTTGAATTCAAAGATCTCCGTGTAAATAGGGTATTCAAAACCCTACTTGTAATCTGAAATTGATGTGCATAAATATATAGCAACTCATCATTATATGGGTATGCAACTGAGCTGAAAACCTTAGTATTCTAAAGCTTCTACATAATCACCCATATACCATCTCAAATTACTATTTAACACATATGTGGCACTCAGAATGCCTTTCCAAGCTATCAAATGATTTATGAGGGCGTATTCAATTGAGAATTTGAGAGATTTCAATGAATTTATAAATCCATGGATTTTTATGGGGTCTAATTGATTTGTAGAGATTCCATGTAAAATTTTAATTCAATTCACTCGAAATCTCATAGGGAGAGGTGAGATTTGTGGATGCTTAAAATACACTACAAAATCTCTCAAATACCCTCTAATTCCTCAACTTTTTCAAATTCTTTAAAATCAAATTCTAATTGAATACACCTGGAATGTTATAAACTTCTTTAAAATTCTAAATGAATACACCCATATTTCTAAAGATTTTAATAAATTATCTTAAAATCTTTATTAAATACACATTGAATTTTAGAGATTCGCTTAAAATCCCGATTGAATACGCCTAGATTCATTAAAAGAATTAAAATCCTTTAAAATCCTAATTGAATACAACCTGCTAAAGTCTACTTTCATATCTCTCTCAGAGCAAGTCCACCCCTAAGGACTTTGTGCCAGCACCCAACCCATTTATCCACTCTAGTGAACAGTAACAGACTCCAATGAACAGTAATAGGCCAATGCATCTCCACCCCTAAAAAAGTGCGCTGGCACAAACGATCTCCACCTCTACAAAATGCGCTGGCACCCAGCCCATTTAAAATATTTTTAAATTTTTTCTAAAAGAATAAAAAAATAAAATAGTTTTAATTTCGGATAGGATTTTTAACCAATCTCGTCACGCCATGTGTCATTATCTGAACGTACTATTTTGTGAATAGATTTCCGCTAAGATTTTCAACCAATCCCGACACGCCACGTGTCACTTCCGTTTTACAATAATTTAGCCAAGATTTCGATAAGATTTTCAACCAATCACATCATGCCACGTGTCATTATCCGAACATACTATTTTGTTGATAGATTTCCGATAGGATTTTCGACCAATCCCGACACGCCACGTGTCACTTCCGGGTTACAATAATTTAGCCAAGATTTCGATAAGATTTTCAACCAATCACATAGTGCCACGTGGCATTGTCCAGAACCTCATCTTTTCTTTTTTTGTCCATATAAACCCTACATCCATCTTCACACCAAGCTCAATCCTTCTTTTTAGCTCAGAATCCTTGTTCATCGTTTTCAAATCTTAAGTTCTTATTACAATGTCTTCTTCAAGAAGAGTGTATAAACAGCTGCAGGAGCAACAAAAAAGGTTGTTGGCACAACATGCAGAATTGGCCAATCTCGAGGAAGGTGGAGGTGGAGATGAGGCTTTCTTCATGGAGGAGGATGAGGATGATCACCATAGAAGGCAGAAGGCTTCACATTCCTGCCGTGTCATGGAAGCCGTGGGTCAGATAGCCAAACCAAGACGTGCTGCAAACCTCGATAGAAAAAGGGAAAAACGAGGTAAAGATCTATTGGAAGATTATTTTATTCCCAATAGCATATTCCCTGATCATATTTTTAGACATCGTTTTAGAATGCAACGAAATTTATTCGACAAAATCATGAGTGATATTTGCAACCATGATCCATACTTTGTGCAAAAAGATGATGCTTTTCATGTTCTAGGTCTTATTCCCGAGCAAAAAATTACGGCATCCTTGCGAATGCTTGCATATGGAGCATCTACAGATCAAGTGGATGAGATCGCGAGGATGGGAAAAACAACTGTTCTGGAGTCCCTGATGCGGTTTTGCTCTGCAATTGAAGCCCTCTACACCAAAGAGTACATTCGAACACCCACGCCAAGGGACATGAGAAGGCTTCTGAGGAAGGGTGAGATGCAAGGCTTCCCTGGCATGGTTGGAAGCATCGACTGCATGCACTGGACTTGGAAAAACTGTCCAAGTGCGTGGCAAGGAGTATATGGTGACATAAAATGAGCCAAAAGCATCATTTTGGAAGCGGTGGCTTCATTTGATACATGGATTTGGCATGCTTTTTTTGGTGTTCCAGGAGCTCAGAATGACATAAATGTCCTTGCCCAATCCCCAGTGTTCGACGAACCGATGTAAGGAAAATCGCCGAGATGCACATATTGGGTTAATGGTACCCAATACGAGGGATCATACTACCTTGCAGATGGCATTTACCCAAGGTGGTCAACATTTGTCAAAACAGTGCCACATCCACAGACTGAAAAGGAAAAACACTTCGCAAAATGTCAAGAAGGGTGTAGGAAGGATGTCGAGCGTTGTTTTGGTATTCTGCAAGCTCGTTGGGCGATTGTCAGGGCTGCAACTAGAATGTTTGATGTCGAGGCTCTTCGATCCATCATGATGACGCATATTATTCTCCACAACATGATTGTTGAAGATGAGTATGATTATGATGCCGTTGATGAATATGAGCCGGATCCGATGAACAACTCAAGAACACGTATCTACTGTGCTCATGACCAGACCGAAGATCCAGTGCAACACGAGTCGTTGGAACACGATGGACGTTACAATGAATTGATCGTTCAGCGGTATACTGATGTGCAAGAGCCATACTGGCACGTAACCCGCCAAAATGACTTGATTGAGCACCAGTGGGGATTGCATGAAGGCGAAGATAATTAAAATGAGGCTTGTGGTTGAAGAATAAATTGTATTTTTTTTAAGTTTATGTAATTCTATGTAGTGTGTTTTATTTTTAAGTTTATTTGGTGAGTTTATGTAATTCTATGTAGTGTGTTTTATTTTTAAGTTTATTTGGTGAGTTTATGTAATTCTATGTTGTGTGTTTTGTTTTTAAGTTTATTTGGTGAGTTTATGTAATTCTATGTAGTGTGTTTTGTTTTTAAGTTTATTTGGTGAGTTTATGTAATAAGAAATAACATAAAAATTACATAAGAAATTAAATAAAGTTCAAAAGAAAAAAAGAAATTACATAAAAATTACATAAGAAATTAAATAAAGTTCAAAAGAAAAAAAGAAGAAAAAACATAAAAATTACATAAGAAATTAAATAAAATTCTAAAAAAATAAGAAATTACATAAAAATTATACAAAGTCTCTCGAGTTAGGATATGTGGTGCTAGGATCTTGGTTGCCATGATTTGTGTAGCTAGAACCCCATTGACTTGTTTCCGCATCTCTTACACGCCTCATTCGTATGACATCTCTTTTTTCCGATGCCTAAAAATATTTAGAATTTGGAGATAGTCCTACTACAGACTTGCTCATAGTGTCACGATCTGCTTGAGCCATCATTTCTTCTCTAAGCATTTCATTTTCTCGATGAAGTGCTTCTCTAACCAGCTCGTTCTCTCAATTAACTACTTCTCTTTGTCTCTCAGCCGCCGCATCACGGGCCTCAGTAGCTGTTATTATTGCTGCCAAAGCTGCTATTATTGCTGCCAAAGCATCAACTTTTTCCTCATCTCTAGCATTTTCCCGTGCCATGTTCAGTTCACCTTGGCGAGTAAGTTCCTCCATATATTTAGTGTAGTCATTTTTTGAAGAACTACCTTTTTTCTTTGATGCCTTTTTACCTTGAGGCCTGAGGGACTGACGAGTCGGTTGGGTCTCGGGCACTTGTTCAGGCGTCCCTTCCGTGTCTTGAAATGTGTCGGCTTTTTGTTCGGCCATGTCTGGATCTGGAGAACTATGTAGACCCATACCGTGCATGACAACTTCTGGACTGGTTGCCACAATTTTGTATTTAGGGCAATCTTTGACAATTTGCCAACATTCCCATCTGGTGAATGATTTGTTCTGGTTCTTTGAATTGTAGAATGCTTGAGCTTGTAGTGTTTATAAAAATGTGGGATAAGATAGTGTTAAAAAATGTGGGTGTAACACAAATAAATAAATTCAAAATATTGATACGGGTGGAATGCATATAAATTACATAAAAATGACATAAGAAATTAAATAAATTAAAATATTGATACGGGTGGAATGCATATAAATTACATAAAAATGACATAAGAAATTAAATAAAAATTACATAAGAAATTAAATAAATTAAATTTTTGATGCGGGTGGAATGCATATAAAAATTACATAAGAAATAACATAAAAAGTACATACGAAATTAACTAAATCAAAATATTGATGTGGGTGGAATGCGTATAAATAAATAAAAATATTGTCACCTGATCCGCTAAACTTGTCCAACTACAGAGGTTACCGGAAACATGAGAGATGGCGTTTTTCCAACAAGTAAAGGATGCGTTGAGTTTTTTCCAACGACGTTGAAGACCTTGACTAGTTCTGGCGTCTTTTCCATGTACATCACAAAATGTTTTCGTAATTTTACTCCACATTTCTCGCTTATCCATCTCATTACCCGTAATCGGGTCATGAGTAGTGTGAACCCAACATTCATACAACGTAACATCTTCAATGAGCTTCCACGAAGACATTTTTTTTTTCTCTCAAAGTGTAGAAAATATTGAAATGTAGATAGTATAGAAAGTGTAGAAAATATTGAAATGTGGTGTAAAGGTTGAAGATGAGGGTTAGGTATTTATAGAAAAAAAATAACATTTTTAATTTTTTTTTGTATTTTTTATAATTTTTAATAAATTTTAATAGAGTTAATTAATCTGGACAGTTGGATTTGAAAAATATTCAAATCCAAGAGCCAGGGAGTTGCCACGTGGCCAACGGTCATATTTCTGATCGTTGGGCTTTTTTTTTTTTTTTTTTTTTTTGTGAAAAAAATGTGAACCGTTGATTTGTGATCGGACGGTCTATTTTAAAAGTAAAATTTAAATTTTTTTTACTGTTGGAAATCCAACGGTAGAAAGCGAGCCACGTCGCCTGCTCGACATGAGTTCTGAGTGCGCCTGCGACGCAGGCCCCTGCCTCTGAAAGGTTGTCGGGCACTCGCGCCAAGGCCCCGTGAATCGCACGCGCCAGGCAAACAGGGTACCGATCAAGATGAAGGGGTGGACTAAATTGACAGGGTGCTGGCCTTGTTTTTAGACAGGATGCTGGGCAAAGTCCACTCCGGTGGACTTGCTCTCAAAAGAAAACAAAATTGGAAGGCGGCCGTCAAAACACTTGTAACGACGTGTTTAAACGAAAAAAGATTCGCCTAGCCCAAACCAGAATCCAGAATCTCAGACAGCACAGTAGTATGAAGTGTCAATTAAAACCCTAAATTTAAATGTGGAATCTCATCACACAGTAGTCAGCTCGTCAAAATCTACGGCCGCGATCAAAGCGCCAACAGATTATAAAAGCACCCGATTCCTCTGATTCCGCAGCCACAACTTTCACACTCTGCCATTTTCCTTCACCGTTCCGCTCCCTCCACTGCGCTTCGCCTCGCCGCCGCCACCGCCACCATGTGTGGGATTCTGGCAGTGTTCGGCTGCATCGACAACTCCCAGGCCAAGCGCTCCCGCATCATCGAACTCTCGCGCAGGTACGCATTTCGATTTCTTGCTTCTTCTTTTTTTCCCCTGAATTTTGTTTGATTTCGCCTGGATGGATGAGAGATGGAGAAATGTTTGGGTGCGGATGAATGTATTGTAGGTTGAAGCATCGAGGTCCTGATTGGAGTGGATTGCACTGCCATGGAAATTGCTATCTTGCTCATCAACGGTTGGCGATTGTCGACCCTGCTTCTGGAGATCAGCCTCTTTACAACGAAGACAAGACCGTTGTTGTCACTGTACTCTTTCTCTCTCTCTTCTCTCTCTCTAGCGTTGTGTTGTTGGTAATTTGTAAGCATTGCATGTTCTAGTCACAACCCTGTGATTTCGAACTTCGATTGATCTTGAAGTGGCTGCAACATTATCCAGCTCAGATTTTTTGTAGTTTTTATTTTTATTTTTTATGTTGGATTGATTGTTGGAGCTGTGCGTTTAGGTTAATGGTGAGATATATAACCATAAGCAATTGAGAGAAGATCTGAAGTCGCATCAGTTCCGAACCGGCAGTGACTGTGAAGTGATTGCACATCTTGTAAGTAAATGAGCATTGCTATGAATCTGGTAATTAAATTACTTTATTTAAATTGGAATAACAAAAAATGGTTCCCTCTTGCATTAATTTATGTAAATTGTTTTCATATTTAACTACTAACGTTTATCTTTGGCAGTATGAAGAACACGGAGAAGAGTTTGTAGACATGTTGGACGGCATGTTTTCCTTTGTCCTCCTTGACACGAGAGACCAAAGTTTTATCGCAGCTCGAGATGCAATTGGTATCACCCCACTTTACATGGGCTGGGGTCTTGATGGTATGTACTGTGTCAGTTTCTTAAAGGCTTATTTTTATTCACTCTCCTGTAACTCCATTTTGATCTCACTTTGTCCCGTGTAACTCAAAAGTCACCACTTTACTCCTTGAAACTCGAAATTCACTCCACTTTGACTTGTGGACTCTCTCTTCTCCCTGAAACTTATAGGTCGCCTCCTAAACATATGTGGGACCCAACGCCTAATAAGACTATGCCACATGTGCAATAAATTTGATTATAAATCTCATTATGCGTTAACATTCAACAATCAGAGAATATAAGTTTAAAAGAAATTGAACAGATGAAAAAAATAAAAAATAAAATCATTAGCCTAGCGCACCCAAATCAACCGTAAGATATTAAAACTGAGTTCTGAGGGGCAAAGCGGAGCGAACTTTGAGTTTCAGGGAGTAAAGTGGACACTTTTGAGTTACATGGAGCAAAGTGAGTTTAAAATCGAGGTTCAGGGGGTGTAACTAAAAATAAGCCTTTCTTAAACTCTTCTGACCAAAACAAGAAAATTACATATTATTTTTTAGACTGTTGCTTTATTATCATTATCATTTTTAAGCTTTGATTACCTCTCAGACGCACATTTAAGGAGTATATATCTTTTCGCAGGATCAATTTGGTTTGCTTCAGAAATGAAAGCTTTAAGTGATGATTGCGAAAGATTCATATCTTTTCCTCCTGGGCATATTTACTCTAGCAAGCAAGGTATGTATATGCCGAGCTCTTGTTAGTAGCAATGACTTGTATTGGTGAATCATATGAGATCTGCATACAGCCCTCTTATAATGTCCTTGTTCTATTTAAGAAAAAGGTAGAAGAAATTATTCTATTTACTTAAGGAAACTAAGACATTTTGCACATACTTGGAGGGGTAGGACATGTTTTTTTATCTTATTACCTTAAAAAGGTTAAGTACTTGTGTACCGAGTGTTGTCTTTTTAGATTTGTATAACATGCATGTAAAATGTTGACCAAAACAAAATATGCATGTATAATTCTCAAGTTGTGGGCCTTTTAGATTTTGTATGCACTACCAATTTTATTAATCCATTTTATGTTTGCAGGAGAACTTAGAAGGTGGTACAATCCACCCTGGTTTTTGGAACAAACACCATCGGTTTCTTATGATCCCGTAGTTTTACGTAAGGCTTTTGAGAAGGTATGCAATGAAGAACTTTACATTTCTGTTTTCTTCATTATGGTTTATGAGTTAGTGGCAATATTTGTAAAGAATCAAATTCCATTTTTGCCTTTTTTGTTTTTGTTTTGTTTTGAGAAGCGTGTTACTTGGACAAATATACCTATCATATAAATTATTTCTTTCATTTACTCATAACCTTGTTCGTGCATTTGGTTATGCTATGCTGGGTGTGTTAAGATGGATCGAAAAAAAAAAAGTGTATCATTTTTGTATTATCCCTTCTCCCTAGTGGGGCCTCATGTCATAATATTAGTGTATTAGTTCATTTTAACTCAACGCTAGGAATGGTCTTCAGATAAGTGGTTTGTACAGATGAATTTAAATCTATTTAAAACCAGGTAGTAGGTCAAATTGTCCTGCGCATCTCACTCTTATACCACGTTTATTGTATATAATTTCTCATTTATCTTCTACTTCGGTACTGAACTCTTGTAGGCTGTGGTGAAGAGACTTATGACAGACGTACCATTCGGTGTTCTTTTGTCTGGAGGACTGGACTCATCACTTGTTGCTGCTGTGGCTTGTCGCTATTTGGCTGATTCAGAAGCTGCATGTCAGTGGGGATCACAGTTACACACTTTTTGCATTGGCTTGGAGGTAATCTTTTTAGATTGTCAAAATTGGTGCTTACTCAGTGTAGTGCTATCTTGTTTAGATAGCTAAATGTGATGCCCTCTAAAGGTCCCCACCCCTTCCCCTTTTTTCCCAGTTCCCTTGACAGCGTGGCTTGGTCAATTGGAGTACCACATCTGTTCACTTTGCGTACAAAAGATGTCCATTTAGATAATGTTATAACTTCATGCTGCCAATCTGTTTTTTTATCCTTTTAAAAACTTGTACAGAACCTGATTTCCAGTTTGAAATAAGTATGTATTACACTTTGTAGTAAAAAAAATCAGAAAAGGGTGGGCTTAGTCCGTTTCTTATGCCTTATGACGTAAAATCTCACTGATAAAAAGTTGTACACATTTATGTCTATAATGAGCAGTTGAGCCGTTAATACGTTTATGATATCTGTATACTTGTATGGTTCATTAAAGTGGCAAGTTCAAAGAAATAAAAGGTCCTTGTTGTAGATGCTCAATCGTCTTTCCCATGTAAATTCTGGCACCTGAGAGATTTAGACACTTTATTGCAATCAATCTTTTACGAGGCTTTATCTAGTGATGGTTTTTCTCTACATTTAAATGCTACATTTTCAATCTTCAGAAATCACCAGATTTGAAAGCAGCGAGAGAAGTTGCAGAGTATCTTGGGACTCGTCATCATGAGTTTCACTTTACTGTCCAGGTAATTGATGAAGGATGCAAGAGGAACATTTCTACTCAGGCTTAAGTTTATGTCTGAAATTTAGGAATCAGTTTATCTGTTTAGGGATTGAATATTAAGGTTAATTTGCGATTCCAAAAATTTGTTATCCTTTGTATTTAATGATTTTGAATTGCTTATAATAGCCTTCACAGTATTGGTATATTGATTAAAATTACAATATTGTGTTTATACCGATTTTGTTTCTCCATAAAATTTTCTGTCTTTGTCTTTCTTTTCTTGTATTCATTTCTATACTTTTTTCTATTTTCTACATTAACTTTGTCCTGCATCCGTAATCTGAGGACAAAAACACGGATCTACATTCCTAAGATTCAAACAAATAATTCATCTTTTTACTTTGATGTTTCAGGAAGGCATAGATGCACTTGAGGAAGTTATTTACCATACTGAAACGTATGATGTAACGACTATCAGAGCTAGCACTCCCATGTTTCTTATGTCTCGAAAAATTAAATCTTTGGGAGTAAAGATGGTTCTTTCTGGGGAAGGTTCAGATGAAATTTTTGGAGGTTACTTGTATTTCCATAAGGCACCAAACAAGGAGGAGTTTCACCAAGAAACATGTCAGAAGGTACCCCACGAAACCATCTCTACCCCTAGTTGTTTCGTTTCTGTTTCATTTGCGGCAAATGGTTATGTACTTTCAACATTTGTGAAAAAAAATTTCCTACTTATTTGATGGCCATTTTGACATTTTTTTCCCCTTCTTGAACTGTTGTAACTACTGGACAGATTAAAGCTCTTCATCTGTATGACTGTCTGAGGGCCAATAAATCAACTTCAGCTTGGGGTGTTGAGGCCCGTGTGCCCTTTTTAGATAAAGAGTTCATCAATATTGCCATGAACATTGATCCAGAATGGAAAATGGTATAGCACATATATCGCTGGTGTTTCCCTGTATTTTCCAAGTTTTTATGTAGCAGCTCGTGTATCATATACCAAGTCTACTACTATTATTTGGCATAGCGGCTTCCATCCATAAAACAAAGTTAAAGAATGCCTCAGTCTCATTGTATTCTTTAATTTTACACCCATTTTATTCATTCCTAGGCGCGAGACCTGTCATATTGGTTTGTTTCATTGTATGTAACAGAGAGTTTTGGTGGTCTCTGGTCACTCTTTTAGATTTATGTTCCTATAGTTGCACTTTCGAAATTTTTGGGATTATATTGATTATTATTTTTTCTTTCCCCTTACAAAATCAAACTAAAAGTTATCATTGGCTTCCTACATCTAAATATTTGCACATTTAATTGCAGATCAGGCCTGGGAGAATTGAGAAGTGGCTCTTACGCAATGCATTTGACGATGATCAGAAGCCATATTTGCCAAAGGTCTGTAACTTTTGGCTTTTGTGTCAGTAATCGTGTTCTGCATGATACAAAATGTTCAATATGTAATATATATACACAAAATTTTCAAGTATGGATGGTGAGAGGCGGGCTCTCAGCAATGCATGGTTGGTTGACCAGCCACTCACACTCCGCAGTGTGGTGGTGCCCTATTTATGCAATATATAGCTAACTTGTTTGTACCTTGTGTTTTTTGTTATAGCACATATTGTACCGGCAGAAGGAACAGTTCAGTGATGGCGTTGGCTACAGTTGGATTGACGGCTTGAAAGATCATGCAAACAGTCAAGTAAGCATCACCTTAAGTTAGAGTTATCTTTTTGAACGGAAATCCGTTGTCATCTGTGTTTTCTGCCACTTGCCAGGTTATTAATTTGGACTGTTGATTAGGCATGTCCTTTCTGAATTTGTGCTCCAAATCGAGAGTTTAACGACAGAACATGTCATTGCAGTTCAATTTAGAGTTCTGTCTGTACTTTGTTCCAAACCAGAGTCAGAAAACATTAGAGATGCTTCTTTATCTGCATATAATTAATTAATCGTCTTTTGTTTCTTGTAACTGGACAGGTAACAGATTCAATGCTGAGCAATGCTAGCTTCGTTTACCCTGAAAACACTCCTACGACAAAAGAAGCATACTATTACCGGACAATATTTGAGAAATTCTTTCCAAAGGTGAGATACAAATTCTAAGAATAGCCAAGGAGGCTTGGCTACATGAAAGAGATTTATTCACTTGCTTTATCATGATGGAGTTGGTGAAAAGGCTTTGTTGTTGTTGTTGTATCATGACGGAGTTGGTGAAAGATTTCTGTGCACGCTTATTCTAGAACTAAACATGCGAATAGTATCTAATGAGAGTACGACGGGCATGCCATTTCTTTGCTCTCATCTTTAATCGTGCACCTTGATGAAAAATGGATAATGGGTGATGGAATTGACTATTTGCCATTTCTGAACAGAATGCTGCCAGATCAACAGTTCCGGGTGGTCCAAGTGTGGCGTGCAGTACAGCAAAAGCTGTGGAATGGGATGCAGAATGGTCAAAAAATCCTGATCCATCTGGCCGTGCTGCACTTGGTATTCATACAGCTGCATACGAGGAAGCAGGGGATGCAGAAAATGGAAATGTTCTTAGTGGCTCTAAAAAAGTAGGAGAAGGGATTGTGGAGAAAGCTGCCGCGGTTGTTTGAATTCAACTCAATTTCAAAACTTACGGGTTCAGGTCTTGGTTGGTATTGGTTTCTATTCTTACACGTCTAAAAGACCGTCTTAGTTGGTATTTGTTTTGCGTATAAGAAGCACATTGTGAACCAGTATAGTATTTACAATGATTACTACCTAATCAAAATCGTCGTACAATGCTAAGGTCGTGTTTATATACTCGCTGCTCCGGATAGCGTAATTAACCTTTTGGTCCCTCACCACCAGAGAAGAATGCCATTGAACCCATGGTAATGCCATTCAAGATAGCCAACTGCGTGCACGTCATTAATAATGAAGTAATAAATTAAAAATAAATTAACCTCCAAAATTCCATATCTCAAGGAATAATTACTGAGGCAGGATGAATCTCACAATATTAAGAACCTAAAATGCATACATGTTCACCCAATACCAATAGAGATTCAAGATGAATCCACTTCCACCGATTCCAGCCACCCCATCTCTATTCTCTAACCCATCCATCGATTCCACTGATTCCAGCCACCGCACGGCTCCGGCACTGTACTCACTCCATGGTTTAGATTAGATAAGAAAATTAATAGAGAAGAAATGGGGCGGGGTAGGGCCGGATGTAATTATGGGGCGGGGCAGGTTTAAAAGTTAGAAAGTCCGTTTATAATATAAGTTATTATAACTAGTCTCTTGTTATACGTGTACGAGTGTGGCAATTGGTTTTTTGACTTTTTATTTGAAAAAACAAAAAACAAAAATAATAATATATATTACAAAATAATAAATGTTGTAAAAATTATGAGAATGATTGAATGCCCATGGGAATAGTAGGGAATAATTTGTTGTGTTATGCTTTTTCAAAAGTGGTTTATCACGGAGGATTGTTTGATTTGTCACGGGTGATTTTCATTCTCTATAAACCTACGGATGTGGCTCTATAAATAGAGCACTCTACAAGTGATCAAGACAGCAACTGAAAGAGAAAAGAACTGAAAGCAATAATATCAATATCCCTCCCTTCCTCTTTTTACTTGCAATCCTTTTGTGTTATAGTTGAATATTTTGCACCCGCTTCGTCCTTATCCTTAGCAAAGGTTATCTCTCTAACTTTTGCCTATTTATAACACGTTATCAGCACGACTCTCTAACCCTAAATAGTTCTCATCTCCATTTGCTGAAAAATGCTTCCTCCAAGGATTTTACTATTATTCTTTCTCCTCTGCCTCACCTGCTAGATGTACCCTCGCGAAGAATTGCTAGCACCATGCCTGCTTCTAGTTTCAATATAACAATTACTTAAATCTTTGATTTCTTGTTTGGTGTAGCTTCTTATTACTAACTCAGTGTTCATTTATGTTAATTTTACTGCATATTTAATTTTATTGCAATTTTAGGTGGTGCAGTATAATCGTCTACCCTGCTCTGCATATTTAAATTTTCATGCTGCTTGAGTGGTGCGGAATCGCCCATCCTATACTATATTGTTTCAATGAGAGTGGTGTGGTACAATCACCCTTCTCATTAATCATGTAAAGCTCGAGCTTGAAGTTTCGAGTGCTTATCATTTTGGCCTGAAGATCAAAACAAAAAATTTGTAAGAACCAGAAGTTATAACACTATATTCCTCCAGAATACATATTATTGCAAGTTCTTACACATCTCATTTTTATTTTAGAAAAGAAAATGACGAACTTGGCAAATCTTGATTTTGTTGCCCTGGACATTATTGGGAAGAACTACCCTACTTGGGTAGTGGATACCAAGATCCATTTAGAGGCAGGGAATCTTGGAGAAACCATCAATGAGGAAAACAGTGCATTCTCTCAAGATCGAGTAAAGGCCATGATCTTTATCCATCGCCACCTTGATGAAGGACTGAAGAACAAATACTTAACGATTAAAGATCCATTAGTCTTCTGGAAGGCTCTGAGAAATAGATACAATCACCAGAAAACGATGATTCTTCCAATGGCTCGTTATGAGTGGACTCACCTAAGGATCCAAGATTTCAAGTCGGTGGCTGAGTACAATTCTGCGATGTTCAGAATTAGCTCCTATATGAAGCTCTGTGGGGAAACCATCAATGAGGAAGATATGCTGGAAAAGACTTTCAGCACCTTTCATGCCTCCAACGTGCTCATGCAACAGCAGTATAGAGAGCGAGACTTTACTGAGTACAACCAGCTGATATCTGTACTCCTTGTGGCTGAGCAAAACAATGAGCTTCTTATGAAGAATTATCAGTTCCGACCTATTGGATCGGCACCATTCCCAGAAGTGAATGTTGCTTCCTTTAAAGTGAATACTACATCCTCTTGTGGCAATAATTACAAACAAGGACGTGGCCACAAGCGAGGTCAGTGGAACTAGAAAAGCAAGAATCATGGTGTCCAATTTCATAACCAGGTTCCAAGGCATAATTCAGGCCCGAGCTTCAAGAATGCAAATCGCCACAAAGGCAAAGCTCATATGAACACTCCTAGAAATCCTAAAAGAGTTTGCCATAGGTGTGGTGGCAATGGGCACTGGGCACGTACCTATCATACCCCAAAACATCTGGTGAACCTATATCAAGCCTCTCTCAAGAAGAAGGGTGTCGAAACCAATTTCCTCGACCAGGTTAAACCGATGGATATACCTGATCCAGTGTTCGATTTATCAGAGCAGTTGAACATAACCCACCTGGATGTCTCAGACTTCATTGTGGAAAGAGGGAATGAAGTGTATCGGTCTGATTGAATCATTTCTGTTTAATGTACTCTTATTATTCTGAAATTGTAGTCTAATGCTCGCATTTCAATTCAATAAAAGTGGCATTTCAATTTCCTTTTATTATGAATAAACTGTTTTTAATTGTGATTCCCTTACTCAGAGAGCATGGATAAAAATTATGGTTATTCTCAAAACAAGAGCAATGGCGAAGATATTTGTCTTGCAGACAGTGCAACCATGCATACAATACTTCGAGATCGAAAATATTTCTCAAGCTTGATGCTTACAAATGTAAAGGTAACAACAATATCAGGCTAATCAGATGTAATTGAAGGCTCATGAAAAGCCTAGATCATGTTACCAAATGGAACGATATTGTCCATACAAAATGCGTTGTACGCTACTCGATCTACTCAAAATTTGTTGAGTTTTAAAGGCATACATTTAAATGGATACCACATTGAAATGAGAAGTGCATAAAATATAGAATACTTATGCATTACCTCCAATGATACCTATAAGCGTATATTGGAGAAGTTGCGTGGTTTATTGAGTGGATTGTATTATACATGCATAAAGACAATTGAAGCACATACTTCATGAGCCAGAAGTTCATTGATTCAAAAATTTATATGCTTTAGCATGACCGTCTGGGTCATCCAGGATCCACTGTGATGCGTAGAATCATTACCAACTCTAATAGACATCCATTATTGAGCAAACACATTGTTATCTCAAATGATAACCCTTGCAAGGCTTGTTCTCAAGGAAAGTTAGTAATTAGACCATCACAACTAAAGATTAATGCTGAATCCCCATCATTTTTGCAAAGAATTCAAGGGGATATTTGTGGGTCTATTCAACCACCTTGTGGACCATTTCGATATTTTATGGTTTTGGTTGATGCATTTACCCAATGGTCACATGTTTGCCTCTTGTCTACTTGAAATGTAGCTTTTGCGAGACTTCTTGCTCAGATAATTAAGTTGCAAGCATAGTTCCCAGATTACCCCATTAAGTTAATCCGACTTGATAACGCTGGTGAATTTACGTCTCAAACCTTTGATGATTACTGCATGACATTGGACATTGATATTGAACACCTTGTTCTTCATGTCCATACTCAAAATGGTTTAGCAGAAGCATTTATCAAGCGGCTTCAATTGATAGCTCGCACTCTACTTATAAAAACAAAATTGCCAGTCTCTGCATGGAGACATGCCATCTTACATGCTGCATCATTGGTTCGATTGAGACCTATAGCCAACCACCAATACTCCTCAGTACAACTCATGTTTGGGCATCAGCCAAACACTTCACATTTACGAGTTTTTGGTTGTGCTGTTTATGTGCCTATTGCACCACCACAATGCACTAAAATGAGACCTTAGCGCAGACTGAAAATTTATGTGGGTTTTGATTCACCATCTATCATTAGATATTTGGAACCCTTGACAGGTGATATGTTTACAGCTCGTTTTATTGATTGTCACTTTGATGAGATAGTTATCCCAGCGTTAGGGGGAAAAAAGATCGTTCTAGAAGAACAACAAGAGCTGACATGGGTTGTACCTACCTTATCTCATTTTGATCCACGAAGCACTCAATGTGAAAATGAAGTGAAAAAGATCGTTCACCTTCAAAATATTGCTAATCAAATGCCAGATGCATTTAATGATGCTACGAAAGTGACAAAATCACATATACTAGTTGCAAATGCGCCTGCAAGAATTGATGTCCCTGTTGATTCATCCAGTGCACGCCTGAAGCATGGTAGACCCTTGGGTTCAAAAGATTTATCCCCTCGTAAGAGAAAGATGAGGGCACAGTTGAATCTAAATGAAATCATTCAGGAAAAGAAAATGAATGACAAATCCACAATTCATGATTCTGAACTTTTAGAAAAAGAAAATGTCCTTGATGAGACACATGTCCCTGAAGAGACAGAAGTACATGAAAGCAAAGAAATCTCCATAATTATGCATGTACTAACGAATTGTGGGATCGAAATGAAATAATCATTGACGACATGTTAACATTCGCAGTAGCCAGTGAAATCATATTAAACGATGATATTGAGCCCCGCTCTGTTGATGAATGCAAATGGAGACAAGATTGGCCTAGGTGGAAAGATGCAATCCAGGCAGAATTAAATTCCTTGGAAAGGCGAAGTGTTTTTGGATCGGTAATCCAAACTTTGCCTGGTGTAAACCCCGTGGGTTACAAATGGGTATTCATAAAAAAACGCAATGAGAAAAACGAGATTGCAAGATATAAAGCACAACTCGTTGCACAAGGTTTTTCACAAAGACCTAGAATTGATTATGAGGAGACATACTCTCCTATAATGGACGCAATTATGTTCCGTTACTTAATAAGTTTAGTGGTTTCAGAAAAACTTGACATGCGACTTATGGATGTCATCACCGCGTATCTATATGGAGAATTAGATACTGACATGTATATGAAAGTCCAGAAAGACTTAAGTTGCCTGAAATGACTAACAAACCACGAGGTATGCTCTCAATCAAATTAAGGCGATCATTATATAAGCTGAAGCAATCTGGACAAATGTGGTATAATCGTCTTAGTGAGTATTTGATCAAAGAAGGATATGCCAACAATGTCATTTGCCCTTGTGTGTTCATTAAGAAATCAAATTCTGGATTTGCTATAGTGGCAGTATATGTCGATGATATGAACCTAGTTGGAACCTTGAAGAGCTCAATAAAACTGCTGAGTATTTGAAAAGCGAATTTGAAACGAAAGACTTTGGAAAAAGAAAATATTGTCTTGGCCTACAGATTGAGCATTGTGCTAATGGAATTTTGGTCCATCAATCAGCTTACATTGAAAAAATCCTGAAGCGATTTGGCATGGACAAGGCTTATCCACTCAGCACGCCAATGGTTGTTCGTTCTTCGGACATTAAGAAAGTTCCATTCCATCCAAAAAAAGATGATGAAATGGTCCTTGGTCCAGAAGTACCATATTTGAGTGCAATAGGTACTTTATTGTATTTAGCACAATGTACTTGACCAAATATAGCTTTTTCAGTCAACTTGTTAACAAGGTATAGCTCTGCTCTAACAATTCGTCATTGGAAGGGAGTCAAAGATGTATTACAATACCTTTGTGGGACAACAAACATAGGCCTCTTCTACTCAAAGAAATCCACAAATGACCAGATTCTTGTTGGATATACAAATGATCCGCACAAAACTCGTTCACAAACTGGATATGTGTTCACTAATGGAGATACATCAATTTCATGGTGCTCAACAAAGCAAACATTAGTTGCTACATCTTCCAATAGCTTGAAAATACTTGCTTTGCATGAAGCAAGTCGTGAATGTTCTTGGTTAAAATCAATAATTCATCATATCCGGAAGTCATGTGGTCTACCTTCAAAGACAAACACTGTAACTGTTATTCATGAAGATAATGCAGCCCGTGTTGCCCAAATGAAGGAAGGATTCATCAAGGGCGATAAGACTAAACATATATCTCCAAAGTTTTTCAGTGCACATGAGCTTCAGAAGGCTAAAGTTATTGAAGTAAGACAAATCCGTTCCAATGAAAATCTGGCAGACCTGTTCACCAAATCTCTACCAAAATGCACGTTTCAGAAGCTAATGCAGGGTATCGGATTACGTCGGCTTACCAATCAGTTAACTTTGAAGAATGCGGAATCAAGGGGAGATACATGTCAGGGGGAGCATCCATGATATATGCCTGTTGTACTATTTTCCTTCGACTATGATTTTTACCAGTAGTTTTTTCCTATCAGGGTTTTAACGAGGCAACATAAGCATGCTTAACACTATATCAACAATCCAGGTAAAGTTGTACTCTTTTTCCTTCGCTATGGTTTTTTCCCACTGGGTTTTTCCAAGCAAGGTTTTAATGAGGCAACTGATGTTGATATGTGGGCATCCAAGGGGTAGTGTTGTAAAAATTATGAGAATGATTGAATGCCCACATGGGAATAGTAGGGAATAGTTTGTTGTTTTATGTTTTTTCAAAATTGGTTTATCACGGATGATTGTTTGATTTATCATGGGTGATTTTCATTCTTTATAAACCTATGGATGTGGCTCTATAAATAGAGCACTTCGCGGGTGATCAAGACAACAACTGAAAGAGAAAAGAACTGAAAACAATAATATCAGTATCCCTCCCTTCCTCTTTTTACCTGCAATCCTTTTATGATATAGTTGTTAGAAGTATAAGATTGTAAGGCTGAGATGATGCCACATGTAAACAGATTAGCTTGTTTGTTATATCTGTTAGAAGAGTCGGTTAACTAGGATTATAAATACTTTCTCTTGTAATAGCTTCTTCATTAAGCAAGATATCAATTCAATCATATTTCTCTATCTCCATCTCTCTCTACATTCATATAAACTGAGATACTTGGTTAAAATGGTATCATAGCCACTCTGATGTGTGGTGCGAGTGTGCCGATGAGGACGTCGGGCCCCTAAAGGGGGTGGATTGTAACATCCCACATTGACCAACGGAGAGGGGGTGATGTGCCTTATATGTACATGCCCACCTCCATATAGCATGAGGTATTTTGGGAACTCATTGGCTTCAAGTTTCATCGGAACTCCGAAGTTAAGCGAGTTCGGGCGAGAGTAATCCTAGGATGGGTGACCCACTGGGAAGTTCTCATCTGAGTTCCCAGAAACAAAACTGTGAAGGAGTGGCCAAGACCCAAAATGGACAATATCGTGCTACGGCGGAGTAGAGACTGGGATGTGACAGAATGGTATCAATCACCATTAAAGCTTGATCAGCTTTTTCGATCCTTTCTTTTGCTTCCGTTACACGAAATTATTTCTTCTTTTATTTTGTGGGGGTATCAAGATTACCCAGTTCTTCATTCTTCGTTCTAAAAGTTTGTGCACACAAGGTGTTTGAGTCTTTTCCTCAGGCAGATTTCTTTACAATTTTTCGAAATGGTAATGGCGAATCAACTTCAAATATTGCAATCACCGATCACTAGTTATTTGATAAGCTTCGTTGCAAGCTTTTTTGATCCTTAGTTCTTTGCTTTCGTTACCTATTTTTTTCTTCTACAATCTTTCTGTGATTTCTTTTCTGAATTTTTGGGTTGTGATTCTTACCCATTTCTGCCATCTGTTTTCTGCAAGTTCTTGCACACCAAGTGTTTATTTTAAGTTCACTGAGAAAACTGATCAACATGGTTACTGTGAGTCAATTGCAGATCTTGCAATCACCGATTACGGGGTTAATTTCATCCATTTCAACATCGGTTTCACTCAAGTTGGATGAGACCAACTACCTTTAATGGCACTTTCAGATGCAATTGATGCTTCAAGGTCATAGGATTATGAGGTTTGTTGATGGCACAAATATGTGTCCTTCCCAATTTCCTTCTATCTATTCTGGAGATTCTGAGGTAACGACTAATGTCTCATCTTCAAGAACCAAGATAGATGAATACAAGGTCTGGAAAATGCATGATAGGACACTTATGCATCTCATTACTGCAACCCTATCCTTTTATGCAATTTCTTGTGCTATTGGTAGCACAAGTGCAAGGGATTTATGGGTTAGGCTTCTAGAACAATTCTCTATCGTGAGTAGGACTGCAATCTTTCAAATGAAATCAAATCTTTATACCATCAAGAAGGGCACTGATTCTGTGACTCAGTACTTGCAAAGAATTAAGGAAGCAAGAGAATTTCTTGCTACTCTGGAGTCACATTTGCAGATGAGGACATTGTTATTCTTGCTCTTAATGGCTTGCCATCCGAGTACAACACCTTTAGATGTGTGATCCGTGGTAGAGAAAATGTTATTTCTCTCAAAGATTTTCAATCCCAATTGCTTGCATATGAAGCTTTTGTTAAAAACAATTATTCAATACCATTTCTCTATGCTATGATGGCACATGATCAAAGACAGGGTTCCAAAGACTCAGTAACTGCAAATTATGGTCATGGATCATCTGCATCAAATGGCTCTACACAAAATTTGGGTTTTGAAGGCAATGGTCATTCTAGTTTCTATGCCAGTCCTGGATGCAATGGAGGCAATGGACACAATCAATCCTTTTACTCAAAATCAAAGGGCATATGCAAGTTTCAGTATAATCAAGGCCAAAGGTATTCTAATACTAAACGTGTTGTACATGATTTCACTTCACAGTTTAGTAATGAAGCTTCTTATTCTACAATCACTTGCCAATTGTGTGTTCAACAAGGTCATAGTGCAGCTAATTATATTTACAGAATCACTGATTCACCTGAGCCATGTCAAATTTGTAATAGAAGGAACCATAGTGCTGTCACTTACTTGTACAGAAATATGACCTATTCATCTGCACCTCTAACAACTGTTATGCTTACCAGTTTCACCGGACAAAACCAATCATATGTAATGCCATCTTTTATGCCATCTCACTTGTCTAATGTGGTGCGATGTGGTAAAGGTCAATTCCATTACAATAATGGTCCAAGGTTTAATACATACAAGTATTTTCCTCAATTTTCACCAAGAGTTCTTGGCTCACCTCCATCTTCATATCCTAATTCACAGAAGGGTCATTTTGCTGCTCATTGTTGTCACATACTTAATACTCACTCTTCGGTTTCAGCCCCTGAATCATGTCAAAGTACATTGAAAATATCTCAAGGAATTCTTGGCTCTCATCCTCCGCTGATAGAATATTATGAATATTGTTGGCCCAATGATGGATGTTTCAGTGGATGTAATCATGTTTATGGCAGGAAGAGAGATTATATTCCAATAGAATATGATGTGACTAATGACATGACTAGTGAAGGAGCTGATAAGGAAGGAATAGAAAGCATGTTTGGTGAGAAGCTGGAAATGGTGGCAACAAAGAAAGCTATTTTGTCTATTGAGTTATATGATTTACAAAACCACATCCACCATACTCCATTAATACCATCATTTCAGTGCTTAGATCATGAAATCAATGTATCAACTTCCTTGTGCCATTCTACAAGTTACCTTCCATCACTCGAATCTGATCTTACCATCAAATCATCTAATGAAAAATTAACACGATTCCCTTTGGGAAATTTAGAGACTGGTGGCATTCTTCTGGAGACAAATAATGCCTTATCAGATATATGCTCTTATCACTGGCAAGAAGACTATGACAACATTGGAAAACTTGGTGAAATACATACCTTGAGTAGGTTATGTGATGGTGCAAGTATTGTTGATCTTAAGCTAGCATATCATATGCTAATTACTGACAAAGATGGAGGCCCTAAGTTTTTGTTTAGAATCATTTATCTTGGATGTACTTTGAGAATGATTTATTCTTTCTTAATTGTTAGGTTGCTGAGTTAGCTTTTTAAGTTTGAATTTCTTGCTGCTATAATTAGATTACTTGTGCAGATGGTTGGAAGAATTCAATCGATCTTTCATGACGTATCAAAATATGTTCTTCATGAATTGCACTAAGTCTAGAGATGTTGATCGCAAAGGTAATACTACACTAATGTTCTTTGACAATCTGACTGCTTCAACCTCATGATTGGGTGCCCCAATCTTGAGTTTGAGGGGGGAGAATGTTAGAAGTATAAGATTGTAAGGCTGAGATGATGCCACATGTAAACAAATTAGCTTGTTTATTATATCTGTTAGAAGAGTCGGTTAACTAGGACTATAAATACTCTCTCTTGTAATAGCTTCTTCATTAAGCAAGATATCAATTCAATCATATGTCTCTCTCTCTCATATATATTGAGATACTTGGGTAACAATAGTTATGAAATTAGACAATATGATATTTTGCACCCGCTTTATCCTTGTCCTTAGCAAATATTATATCTCTAACTTTTGCCTATATATAACAATAAACTTAATTACTAACCACTCAGTGGGGTTTTATTTATTTATTTTTTTTTTTGTGAATTTTTTTTTTTATCTGAAAATTTGGAGAAGGCAAATTTTAAAATTACGAATGTTTCACCATTGTTGGTTTCTCCCTATGAATGGATTGGATTGAATAAGGCAGGGGACTTAGGGGAGATCATGATATTTCAACTCCCCAGTTCAGAGGCTTCTCGTGCACACTCGACTCTCCCTCTCCCTGACTTGTCCTCTCCTCTCTCAGACCCAGCTCCGTCCACCGTTCATCCTTCGTCGTCCTGACTGGCTGACGCCTCTCGTCCATCTCTCAGACTCCCTGAACTCCGCTTCTCCGACCACCAGGCACAACCATCATCTCCTCTCAAGTTTCAACTCCCGACTCCGACCACCACCATCATCTATTCTCTGTCCCGATTCCGACCACCACTAACCATCATCACCTCTCAACTGAAGTCGATAGCTCGATCCCTCCACTACCGAGTAAGGTATTCGGTTTTAATTTATATATGGATATGTTAGATAGGCAATGGGATGTGAGTGATGGATGGGTGTATGTTAGGGATATTTCTCTTTCTTGTGATATCAGTATAGGTTTTGCAGAAGGGGTATGGAACTATGGATGGGTGGACGTGAGTGATGAGTTTTGGGAGGGTTAAGTAGTAGTAGGCAATGGGGCATTGGGGTAAAGGGGGATTTTGGATTACTATCTCCTACTAATAAGTAGTCAGGTTTAATTGGACACATTCTCTCGGGAACTGCTACTTTGGTCTCAAAGACGATTATAAGCACATACATTTTTCGTATCAAATTTATGTGATTTGGTCAGAGTCCACATTACCCAAGAGTTTATATAAAGGTAAGCTTTGATCCTTACCTTGCAATATTCTGTGATCCTTTCTAATATTGTTCACTTCCTGATTTATGTGTTTATGTGGTTGTGATTTATGTGTTTGTGTGGTTGTGATTTATGTGTTTGATAGAGATTGTGATTTATGTGGTTTCTGTGATCCCTTCTAATATTGTTCACAATCGGAACTGCTAAAATTGAGTGGAAATGTTGGACTAGTTAAGCTAATATAGATTATTGTTTGATGCTTATAGGTAAGATGATTATTTAATGCCTGGCAATTAGAGTAGAAAACAAAGCTTGATCCTCTCTCCTTTCATTTTCTCTGTGTTGCCCCTCCCTATTATTTATTTCTTGTTCTTTTCCTACAACTTTTATGCTTTTAGAACAATGGTTCTGTCTAAGCAAGAAAATCTTGATGGACGATCTCTAAATTACTTGGGAAGTTGATGAGATTCTTATATTTCTTTCTCCTTCGCTCGTTGTTTTTTTTTATTTATTATTTTCTTTGTGTATTATCACATTTGCTCGTCTATGTTTGTTCTTGGGATGACTGGGCTTTAAAGCGGAGGCATAATTCTTTTTAGACTATTGTTCTGGTTTCTATTCCCTGACAAAGTTTTCATTTAGAGACTAAGAATAGCCATATAATTGCTTATGTTTCAGAACACAATTAGGTGGATACTTATTGAGAAGTAAAGAATGGATGAGACCATGAAGCAATTCCAAAAAAGCTTAATTGAACTCGAGACTGAAGCTGAGCATCTCCTCCTAGCTCGGAACCAGGTAATTTATACCTCTAGCTTCTCCTTTATAGACTTGTATGTTTTACCGTTAACAAAGATAAATTTTGACAAGTAGCTGTGAAGTTGGAAAGTTTGAATTCAAGCACGACGTCAACGGTACATTTCATAAGTTTCAATAATGAATGATTAGATTAAAGGATTGGAAAGTTTCAATAACAAATGGTTTGATTAAATGATTGGAACCATAAGATTATTATTTTAGATATTGCAGCCCGTATGAAACTGTTTGGAAAAATTAATCTATTACAATTTAGTTACTTGTCGACATTAAAAAAAACCTTGTTACCCGGCTTAATTTTTCAAAATTCCCTTGGTCGGTTGGTCCCTTTCTAACTGATATATTTATGTTGGGTTTTGTTAAACCGTCATTCCCAGTAGTGTTTTTTTTTTAGGTCAACAATCCCAGTGCAGTTGAGTGGCTTTATTATGTGAACTAATTCAGTTTTATTAAAGTTAGTATTCTGTTGTGTCTTGTTAGTAACACAATGGAGATTTGGTGTTTTTTTATGATGGAAACGCAGATGGTTGAAAATGACAGGGTGAGGAATGGGAACAGAGAAGCACTTACATCTCTGAGGAAGATAGCTCAGACAACCAACACTAGTGTTCCATCTCCTTTTGAATCAATAATGAAGGAGATTGGGGGGCCTCAATCAAAACCTCTGGTGAAGGAGGTATGCCCTACCTGTGGCAACCATGATTCAAATGAGCGCACTTGGATGATGTTCCCGGGAACTGATGTCTTTGCAAGGATTCCATTTCATGCTGCCCATACCATCTTGGAGACAGGTTTTCTCTCAAGCCGCTTTTTATTTTTCTTTTTATGCAACTAATTGGGACATATACCAACTATATTATTAAGAAGTGCAACTCTTTCACATATCAATATATTCATATAACCATGGATCACGAAGGATTAATGAATAATCTCGAGTGTCCACTGTAGTAGCCCTTGTGAGCAAAATGGGTTAAATAAACTTTTTAGGATCTTTAAACAAATTGGTTGAGCTATTTATGAATTCTTAAACCTTTGAAGCTCTAGTGTTTTGTTTAAAAGGCCTATAGATGTTCGTGAAGATGCCATCTTCCCCGATGCAACTTCTATTTATCTTACAAAAGGAAGCTATGCTTCAGATTACATTGGCAAATTTGAAATACGATCAGAGGGATTTGTTCAGCATTAAGTTTTTTGTTATTAACTCAGTTTCTCCTACTGAAAAGTTTCAAACTTTTAATGTGTCAGACTTTATAGTGTTCTTGCTTGTCAATCATAATTTCTCAAACTTAACCATTGACGCTTCTTAGAGGAATTCATTCGAGTTTCTAGACGCTTCTTAGATGTTTGTGTTTTGCTGCGTTGCTGTCCTGTCTCTTATTACTGCCAAAGTTGGGAAGTATGGCTCATGAACTCTCAGAATTCAAGAGTTGTCATCTGTGACTTCTCATAAAAAATATATGTTTTTATAGATTTAAATAATTTTATAAGTCGAATGCTTTGTAGCTTCATTATTTACTTTTCAGACGAAGAAAAAAAAGATTCTGAACTTTTTGCTATTGCCTTTGGGATGCAGAACAAGAGCAACTTGATTTAGACTCTAGAAGGTTGCAAGGCATTGTGAAGGAGAAATCCCTTGTGATTTCGGACAAAGGTGCCCTTGCTGACAAGATCTGTCCGGGTGTGCTGAAGTCCTTGGTAACCCTGACAGACAAACCAAAGTGAGTTGTGCTTGATGTATTAATAGTCAATTCTGTTATAACCTCACATCCACCCCCAAGTAAGGAGAAAAGGAATAAACGTTAATCACTCTGGCTATCATCACAGACAGAGCTCTGTGTAGGCTAGTGTTCATAATTTTTCCAGTGTAGCTCTAGTGCTGTTAACATCAGAATTTTCTTCGAAACAGGGATTGATTGGAATGGAAAAGCTAGCAATTGTCACTACTTGCGGAATAGGAAAAGTGTGATGTATCTTATTTAGATTTCACCTCCCTCTTACTTGTGTTATAAAAAGTTGTGATATGATGTGTGGTGTAAGCAAACTGTGTTTCTCTCGCTGCGGCGGAGGACAAGCGTGCTTGTCTTGGGAAGGAGAGGAACTGAACCGTGGATCACTTTGCAGGCAGAGAGGCACAAGAAATGGTGGGTTTTTTTTTTCCTACACTTGTATTGTTGTTTGAGTTGATTTCTCGTAGTTTTGTGGGCACTCTAGTATAACGCAATACAGATGGATCTAACTATGAATCAACATCTGTTGAAAGTCTAAATTTGGTTGACGTAGTATACCGTAGCAGTGGCATTTTGTTTACGGAAGTCGTCATTGACACATCTTTCCTTAGCCGCTCGCTCTATTTGAGAGTTTGTCTAGTACGGACCGGCTCATACCATGAACATGATCGTTGGAATATTCATTGGATTCTTGGCGTATTAGTTGTTGAATTCTTGGCATATTAGTCATTGAATTGTTAGCGAAGAATCCAACAATAATGAATCTTAGTCGTAGTTTGAACCTGAGATCCATTATCGTTGAAATAGTTATTGGATTCTTGGCTTATTAGTCATTGACTTTTTTGCTAATAATCTAACAGCCATGATTCATTTATAAAACTTTGCACTAAGAAAGTGGAACATAGCTGACAAGGGATTTGTGGGAACACCCTATACACTCATTGAATATTTATTGCAAGCATAAGTAAGCAAAAAGTATTAAAGGTTTTTTTTTATTTTATTTTTATAACTTGAGAAGGCATTCCACTAGAGCAGTTCACCGTGGGTTAATCCCCTAGGGGATTGGCTCTTTAATCCCCAAAGGTAACAATTTAGTACTCATGCCATTTAATCTAAAGTATAATTGATCAAATATGATTCAAGATGATAATCAAGAAGGATTATACGGTTGTTAACTGATTGAATTTTTTTTGTTACTTGATTTTATGGCTTTAGGTAACCATTTATGTAGGAGAACAAAATTAATATCATTTTTTTCTTTTTTTTTTGCCTTTTATTTAGGAAACTGTGTTTGTGTTGCTTTGTTATTCTTTGAGAGGAAGAGAGGTTTTTTTTTTTAAAGATAATTTAACTTTGTACTTTGTAGTTCGATACGGATAGATGTTTGAATCTGTACTAGTGACCATTTGGACAGAATTGAAAACTTATATATAATTGTATCAATGTATATTTTCAAGAAACCATACTCATGTTGTTGTCTCAGTTGACTTTGCAGATTATGGTCTTTTGTTTCAATTGATTTTATGTTTTTTCTTTTCTTTTTGGGTTTGTATTGAGTGGACTTACTAGCATTTTGACCTTGTATATATTATTGGAAATCCTAGGGTACTTGTGACTTCCGAAAGAACAAATGGCCGCAAGAAAGAAAGCATTTTCAACAGTCCAAGAGGTTTTTGAGACGCATGGTGCCATAACCCTTGAAACTCCACTTTTGGAATTGAGAGAAACCTTTACGGCAAAATATGGGAAAGATTGGGAATCGATTGATGATCTTCCCGAATAGGTATTTCTCAGTTTCAACTGTTGTCAACTTGAGGGAAGTTTTGTTTTTATTTCTTGTAGTTAATTTCAATGTTTTTCTTGTCGTGACTCATACAAATGTAGTGTGAAGAGAGGCATGGGTTAAAGGCTTAACTTAGTTTGATTCTTAGCACACGCTCTATTTTAACCAAAGATCACTCTTTTTTGTACTTGGAGGTCTTTGATGATCTTTAGTATTTCCAAATATGGTACATTATTCCAACCAAGAACAGCATTCCTGAGAATAATAAATTTCAAGTAACAAACGAAATTCAATTAGTTAACAACAGTATAATCTTTCTTTATTATCATCTTGAATCACATCTGATAAATTATACTTTACATTAAATAACACAAACACAGTTCCCCAAATAAAGAGGTAAAAAAAAATGCTAGAAATTTTCTCCTACATGTTGAATAAATGGTTACCTAAAGCCACAAAATCAAGTAACAAACGAAATTCAATCAATTAACAACATTATAATTCTTCTTGATTATCATCTTGAATCATATGTGATCATTATACTTTACATTATATGGCATGAGCATCGGATCTTACCATTGGAAGTCTTCCACTCTCATTGCTTTCTACTGTTATCTCCGCCATTGTCGAAGCTCAGAGGGGGGGAGAGAGAGAGAGAGACTATGTGAGGGGTCATAGCCGGGTTCTGAGTTAGGGATTTTCTTGTGCGCTAGGGTTCCGCTTTCACATCGTTGAGAAAATAGGGCTTAGGGCACAAGGTAATTGGCCTGATATAATAAAACTGCAAGAGAGCTGGTAATGAGAGTGGAAGACTCCCAAAGGTAAGATTGTAGTACTCATGCCATTTATGTAACGTATAATTGATTACATGTGATTCAAGATGATACTCTAGAAGGATTATACTGTTGTGATTGATTGGATTTCGTTTGTTACTTGAAATTTATTTATTATTCTTATTGTTCTTGGTTAAAATAATCTATCATCTTTCGAAATACTAAAAGATAATTGAAGGCAACCAAGTACAAAAAGAGTGATCTTTGGCTAAAATAGAGTGTGTGCTAAAAATCAAACCGAGTTAGGCTTTTATCCCCACCCCCTTTTCACACTGCATTTGTATGAGTCACGACAAGAAAAACATTGAAATTATAAAAACAAAAATCCACTTAAGCTGACAACAGTTGAAACTGAGAAATACCTCTTTAGGAAGATCATAAATCGATTCCCAATCTTCCACATATTTTGCCATGAGGGTTTCTCTCAATTCCAATAGTGGAGTTTCAAGGGTTGTGGCACCATGCCATCTCAAAGACCTCTTGGAGTGTTGAAAATGTTTTCATTCTTACTGCCATTTGTTTTCGGGAAGTCACAAGTGCCCTAGGATTTCTAATAATATAAACAAGGTCAGAATGCTAGTAAGTCTACTCATCACAAACCCAGAAAGAAAAAACAAATCATAAAATCGGTTGAAACAAAAGATCATATTCTGCAAAGGCAACAGAGACAACAACCATAGTATGGTTTCTTGGAAATATACATTAACAATTATAATAAGTTTTCAATTCTTTCCAAATGATTAATTTTACAAATTCAAACATCTATCTGTATTGAACTACAAACGACAAAGTTAAATTATCTTTAAAAAAAAAAAAAAAACTCCCTTCCTCTCAAAGACAATAACAAAGTAACACAAACACAGTTTCCCAAATAAAAAGGTTTAAAAAAATGATATTCATTTTCTTCTACATGTCGAATAAATGGTTACCTAAAGCCACAAAATTAAGTAACAACGAAATTCAATCAATTAACAACAGTATAATCCTTCTTGATTATCATCTAGAATCATATCTGATCAATTATGCATTACAGTATGAGTACCAGAATCTTACCTTTAGAAGTCTTCTACCCTCATTGCTTCTATTGCTATCTCCGCCATTGTCGGAGCTTAGAGAGAGACTGTGTGAAGGGTTGTAGCCGGGTTTTGTGGTAAGGTTTTTCTATATGAGCGTAATGGTTCCGCAAGCGTCGAGAAAATTGGGCTTAGGGCACATGGTAATTGGCCTGATATAATGAAACTGCAAGAAATTTAGGGCTGGTTTGGTATTGCTGTGCTTTGAAAAAAAGCTGCTGTGAGAATAAGCGGCTGTGCTGTGAGAATAAGCGGCTGTGAAATAAAGCCAGTAGAGTGTTTGGTAAACTTTTTTGTGAAAGTGCTTTTGGAAAAAAAAAGCAGGATGATAGTGTGTCTTTTCATTAAAGGAGCGCTGTAGCTCCGTGTGCTTTGAAAAAACTGGCTTTTTTTTCAAAGCAGCAAATAGCATCTTCAGCTTTTCCTTTGATTTTCAGCTTATTCTCATAGCAGCTTCCAAAATAAGCCTTTTTTTTTTCAGTTTACCAAACACAAAAATGACCCTCAGCTTTTTTTCACAGTGGTTTTTTTTTAAAATCACCTCAATCCCAAACGGGGCCTTAATGTAATGAGAGTGGAAGACTTCCAAAGCTAAGATTTCAGTATTCATGTTATTTAATGTAAAGTCTAATTGATCGGATGTGATTCAAGATCATAATCGAGGAGGATTATACTGTTGTTAGCTAGTTGAATTTCGTTTGTTACTTGAAATTTATTATTCTAATTAATGCTGTTCTTGGTTACAATAATCTATCATCTTTGGAAATACTAAAAGATTATCAAAGACATTTAAGTACAAAAAGAGTGATCTTTGGCTAAAATAAAGCTTGTGCTAATAATCAAACTGAGTTAAGCTTTTATCCCCACCACATTTTCACACTGCATTTGTATGAGTCATGACCTGAAAAACATTGAAATTAACAACAAAAAATAAGAACAAAACTCCACTTGAGTTTACAACAGTTGAAGCTGAGAAATACCTCTTCAAGAAGATCATAAATCTATTCCCAATCTTTTCCGTTGCCGTGAGGGTTTCTCTCAGTTCCAAGGGTGGAGTTTCAAGGGATGTGGCACCATGCATCTCAACGAACTCTTGAACTGTTGACAATGCTTTCTTTGCTGCCATTTGTTCTTTTAGGAAGTCACAACTACCCTAGGATGTCCAATAATATATACCAGGTCAGGATGCTAGTAAGTCCACTCGAAACAAAAGCCAAAATAATAATAATAATAAAATCATAAAATCAGTTGAAAAAAATACCACAGTTTCCCAAATAAAAAGGTAACCAAAAAAAAAGAAAAAGGAATGACATTAATTTTCTTCTCTTACATGTCGAATAAACGGTTACCTAAAGCAACAAAATCAAGTAACAAATGAAATTCAATCAATGAATGACAGTATAATCCTTCTTGATTATCATCATGAATCATATCTGATCAATTATACTTACATGAAATGGCATGAGTACCGGAATCTTACCTTTGGAAGTCTTCCACTCCCATTGCTTTCTACTATTATCCCCACCATTGTCGTAGCTTAGAGGGAGGGAGAGAGACTGTGTGAGGAGTTGTAGCCGGATTATAAGGTAGGTTTTTCTATACGAGCGCTAGGGTTCCGCTTTCACAGCGTTGAGAAAATTGGGCTTCGGGCATAAGGTAATTGGCTTGATATAATAAAACTGCAAGAGAGCCATTTAATGTAATGAGAGTGGAAGACTTCCGAAGGTAACATTCCAGTACTTATGCCATTTAAAGTAAAGTATAATTAATCATATGTGATTCAAGATGATAATCAAGAAGGATTATACTATTGTTAAGTGATTGAATTTCGTTTGTTACTTTAAATTTATTATTCTTAGGAGTGGTGTTCTTGGTTAGAATAATCTATCATCTTTGGAAATACTTAGAGATCACCAAAGACATCCAAGTACAAACTTTTTGGTTGCATGCTTGAACTTGCAATTCATGCTTATGAAATTCCGGTGTCGACACACACGCAAAGGACAAAATAGTCCAAGAAAATGAATAAATTTGAATGGAACCAAGCCAATGTATTTGAGGTTTCTGAGTGCATCACATAGTGATAGAAAAGAGAAATAGAGGGAAGCAAGAAGATAGAAAATTAGAGACATAACAGAAGACAAGGATGAACTTCGACACGTGAAGTGAAATTGTTTATTTATAGTGAAGTGCTATAAAAACTAGAGAAACTGAGATCCAAATTACCAAACATAAACATTAAAAGGCAACACTAAATGAAAATAAGATAAATCCCTGGTAAATAAAAGCATATATGATAGTTCATGAAAAGGGACCAAACGTGTTCCTGATCCGTAGCAAGTCATTCACCAAGTTGGAGTGCCTCCTTAAGCAATCTCTCAAAATTATTGTACGATGATCCTCCAACATCAGTAGCTTCAACAGCTTTTTTCTTCCATTCCTTTGCCTTTTCCCTCATCTTCATCCCTCCTTCTCCTTCCAACATTTCCTTAACAAGTGCTTCAATTTCGTGGCGCTTCACATCAGGGCTCACCTCCATTCCAATCTCCCATGTTGTGCATGAGTACCGACAATTCGTTTGTTGCTCCGCAAAGAAAGGCCAGCAAATTACAGGCACACCATGAGATATAGTTTCAATGGTAGAATTCCAACCACTGTGTGTTAGGAAAACCCCAACAGATGGATGAGCCAACACTTGGTCCTGTGCACACCAACCTGTAATATAACCCCTATCCTTAATCTCCTCCAAAAATTCCTCGGGCAAAATTGGTAAGTCGCCCTTTACCACGTCAGCCCTAACTATCCATAAAAATGGGTGCTTGCTATTTGCCAGCCCCCATGCAAACTCAATCAAATGCTGGTCTGTCATCATCGTTACGCTGCCATAATTGACGTACACAACTGAATTGGGTTTCTTTTTATCAAGCCATTCCAAACATTTTGTGTCTTCTTTCCATAAGCTTGAGTTAAGTGACTTGCTTTCGGGGAAATGCCTGCCAAGCAAATTAAGGGGGCCGATGGTGTATATGTTGGGGAACATTGTCAATATTACCTCTAACACTTCGTGTTCGAATTCGTCAAATGTGTTGAAGATGATTGCAGAAGAGTTCAAACAGTTAAGTGCTTCGGATCCCAAGTAATTAAACATTATGTCGTTGAGATCAGTAACTCTAATGAAACTCGGTATGTCCTTGAGCCGAACATTTTTCATACCTGGGATCCAATCAGTTGGTGTATCGAGTGTGCCATCATGCATGAAATTCTCATCTGAAATGCATGGAAGGTGAAGCATGGGTGATGATAGATAATTATGTTGACGATTAGTTGATAAAAAAAAAATTAAAAAAAATGACATCTCATAGTTTTATAGGTGATTGGTGCAAAATCCCATAATTTAATCCAACAATTATTTCAACTCGGTCAGGACTGACCCTTACAAAGTTAAGATTGATTTTATTAAACCAAGTAATCACTACAAATTGATTAATCTTCCCCAATAACATAGCAGAAAAGATTTCTGAATAAAATTAACGCATTGATGTACTATATTTGGCAACATGTTTATTAACCTGGTCCGCTTCTATTAGTAGTGTGATGTGATGCTGGACTAGACCCAATCACACACTAGAAAACAGGACCAGAATCTATAAGCCCCATAAATTAATAATACATCAAAATGAACACAAGAGTATAAAAGGTAACACGGGAAAGACCAAAGTGTCAAGTCTGGGTTATCTTATCCTTTGGACATGCTGGATTGCAGAGAAGATAAGAGGGAACACTGGAAAGACTAAAGCATCATCTTCCTGGGTAAACAAAGGAATATGTACTTGGAAGGGAGGGATGTGGATGATTTAACTCAAGTGTGCATGATAATTTATGTATACAAAAATGTTCATATACATAAATAAACTGACTAACGACGAAAGCGTGAAAAAAAACAAATGGAAATTAAAGAAGTACCTTTGAACGGAATAATTCCACGTTTGACAAGTTCGCCGTATTGCAAGTACCCCATGAAGCCACAAGCAGAGGCCGTCCATAACGTGACCTCCGGAACGCCTAATTCTCTAGCAGCTTTGCTCCCAAAGGTCATGATACCATCTGCAACTATGCAAGTAACTTGTGGCACTTGAGATGAGGAATTGATCTTAGTCACCAGCTCTTTAAACGGACCAAGACAAGTTTTCTCAATGGAGTCACATAAAGCTGGAACATCTTGGGTTCCATCCTTATCCGAAGGAGGCAACCCGTCCGGTATGGTCTCGAACACAAAGTCCGGTAGACCCTTAACGGAGTCGGGACCTTTTGACCGGATTAAACGGTTGTGGTTGAACTCGGTGTTGACAAAGGTTATGTGGAAGTCCCTTGAGTGAATAAGCTTGGCCAATTGCATCATGGGGTTAACATGGCCTTGTGCTGGGTATGGGACAAAAACTGCATGCCGTTTTTTGGTTGCTTGTTCTAATGGACTCATCTTCTCTCTTTCGTCTTTACCGAAAACTCGGAAAGTGCTCAGCTTCGAGGTCTTACTCTTGTGTAGTGAAAGCTAACCTTAATCCTGTGCTATTTATAGAAAATGTCTGTCAACCTTTTCTTTGGCACGCCTACTAGTCTATTATCATTTTTTTTTTATCTTAGCAGACTCTATAGAACATAATTCACATTTAAGTGGGATTCGGGTCTCATCGTCAGGTTTACAACTTGTCCAGGTGGCATTTTCATAATGAGTATTTACACGTGTATTTACGGACCAATTGGACTAGAAAGTCAAAGTCAGTTATATAGATGGAGAAATTTTTCTTTGTGCCCGTAAAACAAATGGTATATCATGTGTTATTATGTAAGTAGTGGAAAATTTGTTTTTTATATTATTATTTTTTTTAACATAAGAATCTCACCATTTATATAGAGACACGTGGTGTACCATCCCGTGTTCCAGATACATTGAAATTTTCATCTATTAATCTCAACTTCTTTTCTTCCCTTTCGCGGAAGCTAGGATCTGGATCAGCTCATCAATATTAATACCACTACTCTCTAAGACGTATTACGTTTTTGGTGTGGTCCTTTCCTCTTTTGTTTTTTTATATCCAACAAATCATTGAATACAGCCAATGAAAAAATCTAATCGATTGGCGTGTCCCTTTCCTTTTTGTTTTTATTTTTTTTATTTTTTATATATCTAACAAATTATTGAATACAGTCAATGAAAATTTCTAATTGATTTACGTGGTCCTCATTGAAGGGTATGTATTCCTACCAAGACTTTACGTACCAAACTACGAAAAGAATGAGAGGTTGTTAGATTATCCTTAATTGATCCAGAATCCTCTTCGTATAGAATTGTAATTTTCAATTATAATTAGGGTAAGATTCCTATTTTAAGAGGGATTAATATTACTTCATATATATTGTAATATTTTATACACATCAACACAAGAAGTCATAATTCTACATGATACAACTCATCTAGGTTTTCTATTGAGTTCATCGGCTTCTCCTTCACTTTCTGCTCTCATCCACCATATTAGGCTTAGGGGTAATTGGGCCTTGTCTTTTAGTGTTGGAAAAAAGGGTGTAATTGCTATATTGAACCACATAAAAAAATCAAAAAATAATTCATGCAATTATATCTCAAAGTAATGCATACACATAAGTAACCATTGTTAAATGAAAATGACATAATGGATTAGAAAAAACCTAAAAATACGGTCTAGCCCAATGTTAGGCATTCTGTTCTTAAGACAAGTTTACGTCCACTACGGTACTCATGGTTGATCGGCAGTTGTCTCCCAGGATACAACAACAATATCCTTGTAATAGTAGCACTCCAAATCATAAGACTCCAATGAATCACAATTTTGTTGAAAACTCTCTCATATAGACTCAATGAGACTCTCTAATGTTTAGTGCACTCTTTCTACTGTTATCTCTGCCATTGTCGGAGCACAATCAGAGAGAGAGAGAGACTACGTGAGGGGTTGTAGTCACATTCTGAGGTACGATTTTTCTATATAAGCGCTAGGGTTTCGTTTTTGCTGAGTCGAGAAAATTGGGCTTAGGGCATAGAGTAATTGGCTTGATACAATAAAACTGCAAGAGAGCCATTTAATGTAATGAGTGTGGAAGACTTCCAAAGGTCAGATCATATATGTTTCAAGATGATAATGAAGAATTATTATATTGTTGTTAACTGAATAAATTTCGTTTGTTACTTGAAATCTATTATTTTAAGGAATGCCGTTCTTGGTTAGTATAATCTATCATCTTTGGAAATACTAAAAATCACCGAAGACATCCAAGTATGAAAAGAGTGAGCTAAAATAGAGTGTGTGCTAAGAATCAAACTGAGTTAAGCTTTTATCCACACCCACTCTTCACACTGCATTTGTGAGAGTGACGACAATAAATGACACACCCCGACCTAAATCAGGGCATGATGGCCGTCACGTGATGGTGACGTAGCCATGTGCACAGTGCGGAAGCAATAGAGATATAAGGAATTACGAATAAACAAAAACCAAATCAACTAGAGTACTAGATAAGATAAGGTGCAAGTGCGAGATTAAGTGTGAAATACACAATCAGAGCATAAATAGCCTAAGTACAGTCAGGCAGGACAGGTAATAATTATACAACATCCAAGGGTGATCCTACATTTATGATGTTCTGTCAGAACCACAGTCGATTCCCTAACGGCATTAGGGAATATTCTGTTAAATATAAGCATATACCATTAATTATACCTGACGCCGTTAATCACCGTTAGGAATATTCCGTCACGAGTCACCGGATTCCATCACCTTCGCCGGAAACTGGGAAAATTTTCTAAACTTCATATCTTCTTCATTTCTCAACCAAAATTCATGAAACTTAAACCAAAATGAAGCTTACAACAAGTAGAACAAAACCTTACCAATTTTAATCCCTAAAATCCACGGGATCTTGCAGGAAAAAGGCACGATAATCTGGCCACCTCTGCAACTCGTCGAACCCGAGCCTCATGACGTCCAAATCACTCCAAAGTTACTCCCGAGCTTCGTGAAGATGTTTTAAGGCTTCCTATGACCTTAAAACTCGCTGAAAGGTCCACATTTACGACTGCATGAACAATGCTCGCGATCTGGGTTATCTGATTTTCGGGTTTTAGAAGGTTTCACGTCCAACTAAGGGTATGGATGAGCTCCTGAGCTCACAAAGAACACGAAGACCACCTTCACAGCCTTGATCTGTGACTGGAAATGAAGGTTTAAAGTTTGTCCGTACAATTGTACGGAAATGGAAAGAAGTCTGAGAGAGGGAGGAGAGAGAGAGAGTCAACGGGTTGATTGTGTGTGAGTGTGTGGTCCTAGTTTGGGCTACCAACCAAAACAAACAAAAGTTTAAGTTCTAATTGGGTCCAAAAACTTAGGAACTTAACATATTGGTCCACCTCTAAAAGCATGTCACACATAACACACCTCAACGTCCAAGGGAAAAATAGACATTTCACACTGACGATAAAATAATTCGAGACGGGCTGTGACAATAAAAACATTAAAATTAACTATGAAAAATAAATACAAAACTCCACTAAAGATGACAATAGTTGAAATTGAGAAATACCTCTTCAGGAAGATCATAAATTGATTCCCAGTGTTCCCCATATTTTGCCGTGAGTGTTTCTCTTAATTCCAGAGGTGGAGTTTCAAGGGTTGTGGCACCATCCATCTCGAAGACCTCTTGGACCGTGGAAAATGCTTTCTTTCTTGCTACCATTTGTTCTTTTGAAATGTCACAAGTACCCTAGGATTTCCAATAATATATACAAGGTTAGAAAACAAGTCTACGCAACACAAACCCAAAAAGAAAAAAAGAAAAAAATCAGTTGAAACAAAAGACCATAATCTGCAAAGGCAGATAAGACAACAACCTGAATATGGTTTTTTGAAAATATACATTGTCACAATTACAATAAGTTTCCAATTCTTTTCAAATGATCACTATTACATATTCAAACATCATAATCTACAAAGGCAGATGAGACAACAACCTGAATATGGTTTTTTGAAAATATACATTGTCACAATTACAATAAGTTTCCAATTCTTTTCAAATGATCACTATTACATATTCAAACATCTATCCGTATCGAACAACAAAGTACAAAGTTAAATTATTTGAAGAAAAAAATCTCCTTTCCTCTCAAAGACAATAACAAAGTAACACAAACATAGTTTCTTAAATAAAAAGGTAAGAAAAAAGATAAGAAAATAATCATATTACTTTTCTTCTCCTACATGTCGAATAAATGGTTACATATAGCCACAAAATCAAGTAACAAACGAAATTCAATCAGTTAATAGCAGTATAATCCTTCTTGGTTATCATCTTGAATCATATCTAATCAATTATACTTTACAATAAATGGCATGAGTACTGGAATCTTACATTTGGTAGTCTTCCACTCTCATTACTTTCTATTATTATCTACGCCATTGTCGGAGTTGAGATGGAAAGAAACAGTGTATGAAGGGCTGTAGCCGGGTTCTGAGGTAGGGTTTTTTCTATATGAGCGCTAGGTTTTGCTTTTGCAATGTCGAGAAAATTGCTTAGGGCACAGGGTAATTGGACTGATATAATAAAACTACGAGTGCCATTTAATATAATGAGAGTGGAAGACTTCCAAAGGTAAGATTCCATTACTCATGCCATTTAATGTAAACTATAAACGATCACATATGATTTAAGATGATAACCAAGAAAGATTATAATGTTGTTAACTGATTCAATTTCATTTGTTACTTGAAATTTATTATTCTCAAGAATGCTATTCTTGGTTAGGATAATCTATCATCATTGGACATACTAAAAGATCACCAAAGACATCTAAGTACAAAACGAGTGATCTTTGGCTAAAATAGAGTGTGTGCTAAGAATCAAACTGAGTTAAGTTTTATCCCTATGCTTTCTTCACACTGCAATTGTATGAGTCACGACAAGACAAACATTGAAATTAGCCACGAAAAATAAAAACAAAACTTAACTTAAAGTTTACAACAGTTGAAATTGAAAAATACCTCTTCAAGAAGATCATAAATCGATTTCCACTCTTCCCCATATTTTCTGCAAGGGTTTCTCTCAATTCCAAAAGTGGAATTTCTAGGGTTGTGGCACCATACATCTTAAATACCTCTTTGACTATTGAAAATGCTTTCTTCCTTGCTGCCATTTGTTCTTTCGGGAGGTCACACGTACCCTAGGATTTCCAATAATATATATAAGGTCAGAATGCTAGTAAGTCCACTCAGCACAAAACCAAAAAAATAAAAAATAAAAAAAATCATAAAATCAATTGAAACAAAAGACCATAGTCTGCAAAGGTAACTAAGATAGCAAACTGGGTATGATTTCTTGAAATATACATTGACATAATTATAATGAGTTTTCAATTCTTTCCAAATGATCATTATTAGAGATTTAAACATTTATCTATATCGAACTACAAAGAACAAAGTTAAATTATCTTAAAAAAAACTCCCTTCCTCTCAAAGATAATGACAAAGTAACAAAAACACAGTTTCCCAAATAAAAAGGTAAAAAAAACGAAGATAAGAAAATAATGATATTAATTTTCTTCTCCTACATATCGAATAAATGGTAACACAAAGCCACAAAATGAAGTAACAAACAAAATTCAATTAGTTAACAGCAGTATAATTGACACACCTCGACCGAGATCGAGGCGTGCTGGCCGTCACGTGAGGGTGACGTAGCCATGTGCACAGTGCGGAAACGATAAGGATAATAAATATGCGAACAAATAAAAACCGAAAGCTACTAATGTGCACTAATAAGCAGAAAGTGCTAGGAGTGAGATACAAGAGTAAATACTCCTAATCAGAGCATAGAAAGTCTAGGTGCAGTCCAGTAGGACAAATACTAGTTATACAGTACCAGAAGATATCCTACGAATATTTTATTATGTCAGAACCGCCGAGATCCTCAAAGCCACTAACAGCAAGTCAACTTAAAACCTAGAGGGGCACAAAACAGAAAACGTGAGTGGGCAAAAACAAAGCTTTTCAAAATCATTTCATTTATCAAGTGCTCTAACCCCTCGCCGTAAAACATGTATACTTTTTCCCATAAATAGAATATAAATATATATATATATATTTATATATATCAATTCAAATCATGCTTCATATATTCATAATCATGAGTATGCCATGCCAAGATAATAACAGAATAAGTAACTCAGGTGAAGATAAATTCATGGAAAATAACACATTAGCTGGAACCCCTGTAGAAGTCTGTACGGCTGAATTCATAGCTCATTAGTCAAACTAGCCGGAGTCACTGCAAATGACCTATACGACACTACACTGCACAAGAGTCGGAACCACTGTAATGGTCTGTACGACAGGACTGAGTGTAATATAGTTATGCTCAGTGCTACTCTCTCATGATAGCTGTGCGATAAATCGCTAGTCACCTACGAGTCGGAACCACCTATGATGGTCTGTACGACAAGACTGTGTACCTAAATTGGATCCAATGTGAGTATAAGGTGCGGGATGTGACATTATAAACAGGCCTGGGCCATATCTCTGGCTAAATCGCTAACATCGGGGTGCAGGTTTATGAGCTCAATGTTTCTCAATTAATCACAATCGTTATTCACATTCACAATTCATAAACTCACTTGGGCTTACCTGAGCGTCCACAGCACCACAATTATATATAATGCATCATAGACTAATTCATATTTCAAGGCATACTTTCATTTAAACGCATTTTCTGGGAAAATATCAAGTATATCAGTATATACTAAAAACCAAAAGCCCACTCGCTGGTATTTCAAAGGGTCGTAGCCCCCGAGTCGCCCTTGACTGCGCTCGTCCTCGGGATAAGTCTCCCCTATATGCGAAATAACTATAAAAATATTAATTTAAAGCACATAACCAATACTAGCTAATAATTTCTCATACATTGCTCAAATGGGATGTTTGAATATACCAACGTGATCTACACAACCTCACGAACATCCCCATATTTTTAGAAAAATTTTCCGACCCCTCACGCACCGGCCAAGGCACGGCCAAACGCGTCGCCCACGCTCGGGCACATGCCTGGCACACTGACGGCGGCAGTTAATGCCGTCAGGAATATTCCGTTAAAATCTAGGATATTCTGTCTAAAAACTAACGGCGTTACCTTACGTCGTTAGCATATTCCCCGACTAGTCACCGGACGCCTGTGACTGTTCGCCGGTTTCTGAAAAAGTTTCTAACACTAATTTCTCTCTCATTTTAACACCAAACTTCATGAAACTTGAATCATTTAGAAGATCTCACCAAGACGAACAAAATCATACCTGAGTCGAGCTCTGAAACCACCAGAAACCTGCCGGAAAAAGCCTTGACATTCCGGCAAATCTTAAAACCCGTCATTCTCGATGATTTGACGTCCAATTTCTTCCAAGGAACCACTCCGAGCTTCGTGAGAACCTCCTAAAGCTTCTTGTGAGCTTGAAATCCCAAAAGACACACGATTTTACGATTGCATGAATAGTGACAAAAATCGGGTTAGGGTTTTCACGAGTTTTCGAAGAAGTTCTTAACTAAAAATGGTACCATTCAACTCGTATGAACCTCAGGAACACAATTGTGCCCTTTGAACCCTCGATCTATGCGTGTATGGTTGGTTTTGAAGTTCGTCCGTACGTTTTGTGAGGATTTTCTGAAAAATTCAAAAGGGATGAAAGAGAGAAGGCACGGGGGAGAGGGAGAGTTTGTGTGTGTGTGTGTGTGTGGTCCACGTGGGTCACCAACCAAAACTAAAGAAAACACTTTGAGTCCTAAGTGTTCCAAAACTTAGGAAAAATTTAGAATTTGTCCAAATAAATTTAAACTTAAACCGCACCACCACATAACTCAATTATATCTCAACGTCCAAAGGTAATTTAGTAACTTCCACACCATCAATAATTTATTTCGGGACGGGCTGTGACAATAATCCTTCTTGATTATCATCTTGAATCATATCTGATCAATTATACTTTACATTAAATGGCATGAGTACTGGAATCTTATCTTTGGAAGTCTTCCACTCTCATTGCTTTCTACTTTTATCTCTGCCATTGTTGAAGCTTAGAGGGGGAGAAAGACTGTGTGAGGTATTGTAGCCGGGTTCTGAGGTAGGGTTTTTCTATATGAGCGCTTCGGTTCCGCTTTCGCAGCGTCGAGAAAATTGGGCTTAGGGCACATGGTAAATGGCATGATATAGTTGTTGGAAATGTGCCCTAAAGCCATTCATATGATGATACTTTACGGATATTTCACATGTTAAACTAATCTAGTTTACATATAAAGGGCAAACATTATTGTTTGAGACGTCTCATATAAATGTTATATGCTTAAACGATAAAGTCCAAGGAATATGTGATTGGGAGAATGCAATCTAATGAAGTTAGATTAATGAGACCATTATTTCGTAGACACATCCTAAACGTTCCTGATCATAGGATTGCCAATTGGGCATTGACAGTCCGATAAGATCAGTACGTACTATGCCTTCTCTCAGGGAGAGTGACTAGTCTCGAGTCATTGGTGTGTGTGACATCAAGACAAGTACGTAGGTGCTCAATAGAGAATGAGTCCACTGAACACGATCAACGATGAGTTCTCATACTCATGTCACATGAGAACTCATGTTTGGGATAATGCAAATTAGTCCTTTGACCTGAGGCATCACAGTTGTTGTCTTGTGGTTAAGTCCTTGATCTTTGATTATGTCAAAGTCACCCCATCGGGGTGTCCACGACATCATTGGGGTTAAGCCACTTAGTCATGGAGACAAGTGAATGCGCAACAAGGGATCTCTAACCTTCAATTGGCTTGAGGGAGAATACTCTATGATATGATTAAAATCTCTGGCCAGAGTATGAATGAGATTTGGGAATGCGTTCCAATTCACATTCAAAGTAATCATATAAGCAAACGAATCACATTGGATAGTAGACATGAATAAATAAACTATCAAACCAAACAATGTGGTCAAGAGTATTAGATTAGAGAAAGACCGTATTGCATTTGTAATCCTAAACTGAATAGGTTCTCTACCTCTTCTGATTAGCTTGGGTAGCCATGATATGCTGCTAGGGGTCACTCATGGTTTGTGGAAGCCCTAAACGTGTGTAATCACTAAAGGGAGAATTGAAAGTAAGTTTCAATTCACAATCGATGTAAAATGGTTTTAATCGCCCACTGCCTCGCTAAAAGGAACCTAATGTATCGTACACCAAATAAGGTGGAGATTGAAGAAACAAAGGAGATGAATTAAATGGTTTAATTATTTATGGCAAGGATTAATTAATATGTTAATTAATCAAACGAATAAGTTCGTTAAAGTCCTCGGGATAGTTTTGGACCTTAAGGCCCAATGGGCTTCGAACGTCAAAGCCCATTGACTTAAGTTGTATGACAACTTAATGAATAAAGATTCACAAAGGCCCAAAAGCCCAAATCCATTAGAGTGGCCGGCCATATAGTGATGAATTAGGGTTTTTGGTTCTTTAGGTCATTTAAAGAAGTGACTATATAAAGAACTTTGTAACATAAATTCACAAGTTGTTGATTTTAGAGAAAATTGGTGAGAACACAAAGCTTCCATTTCTCTTTAAGAGGCCAACCACCTTGGGGGATATTGTCTAGCAATTCTATTTCCTCAAGGTCACTCATTTCCTCTCCAATCCAACCTTGGTGTAGAATCTTTAGAGGTTCTCAATTTTGGGAACTTGGAGAACCTATTCTTCTAACCAAATCCATGGAGCTAAGAAGCAAGGAATGAAGGCCCTTTCTCTTGGGTGATTATCCTTTGCATATGCAAAGAGGAATCTACAAAGGTAAATATTTCTCAACTAACAAATTGTTGTTTTTAAGTTGAGTCAAGGTTCACCAATCTACTAGGCTTTGAATTTCATGGTTGATGTTTTGTTTTTGAGTGCATGTAAGCATGATTCCGCCTTTAATTTGTTAATTGCATGCTATTGATGTTGCTCAAATGAACATGTTTTTCACAAAATTTCCTTCAAGTGGTATCAGAGCCTAGGTCTAGTAGTTGGTGAATCATTTTGGGTTTTGTAGTTCATAGTTTTTGATTTAAAAGTTGTAATATGTTACAAGCTTTATTCTTGTTTCTTTGAATGTAAATTTTGTTAGAAAATTTGCCATCTCAAATGTTGTAGATGTAGTTCATATGAGCATGAATTTTGGAGCTAAAATTTGGTGCCATGTTTTTTGGGAAATTCGGCCAAATCCAAGGGGTGATTTTTTGGGTTCATGTTTGTCTTGTTAAAATGGTTTTAAAGTGACTTTTGGAACCCCTAAGTACCCTAGGATGTTAACCCTCTTTTGAGTGATGAAAATTTGAGTTTTGGTGAGTGAAAACATTCATGGAGCTATTATGAGTTTTCATGAGTGTTCTTCAATGTTCTTGAAGTTCTTGCCAAGAACAAAAAGTTTTGAAGTTTTGATTCAAAATGTTTTATGTTTTTACATAAAGTTTTGGTTTAATTTTAGTGGGTGATTTTAGTGGGTGATGATTATTTGTAAAGTATTATTAATGGTTTTAATGGTAGACAAACTTTTTTAAAAGTTTGACATAAATTCAATTAATGGTTATAATGGTAGACAAACTTTTTTAAAAGTTTAACATAAATTCAAAATATTTCATCTTTACCTCACCTAATAAAACCCACTTACAAAAACTTTGTAAAAATCATATTTTTTCTATCATGGCCGGCCCCCCTAATTAAATAGGGTATTTTTGGGTCTTTTATTCAATTACATAAAGTTTTGATACTTTTGTGTATTTGCACTTTGGCCCAAAAGTTTACGTTTTTACGTTAAGGCCCAAAAACGTTAAAGGACAAATTGTTTTGCTCCTTTAATGAAGGTTTTTTTGTATTTGTTGAAATTTTTGGGTTCTAATTGTAATTACATGAAGTAGTGGACTTTTGTGTTTTTTACAAAGTGACCCCAAAAGTTTGTGTTTCGCAATATAGCCCAAAAAGTTGTGGTTATTGCATGATGGCCCAAATTAAGTAGGAAACAAAAATTGTTTTGTCTCTTTAAATGAGAATTGGATTTTCATTTCATTTAGCTCCATTTAAATCAATTTCCTTCAATAGTAAGAAAGAACAAATGGCAGCAAGAAAGAAAGTATTTTCAATAGTCCAACATGTTTTTCACAAAATTTCCTTCAATAGTAAAACTACAAAACTGTCATTTAATGTAGTGAAAGTGGAAGACTTCCAAAGTTACAATTCCAGTACTCATGCCATCTAATGTAAAGTATAATTGATCACATATGATTCAAGATGATAATCAAGAAGGATTATATTGTTGTTATCATTGGCTAAAATAGAGCGTGTGCTAAGAATCGAACTAAGTTAAGCTTTTATCCCTACTCCCTCTTCACATTGCATTGTATGAGTCACGACAAGGAAAACATTGAAATTAACTATGAAAAATAAAAACAAAACTCCACTTACTTTGACAACAGTTGAAGTTGAGAAATATCTCTTCACGAAGATTGTAAATCGACTCCCAATGTTGCCCATATTTTGCCGTAAGCGTTTCTCTTAATTCCAAAAGTGGACTTTCAAAGGCTGTGGCACCATGCATCTCAAAGACCTATTGGACTATTGAAAATACTTTCTTTCTTGCTGCCATTTGTTCTTTCAGGAAGTCACAAGTACACTAGGATTTCTAGTAATATATACTAGGTCAGAATGATAGTAAGTCCACTTAGCACTGTCACGCCCCGAATCCAGGGTCAGTAATAAAAACTCGACCCCGAATCCAAAACGTGAGTTAAAAGCTCAATAAATAAAAGGAAATTAAAATGGGTTGGAAAATAAAAATTTTCTTATAAAATAACCCATGATTCTTAAACAAATCAAGAACTCCTTAAATTCTACAATAAAAAGATGAATAAACATTTTATTCTCACAACTAATCCGATCTCATCCTGCCTACGTTTTTTAATGTCTAGTTCGTAAACCTGCATAACAATAGAGGGATGAGCTTCAACAGCTCAGTAGAGACATAACCTTATCACAGTAAATAGACAATATTAAATTAGGTGTCATGAAATCATATGGCCAAATATCAAATTATTATTGATAACAATGCATGAATGCAATGCAATGCAACCTCTTCAACTATTCCCGTTAACTCATATAATAAAACACGCGGACATGCACGTCCCATACCGTGCATTTTACCACTACAGTGGTGGTTCGAATATTCTATTATACAAATTTACCCCCATAAGATATCCCTAGTTCATAAACCCCTTTTTTTAGTCATCTTATCTAATTCGTTGATCTCCAGCCCACATCGACAATTTATCTCGCCGATATCCTATTCTAATGTGCATACCGAGCTCGCCTGGGACCTGGTTCACAATGAATAGATTAAACTACACAAAAGATCTTTTCCAATTACCCTCATTTCCAGACCAATCTCAACACTAAAGTTCCAACCACATCAGCATGAATGATGCACAAATAATGTCATTCCATCTTTCACATATATCACAGTATATTCTCAACGAATAACATTTAAGCAATAATTCCATAACCAATAACAAGTGAACACTCAACTGAAGCAATTAGCCAATTAATATCCAACCACATTAATCAATCAAAAAAATCAAGAATATTATAACACTTCACGAAATTTAATAAAATCAATTTCTATAAAGGTCTGCCGTATTTCCCCTACCTGAATTCCAAAGCTAAACTAAAAATCTACATCACTACCGAAATAACTAAACTCTACGTACTTAAACAAGCTCCTTGATCACGTCTAAATACAATGTATTTCTTCCACTCTTATCTTTTCTAATCTCTCTCACTATATATAAATATATAAAAATATAGACATAAATATTTATATATACACGCACACATTTGTTTGCATGGTTTCCTGAATTGCACAACTGATCCTTTTCCTATTGATCCTAGGAATATTGTGATCGTGACCGTTCATCATACATCATGCGGTCAGTTTTCGTTAGGTACTATTTATATTAAATTTTAAAATAATTTATGACCGCACGATATACGATGAACAGTCACGATTACGAGATCCTCATAAAAAAGATCCGAAGATCCTTTTCCGGATTAACTTGACAACTATTCAGAATTGGATAAAGAAAACAGATGGAACACTTATGAAATTGACGCATGGCTATGTAGTATTAGGATTCGACACTTGTTATACATGTGTCATCATAATACTAATGCTGGAGGCTTATCACAATGTTTGCAGGAGGTGTACTAACCTAATGCAAATGCATGAAACTGTAGATATATATACCACTAGGGTTTAATTTATATACAGACATATAAAGAGGCACAAGTCAAATTGGCCATTCAAACTTGTAAATATCCATACGTGTAAAAAGAGGCACAAATCAAATTGGCCATTCAAACTTTCAGCAAGATCAAAAATTCAACCTATCAAATCAAAAACCTCTTTTGGATTGGATGGGAATGGATGAAGAAATACTAAGTCGTTTCATATTAAATTTGGAACTTTGGTTCAGAATTTGTGAGACTTTATAATACGTATACGTGTAAACAAAGGTCACCCCTCCTACTTATATTTGTTTAGCAATTTGGCTACCTTATCTAATCACCTTCCACCTAGTATACTACTAACATGACGAATGTCTTTGGGCTGGCATGTTGGCTAATCCCACGTGGAAAACTTAGCCACTCAGTTGCTGCCATGTGTCATCAATTCATGGGTCCAGCTGTAAATTCATAATAATTCCTACTATCTTCATAAAAAGATCTTTTCGATAAATAGTTTCCAAATAATTCTCTTCTTTGGTAATAAATTCTCGGGGCCTCACAAGCACAAAGTACAAACCCAAAAAGTAAAAAAAAAAAAAACCATAAAATCAGTTGAAACAAAAGACAATAATTTGCAAGGGCAATTGAGATAGCAACTTGAGTATGGTTTCTTGAAAATATACATTGGCACAATTATAATAAGTTTTCAATTCTTTTCAAATTATATAATAAATTTAATTATTTTTATAAGATATATAAAAAAATTTACTTTAATCTACGACCTGTGCCTAGGTGTTAGACCTTAGTTCGGTGTTCGACTAGTACCTAGCGTCTTTTAGAACCTTGCCATGATCCATTATAAATTTTTGCAGTGGAACATAGCTGACAAAGTATTTGGTGTACAATAAGAGAGGCTAGATTGCAAGGTATTTTGCACTTGTAAACTCTTATTTGTTGTATCATTGGCAATGACCATATATAATGACGTTGTACAATGCTAAGGTGTTGTTTATGTACATCGAGTAACTTTTATGTAGAATCGTAATATACTCGCTTCTCCAGATACCGTAATTAGCCTTTTGTTAAGGTGAAGATACAACCACCATCACCATCAGAGAAGAATGCGAACTAAATTAAGCATTCACCATCGGCAAATCCCAGGTGACTCCATACGGCTTAGAGCGACTACTTCCTCATACTTGGTAGCATATACAAAGCCCCATAACTGCATTCATTACACAAAAGCATATGAATTCGTAACATTTTCATCTATTGAATCGTTCTGTGAAAATTTGTACACACCTCAACTTGTTTAACCTCAAAGTCTTCCGAGTGTGCAAGACAAGGTTTCTGAGCATGAACTCGACCCAGTCAATCTGAAACCAAAAAAGCAACAATTAAACAAAATTGCAAATGCATATAATTCACTTTTTGAAGAAGGCTTGCTCAATGCAATGTTCTATTAAGGTAAACAAAAATATTATTAGAAGAAACGAAGGCAAAATTCTCACAGCTCACTGTCCAAATATAGCGCAAACTCAGGCCAGGGCAAAGCATACTTCTTCTGTATAGGGTTGACAGTGATAAGGTATGCCGCCATGTGCTGCAGGACCTGAGGAATACATTTGTGTGATGTTGCATTAGGCATGAGGTTGAGGAAGGCAGACAAAGTGGGCAGCCTTGCTCCGAAATGACTGAGGCCTACCTACCCATCTCTTCCTTTGTTTTTTTGAACGACACCCATCTCTTCCTTTGACCTCTATAATCTATACAACCAATCAACCATCGTCACTATCAATCATCCCACGGACTCCATTGATTTTCCCAATTTCTTGTTTTTCTTTTTCGGCCAGTTGGTCAAAGTGTCGATCAAAAATGAAGGAAAGCTTTGAGCTTTATCAAACAGAGAAATGGGTTTTTTTAGAGGAGTGGGGATCCTCGTCGGATCCTCGTCGGATCCTCTTTTTGAGGATTCCGGAAATTCTCAAATCACATCTGTATATCATGGAGTTAGAAATCATTATAAATTTTTTTATTTAAAATTGAATATAAACAGTACCTGACGAAAACTGGTCGCACAATGTACGATGAACAGATGTGATTGGAGGATCCTTGGGATCCTCACAAAGAGGATCCGGCGAGGATCCTCTCACTTTTTAGAGATGGGAAGAAGAAAGAGCGACTTCCAAGCAATAAAAAAAATGTGGAAGGTCACGGGTTTAATGCTCTGAGCTGATAAGTTTGTTTGATTGTTGCTATTGTGGCTATGGAAGAGATAGATAACAGTGATTTTCCATCAATTGTTCCGTTTTTTAAAAAATAAATTATATAATAGTTTGGAATAACAAGAAGGAATTCATGTCCCAATGGATAAAGGCGAATTTCAACGAAAGTCACGCGTCTGGGTTCGGTCCCCGAAGGAGTTGATTCTCTCCGTTTCATTTTCATGATTTTTGGAAGAGGATCCTCTCCGGATTCACTTTGTGGGGATCCTAGGGATTCTCACATCCTAGCCGTTCGTCGTATATCGTGCGGTCAGTTTTCATCAGGTACTATTTGTGTTTAACTTTAAATAATAAAAAAATCAAATGATTTTTTACCATACGATGCACAATGAATGACTAAGATGTGAGGATCCCTATGATCCCCACAATTTGGATCTGGATGGGATCCAAATCCCATGTTTTTATGTTTTCCTTACATACGCGGCGTTTCGTTGATCTGAAAATCATCAGATTCTATGGGCACACTGCGCACGTGGCAGACAACTATTTGTAATTTCTACTCAGCAAGTCGGCACAAAGCAAAAGAATTGAAAAAAAAAAAAAAAAAACGAGTCAAAATCAAAACGCACAGACAATATAGTCATATGAACAAATAGGCGGATATATGATGTTACACATATCATATTTTTTATTTTTTAAATTATTAAAAAGAAGGAATTTGGATTCCATCCGGATCCTCACATTCTATCTGGGCATCGTATATCATGTGACCATAAATTATTTAAAATTAAATATAAATAGTACCTAACGAAAGTTGACCTCACGATATACAATGAGCGAATAAGATGTGCGGATCTCTAAAGAATCCTGAGAAGATCCTCATCCAAAACAAAGTTCAATTATTAACCCATACATCATGTTATTTACAAATATAATTTAAAAAGATGAATATTCTAGCATTTTTTTAATACTTTTTTATACTTTATAAATGTGCGTTTTTTGATGTGAAAAAGAAAAAGACGAGAGAAAAACATGTAAACTGTTGTGGCATTTTTTATCTGACAAGGGAAGGAAGGCCGGCGGCACAGAGAGAAAATATAGAGAGATATGTGTTTGTAGGGTTGTAGAGGAATGTGTTATTCCTCCTATGCAGTGTCTTTATTTATAGTAATAGGGAGATAAGAAATCATTCATCCCCAAGGAATACAAGTCCATATAGGAAAGAATAACTAGAATCAAATCTAAGTTAGGATTTACACAATCACACTTAAACTAGAAGTTTACAACACTCTCCCTTGAGTGTGTAAATACTCAAGAAGATTCGACATCATGTAGAGGTTTGAGGAAGTCAACTCGTCGGCACTGATAATGGGAACACGCTATTCTCAACAAGGTAGGAACTTGCATAAGGAAGTAAGTCTAAAAAAAAACCCAATGGCTATGGTAAAAACCCAAGTAGGGATAAAATCCATAATTTAAGGAAAATACGTGAGTAATGCAAAGTCAAATGAAATATCTACAGGACGTCATCAGGGATATGATCAACCCAAGGTGGGTGCCTCGTTAAAACCTAGTTAGGTAGCAAAAACCCAGTGGGAAAAATGCTCTTAATCTTAAGAATTAGAGTACATTAAGATCAAGCAAGTATACTTCAAGATACTACCCCTGAGTTTGACACAATTCCAAAGAGAATTAGCAATGTTACAACTCAGAAAGTTTACGCATACAAATTCCTTGAACAAGCTTCTGAAACGTCTTCTTCAGTAGTGATTTGGTGAAGAGGTCGACCAGATTGTCTTGTGAACAGATTTGCGTGACTTTAATCTTATGATGCTCTTGTTGTTGATGTGAGAAGAAGAACTTTGGTGCAATGTGCTTGGTGTTGTCTCCATTGATGTAACCCTTCTTGAGATGTTCGATGCTTGTTGCGTTGTCTTCATATATCGTTATCGGGACATCAACGACGAGGTAAAGATCGTAGGAGCATCGAATATGGCCCACAACTGCTCTCAACCAAAAGCATTCTAGAGTTGGTTCTTATAAGGCGAGAATTTCAGCATGGTTAGACGAAGTGGCAAATAGGGTCTGTTTATTTGACCTCCAAGAGATTGTGGTGCCTCCAACGGTAAAGCCATAACCCGTTTGAGAGGTCACCTTGTGTGGATCAAATAAGTATCCTGCGTCGGCATAACCAACAAGGCGGGAATCAACTCGAGATAATGGTGGTGTGGCATTATTTGAGGATCTATATGGATAAAACAAGCCCAAATCCGTAGTGCCCTTAAGGTAGCGGAAAATGTCTTTAACGCCAGTCCAGTGTCTACATGTTGGTGCATTACTGTATCTTGCCAAAAGATTAACAGTGAAGGAGATGTCGGGTCTAATGCATTGAGCTAAGTACAATAAAGCGTCTATCGCACTTAGATAAGGAACTTCAGGCTCCAAAATCTCTTCATCATCCTCATTCGGAAGAAAGGGATCTTGTTTTGCATCGAGCGATCGAATAACCATATGAATACTCGAAGGCTTCGCTTTATCCTCGTTAAAGCGGCGTAACACCTTCTGGGTGTAGTTCGTTTGATGTACTAAGATTCCATCTGAACGGTGCTCTATCTCGAGACCAACACAGTATCGAGTCTTTCCTAGATCTTTCATCTCAAATTCTGACTTCAGGTGCGCAACAGTTCTCGTGAGCTCTTCAGGAGTTCCAATGAGATTTATGTCATCGACATATACTGCAACTATCGTAAAACCGGAATGTGACTTATTAATGAACATACATGGGCATAGTTCATTGTTCACATATCCCTGACTAGTCAAATACTTACTCAGACGGTTATATCACATTCTTCTTGATTGCTTCAAACTGTAGAGTGAACGCCAAAGCTGAATTGATAGTGTGTTTCAGGGTTTAGAAATATTTGATCTAGTCAATGTAAGTCCTTTGGGAACTTTCAAATAAATTTTCGTATCAAGAACTCCATAGAGATACGCAGTTACAACGTCCATCAGCTGCATACTCAGCTTTTCGAAAACTACCAAACTGATAAAGTAGTGAAAAGTAATCACATCCATAACGGGTGAATAAGTTTCGTCATAGTCAATCATAGGGTGTTGTGAGAAGCCTTGTGCAACAAGACGAGCTTTGTAAAGCACACTTTCGTTCTTCTCATTACGCTTCCGAACGAAAACCCACTTGTAGCCAATAGGCTTCACATGCGGAGGAGTAAGAGATATAGGTCCAAACACCTTACGTTTCGCAAGCGATTCGAGTTCGACTTGGATTGCTTGTTTCCAATTTGACCAATCGGTTCTACGTCGACATGATCTCAGTAGCTATTGCATATGCTAATACATCGTCGATGATTATCTCATTTTTTACACCAAACAACATTTAAGCTAGCATAATAGACTGAAATCTCACGATTCTCATGAGGTGGATTTGTCTATTCAATGACGCTTTCGTAATCTAGAATTTCCTCATGAGTTGGATAGAATAAGTAAGCGAAAGTCGGATTCACGGTAGGCTCTTCAGGTGCCTGTGTTGTGGGTTTCCTCTTCCAGGGGTGTGAATCCTTTGAACCAAGTGGTCTACCACGCTTTTGTATAGGGGCCGATGATTGGCTAGCCGTTAATGTACGTGGATCAGCCAAAATGGTGTCCCGAGCCTCCAAGAGGGAAATTCGTCGTATATTTGGTACATCCATCTTTGCAGGTACATTTGCAGCTGTAATATGTGATCTTGTCACTCGCACTAAATCGATGAAAGCATTTGGCATGCTCTGAGCTATGCTTTGAAGATCTAAATAAGACAATGTAGGAGTCATCTACGATAATTCATGTCGTTCATCAGGAATGTTGACGTTCTTATCTCCCCCTCATGACAGGAAGACTATCTCATAGAAGTGACAATCCGTGAAAAAAGCGGTAAACAGATCCCATGTCAAAGGTTTTAAGTAACGAATAATCAAAGGAGAATCATATCCGACATAGATTCCCATCCTTCGCTGAGGCCCCATTTTTGTACTTAAGGGCGGCGAAATCGACACATAGATCTCACAACAAAAAACGCGCAGATGCGATATGTCGAGTTCATATCCGGTAACCAACTAAATGGCGCTATATGGTTGGGTTGCAACAGGCCTCAGGCGAACCAACATGGCTACGTGCATATTGCATGGCCCCACGCAGCGATCGGGAGCTTGGTACATATGACCAACGATCGAGCAATCATTTGTAAGCGCTTAATGAATGCATCTGCCAAGCCGTTCTGGGTGTGAACATAGGGTACATGATGTTCAACTTCAACCCCCAACAGACATGCAATGGTCATCAAAAGTTTTAGACGTGAATTCTCCAGCATTATCCAATCGAATATATTTGATCAGATAATCAGGATGGTGAGCCCTGAGCTTGATAACCAGAGCCAACAGTTTGGAGAATGCAGCATTCCTTGTGGACAACAAGCACACGTGTTACCAACGTGTGGAAACGTAAACCAAAACCATAAAATATCTAAATGGTCTGTAGGGAGGGTGAATCGGTCCACAAATGCCCTCCCTGAATCCTTTGTAGAGAAATAGGAGGATTCGAACAAATCATGTCATAAGAAGGCTTAATAATAAGCTTTCCTATATAACAAGTTTGACATGCAATTCCTTGAATCGAACCTAAACTTTATGTTGGTGGATGCATATGTGATGATTTGAGGATACGGCGCATCGCTATTCGTCCAGGGTGTCCCAAATGATCATGCTAAAGTGTAATTTCGTGCACGGTCCCAGGTAAGGCTGGCCACATAGTGGCTTTCTATGGGGCGTATGGTCGTAGTATACAGACAACTCAAGATATGTTGCATCTTCTCTAGAATACGCTTCTGGCCATATTCCTAGGAAGTTGTGCACATAAATTCAACTTTGTTTTCTACATAGGTTTCAGTGTGGTAATTATTATCTCTAATGTCCTTAAAACTCAACAACATTCTTCCGGAACGTGGAGAATAAAGTGCCTCATCAATGGTCAAAATTGTACCATTGGACAATATTATACGTGCCTTACCGTATCCTTCAATCAAGTTGGATGGACCTGAGAGGGTTGTCAGAGGTGCATTCTTAGGTATGAAGTTAGTGAAATAGATGCGTTCACGCAAAATGGTGTGCGTGGTTGCACTATCTGCCAGACAACTAACTTCCCCATTAGTCATACCTTGAATGAAAATTAATTTGAATTGGTCATATGCATAAAAGTTCTAAAAACAAATATCATTCAAAATAATTTAAGTATTCAAGGACGGTAATTAATTAAAAAACTTAATATCCAAAGACAAATCACCAACAAATAATCCAAACTTAAAGGAAAATTGTTCAAAATTAACCAAAAACACAAGGGGGGTTCGGCCACTAGGTGGAATTCGGCCCCAATGTCAAAATTTCAACTAGAAAAATAGTTTATGTCTAAGATTCTAATCTTCCATAAGGGTAACGGCTTCTTGAAAGTCAGAAACCTCCATCTTGGTACTCTTTGGTTCATCCACTTGCATAAAGTTTGATTCAAACTTTTTACGACGAGAATGATATTCAGCTACAACCTTCTGGGGAGCTCGAAAAATACAGGACCATTGGTCCTTTGAACCACAGCGATATCACATATCTGCATCCATGGTTTTAGTTGCTTTGCCTTTATTCTTGAAGTTTGGGGCCTTGGGAGCGAGGTTAGGGCGCTTCTAGGCTTTGTTTCCTCCCTTAGTTGGGCCTTGGCTCTGTTGACCTTGTCGGGGTGGCTTCTGGCCGCCCCTACCACGCCTATTTGGCATTTTGGGCGTTGGTTCATGCTATAGTGTGCTTCAGGCACAACAGTCACCCCAGTAGGTTGAGCTTGATGATTTTTCATCAATCACCGATTCTGCTTTTCAGCGAGAAGTAAAATAGAGATCAAATCCGAAAACATAGTGAACTTCTGAGCCCTATATTGTTGTTGTAGACAATATTAGTGGTAGAGAAGGTTGAATAGGTTTTCTCTAAGAGATCTTCTTCGGTCAAGGTCTCGTTACAGAACTTGAGAAGTGATCGGATTCGACAAACTTCAGAATTATATTCATTCACAAACTTAAATTCTTGGAAGCGCAAATTTTGCCAGTTATGTCTTGCTTTAGGCAAGAAGATGTCCTTTTTGTGATCAAAATGATCAGCCAAAGCAACCCATAGTGATCGTGGATCTTCCTCAGCAAGGTACTCGGTTCGCAATGCGTCATGAATATGTCTTCGGATGAAGATCATGGCAGTGGCTTTCTTAGCTTCGCCAACCGGATTGTCCGTCTCATCTTCAATGGCGGGATGCAAATTCTTTGTAGTGAGATGGATTCACATCTTAGACCCACTTGAGGTAGTTTTTTCCAAAGACCTCCAAAGCAGTGAAGTCGAGTTTGTTCAAATTCGACATGTTCCTATCACAAAGTAGATAGACAAGATGTGGTTAGTGTAATGGAGAAAAAAAATCAATCCATTCACATAGGAGTAGAACATTTAGGTTCTAATAGACATGTATTGGTTTAAATTTACATGAAAAAACTTCGGGTTTTCATGGGTGATGTTTTTAAGGAAAACTTCAGGTTTTTAAAAAAGGCATGTTTGTAGAAACTTTAGGTTTCAAAATAATTATGAACTTCAGGTTCATATGTTCCTATAGATAAAGACAAATATATATACATAAATATGCAACAAGAAAATATGCAAATAGAACTTCAGGCTTATAATTATAATTGAATTAATTATTTGGACTTTGAGCCAAATTTAAAGTGTGGGTGAAAAAATATAAAATCCAAATTGTCTAAAAAAATATAAACAATTAAGCTCGGGGCCCAAAAACATGGGCCAAAACCCACGGGTGGGCTGAGCAAATTGAAACATGCGGCCCATGCCCAAAAATTAGGCTGGGTTGGACACGGGTTGATCAGGCCCTAAATAAAATGGTTGGGCTGCAAGCCTAGTAGCAACAAAACGGGCTGCAAGAAGGCTAGCCCAAAAACATAGGCCCAAACTGGGGTGCTGATTAAGCGCGGTGCGGTGCAGGTTCACCGATGCACCAACTGTAGGTTGGGATCCGAGGTATCGTAGACATGTGGGACACCGTAGCACTCGGGCATGTGGGACATTGCAGGCATGTGCGATCCGGTGCATGGGCTCGACTTTCTACCCTCTTGCGTAGCCTGAGACAAAAAGTAGATGATTGTGTGGCTTCGACCCCAACAGTAGGTCTTTTGTCGGTGAAGTTGATGGCAGCAGATGTGGCACAACACATAGCGCACTTATGAGGTCGAAATTCTAAACCTCCAACTTTACATGCCTTTGACGAGTAGCTATCAGGATCCATCAATGTTTTCGCTAATGCCCTTCGTATTTCTTCGGGCAGTTGCAATGCTTCTTCCATGCTAAAGCGTAAAGGTACGCCTTCTATTTGTGGAGGATTCTCTTCTTGCTTATTGGTAGAATCACTTTCACTTGAAGGTTTTTCCCTCTCAACTATGTAACAAGTGATCGTGATTAGACTGTGTTTAAAGAAGCCTTTGGGAAAGTACTCTTGCAGGGCCACTGGAGCTCGCGGCTTCCAAACCTTAGGCTATTCTCTATGTGTTGGCTTTGTCATCCTTGAGGCAGCTCTTGGCTGGGTCTTCGCAGCATGATGGTGATGACTTCCTTCTTTCCCTACCTTTCTCGAGTGAGCAACTTACGGTCGTCGTTGACGTGCCCTCCTTCGTCTCACCAATGTTCATCATTCATCATCATTAGCTAACAAGCCATTAGGGAGGTCCATGTTACTAAAGCGGCTTGCTTCGTTCGTGGTGTTTGCTTTTTTCACGTGAAGCACTTCATGATTCCTCTTTGACGACTGTGGCCGAGGCTTGACTGGCGATACACAAAGAGGCACCAGATCAAATGATCCAAACACAATTCTTATCGTGTTTACCGTTACGACCTCCTCAAGATCTAGCTCGATTTTTCCTTCCCGAGCAAGTTTCATGATCAACTCCTTTAGCACAAAGCACTTGTCTACCAAATGATTGATGATGCGATGGTACTTGCAGTATTTTGGATCATTCACCTGGTTCATTTCTTCCAGTCATTTACACTCAAGCAGCTTAATCACCTCTTTGTTGAGCAAATCTTCCAACATAGCAGCCACATCGGAGTCAGAGACTGGTAGGTATTTTCTTCGAGCTTCTTCAAGGTGTGTTTACGCCTTTCCTGGTCACGAAAAGGTTCATTCCGTTTCACTTCCTTTTTCTTGTCTTTTGAAGAGATCTTGACGGGAGTTGTGTCTTATGTAGAAATTTTGATGGGCGCTACGTTGACCATCATTGCTTCCTTGGTGGGTTTCATAGCAGCCTTATCCCCCTTTAGCCGAAAAACTTTGTCCTTTTTGTAGTCGGTGATCAGCTCTTTCTTTCCATGGATGGCGATGCTCAACTTCATGCCGTGGGCGCGGGTAGCCAACTCTTTGAAGGTTAAAGGCTTAATACGTTGAAAAATGTAATGTAATCCCCAATGCATGCCTTGTACACACATCTCGATCGAAGAGATCTCCAAGAGTCTATCTTTGTAGTCAAGACTTATAGTGTGTCATTGGTTGATGTAGTCAACGACTGGCTCATCCTTCCACTGCTTTGTACTTGTAAGCTCCATCATGCTGACAGTGCGACGAGTACTATATAAACGGTTCAAAAACTTCCGCTCCAATTGCTCCCAGTTGTTGATGGACTCGGGCTCTAAGTCTGTGTACTAATCAAACGCATTCCCATTCAAATAGCGGACAAATTGCTTCGAAATGTAGTCTCCCTCAGTCTCCGCATTGTTGCAAGTCTCGACGAAATGCGCGACGTGCTGCTTTGGGTTTCTCTTTCCATCAAATTGCATGAACTTAGGTGGCTGGTACCCCATCGGCATCCACAAGCCATCAATCCTCCTGGTATATGGCTTCAAATACAGTAGTGTATCCTGCGAAATGACTCCCACATGTGCTCTGATGGTGTTCGAGATCATGTCCTTGAGTTGCTGGATGGAAAGAGAGCCCATCTATGTAGCTTCAATCTCCGGTTTCTGCTTGTCTCTAGCCTTGTTTACTTGACGCTTCTCTTCCTCGCCAAACTTCTGGTCATTCTGATTCTTCATTGGGTCAAGACCAGCTCTTTCATCATGATACACCTCCAACTTGTCCATGAGCGTAGCAATCTGCAAGTCTTTTTCTTTGAAAGTTCTGGTCATCTTTACAATCGCCTTATTCATCTGAGCCAGCTGTGGTCATGACTTGCGCAACCAAATGATGTGACTCTCTTCTAGACATTGAGGATGTTGGCAAAGTCTCCGTGCGACGATTGCTGGTTGGTGATCTGTAGTAGGCTCCCGAGCTTGAGTCCGCGCTGGTGACAATGAGGGTTCTCGTGAACCCTTTGACGTGAGCGAACCTTGCTCGCAGCTCTACGGTGTCCTCGTGCGTGCCACAGTAACATGTTTCGATATGCCCAATGATGTCAGGCTGATGATGGGCTCATGCATCTGACGCTCCCCTTGTTCCCTTAGCAGCACCAACTTTGAAGTGGCATGTTGAAGAGTGGTGAATGTCTTCGCCTTGCTTCGGGTTGTGACGCCAATGGATTTTCCGCTCGTTGCAGAAGTACTCAAGCTCATTCCCTTGGTTGCCAAAACGACTGGTCCCTTCTTTGATGCCATTGCGTTTGAAGTGTGATTGGATGTGTTGACTTCCAAATTGAGAAAGAGATGAGAAGTAGAGAAAATCCTACGACAAATGAAACAAGAACACGTGTACAAAGTAAATGTTTGGTTACAATCTCTTTACAACTTGATCCTCTGATTCGATCTCCAAAACGTGTAGATGTGTAGCGATGACCTGATCTTGGATGAACAAAGGCCGCAAGGTTTTGGCTCTTAGCAATGGAGGAACCGACACATGTAGGGGTGCTTGGTGGTTCTTCACAGGATTTGACAAAGAACATGAATGATTTTTCGAGTCTTCTTGAGTGTTTGAGTGCTTAAGAGCTTCAGAATTTCAAAGCTTCAGCGTCTGGGTGTGAAATGATTTTTGAACCATTTTCTTTGTCTTGGAGCCTCCCATTTATAGACGTTCCAAGCCTTGACTACGGATGGATTTGGCCTTGATTGTGGGTTTGATTAATTGACGAAAGAATCAAGACTTGATTTTTGGGCCAGTTTGTGATTTAACTCCATCAATTAGCATTTGATTTAATTAAAATCAAATAATACATTTCCGCCAAGTGTTGACATGTGTCCTTCTTGATGACTTATCTGATTTTGTTGAGTCACACGCCATGTGTACAATTTGTGCGACACATGGTGCATGCCACGTATGCCCTGACACGTCGAAACTTTAATACATTGGTGAACATTTATTTCACCGAAATTTCGATGTCTACAAAACCGTTAATTTATTTAATTTATATAAAATTATTAAATTTTTTTATAAAGACAATATTTCCTTATACAACAATATATAAAAAATAAAGGCTTAACTGTCAAAATGGTCCCTGTGTTTTACTCTATCGCCCAATTTAGTCCCCGTATTTTCAATTTAGCCAAATTGGTCCCTGTGTTTACATCGGTTAGCCAATTCAAGACATTTCGTTAAAAGACTGGTAAATTTGACATGTGTCAGGCACGTGAGAGGACAAAAATGTAATTTTATGTACACCTACTAAACAGATACAATGTCTATCTTTAGAAATTTACGCTTCGTTTAATTCACTTGAGTACTATGCGATTTAGGACATTTCAATTTTAACCGTCTTTTAACAGATTGTGGCTAATAGATGTAAACACAGGGACAAGTTTGATCAAATTAAAAACACAGGGACTAAATTGGCCGATAGAGTAAAACACTGGGACCATTTTGACATTTTGTATCGAACGCGTCATCTACAAAATTTGAAGACCTCTCATTTCAAAAATAAAAAAAAAAAAGTTACAAAATTTTTCATTTTTTCCTATTAAATTCCATTTCAGTCCCATATTTTCCTACTTTAGTTACAGCTCAATTCTCTCTCTTTCTTCTGATATAAAAGAATCATATTTCTTTCTCTACCATACATTTTGCCATATCGCATGCAACGTGCCAGTGCGGCAGTTCTAGTGCGTCACCCTGGAATTGTAAAATTACTATAAAAGCATGACTCGTTGTAAATACTACCCTCTTCGCAAGTTGCATTTGTGTCACATCCTGACTCCGCCGTAGCATAATATTGTCCGTTTTGGGTCACACCCTCACAAATTTGTTCATGGGCAAGAGAATCTCACTACCCAAAACGCGTCATGCTAGGAAGAGAGGGCAAGTACATATAAAATGGACGGTGAGTCTGCCTCTGATACCAAATTGACACACCCCGACCTAGAATGTCCACTTGGACTCCGAATCGAGTCTAACTTGCGTCCACGCGTTCGTGATGATGAGTACTAATTAAGTACGAAACTAGGAAAAGAAACCACAGTCGAAAACACGTCCACGTCAGATTCCACTTTTTCCCCAAAAAGGGCAAAATCGTCAAAACACACCATTGAAAAAGAAATTCCAGTGAAAATTAGGGATGAGTTGTCACAATTTGAGTACAAAAAGTGCATATACATACATTGTATATTTTATATATATGTGCATATCTCTTTTTTTGTCACACTGCACTACCAAACACCATCATTTATTTCAATGAAAATCACAAATTATTGACGAGTAAGTGTGGTTTGTCCTGATGATCAAGAATTTCTCTTCAATATACTTCGTATTGGGTCAAACCCTCCACTTTTTCTTACTGTAGAATAGAAATGTCGTTTGTATTAAAAAAAAAATTATTAACCGGCATTTCAGTAATTTTTGTTTATTATTTATCATATTATCCATTCTTAATTCTCAAAATACGAATAACTCACATATAAAATTGTGATTTGTCGATAAAAAAGCATGACTGATTGATTACAGAGAGAGAAAGACGTAAGAAAATGTTTCCAAATGCATGTAATTACTAAGTATAGTAGTCAGATTAACAAGACTGTATTTAGTCTATATAAAGGCCAAGCTCCACACTCTCGTTTATATCATCACTCTCTTCTTCTTCTTCTTGCATACAAAAACACAGAGAGAGAGAGAGAGAGTGGCAAGTTGCAGAGTGCCAGATGTGGTTCCTTCTCCAGTGGAAGACGCTGAGCAGCTCAGGAAAGCTTTTGCAGGTCTCTTCTAACATGACACACTCATATTTTAATCCAATCATTCCAATTCCATATCATTAATTAATTAAATGCAATTAGATGTTTAGTTAGTATCAATTTTGCTATCTGATCATCCAAACTTTGATCCATCCATCCATCCATCCATATGATTCAAATTCTACTTTGTTTAACTTTGCAATTATCTTCTTTTTCTTTTCTGGGTTGGTAATCTAATATGACAGATTGATAGAGATATGATCATGGTGAATTTCTTTCTGATTGGTTATCTTAAAATTCAATCACCTCAATTGGCATCATTTTTGGTGCATGTCAAAGTTTAGATCTGGATCTTTTACTATTCATTCACTGATCTTGTACATGTTCAATTTAAGTTAAAGTGTTTGATCTGCTTCTTGCATATTCTTTACTGTTCAAGTATGTGTTTTTCTGGATTCTAAGGACAATGAGGTAGGGTTTTTCTAGACGAGTGCTAGGGTTCCACTTTCGCAGCATGAGAAAATTGGGCTTAGGGCACAGGGTAATTGGCTTGAAATAATAAAACTGCGAGAGAGAGAGAGAGAGAGGGAGAGAGAGAGGGGTCCATTTTCTTATTTAGTTGGTCGGTGCGTGATTTGATCATGCAACTTTAATCTCCGGCTGGCGTGTATTTGGGCCTTGGCCTCAGATCTAAATTGGAGAATTAAATTTGGGGAAGCTTTTTGGGCCTTAAAATGAGATGAATTGTGCGATCCATGTAGGGATGGCAACAGGACGGATTGGATTCGGATGTGCCATCCCCATAACCAAACCCGTTTGTTTTTTCCGTACACGAAATCGTAAAAAACCCAAACGGGTATTCACCGTAGCCGATTCCGTCGGGTAACGGATTCCCCATCGGATAACAGTTTTCTCGTAACCGTAAAATTTAACTGATTAAACAGTTAGAGGGACGAGGAGGCCGGTGGTGTTTCGGTGGTTGGTTCTCGGGGGAGTTTGAGGTGATGGTGTGAGAGGGACGAGGAGAGAGAGTGAGAGGTTGCAGAGATGGTGGGGGTCTGGAGGGTGTGGTTCAAGGGCTTGCCAGAGACGGTGGGGTGGTGTGGGTGGCGGTGCCGTGTGTGCGTAGCTCGGGAGAGGTGAGGAGGAGAGTGTAATGAGGAGAAGGAGAGAAAGACAGAGAGAGAGACTTGCAGAGAATTGAGGTGAGGGAGAGAAGATGGTGGTGTGGTGTGTAATGAGGAGAATGAGAGAAAGACAGAGAGAGAGAGAGAGACTTGCAGAGAAGTGAGGTGAGGGACATATCATGGGACGAAGAGAAAGGTGCTTGGGGAAGGGAGAAGCACATAGCACAAATATGGGACTTTTGTAGTCTCAAGACTTTTGCATGTGTGGGTACGTGTGTATTTGTATGTGGTGCTCAAGACTTTTGTAGTCTCCCATGTAGTATTGAAGAACTCAAAGGTTTTAAATATAATAAATATTTATATTTTTTATTAAAGAATGAAAACGGGGACGGGTTCGGGTATGAGTTCGGAGTGGATACCCCTATATTTTTTTATAATAAATATTTATATTTTTTACCCATAACCGTAAAAAACCCGAAATTTGCTCCCCATAACCGAACTGTTTGGGTTGGTTACCTGCGGGTATCGGATTTGACGGATTAAATTGCCACCCCTAGATCCATGAATAAGATTCCGTTTGAAATGCTTTCCTCTCCTTAAGCATCAAAATACAATAAACAGGGTTGAAATTTAACTAAATAAGACTTTGTTAAAGCGCTTTTATTGTAAGGGCACCGGATAATAGCATCTTTACCGACTCAAAATGGATGAAATTTATGAACCATAGAAGTTAAAAATAAGAAGGGTAATGAACTAGAAAGTAACTCTTAGTTGGGGATTCGAACTTAAGACTTAACATGCATGGGTAAATACTTTTAATCATTTGAGCTACGAATTTCTTCCCGATTCTTCAAGTATTAAATTAATAGTTACGATGTGAGCCTCACAAACTTCTTTTTATCCCTTGTATATAGGACGCCAAAAATTGACAATCGAAATAAGTACAATACTCCCATGTTAATAAGCACAAGAACAATCATAAATCTGAATTGTTTCAATACACATGTGACATGTCAGCAACTAATACATAAAAACTAGTTCCTCATCCTTTTTCTTGTTCTTCTGGTCACTTTGGAACGTTTGCCCAAGTTTTTTACTTGTAAAGTTTTTTCTTTTCTGACCATTAATTTTGTTACTTAAGGCCTTGTTTGACAATTCGACTATACTTACTATTTCAGTCCGATAGAATAAATAGTCATCCGATAGTACTGGCTAAATTAGTCGGACGTTTAGTGTAATATACTTAATTTAGTTTGGTACTCTATCGAATAAGAAAGACTTAAAAATATTATTATTTTAAAGAGATCATTTGATGATTGATGAACATGGAACAATGGTGAATTTACCAACTCCAGCTTTTACAGCATATCCTTGGATATTATACATATACTAAAACCCAACATAAAAACACTGTTCATTAACAGTGAACTACCGAAATTGTCCTCCAATTACTCTTTGGAGTTCTTATTTTTTCCGTTTCTGTACAGCGAAGTGGCGGATTTACCCTTTCTGGCCACGCATTTAGTTTGTAATGTTCAGCCTTCCCATTCTTTTCCCTCATTGGTACCCACGTGTCTGTTTGCTTCTAAGCGATGTCGACACGTTAATCTGATTCCAACAGTTCTCCACCCTCCCTTTTCGTTTTTGGTGGGGAAGGTGCTCGAAGGCTCTTCCATTTTCTTCCGTCGTTTTTCCCTTTCTCTTCCTCTCTGTTTCTGTGCTTTTCTCCCTGTGTAAATCCTTTGTGTTTCCCTGCTTCTCTCCACCTCCTCCTCTGCCCAAGAACCACTGTTTAGTCTGGTTTCTCTGATTTTTTCCGATGGCGGCCAAGATTTCGTCATGGAGGAGATGAATGATGGAGGTCAATCGGATCTTGAATACAATTTCTACCGCGAGACTTGCCCAGAAATTGAGACCATTGTGAGGTCGACGATGGTGCAGATTTACTCCCACCAGAAGAATGTCTCTGCTCAGCTGATGCGCTTCTTCTTCCGTGATTGCTTCATTCAGGTATATCCCAAACCCCAAGATTCTTTTTTCTTCATCTTTGTGGCTATTTCTCATATGGGTTTTGTTCTGATTGCTCTGCTTTTAATCTTGATGCTACTTTTCTTCATCTTTGAGGGTTTTTCTCAAATGGGGTTTCTTCCAAATTCTAATCTTGCTCTGGGTTCTCTGACTTTCTTCATTTTTGTGTGGGTTTTTCTCGACGGTTTTTGTTTTGATTGTTCTAGATTTTTTGGTTTCTCCTATGTTCATGGAAAAGTTTGGAACTTTTTCAAAAATTCCCAGAAAACTAACCTTTCCCTTTAGTTTCATGGTTTATGGTGAATTGGGTAATTCCCAAAATTAACTATGGTTAATTTGAGCTTGCTTTTTATTTTTATTTTTTTGGGTAGTATTGATGTGATATCAGTAGCTTTCTGATGAGATTTGATGACAAAGATGAAATCTTTGAGCTTGCTTTTTATTTTTATTTTGTGGGTAGTATTGATGTGATATCAGTAGCTTTCTGATGAGATATGATGACGAAGATGAAATCTTTGAGCAGTGTGGGACTTGGGTTAAGTGTGGTTTTTCAATGCCTTTTCTTAGCTCTGATTGCAGAGCTTTACTATTTACCGTGGTGGAAAAAGAGGTTTACCAACAGAGAGATTGAGGAAATAAAATGTTTATGCATATTATTATGAATTTTATATATTTTCATTTATTTAAAAATAGAGATGAATTGACACACCCCGTCCCGAAGGAGGGCGTGCTGGCCGTCACGTGAGAGTGACGTAACCATTTACACAGTTCGGAAGTTCTTAAAATACAATTACTAAAAGGAAACCCCCGAGGGTGAGTCCTACTTTTGTGAATTCTGTCAGAACGCCGTTGGGTTCCTCGTGGCCACCAAAGCTCTGCTAACTTAAACCTGGAGGGGCGAAAAACAAAATTGAGTGGGTCAGCAAAACAAAGCTTTTCGAAAATCTTTCATTTAAAACATTTCTAACCCCTCGCTGTAAAACCTGTATACTTTCCCGGAAAATAGCATATATAAGCATACATATAAACAAATATCTCAATTCACTATCCTTTAACACTTTTTAGAAAAATATGTCATGCCAAGTGTCCAAAATCATAATATAGATGCTTTCATAAATCTCAAATCATCAATTTTTCTTTCTCAAAACCCAGAAAGTATGTTATGTTATAAAAACTTTAAAAAACCGAAAGAATGATGCATCAATATAATTCAGGTGAAAATAAATCAACCGGAGACCCTGAAATGGTCCTGTACGGCTGATTCTAAAGCTCAACATCCAATCCAACCGGAGTCACCTCGGTGACCTGTACGGTCCAACTCTGCACGTCACTCGGAACTACATATAGTAGTCTGTACGATGACAGGTGTATAAATATGCTCTAGTGCTTCTCTCATCAATCATCAGCGCGCATAACTATGGTCACCCACTAGTCGGAATCACATCTAGTGATCTGTACGACTAGCATGTTGGAACCCTCACATGGTCTGTACGACATCCACCTACTTGGATCCAAGACGAGCGTGCGGTGTGGTGAATAATATAAGCACTAACACCTAGGGTGCAGGTTATGAGCTTAAACGTCTCAACATCAAACAATTCAATGCATAATGAACTCACCTGACTTACATGTGCCTCCACAGCACCATGCACATGTATGCATCATATATCAATTCATGTTTTTCATATCATTCATCACATTCAAGCATGGCATTTTAGAAACATACTTTCATTAAAACTCAGTTTCTGGGAAATTCAATAGTATATAGGTAAATACAGAAAATACTGCCCACTCACCTGGAGTTCGCCCTACAACTCCCTAGCACAATACGCCAAGGCGTCATGACGATCGGCGCCTAAAACAATAATCAACCCAACCTCAGAATTCATATCGATAGAATATATAACTTATATAAAACACGTCACTACGCAGTTCGATCTGGAAGATCTGCAACTCAGATTTCCAATCCATAACTTCCAGAGGTCCACAATATACTTCTAGGACAACATCCTAAAATTTCATTACCATCCAACGGTCGGATCTCCGTAAATTTCCAAAACTAAGTGACGGTTAACATTCTATTTTATGGACTTACAACTCCAATTCCGGAAGATCCGTAAATCGGATTCCCAATCCGTAAGTTCCTATAATCCTCAAATATTGCGTATTACAACGCATCAAAGTTTGGTGACGATCCAACGGTCGGATCGTCAATTGACATTTTCACCTATAAGCGAAATAATTATAAAACGTTAATTTTAAACACATCACCAACAATTCGATATAACTTCTCATACGATGCTCAATTTGGGTATATGAATATACCACATCGACCTACTCGACGTCACGAGCGTCGAGAAATTTTTAGAAACATTTTTGGACCCTCCACGCGCCCTCACGCGCCGGCTAGGCCACTGCCCTACGCGCAGGCCACACGCGGCACGTGTCTTCTTCTTCGCGGGGCTCGCCGGACTGGTTTTTCCGGTGACCCGATTCCGGCCAAACTTAAAACCTCTAGTTCTCCTTCGTTTTTCACCCATTTTCTTCGAATTTTATATCAAATTGAAGCCCTAAGTGAGTACTATCGCGTTGGACTAGTTTTAGGGTCTAAAAACAACTAAATCTCACCTGAAAATTTCAAGGGTTTCGGCCACTCTCGAACTCGACGATCCCGACGTCCAAAGCTTGCAAACGAACGTCCCCGTGCTTCCTTAGGACCTCCTAAAGCTCACTGTGAGCTTGGAATTCCCTGAAACACGACGTTTAACGTGTGCATGAACAGTGACAAAAATTGGGAATCTCGGGTTCACGTGAAATCGAAGGTTTCACGGTCTAAGACTAGTACCAATCGACTCACAGTGACTCAGGGATGAAGATGCATACCTTATTTGCTTCGATCCGTCGAGTTTGGCAAGGTTTTAGGTGTGTGCCGTACATATGGGTGCCTAGAGAGAGAGATTGTCGAGAGGGAGGAGAGAGAGAGAGTGATGGGGAAGGGAGAGATCAAGGAGAGTGTTTGTGAGGTCCACAAACCATCCACACCATCCATCCTTAATCCCTAATCAACAATAATTCAACCTTACCAAAATTATGTCCAATTCACCAAAAATATATCCTTTATATTTAAACTATTAATTGAACCAACAATGTCACATAACGTACCTTAATCACGTCAAGGGCATTCCCGTCATTTCATACATTCGATATGAAAATCTCGGGACGGGCTGTGACATGAATTGTAAATATAATACCTACAATATTTAACATAGCTTTTTTCTCAATGTCATTTTCCAATGCTTAACGTTTGCTTTTGTTTATGCATTTGATTGAAGTGTTATTTCATTTTTAACACTTTTAATTGATTCATGTTTATGTTTGAGTCAGAAAAAAAAACGTTGCTAATGATGTACCTGTGATGATGCAACGTGATATGCTTTTGTGTCAATTTGGCTTCAGTTATTTGGTAAGAAAACTTACTTTAACCCCCCCAGTTTAATTCATTTTGTGTTATCAGTTTTCTTAAGTGGAAGCAATAAATATGTTTTATACGGCATATTTTAAATAATTACATAAAAATTACTTTCTAAAGATTGATGTGAAAATTTATAAACTGAATTTAAATTTAAGAAACGCATGAATGAATTTAGCAAAGAAAACAAAAAATGAGAACTATTTAAAATCGTTTTCTTTTGTTTATGCGTTTGATTGAAGTGTTATTTCATTTTTAACGCTTTTAATTGATTCATGTTTATGTTTGAATCAGTAAAGAAACGTTGCTAATGGTGTACCTGACGATGCAATGTTGATATGCTTCTGTGTTAATTTGGCTTCAGTTATTTGGTAAGAGAACTTACTTTAACCTCATGTTTGGGTTAAAACTTGAACTTTGGGCTCAAAAGGAAGTTAGCCCAAAAGAAGGTCCAGAAGGAAGGAAGCCTAAGGCCCAGCCGAAGCCCAGAAGACGGAAGAAGACCTTTTCCCGACTAAGTGCAGATCACTTAAGCCACTTGCTCACCTACCTAGAGGTCAAGTGGTGTAGATCGGCCAGCTAATCAGCCCAAAAGTACTTTACAATGGCAATACAAGTAAAAAGTTGATGAGTAACTACCCTTCAGCTGCATTCGGGCAAGATTGATGCTGCAGGCAGCCAAGCCAAATCGTCTATAAAAGAGGAAAGAGAAATCAGAGACAAGGACACTCAATTAAACAAACAAATACACAAACTCTGCTCAAGCCAGATTTGCATACGAAGTTGTAGTCAGCACCAAGCCTTCATCTTTTTCAGGATCAACCTTCACCAAAAAGCCTTTGTAAAAGCTCTGCTACTTTGTCTGAATCTTGTTGTAGTATCGATTATTCCTGTAAACTCATCTCCCAATCTCCCCTTCTAGCACTCAAACCCTTTGTAAATCACAAAGAGAGAAAGTTGCAAGACGATCAGCCTTGCCCGACAAGGTGAAACCTTGCCCGACCCTCTTTGTTCTGTCTTTTCATTCATAAATCTAGTAATATAATGTATACTTTCATCTGTATCCAAGTTATTTCTAGCAAGTTTATGATTAAAGGACTTCTTGGTTCTCGGATCTGGTTGGTTTAATGGTGCCCAACCATGCAAAAGATAAAGTTGGAATCCGCACTCATAGCTTGACCAGATCTAAATTCTAACATTTCGGGCATACAAGATTGATCAATCAAAAGTCATTGGTCTCAAGGCATAAAAAAGAACTTCATGTCGACTTAACCCATCCACGACAATCCTTGATAACAAGAAGTCCGAAGTTACTTGGGGCGTAAGTAATCAGCCTATTTCTTAGTTTTACTTTTGTTATATTATGATTGCCATAGAACGCTTGCGTATGGAATTAATTCTGATAGGAAGCCTCAAGGCCTATACTTAAGGCCCTACAAAGGCACCCATCTGGGTTCGTTCTGCTCTGCGGGCTCGGGTGATTAAAGTATAACAGTTGTAATAATTTTGTAACAATGAAACAACCACTATATGTTCAAGTACTTGGTTAGTTTTGATTGCGAGCCTCAAGGCATACACCTAAGACCCTACAGAGGCACCTTTCATAGCTAACTTGGTCTCTCGGGCATATACAATTAAACTAAACATCTGTTTCACATCTGCCATGCTAAAGATGGCAGTGTCACGCCTGAACACTTAAAGTTAATTTTGATTGTGAGCCTCAAGGCCTACACCTAAGGCCCCACAAGGGCACCTTTCAGACTTAACTTTGTCATTCTCTTACAGCCCACCAATAAGCAGAAGCCCGACAGACAATATCAACCGGCGCCAACCTCTCGGGGAGCTGTGTGCTCGTCGACCAGGAAACGTCCCCATCGGAAATTCCTCCAGACGAACATAGTTTTGGCACGCCCGGTGGGATCCCTTGATCAAATCTTACTTGTCAAAGAAATATGTCAAAAATACCTGAAGATTTAAAAAGGGCGACTGTTCCAGAAAAAATAATTAATGAAGACTTGCAAACTACCTTGGTGTAAATGTTGCAAAGATTGGAAAACGCCTCCGCAAGCTTCAGAAGGAAAACAGACCTGGTGATTTGACCAACTATTCCCATATCTTTACCTCTACTTGGGGGAAAAGATGATGGGGAAGAAAAAAGAAAAAAGCTTGAGGCCAGCCAGCCAGATGAAGAAATGACATTGGCAAATAATCCACCTAGCCCATCAATATTCTTACATAATAATCAGGGGCAAGTCAAAGCAATGGTGGACAAACATCCAGATCCCTTTTCAGAGGCCCCAGTAAATATGATTAATTTAGCATGGGCCGAGAAGGGGAAAGGAAAGGTTGCAAGGGAGACAAAAGAAGAAAGGCCGGCTGACAAATCCACAAAATGGGTGATCAAATTGCCCGAACATCCAAAAGCAGCCATAATTAAAGGGATGGTTCTGTGCAGTAGATGCCAATGTGAGTGTGAGCTCGAAATACCGCCAGTATGAGTCCTCATTGATCATGAGATGATCAAGAGGAAAGAAGAAGAAGAAGAAAGAAAAGAAGCCCGCAAGAAAGCCAGGCGGACAGCAGGAAGAGATACTTCCCGAAGTGTTTTTCAGCGGTTGGGAGGGGATTCCCAACCTAGAGCTTTATCAGAAGTGTTTCGAAATCATGAAGCTTATGAGGAAGCGGAAGACAAAGAGGCCAAAGGTCCAAAAGAGATGGAGATAAGGCATCCTCAATATGGCCATACAGGAAGAGAAGTCAAAAGAAATGATAGGATAACAAATCCTGTCAAAAAGGATAATCCTGCCCGTCTCGGGTGAAAATGGTACGTGGTCGGAAAAAATGGGCAACCCGCCAAACAAATTGGAGCCTCCATGATCAGAAGGGTCCAGAGGCAGCACAAAGCCTACATGAATTCTTTAAAGACTCTCGCGACGTCTGAAGCCTCCAAGAATCAAAAGTGTGAAAAAACGTCATCTGGGGGAAGTAGTCAGTTCCACTAGAGGAGTAAAAAAGAGGTGAAGATGGCTAATAGCAAAACAGAAGGCGAAGAAAACCATGTACCACAAAGCCTACACCCTGGGAAGTACAGGATCTTGAGAAGAGCTGAAGAAGATATGATAATGATGTCAACTCCCGGATGGAGGACATAACCTATTTGTTTTGGAACTGTTTCGCCCGAAAAGAGACTTCCTTCAATATCATTGGTGGATCCTTTCGGCGAAGTGCCAAAGCAGATACCAGATTCGGGCATAAATCAACAGGAGGGGGCACCAGAACCACTACTCCCAGAAGATGCGATGGCCTGGTTAGATGAATTTATGGGCTAAATCGGGAGCAAGAAAGAAGACTTTCCAGAGCCTAGCAATTTTCATATCAACATGACGTATGTGTTATCCGCCATGTTCGGTGGCGAGCTTGATTAGCCCGCCACTATGGAAGGTGACTATTTGACAGCAGAGCCAATGATGGCCCATGTCAATGTTGAAGTAGCTGGAGAATGAGAGTTGGGAAAAACTGAATCATCCGAGATATCCAAGGATGGTCCATTAAGGATCTATACAGATAAAATGGTGTTCAGCCGCCCAAACATGTTGCTAGCCAACCATCTTAAGCCAATATATGTTGTAGCTCATTTGGAGGGGTGCCCTTAAAAAATGTTTTGATTAAAGGTGGAGCGGCTGTTAATGTATTGCCAGCCAAGCAAATGAAGAAGATGGGGAGATGTGTAGAATATCTCATTCCCACGGACCTCACGGTTTCGATCTTCTCGGGCGCTATCACCAAAACTCATGGGATATTGCCCTTAGAATTGGACTTGGGGTCCAAACAAATCATGCTGACATTCTTTGTGGTGGATTGCACTTCCACCTATGGAGCATTACTTGGAAGGGACTGGATCCACCAAAGTCTCGCCATACCCTCCACTCTACATCAGCAAGTTGTTGTTTACATAAAAAAAGAACTTTATGTGGACTTAACCCATCCACGACAATCCTTGATAACAAGAAGTCCGAAGTTACTTGGGGCGTAAGTAATCAGCCTATTTCTTAGTTTTACTTCTGTTATATTATGATTGCCATAGAACGCTTGAGTATGGAATTAATTCTAATAGGAAGCCTCAAGGCCTATACTTAAGGCCCTACAAAGGCACCCATCTGGGTTCGTTCTGCTCTGCGGGCTCGGGTGATTAAAGTATAACAGTTGTAGTACTTCTGCAACAATGAAACAACCACTATATGTTCAAGTACTTGGTTAGTTTTGATTGCGAGCCTCAAGGCTTACACCTAAGGCCCTACAAAGGCACATTTCATAGCTAACTTGGTCTCTCAGGCATATACAATTAAACTAAACATCTGTTTCACATCTGCCATGTTGAAGATGGTAGTGGCACGCCTGAACACTTAAAGTTAATTTTGATTGTGAGCCTTAAGGCCTACACCTAAGGCCCCACAAAGGCACCTTTCAGACTTAACTCTGTCATTCTCTTACAGCCCACCAATAAGCAGAAGCCCGACAGACAATATCAACCGGCGCTAACCTCTGGGGAGATGTGTGCTCGTCGACCAGAAAACGTCCCCATCGGAAATTCCTCCAGACGAACACCTCCCAGTTTAATTCATTTTGTGTTATCAGTTTTCTTAAGTGGAAGCAATAAGTATGTTTTATACAACATATTTTAAAGGGAGTTTTAACAAAAAGCCCACAGTACTGTTCACTTTAACGAAAAACCACATTTTTACACTAAAAAGTCAAACATGCTACTATTCACTTTAGCCTTTATTTTGTCCTTATCGTTAAAACTCAAAGTTTTCAAGCTCTTTTCATTAGTTTTCCTTATTTTAAATAATTACATAAAAAAATTACTTTCTAAAGATTGATGTGAAAATTTATAAACTGAATTTAAATTTAAGAAACGCATGAATGAATTTAGCAAAGAAAACAAAAAATGAGAACTAATTTTAAAATTTTAAAATGTCTTCTAGGGTTTAGTAAGAAAAGTTGTTTCATGTGTTGTGTTTTGAGGTTTACGTTTATGATGTGAATAGAAATATGAATGAAATGCACATACATTATTTTTAATATTTTAAGAGATGATGTTTATTGTCTGGAGAAAATAACAGCATCATTCCTACATGTTAAGTTTATTTATTTTTTCAATTATTCTGGAGAAAATTTGAGGCCAAGTTCTTCGCTCTTCTCAGTTTCTGCTGCTGATCGGTTGCCATCACACTATGTAATGAACTCTTCTTCATCGAATATATCATCTTCTGATTGTGTAATCTTCATGGTCTGTTTGGTCTATTCCATTTCCAATTGGATTCTCGCTATTGGTTCTCTATTTGAAGTTGCGGAAAACTCATATGTTGCTTTTACAGTTTGATTAACAGTTCTTAATTAGAATTGGCAAATTCTTTTACTAAACATGTTTTTTTACTCATATTTCTAACGTTGGAGGTTCATTTTGATTTGAGATGGAAATTAATGTTATCAAGAGTTTAAAATGTGATTTAAGACAGAAACTATTATGATTTTGTAGAGAAAATAAGCTTTTAAATGAAACTAAGCTGTAAAAACAAAGTCAAGGTTAGGTTAAAGGGTTTAAGAGAGTAAAATTGGGATTATGAAGGGTTAGAGACGTATGGGTGGGATTGGTTGAAGGATTTGATGGAAGCTAACTTAATTATGATGCCGTTAAAAAAAAAAGTCAAGGATAAGTTGAAGGGTTAGAAAGAAACTAGTGGAATTAATTGGAAACGAACCATTCACTAGAAATCGATATATATTTTAGGTGTATTCGGAATACAAAGTAGTATAATAAGTGGTATATGTGGTTTATATTTTCTATACTTTTTCTTATAATCTCTTATGCCTTGGTCTATTTACTTTCTTGAATTCGATCTGTTTTTGTAGAAACATGGTTGCATGGCAAGTTGGAAACGCACAAAAGTTTGATCGCGTCCTATAGAAGTGCCAGAGAAGGTCATCTCCATTTCATGCAAAATCAGTCTTCTTTCTGCACACAAAAACACTAGGTAAACACACTTAATCCTTATTTTGTTCATGATATAATTCTACTGTATAAATTGATTTCAATTTTTTTTCCCTTGCCTGGGATGCTTCAAGACCAACATAGCAGAGGACAACTTTTAGTGTTGCAGTAAACAACATTTCCCATTAATGTTTTTGGACAGGAAGCAATTTGTGTTTTTTCGTATCCAAAGAACTTTGTAATATTTTTAATAGACGAAATAGGTTTCTCTTTTGATATTTAAATTTGTTTCATTCATGATGAAATTGTGTATAATTTGCCTTGGCATTGGTAACTCAGTTTTTGACTCAAACATTATTTATGAAGATTGAAATTGCATAATCTTTCATATAATTTTCAATCTCTCAACAACGCGCGGGTACAAATTCTAGTGTTCTCCAGATCTTGTTGCAGCCAAATCAGCACCTGCACCCAACATGCTTGATATTCCAGATGGCAGGAGTCTATAAAATAAATTAAATGCACTTTCAACTTCCCCTTGTTGAATATAACCTGCAACATACAGATAATAACCAATTCACCAAAAAGCTCAAGAAGTCTGGAAAAATCGTCCAACCCATTTCTTCAACTGGGTTCAAATTTTCAACATAACTAACTCAAGATCTTTACAATTCTTGCAAAAAAAAACCCAACCAAATTGATTTTTTTGTCAAATGATTCGACCCATACCAGAAAAACAAACCGGGTAGGTAGTGTTCTTCTGGCAGGGGAAATGGCACACATGCAAAAAAACCAGATCAATTATTATTATTTTTTTTCAGATATGAAAACTGACAAACCTTACATTTTAACTAGAAGACAAAATTATAATAAATTACAAAATTAGGGAGGACAATAACCAAATTCAATCAATTGAAAGAAAATTGCAAGAAAAATAGAAGGAGGGTTGGAGAGAGAGAGAGAAATAGAAGCAGAAGAGCGGAACAAAGAGGATGATGAGGAGGAGGAGGGCACAACAACCAGGGATTCAGATTAAAGAGCAAGCGATGCAAGAGGGACAGAGATAGCGAGAGGGGAGAGTTTTCTACTTGACCAAATAATCCCGTGGTTTTGGGATGTATAATTAAGCGGGTGTCAGCCAGATAAAATAGGTTGGGCCGGCCTATTAATACGGTAACTATTTAATACATATGGACACCAAACATCCGACTTCGTATTATTAGTTATATCTGGTGTGTTATACGGCGTCCCAAACAAGGCCTAAGTTGGCCATATAAATAGAAGTATTAGTCATGTTGCTTTCTTCTTGTTTTGGCTAACACTTAATTATATTGCTTTCTTCTTAATTTTCCGTCTTGGTGTGTTGGTTTCTTTCTAGTGTGATTTATGTGTGAAGTCGTGGAGTAGTTTGATTTGATGGATCTAGTAGATCATTTGAGGCTAAAATCTTCAATTTTTTTACTTGAAATTTGAAGGACAGGTGATGAGTTTTTTCTTCTTCAATTTTTTTTAGAATTGTAGGAATATTTTTCAGAACATATTACACGGAATACGTTTTGTCATTAAGCGTGTAGTTTTATGGAAAAAATCATACTTAATCAAGTTTTATTTAAAAAAGAATACACAACACAAGTTAATAGTGGAATGATATAACATGTAAGATTATGAGATAATATTTCTAGAATATGCAAGGAAAACTTAGGCATCAAACTATCTTTAATTATGAAACAGAAAACGTGATTAATCACGATTTGCTCAAATTCCTCAAGTAATTATCAACGGGTTTAGGAACTAGAACCAAGATTACCAAGAATACCAAATGTAGGTGTAGACTCTTGTAACAAGTTAGATGAGAATATACAGCCCAAAACTAGACATATTAGTGGTCGATATTTGCACCCCAAAACTCGCTTGATAGCTCTGCTGCTCTGCTGCTCTGCTGCTCACAGCGCACTTGTATTGTTGTTGAGTTTTTAAGAATTCAATGGCTGCTGGTCCCTCGCTCTATCTTTCTTGCCTTAGGTGTTGGCAAGTTCGCTTATCCAACAAATTTGTTGAGTTGATTTCTCTTGTAGTTTTGTGGGCACTCTAAACAAGTATAAAAGCAATACAAGCGTGATAGGAAATCAGCCGTCAATCCAGTTGGATCTAACTAAGAATCAACTTCCATTGAAAGTCTAAATTTGGTTGACGAAGGTACCGTACTAGTAGCATTTTGTTTCACGGAAGTGGTCGTTAACACATGCTTAGCCGCTCTATACGAGAGTTTGTCTAGTATGGACCGCCCCGTAGCGTGAATCGGATTCATGATCGTTAGAATATTCATTGGATTCTTGGCGTAATATTATTGAATTCTTAGTGAAGAATCCAACAACGATAAATCTTAGCCATAGTTTGAACCTAAGATCCATTATTGTTGAAATAGTAATCAGATTCTCAGCTTATTAGTCATTGACTTTTTATCTAATAATCCAAATTCAACGGCCATGATCCATTTATAAAATTTTGCACTTAGAAAGTGGAACATAGCTGACAAGATATTTGGTGTACAATAAGAGAGAGGCTTGACCTCTATAATCTATACAACCAATCAACCATCATCTCACTGACTCCATTGATTTCCTTTTTCCGCCAATCGGTCAAAGTGTCGATCAAAAAAGAAGAAAGCTTTGAGCTTTATATGAAACAGAGAAAAGGGTCTTTTAGAGATGGGTAGCTAGCTATTTTGGCCCTCTGGGAGGAGCCTGCTGACTCGGGGGACTCACATAAAAGTATAAATTTACATAATAGTTTGAAAAAGCACAAGGGACCCAATGGATAAGGCGAGTTTCTACAAAAATCAGCAGACATTCTGGGTTCGATCCCCAGTGAAGTCGAATCTCTTCTCATTATTTTTTTTACATTTTATGATTTCCTTACATACGCGGCGTTTCGTTGATCTGAAGCGTCATCAGATTTTATGGCCACACGTGGCAGACAGCTATTTGTAATTTTCTACTCGGCCGGCAGAAAATAAAAAACAAGTCCAAATCAAAACGCGGAGACAATAAAATCAGATGGATAGATATAGATGGAGAGATATATGATGTTAGACAGATTTTTTTCTTTTTTTATTTTTTTAAATTATTAAAAAGAAGTTTAAATTATTAACCGGTACATCGTGTTATTTACAAGTATAATTTAAAAAGATGAATACTTTATCATTTTTTCTATATTTTCTTATACTTTATAAATGTGTGTTTGTTTTTTTTATTTAATGTGAAAAAGGAAAAAGACGAGAGAGAGAGAGTAATATGTATAAATATTATCCACACCGAATATAGATAATGCTCATTATTCTGATCAACATTTGTCAATAAGTGACATTAAACAAATGATTACAAAACACACTTTAATTTTGTTTTTTAATTTTTTAATGTACACCTGCCACTTTTCAAGAAGAAAGCAATAAAAGCAAGAAGTGATTATTTTCTTTAGGTTTTTTTTAGCTAAAATGGTCTCTAAATTTTGTATAACTCATCATTTTGGTCCCTAAGATTTGAAATCAATAAAAGCAGTTCCTGAGTTTGTCCACCATCAATCATTTTGGTCATTCAATGGAAAAAAGAATCTCCATTAAATAAGATTAAAATGACAAAAATACCCTCAAATTTTGTCAAATAATTTGGCCTATTGTTTGTTAAATTGAGGGTAATTTTGTTATTTTGATCCTTATTTAATATAATTTTTTCATGGAATTACCAAAATGATTAATGGTGGACAAATTCAGAGACCACTTCTATTGATTTCAAATCTCAAGAACCAAAATGATGAGTTATGCAAATTTCAAAGACCATTTTGGCTAAAAAAACCTTTTCTTTAACATCTAAAGATTATTTAGTCATTTCATAGGTGTCCAACAAATTAATGGTTATAAGAACAATCATCGTTACGATAAATCATTAATTAATTTAATTTATATTAATGAAATAAATATTTTTAATAAAGGTAATATTCTTGTATGTAACAATATATTAAAAAATAAATTAGTATCGAACTCATCATTTACAAAATTTGAAGACCTCTTATTTAAAAAAAAAAAATATTTGCAACAATTTCCTTTTCTCTTATTAAATTCCATTTAAGTCCCATATTTTCCTACTTTAATTATAGCTCAATTCTCTCTCTTTCTTCCGATAAAAGAATCATATTTCTTTCTCCGCCGTACATTTTGCCATATCTCATTGCGCCAGGATAGGAAGGTGCCTACCTAAAAAAGATACAACGAACCAATGCCCGGATTTGTAAAATTACTATAAAACCATGACTTCTTGTGGTACTACCCTCTCCCACACGTTGTATATATTATATATCTATCTATCTATCTATCTATCTATCAAATTATCTATCTATCTATCTTTTTCTGAATTTGTCCACCATCAATAGAAGTTAAAGATGTGTACATGGATGTGTACATATACATACATACGTTGTATATATTATATATCTATCTATCTATCTATCTTTTTCTGAATTTGTCCACCATCAATAGAAGTTAAAGATATGTACATGGATGTGTACATATACATACATACGTTGTATATATTATATATCTATCTATCTATCTATCTTTTTCTGAATTTGTCCACCATCAATAGAAGTTAAAGATATGTACATGGATGTGTACATATATACATACATACGTTGTATATATTATATATCTATCTATCTATCAATTTATCTATCTATCTATCTTTTTTTGTCACACTGCACTACCAAACACCATCATTTTATTTCATGTAAATCACAAATTATTAATGGTGGTTTGTCCTGGTCAGAAGTTTCTCTTCAATATACTTCGTATTGGGTCAGACTCCACTTTTTCTTACTTTAGTTTAGAATATAAATACCGTTTGTATTAAAAAAAAGTTAAAAAATTATTGACCAGCATTCCAATAATTTTTGTTTATTATTTATTGCCTTGTTCATTCTCAATTTTACGTTGACGATAATGAAATAAACAACATCACTACTCCGGACATATACAAAAATTATTCGTCTAAATACGAATAACTCACATATAAAATTGTGATTTGTCGATAAAAAAAAGGAAAACTAATGAAAATGGTTTGAAAACTTTGAGTTTTAACGATAAGGACAAAATAAAGGGTAAAGTGAATAGTACCATGATTGACTTTTTAGTGTAAAAATGTGGTTTTTCATTAAAGTGAACAATACCGTGGACTTTTCGTTAAAACTCCAAAAAAAAAAAAGTATGACTGATTGATTACAGAGAGAGAAACTGGTAAGAAAAAGTTTCAAAATGCATGTAATTACTAAATATACTAATATAGTAGTCAAATCAGCAAGACTGTCATTAAGTCTATATAAAAGACCAAGCTCCGCACTCTCTGTATCGTCACTCCTCTTCTTCTTACATACAAAAACAGACAGAGAAAACGAATGGCGAGTTGCAGAGTGCCAGATGTGGTTCCTTCTCCAGTGGAAGACGCTGAGCAGCTCAGGAAAGCTTTTGCAGGTCGCTTCTAACACTCATCACACTCATATTTTAATCCCATCATTCCAATTCCATATCATTAATTAATTAAATGCAAATAGATGTTTAGTTAACATCACTTTTGCTATCTGATCATCCAAACTTTGATCCATCCATCCATCCATATGATTCAAATTCTACTTTGTTTAACTTTGCAATTATCTTCTTTTTCTTTTCTGGGTTGGTAATCTAATATGACAGATTGATAGAGATATGATCATGGTGAATTTATTTCTGTTTGGTTATCTTAAAATTCAATCACCTCAAATGGCATCATTTTTGGTGCATGTCAAAGTTTAGATCTGGATCTTTCACTATTCATTCACTGATTAACTTGTACTTGATGATGATGATGATGATGATGATGATGATGTTCAATTTAAGTTAAAGTGTTTGATCTGCTTCTTACATATTCTTTACTGTTTAAGTATGTGTTGTTCTGGATTCTAAGCACAATGAGGTTGTAAGTTGTAACCTTTCTACAATTCATTACGCTAATCATCATGATCGATCGCTTGGTCTTTGATTTTTCTTTTTTTTCAATTTGTTTGGCTTCAGTTTTTGTTGGATCGAAATAATATCACCATAATCTTGATCTGACTCGTGCTCTCTGGATTGTATTACTAATAAACACAAAATGGGGATTACACTTTTGCTCATTTTTCACTCGTTGCCTCCAATCTTATTCGAAATATCTTTGGTTATGTGAATGTGAGATCGTATCATTGATAAATATATCCATGTGCAATAGATGAAGAAGATTGAATACTTATTGGCATCTTAAGTCATTGTCATGGTTGTATTCTGAAAATTAAATCTTCATTGCTGCGAAATTGATTACATGTTTTCATATAATTGTCTCAAAGAGATTGTGATTCTCTGATTACAGTAGAGGAGAGGTGATCTATAAAGAGAGTTGCATGCTTCTATTTATATTAAAACCATTGCTTACTATCCCCAAATGTTAGGTCCCTCGAATAATTATCTGCTTGTCAGGCCGAAAGAAAAGAAAGATTACTTACCTGCTTTGGTTGTTTGTGTGCAGGATGGGGCACAAATGAGGGATTGATCATATCCATTCTGACTCACAGGAATGCAGCTCAGAGAAAATTAATTCAGCAGACATACGCCGAAACCTATGGGGAAGATCTTCTCAAGTCGTTGGACAAAGAACTCTCAAGTGATTTTGAGGTCTGAATTTGATGCATTATTTCTCAAAGTTTAATATACGTGAAATATTTGCCGAAATAAGTATTTAGCAGGCCATCAGAGTTTCTGGTGCACTTCCTTTCAAGATAATTAAAGTTACAAGTACTTTTCAATTTATAGATTATGCAATGCAGCTGATGATCCCTGCCATTTGTGCCTGAATTGTCATTTGCCACCCTGGTCTAATCCAGGGTTATAATATGTCGATTAAGTTGTCAAGAAAAACTTAAAATGCTATTGTTTTCTAGTTCTGTTTTGGTTATTTGGTTCAGTAAAACTTCTGATTGTGCTGTTTTTCCTATTTTGTTTCATAACCAGAGGGCTGTGGTGCTGTGGACTCTGGCTCCTGCTGAGAGAGATGCATTTTTGGCTAATGAATCTACGAAGTTGTTGACTAAAAACTATTGGATACTCTTGGAAATAGCTACAACTAGGTCTTCACATGACCTGTACCAGGTAAAGCTGGCGTATCATGCCCGTTACAAGAAATCCCTTGAAGAGGATGTTGCATATCATACATCTGGAGATGTCCGCAAGGTAAAACCTTAAAGTTCCATGGTCATTAGTACCCTGATTGTTCCCTAAAAGGTCAAGTTGGTTCGTTGAACTCTATCTTCTTTACTTTCTATTTTGTTCAAATTCTTGTATTCGAATTAATTTCTTCACACATCGTCAACTACATAGCTTTTGTTTTAATTTCTTTTTTGTAGTTTGTTTTCAGAACTTGACCTGTTTTTTCTGCCTAGAATGTTTTTCTCCACTTTCCTTCGGTTGCAGTTTCTGCAATGCGTGTCAAAATGTCTTAAATAAAAAGTGTTAACTATGTTGCAGCTTTTGGTTCCTCTTTTGAGCACTTTCCGATACGAGGGAGATGAGATTAACGTGCCCTTGTCAAAGAAAGAAGCTAAGATACTTCATGAGAAAATCTCAGACAAAGCCTACAATGATGAGGAGCTCATCAGGATCCTCACTACCAGGAGCAAAGCACAGCTGAATGCAACCCTCAATCAGTACAACAACGAGTTTGGAAACGCCATTAACAAGGTACTGTAAACAACTATAAACATCTGTATGGAATACATGTACTGTCACGAGGGCCGGGAATTCGAGTTGAAAAATTCATAAGGTTGATGTTTTGAGCATTTCCTTTACTATCAAACAGTTGTGTGACCATTACATGTCCGATATGCAGGATTTGAAGGCTGACAAAGATGATGAGTTCCTCAAACTACTAAGACAAACAATCAAAAGCTTGACCGTCCCTGAGAAATACTTTGAGAAGGTTCTTCGACTGGCCATCAACAAGCTTGGGACAGATGAAGGGGCGCTTACTAGAGTTATTACCACCCGGGCAGAGGTTGACTTGCAGCGCATCAAAGAAGAATACTACCGGAGGAACAGCGTTCATTTGGACCACGCAATTGTCAAGGACACTTCCGGAGACTATGAGAAGTTTCTTGTGGAACTGGTTGGACATGCAGATGCTTGAGTAATGCTGCTGCTGATCCCATAAGGGTTACAAACTCGGTGGATGTTATTCTCTATGAGTTATCTATCTTTGCTTGAGTGTGGTTTTTATTTATTTATTTCCTCTGGTTTTGTGTGGAGTTTGTTGAATAAATCTTGCTAGTACGTTGAAAGTAAGGATTGTGGATGGATTTTTGTTGTGTATGTTCTTGTTCTGGCTAAACGAGTTTTTATTTATTTAATTGGGTAAATTACAAAAAACTACCTCAACTATTGGTGTCACGACACTTTCATACCTCATCTTTTAAAATTGACAATGTCATACCTCATCTTACGAATTTGTGCCAATGTCAGACATCCGTCAATTTTTCTGTTAATTTCTTTGTTAAATGCTGACGTGACCAGAGAAGGGACCCACTCACTAATCCAATTGGATTAGAAAATAATTAAATATATTTTTAATAATTAAATATTCAGAAATTAAAAAATTAAAAAACTAAAAAAAAATAAAAAAATGGCCCAAGGGATCCGACCTTCCCTTTCCTCCACCCGCACGAACCCTTTTTCTTCTTCTTCTCTTCGACAGCCACCAAACCCTTCCTCGTCCCCCCAACCTTCCTCCACCACCATCTCTCTCTCTTCTCTCTCTGGGATGCGGTCTCCCTCCTCCGTCCCTCTCCCCACTGGTAGTAATTATAACGCACAACAAAGTAGCACACAATAATCCTATTAATTTTCCTTATTAACACTAAGATTTGTCAATTGTAGCATATGAAAATAAGGGTATTTCCCGCAGAAGATTGTTTTATCCAAATACTTAAAATGTCACAAAAACAGGGTGGCTGTCTCCACTGACCAGCCACCGAACAATACTTATTAGACTAACTTACACTTATCCAAATGCAACGAAATTTTATACACATAAACTAGACACACCAAGCTATGCTCACACAAATTTTTGAGATTTTTGGAGTTGATTTTCTATTTAAATTAAATCGGACAAAACAGGACCTGAACAAGTTTTAAATAATACCAATAGATTTTAATTCACAAGTTAAGAAAATGAGTTAGGGGACATGCTATCCACCACCAAATAATCATGCAAGTATGTTATGTTTCATTCAAATCCCTTTTATTTCCGGATGAAGATGCTCAAGTTGGCTCACTGTTAGAACTCAACCTATTACTCTTTCTTACGTAGTATGTTAAGAGAATGGCGTTTTCAACTTAACTTAGTCCCTATCATGCAATCTAGAATGGTGTGTTCATAGATTTAACAAGTAGAAATCATTAAGAATAAAAAGAGTTTGAGTCATCACAAGGCATCGTAAGTACTGGCGTTGTCTTACTTATCCTAGAAATCGGTTCACATGTTAACCACAATTAACAAGTGCTACTGTAGAACATATGTAGGTACTCATTCAACAAGGGCAGACAGACATATATTCATAGCATTAAAATCCTAGATATGCTCACTATGTATGCATCCATAGAAACACATAAAGAATTTATCAATGACATAAGTAGTGAAACAATTTTCATCCTTTCATAAAAGTCATTCAAACAAAATATCACAACAAACTTACAATCATATTCGGAGCTTCAAAACAGCCCCTAACTACTAAAAATTAGTTACACATAATTCTCAAATTAAACCAAAAGTTAAACATGAGTTTGAGAAGATAAAACCAAGAAAAATGGAGTGAAACTTTGCTCTCTGCCGTGCTTCTTGTCCCTGCCTCGCACCTCTGCTCTCTGCCCGTGCTCTCAGTCCTCACTGCTCTCACTTCTTCTATTTTTTTCCGCGCCTTCTGTTTCTGCGCTGTCTTTCGTTCCTGCCCTCGTTCTATTCTTTTATATTTGCCCTACTCTTTTCCTTCCACTCCTCTCTGTCTCTGCTGTCTGCCTTTCATTCCCTTATATTTCTTTTTTTTATTCTTCTCCATCACTCCATGTCTTCCCACTTCTTTATTTTCTTATTCTTCTTTCTCTGCACCAGCTGTCCGTGTCCATCCTCCCTCAGATGCGCAGTGCACTCCACTTCCTTGCATATTATTCTTCTTTTCCTTTTCTTATTCCTTCCACTTTTCTTTGTCTACTGCTTTTCTTTTCTTTCTGTCTCAGTGCACTGCCCTTCTTCTTTTCCTTTGTTTATTCTTCCATCAGTCCATTATTTATGCTCCTTGCCCTCTCGCTGTGCGCTGCTGCCTGTCTCCACCTTTTCTTTCTTTTTCTTTTGGTTTTTGCCGTCCAGCACTCCTCTTTGTTTTTATTATTTTCTTTTCAGCCCATTTTCTATGAAAACAATGCTAACACAAAATTAACTGTACATTAACACAAGGTAAGGTAAAATGCCACAATTTTAACACAAAAACATCACAAAGACTTTAGAAATGGATGGTATAAATGCATGAAATATATGAGTGATCAAATACCCCAAAACTTACATTTTTGCTAGTCCTCTAGCAAAACAAAACCACTCAACTAAGACTAGATTCAACAACTTAGTAGCCAACTTCTCAATTTTGATTTCAGAGATAAGTGTTAATCATGAAACAAACAACCAAGAACTAATCAAGAGCTCAAAACATCATCCAATAGTTAACCAAATTTCCTTCAAACAAAACGTTGAAAAGCCATGTGTGAGCTATCCATGTCAATGCAATTCCAAGCTCCTTTAAATCATCATATGCAAACATGTGAGTTTCTCACAAGACATACGCTCATTCACTCATAAGTTTTGGTTAATGTGTTTCACTCAAGTGATCTCATTGTACATGCCGCCATATGCTTGCTTGTCCACCTAACTCGCTATCAATATTTAAGTAATACCTTGGATCAATAGGACTTTATTAAGGTTGTAATGGGGCTAAAGGTGATAGGCTAATGAAAGAAAGGATATGGAAATCAAAAATTTTGAGAAAGTACACTTTGGTAGTTTTCCAACACCTCAATATCACACCACCTCAAATTGAAAGCAAAATAATAAAACCTCGAGCACCAGTTACTCCCCAAATTCAACTTCAAAAGGAAATTTATACTCTGCAGACACATTTTCAACAAATCAACACTCTCCAATTTTCTTATATTTCGTTTTTTTTTTTTTTTTTTTTTTTTGAATGAGAGAAACAAATCTGCAAAAGCTACATCACCCATCAAATTCACATTTCATTGTAATACACATGCTCTATCCATCTTTCTACATAAATGAAACCCCCAAAAGCACAACCCATGTAATACTTTCTCAAAACAATAAGGAATCGATTTTTATGTATGGGCTCAACTCCAATATTGGAGCAAGGTAAAGAGATGTGGCTAACAAAGAAATGGCTTAGTTAAAGGCTCAATGGGCTACTACGGATAAACATAGCATATAAGGTAGGCACGAAAGGCTCAAACGATCCAAAGATGGCCTATATCACTTCCAAGTTATTACATGAATTGATTAATGAATCGAGAAGTATAAAGCAAGTTCTAGAGATACATGTACAGTGAGATCATACGCACAGAAGGAATGAGATTGATGCATAATGGTTCAATCATGTATAGGCTCAAAAACTCACAAGGTTTACATAATCTCACATGATTCACATATGAAATGCTAAATCATGCTCAAATTTCACATTGACAAGACTAGGCACATTTATTTTTCAAGTTGATTTCTGAAAATCACAGTTAACACAAAGACAACGAAAAGAACTTAGACTTTCTTGAAAGTAAGAAGGAAATTAAAATCAAATCTCATCATTGAATTTAGAAGTAGCTACAAACAACAATAAAAATGCAAAAACTTTTATTTATTTTTTATTTTTTTATTTTTTATTTTATTATTATTATTATTTTTTTAACCAAAACAATTTTTCAAATTTTTATGAGATTTTCGGATTTTTATGTCAAAACACACTAACACACTCCAAAACAGCTTAAAAACACTTAAAACAGCTAGGAACAACACTAGAAGTAATGGGTGATAACTCCCACGAATTTCATGCAAAACAACTTGGTTACCCCCCCACACTTAAATCAAACATTGTCCTCAATGTTTCAGGCATAAACTCACACAAAAACAAGCAAACAAACAAACAACGAATAAACATGACAAGTATGGCAAAGTAAAAACCAGACAAAGTAGAGTTTAAGAACGCAAATCTGGTTTGGAGAGATGATCTTGTTGACTTTCCACAGCTTTGAACTCGAACTGGCCTAGGGAACTTCTTAGCAAGGAAAATGAGACTTGATTGGTGGTGGTGATTTGATGGCCTTGTACGGCGAGGCTGTGCTCTTAGGCGACTGATGCGTCCATATGTTGTTGAAGCTTCTCGAGCTCTTGGTTTCAACTCGGACTCCTTCTGCCGGGTTGATTGAGTCTGCAGGCAGCATTCTTCTCTGCTTGTTTCTTCTGCACGGCAGGTAGGCACGAGGTAGAGGTGGTGGTCTGTTTCTTTGTTCAATCTGTCCAAGTGCCGACCGATTGCTTTCTTTCTCCTTGTCTCGCAGGCAATAGCAAGGGTAAAGGAAAAACATGCCATGAGATATCTTTGCCTTTGACTCTGATGATATGAGATACTTTTGCTTTTGAAGAAGTATCGTTCCACAGGTTTATTCTTGAACTGGGCTGGGGAACTTCTTAGCAAGGAAAATGAGACTTGATCTTGAAGATGAAGTAGCACCTTGTCTCCACATGCTTCAAGGTATCATTTTCACTTGCCTTATCTGTTCTCTAGGTAGATGTGGCATCTTCTTCGGAAGTACATCAGCAGCTGAAGATGAGCACTCGAGAGCAATGCTAGGTAAGCAATCAGGAAGGAGTTCCAGGCAGTCGGTTCTTAGATCGGAAGATTGACACCAAGTGCTGGCTGATTGCTCGCTTTCTCCTTGTCACAAAGACAAGGAAAAGGACAGGGAGAAAGCATGATATGAGATACTCTTGCTTTCAACCTTCATGATATGAAATACTTTTGCTTTGGATGGGTTGTTTGCAGAGGTACCCCAAGGAATAAGGAACACTGAGTGACTCGAGAGGGTTTGTTGGTAAGGCATTTTCGGAGATGAAGGAGGTTATGTATGTCTGTCTTGCCATGGAGGGTGAAGGACGACATTTATAGGAATTAATAACCGGTACTGTTCTTTTACTCTTGTCGGCAACCATTAGATGATGGAACAGTAAACTTCACGTCTTTTCCACTTTACCAGAGATCTTCGACAGATGGCCCGTGATTTCCGCAAAGCAGACTCTGCATGTGACAGATGCTGACGAGGCTGAAAAAGACTGGCACCTCTTCGATATCTGGAATCCGCGCTTCGACAAACTGCCCGTGATTTCCTCAAAGCTGACGCTGCATGTGACAGATGTTGACACGTCTGGAAAAAGACTGGTGCTTCTTCGATATCTGAGATTTGCCCGTGGTTTCTGAGCAGCCCGGCTTTTGAGAAAGCAGACGTCTCTTCGATATCTGGAATCCGCGCTTGGTTTCTGAGCAGCATATCTTTTGAGAAAGCAGACGTCTCTTCGATCTCTGAACTCGCCTCTTCAATTTCTGAAGCTCTATCGAGTGCTGATTTTTAAAGAGAGGCATGCATCACATTCCAAAGCACACTTGAATTTTCCACCAGTAAAAGCTCCCTACTTGCACTTCTAAGAACTTGATTTGTTCGACCTCTTCTTTTTCTTCACACCTTCAAATATGTCTTGCCCTTCTGACCGTCGCCTTAACTTGAATGTTGGGGAAGTTATTGATATGTCTTCTCCAACCAACATTTGGCAGCCGTCCTTCATATCCCCAAATGGTCCTCTTACAGTTGGGGATTCCATGATGATGAATGATACAACCGCTTCGGTGGTGGCCAGAAATCTGCTCACTCCTAGAGACACTAGGATACTTTCCAGGCGGTCTGACGAACTGGCTGTTCAGGACTCTCTGGCCTACAGCGTCCGATGTGCAGGCTCAGTATCAAACATGGGCCAGCGCCTTCTTGCTCGATCTCGTCAGGTTGAGTCGTTGATGGCTGAAGTGGCTAGTCTTCGGCAAGAGGTCAGAGTGCTTAGGCATGAGAACAAAGAGTTGCACATGCTCGCAACTAATTACTCAACAAGCATGAAGAGGAAGCTTGATCAGCTGCAGGAGTCCGAAGTGCGGATTCAGAGTGATCATCAGAGGTTTGTGGCGTTACTCCAAAGGCAACTTCTGCCTTCGTCTTCTGGCGCTTCACCAAGTGTTGAGGCTCCCGAAAATCAGACTCTGGTGCTTCGTCTTTCTGGAGGTCCGTCGAATGCTGAGGCACCACCTGACCAATGAAGGCTCCTTCCTGCTTGTTTGCACTTTCTTGTATTTATCTGCTTAATGTTCCTTTCATTTTTATGAATGTACAAATACTTTGCAAGAAGTTGTGGTAGAAATTGCAAAATCATTACCTGCATAAAGGAACAAAAGTAGGACTTAAACACACAAACCAGAAAACAAGAGAAAAACAGAACAAGAACATTTAAAATTATTCAAAATAAAGATGAAAGATAGAAAGCTTGGGTTGCCTCCCAAGAAGCACTTTAGTTACTGTCTAGAGCTAGACATAAACTTTAATTCTGCAATCAACTCCAAGGGTGGACATAACCTAAATACAAAGAAAAGAAATAATTCAGTTTAGCACGCAAGAAAATTGAAAATGATAGAAAAATGCAATGAATAGAAATATTGGGTTGCCTCCCAAGAAGCGCTTTAGTTACTGTCTAGAGCTAGACATAAACTTTAATTCTGCAATCAACTCCAAGGGTGGACATAACCTAAATACAAAGAAAATAAATAATTCAGTTTAGCACGCAAGAAAATTGAAAATGATAGAAAAAGGCAATGAATAGAAATATTGGGTTGCCTCCCAATAAGCTCTTGCTTTTACGTCTGCAGCCAGACGGTACCAAGAGTAATCATCCAAAGGGAACTGGTTCTTGGAGAGGTACAACCTCCACATCATGCTCTGCAAAAGACTCGTAATAGGGCTTGAGTCTATGCCCATTCACTTTAAAGATGTATCCGGTCTTTGCACTTTGGATTTCCACTGCACCATGAGGAAAAATATTTGTTATAACAAATGGACCAACCCATCGAGAACGAAGCTTACCTGGAAATAACCGAAGGCGAGAATTAAATAGAAGAACTTTCTGTCCAATGACAAAGCTCTTCCTTAAGATCATCTTGTCATGAAATGCCTTTGATTTCTCCTTGTATATTCGACTAGACTCGTATGCATCATTCCGGATTTCGTCTAACTCATTTAATTGAAGCTTCCTTTGCTTTCCGGCAACACTCATGTCCATGTTGTAGGCTTTGATCGCCCAATAAGCTTTGTGCTCTAACTCTACTGGAAGACGGCATGGTTTCCCATAAATTAACCGAAATAGGGACATTCCAATAGGAGTCTTATAGGCAGTCCTATAAGCCCACAATGCATCGTTCAAGCGCATGCTCCAATCCTTCCTACTAGGACTCACAGTTTTCTCCAAAATTTGCTTCACCTCACGATTTGATACTTCTACTTGACCGCTAGTTTGCGGATGATAAGGTGTAGACACCTTATGTGTGACATTGTACTTCCTAAGCAACGCTTCAAATGTTCGATTGCAAAAATGACTCCCTCCATCGCTAATGATTGCTCTAGGTATTCCAAATCTTGCAAAGATGTTACTCTTAATAAAATATGAAACAACTTTTGAATCATTAGTTTTGGTGGCTTTTGCTTCCACCCATTTAGAAACATAATCCACAGCCAATAAAATGTAAAGAAAACCATTAGAAGATGGAAAAGGTCCCATGAAATCAATGCCCCACACATCAAAGATCTCAACAACCAAAATAGGGGTTTGTGGCATTTGATTTCTTGGGCCCAAGTTACCTGTTCGTTGACAACGATCACATGTTGCACAAAACTCATACGCATCCTTAAACAAACTAGGCCAATAAAAACCACTCTCTAACACCTTCAGGGCTGTCCTCTTTGCTCCAAAATTGACACCACATGCATAAGAATGACAAAAAGTTAGAATATATTTAAACTCAGATTCGGGGACACACCTTCTAATCAATTGATCAGTGCAATATTTCCACAAATAAGGATCATCCCACTCGTAGTATTTGGCGGTTTTGACAAGCTTATCTTTTTGAGCACGTGTAAAATCATCCGGAATCTTTTTGATGACCTTATAATTGATAATATCTGCATACCAAGGGTCAGTAATCTTTAATGAAAACAGTTGCTCATCTGGAAAACTTTCACGTAAAGGGATGAGATCTTCCTTTGTGTTTGAATGCACAAGTCGGCTAAGATGATCTGCTACAACATTCTCACTCCCTTTCTTATCCTTGATCTCCAAGTCAAACTCTTGAAGCAGAAGTATCCATCGAATGAGTCGTGGTTTTGCATCTTTTTTTGTGAGTAGATACTTCAAAGCTGCATGGTCAGAAAACACAATAACTTTAGTCCCAATCAGATAAGATCTAAATTTTTCTAAAGCAAATACAACAGCTAGAAGCTCCTTATCTGTTGTTGAATAATTCAACTGTGCATCATTGAGTGTTCGAGATGCATAATAGATGACATGTGGCACTTTGTTGACACGCTGCCCTAGAATTGCACCAACAGCATAGTCTGAAGCATCGCACATTAACTCAAAAGGTAAACTCCAATCTGGTGGCATGATTACAGGAGTCGTGGATAACAACTCCTTAAGCTTATTGAATGCTACCACACACTCTTCATTCATATCAAATGTTACATCCTTTTGAAGTAAACGACACAAGGGTCTAGAAATCATTGAGAAGTCCTTCATAAACCTACGGTAGAAACCTGCATGTCCAAGAAAAGAACGAACCTCCCTGACAGTAGTAGGGATGGGTAAAGAACTAACAAGTTCTACTTTAGATTTCTCAACTTCAATTCCCTTTTCAGATATGATATGCCCTAGAACTAATCCATGCGAAACCAGGAAATGGCATTTTTCCCAATTTAACACTAGATTAGTTTCTTGACAACGTTTTAAAACTAGGGACATATTATGTAGACATGTATCAAAAGAATCACCATAAACTGAAAAATCATCCATGAACACTTCAATTATTTTCTCAATCATGTCAGAAAAGATACTTACCATACACCTCTGAAATGTGGCAGGGGCGTTGCACAGTCCAAACGGCATCCTCCGGTATGCAAATGAGCCAAATGGACATGTGAAAGTCGTCTTTTCTTGATCCTTCGGAGCAACTGCAATTTGATTATACCCAGAATAGCCATCAAGAAAACAATAATGAGAATGACCAGCTAGCCTTTCTAACATTTGATCAATGAATGGGACTGGAAAGTGATCATTGCGTGTGGTGCTATTTATCTTTCGATAGTCTGTACAGACTCTCCAACTATTTTGCACACGTGTAGGCATTAGCTCATTAGCTTCATTCTTAACAACTGTGACTCCAGATCTTTTAGGGACTACTTGAATAGGGCTTACCCACTTGCTATCTGAAATAGGATATATGATACCAACATCAAGAAGTTTGATAACCTCTTTTTTTACGACTTCCATCATGAGTGGGTTTAAACGGCGTTGAGCGTCCCTAGTTGGTTTTGCACCTTCTTCCAGCAGAATCCTATGCATACATGTAGCTGGATTGATACCTTTGATATCTGCAATGCTCCAAGCTATGGCAGTTTTGTGATCTTTCAGTACCCGGATCAGTTTCTCCCCCTCTTCTGCTGTGAGTTGTGACGATATGATGACTGGTAATGTTTCATCCTCTCCCAAAAATGCATACTTCAAATGTTCAGGTATTGGTTTAAGCTCCAATTTGGGTGCCTGAATCACAGAAGGAAGAGTTTTTTCGTTAGAAGTAGGAAGAGAAATAAAATAGGAAGAATACTTACCACGAATTGGTGAAAGAGACTCAAGAGAGGCCACTGTTTGGATTAATTCTTCTTCAATGTGCTCTGAATAATTAAAATTTCCATGTGTAATGCTGTGCACTAATGCCTTCTCTAAATTATCTTGTCCCACACCTTCATTAAAACAATCCTGCACAAAATAGTCAAACACATCAATAGACAAACAAGATTCTAATTCACTAGGATACCTCATAGCATTGAAGATTCTGAACTTGACACTTTCTCCCTCAATTTCCATGGTTAAGGTACCATCGTAGACATCAATCTTCGTCCGTGCTGTTCTAAGGAATGGTCTTCCCAATATAAGAGGAAGTGCAGTAGGCATAGGATCATGTTCCATCTCAAGAACAAAAAAGTCAGCGGGAAAAATGAGCTCATTCACTTGCACAAGTACATCCTCCAATAGGCCTTTGGGATATCTATTTGAACAATCTGCCAACTGGATTACTACCTTTGTTTCCTTCAAGTCTCCAAGGTTCAATGACTCATACACTGAATATGGCATCAGATTGATGGATGCCCCCAAATCACACAATGCTCTCCCAAACTCTTTGCCTCCAATTACACATGGAATGGTAAAGCTACCGGCATCTTCCAACTTCGGTGGCAGCTTTCTCTGCAAAACAGCTGATACTTCCTCGCTTAATGCTACAGTTTCTTGATCATTGAATCTCCTCTTGTTCGTACAAAGCTCTTTAAGGAACTTTGCATACTTGGGCACTTGTTTTATGGCATCTAAAAGAGGTAAGTTCACTTGGACTTTCCGGAAAGTATCTAAGATTTCCTTATCAGTTTGCTCTTTCTTAGACTTCATAAACCTACGAGGAAAAGGAATAGGGACACATGAGTTAAATGAATTTTGAACTTCTTTACTTACCTTATCAGAATTTTTTTTTTTCAATTCTGTATCTTTAGGAAACTTTTCAGTTTCTGTTGAAGCCTCATTTTGCTCAAAAACTTCTTTTCCACTCCTTAAAGTCACAACATTCATCTGCTCCGCATTTGGATTCACCACGGTTTGGCTAGGCAACCTTCCTGGTTGGTGTTGTTGCCCCATCAAACTTGCTAACTGACTCATTTGGCGCTCAAGGTTTTCAATTGCTTTGTCTGTTTTCTGTTGATGAGATTGAGTAGAGTTAGCTAAAGAAGCAATTAAATCCTCAAGAGACTTACTTGGAGCTTGTTGTTGTTGAGGCTGAAATGGTGTCTGTGGTCTTGCTTGAAAGAAGTCAGGCGGACGGTTATAGTTGTTGGGAACAGATTGTTGTCCGTTGTCTTGATTGTTCCACTTTAAGTGTGGATGATCGCGCCATCCTGCATTATAGTTATTGGAATATGGATCATACTTTTGCCTTTGTTGCCCTTGAAATCCTCCTAATGCATTAGCTTGCTCAAGACCACCTTGATCCATCAACGAAGGGCACATGTCCGTGGCATGTCCCATTTTTGAACATACACCACACACCTGTTTTGGAGCCACAATAACCTGTTGCAAAAGATTAGTCAAGTTAGCTAATTGTAATTCAATACTAGAATTAGCACTTACCTCGTTAACTTTCTTAAAAGGTAGCGCATCTCTCCCTCCAAATTGTCGTGTGTTGCCAGCAATGTTCTTTAATAATGCCTTAGCATTTATTGGTGTCTTGTCCATGAATGCTCCTCCACTTGCTGCATCAAGCATTATACGATCAGTACCACATAATCCTTCATAAAAATACTGTATTAAAAGATGCTCTGAAATTTGATGATTAGGACAAGATGCAACAAAATGTGTGAATCGCTCATAGTAATCTCCAAAGGGCTCTCCATGTTGTTGTCGGATTGCATATATGTCTTTCCTTATGCTTGCAGCTTTGGTGGCCGGAAAATATTGCTCTAAGAATGCTTGCTTCACCTGATTCCAGGTGTTCATTGATCCCGGAGGTAAATTGTAAAGCCACTCCTTTGCCTTAGCTTCTAATGTAAATGGGAATGCCCTCAACTTGACTTACTCCTCATCCACATTTGCTGGTCTCATTCCCGAGCATACTACGTGAAACTCCATGAGATGCTTGTTGGCATCATCTGTTGAGAAGCCATGGAACTTAGGCAAGTAGTGAATCATGCCGGACTTAAGCTCAAATCCTCCTCCTGCATTTGGATATGTGATGCACAATGGTTGTTGATCCGTATTTGGCATTGCCAACTCCCTCAATGTACGGTTATCAGCCATGCCTTCTTGTGGTTCCTCCTCCTCTTCCGAACTTAAATGTGGTGGAGAAGATGGTGGTAAAGACACCGATGCACACTTTTGCTTGATTTTTCTCTGAAGCTTTCGAAATGTTTGTTCAATCTCTGGATCGTAGGAAGCTAGATCAATGCTCTTAGACTTTCGAGTATGCATGTACTACAAAGAGTACCTGAAATAAAAACAAAACCAAAAACACTAAATAGACAAGAAATAGAAAATAATAAAAAAATAAATAAAAAATAAAAAAAATAAATAAAAAATAAAAATAGTAAAAATAAAATATAAGCAATCAGAAATAACAATCCCCGGCGACACGGCGCCAAAAATTTGGTAGTAATTATAACGCACCACAAAGTAGCACACAATAATCCTATTAATTTTCCTTATTAACACTAAGATTTGTCAATTGTAACATATGAAAATAAGCGTCTTTCCCGCAGAAGATTGTTTTATCCAAATACTTAAAATGTCACAAAAACAGGGTGGCTGTCTCCACTGACCAGCCACCGAACAATACTTATTAGACTAACTTACACTTATCCAAATGCAACGAAATTTTATACACATAAACTAGACACACCAAGCTATGCTCACACAATTGTTTGAGATTTTTGGAGTTGATTTGCTATTTAAATTAAATCGGACAAAACAGGACCTGAACAAGTTTTAAATAATACCAATAGATTTTAATTCACAAGTTAAGAAAATGAGTTAGGGGACATGCTATCCACCACCAAATAATCATGCAAGTATGTTATGTTTCATTCAAATCCCTTTTATTTTCGGATGAAGATGCTCAAGTTGGTTCACTGTTAGAACTCAACCTATTACTCTTTCTTACGTAGTATGTTAAGAGAATGGCGTTTTCAACTTAACTTAGTCCCTATCATGCAATCTAGAATGGTGTGTTCATAGATTTAACAAGTAGAAATCATTAAGAATAAAAAGAGTTTGAGTCATCACAAGGCATCGTAAGTACTGGCGTTGTCTTACTTATCCTAGAAATCGGTTCACATGTTAACCACAATTAACAAGTGCTACTGTAGAACATATGTAGGTCCTCATTCAACAAGGGCAGGCAGACATATATTCATAGCATTAAAATCCTAGATATGCTCACTATGTATGCATCCATAGAAACACATAAAGAATTTATCAATGACATAAGTAGTGAAACAATTTTCATCCTTTCATAAAAGTCATTCAAACAAAATATCACAACAAACTTACAATCATATTCGGGGCTTCAAAACAGCCCCTAACTACTAAAAATTAGTTACACATAATTCTCAAATTAAACCAAAAGTTAAACATGAGTTTGAGAAGATAAAACCAAGAAAAATGGAGTGAAACTTTGCTCTCTGCCGTGCTTCTTGTCCCTGCCTCGCACCTCTGCTCTCTGCCCGTGCTCTCAGTCCTCACTGCTCTCACTTCTTCTATTTTTTTCCGCGCCTTCTGTTTCTGCGCTGTCTTTCGTTCCTGCCCTCGTTCTATTCTTTTATATTTGCCCTACTCTTTTCCTTCCACTCCTCTCTGTCTCTGCTGTCTGCCTTTCATTCCCTTATATTTCTTTTTTTTATTCTTCTCCATCACTCCATGTCTTCCCACTTCTTTATTTTCTTATTCTTCTTTCTCTGCACCTGCTGTCCGTGTCCCCCCTCCCTCAGATGCGCAGTGCACTCCACTTCCTTGCTTATTATTCTTCTTTTCCTTTTCTTATTCCTTCCACTTTTCTTTGTCTACTGCTTTTCTTTTCTTTCTGTCTCAGTGCACTGCCCTTCTTCTTTTCCTTTGTTTATTCTTCCATCAGTCCATTATTTATGCTCCTTGCCCTCTCGCTGTGCGCTGCTGCCTGTCTCCACCTTTTCTTTCTTTTTCTTTTGGTTTTTGCCGTCCAACACTCCTCTTTGTTTTTATTATTTTCTTTTCAGCCCATTTTCTATGAAAACAATGCTAACACAAAATTAACTGTACATTAACACAAGGTAAGGTAAAATGCCACAATTTTAACACAAAAACATCACAAAGACTTTAGAAATGGATGGTATAAATGCATGAAATATATGAGTGATCACCCACTCGCACTCATCCTTCCCTCACCACCACCTCCCAACCTGACCCATCCCTCCCTTAGTCCCTCCATACTCAACCTTCCTTCACCACCCGCACTTGATGCCTAGCTCACCGCTGGGAAGCTCGATCAGGAGGAATCGAATCTCGTTAAAATTCTTCAAGACTTGGGTCGGGGAGTGGTGGGTGACGCTGGATTGGTCGAGGCTATTGTTGTCGGCGGCAGAGGAATCTGGGTCATCGACGGAGAGAGCGGAGTAGGACCCATTCGAGGATCGCCGGTTAGGTCCCAGGAACTGGCCGAGCGCCTGCAGTGGCTTGACAATGCCACTTAAGACAAGGCGGACCACAACTCCATCCCTTTCTTCTCCAATGAAACCACCAACCCAATCCTTCTTGTCTCCGGCTACCCCACCTCAACCTCTCTCTACTCTGGTGAACGTCCTTCCCTTCTCCAATGAAATCCAATGTCTCTCGTACGGACCTCGTCATCCCATCTTCCAATATATCTATAGGGATGGCAACGGATCGGTTTGGGGACGGAAATGCTATATCCATCCCCATAACCACAAAAATTAACCATATCCATAACCGCAAATTAACCATCAGGTATTATCCATAACCATACCCACCGGATAACGGATTTCCCATCGGTTAACGGTTATATCCTGAAGGAAGATTTGTGAAAAACATGTTCATTTGAATAACATCTATAGCATGCAATTAACAATTAAAAGGCGGAATCATGCTTGCATGCATTCAAAAACAAAACATTAACCAAGAAATTCAAAGCCTAGTAGATTGGTGAACCATTACTCAAATCAAATCAAAGTGAGTTGAGAAATATATACCTTTGTTGATTCCTCTTTGCATAAGCAAAGGCTAATCACCCAAGAGATAGGGCCTTCATTTCTAGCTTCTTAGATCCATGGACTTGGATGGAAGAAAAGGTTCTCCAAGTTCCCAAAATTGAGAACCTCTAAAGATTCTACACCAAGGAGAGCATGGATGGTGAATGAGTGACCTTGGAGGACTAGATGACTAGCTAATCACCTCCAAGGTGGCCGGCCTCTCTAGAGAGAAATGGGAGCTTTGTGTTCTCATCTTTTCTCCTAGAAAAATCCTAATGAAGAAATGGCTATAAAGTCATATTTATACCTTTCTTCATTGGAGTGGCAAACTTGCAATTAAGTCAAGTTCATTACCCCTTAACATTATGGCCGGCCACATTGGGTTTATTGGGCTTTCAAGCCCTTTGTTTTTTCAAGTTGTCATACAACTTGAGTTAATGGGCTTGACATTCAAATCCCATTGGGCCTTGCGGCCCAAAACTAACCCGAGGTCTTTAACGAACTTATTCGTTTGATTAATTAACATATTAATTAATCCTAACCATAAATAATTAAACCATTCAATTATTCTTACTCATTTCATTTGTTTCGTCCATCTCTACCTTACACGGTGTACGATCCATTAGGTTCCTTTTAGCGAGGCAGTGGGCGATTAAAACTCTTTCAAATCGATTATGAATTGAAACTTACTTTCAATTCTCCCTTTAGTGATTATACACGTTTAGGGCTTCCACAAACCATGAGTGACACCTAGCCGTATGTCATGGTTACCCAAGCTAATCAGAAGAGGTAGAGAACCTATTCAGTTTAGGATTACAAATGCAATACGGTATTTCTCTAATCTAATACTCTTGACCACATTGTTTGGTTTGATAGTTTATTTATTCATGTCTACTATCCAATGTGATTCGTTTGCTTATATGATTACTTTGAATGTGAATTGGAACGCATTCCCAAATCTCATTCATACTCTGGCCAGAGATTTTAAATCAAATCATAGAGCATTCTCCCTCAAACCATTTGAAGGTTAGAGATCCCTTGTTGCACATTCACTTGTCTCCATGACTAAGTGGCTTAACCCCAACGATGCCGTGGACACCCACCAAATGGAGTGACGTTTGACATAATCAAAGATTAAGGACTTAACCACAAGACAACTGTGATGCCTGAGGTCAAAGGACTACTTTGCATTATCCCAACCATGAGTTCTCATATGACATGAATATGAGAACTCTTCGTTGATCGTGTTTAGTGAACTCATTCTCTATTGAGCACCTACGTACTTGTCTTGATGTCACACACATCAATGACTCGAGACTAGTCACTCTCCCTGAGAGAAGACACAGTACGTACTGATCTTATCGGACTGTCAATGCCCAATTGGCAATCCTATGATTAGGAACATTTAGGATGTGTCTACGAAAGAATGGTCTCATGAATCTAACTTCTTTAGATTGCATTCTCCCAATCACATATTCCTTGGACTTTATCGTTTAAGCATATAACATTTATATGAGACGGCTCAAACAATAATCTTTGCTCTTTATATGTAAACTAGATTAGTTTGACATGTGAAATGTCCGTAAAGTATCATCATGTGATTGGCTTTAGGGCACATTTCCAACATATCCATCTTCATTAATATAAAATATATATTCGCCCAATTGACGCATGATAATTTAGTAAATATTAATTTCGTCATTAAATATTTGATGTGTAAAATGATTTAATTAATGGATCTTGTGGAACATAAAAATTAAAGCTAAACATTGATAATGTTGGTTGATCTTTGATATCTCGCATAAATAGTATTAAATTCTCATAGATTTTGATTCATATCAAAACTTTTGAACTTTGCCACAAAATAAAACTCACACAATGTAATTTTTGTATTCTCAAGGTAATGAATTTGGTGAATAATGAAATATATATATATATATATACATATAATTATATTATATATTATTAGGTTCGGATTCGGGTACGGATATGGATTGGGGACTGTGGAGCCAAAAATAATCACAAAGTGACACGTGGATTTTTGGGTGAAAATGACAAATTTACCCTCGAGGCATACCGGGTCTCCTACACGCGAGCAGTGGAGAATCATCCATCAACCAAATCAGGAGTACCCAAAATAGGTAACAAGTTCAAATTTGTCTCATCCATCCTCATTCCATAACCTCCAAAAACCTCCCAAAACATTTCTTTTATTATGATAATTAGCCAATTAATATATTTATACCTAATTAATATATTAATTGCTAATTGAATCACCAAATAACACCCCATTCCCTATATATATGACCCTATTTCTTCTAAAAAAACTAAGTTGATACTCTTGCAAAACTCCAAAAAATCCTCTAAACACTTTTTCTCTCTAAATTCTAACTTTGGCATCGGAGGTTCTTCGGCCAAAGCCCCCCCCCCAATTCATCGTGGGCGCGTGAGGGTCTTGGCCTTGACCTAAGGTGTTAATTGTTTTGTAGGTGCAATTTTGTCCAAGAAGAAGAAGGTGAAAATTTGCATCCACAAATTGGTACTTTCATTGAGAGTTGAGATTCACACTCGTAGAAGACTCTCAAACAAAAAGGTTTTTTCTCTATTTACTAGTCCATTTGTATTTTTCGTACGTTCTTATTATTAGAAATTTTTATTTGCAAAGATTCTTTGATAAAACGTGAAAGAGAAATACAATGGCTAGAAATTTAGAAAATTTCACAAGTGAAAATTCCAATATTCAAGAAATGGGACCGCGGCGATCCACAAGACTAAATGTGATCTTAGGGGGAGTGGCACCGCCACCACAAGGCTCAACCATGGCAACCACCACGGTGACAACCATGGCAATCACCCACGGCGAGGTCCATGAATCCACCACCACGGCCCGATCCATGTCACTCCATGCCCAACGCGAGCCCTATGCGTTGCCAAGCCGAGCTCAAGCCTCGCATTCGCGAGCATCACACGTCGAGCAGCCTGCTCCGGACGAGCAACCTGCTCCCATTGAGCAGCCTATTCTCGTGGCCTAGCCTGCTCCCGACGAGCAGCCCACTCCCGTGGCCCAGCTTGCTCTCGTGGCCTAGCCTGCTCCCAGCCTGTTACCGATGAGCATACCACTCTCGTGGCCCAGCCTGCTCCCGACGAGCAGCCCACTCTCATGGCCCAACCTGCTCCTACCAAGCAGCCCACTCCCGTAGCCCAACTTGCTCCAGCCGAGCAGCCCACTCTCGTAGCCCAAATCGGTCCAAGATTAGTTCAACCATCCCGGTTTCAAATTTTTGGGCTTACGATCGAACCGGGGGCATTCTCACCACATTTCTCCGCGGATTTGACATTTCCCAACTCAAATCTCGCGCCCGGAGTCTACTACCTTTCCACTGCTTAAGGAGGCACATTCCTTCCAAGCTCTTCCAATCCAAATGGTGAACAACATTTGTCTCGACAAGTCATAGAGTTGAAAAGCGCCCTACCACATCAAACGACCTTGGTGAACCAGCTCTTGCAGCGCACCAAGATGCAACGTGCCCCAAACGAGGTGTCCTAAAGTAGGACAAGGGCAGATGAAGAACCTCTCCAGCAACATCTCGGCAAACAGCCACTCGACCATTCACGAACCGAGCGTTTGGGCAGAGTACACTCCCGATTGGGCCCCCAAGATAACGTATACTCTCGTCTTAGCGCACGGAGGAGCGTGCACTATCGACTAGGCCCACGGACGAGCATACACTCACGGTTGAGGACGCACTCCGATAATCAACATAAGCAGTCTTCCAAGCGAAGTATTCATTCACGGCTAGGCCCGCAAGGAGTATCCTCCACATTACATCGGAGCAGGCAGCACATCAGACGGAAAGAAGCAGTCACTAAATCCGGCTCAAGTTCAACCTGCAGCCTGTGAGTTACACGCTCGCCTACTAGGAACATACCACACGCACGACATAAACGAGTTGAACATATGGAAGAACAGCTTAGACCAGCACATCACGATCAGGGGCAGTCGAGAGCTCTGCCACCCCAACAAAGGAAAATTCAGGAAGAAGTAGAAAGGCTCCTGACCAAGCGATTGCCCAATTTCTCGCACCAACTAAGCCTTAAAAGGGTCTACTCTCCAGTGCTAGCGGATAAACTAATTGTTCTTCAGTGCGAGAAGGTAAACCAATTCCCCGACACCCAAAAAGGTCTGCTCTCTAGTGCGAGAGGATAAACTAATTGCTCTCCAGTGCGAGAGGGTAAACCAATTACCCGACACCCATATGGGTTTGCTCTCCAGTGCGAGATAATAAACTAATTGCTTTCCAATGCGAGATGATAAACTAATTGCTCTACAGTGTGAGAGGGTAAACCAATTCCCCGACACCCATATGGGTTTGCTCTCCAGTGCGAGAGGATAAACTAATTGCTCTCCAGTGTGAGAGGGTAAACTAATTGCTCTCCAGTGCGAGAAGGTAAACTAAATCCCTGACACCCATCTGGGTAAGCTCTCCAGTGCAAGAACGCCACATAGTTCAAAAGATCGAATGCTTGAAGATTAACTAAGCAACAAATGTTGAAAAATCAAACTCAAGCAATTTCCTCATTTTCAGCAGGCAGCCCAAACAATTGCCTATCCCACGCCACTTCCTCGCCCTATGCCGAACCAATCCTTGGCTACAATCAAGTCGAGCTGCTCAATCAATGGCCCCTGCCACATCACCTCCTTGGCCCATGCCAAGTCGACTCCTGGCCCCTGCCAGCCGACGTGCCGCACCACCCCGACGATTGCCCCGTGGCAGCACCACCTAAGAAGAAGACAAGAAGAAATTAAGTTTTTATTACATTGGTGCGGCACAGAGAAGACGAAGAAAGCTACGAAAGACGGTCCTTTGCACGGGCAAGGTGTAGAAGATTGCTAGAGGAGGGGGAACAAATATCCTCTAAGCTCTCTCTCTCTTGTAGGGTAGAATAAATCACTCTCCAAAGTTGATTTAATAATCCACTTAAGGTGGACTTAAATATGCTTTGAGAGAAATTTATTTCCTTTTCCTATAAGGATCTAATTTCATATTAAAGAGGGAATTTACATCAAAACAGGAAGCAGTCCTAAGTTTCCTAGAGCAAGAAGATCTCTACACCTGCTGCATTTTCCTACGAGCAGCCCAGCAGGTGTGGGGGCATTTGTGGAGCCAAAAATAATCACAAAGCGACACGTGGATTTTTGGGTGAAGATGACAAATTTACCCTCGAGGCATACCGGGTCTCCTACACGCGAGCAGTGGAAAATCATCCATCAACCAAATCAGGAGTACCCAAAATAGGTAACAAGTTCAAATTTGTCTCATCCATCCTCATTCCCTAACCTCCAAAAACCTCCCAAAACATTTCTTTTATTATGATAATTAGCCAATTAATATATTTATACCTAATTAATATATTAATTGCTAATTGAATCACCAAATAACACCCCATTCCCTATATATATGACCCTATTTATTCTAAAAAGTTAAGTTGATACTCTTGCAAAACTCTCAAAAATCCTCTAAACACTTTCTCTCTAAATTCTAACTTTGGCATCAGAGGTTCTTCGGCCAAAGCCCCACCAATTCATCGTGGGCGTGTGAGGCTCTTGGCCTTGACCTAAGGTGTTAATTGTTTTGTAGGTGCAATTTTGTCCAAGAAGAAGAAGGTGGAAATTTGCATCCACAGGGACCCCTATAACCATATCCAAAACCATAACCGAATAATATTCACAGTTTTTCCCCATACCCAAAATATACCAGAATTTTCATACCCAAATCCAATCTATTTGGATGGTTATCCACGGTTATCGGGTTTAACGGTTAGAATTGTCATCCCTATTTATCGATCTCCTCATCATCTCACCCATCCATCTGACAAATCTAAAGCTGTCGCCGGCCATCCCGAGAAGCGAGGCAATCCCCTATGACAAACTCGAAGTCGCCTTCCAGGCCGTCAAGCTCTAGATCGCCGATCGAGTAGTTTTGCCTGTCGAAAACTCCATCGATGGGGACCCAGAGGTCTGCAATTTGACGAACCTCAAGGAATGGCTGGGGCTGCACCGTGCCGTTTTGGAGGGAGGGAAGGTGAAAAAATTAGGGAGATCGGCCTCCTCCAGGCGCGCATGGAAGGTTTGTCGCTGATGACCTCTCTGCAACTCATGGGCTGCAAGCCTTGCCACTCCTTCAAGGTATCCAAAAAAAAAAAATTATTTCGAATTTATGTGAAATTTTAGAACTTTTTTGCTTATGGGTTGTGTTTTTGGTGTGGATTTGTTATTGAATTTTTATTTATTTTTATTTTTTATGTGGATTTGTTATTGAATTTAATGGTTTGGGGGGGGGGCAGATCTGGGTTTGCATGTAATGTGCTATGAAATTTTGATGAATTTTGTAATTTTTAAAGTCTTGAAGGTTACATGGTGTTGTTTCATGTTCAGGTGAAGGAAATTTGGTTATGTTTAAGGAGGACGAGGAAGCGGCGGGAAACGACGCAGCAGCGGCCGAGGGTTTTGACATCAACTATCTTGTTGAAGACGGGGATGAGGATGAGTCAGGGTGGGATCTGCGTTTGGGTTAGGGGAAGACGGGAGAAGATAAAGAGAAGAGAGAGAGAAGGGTTGGTGAGGGTGGGAGAAAGGAAGGCCCGCATCCCTAGGCATTTTTTATTTGTTTATTTTTTTAATTTTTTTAATTTTTGAATATTTAATTATTAAAAAAATTAATCCAGTTGGATTAGTGAGTAGGTCTCGTCTCTGGCCACATCAGCATTTAACAGAGAAATTAATAGAAAAACTGACGGAGGTCTGACATTGGCACAAATTCGTAAGATGAGGTATGACATTGTCAATTTTAAAAGATGAGGTATGAAAGTGTCGTGACACCAATAGTTGAGGTAGTTTTTTTGTCATTTACCCTATTTAATTTTTTTGTTTGTTCAATATTTTTAATGTTTCATTTTCTCTTTTGTTTTCCCATTTCTTCCATGTCATTGTCAAGGTTTCAAAAGACGTCAATTGCTAGTCAGGCGGTAGGTTGGGGCCTAGCGCCTAGGCGGCTAGGTAGGGCTTAGGCGGGGCCCTAGGCGGGTTTAAGTACATTTATTTTTTATATATTTTTTTAGTACAACAATATATTTTACACTAAGAGGAGGGGGAGTTCGGCTAAAGCCACACAATGGGCAACCTAATTTGGTATCGAATTTGACATCCACGAGAAGTACATTTATTATATATTGTATAAATAAGTGTCTGTTTATACTTAAAAACACATGCATAATCATATTGGGATACATAAATTGCAAAATAAAATGACATAAATTTTAAAGTGTTAAAATATATTGAAACAGAGGGAACAAGCATATAAAGAGTGTTCTTGCAAGTATTCAACAAGTCTCTTACATTTTATTGAGAAATTATAATGCAAAATGAAAGTTATAGATCTTCTGTCTAAGTCAGAATCGCGACCTAAGCGGATGTCTAGGCAGGTTTATATGGGTTAGGCAGATGCCTAAGCGGGTGTAGACATAATTTCTTAATTTTCAAACACCTAGAGACTAATTGGAACAGTGGTTAGCCACCTAACACCTAGACAGGAATTTTTAGAATAGTGGTCATTGTAAAGCTTTCTTTCTTTCTTTAGATCGATAAGGAGGGATGACTGCAATGGGTTATAATTAGTGTGAGTTTAGGGTTCGATTCCCTCTAATTTAACAAAAATAACCTCACTAGTTTAGTAAATGAAGGCCATCTCCAACTGAAAGGGCTATGTATAGCTCCGTCTAGAATTATAGCCCTATAAAAAATTATTTTTTAATGAACAATACTAGGCCGTATTATATATCATCTCCAACCGAAAGGGCTAAATATAGCCCCTTAATAATTTATTAGTTTTAAGTTTACTCTTTGCATTTATTAAGTACTTCTTACATCATATGAAAAAAGGTTATTGAGACATGATTTTTTAAGGTGGATAGAATGTGAAAATGGATTAAAATGAGTCAAGATAATAATGATTAAGTAGAATCATGTTTTTCAATTAAAATACCTATAATATGCGGTCTGTATTTGAACTTTTCCAAATCATGTTTTCTAATTAAGTGAAATATGGCCAAATCAGGGCCTTTTTTTTTTTTTTTTGGTCAAAGAAACTTCATTAACAAGTAACAACACAACAAAATTACACAAGATGAGGCCCAATTACACAACATAAAAGACCCAAAAAACAAACGGAAAAAAAAACCCGAAACTGTTGTAGGCCTAATTAACTTAAATGTATTTAGAACTAGAGAGGGAGAGGGCCGGTGACAAGAAAGAGAGATGTAATTCTGAGGTGTGTGTTGTATCACTCCATTGTGCCTTTATTTATAGTAGTAGGATAGGTTAAAGCCTTACCCTAATAGGATTACAACTCTAATATGATAATATCTACTAAAGGGAATATTCTAAGATATCCTAAATACACTGGGATTTACACGATCACATTCCTAATCTAATAGGAATGCAACACTCCTCCTTGAGTGTGTAAATACTCAAACAAAACTTCGCATCATATCTTTAGCAGTTGAGGTAGAACGGTTGAAGAGTCGTCGACACAATGGACGAATATGAGTCTCAAATTTAAAGAAAGTATGCATTGGTGATAAAACTCACAAAACCTTGCTAAAACCTAAGGTAGATAAAAACCCATAAACTAAGGAGAAAGGTGAGAATTATGCATAATGTCTAAAACAAACGTCAAACGGGACGAAAGTAGTGAACTCAACGGAGTATGATCATCCCAGAATGGGTGCCTCATCAAAACCTTATTAGGTAGCAAAAACCTAGTGGGAAAAATGCTCCTAATCGTAGGAAAAAAAGTTCATTAAGATCAAGTGAGTATGCTTCTGGATACTCCCCCTGAGTTAGACATAACTTCCAAATAAGAGAACTACAAGAAATTCAACTCAGATAATTTACGGATACCGATTTCTTGGACGAGCTTCTGAAAATTAGACTTGGGCAATGACTTGGTGAAGAGATCGGCCAGGTTGTCCTGAGAACGGATTTGCTTGACTTCAACGTTCTGATGCTGTTGTTGCTGGTGAAAGTAAAAGAACTTCGATGCTATATGCTTGGTGTTGTCTCCCTTGATGTATCCCTTTTTTATTTGCTCGATACATGTTGCATTGTCTTCAAAGATCGTTGTAGGAAGGTCAACGACGAAAGTAAGACCAATATGCTTCGAATATGTTCCATAACTACTCTCAACCAAAAACACTCACATGAGGCTTCATGCAAGGCGAGAATGTCAACATGGTTAGAAGAAGTCGCAACTAGCGTTTACTTGGTAGACCTCCAAGACATAGCTCGTTTGAGAACGTGCCCTATGTGGGTCAGACAGATAACTAGTATTTGTATAACCGATGAGGCGGGAATCAACCCGAGGACCGAGGGGCGGCAGCTCATCTCGAGGACTAATGGGTGTAGAACAAGCCCAAATCCGTCGTATCTTTGAGGTAGCAGAAAATGTCTTTAACACCATTCCAATGTCTGCATGTAGGCACGTTGCTATATCTAGCCAAAAGATTAACAACAAAGGAGATGTCGGGTCTAGTGTATTGAGCCATGTACAATAAAGCACTAATTGCACTCAGGTATGGAACTTCAGGCTCCAAAATCTCTTCCTCATCCTCTTCAGGACGGAAGGGATCTCGTTTAGCATCTAGAGTCCGAACGACCATATGAGTACTCAAAGGCTTCGCTTTATCCTCATTAAAAGGTCATAACACCTTTTGGGAGTAGTTTGATTGATGTACTAGGATTCCATCAGAACAATTCTCGATCTCCAGGCCGAGACAAAATGGAGTTTTCCAAGATCTTTCATCTCAAATTTTGATTTCAAGTGAACGGCAATTTCTTCAACCTTTACAAGAGTTCTGACGTGGTTCATGTCGTCAACATAAACTGCAACGATCGCAAATCCGGAATGTGACTTTTTGATGAACACGCATGGGCATAGTTCGTTGTTCATATAACCCTGACTTGTCAAATATTCACTCAGACGGTTATACCACATCCGCCCGAATTGTTTCAATTGGTAGAGTGATCTCCTCAATCAAATCAATAGGGTGTTCCATGGTCTAGAACTATTTGAACCAGTCAATGTAGATTTCTGTATCTATATCCCCATAGAAATACGCGGTTACCACGTCCATAAGTTGCATATTCAGTTTTTCGGAAACTACCAAACTGATAAGGTAGTGGAATGTTATGATGTCCATTACGGGGGAATACGTCTCCTCATAGTCAATCCCAGGGCATTGAGAGAAGCCTTGCACTACCAAGCGTGATTTATATCACACTATTTCATTTTTCTCATTACGTTTCCTCACGAAACTTGTAACCCATGGGCTTCATATGTGGTGGAGTAGGAGCTACGGGCCTAAACACCTTGCGTTTCGCAAGCGAATCGAGTTCAACCTGGATTGCTTGTTTCTAGTTTAACCAATCGGTTCTACGTCGACATTCATCAATGAAATGTGGTTCAATGTCATCGCTAAGCATGATGTCGGTAGCAATTATATACGCGAATGCATCATCGAGAATCATCTTCTTCTTATTCCATTCCTCATCCAATAATGCGTAATGGACCGAAATCTCGCAATTCTCGGAATGCCGGTTTGTCTCGTCTAAGACATCGCTGTAATCTAGAATAATCTCATGCGTTGGAACAGATGAGTAAGCGGTGGTCGGATTCAGACTAGGGTCACTAGTTTGTACTGTTTTCCTCTTCCAGAGTTGTGAATCCTTTGAACCAAGGGGTCTGCCACCCTTCAGGGTAGGAGCAGATGATTGGTTAGCCGCGAGTGTACCAGGCCGCGTGGGAGGTGCGCCTGCCCCACCTTCGGGGATGGTTCAGCCTTCTAAAGCGGTGTTACGACGTACGTTAAGTACGTCCATCCTTGCAGGTGCGTTTGTAGCGGGTATATGTGATCTCATCACCTTTGCAAGATCAGTAAAAGCATATGGCATTCTTTGAGCAATGCTCTGATGATCTAGAATACGACGCACTTTAGTTTCAGACTAGGCAGTGCGGGGATCTAAAAGAGACAAAGTGGGAGTAATCCACGACAACTCGTAGCGTTCTACAGGAACGTTAATGTTCTTATCTCCCTCTAATGATGGGAAAATTGTTCATCAAAGTGACAATCTGCAAAACGTGTGGTAAAGAGATCTTCTGTCAAGGGTTCTAAGTAGCAAATAATTGATGGCGAGTCATAACCAACATAGATTCTCATTCTTCTCTGAGGACCCATTTTGGTACGTAGTGGCGGCGCTATTGGCACATAGACTGTGCATCTAAACACATGTAAATGCGAGATGTTAGGCTTGTATCTAGTAACCAACTGTAACGGTGAATGAGGTTGGGTAGCGATGGGCCTCAGGTGGACCAACATAGTTGCGTGCAATATTGCATGGCCCCAGGCAGATATCGGGAATTTGGTTCATATAATCAAAGTCTGAGCTATCGTTTGAAGGCGCTTTATGAAAGCTTCTGCCAGGCCATTTTAGGTGTGAACATGGGGTACATGATGTTCAACTTCAATCCCAACAGACATGCAATAATCGTAAAAAGTCTGTGATGTAAACTTTCCAGTATTATCCAGTCGAATTGACTTAATCGGATAATCAAATTTGCGTGGTAGCACTACCAGTCAGACAACTAACTTCCCTACTAGTCATGCCTAGAAATAAATTAATTGAATCGGTCACATGCATAAATATAATTTCAGTCATTCAATTAATCAATCGAGAAATAATATCCATAAAAATAATTAACCATAATTCAAAACAAACCAAAAACCAAACAAATAATTCCAAGGACTTAGAAAAATTGTCCAAAAATTTAAACCATAAACTTAGAAAAATAGGGGGGGTTCAAGTTCGACATGTTCCTAAAACAGAGGGTACCAAAAAAAAAATGTGGTTAGTCATATGGAAAACCATAGACATACATTGTAGAACATTCGTGTTCTATAGATATGTATTGGTTTAATTTTAGTATGAAAGCTACGGGTTTCATGTGGTATGTTTCGAATGAAAACTTCAGGTTTCAATGGCACTAAAATCAAAACTACATGCTCGATTTTAGTTATGAATGTCTAGTTCATATATAAGGGTATCTGCAAGAACACATAATACAATATACAACTAAGTGTAGTGGATTTGTGGATTGCTTTAGGAACCCAAGTGTGAGTGCGTCGGGACTACGAAAGAACCCACAAGCAACAAAGGCAACAAGGCCTAGCAGAGGCAAGAAGGTGGTGAGAACACCTGAGCATCGATAAAATCCGACGCTCTACACATCTTCCTCCTAAACAGGAATCTCGAAGATTCGCATTTGCGGTGTTGATTAATGGAAGTCGATCCAGAGTGCGAGATCCATGGAGAAGTAAGCCAAGCTCACTTAGACCATCTCCAACCATGGCCTAAAACCTAAAAATATTTAGCCCAAGAAATTTAGGTTTTAGCCTAGAAACAGCTTTTTTACTCCAACCCTTCGGGCCTAAAATTTTAGCCCCAGATTTTTAAGGAATGAATTTAGGCTATTTTTTTTTCTCTTACATTAACTTTTTTTTTTTTTTGAAAAAAAAATTATGTATACTATCGTAATTTAATTTTATGAACATTTTAATCTAAAAATATTTAAATTCCGATAAATATTGAAAAATCACTAAATCGACACATGAAACTTACCAAACTTTCAACTTTAATTAATAGAAACAATAATTAAAGTGTGGAATAATGAGTAGAATAATTATTGAAGGCATCTAGATTAATAAAAACAATAATTAATACGCACGACAATTAATAAAGTACATAAACTTAATACAAACGACAATTAATAAACCACATAAACTTAATACAATCGAAAATTCATAAACTACATAAACTTAATAATGATATCCACCATCTTGATTTGGTGATGGACTTAATGGTGGACTTGGGATATAGCCTTGAGATGAATTATCATCTTGAAATATACGCCTTCTGGCATCCCTTAGCAAAATTTCCCTTTGCTTACCACGTAAGTACTTCTTCCTCTCTGGAGTGTATTTGTTGAGGTCCTCAATCATCAAATTTATTTCGAACCTCTCTTGCTCCCTATCCCTTTCTTCCTTCATTTGCAAACGCATTTGGCCCGCTTCTTCTTGGCGAGCGCAATGGTTTCGCTTAATTTTACAATTCCGGTAGCAATGTGTCCACTCATCGGATCTTGGGACTTCCCTTTTCTCTTCGCTTCCTTTTTCTTATCTCTTCTCGGGGGCCTTGCAAAAGAAGAAGTTGGGGTCATTTGTTTGACACCTTCATTGACACCTTCATTCGCACCTTCATTGAAATCATTTGGGGGCGGGGCTTCACTATGAAATAATCTTCCTTATTGTTGGTCCGTATCGGTTCCCCACCTCAGACAATCCTTGAGGACGTTCCAAGCATGATGCAACTTAAAAGCTTGATTTTTGGTGTAGTTCTTGTCTTGTAAATTACCATTGTTAGTTGCAAAATATTATTATGTACATGACAAATAAAATATCAACAAAGAAACTCACAATTTCTGAGAACCTTCTTCCACTAGGCATGTCAACCGTGGTTCTCTCCAAGCTTCCCTTCCACAAAGTGCATGCTTTGTTGATAATTTTCCATCGATCATAAACACCACCAGCTTCCCTTCGACCGGGGTTGGAGTTTTCATGGAACTTATCAACGATTTTACCCCACAAAACCTTTCTATTTTGATTCGTGCCGACGACACCATCTTCGCTAATAGAAATCCATGCCAAACATAAAGCAATATCTTCATCAAAAGTCCAATTATGACCTCTAACATGCTCTTTTGCCATCTTGAAAAATTTGGAAATGAGAAGAAATGGTAGAAAGAAAAATTGGAAGAATTGTAGGAGAAAGGTGATTTTGTGTGGATGTTTGAACAAATACATATGTATTTATAGAGTTTTTTTGGTGAATTTTGAGTTAAATAATTTTTTTTTTAAATTATTTTAGCACTTGGATTCTTTTTTTTTACCGTTATATTTGATTACATTCAATCTAAGCTGTTGGATTCAATAAATATATAAATATAAAACTAAAAAAAAAAAACATTTGAACGTGGACCGTTGGATTAACCAACGGTCTAATTAACACAACTGTTGGATTGAAAAAGGTAGCCTAACTGCTACAGACAACTGATGACAGCCGGGGGACACGCCCACGTGGGTGGGGTCTGCCTCGGCTGAGTCTCTGGCGCGTCTGCGCGTGGAGTGAGTCAAGCTAGCGTTTGGGCTTCACAACCTCGGTTTTAGTCGCATCAGCTGGGGTCCACTCCAATTTGTGGCCTAAACTTGGGCCGGTATTTGGCCCCAGGATGAGTTTTAGGTTTTAGGTTAGTTTTAGGACATGGGTTGGGTTGGGTTTTTAGGGAGGGGGGGGGAAGGGAATTATAGGTTATAGCCCAGGGTTGGAGTGAGTCTTCGGAGGAAACCCCTCACTCTGGAGAGAAAAACTTCTTAGCAGGCCATGATTTTCCTCATGTGTTTTGAGGTTCATGTGTCCAATCATATGCCAAGGAACCCCAGAAGGCATTGGTGCTAGGCTCCACAATCGGGCTGTTAGGCGGGCTCAACATACTTGGCCCGATAGCGTTTTGGCTATCATTTGGCCTGGTGGGTCCCAACTTTTTTTAGCCCAGCCCTTTACTAGAATTGAGTTTTGTGGCATTTTGGGCTAAAACTTAGCCTATAACCATATAATAGCTATCTCCACTGGTGATGGCCTAAAATTTCGTAGTTTACAGCCAATCTATGAAGACCTTGAACAATTGCTCTTGAGAACTCGATCGCAAATCCTTTTAGGAGAGAAACTTTCATTTCACGTCCCCACGCCACCGGGTGTATACACACCACACCAATGAGGACTGATGAGTGCTTCATTGACTTCATATTTTTGTGCTTGACAAGCCGGTTGAGGTCCATTTTCTTTTAGCAGAGTCTAATAAGCTAGAGTTAAATTGTAAACTTTCTTCAAATAATTAAAATGGAAAATTATTTTCCGCATCCTTATTTTCTCCTTCTTCCTTATTTTCTCCTTCTGCACTCTAAACTTTCTATCACGGATTTCTTTATTTATTCAATCCAATGACTAGGACAAAAAAGGAAGGAGCAGTGCATGGGGAGAAAAAAGTAGGAAAATCATTTCCCTTAAAATCAACTTAAATTACGGAGTTATCCACCTTTTTCGATCCGAAAAACAGGGTCTCAACCAGATTTTCTTGACGTCGATGACTGGACCAAGCAAATAGACGAAGAGTTTGAAAATTCTTAAATTATCATCTATTTTGTAAACGAAATAGGTCCTGAAACAAGTAAACGCAAACTTGAAACGACTGAGATAAACATGCTTGAAATAACCCAATTAGCCAAACCCTCCAGCAATTTTTCCGACGACATTTCATGCCCTACCCATAATGTAAATGTATAGTTACAACTCAGTCTCACATCCACAGCTCCAAAACCCTAGAGATCAAAGATGCTCACTCATCAGGGTTTAACATGTCAGTACAAAGTTCACTATGGAAAATCATACTATGGGACCGACTTTATTTGAAGATAAAGGAAAGTAACAAGTCAGGGATTACGAGTTACACCAAGGCGATGCTGCTTTCTCCACCGGGGGGCTTACGAACACCACCCAGATAGTCTCTGGATGATGCCTTTCCATCAGCAAAGATGTTGCTGCCATTCATCTCTCTCAGCTTAGCCGTGCTCAGGGGCTTTTCAGCAGATCCTGGAGGAACATCTCCCTTAAATATATCATTCCCCGTCAGCTCCGCAAACTTCTGGTTATGTATTTTCCTTGGAGTCTTGGAAACAGGTTCCTCACTGAACATAATATTACTCTGACCTCCAGCAGGCTGTGTCACAAAAAGTGAATTTCAACACTAGAATTCAAGAAATGTTACTTCGCAAGATAGTCCAGCATTATTCGGCAGAGTAATAAATATATACTTGGATTACAGGAAAGTGTTCACCAGCAGACTATCTTTCTAGTTTCTAGGCTATCAATTTTGAACCCTCGGTCCAATTAATTCTTTTTGGAATGTATGGTCCAAACTAACAGTCTCATCACTAACATGCCAGACGACTATTTGACAAAAGACCATAAACAGGAGAACCCTCAATTGCACAGCTCAAAACCAAAATTACGGAAGTCCAATTTATCTAGTGTTGCATTTCCTAATTAATTAATTATCATAACTAAAGCTGCGGAATGAAAATATGAATGAAAACATTCATTCACAAAAACGAAAAAGAATCAGTGAACTCACATTGGAAACTTTGACAGAGGTGCGCAGATTTCGGGGTGCAGGTTCCCCCATGTCTCTGGTTTCTCTAGTTTGCAGGGTGTGAGCAGCAGCCAATGATCGAGGCAAGACTTCAGGAGGAGGGCCAAAGATGTCATTTCCAGTGAGTTCCTTGGACTTGGCATTTGATACGCTCTTCTTGGATTTTGAATCTGAGTCGGACTGCAATGTCCCACTCAATTCACGCTGCTTGGCAACCTCAGGAACAGTGACAGGCTTCTTGGGCGTGACATGTTCATCAACACTGAATGAGATTTGACTGACTCCATTGAGTGCTTGCTGATAAATACGAAGCCCCGTTTTGTTACTAGCATCATTAGATTCTGGTGCAGCATCCTTGCCTGACCCAGCTGCAAATATACCATTTCCAGTAATCTCCTTCAATTTATAGCCTGAACAAGGCTTCCTGTACCGCATTTCGTCTGGGTTTTAGATTTACACTACAATATTGGTGATTAACCCGATACTCAAAAGCAGTGATTTCTTGCGGGATCTAAGATGGGTAAATTTTGAAAAAGAGAAACAAAATTATTGGGTTTCATTGCATGCACTTGTAGACCATACACTAAATAAAGATCACATCAAGCATACGTGGGTTAGGCTAGTCGGCCAAGCCAGTGCCACCGTCTCGTAGATTAGAGCAATTTAGAATATCGTCTTATCACAAGAGATAAATTAATATCACATGCATATAAAACAATCAAAGTTGATATTTTTCTGATCAGAAAACAGAAATGCTTGTAGCCTTGATTCAGCAGTTTGAGCAGGTTAATGGGCAATTAGCAGAAAATTACAGTAACGAAGCATGCATTACTAAATTAGTAGCTAGATCTGAGCTGAGAGAAGAGATCTTACTGTTTGTTGAGGCTCTGAGCTTCTTCATCAGTGATCTGACCGCCATGGAGCACCTTGCTGATTCCATCGGACGGCTGAAATGCACCGCTTGAGCTTAATTAGCTTTCTTAATACACCACCACCAAGAAAGAAGACAAGAAGAAATTGACATTTGACTACTAAGTAGGTGTTCAAAGTGGAAGGTAAAGCAACCTGATGAGAGCGGTGGGCGGAGGAGGCGGTGGCCGGAGAGTCGGAGTGTGGGACCTCTTTCCACGTCAGCATATCGGCAGTGTCTCTGCGAGGCTTTCTCGGTGGTGTTCTCTCCATTGTTTTCGGCCTCACTCTCTTCCTCTGTCCCTCTTCCTCGTTTGGCTTTTGGATGAATAGAAAATAGCAAATAATAAATAAATAAACAAAAAATGTCATTGACATTAAAAAGAAAAAGGTAAATTACGTCTTAATGTCTCAAGTTTCCATTTGCAACCTCATCTAACATCTTTAAACATTTTAATGTCATAAATTTATTATTATTTTATTACAATTTCATAGCTCAAAAGATTTTAGGTTAAAAAACAAACTCAAAGCAAGTGGTCATTTACTACAGTAATAAAAAAGATTTGAGCCATTATATGACGGTGTGAATTTAAATTCAGTCGATGACTAATTTAACCTCTAATTTATGACAAAAAATAAAAATAAAAAAATCCTAACCGAACAAAAAAAATAAAAAAACACCAAAACTAATAAAAAAATTAGAAAAAAGCGAACGAAAGTAAAGAGTAATTTTAATTTGATTTTCGGTTTCGATAAAAAAAAGGAAGCGATTGAAACCCGACTAAAACCTGTCAGAGTTTGATGGCTGTTTTAGTTTCATTGACCGGTGAGACCCAATTCATTCACAGTGTGTGTGTGCAGTTGTAGTAAAGGGACATTGAAGCTACCTCTTGAAACCCAACAATGGCTCTCTTCTCAGCTCCGCAACCATTCACCAGGTACTCCTGCAACTCTCACTCCATGGATATGGCCTTTCTCCTTCGTGGGCTTTCTTCAAATGGGTTGAATCACTTCCCACTTACAACCACTCCTTGCATTGCTCTTGGACTATGATTCACATCCTCACCAAGCACACCCCCTTCAAACCTGCACACCAACTGCTTGAGAAAATTGCCCTTAAGAATTTCTTGTCCTCTCCCTCGGTTTTGAATGCTTTGGTTCAGACCCATGACCACCCTGATGTGAATTCACATGTTTTGAGCTGGCTTGTGATCTTTTATGCTAATTCGAAGATGACCCAAGATGCGATTGGTTTTGGGGCACATGAGGGTTCATGGGTTTAAGCCCCCCTTGCACGCTTGTACTGTCTTGTTGAGTTCTTTGGTTAAAGATAGGTTGACGAACATGGTGTGGAAAGCTTACCAGAATATGATCAAGGCCGGGATGTTCATTTGTACAATGTGTTGATTCATGCTTGTTGCAAGTCTGGGGGTGTAGAGAAGGCAGAGAGTTTGCTGAGTGAGATGGAATTCAAGTGTGTCTTTCCTGATCTTTTCACATACAATACGTTGATATCACTGTATTCTAAAAGGGGTATGCACTATGAAGCTTTGTCTGTTAGAGATAGAATGGAAAGAGCAGGAGTTACCCCTGATATGGTGACGTACAATTCACTTATGTATGCGTTTTGTAGAGAAGGTAGGATGAGGTAGGCTGTGGGACTTTTCCGTGAAATCAAAGGTGCTACTCCGAACCATATAACTTACACCACATTAATTGATGGGTATTGTAGAGTGAACGACCTGGAAGAATCTTTAAGATTGTGTGAGGTAATGAAGGCCAAGGGACTGTATCCGGGAGTTGTTAATTATAATTCAATTCTTCGCAAGTTGTACGAAGAAAGCAGGATGAGGGATGCAAATAAACTTTTGAATGAGATGAGTGAAAGGAATGTTGAACCTGACAATGTCACATGTAACACATTGATTAATGCTTATTGTAAGATACGCTATATGAGGTCTGGTGTCAATGTGAAGGATAGGATGTTGGCAGCTGGACTGCAGCTGGATGAGTTTACATATAAAGCACTCGTTAATGGATTTTGCAAGGTTCTGGAGATGGACAGTTCTAAAGATATTTTATTTGCCATGCTTGATGTGGAATTTATGCTAGTTATTGCACCTATACATGGATTATAGATGGTTACTGTAACCAAGAGAATGAAGCAGTTATAAGACTTCCAGATGAGTTTTCTAGGAAAGGTCTTTGTGCTGATGTCTCAGTATACAGGGCATTAATAAGAAGGTTATGTAAACAAGAAAGGGTTGATAGTGCTGAAAAGGTTTACAGTCTTATGCAAGAGAAAGGTATATCAGGAGACAGTGTAATATATACTAGTCTTGCATATGCTTACTTGAAAGCAGGAAAGTCGAGTGTAGTTTCAGCGATGTTAGACGAAATGTACAAGTGGAGGTTGATGGTTACACGCAAGATCTATAGATCTTTCAGTGCTTCTTATGCCAGTGATTATGATATACGCTTATTTTGGGATCATATGGTTGAGAGAGGCCGAATGTCAAAAAATGTTATTATTAAGGAAGTGCCACAAACATAAATGAACGATGCAGATGTTGCTGCGAGTTTGATTATAGGCTCAATGTTTTCATGCTATAACACAAACCTCTCTGCCTCTCTTAAAGGTGTTGGAGACTGTTATTGACTTGTGCACCGGAAGGTTTATGGATTCCTGGAGAAGCTAAGAGACAGTGATAAGTGCTTGTAGCATAGTAATTTTTCTTGTAAGTCAGGCTTTTTATTGTCTCTCAAAAATTGATGACCAAGTAAGTGTGTGACATTTTATCATATGCTTTAGTGGGATTTCAATCAGGAAATGGTCTCGTAATGCCTCTTTTATCTATTGGAATGGTTCTATACTCCCATCTAGATCTACTTTACAGATATACTGATTTTGCTCGCGGTTTTGGTGGCGGCAACACAATTAATCATGTTGGGGGGGGGGGGGGGGGGGGGGGTTTAAATTATACTCGGAAAGCATCTGTTTGGGCTGTTCTGTGGAGATGTGCATCCTTCCATGAGTGGGACAATTGACTTGCATTTTCCAAAGCATCAAGTCGAGGTGGGGGCTGAACAGAAAAATATATGGAATGGGGGTCTTCAAAATCATATGTGACAGATGATTTGTATGTAAGTGCTGAAGACCAAGTAGTTTAAGAATCCATCATGCTGCAGTTTTAAACTGAAACTACTTCAGCGCTTCTGGTTTGGCACATGCGAAGCTCAAGCGATGAATTCTAGCTACATTGTTTATAGGTTAGTGATATTTCTATATCTTTCATTTTCTTCTATCCGTTAGAAATAAATTTAGAAAGAAAATTAGAATCGGAATCTTATGAACTGGGATTGGCTCAGCCGTTTTTGTTACTGATTTGCCAAACAAATAAATAGAGAATATTGCACAACAAATAACATAACCTGGTTACAGTAGTTGTTTTTTTCTTGGTCTGAGGTCTTAGTCATTGCTGTTACTGATATGTTGAACAAGACTTGTGCCAAGCTAAAACCGTTTAAGGAAAAAAGTTCTTTAGAGAACACTCCGTAGGAAAAGCTCTGTGTTTTGGCACAAAGTTTTTGAAGCACAAGGTCACAACCTAGGTTTGAGTCAATATTTCCACAGTTGCCTAGACTCCAGTAATATTTTGTAATTGATGGAACAATTCGCTTACATTATATATTTTCTCAAATGCCTTTTTGGATCTTTCTTTTTTTCTCATGGATCGTCTGATTCATATACACAGTTACAAAGATAAATTTCGACAATCACTTCAGTCCTAGATAAAATGGGTCAGTGTGATACTAGTAGGAAAACAAAAAAAAAACCACAAAGAATGTTTACACCAACCAAAATCCCTCTTAGTGCGCACACACCAATTATTTTTGTGCCTAAAAACCCTCTAGCGCAGCTGCTAGTGCAAAAATTTCATAATCCGAACAAATGCAACCGTGACCATGACCACTTTCACAACCGCACTCATCCCATCTTTTCAACCTCCTGTTTCTTTGCCTCTTTTTCTCCATTTCCACATGATCTGCTTGAACTTGAATCTTGATTCCTACTTGCAGTTTAGGCGGTTTGACACCTTCTAGAGCATGCCCAGTTGTTGGAAGCACCGTGACCCACTGGTCCAACTCCATGCTTGGTGATTCAAGGACGTCCTTCCACGGAACCTCTGCCCTGCCCAAGAGTTGTGACCCTCCAATCCTGCCAAAAACCGGCACAGTGCTCCTCCAGCGGAGCTCGAAAACCACACTTTCTTGCTGTAGGGTGTTGTCCATGGAGCGCATCTCGGTTCCAGAGCACTCCAAAGAGACAGACTCATTCCAAACGTGGTTGGACTTGGCGGAGATTTCTCTAGTGTTGAGCATAATTCTTCTGTTGTTTCCTGCCGAAAGAGAGTATCGAACAAAAAGGTTTCCAGTGGTCTTGAATTCGATGTTTTTTGCTTGCATAACCTTCAGTTCACAGCTAAGGGAAGAAAAGTTTGAAGGAGTCATTGTATGTGTTTGAGAGTTGTAGATAGATAAAGAGAGTGCTGATGGATGCTTTGGTGAAGGGAAGGTGGGTTATATATAGTGTATGGGATATTGGAAGGAAGGTGGAATTGCTTTTTGAGGAAGCTGCTTTTACTCATTAAAGTAATACTAATAGTGTGCAAGATCAATGTGCAAGATCATAAATGGAGTATTATAAATTTTAGTGCTATCTGCTTCATATTGGGGAATCATGAGAGATTGAGTGGAAGATTATGATGAGTTATTATAAGCCCCTTGAGATTCTTGAAGAGCTGGGTTTCATATAAACGACCCTTGCTGCTACTTGCTACTTGCTACTTGCAACACTAGGATTGGCTTACACTAGTGCTTTTGGACCTGCCACATGTACATGCAAATATATAAATTATGGAATGTGCTTGTGCTATATGCTATGTGGTTTGTTCTTCCACTGCAAGATCATTTTGATTTCTTCATCAGACCCTGCATCGTTCTTCTGGGATTTGCTAATAAATTGATCATAACTTACCTTTTTACATGGGAATACTTTGATCCACAACTTATGTTTTGTTTTTGCACCTCTAGACTCATGATTTGTAAAGACACCGTTTGAGTACCATTCCGTTTTCTGTTTTCAATTTCAGTTCAACATTTTTTTTTTTTTTTGAAAAGTTAAAATGCGTTCGGTAACTGCTTGCAGTTATAAACAAAAATGTTTGAAAGCTCCAAGCCTGTTTGATAACTATTTGGTTTGTTATGATTTTTTGTTTGAGATATTGAAAAAGTATATTGTTGAAATGAGAGATGAATAAGAACGGACGAAATATAGAGGGAGATATGTAAAAGAAATGTATAAGGGTACAAAAAAAGAAAACGAAAAACCTAAAATTAATTCAAGTTTGCTTTCACTTTTAGTTTTCATCCATTCTTCTTTATTTCTTTTCCTCCATCCCATTACCATTCTTCATTTCTCTCCTTTTATATTTTCCACATATTTCAAACACAAAAACAAAAAGTATAAAAACTAAAAGGAGTTTCTGAACTTTATTCTTGTATAAGAGTGGGTTTGATTGTGAGTTTGTGTCATGCCTGAGTTACTGTGTTTAATATAACACCATGCTTTCAAGCTTAACGACCAATGTGAGATTGATACATATTTGGCCCACTATGTGATGGTCCCACGTGAAGGAGGCATTTCATATAAACCCTCCACTTTTTCTACCGTTTTGTTCTAATCGCTATATGCAAGTTGAGAGAAAGCATTGGTGTGGTTAAAAGTGGACTGACCGGTCTCTTAGAATATCCAACATTGATTTGATTTGATAAGTGAATTTTCTCGACACCAAAAAGATAGATAATATATAAATTATAGGTGGTCTCAAACTCACATATTTTCAATGTTTGATCCTAGACTCTTGCCATTTTGTTATGGACAACTTTAAAGATCGCCTTAGATTGTCTTAAATTGGGTTTGACACTAGCTAGAAACTTATGGTGCTAAATATTTATCTATATACAAATCTACAACTAGAAAAATAAAGCACCATAACACTTTGAGTGGGCAAATAAAAACTTGAACAAAATCGAGTATGCAAGAAGATTTAACTTTACAACGCACAAGGCTGGATTAAAGATAGTATTGAAAATACTGACTGACCAGGATCGCCACTTTACTTGGTTATATAATGAATAGGTTTAACACAAAGAAGATTCCATTTGTTCATCCTTTGGATTTTAAGATAACAGTATCTTATCCACCTTTGGATTTTAAGGTCCGTGGGAATGTACCTTGGCTCAAACAGTTCCAATCGTGTTTTGCTCGTTCAAGTTTAGTTCATAAGTGAAAAGAGATGAGCTTGAACAAAGTATTAGGCTGGTTAGAAAAATTAGCCAAGCTTAAGTTTTATTATGTTCGGCTAGTAAAGCTCGTGAACCATTGCGCCTGATTTTTCTACTTCACTTAGGTTTTGTCTCTTTAGGTATTCCAAGCCAGGTTTTATTAGGGCATTTATCATTGGTTGGTGGACATCCAAGAGGGAGTGTTGCAAATACTATTAATTATGTGGTTGTCCACATGGAGCCAATGTGTAATATGTAATTTGTTAGTACTCAGTCTATGTAAGTCCTTAGCCTAATAGGCACCCTCATTTGCGGACCTACTGTTTGGGCCTAAAATAACAGTTTGGGCTAAGATGGGTTGACCCGAGTTGAAAATGCCACAATCCTTGACCCAGTAAATATCCTTCGCCAATGGGCTTTTAGCCCAAAATGGGGTTAGTTCGGCCGAGTCCTCATGGAAATAGGATTGTGAGAGGATTAAGTACAGGCGTAGCTCGGTCGAGTCCTATGCAAACTAAAATTGCCAAGAAACAGAATAAACCTTGGATAAATATGAACCATTCCAACGATCAGAGTGCCTACGTGATCAGATAAAAATGAATAGGTTGCATAATTGGATCAAATGCAAATCCTAGTTGGAGTCAAAGAGGGTGAGACTGGATGAATTTTTTGGTAAGAAGGAAATTAAAGAGATAAGTGGAATATTCAAGTAAATGTTGATGTAAACACAGTCTCATACTGACTCTGCCTCGACATGTCTGTTTATTATGGAAGCCTCGCCTATAAATAGAAAAGGCCCTGCAACGTTGAAAGTCCCTTCAACTCAACATACAAACACCTCATACTTTCTATGCGAAACATTCTCACAACCCTGAGAAACAAATACTAATTATCCTAAACCCCTCCCCTCCTGGCCAATACATTCAGTTTGTTGGAACATCATTGGGTTGTCAACCGGCAACATATTCAGTTTGTTAGAATATCATTGAAGTCATAGAACTAATTGCTGTAGAACCTTTAGTTCGTCGAAACAACACTACTTCTAGTTTAGTCGGTTACATATCCAAGTCTTTGCCATCGAAGAATCTTGGATTCTTTCGCCGAAAGAGGTCGCTTTATTAGCTTCCTAGCAAAATGAAGTGTTATATGATTGGTTACTCTCAGGTGTATTTTGTAGTTCGGCATTCAGATGGTCGAACCATGTTCACCATAAAAAATATCATCTCCTTTGAGTACCTGTTAGCTTGATACTGATTCGACGCACTTATATTCTCACGAATATAGCCGAGGCAGTCGAACTTGGTGTAGAAGATCCTGAACTTTGCAGTGAACTAGGCAACCTTTCTACAACCCAAGGTTGAGACGTGTTTCTTCCTTGGCCATAGTCGCTCAAGTGTAGAAGTCAGCAGTGCACTCGACACCACCACCACATCTATTCTACTCGCCCCATAAAACTTGGTTGCGAATTGGCACAACCGAATTCACAAGAAGATCCTAGTTAACTCATAATTACTTACCCTACGCGCCATGTAGGTTTTATAATTTTTAGGGTTGACTCGACATTTTAACACACTCGGTGGGACCAGTGCTAAGATAACAACAGAGTTCCATAGTCTTAATTAATGAGATTCATGTCATCGACATAGACTGCAACTCTAGCAGGTTTAGAATACTTCTTAGTTAAACGCAAGGGCATTGTTTATTCTCGCATTTCTAACTGATCAAATAATCACTTAGGGTATATAACATCCGCCCGGTTTGCTTCAATTTGTAAATTGAATGCCACAAATGGGTTTAGAGGGTGTTTCATGGTCTAGAACTATTTGAACCAGTCCGTGTAATTCTTCGAAAATTACATGTAAATCTCCGTATTCCTATACCCATGGAGAAAGGCTAACAACATTCATACTGTTGCAATCAACCATAGGGCGTGTGAGAGAACTTGCGCCATAAGGCATGTATTACATCGCACTATTTCATTCATATCATTGCTCTTTCTTTCCCACTTGTAACACCTCAATGTTGCCTTGGGAAGCGTAGGAACAATAGGTCCAAACACTCTTTGATAAGGAATCTAATTCAATCTGGATTTGAATTTCACCAATCAGTTCTACGTTGTCATTAATTGATATCGTCGCTTTTCATTTACATCAGTAGCTACAATATAAGTGAAACATCATCGGTGCTTTAATTTGATGGGACCCTTTCATAAAATAATAATAATAATACATCTGTTATGAATTATGAATTTAGATATTGCATGACCATTAGGGATGAATTTGTCTGCTTTAATATATAACATTTGAGCTCTCATGATGTTTTCGAGTGTGTCATTTTATTTTCTTTGTTTTCTTGGCCATAAATGAGGAACCTTGTATTGATTATCCTTATTTGTGGAACATTTGAATAGCTTAAAGATCATTTATTTTAACTGCTCTGATTTCTTTGTTTGGATGAGTTAGGGAAGTTGGTTATATTTTATTGACAATTACTTTTCCATTTGGAGCATGGAACTTGATTCAAAAGCATGAGTTAGGGAAGTTGGTTAATTTTTTTTTTTTAAATTTAAACCAAGATGTTTGCAAGCCTGTAGCAGTTGACCACGTTGGGATTACATTAGCGGACAACAGATGGGTCAAGATGTCGAGTAAAGTCTCCATCATCCCGGATGATGCTAATAGAAAGCTCCGGGCGCCAGGGCCAGAAAGTCCAGGCCGGATTGTAAGAAGTGGGCGACACGTTTTTGTATTCCTATGAGAAGCTCTAATATCAATCTTTTTTCTAATAAACCTTCAAACATGTGTTTTGTTTTATATTAGCTTATTTTGTATCATAATTTTCCGCAATCATCTCTGGATGCTGATGGACTAATATCAAACTGTTAAATCTATAATTTCTTAAGTGCTTTGGATTTTATTTCTGTTTTCGATTGTGAAACAAATAAAGATTTCAGTCATTTGACAACAAAAAATTTGTGGGTGTCTTCGCACAAAACTTGACCATTTGAAATTGCAGTCATTTACTTAGTTTCACGTTTGCTATTTAATTGATTTTTCGTTTCTCTGGGTAGGGAATAGTCCAGTGGATACGAAGGAGGAGGGGAAGACATCCGCAATTAGTTGAATACGAATCTACCTGTATATAACTAATACTATCATTTTAAACGATCTTAAAATCCGCAGTATCGCACATACTTTTTTGCTAGTATAAGCTACCGAACTACACTTTTTAGACCTGGATTTCAGAACCCCAGATAAATTTCTGCTGAATTGTTTGACACTTCGAAGGTTTCTACTCCTCTTCTTATGCCATCATTGACTATATGGATGCCAAGTTCAGAAAATTCATAATCAATATAGGGTGCCAAAATTGGCGGTGTACGTAAACAATTAAAAATGTGCGTCCGGCCTCAGCTGACAATGTTGAACAACAATAGAAGCGGAAAAGGATTCTCGCCATATCCTTTTTGTAAAGTGACACACCCTGATCGGAGTCTAGACGTGCTGGTCGTCACGTGAGGGTGACGTAGCCAAGTGCGAACAGAAGTGATACTAATAAACAGAAGGGTGAGTGGGCAAAAACAAAGCTTTAGAAAAACACATTTATCTTTATGAACATAATAACCCCTCTCTGTAAAACCCGTATAATTTACAGGAAATAGTAATATGCATGTATATAAAAACAATGTTCAAGAGCAGTGAAAACAGAATTATGCCATGTCATAACGTTCAGCACTAAAATATGTAAGCCAGGTGAAACGTCGATATAAATTAGCATGCCAGCCAGATTCACCTAACGTGACCTGTACGACTGGATCTATAGCTCATCAACATATGTCTGCACACGAGTTGGAGTCACCTAATGTGACATGTACAACAAGTTGGGTGTAAATAAGTACACTTAAGTGCAACGATCACGTGAAAGCTGCGTGATAGATCGCGGGTCACCCACGAGTCGGAACCACCTATTATGGTCTGTACGACAGGCTAGCACCAAAACTTGGATCCAAGGTGAGCGTGCGGTGCGGGAGGTGAACAATCATGTGAAAGCTGTGCCCTGGCCTCGAGCGGGAGCACTAACACCGGGGTGCAGCATAATAAGCTCTAAATGCATAAATGCATAGCAATATGCAATACAACAAGACCCATTACATGCTAACTCACCTGAAGCTTACCTGAGCCTCCGCAGCATCAATTAGTATAATTCACAATTCATACTAATACAACAATATAGGAAAAAGTGGTATAGACATGGCATACAAGACATAAATTCATTTAAAAATATTTTTGGAAATCGTAAAGCATATATATGTATATATATAGAGAAAACAAATGCCTGCTCACTGATAAGTAGCAGGATCGTAGCCCCCTAGCCTTGCTTGTCCACGCTCATCCTCGGGGTACGTCTCATCTATATGTGAAATAACTAATTTAACATTAATTCGATAGCACATAAACAAAACCTAGGATTAATTCCTCATACGTTGCTCAAATGGGGCGTTTAAATATACCAACGTGATCTACTTGACAACACGAACACCCCCATATTTTTAGAAAATTTTTTGGATGTTGGATGCGGCCTCACGTGATGGCCAGCATGTCTTGACTCCGGTCGGGGTGTGTCATAAAGAAATTTTTCATTGTGATCGGAATACTGGTGGTACATTACGTGTTTTTAGATAAATAGTGAAAAATTATATTTTTTTTAAGTTTCCCACCATTTGTATAATGACACGTGATGTACCATTCTGTATTCTGGTCACATTGAAAAATCTTTCATTTCCTTGAGGATTCGGGGGATCCCTTTATCATGATCGTTCATCGTACATCGTGCAGTCATTTTTCGTTATGTACTATTTATACTTAATTTTAAATTTTAAATGATTTTTTACTGTACGATGTACGATAAATGATTATGATCATGATCATGAGATTCTTCGGATCCCCAGAAAAAAGATCCAATCCTTTTCCAATAGAACCAAAATACATTGATGTCATAAAGCATCAATCCAAGTAAGTTCAGAATATTAAAACAGAAAATAGCAGGTTTTTGCTGTATTTTATATTAAAATATTGAAGCAATTGGATCAACCATTTCCCAGCTGAACCTGCATCAGATCAAACAAGTTGAATTTTCTCTTTGTTTCTTGCGTTTCTTCATGTTTTCTCAAAATCAAAGACCTCCCTCTCTAATCAAGAGCGGTGGTTTCCTCTTTCTCTTTCTCTTTCTCTTTTTCTTTCTATCAGCTGTTTGGCTCATCTTTTGTTATCCATTCGCTCACACTGAAAATCGTATCCAACAACTACAACATGAATTACCACAACAACATCAGCACGAGCACCCTCTTCCTAACAAAACCCACCACCGCCACGACGGCGACATTAGAACAAGCAATTCACAATTCACTACAGCCGCCACTTGCGACAAAAACATTTCAGTGTACGTATACAATTTGCCGGCAGAGTTCAACTTCGGCCTCCTTGATCACTGCCACAACCTAAACGTGCACACCGACATGTGTCCCCATGTGGCAAACTCCGGACTCGGCCAGCCACTTTTCAACAACAGCGGCGGCTGGTTCGCCACCAACCAGTTCACAGCTGAGATGATTTTCCACGCACGCGTCGAAAACCATCCCTGTCGCACGTGGGATCCCGCACGTGCTACCCTCTTCTACGTACCTTACTACGGCGGCCTTCACGTTTCGAACAAGTTCCGCGAACGGAACCTGACGGCTCGAGATGAGCTGGACGTCAGTCTCGTTGACTTTATTCAATCCCAGCCTTGGTGGCAAAAGCGTAATGGTAAGGACCATTTTATGGCCCTAGGGAGGATCGTACGGGATTTTACCCGGAACAGCGGAGACCGCGACTATGGAGCCGGCCGTCTCCTAAATTTTCCGGCTGTAAAAACGATGTCGTTCTTGATCATAGAAAGACATCCGAGCAATGGGAAAAACCAGTACGGTATACCCTACCCTTCTTATTTTCACCCGTCCACGTGGCGGGAAATGATAAGGTGGCAGAACAAGGTGAGGAGATTCAAGCGACCCTACTTGTTTTCCTTCATTGGCGCGCCCCGAAGGAAGGCGGCAATTAGGAACCAATTTATAAGGCAATGCGGTGAGTCGGCTCGTTGCAATCTCTTGAACTGCGGGACGCCGGACGGGCGTAGCAAGTGCAGGCAGCCAAGTGAGGTGCTGAGGGTGATGACGGAGTCCAGGTTCTGCTTGCAAGCACCGGGTGACTCGTTCACACGGCGGTCGACGTTTGACTCGGTGCTTGCGGGTTGCATACCTGTTTTCTTCTCGCCCCACTCGGCGTACACGCAGTATGCGTGGTTTTTACCGGAGGATAGAAGCTCCTACTCGGTTTACGTAGATGAGAAGAGCAAAGCAGCTAGAAGAATAGAGAAGGAGCTCATGAAAGTTTCGAGCAAGAAGGTGATGATTATGCGTGAAAAGCTTATAGATTTAATCCCAAGTCTCACGTATGCTCACCCCAATGGGACTAATATTGGGTTTGGGGATGCAGTTGATGTTGCACTTGTATCATTGGCCAAGCATGTCAATATAATCATTAACTGATTGTTGAGTTATTACTGGTAGTGGTAAAGGAGTTATTTCATCTGCGATGTAACTAAGAAATTTATTGGGACCATTTTATTTGGGGAAGGATTAAGGATTAATACCCCTCATTTGTATAACAAGCTTTAAAACTAATTTTGACCTCTTTATTGAAGTTGTTTACAAGTTTGGATAATGCTAGGCATTTTTTCTATTTGTCTATTTTACTTATCTTTTCTACTCACCAAGTGAATCGTACACCTGTGTATTTTTCTTTAATGTAATGAGATTATTTATATTAAGCAAGGTTGACACACCCCGACCTGGGATGTCCACTAGGACTCCGAATCGAGCTGTGCTGGCCGACACCTGGAAGGTGACGAAGCCATAAAGTGTGATAATGTATAAAATGTGAATAAATTAAAACCTAAAAGTCCCTAAGTACACGAGTGCGTGGTGAGTGGATCTGGACCCATTTCACGAGTGATACAAAGCATAGGTATAGTGCAGTAAGGTGAGACAATGATCATACCATCACAAGAAAACATCTGTACCAAAAAGTGCCATGAATCCTCGTCGATACGGAACTCTGCTGCTAGAACCAGGAGGGGTACAAAAATAGAAAATGTGAGTGAGTGAAACAAAACTTTTCAAACCAATTCCAACTACCAAAGGCAGTAGCCCCTCACCGTAATACCTGTATAATTTCCCGGAAATAATAGGCATGACTATAAATCAATACCATAACCCAAAATAATAGTCTCACAATTATACAGTGTCAAATATCTCAATAAGAATAAGTACTCAGGTGAAATAAATCAATCTGAAATGGCATATTAGCCGGATCCACCTATAGTGGCCTGTACGGCTGAATTAACAGCTCATCAACATGCTAGCTAGAGTCACCTCACGTGACCTGTACGACTTATCCATATCTCATCAATCAAGGCTAGCTCATAAGTCGGAGTCACCTCTAGTGACCTGTACGACTTATCCATATCTCATCACATATGCTAGCTCATCAGATATCTCATCATTTATGCTAGCTCATCATATATTTCATCATACATGCTAGCTCATCACATATTTCATCATATATGCTAGCTCATCACATATCTCATCATATATAATAGCTCATCACATATCTCATCATATATGCTAGCTCATCACATATCTCATCATATATGCTAGCTTGTCACATATTTCATCATATATGCTAGCTCATCACATATCTCATCATATATGCTACCTCGTCACATATTTCATCATATATGCTAGCTCATCACATATTTCATCATATGCTAACTCATAAGTCGGAGTCACCTCTAGTGACCTGTACGACTTATCCATAGCTCAATAAGTATACCTGCACACGAGTCGGAACCACCTAAAATGGTCTGTACGACAGGATTGGGTGTAAATAAATACGCTCAAGTGCTACGATCACGTGAAGACTGTGCGAATAATCGCGGGTCACCTACGAGTCGGAACCACCTATAGTGGTCTGTACGACAGGACTGTGCACCTACCTTGTATCCAAGGTGAGCGTAACATGTGGGAGGTGAACATCACGTGAAGGACTGTGCCCTGGCCAAGGGTGGGAGCACTAACACCGGGGTGCAGGTTTATGAGCTTTAACTGTATCTATTGTGACATATACGATTCATAGGCAACCTGTACGACAGTGTCGGAGTTGCCTATCATTTCAACCTACACGACAAGGTCGTACAGGTTGCCTATCATTTCAACCTACACGACAAGGTCGGAGTTGCCTAAACATACATGTAGTCATACCATAACCCCATCATTTCAACTAATACCATAAACTCACCTGAACTTACCTGGGTGTCCTACGTTCACCTTTGCACTTCAAAGCGTTCATAATAATTGTGTGCAGGTAATATACATATAGATAAACCATGATGAAATCTGATGTTCAACCACGTTATAGCATTTCCAATTATATACATATATATTATGTGGCATAAAATTGCATGAACTATAACGCCCTACTCCCAAATTATTTAGTTTCAGGAATAATTATTGGTGACAAGCCCAACTAGACACTAGTTTAATTAATTATCATTACTTACGCTTCCTTACTTCAAATTCTTGATTCTTTACACATTGATTTATGACCAATATTTAACCATCAAATCACAAGGTTAAATCTCATATTTTCCACCAATGTCTCTCACACTGTACAATTCCCTAAACAAGGCTATTGTCTCAATTATTGTATGGTTGCATCTAACGTCTCGTTAGACTGCTTACGTACACTAAACAGGGATCAAGCCATCCGTAGTTCACATTAGTACTTCAAAGTATTCACAGTAGTTGTATGAAATAATCAATTTATAAACGTTTGTGGAGATGTCAATCTTATATACATATATATATGATAGAAGAGAAAAGACCTACTCACCTTAGGTCCACGCTACGAGTTTAAGAATGAACTAACAAGGTTTCTTGATGATCGAAAAGTAACACCACAATTTATTAAAACTACCAGGGACCAAAAGTAATTTCCCCAAAATGTTCTTCCGTTGATTGCTACCACTTTAGAACCATCGTTGCGCAAGACCGTTCTAGAGTCTTGACAAGAATAAACTTTGCAAGAATTCTAATAGGTGATATTCGAACAGATACTACCAAAAATCAAAACTAGTTGAAATTTCCAATCTCAAAAGGATCAATACTAACGGCGGAAGAATAATGATAGAAGTATTTGGTAAGAAGTGTAACACGTAACACGATGAAATATAAATACACCAAGATGATAACTTGTTGGGTTTCTGATTGCTTGAACTTGTATAAAGATCTAGAAGCAGCTTTCTCATAATGCAATCATCCTCCGAAAGTAAACAGAGAAGAAACTGTAGTTATCCGGTTTGTTTGGGTTTTATTTCCTCAACATCCTTCTACTCTAATCGAAGGCGAGGCGTCTAAACTGAAAATTCTCTTCAATCACCTCAAGTGGAGTCTCAATTTTTAATTTTTGTTTTATTTCCACATTTGATCATGTCACGAAAGAGGACTTTTAGATCACGTCCCATGGATAAGTTAACAACATTCCACTTCTATCTTAGTTGTTTTCACAAGTGTCTTGTTGTTGGAATTTCAATGCCCATTTTAAGAAAAATAAATCATCGCCAATACTTTAAGCCTCGAGATTGGAAGAATACTGCTTTCTACTTAAGTACAACTACCACTAATTAAAACACCACATGAGCGTAACATTGGTTCAGCATCAGGATTATTGATTTTCACATTTTCTACACATACAAAATACCTTGAACTGATAGGGTATAATGATACTTCCCAACTCCATTCATATAACAAAATGATTATAATAATTCGAATTATTTCTTGATGGTTAACGGTAACTCCATATCGATACTCGTATTTTCCAATTAAAATGGTCTAGGACCAGCTGAAAGTGTTCAAAAGTAAGTATGTCCATTTCGTACAACCGGAAGATACACTGTAGTGCACTCATAGCTACTGATTAAATTCTTCTACTGCCACTAACAGAAACTTATTCCTTTCAAAAAATAAGTGTATTTAAGAAGTTCTAAGGTTGATAAAGATTTTAGACATGTTCTCCACAGAGAAATGTCAGTCGATTTCCCAAGCAAAGATGATAATTGTTAACTTTAAATCACGGATAAAATAGTTCATTCTAAATGGTTCTATACATTGATGAGACTACTATGGATTTAACAAGCTTCACGAGAAAAGTCTGAGTTTCAAAATTTGTTACATAGACCACCATCTTGAAATAGGATTTGTGCGAAAAGATGAAAGAAAACTAATGTAGTACGAAGAAATGAAATGGTGGCATTCTCCCGGATATCGCCAAGGAATCAAAACTATTTTTGATTTCTACTCTCAAAAGGTTTAATAATGATGGTTAACAATAGTGATGAGATTGACCCATAAATCCCTGCCGATACACCAATAATAATACATTAACCCATGTTAGGGTCGTCAACTATTCTCAATCACACACCATTCATTAGCAGACAGTTCTTTTCTTATACTCTAGAGACACTCACCAAAATGAGCTTCTAAAGATCAACAAGTCGTCAAATTTGCCCAAAACTTAGGAACAACTAACATATTTTCCGTATTCGACGAGGTGGCAAGATTCAAACATTAGACTCGAGAACCAAGAATGCTCACATCACGTGTGTGATGAAAACAATATTGCCCAACTTATGCTCTGATATCAAACTGACACACCCCGACCCGGGATGTCCACTAGGACTTCGAATCGAGTTGTGTTGGCCGACACCTGGAATGTGACGAAGCCATAAAGTGTGATAATGTATAAAATGTGAATAAATTAAAACCTAAAAGTCCTTAAGTACACGAGTGCGCGGTGAGTGGATTTGGACCCATTTCACGCGTGATATAGAACATAGGTATAGTGTAGTAAGGTGAGACAATGATCATACCATCACAAGAAAACATCTGTACTGAAAAGTCCCACGAATCCTCGTCGATACGGAACTCTGCTGCTAGAACCTGGAGGGGTACAAAAATAGAAAATGTGAGTAAGTGAAACAAAACTTTTCAAACCAATTCCAACTACCAAATGCAGTAGCCCCTCACCGTAATACCTGTATAATTTCCCGGAAATAACATGCGTGACTATAAATCAATACCATAACCAAAATAATAGTCTCATAATTATACAGTGTCAAATATCTAAATAAGAATAAGTACTCAGGTAAAATAAATCAATATGAAATGGAATATTAGCCGGATCCACCTATAGTGGCCTGTACGGCTGAATTAACAACTCATTAACATGCTAGCCGGAGTCACCTCACGTGACCTGTACGACTTATCCATATCTCATCAATCAAGGTTAGCTCATAAGTCGAAGTCACCTCTAGTGACCTGTACGACTTATCCATATCTCATCACATATGCTAGCTCATCACATATCTCATCAGATATGCTAGCTCATCATATATTTCATCATATCTCGTCACAAATCTCATCATATATGCTCCTCACATATCTCATCATATATGCTAGCTCATCACATATCTCATCATATATGTTAGCTCATCACATATCTCATCATATATGCTAGCTCGTCACATATGTCATCATATATGCTAGCTCGTCACATATTTCATCATATATGCTAGCTCATCACATATCTCATCATATATGCTAGCTCGTCACATATCTCATCTTATATGCTAGCTTACACATATGCTAACTCATCATATATGCTAGCTCATCACATATCTCATCATCTATGCTAGCTCATCACATATGTCATCATATATGCTAGCTTGTCACATATCTCATCATATATGCTAGCTCGTCACATATCTCATCATATATGCTAGCTCCTCACATATTTCATCATATATGCTAGCTCCTCACATATCTCATCATATATGCTAGCTCCTTACATATTTTATCATATATGCTAGCTCATCACATATTTCATCATACACATATGTCATCATATATGCTAGCTCCTCACATATGTCATCATATATGCTAGCTCATCACATATGCTAGCTCCTCACATATCTCATCATATATGCTAGCTCCTCACATATGTCATCATATATGCTAGCTCATCACATATCTCATCATATATGCTAGCTCGTCACATATTTCATCATATATGCTAGCTCATCACATATCTCATCATATATGCTAGCTCATCACATATCTCATCATATATGCTAGCACATCACATATGTCATCATATATGCTAGCTCATCACATATCTCAGCATATATGCTAGCTCGTCTCATATTTCATCATATATGCTAGCTCATCACATATTTCATCATATATGCTAGCTCATAAGTCATAGTCACCTCTAGTGACCTGTACAACTTATCCATAGCTCAGTAAGTATACCTGCACACGAGTCGGAACCACCTAAAATGGTCTGTACGACAAGACTGGGTGTAAATAAATACGCTCAAGTGCTACGATCACTTGAACACTGTTCGAATAATCACGGGTCACCTACGAGTCGGAACCACCTACAGTGGTCTGTACAACAGGACTTTGCACCTACCTTGTATCTAAGGTGAGCGTAAGGTGTGGAAGGTGAACATCACTTGAAGGACTATGCCCTGGCCACGGGGGGGGGGAGCACTAACATCGGGGTGCAGGTTTTTGAGCTCTAACTGTATCTATTGTCACATATACGATTCATGGGCAACCTGTACGACAGTGCCAGAGTTGCCTATCATTGCAACCTACACGACAAGGTCGGAGTTGCCTAAACATACATGTAGTCATACCATAACCCCATCATTTCAAGTAATACCATAAACTCACCTGAACTTACCTGAGTGTCCTGCGTTCACCTTTGCACTTCAAAGCGTTCATAATAATTGTGTGCAGGTAATATACATATAGATAAACCACGATGAAATCTGATGCTCAACCACGTTATAGCATTTCCAATTATATACATACATATATATATATATATATATATATATATAATGTGGCATAAAAATGCATGAACTATAACGCCCTACTCCCGAATTATTTATTTTCGGGAATAATTATCAGTGACAAGCCCAACTAGACACTAGTTTAATTAATTATCATTACTTACGCTTCCTTACTTCAAATTCTTGATTCTTTACACATTGATTTATGACCAATATTTAACCACCAAATCACAAGGTTAAATCTCATATTTTCCACCAATGTCTCTCACACTATTTAATTCCCTAAACAAGGCTATTGTCTCAATTATTGTATGGTTGCATTTAACGGCTCGTTAGACTGCCGACGTACCCTAAACAGGGATCAAGCCATCCGTAGTTCATATTAGTACTTCAAAGCATTCACAGTAGTTATATGAAATCATCAATTTATAAACGTTTATGGAGATGTCAATCTTATATACGTATATATATGATAGAAGAGAAAAGACCTACTCACCTTAGGTCCACGCTATGACTCCCTCGCACGAACATCGAGACATCACGAACTATCGTCGTCTGCTGCCAATTATCAAATCACGACTCAAAGTTCTTACCAATATAGCACATAATTTAAATAAAACATATCCTCATGGACATTCAAGAATAATTTGAGACCCATTGACTAAAAGTCAACCGTCGATTGAAATTTGGCTGGGAAACCATCTGTTTCTATGGTTCCCGTCGGCTGGGTCACAAGGGTCAAGGAATACTCGTTTTGGGTTCCCTCATTTTCTTCTTCCCTCATTTCCCTCCTGGTTCTTCTCTCCCATTCGTCACTCTCCCTCTCTCCTCATTTCTGATTGGGCAGTGCCCATCTCTTTCCTTTCCATCTCTTTTGTTGCCATCCTGCAGCCATCCCCCTTCCTCTTTCTTCTTCTATTTTCTCCCACATCCCCTTACATAAAAAAACTATAATAATAAGAAATGAATAAGATAATAAATAACAATCCTTACCAACGTACTTTTGGAATACGATAAGGTAATAGTTCATAAGCGTCATGAACTAACGATCAACGAAAATCAATACCCTCGCCTCTAGGGTATTCTCGTAAATTTCACATTTTAAGATTTATAAAATAATAAAATTTGGGACGGGTTGTCACAAAGGTTCTAAAAGACGCTAGGCGCTAGTTGAGCGGCGTACTGGGGTCTAGCGCATAGGCGCCTAGGCGGACTAGACGGATTTAAGTAAATCTATTGTATTTCATGTAAATAAGTGTCTGTTTATACTTAAAATATAAATGATTTCATCATAAACTAGAAATTCAATAAGTCTCTTACAATTTATTGGAAACAATAAAATGCAAAAGGAAAGTTATCTATTTTCTATCTAAGTGAGTTATAACCTAGGCAGGTGTCTAGTGGGTCTGGGCGGGCTAGGCGGTCTAGGCGGGCACCTTAGCATGTCTAGGGACCCTTTCTTAATTTTTAAACACCTAGGCGGCGCTAGACGGGAATTTTTAGAACAGTGATATTAAGAGGAGAAGAAGTTGTGGTAAGTGAAACACTAGTTCAACCATAATAATTTAGTATCTATGGATGTATATTTCCACCATATCTTGCCTTGATGAAAATGCACCTGCAAAATAATAACACTTTCGATTAAGGCCAAAGGCCTCACGCGCCCATGATGTATGGAAGGGGCTTTAGCCGAAGAATCTCCGATGCCAAAGTTAGAATTCTGAAAAGACTGTATTTAGGAGTTTGTGGGTAGCAAATAGCTTAGCAATTTATTAGGATAAGATGGGTAATTATAGGAGAGTGGCCGACCCTTTGCGTGGAGACTGGCCGACCATATTTGGTGATAATAGGTGAATAATTGTAAGATATTATGTGAAATAATATCTTGCAATTAACATGGCAATTATTCTTAATTTAATTAGGAAGTTTTGGGAGTTACCTTTTGAATAACATCAATAAGAGATTGATGAGGAGTGATGAGAAGAATATGAAATAAATTCCACATTGATCACCTTGGACTCTTCTTTGATTGAGTCGTTATTGTCCATTGCATGCGCGTGGGAATCCTAGTGTGCCTCAATGGTAGTCTCGTCTTTTTAACCCAAAAGTCCACGTGTCACCTCCATGATTTTTTGGATTATTTTTGGCTCCACAAATGCCCCTTCACATGTTGGGCTGGTCGTAGGAAAGGGCAGTAAGCGTAGAGATCTCCAACTGCTTAGGGAAACATAAGATCATTTCCTAATTTCATGCAGACTCCCACTTTGACTTGGAATTAGATTCTTCTAGGAAAGGGAAATAAATCGCCATAAAGCCTATTTAAGTTTACCTTAAGTATGGGATTAAATCAACTTCGGAAGGCAATTATTCATCCCTACAAGAAAGAGAGAAAGCTAAGGATATTTCTTCCCCTTCCCCTAGCATTCTTCTTCGCATGCCCGTCTAAAGAATTGTCTTTCGTTGATTTCTTTGTCTTCTCCACGCCGCACCAAGGTAAGAAAATTTAATTTTCTTTGTCTTCTTCTTGGGCGGTGCTGCCGCGGGGCAGCCGTCAGGGTAGTATGACATGTCGGTAGAGACCACAGCTTCGGCTACTTGGCTTGGCTGGACCCAAGGGCAGCTGCGCGGTTGAGGTCGCGGCTTGAGACGCTGAGGCGTAAAGCTGGTATGTTATCTTGCTTACTGAACTTTCAGTTGAGAAGAAATCCTTCAGCTGCCTCCGGAAGCTTGACATCGAGTTATTTCTAGCGTCCGGGTCCGAAGATAGAGTGAAATATCCAGTTGTGGCTAAGTCTGGATTGGCTTCTAAAAGACTCGCCATTGTCCATCACTTAGAAAAGTGGATTCGATTATTAAAGAGGCATCAAAGCCCGCTTTTCTGCTGCTGCCACGTCTATGCTGCTTGCCTAGAAGAAAGAAATTGTTTAAGTTTGATTTCTCAGCTACCATAGATAGAGCAATCGAGGAAGGAGCTGCCAAGATCGGAGCTGCTAAAGATGAAGTGTTGGATAAGCACACTATTGAGTACAAAGTAGCTGTTGAGGGCATGATGGCTGCTGAAGAGCCCAAGGTCATTCAGTTTGCTAAATAAGTAGTCTACTTTATTTAGCTTGTATCAGATTTTGGTGACCTTCGTATAAGTTTATCAATTTGGTAGAAATTTAATAAACTGCTTTCTTCACTTTACTTCATCTTCATTTTTCTTGAAACTTTACTTGCTTGAAGCGTCATGCAAAACTTTTAGCGATAAAACTGTTGATTGGTAAAAATAAAGAAACAAGAAAAAAGAGGGATTTTGTGATTGAAACAAGTTTTGCATCTTGGAAGTAGAAACTGACTGCCCAAATCAGACAACTTGCACGAAATAAATTGTACATCCTCGAAGGAATCAACTGTTAAGCTTTATACCATTAAAAAGATATGGAAATTAGCTTTCAGATAAATTTTACAGATCATGATTTCAAATTTTCTAGAAAATGTTATGAAAGGTTTCGTACAGGTCGTTATCCAGCCAAGCTTACGCCGAAATTGCAAAAACTGTTGGTTTTCTAAGTCACAACTTAAAAGAAGTCGAAATCCAAAAGGGAATGTGCACATTACTTATATCCTATCTTAAGACGGTATGAGAGTAATGTTTTTATCTTAAAACTGTTTGTCCATATTATTCTCTAGTTTTCATCTTGTTTATGAGATTTTCCATTATGTTTTTTTTGTTTATTAAGAGTAACTATGATTTTCAATGACTATTTGATGGATACTGAGTTTTATTGGACGAATTCTTACTCATTACAACAATTGAATGCTTTATGATTAAAGTTCTTTGACTAATCACCTTAGGACTCTGCATATATTGATTTGAAGATTTGAGGTGCAACTATAACATAATTCGAATTAGCTTCTTGTGAACAAGGGTTGTAAATTACATAGATGTTGTAGCAAGATTTATGGTTTGCATGATTCTCTCATTTTCTTGTTCGTAATGAGGCATTGTGGGGTGTTAGGCAATCCATGACATGGAAGGTCGCCAAGTGGTTGTAGGGTTCCACCTGGACTGCGAATTTTATCTTCCCTAATGGTCGAACTGGTGCCCCATTAAAGGTGTGAAGGGTAGTTCTCCCTTTGTTGATGCTATAAAAAGTACCCATATTTCCTACAGCATCTCGAAGAGGATGTTAACTCCCGATCCGTTGTCCATTAAAACCCAACTGACCATGGATTTGAAAATTTGTACTTTGACGACGAAGGCGTCTTCATGGGGTGAATGGACGTTGTCTAGGTCTTGATCAGAGAAAATCAAGATATTGGAGTCAATGGCCAACGATTTGTTGATCGAAGCCATGCAACATTCGTCGTTTCTTGCTAGTCGTCTTTCTTTATTTCCTAGTGTTTCCCAGATATTCCTATTCTCCATATATGCAATTCACTCTAGGGAATGCCTTCGATTGAAGGATGGGATGAAGGCCCTGTAGCCTCTTGGATTTCCAGCAATGCGTCTCAGGTGTAGGGCATTGAGATGATGTTTCGAGAGTTAGAGCAATAATTTTTTTTGCCTGGACTGACGCTTCTTTGGAGCGCGAGATTGCTTCTTCCAGGTCTTTCACTCACATTTTCAAGTTGATGAGGTTGATAGATTCTTTGGCTAAAGGAATTTGTTGAAGTTCCTCCAAAGACAGACAAATATGCATCACATTTTCCCATATCTAGTCCATGGCAGTAACTTCGTTGATCTTGGGGTCAACGCTCGGCGTTGGAGCGTCCAATTTGTCACAGCGTGATTTAGGGGGATCTCCATTGGGGTAGAGTATTTGGCCGAGAAGAATATGAGTTCGCTTTCAATAAAAACACCAATTATAGGAACCAAATTTGCACACCGTCGTGGGCGATGGAGGCACAAATTCGAGAAACCAAAAAAAAAAACAGAGAATAATCATGCGCAAGCTTAAGACCAGAATGTGTGCTGTCAAAGGCTCTCTGACGGTTAAGTTAGTAAGCAGTTTTAGACTCAAGCAGTGGGGAAGAGAAGTAGAGTATTAAGATTGCGTTACCAGAGGTAAACCCTAGATGGATGTATTTATACTGATCAAAAGATAAACCTTGTTCAAAACTAGAAGAATCCTAGAGGATATCTAGGCCTAGATATCGCGTTAGGAGTGTGATTACTTGTAGCGCACGTCAATTCCTAGATTGTAGAAACTCCAAGAGTTATGAGGAATCTAATTATGTTCTTATCTGGATCAGATCTTGTGTCTTGCGAGACAAGCATGGTCATCTAGCGTCGTTGCTTCTGACTTCGCTATTACTTGGAACAAGGTGATGGTGGCATTGTTGTTGACATACCCCGACCCTAGAATCAGGGTGTGTTGGCCGTCACGTGGGCGTGACGTAACCAAAAGTGCGACGCAGAAGCAAAAAGGTAAAAGAATTACGAAGGAATAAAAACCAACTACTAGCAATAATATCCAACTAACATGCTAAAGTGAGTTTAAGAGTGAAACACACATAATCAGAGCATAAGTACTAGGTGCAGTCAAGTAGGACCATTCCTAAATTACAACACCCAAAGGTGAGTCATACAATTAAGTAGTCTGTCAGAACATCGTGGGAATCCTCGTGAGCCACCAACACTGCTAACTAGAACCTGGAGGGGCGCAAAACAAGATTGAGTGGGTCAGTAAAACAAAGCTTTTCGAAAATATTTCATTTAATAACACTTCTAACCCCTCGCTGTAAAACTTGTATACTTTCCCAGAAAATAGTATATATATAACCATATATAACAGCAAATCACTCAAATCACAAGTCTTTAACACTTTTCAGGAAAAATATGCCATGATATGCTTCAAAACATAATAAGGATGCATCAATATAATAGGTGAAATAAGGAATCAACCGGAGACCCTGCAGTTGTCCTGTACGGCTAATTCTATGGCTCAATACCCAATCCAGCCGAAGTCACCAACTGTGACCTGTACGGCACTACTCTGCACACAAGTAGGAACTATCTGAAGTAGTCTGTACGACAAGAATGGTGTAAGAATACGCTCTAGTGCTTCTTTCATCAACAACTGTATAATAATCTAAAGTCACCTACAAGTCGGAACCACCTCTAATGGTCTGTACGACATGTCGGAACCACCTCTAATGGTTTGTACAACATGCACCTACTTGGATCCAAGGTGAGCGTGTGGTGCGGGGTGAATAATATAAGCACTAACACCGGGGGTGCAGGTTATGAGCTCTCAACATAAATCACATCAAACAATAAATCACATGAACAACATAAAACTCACCTGATACTCACATGTGCGTCCACATCACCAGTTCACATATATGCATCAAATACTAGTTCATATATTTCATATAATATGCATGCATGGCATTTTAAAACATACTTTCATTTAAATTCAATTTCTGGGAAAAGTCAGTAGTATATAGGTATATACAGAAAATAACTGGCCACTCACTGGTAAGTCAAAGGGTCGTAACCCCCGTGACGCCCTTTAATGCGCTCATCCTCGGGATAGGTCTCACCTATATACGAAACAACTATAAAAACGTTATTTTAAAACATATAGGCAAAACTAGCTAATAACTTCTCATACGATGCTCAATTTGGGTATATGAATATACCACAATGACCTACTCGATGTCACGGACATCGAGATATTTTTAGAATAATTTTTCAACGCCCCACGCGCCGGGAGAGGCAAGGTGCTACGCGCCCCCACGCGCGTCATCCCTTACCTCCAGATGCCTGAAAATCTCGCCGGCGCCGGAAAACTGGGTAACTTGTAAATGCCATTTTCTCGCTCGATTCTCAACCAAAATCTACATAATTGGTACCAATTTGAAGCTTACGACATGTAGAATCACGATATACCTGTCTCGAGCTTTGAAATCCACGAAAACATGTCGGGGAAGGTTGAAACTCCGGCGACCTCTGTGAAACTTCGAAACTGGGCTTCCCGTGGACCAATTTTTACCAACGATGCACTCCGAGCATCGTGAGGACCTTCTTGAGCTCGCTATGGTCCTAAAATTTACAAAAACTTAAGGGTTTAAAAGTTCATGAATATTGACCAATTCGGGAATTAGAAAAACTAGGGATCCTTACGTCTAATTCCTTCGATTGTTCTTCTCCGAGCTTCCTTAGAACCTCACTAAGCTTCCTATGAGCTTCAAATTCCCTGAAACAACCATATTTACGTCCACATGAACAGTACTCAAAACTGGGGTTCGGATTTCACGAGTTTTTGAAGGTCTTAAGTTCCAAAATTAGTATGTTTGAACTTAGGGACTTAAGATGAGTTCGATTCTTACCTTAGAACCTTCGATCTGGGAAGAAATGGCGTAGAATAAGCTTGTCCGTACGTGCACAGTGACAAAGGTGCAGAAAAACCGAGAGAGAGAAGGGAGAGAAAGTCCACGGGAGAGAGAGAGAAAAGGCAGGTTTGTGTGGTGTGGTCCACATTAATCCCTAACCACACAATTGAAAACATAACCTAAGTTCCAAATTAAATTTTCCACAAACTTAGGAAGGACAATATTAATCAAATGTATAAGTCACACACACACCTTAGAAATCTTTAGGGACAATTCCATCTTTTCATAACTTCAGTAAAAGATCTCGGGACGAGCTGTGACAATCTACCCTCCTTATAGAATTTCGTCCTCGAAATTCATACAACCAATCAACCCACTAATACTCATAAAACAACCTTGGATACATCTCTCTAATTCGATCTTCTGTCTCCCAAGTAGCTTCTTCCGTTGAGTGGTTCCTCCACAATACTTTTACCAAGCTCACTGTTTTATTCCTTAGAACCTGGTATTTCCAATCTAAGATAGTCATTGGTTCCTCATCATACGTCAAATCCGGATTAATCTCCAAAGGTTGAGGAGGAATCACATGTGAAGGATCTGAAACATAATGTCGAAGCATCGAGACATGAAACACATTATGTACCTTAGATAACTCCGGAGGCAACTCCAATATGTAAGCAACTTCACCAATCCTTTCAGTGATCTCATAAGGTCCTATGTACCTAGGACTTAGCTTGCCTTTCTTTCCAAACCGCACTACACCTCTCCAAGGTGACAATTTCAAGAATATCAAATTACCCACATCATATACTCGATCAGTGGCATGTCTATCTGCTAAACTCTTTTGTCGATCCTGGGCCGCTTTCAGGTTAGACTTAATCACCTAACATTTTGAGTAGTCTCATCCACAATCTCTGGGCCCTCTAGCACTCTTTCGCCAACCTCTGACCCACACAATGGCGTACGACAAGCTCTACCATAAAGTGCCTCAAATGGTGACATACCAATGCTCGAATGAAAACTATTATTGTAGGCAAATTCCATCAAGTCTAGGCGATCATGCCAAGAATCACCAAACTGCAACACTGAAGATCTCAGCATATCCTCTAACATCTGAATAGTCATCTCTGATTGTCCATCTGTTTGGGGATGATAAGCAGTGCTGTAAAGCAATTTCGTACCAAGAGCTTCCTGAAAAGCTATCCAAAACTTAGAAGTAAATCTTGGATCTCGATCAGAAATAATATTCACTGGAACTCCATTATACTTCACAATCTTCGTGATGAACAACTTAGCCAATTTATTCAGGGGATACTTTTCCCTCACTGGAATGAAGTGTGCTGACTTGGTAAGCCGATCTACAACCACCCAAACACCATCAAATCCATTTTGGGTACGTGGAAGCTTATACACAAAATCCATAGTTATATTTTCCCATTTCCACTGAGGAACGGGAAGTGGTTGCATCCGTCCAAAAGGTTTCTTTCTTTCTGCTTTGACTTGCTGACAAACAATACACCTACTTACATATTCTGCAATTTCCCTTTTCATACCCGGCCAATAATAAAATGGTCGAATGGTATGGTACATCTTAGTTCCTCCTGGATGCATCGCATAAGCCGAACAATGTGCTTCATCCAAAATTTCTTTCTTTAGTTCCTCGTTATTAGGCACATACATTCTGCTATCTTGCAGAAGCATGCCATCTAATTCTCGAATCCTAAGTTCTTTCTTTTCCCTTCATTGCTCAATCAGATCATTTCTTGGATCTCTTCATCAACTATCTGAGCTTCAAGTACACGATCGACCAAAACTGGCCTGACTTGGAAACTAGCAAGAAAAGCTTCTCTTCGCTCTTCTATCTCTAACTTTACTCCAGTAGCTCTCAAATCTGTAAGAAGAGGAACACGACAAGCATACAAAGCATTAAGTCGACCTTGAGGTTTCCTACTCAGTGCATCAGCTACCACATTTGCACGACCTGGATGATACTCAATCGTGCAGTCATAATCACTTAGTAATTCCATTCACCTTCGCTGACGAAGATTAAGATCATGTTGAGTAAAAAGATACTGAAGACTCTTATGATCTGTGAAGATCTTACATTTCTCACCATAGAGATAATGCCTCCAAATCTTCAAAGCAAAGACAATGGCTGCAAACTCAAGATCGTGAGTAGGATAATTCCTTTCATGAATCTTCAATTGTCGAGAAGCATAGGCGATCACTCTATTATGCTGCATCAAGACACATCCCAAACCATTCAAGGAAGCATCACTGTAAATCTCAAAGTTACCATTATCGTCAGGAAGTACCAACACTGGAGCATGAGTGAGGCAATATTTCAGCTGCTGGAAACTTTGCTCACAATTCTCGTCCCACTCGAACTTAACATCATTCCTGGTTAACTTCGTTAGTGGTAAAGCAATCATAGAAAAATCTTGAACAAACCGTCGATAATAACCTGCTAGACCAAGAAAACTCTGTACCTCAGCGACGGTTCGTGGTTGTTCCCAATTCTCCATTGCTGCTATCTTTTGAGGATCTACTTGAATTCCTTGTGCTGATACTACATGTCCCAAAAATTCAACCAAAACTGGCATTTGCTAAACTTGGCATATAACCGATGTTCCCTCAATTTCTTTAATACCAAGTTAAGATGTCGAATATGATCTGCTTTCGACTTAGAGTATACCAGAATATCATCAATAAAAACAATGACAAACCTATCAAGATATTGCTGGAATACTTCATTCATTAACCTCATGAAAGCTGCAGGTGCATTAGTCAATCCAAATGGCATCACCAAAAACTCATAATGTCCATAACGGGTCCTGAAAGTTGTTTTAGGTACAATCTTCATCTTTAATCTTCAACTGATAATAGCCAGATCTCAAATCAATCTTAGAGAACACACATGCACCTTTAAGTTGATCAAACAAATCATCGATACGAGGCAATGGATAACGGTTTTTAATCGTTACCCGATTCAATTGCCTGTAATCAATACATAATCTCAAAGTTCCATCTTTCTTTCTCACAAACAACACCGGAGCTCCCCAAGGTGAAGTACTAGGTTGAATGAAACCTTTATTAGTTAATTCTTGTAACTGAATTTTCAACTCTTTTAATTCAGCTGGAGCCATTCTATAAGGAATCAAAGATATAAGATCCGTACCTGGAAGCAAATCAATCGAAAACTCCACATCTTTGTCTGGCAGCAATCCAGGCAAATCATCTGGGAATACATCAGGATAGTGCCAGACTACTCCAACTTCCTCCGCACTACTAGGAACAACATCATTTAACACCACATGTGCTAAGTATCCTTGACAATCTTTTGATAACAACTTCTTTGCTCTCATGGCATAAATAACACCATGTCTCACCCCACTTCTTTCACCCACAAAAGTAACCTCTGGTAGTCCAGGATGAAGAAAAGTAATTAATTTCCCGTAACAATCTATATGTGCACGATTATAATGCAACCAATCTGCCCCTAAAATTACATCAAAATCCACAATATCTAACGGGATAAGATTAGCTGGCATAACTACATCATCTATCATCACTGGACACCCTGGATAAACACTATCAACATAACATTTGTCCCCTCTAGGCATAGCAAACTATAAATCAAATTCTAGAGGTGTAGGGTGAGGTTGTGTCATTTGAGCAAATGTATGAGAAATCACAGAATGTGTAGCACCACAATTAATCAAAACTCTAGCAAAGTGACCAAGGATGTTTAACGTACCCATAATCAAATCTGGCTGATTCTGAGCATCTTGCAGTGAGATGTGATTAACACGTCCATGAGCTTGCTGTCGACCTCCACGACCTCTATTACCTTGATTACCTCGCCCCTGAGAAGTACGTCCATGTCCTGTCTGGCTAGACTGCCTAGACTGTCCTGCACTGCTAGCAGCAACCTCTCCCGGTCGGGGCTGACCTCCCTGATACCACTGAGCTCCGCTAGCTGGCATGGAAGGATATGAAGTATAACCTCCAGGATCTTGGGAATACCCAGTCTGAAAATAAGGATCCTGGGAATACTGATACTGTTTGGAAGCATAGGGAGCAGCATCACCCTGATAATGGTAAGCACCACCACGACCCGTCTGACCATAACTGCCTGATCCAAAGTTCTGCTGAATCGGCGTTGGAGGTGGCATAGCAGACTGCTGAGGCCTCTGTTGACTCTGGGGACACTGTGCAGCTCTATGTCCCATCTATCCACAAGTGTAGCAACCACCGCCACTTCTCCTACACTCTCCATGATGTCTGAAATTACAACGGCGGCACAACGGAGGACCTGAACCACCAGCACCACCAAAGTCTCTCTATCTCTGAAACCTGGGTCCACCAGTAAATCTTCCACCTCTCCTCGGGCATGTGACACTAAATCCTCCGCTGGAAGAATTCGAGCTCGCTCCACTTCTCTTGAAATTCTGTGTCTTACGGGGTCCCTGAGTGGAGATACCTTTACCCCTGTCATCATTCCTTTGATTATCATTATTATCTTCATCTTCTTCACTATTACTAGGAAGGTTTTCGGAATCCTCCATCCGAACCAAAATCTCATAAAACTTATGGTAAGTAGTGCAAGGAATCGCACTAGCAAACGTCCGCCATTTCCTCTTAGTTCCCTACTTAAAACGGCGAAGCATCTCTACCTGATTACTAGCTGTATCTGGATCATAGCGGGATAAGTCAGTAAACTTCCTATAATACTCATTCCGCGACATATTCTTTTGCTTCAATTGAGTGAACTCCTGCTTCTTACGATCAATGTACTCCGGGGGAACAAATCTTTTCTTAAAATTCTCTTTGAATATTTCCCAATCAGCTGCCGCTTCAGGTGACATAAACTGAGTTTGATTTTCCCACCAAGCTGCAGGCTCTCGTCCTAAAAACCAAGTAGTGGTCTCGACCCATCTACTAGCAGGAAGATTCCCTTGACTCTGCATCACCTGAAAGGTCTTCTTAATACGGTCTAACCACTTTTTTGCCCCTTCATGACCCTCATTACCAATGAAGCGGTCTAAGTTCAGATTATACATAGTCTCTAGGGGTGTTCTCTGAAGAGGACGGATTGCAGTCTGAAGGGCATGAGTCATTGCTTCCCCTAATTGAGTTATGTCAGGGAAGTTAGGCTCAGAAGCACGACGTGGTTCCCTACGAGGCGGCATAGTTCTGACAGAAGACACCAAAAGATCATTAGAGCATTCACAATTTATACAGGACTGCAAACCTAGGCTCTGATACCAAACTGACACACCCCGACCCTAGAATCAGGGTGTGCTGGCCGTCACGTAGGCGTGACGTAACGCGGAAGCAAACAGGTAAAAGAATTATGAAGGAATAAAAACCAACTACTAGCAATAATATCCAACTAACATGCTAGAGTGAGTTTAAGAGTGAAACACACAAAATCAGAGCATAAGTACTAGGTGCGGTCAAGTAGGACCATTCCTAAATTACAACACCCAAAGGTGAGTCCTACAATTAAGTAGTCTGTCAAAACGCAGTGGGAATCCTCATGAGCCACCAACACTACTAACTAGAACCTGGAGGGGCGCAAAACAAGATTTAGTGGGTCAGTAAAACAAAGCTTTTCGAAAATATTTCATTTAATAACACTTCTAACCCCTCGCTGTAAAACCTGTATATTTTCCCAGAAAATAGTATATATATAACCATATATAACAATAAATAACTCAAATCACAAGTCTTTAACACTTTTCAGGAAAAATATGCCATGCTATGCTTCAAAACATAATAAGGATGCATCCATATAACAGGTGAAATAAGGAATCAACCGGAGACCCTGCAGTTGTCTTGTACGGCTAATTCTATGGCTCAATACCCAATCCAGCCGGAGTCACCAACTGTGACCTGTACGGCACTACTCTGCACACAAGTCGGAACTATCTGAAGTAGTCTGTACGACAAGAATGGTGTAAGAATACGCTCTAGTGCTTCTTTCATCAACAACTGTATAATAATCTAAAGTCACCTACAAGTCAGAACCACCTCTAATGGTCTGTACAACATGTCGGAACCACCTCTAATGGTCTATACGACATGCACCTACTTGGATTCAAGGTGAGCGTGTGGTGCGGGGTGAATAATATAAGCACTAACACCGGAGGTGCAGGTTATGAGCTCTCAACATAAATCACATCAAACAATAAATAACATGAACAATATAAAACGTACCTGATACTCACATGTGCGTCCACATCACCATTTCACATATATGCATCAAATACTAGTTCATATATTTCATATAATATGCATGCATGGCATTTTAAAACATACTTTCATTTAAATTCAATTTATGGGAAAAGTCAATAGTATATAGGTATATACAGAAAATAACTGCCCATTCACTGGTAAGTCAAGGGGTCGTAACCCCCGTGACGCCCTTGAATGCGCTCGTGATAGGTCTCACCTATACGCGAAACAACTATAAAAACGTTATTTTAAAACATATAGGCAAAACTAGCTAAATAACTTCTCATACAATGCTCAATTTGGGTATATGAATATACCACAGTGACCTACTCGACGTCACGGACGTCGAGATATTTTTAGAATAATTTTTCAACGCCGCACGCGCCGCCACGCGCGTCATCCCCTACCTCCAGACGCCTGAAAATCTCTCCGGCGCCGGAAAACTGGGTAACTTGTAAACGCCCTTTTCTCGCTCGATTCTCAACCAAAATCTACATAATTGGTACCAATTTGAAGCTTACGACATGTAGAATCACGATATACCTGTCTTGAGCTTTGAAATCCACGAAAACACGTCGGGGAAGGTTGAAACTTCAGCGACCTCTGTGAAACTTCGAAACTGGGCTTCCAGTGGACCAATTTTTACCAACGATGCACTTCGAGCATCGTGAGGACCTTCTTGAGCTCGCTATGGTCCTAAAATTTACAAAAACTTAAGGGTTTAAAAGTTCATGAATAGTGACCAATTCGGGAATTAGAAAAACTAGGGATCCTTACCTTCAATTCCTTCGATTCTTCTTCTCCGAGCTTCCTTAGAACCTCACTAAGCTTCCTATGAGCTTTAAATTCCCTGAAACAACCATATTTACGTCCACATGAATAATACTCATAACTGGGGTTCAGATTTCACGAGTTTTCGAAGGTCTTAAGTTCCAAAATTAGTATGTTTGAACTCAGGGACTCAAGCTGAGTTTGATTCTTACCTTAGAACCTTCGATCCGTGAAGAAATGGCGTAGAATAAGCTTGTCCGTACGTGCACAGTGACAAAGGTGCAGAAAAATCGAGAGAAAGAAGGGAGAGAAAGTCCACGGGAGAGAGAGAGAGAAAAGGCAGGTTTGTGTGTGTGTGGTCCACATTAATCCCTAACCACACAATTGAAAACATAACCTAAGTTCCAAATTAAATTTTCCACAAACTTAGGAAGGACAATATTAATCAAATGTATAAGTCACACACACACCTTAGAAATCTTTAGGGACAATTCCGTCTTTTCATAACTTCAGTAAAAGATCTTGGGACGGGCTGTGACAGTTGTTATGTCCGATACAGCTCCGCTAGAAACCGCTGAGTCCATGATCGGACTTTTGAGGTAACGTTATTTCGATCAGCTTTGCTTTGACTTTGAAAAATTATGGTCCCATAATGGAGTAAAGTGGATTGGAATATTGTTACCTTAAAAGTCCAGTCATGGCTCCAAAATACATATAAAGACCTTCACTCAACTAGGAATTGCAGCAACCCTGTAGCCGCTTCGCCAGTTACTCGAGATTCCCAAATATTCCATTTTCTGATGTTAACAATGTATATCATCAAATATAACCGTTTTCTTCTCGAGACCTTTCACTTTTTTTCATCATGTGGGAGTTTAAAATTAATTCCAGTTCATCTACTTCCATCCATGTGGCGGTGGGGGAGGGGGGAGGGGGAGTAGTAGTTCTCCATTGAATTCTCTTTTTTCCCCTGTGCATATGTTCCTAAATATGTGTGCGACCCCAAAGGTCGGCCTCCCAGTCTCTTACACAACATTTATTAGCTTGGTTAAGTTGGGGAGATCGTGCAATAAGTCTTTCTTAACTCTCGCCTTTCAAGATTTGGTCCATCATCAATTTAATCAGATCATCTTGTTTGCTTTCTTTGATTAGGCTTCCTTTAATGGATTTATTAGCATTTTGTGCTGGGAGCCCTGCTGGTTGTATCGCCCCATACACCTCTTTTAACTAACTAAAAACTTAGGCTTCTTTTGCGTTAAAAATCTTGCCTCTCTTTTCTTAAAATATCTTTTTTGTAAAGTCAGGTCAGACATTCGCATCTCCTTACTTGGATCATAACAGGGATATCTATTTAGTAAATATGGTAAATGAATTATAACAATTTTCAAGTAGATGGGGATTGGGGAGAATCTGAAATGTAAAATCAATATATCTATATTAGGAAATCATATAAAAGGGATGTTATTACTTTGAGTAATGCTATTCTTACCACAAATTTGTACCATATTTTTTGACCATCTTAAGTGGCAGATGAGTTGGACAAGTTTCATCATTTAATTTCAATTTTCTTATTAATTACAACACTTAAATAAGGAAAATTTCATACTTCAAGATCTCCCTCTGGCGTTAGTAACTTAATTGGGTATGAACCCTAATCCGATAGACAAATTTAATTTTGACTCCTAATTCGCATGAAAGCTAATAAGCGTTACTTAATGAAATAATAAGATGAAATCCTTCTTTTAAACCACAAAAAAAAATATTTTGAAAAGAAAACAAAAAAAAATCACGAGATGAACAACCATGAAGTACCAATGAAGATTGGAGACATAAATACTTGAAGGGGAATGAGGATTGGGGCTATGGGGCATAAGTCTGGAGATAGAAATCGATGGTGATTGTGGTATATGAGTAAATTCTATAAAGCTTGACCATAATCAGGGAAATCAACAAAAATCAATAAAAAAATTGGCGTGAAAAAGAAAGGGGAAGGAAGAAGAAGCAGAATGGAAAGTATACCACAATCATCATTTAATTAACAATTTTTTTTATTATTTATTGATTAACATTTTGAAATTAAATGCTAATTAATTTAGATGATACCTAAGGTGGTATACAATTGTGGTACAAAAACATGGTAAGAATACTTTTGTTTGGATCTAAGAAATTCAATGAATGATCCCTAAAGGGTCACATCATAATAGTGCTTGTTGATGAGAGTTACTTAGGATTCAGAAACAAAAAAAAAAAATTTTTTTGTTATTCTCCCAATTCTAGTAAAATGGAACTAGGTCTAGTCGAAGAAGCGGAGCTTAGAGTCTTTACATTATATTAGTAAAGAGCATTCACTCTAATGGCGTACCTTTTGCATTGGTCTCTCTTGTCGTTCATACTTCTCTTGAATCTGTAACTTAATTTGTTTTGTAATCAGTTCCTTAAATCTAAATATCGTAACTAAGAAAAGAATAATGAAGTAGCGTATGAAATAAGCCCAAAGCCTACCATGCTTTCTATTGGTCAACAACCAACCATAACTTACTAGAATTCTTCACTGCTAGTGTAGGAAGGCAAGAAGTACTTGTTTTTCTATACAAAATAGGCCAAGAAATCTTCAATTTGCAATTATATTCTTTTTCTCCAACCAACCATGATCCTCCTGCAAGTAAATCATCAAAGTCAAGAAAAGAAGAAGTGATGAGCCAGGCAGCAATGCTAGGTCTAAGGAAGAGACCTATAGGTTTGGAAAGCTTGTCGAAAAATTGGAACTTCTACGATTTCTTTTTACTTCCTTCATGTTCAAAGAATCTTAAATAGGACTTCACTTCTAAGGAGAGATAGGCCACATCATGTAGCTTTCTTTCCAACTTATTGTGACTTTGATTGATATACTACTCCATTTGAAGCGGGATGATCAAAACAATCTTAATGAAAAACGAGTAACAGACCTCAAATAAGTTAAGAACCCAATAGGTCAAGAGGTAAAGGTAGTCCCATGTCTGATTTTAACCAATTTAGTGCATTAAGTCGACCTTACTATTTTTCCTTTTTTTACTAAGATCGGAGGTGGAAGTGAAGCTGCTCAGATTTGATAGAAAAAAGGCATTGTCTACTCTGAAGGACTTGTTGTTGAAGTTTTTAATAGTTGCCATCGCAGAACCAAGTGGTAGGGATGGGCAACGGTTATGGCGGGCGGGTAACCGCGGTTATTTACCCATACCGTTTATGCTCATACCAGCATAACCGTTTACCCGTTGGGTAATTGCCTAAACGGTTATACACATACCCATAACCATTTATAAACAGTTAACCATACTCATAACCGCATACCCATTTAACCATAACCGTTTAATACCCGTTTACCCATTTACCCTCTTTAACCCGTTTATCTTTTTCTTTTTTTTTACCATTACCCATTTTGCACCCGTCTACATGTTTTTTAACAACTTGAAAATTAAAAAAAAATTGTCATAATTTTCTTTTTTTTTTTACAATTAAACACCGTTATAGGTACATTCATCATACATTTCCGTATTTTAATTTTTTAAGTCCTTATACCATTCCAATAATTGAAATAATAGTTTACGGACGATATTTTTAACTATTACCAATGCAGGTAATATAATATTTGCTAAGTATTATTGGATTACGAAAACTGTTTATAAGATAGTATTCTTGGGTTATTTAACCCATAATGTAAAGTATTAACATAATATATAAAATGAGCTACATTATATTATAATTAGCTATATAAACCATGCACTATAGTTAATAGCATTGATTTAAGTTTTGTCTGATAGAGAACATGGTTAGGAGAAGGATTACACTTGTTGACCATGAAGCATGTCTTTTCGGCAACAATCAAAAGATGCAAAATTCAAATTGAAGAGATGTGATTGTTGGGTTAATAACACAACTTCCCATCCCCTGTCAAACAGCCGCATATATATATATATTTTTTTTTTTAATATTCAATATTACATATATAAAATAAATGGGTAAACGGTTATCCGTTTATAAACGCGGTTAATACCCATAACCACCCATTTAAATTTCACGGGTAAACGGTTATACTCATAAGCGTTTATTTATCTAAACGATTACTCATAACCGTAACCGTGAAGTTTAAATGGGCGGGTAACCGCAGTTACCCATAACCGCGAGTATTTTGCCGATCCCTGCCAAGTGACGAGAAGTTTGGGATATGTTTGGCCTTTCGTTCATCCACGATACAGTACATTTTCTTTAGAGCTCTACTAACAGTCAGCCATCACAAGGCAACCCTTCATTCAAACAAGAACCAACTACCTTGTTGCAGCATACATGCCAGTGGTGAATTACGATCCACGTTTTTTTCCTCTTTCTCTATCCCTATCCTGCAGGTACAATGTTTAATTAATTTCTCTGTCTTTTGTTAACTTAATCTTAATATGTTGTTAGTACTTTGTAATGCATGTTGTGCTAAAAGTTGTCTATGTGTAAGCTTTCTATTGACAACACTCCAATGTAGTGCTAAAATAAAGAAGAAGAAAAATCTGCTCTGTTCTAGTCGTGCAGAAAAATTTCTGATTTGAATTTTTTTGTGAAAATCGGTTTTATTCTAGTGAATTTTTCACATATACAAGCCAGCCAATGGGGTGGAAGTTGTGTGTTTGTTGTCCTTTGTAGTCTTGCCTCTAACCACGGAAAGGCTTATTAGTTGCATACTTGAAAAATAACATTATTATGGCCTAAATATTTCACGCAAGGCCCAAGAGGATTGAAAGCCCGAGCATTCTACGGTCATACAATTTAATGCTAACCCCTTTATATTATATGTATTTATCTGAAAAAATTAGTAGTTAAGCATTGTTTTACACAAGTTTTAATTAATTATTATGCCACGCCAAAGAAGGAAATATATCATGTCATGTCGAACATATTTGTTTAAACCCAACACTCACCAAACTCACATAACCCAAGACATGTGGTTTTACTAGGCTTGCTAGAGGGGTTGAGATGTGGAAGGATACAAAGGTCCACAAAGCACATGGAAACTCTTCGATAATATTAATGGAGACTTTGACCTACTTGGGAGCACCAAAGTCTAAATCTAACTTAGAGTTATCCATGCTGGGTGAACAAATGAGATATTTTCCTTCACATTATTTTTGTCGTGCACCGTCGTTGGCTTCACTCTAGAACCACTTATGCTTCCAATGAACCTAAAGCTATTTCACCCCATACCTCCACCCAGACATATGTTACCCGTGAACATATTCTTGCTACAAAGCCATCTCATTATTTGGTCCATAGGTTACTAAGAAGATTCCATTCCACACTTTCTCACTATTTCATTCTCCACTTTCTCACTCCATGAACCATACCAAATCAAATTCCCCATCAAAAGATGGTTGGTCCATAGTATCTGCAAAAACTGGCCATCTTGAGTCGTGGGATTCGGGAGTAGCCACAGGACAACCTCGACTTCCTCCATGCTCGCCTCGGTTTCTCCGTCCAAGTCGGAGAAGTAAAGATCATGAAAGAATTTGACAGCAGATTTGATGGCGGGAACCGAGTTCGCAGCCGAGTTCACAGAATTGTAAAATGGCATGACAGGTGCTCGTTCGTGGTGGGGGCTGAGAGGGTTGCCAGAGTAGATGACGCGATCCCACGTGACGCAGAGGGCGGCGTCGTCGGCCTTGCACGTGACGTGAACTGGAGCTTGCTCGCATACTTTGCACAATTAGACGTGGGCGTGGCTAGATTTCAACATGGAGCTTGGTCATTGGTCCTTAGGCAGCTTGGTCTCTAACAGCAACTCCACCCCTAAAACCCCCTAGTCAAGAGTCTATTCAATCCACCCAAATGAATAGTAGTTGGCCGCAATGAATAGTAACTGTCCAAGTGTATCTCCACATCTAAAGTGAATAGGCTAGTCAATTAGTATTAAAATATTTTTTTATAAAATAATAAAAAAATTAATTTTTAATTTCGGATAGGATTTTTAACCAATCTTGTCACAGCACATGCCATTATCCGAAAGTACAATTTTTGTGGACGATGGTTCGGTATTTATACATTAAAAAAAATTAGTTTTATTTTTTCTATATTTTTAAACAATTTTTTATAAATTTTTATTAAGATAATTAATCTGGATCATTAGATTGAAATCCAACAGCCCAAAAGTGGACACATGGCCAACGTTACCAATTTTTGACATTTTCTTTTCTTTTTTTTTAGTCCGGAGCGTGTATCCTACGCACCAGCTGCTAAAAAATGATTTCACATAGTTGATGTCGTCTGGCTTTATGTGGCCTGGTTTCTGGGTCAGTCCATTTTGTGCTGGGCTAAAAGCTGGCTTCCACTTTGGGCTAGCTAATTGGATGGGGTGGAGTGGGTTTTTTAGAGGCTAGGGGGGAATGGGTTGAGGGGTGGAGTTGCTCTAATGATGACAGAGATCATAGATGGGTTCTTTGAGAAATCAGGAGAAAAATGAAGGAAATGGACTGGGACTTTGGTGGTGGTTCTTCATGATGTATACTATGGTAGAATGGAATCGAACAAGGACTAGGCACATAATAGTTGACCATGAGCAGTAGATTGGGAGCAGAAAATTAAGCGGGGATAGCTATGTTTAGAACTTTGTGTTGATAACATGTTGCGAAATCGACGGTATGTGTGTAGTGGAATATAAAGTAAATAAGACACAATATTTACGAGTTTCAGCAAATGTGCCTACATCCTCGGGTGGGCTAGTAGGCCTTTGTATAAGAAAACATATAGTTTCCGGCTAAGGTCAAAGGTTGTGAAAGTAGGACATGCTTCACAAGGCTTGCTGCACAACTTCAACATCTATTGGCTTAAACAAGCGGTGGGACGGTGCCCATTTCTTTAAGTGGGCCATCCACTTTTATATCATTGTTTACATTATAGACAAATTTTTCACGACTACTATGTACAAAAAGCCTCTTACAATATCACATCATAAATATTTTTTTTTTCAAAGATAAAAAAAAAAAAAAGTCATGTCGCCATTCTTTGATTTAGCCTTGACATTCGTGTTGTGTTTTGCGTGTTCGTGTCATTTTCGTGACATACTCGATATGTTATGAATTTCTTTATTTTGAACTCCCTTAAAAATACTATTAATGTCACAGCCCGTCCTGGAATTTCATTTATCGTTGATGTGAAAAGACGGAATTGTCCCTAAAGATTTCTAAGGTGTGGGTGTGACTTATTCATTTGATTAATATTGTCCTTCCTAAGTTTGTGGAAAATTTAATTTGGAACTTAGGTTATGTTTTCAATTGTGTGGTTAGGGATTAATGTGGACCACACACACTCAAACCTGCCTTTTCTCTCTCTCTCCCGTGGACTTTCTCTCCCTTCTCTCTCTCGGTTTTTCTGCACCTTGTCACTGTGCACGTACAGACAAGCTTGTTCTACGCCATTTCTTCATAGATCGAAGGTTCTAAGGTAAGAATCGAACTCATCTTGAGTCCCTGAGTTCAAACATACTAATTTTGGAACTTAAGACCTTCGAAATCATCGGGAAACCCTAACCCCGAAAATGTGCATTGTTCATGCACACGTAAAACATTGCGTTTCAGGGAATTTCAAGCTCACAGTGAGCTTAAGGAGGTTCTCACGAGCTTCGGGGGTACTTCGTTGGTAAAATTTGGACGTCGAAGGACTGAGAACGAAGCTTTTCAAATTTGGCCGGAACTTTCGAGCCTTTTTTCTGTGAATCCCCGATGAGTTAGGGGTCGAGGCATGTATGGATTTGTTTATCTCGTCGAGATCTTCATTTTGATATAAAGAACGTTGAAAATAATGAAGAATTGAGTTAGTTATGGCGATTTGAAAATAACCCAGAAACCGGCGACTTTTCCGTCGCCGGCGAAACCAGTCCAACGTCTGGACGATGAAGATGACGCGCGTGGGGGTGCGTAGCACCGTGCCTCTCCCGGGGCATGGGGGCGCGTGCGGCGTTGAAAAATTATTCTAAAAATATCTCGACGTCCGTGACGTTGAGTAGGTCACTGTGGTATATTCATATACCCAAATTGAGCATCGTATGAGAAGTTATTACGTATTGTTGGTTATGTGCTTTAAAATAACGTTTTTATAGTTGTTTCGCATATAGGTGATACCTATCCCGAGGACGAGCGCATTCAAGGGCGTCACGGGGGTTACGACCCTTCGACGTACCAGTAAGTGGGCAATTAATTTCTGTTTATACCTATATACTACTGATTTTTCCCAGAAATTGAATTTAAATGATAGTATGTTTTAAAATGCCATGCATACATAATATGAAATATATGAATTAGTATTGATGCATATATGTGAAATGGTGCTGTGGACGCACAGGTGAGTATCATGTGAGTTTTATGTTGTTCATGTGATTTACTGATGATATGAATTGTGTTGAGAGCTCATAACCTGCACCCCTGGTGTTAGTGCTTATATTATTCACCCCGCACCACACGCTCACCTTGGATCCAAGTAGGTGCATGTCGTACAGACCATTAGAGGTGGTTCCGACATGTCGTACAGACCATTAGAGGTGGTTCCGACTTGTAGGTGACTTTAGATTATTATACAGCTGTTGATGAGAGAAGCACTAGAGCGTATTCTTACACCATTCTTGTTGTCCAGACTACTTCAGGTAGTTCCGATTTATGTGCAGAGTAGCGTCGTACAAGTCACAGTTGGTGACTCCGGTTGGATTGGATATTGAGCTATAGAATTAACCGTACAGGACAGTTGCAGGGTCTCCGGTTGATTCCTTATTTCACCTGTTATATTGTTGCATCCTTATTATGTTTTGAAGCATAGCATGGCATATTTCCTGTAAAGTGTTTAAGACTTGTGATTTGAGTTGTTTGCTGTTATATATGGTTATATATATACTATTTTCTGGGAAAGTATACAGGTTTTACAGCGAGGGGTTAGAAGTGTTGTTAAATGAAATATTTTCGAAAAGCTTTGTTTTACTGACCCACTCAATCTTGTTTTGCGCCCCTCCATGTTCTAGTTAGCAGTGTTGGTGGCTCACGAGGATTCCCACGGCGTTCTGACAGACTACTTAATGTTGGACTCACCTTCAGGTGTTGTAATTTAGGAATGGTCCTACTTGACTGCACCTAGTGCTTATGCTCTGATTATGTGTGTTTCACACTTAAACTCTCTCTAGAATGTTAGTTGGATATTAATGCTAGTAGTTGGTTTTTATTCCTTCATATTTCTTTTACCCTTTTTGCTTCCGTGTCGCACTTTTGGTTACGTCACGCTCACGTGACGGCCAGCACGCCCTGATTCTAGGATCAGGGTGTGTCAGTTTGGTATCAGAGCCTAGGTTTGCAGTCCTGTATAAATTGTTAATGTTCTAATGATCTTTTAGTGTCTTCTGTCAGTACTATGCCGCCTCGTAGGGAATCACGTCGTGCTTCTGAGCCTAATTTCCCTGATATAACTCAATTAGAGGAAGCGATGGCCCATGGCTTTCAGACTGCAATCCGTCCTCCTCAGAGAACACCCTTAGAGACTATGTACAATTTGAAATTAGACCGCTTCATGGGTAATGAGGGTCATGAAGGGGCAGAAAAGTGGTTAGACCGTATTGAGAAGACCTTTCTGGTGATGTTGAGTCAATGGAATCTTCCTGCTAGTAGATGGGTCGAGACCACTACTTGGTTTTTAGGACGAGAGCCAGCAGCTTGGTGGGTATATCAAACTCAGTTTATGTCACCTGAAGCGGAAACTGATTGGGAAATATTCAAAGAGAATTTTAAGAAAAGATTTGTTCCCCCGGAGTACATTGATCGTAAGAAGCAGAAGTTCACTCAATTGAAGCAAAAGAATATGTTGGCGCATGAGTATTATAGGAAGTTTACAGACTTATCCAGCTATGATCCTGATACAGCTAGTAATCAGGTAGAGATGCTTCGCCATTTTAAGCAGGGAACTAAAAGGAAATGGCGAACGTTTGCTAGTGCGATTCCTTGCACCACTTACCATGAGTTTTCTGAGATTTTGGTTCGGATGGAGGATTCCGAAAACCTTCATAGTAACAGTGAGGAAGATGAAGATAAGAATGATAATCAGAGGAAAGATGACAGGGGTAAAGGTATATCCACTCAGGGACCCCGTAAGACGCATAATTTCAAGAGAAGTGGAGCGAGCTCGAGTTCTTCCAGCGGAGGATTTAGTGTCACAGACCCGAGGATGGGTGGAAGATTTACTAGTGGACCCAGGTTTCAGAGACAGAGAGACTTTGGTGGTGCTGGTGGTTCAGGTCCTCCGTTGTGTCGCCGTTGTAATTTCAGACATCATGGAGAGTGTAGGAGAAGTGGCGGTGGTTGCTACACTTGTGCATAGTTGGGACATAGAGTTGTTCGTGTCCCTAGAGTCAGCAGAGGCCTCAGCAGTCTGCTATGCCACCTCTAGTGCCGATTCAGCAGAACTTTGGATCAGGCAATTATGGTCAGAAGGGTCGTGGTGGTGCTTACCACTATCAGGGTGATGCTGCTCCCTATGCTTCCGGACAGTATCAGTATTCCCAGGATCCTTATTTTCAGACTGGGTATTCCCAAGATCTTGGAGGTTATACTTCATATCCTTCCATGCCAGCTAGCGGATCTCAGTGGCATCAGGGAGGTCAGCCCCGACATGGAGAGGTTGCTGCTAGCAGTGCAGGACCGTCTAGGCAGTATAGCCAGACAGGACAAGGACGTACTTCTCAGGGGCGAGGTAATCAAGGTAATAGAGGTCGTGGAGGACGACAGCAAGCTCATTGACGTGTTAATCACATCTCACTGCAAGATGCTCAGAACCATCCAGATTTGATTATGGGTACGTTAAACATCCTTGGTCACTTTGCTAGAGTTTTGATTGATTGTGGTGCTACACATTCTGTGATTTCTCATACATTTGCTCAAATGACACAACCTCACCTCACACCTCTATGATTTGATTTAGAGTTTTCTATGCCTAGAGACGACAAGTGTTATGTTGATAGTGTTTATCCAGGGTGTCGAGTGATGGTAGATGGTGTAGTTATGCCAGCTAATCTTATCCTGTTAGATATTGTGGATTTTGATGTGATTTTAGGGGCAGATTGGTTGCATTATAATCGTGCCCATATAGATTGTTACGGGAAATCAGTTACTTTTCATCATCCTGGACTACCAGAGGTTACTTTTGTGGGTGAAAGAAGTGGGGTGAGACATGGTGTTATTTCTGCCATGAGAGCAAATAAGTTGTTATCAAAAGGTTGTCAAGGATACTTGGCACATGTGGTGTTAAATAATGTTGTTCCTAGTAGTGTGGAGGAAGTTGGAGTAGTCAGGTACTATCCTGATGTATTCCCAGATGATTTGCCTAGATTGCCGCCAGACAGAGATGTGGAGTTTTCGATTGATTTGCTTCCAGGTACGGATCCTATATCTTTGACTCCTTATAGAATGGCTCCATCTGAATTGAGAGAGTTGAAAATCCAGTTATAGGAATTAACTGATAAAGGTTTCATTCAACCTAGTACTTCACCTTGGGGAGCTCCGGTGTTGTTTGTAAGAAAGAAAGATGGAACTTTGAGATTATGTATTGATTACAGGCAATTGAATCGGGTGACGATTAAAAACCGTTATCCATTGCCTCCTATCGATGATTTGTTTGATCAGTTTAAAGGTGCATGTGTGTTCTCTAAGATTGATTTGAGATCTGGCTATTATCAGTTAAAGATTAAAGAAGGAGATGTACCTAAAACGGCTTTCAAAACCCGTTATGGACATTATGAGTTTTTGGTGATGCCATTTGGATTGACTAATGCACCTACAACTTTCATAAGGTTAATGAATGAAGTATTCCAGCAATATCTTGATAGGTTTGTCATTGTTTTTATTGATGATAGTCTGGTATACTCTAAGTCAAAAGCAGATCATATTCGACATCTTAACTTGGTATTAAAGAAATTGAGGGAACATCGGTTGATGCCAAGTTTAGTAAATGCCAGTTTTGGTTGAATCAAGTGGCATTCTTGGGACATGTAGTATCGGCACAAGGAATTCAAGTAGATCCTCAAAAGATAGCAGCAGTGGAGAATTGGGAACAACCACGAACCGTCACTGAGGTACGGAGTTTTCTTGGTCTAGCAGGTTATTATCGACGGTTTGTTCAGGATTTTTCTATGATTGCTTTACCACTAACGATGTTAACCAAGAAGGATGTTAAGTTGAGTGGGACGAGAATTGTGAGCAAAGTTTCCAGCAACTGAAATATTGCCTCACTCATGCTCCAGTATTGGTACTTCCTGACGATAGTGGTAACTTTGAGATTTACAGTGATGCTTCCTTGAATGGTTTGGGATGTGTCTTGATGCAGCATAATAGAGTGATCGCCTATGCTTCTCGACGGTTGAAGATCCATGAAAGGAATTATCCTACTCACGATCTTGAGTTGGCAGCCATTGTCTTTGCTTTCAAGATTTGGAGGCATTATCTCTATGGTGAGAAATGTAAGATCTTCACAGATCATAAGAGTCTTCAGTACCTTTTTACTCAGCATGATCTTAATCTTCGTCAGCGAAGGTGGATGGAGTTACTAAGTGATTATGATTGCACTATTGAGTATCATCCGGGTCGTGCAAATGTGGTAGCCGATGCACTGAGTAGGAAACCTCAAGGTCGACTTAATGCTTTGTATGCTTGTCGTGTTCCTCTTCTTACAGATTTGAGAGCTACTAGAGTAAAGTTCGAGATAAAAGAGCGAAGAGAAGCTTTTCTTGCTAGTTTCCAAGTCAGGCCAGTTTTGGTCGATCTTGTACTTGAAGCTTAGATGGTTGATGAAGAGATCCAAGAAATGATCCGATTGAGAAATGAAGGGAAAAAGAAAGACCTCAGAATTCGAGAATCGGATGGCATGCTTATGCAAGAGAACAAAATGTATGTGCCGAATAACGAGGAACTAAAGAAAGAAATTTTGGATGAAGCACATTGTTTGGCTTATACGATGCATCCAAGAGGAACTAAGATGTACCATACCATTCGACCATTTTATTATTGGCCGGGTATGAAAGGGGAAATTGCAAAATATGTAAGTAGGTGTACTGTTTGTCAGCAAGTCAAAGCAGAAAGAAAGAAGCCTTTTGGACGGATGCAACCACTTCCTGTTCCTCAGTGGAAATGGGAAAATATAACTATGGATTTTGTGTATAAGCTTCCAGGTACACAGAATGGATTTGATGGCGTTTGGGTGGTTGTAGATCGGCTTACCAAGTCGGCACACTTCATTCCAGTGAGGGAAAAGTATCCCCTTAATAAATTGGCTAAGTTGTTCATCACGAAGATTGTGAAGTATCATGGAGTTCCAGTGAATATTATTTCTGATCGAGATCCAAGATTTACTTCTAAGTTTTTGATAGCTTTTCAGGAAGCTCTTGGTACGAAATTGCTTTACAGCACTGCTTATCATCCTCAAACAGATGACCAATTAGAGAGGACTATTCAGACGTTAGAGGATATGCTGAGATCTTCAGTGTTACAGTTTGGTGATTCTTGGCATGATCGCCTAGACTTGATGGAATTTGCCTACAATAATAGTTTTCGTTCGAGCATTGGTATGTCACCATTTGAGGCACTTTATGGTAAACCTTGTCGTACGCCATTGTGTTGGTCAGAGGTTGGCGAAAGAGTGCTAGAGGGCCCAGAGATTATGGATGAGACTACTCAAAATGTTCAGGTGATTAAGTCTAACCTGAAAGCGGCACAGGATTGACAAAAGAGTTTAGCAGATAGACATGCCACTGATCGAGTATATGATGTGGGTAATTGGGTATTCTTGAAATTGTCACCTTGGAGAGGTGTAGTGCGGTTTGGAAAGAAAGGCAAGCTAAGTCCTAGGTACATAGGACCTTATTAGATCACTGAAAGGATTGGTGAAGTTGCTTACAGATTGGAGTTGCCTCCGGAGTTATCTAAGGTACATAATGTGTTTCATGTCTCGATGCTTCGACATTATGTTTCAGATCCTTCACATGTGATTCCTCCTCAACCTTTAGAGATTAATCCGGATTTGACGTATGATGAGGAACCAGTGACTATCTTGGATTGGAAAGACAAGGTTCTAAGGCATAAGACAATGAGCTTGGTAAAAGTATTGTGGAGGAACCACTCAGCGGAAGAAGCTACTTGGGAAACAGAAGATCGAATGAGAGAGATGTATCCAAGGTTGTTTTATGGGTATTAAGGGATTGATTGGTTGTATGAATTTCGAGGACGAAATTCTATAAGGAGGGTAGATTGTCATAGCCCGTCCTGGAATTTCATTTATCGTTGATGCTAAAAGACGGAATTGTCCCTAAAGATTTCTAAGGTGTGGGTGTGACTTATTCATTTGATTAATATTGTCCTTCCTAAGTTTGTGGAAAATTTAATTTGGAACTTAGGTTATGTTTTCAATTGTGTGGTTAGGGATTAATGTGGACCACACACACTCAAACCTGCCTTCTCTCTCTCTTTCTCTCTCTCTCCCGTGGACTTTCTCTCCCTTCTCTCTCTCGGTTTTTCTGCACCTTGTCACTGTGCACATACGGACAAGCTTGTTCTACGCTATTTCTTCACAGATCGAAGGTTCTAAGGTAAGAATCGAACTCATCTTGAGTCCCTGAGTTCAAACATACTAATTTTGGAACTTAAGACCTTCGAAATCATCGGGAAACCCTAACCCTGAAAATGTAAACTGTTCATGCACACGTAAAACATTGCGTTTCAGGGAATTTCAAGCTCACAGTAAGCTTAAGGAGGTTTTCACGAGCTTCGGGGTACTTCGTTGGTAGAATTTGGACGTCGAAAGACTGAGAACGAAGCTTTTCAAATTTGGCCGGCACTTTCGAGGCTTTTTCCGGTGAATCCCCGACGAGTTAGGGGTCGAGGCAGGTATGGATTTGTTTATCTCGTCGAGATCTTCATTTTGATATAAAGAACGTTGAAAATAATGAAGAATTGAGTGAGTTATGGCGATTTGAAAATAACCCAGAAACCGGCGACTTTTCCGTCGCCGGCGAAACCAATCCGGCGTCTAGACGAAAAAGATGATGCGCGTTGGGGCGCGTAGCACCGTGCTTCTCCCGGCATGTGGGGGCGTGTGCGGCGTTGAAAAATTATTCTAAAAATATCTCGACGTCCGTGACGTCGAGTAGGTCAGTGTGGTATATTCATATACCCAAATTGAGCATCGTATGAGAAGTTATTACGTATTGTTGGTTATGAGAAGTTATTACGTATTGTTGGTTATGTGCTTTAAAATAACGTTTTTATAGTTGTTTCGCATATAGGTGATACCTATCCTGAGGCAAGCGCATTCAAGGGCGTCACGGGGGTTACGACCCTTCGACTTACCAGTGAGTGGGCAATTATTTTCTGTTTATACCTATATACTACTGATTTTTCCCAGAAATTGAATTTAAATGATAGTATGTTTTAAAATGCCATGCATACATAATATGAAATATATGAATTAGTTTGATGCATATATGTGAAATGGTGTTGTGGACGCACAGGTGAGTATCATGTGAGTTTTATGTTGTTCATGTGATTTATTGATGATATTAATTGTGTTGAGAGCTCATAACCTGCACCCCTGGTGTTAGTGCTTATATTATTCACCCCGCACCACACGCTCACCTTGGATCCAAGTAGGTGCATGTCGTACAGACCATTAGAGGTGGTTCTGACATGTCGTACAGACCACTATAGGTGGTTCCGACTTGTAGGTGACTTTAGATTATTATACAGCTGTTGATGAAAGAAGCACTAGAGCGTATTCTTACACCATTCTTGTCGTACAGACTACTTCAGGTAGTTCCGATTTATGTGCAGAGTAGCGCCGTACAGGTCACAGTTGGTGACTCCGGTTGGATTGGATATTGAGCTATAGAATTAACCGTACAGGACAGTTGCCGGGTCTCCGGTTGATTCCTTATTTCACCTGTTATATTGTTGCATCCTTATTATGTTTTGAAGCATAGCATGGCATATTTCCTTAAAAGTGTTTAAGACTTGTGATTTGAGTTGTTTGCTGTTATATATGGTTTTATATATATACTATTTTCTGGGAAAGTATACAGGTTTTACAGCGAGGGGTTAGAAGTGTTGTTAAATGAAATATTTTCGAAAAGTTTTGTTTTACTGACCCACTCAATCTTGTTTTGCGCCCCTCCAGGTTCTAGTTAGCAGTGTTGGTGGCTCACGAGGATTCCCACGGCGTTCTGACATACTACTTAAATGTAGGACTCACCTTCGGGTGTTGTAATTTAGGAATGGTCCTACTTGACTGCACCTAGTGCTTATGCTCTGATTATGTGTGTTTCACACTTAAACTCTCTCTAGAATGTTAGTTGGATATTAATGCTAGTAGTTGGTTTTTATTCCTTCGTATTTCTTTTACCCTTTTTGCTTCCGCGTCGCACTTTTGGTTATGTCACGCTCACGTGACGGCCAGCACACCCTGATTCTAGGATGGGTGTGTCAATTAATGAGGGTTTGTATGATTTTAAAAATTCGAACAACTATGTACCCATCCTCAAAGGGTAAAGGATACGATCACGAGCGTTTACATAATTTTTTCACATTTTTCGCACTTGTAAATTAATTGTTATAATTTTTTAAATGTGTTCGGTATTTTTAAATTACTTGATATTTTTATTTATCATGTGTTTTTATTTTTTCAATCTCACTCTTTGCCTATTGGATACTACAGAAATAAATAGATAAAACTTAAATCTTTAATTTATATAGAATAATAATACAGTAATACGTATTTAATATACAATATATATTTATACACTATGGCTATTGTATGTTATAGTATGTTTTTTTAGTAGTTTAAAAAATTAAAATCATCAAAATAACTTTCTTCTTAACATGTCAAAACAGGTTACCCGCGTGTCACCCTCGTGCAAACTTGTTATGGACCCATTATTAACAAGTTCTTATCGTGTGACTCGATTAGCTATCATGTTGACCCGAAACCCGTTATTTTTGTGTTGTTTACGTGTCGTGTAAGAAATTGTCAGGTCTACTTTGCTTTCCCCTGGGGTCACACAAATTAATAAAAGGTGGTCACAACTGGTTAATTTATATCATTTAATTTTCTTTTTATTTAATTCAATGATTAAAAAGTAAGGGAATTATTAGGGGTGGGCACGAGCCAGGCTGGGCCTTAAATTAGAGGGACCATACTTGACCACTTTTTAAGTGGAACAGGGTGGGGTGGGTTTTGCTATTTTAGAAAATGGAACCGGACCTAACCCGACCCTTTCCAAACAGGCTGGTTCCTACGAGTCCCTGGGTTCTTTATCTTCGACAACTCTGCTCCTTTGGCTCGTTCGATTTGTCGTTGTTTTAATCAGAGTATGCTTGGAGAAGATTCATTCATAGAAACAAAGAAGAACCCTAACCCCTAAATTTGGCTTGTGATGAAAATTTGTGAATTTATAGTTTAAATTGGAAATCGAATGAAACAAAAGCGGAAAAATACTCACTGATGGCTTGAAAAGGGAAACGGCAGCCACTAGGGCGGGCACAGAAGGATTCTTGGCGGGGTTGAGGTTTTGGAAGCTTTGAGTTGGGGTTTTCTAGGGTATTCGATTTGCGTTCAAACTTCGAGTTCGGAGAGAGACCTCGAGCTTCGAGTTGTGAAAGGCGGGGACCGACGACAACGAACATGAAGTCACGACAACGGGGACGGACTACGGCGATGAGACGAACGATGGCGAACGGATCAATGAACATGAAGTCATGACGACAGAGATGGACGACGACGAATGGATCAATGAACATTAAGTCATGACGACGGCGAACGGATTGACGAATACAAAGTTTGGACCTCGACATTACCTGCGCTGCAATTTGGGTTTGAGAACATGAAATTAGGAGTCTTGGACGAGACAACTCGGACAAGAATAAGAGAGAGACAATGATAGATGGTACAGATTTAATCAAGGTAGGAAATCAACGGTCGGGCCGGGGGCTCATTTTCTCCAATTTCTAGAACCGTCCCACCCAGTTATTTATCTGGACTCGCCTTGCCCCACCCCATTTTGTATTTATAATTTTTGGACACGCCTCGCCCCGCCCCGTTTACCCACCTCTAAGAGTTATATAAAAGATAAAAAAGAAATGTGTTGGTAGTACCGTCAATGTCTCGTTCAAATTATTTGTTGAACCAATTAATTCCCAATCATAGACTCATAGAAAACTTGCACAAGCACGCATGTTCTACGAACGAACTTATACTCTTTTTTCAAATCATATTCTTCTTCTTCCCCATCATCTTTTGCCTTTTTTCCTTTTAGGAACTCTAGGCCATAGTTGTCGTCATCCCACAAGATAAGGACACGTAGACGCTTGCATGTGTTTAACTTCCCTTTCTCTTTTGTCTCATTCAAGTTGGTGCATGAGCTGTATAATTCACAGGAATATACACTTTCTTTGACAAGGATTATTATATTCTTATACTGTCAAAGGACAAAATTGCCCTTCCAATTCGAACAGAAAATTAAAAGACAATTATAAAATATTTTGCTAGTTTAGCCTGCCTGTAAACAGTAATATTTTAAAGAGTCACTAATTTGGCTGTAAGTAGAATAACCATAGAAGATTATAAAGTTACAGAAAGAATGTAAAATTAATCTCAGTTTACTACCTTAAAGTTTCATAGTTTTCAACATTTGGTACATGAAGTTTTTTTCGTCCTAGAGTCATACCTCAAGTCTTAATTTTGGGATAGTCTCGTACATCCGCTAAGTTGGCTGTTAAGTTTACCATTACCTGATGACGTGGCATTCACGTGGACAATGATTGGGCGCCACGTGTCAATATGGGCCCACATAGATATTAAAAAAACTAAATAAACATCAATCTGGGTTCTTCTCTCTTCCTCCGGACCCAGTGCTCCCCCTCATTCTTGGACTCATGCACATCCACCATCTTCCTCATCCCTTCTCCGCACCCAATGTTTTCCCTCCCTCTTCAACTCCTGCACATCCACCATTTTCTCACCATCACAAAACTATAAAAAAAAACCCACATCCCAAACCATCAAAAATTGGAAACCCACGAAATTAAACACTATCAAATTCAAAAATTTAAAACCATCATCCTTGTTCGGTTCCTTTATGTCGCAGCTTCTTGCTTCCCTTATTGCGAGGTTCACTTAGGTCCGATCTCGGGTGCGGTTGAGGTGGCCCGATCTCGCCGACCCGGTCCTTCGTCCCACTCCCCACTCGATTTCCTTCATTCGTCTCTCTCCCACGTGCTCCAAGAAGCTCATCTCCGCATGCAGCCTAAGCATCGAATCCGACATGTAGAAAGTGAAGGCCACCGCAGACGGAGGGGATGACATTATAGATTCTTCGGCACCCCGTTCCCATCAGTGGCATCCATGTACGATGACGATGCCCATTTTCTTACTGCCCTTGACAAAAAAGAGGAATGAGTTTGATTATGCTGCCCCGTTGTTATCGACAGAGAAGAAAGAGAGAGAACCCAAGTAGTAGTGCCATGGTGGTGTCGATTTGGGAAAAGAGAATTGGGAAATTGGCTTTGGTGGCTGTAGAAAAGAAGAGGAAGAAAGAGGGGTCGTAAGGGTGGAGGAAATGGAAGGCCCAAATCCCTATGACTGATTTTTCCATTGTTTTTTAGTCCTTTTATTTTATTTTAATATCCATATGGTGCTCAATCATTGTCCACGTGAGTGCCACGTCATCAGTTAACGGCAGACTTAACAGCCAACTTAACGAATGTATGAGACTGTCCCAAAATTAAGACTTGAGGTATAACTCTAGGATGAAAAAAATTTCATGTACCAAATGTTGAAAACCACGAAACTTCAGGGTAGTAAACTGAGATTAACCCAAGAATATACTACGTACTCATCTTTCTGTAATGTATTTATTAGCAACAAAATTGCCTTGACTCTTCAGCTATATTATTAGTTTTCTTTTTTCTTTTTTCTTTTTGTCGAAGAGCTGAAATTTATTAAACTTCTGTTTGGGCCCAAAATACTAGTTTGGGCCCAAAATACTAGTTTGGGCCAAGTTTAGAATTGTTCTCGGCCCAGAAGCGTTGCTCGGGGGGCCAGCCGTGTCCTATCAGGATGGGGTAGTTGAATCCTGATACAATAAGAAGTCTCGGCAGGATGAGGATGTTGAAATTTGGGAATGAATACGGCCTGATAAGGGGTTGAGTTCAAAGTCCTAATAAGAGTATGACTGACCGAGATAAGATTGGATTTGGGGTAAGGAGTCTTAATCCGAGTATAGGTTTGATTCGATCAGAAGCAGTTTTGCTACTATAAATAAAGGGAGGGGTGCATCATTCAAGCCCCCTCCAATTCAACACACAAATTGCCCTGCGCAAACTCTCTCAACAACCTTGAGATTTTTATTTTCTTTTTCCTCCAACACATCTTCAGTTTGGATAAAAATCACTATGAAGGCAACCGGTGATACCTTCAGTTTGGATAAGCAGCACTATCATCGTAGAACCAGTCGACCGCGAAACACCTTTAATTTGGATAAACAGCATTGCGTCGAGGTCGACTGGTTATCTACCCAAGTCTCGGTCGTGAAAGACTTTCGGGTCTTGATTGGTAGAGGTCATCTCATTAGCTTTTTCGGTAAGGTGAGGTGTTACAGTTTACTAGGGCTCGGCACATTGAACGCCGAGTTGTTTTATGATTGGATACTCACAAGTAAGCTTTAGAGTTCAGCATTCTGATGGCCGAACCACATTTACCATCAAGACATATATCTGTTTTGAGTATCTATGCCCCTATACTCTGGTGTCGATTCGGCGTGCTTATACCCTTACAAATATAATCACTGTGATCGAATCCGGCGCCTACGATTTGTGAACTTCGCAAAATTAGCAGCCTTGTCTTCAGGCTCTAGAACCCAAAGGCCGAGAGTGTTCCTTCCTCGGCCGCAATTGCAAGATCGAGAAGTCAGCAGCGCACCCAACACAACATCAACATATTTTACTCCTCGACCAAGCTCGGCCGATGAGTTGGCACACAACCGAAGGATGTAGTTAGCTCATTAGTTACTCGGCCCGCGCGCCACGTAGGCTTGGTAGTTTTTAGGGTCAACAACTTCAAACATCTTGGAAATCCTAACAACGACCCTAGACAAACAATGTGGGACCCTAGACCCCCAGCAACCACTGGACAGCCATGCAGGAAGCAAAACGAAGAAGGATCCACAAAGAGTCAGCCTAAAAAAGAAAAAGAAAATCCACATCTAAAATCAAATCTCAGAACGTCGCAACCGACCGAGTCATCTAGACCCGTACCCCAAACCACCACACTTGTGAGGATAACTAAGTTAACACAACACGAGGGTGGGGAGGTCAAGGAGATGTATAAAACACCTTTACTACGACAAAGACCAATAAAAAAGAACAATTTGAATACCATCTGTCAACATCCCTGAAAAAGATTATTAAAATCCTTTTATAAGAATGTTTTATTGAAAACGGGCTCTTTAAAATTTAAAGTATATGCTCGCGCGGGAATCTCAGCAATCACTTGTTATGATTCTATGTATTGATCATTTTGAACTAAAATCAAACTTATCTATTCTAACCTATTGATTAGTGGAGTAAGTATTACATAAACTCTCATTTTCTGTATAAGATTCATTCAATAACCAAGTTGGGAGTCTGTACCACTCCGAAATATTAATAACTAAGTTATAAAGAGAGTGGGGCAAGCCATAGACGAAAGTGAACTACAGACTACTTACCGGAGACCATAGGCAATGGACGACACTTCACTAACACAACCTTAGATAAAATAGAACGAGTCACCCAAGCCCTAGCCCAGTCTTACTAAGAGTTTGAATTGCTCCCTAGGATAGTAGGGCGACTGAATCAAATTACATACCACTTTGCCAAAATATTTCGGCATGCTGGTATAGCAAAAGGCAATGGGGTAGAGATTTACATCCTAAATCGAGTCCAAAACTCGAAGATCTGATTTATACGTAGGAATAAAGGGGAAATGACGGAGAGGTTAAAGATGGAGGTGTCTGGGGATGCAAGGGAAAATGAGAGAAATGGATATGAGGGTAATAGGTTACATAACTGGACGGGTTTGAAAAGGGGATAAAAAGTAAAAGGAGAAGAAAAAGGGGGTAACAAAATAGGAAAGACGGCGAAGGATGCTAGGGAAGCGACGATAAACGTCAAAAAAGCAAGCCAACAACTCTCAAGCCAACATAGGCGGTTTGGAGCAGTGTCGATATTGAGAGATTGAATTATTAGTATTTAAAATTTAAAAAGAGAGAAGTTATGACATATTAAATTGGAAATAAAATACCTAAAATCTTTCAAACTAAAATATATATATATATATATTTTTTTTTTTTGTTTTAGAAGAAAATAGATAGTGTTATTGGGCAACTGAAACAATATATGAGATGAGCAACTGCAAACTAATAAAAAAAGAAAACTGTTGAAGGATTAGGTGAATCGAATTACTGATAAGGTTTGGTCATCGGGCTACTAAGTAGCACCTTAATCTTTAGCTAGCACACCCTAAGATTTAGTCATTGACTACATAAGTAGGTTACTTTTTCCCGCTCAAAACGATGAAAAATGACTAACTCCCTGATACAACGACCCTCCATCTCCTCAAATCCCTTTTTAGTTGAACTAAATGTATCAGTCTTCCACCAATAATTCATAAATCATAAAAAAAAAATTGCTAGGAAGGCTTTTCCCAATAAGGGCAACAATATATATTCAATAGTGCCAAGAAATGAGGTGTAAGCAACAAACTATATGAGTTTGTCACTACTATTTGGCCAATAATAGAGCACAATGGATAGACGTACATCAATACAATAAGAGTACGGTTTTATTCATATATCCTTGTTCTAATTACATGAGGCACTAGGGGTGGGCAAACGGGTAGAGGAACCGCGGGTCGGGGCGGGTAATGTAGGTTCGGGGCGGGTACGGGCCGGTTCCAAATATTGTAGAAAGAAAACGGGCCGGGCCGGGCCGGGGCGGGTCCTAATCCTTAGAAAAACAGGGCCCCGAACCGACCCGTTTATAATAATAATGAACGGTCCAGATTAAATGATACCCTATCATCTAATCTCAATCGTTAATTCCTACCCTAGTCGATGTCCCGTGTGTCTAGGTTTCCACTTCCAGATTCAGTCACTCACTCCATCTCCATCGTCTTCTCGAACTCCATCTATCTCATCTCCTACCTGAGCACCAACGCCTGCTTGTGAACCTGCCAGGTAGCCGATCTGGGTCACCAGAGCTTTGGCGAGGTTGAAGATGTTCTGCTGGACGGCTTCCGCGCAGGCCATGAGGCCGTGGACGAGTCATACTCCATTTTCCTGCGAGTCGACAATGAGGGCTGGGCGGGTTGATGATGACTCGGCGGTGACGGGGAGGGAGATTGGTTGTTGTGGTTGTGGAATAGAGGAGGCGGCGTGACGGTTGAAGAGGAGTTCGAACTTCGGAGGGAGAAGACCCGGATGAGGATTTGAAACGCTTTGGCTCCCACGACGAAGAATCGAGGCGGGTTTGGGTGAACACGGCGTTTCCGGGGATACATTTGAAGTCGTCGTAGCTGGAAGAAGAGTGTAAAGGGCGAAAAGGTTGGTAGTGATGACAGAGAAGACCCAGAAAGTATGGTGTTTAATCAAAGCTTTTGCTTCTGCTTTTCCATTGTTTTCCTCTTCCTTTTTCTGGGTCTTCCTGCTTCTTCTTCCTCGCCAACTTTCATTTCAGGTACTGCCAAATTTAACATCTAAAATTCTATATATGTATTTATATGTTGTATATTGCTGGGTTTTTATTCAAATAAGTTTAGATTCAGCAAAGCTCTGAACTTTATGATTTCTGTATGTGTGGCTGCAGATGGTGGTAAAGTGACCCGTGGACTTTATGATTTCTGTTTTTAAAATGAATTCTGTATGATTCATTTCTAAATGATTTATGTATGATTCATTTCTGTATGTGTGGCTGCAGATGGTGAACTTTATGATTTATGTATGTGTGGCTCCGACGATGTCAAAGATCTGGAGGATGAGCGACAGAGCAAGTCCGGGAGGCGATCCAAACCAGAAAAAAAAAGAAAAAAAAAAAAAAAAAAAAAGAAAGGGACCCGTGGACCCGTCTCGAACCGGCCCGTTTGAAACGGGCCGGATTAGGTTCGGTTCCAGTGATGAGATTTGTAATATCCGGCCCGGCCCGGCCCGGCCCGTTTTCTTTTTAAGCGGGTCCGGTCCGGTCCCTTCAAATTTGGGCCCGGCCCGGCCCGTGCCCACCCCTATGAGGCACCATATAACAACATACTAATGTTAGGCAAGTTATTCTACGTTTCTTAGGGCTTTTTGGTATTCTACTAAAAAAAGTATATACTTTTTAAAAATATTTCTTAAGAATAATTTTTAATAAAATTCAAAAATTTGTTTGGTATATAAATTTAAAATTGTTTTCTAAGTTTTGACAATTCAAAATTGAAAACAACTCCTTGGTGGAACCGGAGAAAAAGAGGACCATGGGCATGGATGGGAGAGAGAAGAGAGAGGAGGGAGAAGGAAATAAGAGATTGGGAGAGATAAGGAAAGAAGAGATAGGAGAGTGCAGGGACAGAAGAGTCGGGAGAGAGAAGAAAAAGGAGAGAGATGAGGAAGAGAGAGATAGGAGAGAGGAGAGAGGGTGAGAGAGTGGGGGGAGGAGAGAGGTAAGAGAAAGACAGTGAAGAGTGGTTAATTTAAAAACGAGTAATATTACAGAAATTAAATTTATAAATAAAATATATAAATTAAATGATATGTCATTAATACGAAATAAACACATTTATCTACGTTTAAGTAATAATTCAATTATCAAATTTCAAGTTATTTAGTTTACAAAATTTTATCAACAAATTTAGTCTTTTTAGCATTACTCAAAACAAATATTTTTAAGTTCAACTTTTGAAAATAGTTTTACTAAACAAATTTTTTTTAGCTTGAAACTCAAAAACTACTTTTAAATTAAAAATAAAAAATAAAAATTTCAAGTCCAATACCGAACGCCCTTAATTTCCTGATAAGTTTCTCGCCAAAACTGCTGACTATTGCCACTTTGTGGCCATGCATTAAGCTAGCTTTGAGTGCTACCCTTCTTTCCTTTCCTTTCCTTTCCTTTTCCTTTTCCTATTCGGAGAGAGAAAGACAGACAGCACCTAAATGTTCCTAATTGACAGTCTTCTCTTTCACTGCTGTTTCAATTAGCCCTCCATTAACCCAATCAATGCTCTCTCTCTCTCTTTCTCTCTCATTAATTCCAAGTCGTCGTCTTCTTGTTCTTGTACTCCATGTTTTCTAGAAGGCAAAGTCCTCCGAGTCCTCCATGGACTGATGACGAGAAAGAGAAACACTACTATTACTCCAACAACAAAGACACCCACTTTAGCAATCCCCACCTCCGATTTGGTGCCTTGGTTTTTGTCTTTCTCTCTCTTTGGCTTCTTCTCCTCCTCATTTGGTTCCCTCCCAAAACCACACCCATTGTTGAGCTTGATGTTGATCTTGTCCAAAAACCACAGCAGCAACAAAATGTCCACCACCATCTCATTCACAAAACCCAAAATCCTAACCGCATCAATACTAGTACTACCGCCATCGCCGCCGCCACCACCACCACAAAATCCCCATTTACGGTTCCTACTTGCTACCCAAGCGTCTCGGTGTACGTATACCCTTTGCCGGCCAAGTTCAACCTCGGACTACTGGACAATTGTCACATTCTAAACGTGTACACCAACATGTGTCCCCATGTGGCGAACCGCGGCCTTGGCCAGCCGCATCCCCAATTGGGCTCCGCCTCCTCCTGGTTCGCCACCCACCAGTTCATTGCCGAGATGATCTTCCACGCACGCGTGGAGAATCACCCCTGCCGCACTCTTGATCCCGCACGTGCCACCCTCTTCTACGTCCCCTTCTACGGCGGCCTCCACGCCTCCGGCAATTTCAAGGAAGCCAACCTCACCGCCCGTGACGAGCTCACCGTTGACTTGGTCGATTACGTTCAGTCCCAGCCTTGGTGGAAGAGGCACAACGGTAGGGACCACTTTATCGCCCTGGGGAGGACCGCGTGGGATTTCATGAGGGCCGCCGATGGTCCTGATTTCGGGGCCAACTCCCTCCTCAACTTACCTGCCGTCAAAAACATGTCGGTGCTGACTGTGGAGAGGCATCCTTGGCAAGGTTCAAACCAACACGGCTTGCCCTACCCTTCATATTTCCACCCGTCCACTTGGCAGGAGATGGTGGCATGGCAGAACAAAGTGAGGGAAATGGAGCGAGCCCACTTGTTTTCTTTCATCGGTGGGCCCCGAAAGGGATTAGAAAAAGCAGCCGTCCGGAACGAGTTCATACGGCAATGCGGTGAGTCAACTCGGTGCATGCTCTTAAAATGTGGCTCTGGGGCTAGCAAATGCCACGAGCCGAGCGAGGTGCTAAAGGTAATGTCCGAGTCGCAGTTTTGCTTGCAAGCACCTGGTGATTCGTTCACTCGGCGGTCGACGTTTGACTCGGTGCTCGCCGGCTGCATACCGGTGTTCTCCTCGCCGCACACGGCGTACACTCAGTACAAGTGGTTTTTACCTGGTGACGTGAGCACGTATTCGGTTTACATTGAAGAGAAAAGTGACGCGAGTAAGAGAATCGAAGAGGAGCTGCTGAAGATTCCGAGCGAAACAGTGACGGCGATGCGGGAAAAGCTCATAGAATTGATCCCAAGTCTCACTTACGCGCATCCGAATGCGACTAATCTTGGGTTTGGGGACGCCGTGGACGTTGCACTTGCATCGTTGGCCAAGCACATCCAGACAGTGATATGATTAATTAATTAATTAGATATTGGATGATGAGAGGTGGATTTTGATGTGTATTAACTATTACCATTGGGAGAAATCCTGCCGACAGCTTATAAAACTAGTGGTTTGTGCAGCTGAAATGTTTGAAGATGCACTAATAACATGTCAAATTATGCTCCATTACAATTTTGTTTCGTGGTGCTCTAGAAGATTCTGACTTTCTGTAATTATTGAACAATGATTTGAGTTCTAATTTCATATCATAGAGAAATTTTGTGGAATAAAAATTAAATAAAGTATAAAGTAACATGCATGTATGTCCAACGTGTTGAACAATTGGCATGGGGAATCAAATCATATTACAGTATATATTCAAATTAAAGTACTTGTTTTGCCGACACAAAATTAAGTAAGGTTTATTATAACAAACAAAATATAGAACAAGAAGAATTGGACAGCAGCTCGTATCTCTATTTTATTACAAGGTATTGGGACGTGGTGCTTAACATCATATAATAAAAAATAAAAACGTGTGTAAGGGTAGACAAATGAATAAAGAATAGCAACTCCTGGGTGATTCATATGTATGTGACTTCAAAAACAAGCATCCAAGGGGCAACAGCAACACAAGGCAGCACAGCATCCCTTCCAGAAGCCATCGCCCTCGGACTTGGTTTCTACAGGTAGTGCATCACGAGCAGAAGCTGTTTGGACCGAAACTTGACTTTGGGCCCAAGCGAATCTGGCCCAAAAAGGAGGCCTGAAGGGAGAGTCGGTCGAAGCCCAGCAACTTGGCCGAAGCCCAACCGAAACCCAGAAAAGCAGGAAAGGGCCTCCTCTGACTTGGTGCAGCTCATGAAGACCACTTGCCCACCTACCCAAAGACCAAGTGGTGTAGACTGACCAGCTACACAGCCCATAAAGTACTTTATGCTGGCATTACATGTAAAAAAGCTGATGAGTCATCACCTTCAAACCGCATTCGGGCAAGGCTGCTGCTACAGGAGGACATGTTGGTTTGTCTATAAAAGAAGAAAGAGAAATCAGGATTAAAGACACTCAAACAAACAAACAAAGCACAAACTCTGCTCAAAGCCAGATTTGCCTTCAAACGATAGCTGTAGTCAGCCAAAGCCTTCATCCCTCTCGGGATCAACTCCCCCTCAACCCTTTTTGTAAGCTCTGCTACCTTGTTTAAAACACTTGCCGTAGTATCGATCCCCCTCTGAAAACTCACCTCTCAAACCTCTTTTCCTTTAAACTCTCAGCCCACTGATAAACCCCAATCCCAAGAGGTCGCAAGACGCCCAGTTTTGCCCGACAAGGTGAAAACCTTGCCTGTCCTTTCTTGGTTTTGTTTTTTCATTTATTAAACTAGCAGTATGTTGTCTACTTTCAGTTGTATTCAAGTTATTTCTAGTAAAATGATGATTAAGAAATTCTCTCAGTGCTTGAATCCAATTTAAAGATGTCTCCACTATTTAAATCAGATCTAAGTTCTAATCTCTCGGACACATAAGAGTGATCATGTAAAAGTCCTTGGTCTCAAGGCATAAAAAAGAACTTTATGTGGACTTAACCCATCCACGACAATCCTTGATAAACAAAGAAGTCCGAAGTTACTTGGGGCGCAAGTAGTCGACTGATCTAGTAGTTTTACCGCTGTTATATTATGATTATACTAGAACGTTTGAGTATGGAATGAGTTCTGATAGGAAGCCTCAATGCCTACACCTAAGGCCCTACAAAGGCACCTATTTGGATTCGTTCTAAGCTCTGCGGGCTAGAACATTTGAGTATGGAATGAGTTCTGATGGGAAGCCTCAAGGCCTACACCTAAGGCCCTACAAAGGCACCTATTTGGATTCGTTCTAAGCTCTGCGGGCTAGCTGGTCAGAAGTATAACGGTGGTAATACTATGTGCAACAATGGAACCAGCAGTGTACATATCCAAGAGCTGGATTGGTTATGGATTGGAAGCCTCAAGGCCTATATATAAGGCCCCACGAAGGCACCTGTCATAATCAATACGGTCCCTCGAATATATACATATCACATATATATATATATAATTGGATTCAACATCCGATCTACGTCTGCCATGCTAAAGATGGCAGTGGCACGCCTGAGCATCTCAAAGTTAACCTTGATTTTGAGCCTTAAGGCCTACACCTAAGGCCCCATGAAGGCACCTTTCAAAGTTAACTTTGTCCTTCTCTTTCAGTCTTGCCCGACAAGACGTGCCCGACGAGCCTTGCCAGACAAGCCCGACGGTGAAAGCAGAAGCCCGACAGCAGCCCTCAACCGACGCCAAAACCTCTCCCGGGGAGCTGTGTGCTCGTCGGCCAGGAAGCCTCCCCGACGGGAATTCCTGACGCGAACATAGTTTTGGCACGCCCGGTGGGATCCACTTGATCAAAGCAATATGTCAGGATTATCAGAAGATCTGCAAACTACCCCGCTGCAAATGCTGCAAAGATTGGAAGGTGTCTCCACATAGTTCAAAAAGGAAGCTGGTATGGTCCCAAGACCAACTACCTCTACATCTTTACCTCATCCTGAGGAAAAAGATAATAGGGAGAAGAAGAGGCTCAAAACTAGCCAGTTAGAAGAAGCAGTGATGAACAGACCCGCAGAGCCCTTCTTAGAAGCCCCAATAAATATGATCAACATGGCATGGGCGGAGAAGGGGAAGGGAAAAGTCACGGAGCCAATAGAGGAAGAAAAATTGGCTGACAAAACTATAAAAGAGGTAATTAAGTTGCCCGAGTACCCAAAAGCTGCCATAATCAAAGGGATGGTTTTATGCAGCAAGTGCCAATGCGAGTGCGAGCTCGAAATACCACCCTCAGGAGTTCTCATTGATCAGGAGTTGATCAGAAGAAAGGAGGCCCGTGAGAAATCTAGACGGACTACAGGGAAAGGTGCTTCTCGAAGTGTCTTTCAAAACCATGAAGCTTTATCAGAAGTTTTTCGAAACCATGAAGCTTCTGAAGAGGTAGAGGACATAGAGGCCAAAATACGAAGGAGTGCAGATCATCCTCAATATGGCCATATGGGGAGAGAAGCTAAGGGGAATGATGGGATAACAAATCCTGCCAAGAGAAATAACCCTGCCCACCTCGGACGAAAATGGTATGTGGTTGGAAAGAATGGACAACCTACCAAACCGATGGGAGCCTCTATGATTAGGAGAGTTCAAAGACAGCACAAAGCCTACATGAATTCCCTGAAGACCCCCGCAACATCAGAAGCCTCCCAGAACAAAAAACTGGAGAATACACCATCTGACGGAAGTAATCAACTCCGTTGGAGAAGTAAGAAAGAGGTGGAGAAGGCCAATAGCCAAAAAGAAGGCGAGGGGAACCACGTGCCGCAGAACCAGCACTCTGGGAAGTATAGGATCTTGAGGCGGGCTCAAGAAGATTTAATCATGGTACCAACCCCGGGGTGGAAGACGGAGCAGACAAAGCCTATTTGTTTTGGAACTGCTTCACCCGAAAGAAAACCATATTTTCTGCCATTGGTGGATCCTTTTGGTGAGGTTCCAAAGCAAACGTTGGACGCGGGCAGGAATCAATTGGAGGAGGCACCAAAACCACTACTACCGCCCGATGCCATGGCCTGGTTGGATGAATTCATGGACCAGATCGAGAGCAAGAAAGAAGATGTGCTCAAGCCTAATGATTTTCATATCAACATGGCATACATTTTATCTGCCACATTTGGTGCCCAACCTGATCAGCCCGCTACTATGGAGGGTGATTACTTGACATTTGAGCCAATGATGGCACATGTCAATGTAGAGGAAGTCGAAGGAGAAGGATCGGGCAATGCTGAAACACCTGAAGCGTCCAAAAGAGGTCCTGTAAGGATTTATACCAACGAAATGGTGTTCAGCCGCCCGAACATCTCGATGGCCAATCATCTGAAGCCCATATATGTCACCGCTCATTTGGAAGGGGTGCCTTTCAAGAGAATTTTAATAGATGGCGGAGCAGCTGTTAATGTGTTACCAGCCAAACAGATGAAGAAAATGGGAAGAGGTACAGATGATCTTATTCCTACAGACCTCACAGTCTCTAGCTTCTCAGGCGCTATCACCAGGACCCATGGGATATTACCCTTAGAAGTGGATTTAGGGTCTAAACAAATCATGCTGGCATTCTTTGTGGTTGACTGCACTTCCACTTATGGAGCATTACTTGGAAGAGACTGGATCCACCAAAGTCTTGCCATACCCTCCACCCTGCATCAGCAAGTCGCTGTCTACCATGAAGAGGGACCAACAGGACCAGGTTTTTGGGAAATGGTGGAGGCCGAATCACGGCCATTCCTCCCCACAGCCAACGTTGCGGAAGCAAGTTTCTACAACCCCAATGTAGGAATCTTGAAATGTTCAGGAGCTGACGAGAACGGCCGCCCTACCAAGGTGACGGCCCAAAAGCTTTTGGAACAAGGAATGCTCCTTACTAGAGAGGAGTGGGATAGACCTTGTATCATCCCAAATCCCCTATGCCATCAATGACTGGACAAAAGAAGAAGGATCAGGTAATGGTAGTCAGATCCCTGATTAAAAGACTGTTGGTATATGGGAAATAGAAGAAGCAAGAAATGGAGCTTTCAGGAAAAGAAGAGCAGGAATGGCAACCAGGAACTTCAACCAGCCAAGATGAAAGCAGGGAAGAGCTTTGTAAAAAAGAGTTGGAGAGGGCCATACAAATGGCCGAATGCATTTATGACCTGGATGGGCCAGACAACTTGCCCGAGAGCCCGGAGTTAGTCAAATTTTTATTGCAGAACCTGATAAGCCACCACCAGAAGTGCAAGATCCTTTGGAAGTTATTGATCTAGGGACAGAGGTTGATCCAAGACCAATACAAATAAGTGGCTTATTGGAGACTCATGATCGGGCAAAGATTATTTGTCTCTTGCAAGAATTTAAAGATTGCTTTGCTTGGCATTATACTGAGATGCCAGGTTTAGATTCAACCTTGGTGGAACACAGGATGCCTATCAAGGAAGGATATAAACCTGTTAAGCAAGCACCACGAAGGATGTCCAAAGAGATAGAAGAGAAAGTTAAAGAAGAAATTGAAAGGCTTGTAAAAGCCGGATTCATTAGGCCAGCCAAGTATGTGGAGTGGTTAGCCAACATTGTACCTGTTCTGAAAGCTATAACAAAAGCGGTGCGCTGTTGTGTTGACTACAAAAATATTAATGGCGCTACACCGAAAGATGAATATCCCATCCCCATGGCCGATCTATCCATAGATGCAGTGGCAAAGCACAAAGTTCTATCTTTTATGGATGGAAATGCCGGGTACAATCAGATAAAAATGGCCCCTGAAGATATACATAAAACAGCTTTCAGGTGCCCCGGGCATGTGGGGGCATATGAATATTTGGTTATGCCATTCGGGCTCAAGAACGCTGGTGCAACATACCAAAGGGCAATGAATGCCATTTTTCATGATCTGATCGGACAGAATATGGAGGTATACATCGATGATATCGTGATAAAGTCCAAAACCAAAGGACAGCATCTGGTAGACCTCATACAAGCTTTGACAAGGATGAGGATCCACAAGTTGAAGATGAATCCGAAGAAATGTGCGTTTGGAGTAAGAGCGGGCAACTTCTTGGGATTCCTGGTTCATCAAAGAGGTGTGGAGGTGGATAAAAACAAAGCTCGGGCTATAATGGAGTCACCTTCACCTACTAACAAAGTGCAACTTCAAAGGCTGCTGGGGAAAATTAATTTCTTACGGAGATTCATTGCTAATTTGGCGGGCAAGATCCAGCCACTGACTCCTCTGCTAAGACTGAAAGATAAAGAGAATTTCGAGTGGGGACCACCACACCAACAGGCCTTCGATAGCATTAAAACCTATTTGACTTCTCCACCAGTGTTGGTGCCACCTCAAAGGGGAAAACCCTTAAAGCTATATATCTCTGCTTCAGAAAAGTCAATTGGGAGTTTGTTAGCTCAGAACAATGAAGGAGGAAAAGAGCAAGCAGTATACTACCTCAGTAGGATTCTGACCGAGGTAGAAACTAGATATTCCCCAGTGGAGAGATTATGCTTGGCTCTATATTTCACTGCCATCAAGCTAAGGCATTACATGTTACCTTGTCACGTGCACATCATCGCCAAGACAGATGTTATAAAGTACATGTTGTCAAAACCAATGCTAACAGGGAGGATTGGGAAGTGGATTCTAGCGTTATCAGAATTCAGTTTCCAGTATGTACCCCAGAGGGCGGTCAAAGGCCAAGCGATTGCTGACTTTCTGGCCGAGCATCAGGAATCTCAAGACGAGGTAATCAATATCCCAGGAAGCCTGGAGGTCACTAGCATTTGGATCCCGCCGAGAGAAGATATCTCGGGCAGAGAGGATTGGGTCCAACAAGAGATAAGAAGAGTGACTGGTCTCTGGATCACTCATTGGAAGTTATATTTTGATGGATCTCACACTCAGAAGGGTTCAGGAGCATGAATTGTGATTATAAACCCTCATGGGGTCTATCATTATTATTCATTCCTCCTAGATTACCAAGGAAATACTAATAATTGGGCAGAGTATGAGGCTTTGATAATTGGTCTGGAAATCTTAATGGAGCTGGGGGCAGCAGAGGTGGAGATTTTTGGAGATTCAGAGTTAGTAATAAACCAGCTCAACGGGGAGTTCAAGTGCAGACATATTACCATGGCAGGATATTACTTGGCGGCTACGCAATTACTAAGTTTCTGGGATTCTGAGATATCAGTCAATCATGTTCCCAGGGGTTCCAACTTAACGGCCAACGAGATGGCACAACTAGCCTCAGGGGTGCCAATACAGGAGAGAAGATATGGAGTAGATGTCGAGATCCAAAGAAGAAACCTCCCTTCTATCTTAGAAAGGGGATTCAGCCTGGATGTAATGAATCTAGAAACTGAAATAGAAGATTGGAGGTCCCCTATCATTCATCATTTAAAGAATCCCTCTTCGCCCACGAGCAGAAAGAACAGCCAGCAAGCAACCAAGTATGTCTTGTGGGTGAGGGACTTGCTAAGAAAAACTCCAGATGGATTACTATTGAAGTGCTTGGGCCAAGAAGAATCCATGAGGGTAATGGCCGAAGTACATGAAGGGGTATGTGGAGCACATCAGGCGGGAACCAAGATGAGGTGGTTGCTTAGAAGATATGGTTATTTCTGGCCCGACATGGAAAAAGATTGCAAGTCCTACGCTAGAGGTTGTGAAGAATGTCAGCGGCATGGACCTCTCCAGCATGTACCCTCAGTACCTTTAAATCCAGTGGTCAAGCCTTGGCCCTTCAGAGGATGGGCGATGGACTTCATCGGGCAAATCTATCCAGCTTCTAGTAAAGGACACATTTTCATAATTGTGGCAACAGATTACTTCACCAAATGGGTGGAAGCATCAGCAGTAAAATCCATAACTTCAGCCGCGGTCAAGAATTTTATCGAGACTAAGATTTTGCACAGGTATGGGGTGCCCGAAACTATATTAACGGATCGTGGGCCATCTTTTATCTCAAAAGAAGTTGAGGAGTTTGCAAGCAAGTACAAAATAAAGATGATCCAGTCCAGTCCATACTACCCTCAATCAAATGGCCAAGCAGAGGCCAGCAACAAGATCTTGGTCAACATCATCAAAAGAATGGTGATGGATAGTCCAGAAAAGTGGCATGAAAGACTGGGGAACACTTTGTGGGCATACAGGACTTCCAAAAGGGCCGGGACAGAGACAACTCCTTATGCTTTAACTTTCGGGCAGGATGCGGTGCTCCCCATGGAGATAAATGTAAGTTCGGTCAGAATTCAAAGCCAATTTGGGTTACATAGTGAAGAATATATTGAAGCCATGTGTCAAGGAATTGAAGACTTGGATGTAGCCCGAATTGAAGCCTTGAACCAGATTCAAGAAGGAAAGAAAGCTGTCGCCCGAGCTTATAACAAAAAGGTGAAGATAAAGTCTTTCAAAGAAGGAGATTTGGTATGGAAAACAGTCCTCCCTCTAGGGGCGCAAATCAGGGGCTTTGGAAAGTGGAGCCCGACATGGGAAGGGCCTTTCATTATTAGTCGAGTTTTGGATAAAGGAGGATACTATCTAGCGGACCTCGAAGGAAATGGGCAGAAACATCCCATTAATGTTAAGTTCTTGAAAAAATAATGTCCTACATTATGGGATGTTAGAGATTGCTACATTGAAGAGGAGGCAAAGTAAAAGCAGGCGTCGGGAGTTTCATATGCAGTGTATGTTCATCAACCGTTCAAAGAAGACAAAAAGACAAAAGTTACTGAAATAAAATTTATTTCATGTCGACAAATTGATAAAACATACAAAAGGTGCATTTCCTACATATTACATTTGATTCTCTCTGAGTATGGTAAAAGTCTTCAGCTGGTTTTCCGATGTCTTCATTGATGGGACCCGATCAGGTGATCGGGTTGTGCGGCCAACATGCGCCTGGTAGAGGATCCTCCGACAGAGCCACCACCATATGTGATGGTGAAGCCTGACTTATAACGGCAACAAGCAGAAGAGCAAGCCTTCGCGAGGAAACCACCTGACCAAGGGTGTTGGGGATAGCGGGATGTTCGACCAAGGGTGTTGGAGATAACAATCATTTGATGAAACCCCTTTTTCTCACGAAAAGGAAGTTTTAGGAAACCCCACTCAAAACCTGAGGAACCCATTTCTCAGTTTTCTCTCGAGAAGAATTGATGAAATGACCAATGAGGATTGGATGGCTTGACAAAAGGGGTCCAAGCCAGAATTTATAGGGCCCAGAGGACAGTTCAAAGGTTGTGGGAAGATCAAGAGTCTCCAGGTACTATTAATTTCATCCAGAAGGCGCAAGTTCCAAGAGCAAGGATGCAGCCGCATGAAAAACTTTTCAATTGATATTGGCGCCTGGAATTCCAGGCTAAACATCAATTGAAGGGGGCACTGTTTGGACCGAAACTTGACTTTGGGCCCAAGCGAATCTGGCCCAAAAAGGAGGCCTGAAGGGAGAGTCGGTCGAAGCCCAGCAACTTGGCCGAAGCCCAACCGAAACCCAGAAAAGCAGGAAAGGGCCTCCTCTGACTTGGTGCAGCTCATGAAGACCACTTGCCCACCTACCCAAAGACCCAGTGGTGTAGACTGACCAGCTACACAGCCCATAAAGTACTTTATGGTGGCATTACATGTAAAAAAGCTGATGAGTCATCACCTTCAAACCGCATTCGGGCAAGGCTGCTGCTACAGGAGGACATGCTGGTTTGTCTATAAAAGAAGAAAGAGAAATCAGGATTAAAGACACTCAAACAAACAAACAAAGCACAAACTCTGCTCAAAGCCAGATTTGCCTTCAAACGATAGCTGTAGTCAGCCAAAGCCTTCATCCATCTCGGGATCAACTCCCCCTCAACCCTTTTTGTAAGCTCTGCTACCTTGTCTAAAACACTTGCCGTAGTATCGATCCCCCTCTGAAAACTCACCTCTCAAACCTCTTTTCCTTTAAACTCTCAGCCCACTGATAAACCCCAATCCCAAGAGGTCGCAAGACGCCCAGTTTTGCCCGACAAGGTGAAAACTTTGCATGTCCCTTCTTGGTTTTGTCTTTTCATTTATTAAACTAGCAGTATGTTGTCTACTTTCAGTTGTATTCAAGTTATTTCTAGTAAAATGATGATTAAGAAATTCTCTCAGTGCTTGAATCCGATTTAAAGATGTCTCCACTATTTAAATCAGATCTAAGTTCTAATCTCCCGGACACATAAGAGTGATCATGTAAAAGTCCTTGGTCTCAAGGCATAAAAAAGAACTTTATGTGGACTTAACCCATCCACGACAATCCTTGATAAACAAAGAAGTCCGAAGTTACTTGGGGCGCAAGTAGTCGACTGATCTAGTAGTTTTACCGCTGTTATATTATGATTATACTAGAACGTTTGAGTATGGAATGAGTTCTGATATGAAGCCTCAAGGCCTACACCTAAGGCCCTACAAAGGCACCTATTTGGATTCGTTCTAAGCTCTGCGGGCTAGAACGTTTGAGTATGGAATGAGTTCTGATGGGAAGCCTCAAGGCCTACACCTAAGGCCCTACAAAGGCACCTATTTGGATTCGTTCTAAGCTTTGCGGGCTAGAACGTTTGAGTATGGAATGAGTTCTGATGGGAAGCCTCAAGGCCTACACCTAAGGCCCTACAAAGGCACCTATTTGGATTCGTTCTAAGCTCTGCGGGCTAGCTGGTCAGAAGTATAACGGTGGTAATACTATGTGCAACAATGGAACCAGCAGTGTACATATCCAAGAGCTGGATTGGTTATGGATTGGAAGCCTCAAGGCCTATATATAAGGCCTCACGAAGGCACCTGTCATAATCAATACGGTCCCTCGAATATATACATATCACATATATATATATATATATATATAATTGGATTCAACATCCGATCTACGTCTGCCATGCTAAAGATGGCAGTGGCACGCCTGAGCATTTCAAAGTTAACCTTGATTGTGAGCCTTAAGGCCTACACCTAAGGCCTCATGAAGGCACCTTTCAAAGTTAACTATGTCCTTCTCTTTCATTCTTGCCCGACAAGACGTGCCCGACGAGCCTTGCCAGACAAGCCCGACGGTGAAAGTAGAAGCCCGACAGCAGCCCTCAACCGACGCCAAAACCTCTCCCGGGGAGCTGTGTGCTCGTCAGCCAGGAAGCCTTCCCGACGGGAATTCCTGACGCGAACAGAAGCAGCTCCTCCTCTCGTGGGATAACAGGCAGGCGGCGGTGCCTGCACATAATAAGGGCCCGTTGCCGTTGAATAAGGTAGCAGAGGGTTTGCCATTGCCATAGTGGATTTACTACTTGAACTCATCGTTGAATTATCGAATAAGAAGTGAGACGAATATTAATTGCTAACAAAAATTAATCGACGGAGTTAGCTTGAAGAAATTAGTACTTGGCAAAGTTTGTGATATTGGGTAGTTGATGATCAAAGAACCGCAATAACTTGTTCTCAATACTTTTGTACTAGAAGATATGTAGGAAAGAGGAATCACATAACAACCATCTTACCAACTCCTCAAATTAATTAAGAACAAAAGATAGGGAACAAAAATACATTTGTTAGATATTGATACTTGTACAAATTAAATGTTCATCATGTATATTCATATGCAACCATTCGTAGTGAAGTAAACCTTTTTTTTCAATGTCAAATGTATAGAAGTTAAGGGGTCATATGATAAATTGTTAGTTTTTAGTTCTAGTTTTCAAACTTTTTAAGTAGGGGTCATTTGCTAGCAAGAGTTCTTCCGCTGGTTTCTAGACATTAAGTTACATGCATTACTGAATTAGAAGCATTACGTCACATCAACAGGGACCCTTATATAAAGTACATAACCCTAAGGAGGCGTTTGTTTGCCCTCACTAAATGGGATTGGACTGGACTGGACTAGACTAGCTGTTAGTCTAATATTGTGTTTGTTCCGTGCTGGGATTAACATTAATGAGACTAAGGGGGACTCGCATGGACAAAACTCTTCGCTAAGAGGGCTTAGCGAGACCCCCCCAATAACCATGGGACTGCTAAGACCTCCATCTGCTCTTCTCCCTACGTTGCTTGCTTTCTGTCCTCACTCCAGCCAAATCACACCACCAGACCACCACACTCTCCCTCTCTTCTCGTTTGCTACTCGACTATGACGATGGCTCCCTGGGTGAGCAAATATAGATTGCCGTTCACCCAAAGCTCGACGCCGATCTGCGCGTTCGTGCTCGCCCACACCATCTGCAAATCCAAGCCATCGCCGTCTCTCACTTCCCCGACTCCACAAACCCCGACTTGTCGCCGATCAGCTCGTTAGGCATCGTTGCAGGCCAGTTCCGCTGCTTCACAGACTTGCGGCTCCGATTGAATCCACGGACTTGGAAAGCTCTCTCCAGTTGGGATCTTGCACCGAACAAAAACCTAAAAAACCAAGCTCGATTCTTCGTTTTGCAGAAAAAATATTTGGCAATTAATCGGAAAAAAAAAAGGGAAGGGAAGGAGAGCGTGGGACGGAGAGAACGAGGGAGATAAGGAGGGAGAAAAAGATGGAGGCTTCCAGTGAGAGGGAGAGTTTTATTAGAATAAAAAAGATATAATTAATTAATATAATATTATTAGATATGAATTAAAAAAATATAATATTGTAGTTTGTTATTATCCTTCTTTTTAGTCCGACACTGCACCAAACGTTTCACTAAGTTAGTCCAACTTAGTCTAGTCTAAGCCAGTCCATCTTAGTCCCAGAAGCTAGTTCAGTTCGAAATAATCTGGTGCAACAAACGCCCCCTAATAGGATAGGCCTATCATCAGCCATTAGGAATCCTTACGCATCTATACTTCCTTAAATTAAGTCCAAATAGAATAGGAAACATCTTTTCCCATATGTTAGGTATATGTGTCATGTGGCAAATCAATTGACAATATGGAGAGTAATTTAATTTACTCATAAGATATGCAAAGTCCATCGTCCTATCAATGTGGGACATTGTTAATAGGCCTGGCAATTCCTAACACGACACAAGATTAACAGATGTTCAGGTCGATACGATAACTAATCGGGTCGTTATTGGGTAACCCGATAAGCACATGTTAAGATAACGGGTTGGTTCGGGTATACACGTAGGTAACACGATACATAATAAGCAAAATATTAATTTTATAATTTTATAACCCCAAAAAAATACTATAATAATTATATATATTAATTTAACAATTTTATGCCCCTAAAAACTATAATAATTATATATATATATTAAATTAAATATTAAAAATTGGTGACCATTTGACACACCCCGACCGAGATCAAGGCATGCTGGCCGTCACGTGAGAGTGACGTAGCCATATGCACAGTGCGGAAGCGATAAAGATAAGAAATATACGAATAATCAAAAACCAAATTACTAGAGTGCATTACTAAACAGGAAGTGATAGGAGTTAGTTATAACAGTAAACACTCCTAATCAGAGCATAAGTCTAGGTGTAGTCCAGTAGGACAAGTACTAGTTATACAGTACTAGGAATGTCCTACTATTATTTAGATAAGTCAGAACAGCCGACGTCCTTGAGCCACCAACAACAAACTTACTTAAAACCTGGAGGGGCGCAAAACAGAAAACGTGAGTGGGCAAAAACAAATGTTTTACAAAATCATTTCATTTATCAACCTACTAACCCCTCGCTGTAAAACATGTATAATTTTTCCCATAATCAATATATGAGCATATGCATAATATATATATATATATATACAATCATATCAATTCAATTCATGCTTCACATACTCATATTCATATGGTAGTCTGTACGGCTGAATTCATAGCTCAAAAGTCAATCTAGTCGGAGTCACTACAATGACCTATATGGCAATATACTGTACATAAGTCGGAACCACTAAAAAGGGGTATATACGACAAGATTGGGTGTAATATAATTATGCTCAATTTTAATCTCTCATAATAGCCGGGCGATAAATCGCTAGTCACCTACAAGTCGGAACCATAAATAAGGTCTGTACGACATGATTGTGCACTTAAGTTGGATCCAATATGAGCATATAGTGCGGGAGGTGACATAAATAAACAGGCATGTACTTCATATCTCTGGCTAAATCACAATCACCCTAGGTGCAGTTTTATGAGCTCAACATCATTCAATCACATATCACATCATCGATGATTCACATAACCAAACATAATTTACCTGAACTTACATGTGCCTCCACAACACCACATTTGTATATATGCAACCATGAAATGCATATTCATAATATAAAAGCATTTGGCATATTATTTCAAAGCATACTTTCCTTAAAAAATGCATTTCTGGGAAATATATCAAGTATATAAATATATACTGAAAACAAAAGCCCACTCATTGGTATGTCGATGGGTCGTAACCCCCGAGTCGCACGTGGATAAGCTCGTCCTTGAGATAAGTCTCACCTATATGCGAATTAACTATAAAAACGTTATTTTAAAGTACATAGGCAAAACTAGCTAATAACTTCTCATACATAGCTCAAAATGGGTATATGAATATACCATAGTGACCTACACAACCTCAGGATCATCCCCAAATTTTTAGAATAATTTTTGGACCCCTCACGCGCAGGCGAGCGCAAGGCAAAACGCGCGGCCACGCGCAGGGAATCCTGACGGATTCCCTAATTGCCGTTAGGAATATTCTCCGGAATATTCTGTTAAGTCCAACGGTAACCGTCCAAACTAACTGACGGCGTTAGCATATTCCGTCAAAACTGACAGAATATTCCCCTTTCTTCTCCGGTGAGTCGCCGGTCGCAGGCGACTTCGCCGGTTTCTGGGTAAAATTTTAAAATCACTATTCTCCTTCGATTCTTCACCATTTTTCATGAAATTGGTACCAAAATGAAGCTAATAACATGTAGAATCACATTATACAAGTTTCAAGGCTTAAATTCTACTAGATTTTTCCTGAGAAAGGTCGATAGCTCGGCTTACCTAGAAACACGTCGATCTCAGTCCTCCGTCTTCCAAATCCTTCCAACGAAGTACCCCTAGACTCGTGAGGACCTCCTTAAGCTTCCTATGTCCTTAGAATTCCCTGAAACACAAGGTTTTACATGTGCATGAACAGTGCACAAAATTGGGGTTAGGGTTTCTCGGGTTTTCGAAGCATTCACGTCCAACCAAGGGTATCAAAATGAGCAAGAACCTTACCTTTAAAGCTTCGATCCATGCCTGAAAGGGAAAGTTCAAAGCTTGTCCGTACCAAAGAGGGTTGTGGGAGAGTCCGAGAGATGAGGGAGAGAGCACGGGAATGAGAGAGAAGGTAGGTGGGTATGTGTGGTCTCAAAAGCCACCAATCATAACTAAGAGAACACTTAGTTCTAATTGGTTCCAAAAATAGAGGAATATAGTTAATTGGTCCACACTCTTAAGTATAACCCACAACATCCATAATAATTCTCAATGGGTAATTTCGTCATTCCCCATCGTCGAAAATTATATATTTGAGATGGGCTGTGACACCATTGGATCGACTTAAATATATATATCATTCAATTTCTTAAGTGTTATACGTACAAAATAAATAAATTTAAATCTACTTAATAAATAAATAAATATATATATATATATATATATACCATTGAACTTGATGGGATACGAATTCTACAAAACTAATTTCAACGATCTAACCGTCAAACTTGTTTGTATATGCTTCAAGATCGCATCAGCAAAAAAATCACAAAAAACAAACATCCAAAGATCAAATAACGGGACAAAACTTTTCAATGGTTATCAACGAAAAATCACGATTTAACGGTTACTTTATCTCCAATTTTGATAATTTTTTACAGCTACACTCCTTGACCATATACGAATACATTGAATGAACTCGAGCTTCAATTTAAAATATTTACACTAGTGGATACCACAAAATTTTATGTTATACTTCATGAAAGTATGAATAAACTCTTAAGTGTTAGTGAATCTATCGTTTTGATGGGATACACATTCTACGAAACTAATTTCAACGATCCAACCTTCAAACTTGTTTGTATATGCTTCAAGATCTCATATGCCAAAAATGGCAAAAAACAAACATTCAGAGATCAAGTAACGGAATAAAACTTTTCGACGGTTATCAATGAAAAATCACGATTTAACGGTTATTTTAACTCTGATTTTGATGATTTTTTACGGCTACACTCCTTGACCATATACGAATACAATGAATGAACTCGATCTTCAATTTAAAATATTTACACTAGTGAATACCACAAAATCTTATGTTATACTTCATGAAAGTATGAATAAACTCTTAAGTGTTAGTGAATCTATCGTTTTGATGGGATACACATTCTACGAAACTAATTTCAACGATCCAACCGTCAAACTTGTTTGTATATGCTTCAAGATCGCATATGCCAAAAATGGCAAAAAACAAACATTCAGAGATCAAGTAACGGAATAAAACTTTTCGACGGTTATCAACGAAAAATCATGATTTAACGGTTATTTTAACTCCGATTTTGATGATTTTTTACAGCTACACTCCTTGACCATATACGAATACAATGAATCAACTCGATCTTCAATTTAAAATATTTACACTAGTGGATACCACAAAATCTTATGTTATACTTGATGAAAGTATGAATAAACTCTTAAGTGTTAGTGAATCTATTGTTTTGATGGGATACACATTCTACGAAACTAGTTTCAACGATCCAACCGTCAAACATGTTTGTATATACTTCGAGTTCGCATATGCCAAAAATTGCAAAAAAACAAACATTCAGAAATCAAGTAACGAGACAAAACGTTTCGACGGTTATCAACAAAAAATCACGATTTAACGGTTATTTTAACTCCGATTTTGATGCATTTTTACAACCACACTCCTTGACCCTATATGAATACAATGAATGAATTCGATCTTCACTTTAAAATATTTACACTAGTGTATGCCACAAAATCTTATGTTATACTTAATAAAAGTATGAATAAACTCTTAAGTGTTAGTGAATCTATCGTTTTGATGGGATACACATTCTACGAACTAATTTCAACGATCCAACCGTCAAACGTGTTTGCATATGCTTCAAGATCGTATATGCCAAAAATTGCAAAAAACAAACATTCAGAGATCAAGTAACTGAATAAAACTTTTCGATGGTTATCAACGAAAAATCACGATTTACGGGGTATTTTGACTCCGATTTTGATGATTTTTTACAGCTACACTCCTTGACCCTATACAAATATAATGAATGTACTCAATCTTCGATTTAAAATATTTACACTAGTATGTTATACTTAATGGAAGTATGAATAAACGTTTAAGTGTTAGTGAATCTATTGTTTTGATGGGATACACATTCTACGAAACTAGTTTCAACGATCCAACCATCAAACATATTTGTTTATACTCTGAGATCGCATACGCTAAAAATTTCAAAAAAAACAAACATTCATATATCAAGTAACGGGACAAAACTTTTCGACGATTATCAACGAAAAATCACGATTTAACGGTTATTTTAACTCTGATTTTGATGATTTTTTACAGCTACATTCTTTGACCCTATATGAATAAAATGAATGAACTCGATCTTCAATTTAAAATATTTACACTAGTGGATACCACAAAATCTTATGTTATACTTAATGAAAGTATGAATAAACTCTTAAGTGTTAGCGAATCTATCGTTTTGATGGGATACACATTCTACGAAACTAATTTCAATGATCCAACCATCAAACTTGTTTGTATATGCTTCGAGATCGCATACGCTAAAAATCGCAAAGAACAAACATTCAGAGATCAAGTAACGGGACAAAACTTTTTGACGATTATCAACGAAAAATCACGATTTAATGCTTATTGTAACTCCGATTTTGATGATTTTTTACAGCTACACTCCTTGACCATATATGAATAAAATGAATAAACTCGATCTTCAATTTAAAATATTTACACTAGTGGATACCACAAAATCTTATGTTATACTTAATGAAAGTATGAATAAACTCTTAAGTGTTAGTGAATCTATTGTTTTGATGGGATACGCATTCTACAAAACTAGTTTCAACGATCCAACCGTCAAACATGTTTGTATATACTTCGACATCGCATATGCCAAAAATTGCAAAAAACAAACATTGATAGATCATGTAACGGGACAAAACTTTTCAACGGTTATCAACGAAAAATCACGATTTAACGGTTATTTTAACTCCGATTTTGATTATTTTTTACAGCTACACTCCTTGACCATATATGAATACAATGAATAAATTCGATCTGCAATTTAAAATATTTACACTAGTGCTACTTAATGAAAGTATAAATAAACTCTAGTGTTAGTGAATCTATCGTTTTGATGGTATACGCATTCTACGAAACTAATTTCAACAAACCAACCGTCAAACTTGTTTGTATATACTTCAAGATCGCATATGCCAAAATTTGAAAAAAATAAACATTCAGAGATCAAGTAACGGGACAAAACTTTTCGACAGTTATCAATGAAAAATCACAATTTAACGGTTATTTTAACTCCGATTTTGATGATTTTTGACAGCTACACTCCTTGACCCTATATGAATACAATTAAGGAATTCAATCTTCAATTTAAAATATTTACACTGGTGGATATGATCGATGAAAATTGAGGATTTTGTAAAAGGAATAACATGCAAGCTTTGAGTTCCATTGGCAATGTTTAAACTTTTGAGAAAGGCTTCACAACCTTAAAAACAAAAATTCTTTCATTTTTCATATCCTTGCACATTTAATATTTTGTAATAGACTAGTAGTGTATGGATGTTTGTTTATTAGACTCTTATTTTCGAGTGTAGATGTAGTACTTAAACGACAAATGTGTTTTAATGGTTTGAAGTAATATTTATGTGGTAATGTGTGGTATGTGCAATTTTAAGAAAATAAATATATTTTTCTAAACGGGTCATAATGGGTCGGGTCACTTTACCCGTTGAGTAAAGTGACCCGACCTGTTAAGGACCCGTTAAGATAACGGGTGTGACAAGACACGACCCGTTAAGATAACATGTGTTACACAAAAACGACACGAACACGACAGACACGACCTATTTGCCAGGCCTAATTGTCAACACACCCCTTTCACGTGTGGCAAATTAGGTGCCTTGTCCTATCAGTGGGGGACATTGTCAACACGCCTCCTTCACGTGTGACGAAATTTCAAGCCAAACATGTGGACAACACAAACCGGGTGACGTGGAACGCATGTGGCCATTGAACTTCACACGTGTGACAACCTACTCTGATACAATGAAGAAAATTGAGGTTCCATTATAAAATTAATTGGCAATGTGGAGAGTAGCTTAACTTATAAGCTCATGCAAGGTTTTCATCCTATCAATGTGGGACATTCTCCAACAGGATTGAGTCCTTTAGGACAGATTTTTGTTTCCCATTTGGCTTTGGATTTAAGTTATATTATTTTCTTTTTTCAAGTAGGATTAAGTCTATTTTTTTGTTTTAGTTGATTTAGGAATGTCTTCCGAAACCCATTAGGAATAGGCTGTCTTTACAAATCATTAGTTGAGCTGGGAATCCTTGTACTATTTGAATCGGGAATTCTTTCCTGATTGTCTTTGTATTGGTTCCCTATAAATATCCCATTGTAATTCATAGGGAACTATGAGTTTATGAATAAGAGTTGAGTATTACATTCCTGTGAAAGGAATTCTTTGGTGGGAAGCCAAACTTTGGTGGGAAGCCAGTTTCGGGTGCGAAGCCCCTGGAGTGATTCCAGACCATCTCCCTTTATCTGCTGTGTTTTTATTTGTTTTGCTTCTGCTAAGCTGCTTATTTTCTTAATTAAGTCATTTCCAACATATATGAATCTGCAATTTATAGATGAAGAAAAGCAGATGAGAATCGGTGGAGTGGTGGTTTCTTGGAAGGTTGTTAATTCAAAACTGTAGTGTCTTTTACGCGGGTGGGCTATACCAACTTTTGTTGAGAAGAAAAATATGACAACGAAACGATAGCACGTGACAAACGGACCTACTCAATTCTCTAACTATATATTCTTGTTTTTATTGATTACTTTTGGCTCCAAGTGGAAGGTATGTATGAAATTATAGCCAATTACCAACCGATGAGGGTATCTTGAATCAAGATGGTGACTTTTCAATAGACCTGACATTCGTGTTGTGTTTCTAGTGTTCGTGTCGTTTTCGTGTCATACCCGATAGCTTAATAGGTCGTGTCGTGTAATACTCGTTAAAGTAAACAGGTAATATGACCTGACCCGAAATCAACCCGTTAATATTACCAGGTAATATGACCCGACCCGTTACCCATTAAGAAAAATATATTTTAAATCAATAAAAATGAAAATGAAAATGAAAAACATAATTTGACCCAAAAAAATGGAAAACATAATACTAAATTAGTATATACATACTAAATTTCGGAGTTGATCCCTTCATGAAAGTTGTAAAGCTTTTCATTACGAATGATTACATTTTTCACACTTCTACAATAATTATTATTAATTTTGCATTCAAATAAAAAACATTGTTCATGAGATTTGGAGGGTTTTAAAAATCTAAACTACCATGTAACAATCGTCTAAGCATTGAGGATGCAATTATGAACGTTTATTATGTTTTCACATCTTTCAGACTTATACATTAATGATTATGAATTTTGTTTATTTTGAACTCCTTTAAAAATACTATTCATGAGAGTTTGTGTGTTTTTAAAAATGCAAACGATCATATACCCATCCTCAAAGTGTAGAGGATGCGACTACGAGCGTTTGCATATTTTTTCATATTTTTCACACATGTAAATTAATTATTATAATTTTTTTTAATGTGTTTGGTATTTTTAAATTACTTGATATTTTTATTTTTAATGTGTGTTATGATTTTTAATCTCAATCTTTACCTATAATATACTATATAAATAAATAAATAAATAAATAAAACTTAAAATTTAAAATTTATATAGAATAATAATTAATAAACAATATATACGTATTCATTATATCTATTGTATTTTATAGTAAGTTTTTTTTTAGTAGTTTACAAAATTAAAATCATCAAAATAACTTTTTTCTTATCGTGTCGAAAAAGATTACCCACGTGTCACTCTCGTGTAAACCTGTTAAGGACCCGTTATTAACGTGTTATTATCGTGTTGACCCGAAACCCGTTATTTTTGTGTCGTTTATGTGTCGTGTTAACGGGTCGTGTAAGAAATTGCCAAGTCTACTTTTCAAGAAGTAATGTTCTTTTTTGGAAATCATATGCGATCTATAATTCTCGAGCTATAAACATCTTATTGTTTAGGGTTATCTTAAAAGTAATGTTAAGGAGATCACATTTTTGTAAACTACGTTGTACCGCCTCTATAATAGCGGTAGCACAAATAGCTAGGTTTCACTTTTATTACAAAAGTGGTCAATGTGCTACACTAAAATGGCTTTTCTCACGTGATCCTTGAAATAGGTTTTATGAGGTCTCATTCACTCACACATCCCTCACTGTGTATATTATTCGATTGATTATTGAATGAGAGTATAGTAACGTACAAATGAAAGGACAATACTTAACTTCTTACATGTGAGAAATTACTCATCCTTTAATGAAAACGTGACATGCACTAATCATCTAAAATCATACTGTTCATTATTTAAAAAAAATGAAAACGTGACAACATTTCACCATACTGTTCATAATCCTGCTGATCTCATTCCTTATTCACATGGATTTTCCCGAGAGTACCTTCCTTTGGAAAGGTTCCATTACAATGATCTTCTCCTTCTACAGCTATGGCCTTTTCTCGGAACTACCTCGAGCTATATATTCATTTCAAAGTTTTTGAATGCATATGTTTTTCCTAATCATGTTTTTGTCTGCCTAGCTTCTGAGGGTTAGGTCATAATCTTCCCTGGATAGGTGTTTTGTTCTCCACATTAGATAATTAAGACCTCAATTTGGATTAGAATAATGGATTATGACCACGATTAGACTAGATTAGGCTGGATTTCATGTTCCCATCTCATCCATATATTTAAAGAAAGACTTTTAGATGTTCAATAATCTAATATGATTTCATTAAAATGCATGGGTTGATCATAGTACATTTGTACATTTTGAATTTAACATTAATTATGACTAAAGAAAATGGAGATCAGTTGGTAACAAGTTTATCTTCAAACATAAGCCACTAGCATCATCGACAGACGGAGTTTTATGACTGCAAGGTGTATTGCTTCACAGCATAAATCTTCAGATATATATTTGTGACAACAAATTAAAGTAAATATTCTCAACAAATAACAAAAAGGAATAATCATACCAACCACAAAAGTTGGACAGTCCGTACTATCCAATCGGCTAGGTCGTCGATCCATGACTCAAACAATGGCAAGAACATAAAGATAAACATCCGAGCGTAAAATAGAAACAAAGATCACAGATATCTATGTGACTTCAAAAACAAGCATCCAAGAGACAGCAGCAACACAAGGCAGCAGCACATCCCTTCCAGAAGTCATCACCTTTGGACTTGGTTTCTACACGTCCATGAGTAGAAGGGCGACTTTGGTCATCGTCTCTTGTGGGATAACCAGCTGGTAGTGGAGCCTGCACATAATATGGCGCTGCAGTGCTTGTTACTGTGGTCTGAGTAGTACCATTTGAACTCATATTTCTCAGCTGCAAGCAAAAATTAGACGATGGAGAGCAAAAACTAGCTGGGTAGTAGCGAGTTGTTGCAAGTAGATGATGGATTATGTGTATTTATACACACTGAGAAATTATTACAGGAAATGAGAATTAGTGGAGTGGTTATTTCTTAGAACTTAGAAGGCCGGTAACTGGTATCTTTTACTCTGGCGGCAACCGCGCGTACGTACAAGGTGAAGAAGAATGGGACGATTCCTACAAAGGCAAGAGGACTATAACTAACTTAGTTCTCGAATATTGTTAGCCGCTTTGTTCAATGGGCTTCACTTTGTGCAACCCGTCAATGGCCACCGTCCCAACATGTGTCCTTTTATCTCAAATTATTTGACATCTACCATTTATATCTTAAATATAGGAATCAAGTATCTTAAATTTGATTTGTCTAATATTATTATTACTATACTAGTATGAATTTTACCTAGGTGCTCAGGTATGTTCAAATCATTAGTTTCAATTATATCTCTCGCGTTTGTAATAGTTTTTTAGTTCACTAAAGATTTAGAAAAGTCTAAATCATTCATGGCTTTTGCATTTGACAAGTGTCTCTTTGTACTTTGTTTGCAGCAATCAAAGGTTTTGTTTTTAATAGGGGTGGAGAATTTCATTTCCTCCTTGGCTGAGTGAGATTAATTTTAGAGAGAGTCATTGTTTTTCATTTCCATCTCAGATCTCCTATGAGCATCAAGCATTTTCTGAGTAATGTTCTTCATTGAATATGTATAAAGCTATCCATGAAAATGCTTGCTTAAATCTTTTTAAAAGCTCATTTTGTGTTTGGCTAGGAAGTTTACATTTTCTAAAAAGAGTGCTTTTAGCTTTGAGCTACCTTTTGTGTTCTTCATTGAAACCCTAGTCGCAAAACCACAGTCATGCACCAAATACCCAGTCATTGCATATTAGGGTAGCATTGTCTTCATAGTTTTGTTTTAATTTTGTGGTCAAGAGTTTGCATCAACTTCATCATAACATCATTTGCATTTTGGTTGTGTTGGTTTTGGTACCACAATATGAAGAGTTTAGAAAGAGCTGTCATCTTGTGGACTGAAGACGACTCCATCTCGGTGCCACAAGGTGAAGAGTTCAGGATAAGCTACCACTTCGTGACCTTGTGAAGACCAAAGGGATCCTTATCTCGTGCAAAGTAAGGTTGCACAAAGATAAAGCTGCTCCCTAGACTAGGTCAAGGAATTGAGCTTTTCGGGGTACGTACTTTGTAAGAACCTTATTTGTACTAGTGGATTGGACTCAGTGGAGAGTCCCTGATTTTTAACCTAGAGGTGGATTTTTTCTGCCAAAAACTTCTAGTGTTCTCTGTTACTTAAACTTGTCCACATATCTTATTTACGAGCATATGTTTCATGTATCCTATGGTATTGATATGTGTTTATGACTTAAGTTTATAATGCATATTATGAGTAATGAACTGAATTGTTGTTGACTAGGATAACGTGTAGTAAACTAAGTTTGATTGGTCGATTAGTGTTTGGTTAACTAACGAATCTATACTTAGTTGACTGGCAAGTTTGACTAGTCAATCCAGCATATTTTGATACATAATTGCTTTGTCATTGTCGCTTGCAAAATGAACTGATTTTTGAATGTGTTTAAGTTTTGGAATTGTTGTTGTGAGACAAATCTGGGTAGACTTTGACTAGTTGGATGTACTAGTCAATTAAGTTTTATTCTTGCAACTGTACTTTCAGTCACTTACAACTAGTTGACTAGCTCATTTGACTAGCCTACCATGCAAAGTTTAATTTTTATTTGCAAAATATTCCACCTTGTACTAATTTCACATTTCCTTTTCTTATTTGTGATGAATACAAAAGTGAAGGAATGATTGATTAGATTAATTGAAGAAGAAAATAAGTAACTAAACTACATAGTTTAATTAATTATAGTGGAGGTTTAACATATAAATCGGGACTCAAATCAGTTTCAGATTTAATTGGGCCCAATCCCACTTGGACTAGATTAAGTCTCTTAGGGTGTGTTTGGTTCACCTTCTTAAGTGGGACTAGACTAGCTAGGATTATCATCCCATGCTTGGTATGCATGGGGCCTAACTTAAATAAGACTAGCCCAGACTCATGTGGACTCCGGGCCTCATTAGGTCGTCTAAACTAGTTTGTGTTGAACCATGGGATTAATAAGAACGTCTTTCCTCATTATGCTGCCTCTTTCTTCGCCATTCCTCATCTCTCTCTGTCTCTCCCTCGTTATGTCATACAAAAGTCATTTATCTAATTACAAGACTCGAATGTTTCATAACTAGATCAGAAATTTATCAATGACTTCATCCTCGAGGTTGCCTCCAATGCGAATTTCAAACTGAATTGATTATACAGTCTTGCAATTTCTTTGCCTGATCAAGCTTGGCTATTTGACAAAAGGCCTTAACAAAGCCTCTTCGATGTTTATTTCCAGCCGCATCCATGGGTTTGGGGATTAGACCTGAGTGCGAAAGGAGCACCAGCAATTAATAGGGCCTTTTTAGGGTATTTCTTATTTTAATAATCAAAGTTTTTTCTTTGTTATTGGAAATTTGGATCTCTGCTTTCTGGGTTTTGAATGGGGGTAAGCCTTTGTTATTGAAAATTCGATAATTCTCCAAGTTGCAGAGAAGCACCTGCAATTCGTGAAGAAGAAAAGGACTATGCCTTTTATTTTTCCATATATTCATTTTGATATGTTTAATAGAAAATAAATAAAAATAAAATAATAATTTATTGTTAGTCCAGCTTCTTAGTTTGACAATACTTCAAAACGCTTCACTAAGTTTGTTGAGGCTAGTCTTGTCTAATGTAGTCCAGGTTAGTTTCTGAATCTAGTCCAGTCCGAGATAGTTTGGTGCAACAACTGCACCTTAGTGACTTAAGTGGAAAGGAAGCCTAAAAGACCCAAACCAACCTTGTGGCTGGTTTTTCCTAAGGTTATTGGAGTGGAATCTTAATTTTGTTTTACAAAATGAATTTAAAGTCAAGTGCTCCATGTGATGGTGTAAGTGAAATGTAGGAAGACAAGCGCAACTTCTCTTGGAAGGTTTGTGTGCCTCATTATACACTCATCTTTCACTCTTATTCCTCTCCATTTATCTCTCTCTCCCTCATTCACTCATTTTGTCACAAGAGAAAGGTTACCAAAACACTTAGAGAGAAAGAAAGAAAGAAAGAAAGAAAGAAAGAAAGAAAGAAAGAAAGAAAGAGAGAAAACGCCATCACAAAACCACTTAGCTATCCACCACCTTCTTCCTTAAATTAGAGCAAGTGTGTACTAGCACCTCACACTTGATCTCTTCCACACTTACCACTACAATAGGTTGTCGAAACAATAGAGGGCTTCCAATTGGAGAATAAGAGAAGAACCCACACAAGGTGGAGTAAGGAGAAAGAAGTTGGAGAAATAGCTTGCTTGGCTTCAAGGCTATAGCCAAAGGTATAACTTCTAAGACCTTTAATTAATCTTATAGCAAATGAATGTATCAATCATAGAAGAAAAAAGCCTTGAAGAGGGGTTTATTATTTTTATAGTTTTCGCCCTTAATTATTGAAATTGATACCTGGCGGAATCCTCAGCAATAATATGTATTAATAGACTTTATGATTATTGGCGTGAGCCCAATTAGATTAGGAATATAATTATTTTTCCTAGTTTGATTATAATTCCTTTAGTATTACTTAAAGTTGTATTATATATATTGCCTCCTAGGAGAAGAATAGAGAACATAAATTAAAACACTAAACATAACTTTTATCTTGGTATTAGAGCAAGTTTAGGCTTCTCTTCCTCGAACCTCAAATCTTCAGCGTGAATAAATTCTTTGCTAGCTACTCCACCGATTGCAGAAAGCCGAGAGTTCTTCAACTTGTTGCCCAGAAATTACCAACTGTAAGAAAACTAAACAATCACCGACTGCATCTTTGAAAGTCTCGAGACAAGAGACTTTCCTAGAATTTCAAATCAGAAACAAAGAACTGCTGACATTGGAGGTTCTTGTTGGCTTCAAACAAATCTGCATTAAAAAAAAGGTATGATCTCGATACAAGAGAGTCACACGTGACCCAAATCCTACAAAACCTAAACATTACAACCACCAAGTCGTTGTTTTTTATTTTAAATGGCTGAGACTTTCCCTACCATGGGTGCACTTCACGCCACAAATGACGCTTCTACCAAAATTGCAGACGCATAACAAGGAAGACATCCTGACACGGGCCTTGGGCTTGCAGGCCTAACTTCAAGTATGCCTAACCTTGGGCTTGCCATGGCTCAAGCCCAAACTTCAAGCAGACAGATAACAGGTGTAGGTACTGAGGAAGTTGGCAGATTGGGCATGACCTCGTTTACTCCACTAGCAAACATTCAAGAAGACTAGAACCCAGACCCAGACAATCTGGGCCCACAACTATCTCTATTGAATTTGATTGCTTCTCAAGAGTAATCTGATGATCCAGGTAACTCTAGCACAGCTTTAATTGCATCTGTTGATCTTGATACAGGTTGGATTATTGACTCTGGAGCCACTGATCATATAACTTATTATTGTACTCTCTTTAACTCTGCAACACCACCACCACGGAACAGTATTGTCACAGCTAATGGTGGTGTTGCCCCAATTATAGGGGCAGATTCAATTGCACTCACTCCTACTCTCTCCTTACACAACTGCTTCCTTGTTCCCACACTCTCTAGCCATTTGTTATATGTAGGACAAGTCACCAAGCAATTAGACTATGCTGTGCAAATGTTTCCGTCTTTCTGTTTACTTCAAGATATCCAAACTCAGGCAATCATTGGGCATGGTACTAAGATGAGAGGGTTGTACTATGTTGATGATGTTACACAATGCCGTGTTCATCAAGTTCAAGGTCGTGATAGTGGAAAGTTGAAGACTATTCAGTTGTGGCATCATCGTCTTGGTCATGCTTCCTTCGATTATTTGCAAAAATTACTTCCGTCATTATTTGGTAATATTTCAGATTCTTCGTTAAAGTGTAATGTTTGCACATTAGCCAAAAGTCATCGAGCTTCTTGTCCTCCCGAGTTTGAATAGAAGAACAATTCCTTTTGAGCTAATTCATTTTGATGTGTGGGGGCCATCTCCGGTTACTACTCAGTATGGTGTGCGTTGGTTTGTAACATTTGTGGATGACTGCACCAGAATGACTTGGTTGTTCCTCATGATAAATAGAAGCGATGTGGGTAGTATATTCAAAAGTTTTTATCATATGGTTTATACTCAATATTCACTTCTTATTAAAGTGCTTTGATCAGACAACGGTGGTAAGTATCTTAATCAGGAACTTTCTCAGTTTTTTACGGAAAATAACCTTCTCCATGAAACTACGTGCCCTCAGACCCTATAACAAAATGGAATCGTCGAACGGAAAAATCGACACATACTTGAGATTACCCATGCCCTTCTTATTGGTAGATGTGCACCCAAGACATACTAGGCTGATGCAATCACCTATGCTATTTATGTCATGAACCGAATGCCATCGCATGTTCTCCTTTTTAGAACACCTTTGACTGTGCTTGCCGATCATGCTTTGCTCTCCTCTACCATTCATCTCGAACCCCAAGTTTTTGGATGTGTGGCATATGACCATCTTCACAAAAAATCAACGAAGCAAACTTGATTCGTGTGTCGTACGGTGTTTTTACATTGGATTTAGTCCACAACAAAAGGGTTACCGTTGTTCTCATCCACCTACTCGACATGTATACGTCACTATAGATGTGACATTTTCCGAAGATGAACTCTTTCTTTCCCCCAACCATTCTCTTCAGGGGGAGACAATTGGAAGAGAAAATTATGGTTGGGTGGATGTCGACCCTGATATGTTTGGGAGCAAATAAGGCGTTATCTTTGATGGCATTGAAAGCCTAAATGGGTGTGATAATGGTTGCCCACGTGGGTGTGAAGTTCACAGCAGCCAAGGCCCAAATGGGCTTAATGGTGGCAGCGTTGTTAAAAGCCCAAATAGGTTTGATTGTTACGTCGGCTCAGACCGTTATGCAACAGGTGGTAGCACAGAAGAAAGTGCAGCAAGCCCAAGTAGGCTGAATGATCAAGCCAAGACAAGGCCAGCTGTGTGGCAAAAGGAAATGGTGTGAGAACATGATCGTGTCGACTCCAATGATCCAATCAACGAAAACAACGCTCTTTCACCTCCTCAAGTACACGTCAATGATCCTACGGATATCCTTCCTAAGGTAAGTATTCACTCAGAAGCTACTAAACCACCTTATGTTTTACCACACAGACAAAATCGAGGAAATCCACCAGACAGGTACTCTTCAGAAGGGAATGTGCGATATTCAATTGCGAACTATGTGTCCACTCATTGACTCTTGTCGAAATACTGGGCACTTGTTCAATAAATGGAAACAATTAAAATACCTACCAAAGTGGAAGAAGCCTTGAGAGATCCGAAGTGGACAGAGGCAATGCAAATTGAGATGGAGGCGTTACAGAAGAACAATACATGGAGTGTGGTTACACTTCCTAGAGGAAAGAAACTCATGGATTGCAAATGGGTATTTACTATCAAACATAAAGCGGATTGGACGATCGATAGATACAAGGCGAGATTAGTAGCCAAAGGGTATACACAAACCTTTGGCGTTGGCTATCAGGAAACATTTTCTCCAGTTGCAAAAATGAATACAAACAGAGTTTTGTTATCTCTTGCTACTAACCTAGATTGGCCATTAAGACAATTTGATGTAAAAAAATGTGTTTTTGCATGGGGATTTAGAGAAAGAGGTATATATGGATTTTCCACCAGGATATGGTATTGAGAACTCCAGTGGAAAAAGTATGTAGACTTTGGAAGGCATTGTATGGGTTGTAACAGTCGCCAAAAGCTTGGTTCAGGCGATTCACTTAGGCTATGAAGAAGTATGGATATCGACAAAAATACCTTGTTCATCAATAGCAAGGATGGCAATGTGACCTTACTCATTATATATGTGGATCATATGATATTCACGAGGGATAATAAAGAGGAGATTGAATGGCTACATGGGGTATTTGTCCTCCAAGTTCGAGATGAAGGATCTAGGACGACTCAAATACTTCCTCGGAATTGAAGTTGTCCTGAGAAGGCATATACTTATCTAAACGTAAATATGTGTTGGATTTGTTATTAGAAACAGGCATGTTGGCATGTAAACCAGCAGATACTCTGATTGTGCAGAATCATCATCTTGCAATATATCAAGATCAAGTCCCTATAAATAAAGAGAGGTATCAAAAGTTGGTTAGAATATTGATTTATTTGTCACTTACATGACCAAATATTGCTTATGCGGTAAGTGTGGTAAGTGTGGTAAGTCAGTTCATGCATGAACCTAGTGAGGATCACATGACGGCAGTAATGCGGATTCTCAATTATTTGAAAGGGGCACCTGGAAAAGGGCTAATGTACAGGAAGTATGAACATATGGAGGTGAAAGGGTATATCGATGCATATTGGGCTGGGAATGTTACTGATAGGCGATCCATATCCGGTTATTTTACGTTTGTTACTAGTAATCTTGTGACCTGGAGAAGTAAGAAACAGAATGTAGTGGGCATATCATCAGCAGAGGCGGAATATAGAGGCATGGCGCATGTTATTTATGAACTTCTGTGGATTCAGATTCTACTCACTGAAATAGGGTTCAAGTCTAAGGAACCTATGTTGTTGTACTATGATAACCAAGCAGTGTGGGAGATAGCTAATAACCCGGTACAACATGATATGACCAAGCATGTTGAGATGGATAGGCACTTCATAAAAGAAAAATTGGAGGTTAAGCTGGTTGATATTTCGTTTGTAAGAACAGAAGAGTAGTTGGCAGATATTCTAACCCACGCAGTTTCCGCTGAAAGGTTTCAGAACTCACTTGATAAGTTGGGCTTTGGAGATATCTATGCACCAACTTAAGGGAGAGTGTTGGCGTGAGCCTAATTAGTTTCCTAGTTTGATTATAATTTCTTTAGTATTACTTATATTATAAGTTGTATTATATATTGCCTCCTAGAAGGAGAACATAAATTAAAACACTAAACATAACTTTTATCTATGATAACTATTCCTACTCAGGACCACCCCAAGATAACATTAATGTACAACAACAACCAGACAAGCATATATATCACGGTCACAAGGTTGACTAGTGACATAACACAAGTAAAGAACACATGATAGGGATATAAGTTACTAGGCATACTCAATGATGCATACACATATATTCAGATTTAAAGGATCTACTACATAACCTATCACAGCAACGGTTAATAACAACATAAGTATAAATCACACAAGATAATTTGGGCTCAGAAAACCCCTAACTAGGTATAAAACTGAGGGAACTCCTTGGAGCTCCATCCACTAGTAGAAAATCAAGTTCATACATGAATCACACACACACACACAAGCTCAGATCCCAAGTTATACTACAAAGCAACTAATACCTTTGTGCAACTTGAGATTCTTAAAGGAGATCTATAGTTGGTCTTCACAAAGGTGGCAGCTCAAGCTCGAGCTTTTCACTTGTGTCTTCGATGAGATGAATGAAATTAAATGACATGCAAATGAAGATCCAACAACAACACAAATCTCCTCAATCGAACTTCAACAGGTTGAGAAGATTTTGAAAGGATCTTAGCCTAAGTTTCTAAAGATGGCTGAGATATTCTCAGATGATCTCTATAAGAAATGCAGTGATATGTTCATCAATGTTTTCTACATCTGAGGTTTTCAAGAGCTGCGTGGAGAGGAATAAATGCAGTAAAAGCTAGAGCTCAATATTTATACTCTCCAAAACCTAAAATGATTGGGTCATAAGTGCCACACAAAATTCCACACTACTAAGTGCACATTTTTGTGAAAAAAATTTGGCTGCAACCAGCTCACAGTGAAATCACGAGTCAACAGGCGATATGATAGAATATTCAATAAAAAAGCATGGTCACGTGTCAATTTAAATGAGCACGTGCACAAACTTGACTAGGCAGAACACACTAGTCAAGAAACATAAAAATGCAGTTTGTTATGCTAGGCATGAACCAAACCTGTATAACGAAAGCTGGCTTGAGTCTTCATCATCATTGCAGCTTTACTTACATCTTATCACTATCTTAATCCTAGTTTGAGCTTGGTATGATAATGAAGAATATAAAGATTATATGTTTGTTTAAGGAAAGCCAAAACTAGACTAAGTCATGGACTTAACATTTATTTTTGCAAGAACTCGACGTGTGGCAAATTGAATGAATCTTGTATTAGGAAGGTTGATGACGTGCAAATTTTGGTTCGGTATAATGAATACATGAGAGCAAAGGTGGTTGAAAAGCATTCGCTTCTTCAAAATCCTTTGGCCAAGCACTCATGGTCGAAGATTTCAAAAGCGAGCTGGCAATTTTTGGGCTTGAAATATGGGATTTGGGCAAAAAAGAATTCAGCCGAAAAGAAGCTTGCAAGTCTCAGCCAATAGTAAATGTTTAGCAGAGTGGTGTAACTAAGTCCTGGAAGACTTAGGATTGTTGAAGGATCAGGATGTGTTTGCTATGATTCAAAATATTCCAGGCAGCGAAACTTATGGCTAATTGGATAAGGAATGAATTGAAAACATAAAGGGACTAGATTGAGAGTCCTAATGCATGTGGGATTCTGCCAAGATAGAGATTCAGCCGATAATGGATTGGTGAGGACAATTATGAAATTATCAGATAAGAAAGGGTAATTGTAATTCTATTGGGATTCTACTTTGGCAAATTTAGGCATCAAGGGATTTGTCACTATAAATATTAGAGGAATTGAAACATAGAAAAGACCTTCAACTTAACATACAATCAACGCTCTATGCGAAACCCTCTCACACTCTTGAGAAAAACACTATATGCTCCACTAACAAGTGAACACAAAGTCAATTTGGTTAAACAGGTTTGGAGTTGGTAGCCGACCATTACAATTTGGTTAAACAGAATTTTCCATAGGCAACTAGCGAAGAAGACAGTTTGGTTAAACAACATTGAAGTCATTGAATTAGCTCAGTCAAGGAGTCTTAACAGTTTGGTTAAACCTTAAGTTTTCCTTTTTCAACTGGTTATTTATCCCAAGTCTTTGCTGACGGAGAGTCTTTTTTATTCTTTTTCGCCAAACGAGGTCACTTCATTTGCTTTTTAGTTAGGGGTGAGCATTGTTCGATTAGGCCTGGTTCCACCTTTAAATTGGAACCAGAACTAAAATATATCAACGATTCGGTTCGGTGCAGTTCCCGCTTAAACTTATTACGAAAACCATAAGGTTCGATTCGCACGGGTTCCAGCTCGGTTCATGTCGGTTTACAATTCTAACCAAATATATATGTGTGTGTGTGTGTGTGTGTGTCTATATATATTTAATATTCTACTTCCAATACCAAACACATATTTCAACAACAAATTTAAGTAGATTTGAGTTTCCAATACTAGATCTACAAGATTGTGACCGGAAGACAAAAAAATGTACATATAATTATAAATTAAAAGATAGAAAGATTCATATCAAGACCAAAGTGTACATTCTAAACTAAAACTGAGGTGTACATAATGCATAATATATTGGAAAGAATGAAGAAAAATAAAGTAAGGGGAGAGAAGTGATAAAACAATAGAGGGGAAGAGAAGTGAAGAAAAATATTAGGCTTATGCACACGGCCTTCTTGGAAAAATGGCTTATTAATATAGAAAATAACAATAAAACAATAATTTATATTAAAAACGGTTCGGTCCGGTTCCTCCTTTTCTTAGTACATCTAAACAGGAACCGAAATCGGTTTGAGACAATTCGATTTGGTTTTTGTTCCGATTTTGACTTTTTTGGTCAACGCGGATTTTTTGCAATTTTGTTTTTTTTTTTATCATAGGTCAATTCAATTTTCCGGTACGGCGATTTTTATGCCGACCCTTATTTCTAGGCAAAGTGTAGTGTTCCATGATTGGATACTCCCAAGTGACATTCAAAGTTCAGCATATCGATGGCTGAACCACTTTCACCATAAGAACACTCATCTTCTTTGAGTATCATTACCCTTACAGTTTGATACTGATTCAACACACTTATATTTTCACAAATACAGTTGAAGCAGTCAAACTTGGTGCAAAATATCGAATTTCATAGCAGAAGGCATAACCTTGTCTTCAGGTTATAGAAGATCGAATTTCATAGCAGAAGGCATAACCTTGTCTTCAGGTTATAGACCTGTTGACCCTAAAAACTACCAAGCCTACGTGGCGCACAGGCTGAGTAATTAATAAGCTAACTACGTCATTCGATTGTGTGCGGGGTGTGCCAACTCGTTGGCCAAGCTCGGCCGGGGAGTAAAATGTGTTGATGTTGCGTTAGGTGCGCTGCTGACTTCTCGATCTTGCGACTGCGACCGAGGAAGGAACACGTCTTGGCCTTCAGCTTCTAGAGCCTGAAGACAAGACTGCTAGTCTTGTGAAGTTCACGGATCGTCGGCGCTGGGTTTGGTCATGGTGATTATATTCGTAAGAGTATAAGCACGCCAAACTGGCACCAAACCATACGGGCACAAGTACTCAAAAGAGATGTATGTCTTGATGGTGAATATGGTTCGGCCGTCAGAATGCTGAACTCTAAAACTTACTTGTGAATATCCAATCATAAAATAACTCGGCGTTCAATGTGCCGAGCCCAGTAATCTGTAACACTTCATTTCGCCGAGAAGGCTAGTGAGATGACCTCTGCCAATAAGAATTTGAAAACCCTTCTCGACCGAGACTTGGATAGATAACCAGTCGGCCTCGACGCAGTGTTGTTTATCCAAACTGAATGTGATCTGTGGTCGGCTGATTCTACGACAACAATGTTGTTTATCCAAACTGAAGATATTCGCCGGTTGCCTTCACAATGCTGTTTATCCAAACTGAAGATGTGTTGGCGAAAAAAGAAAATAAAAATCTCAAGGTTGTTAAGAGGATTCGCGTAGAGAGAGTTTGCACAGGGCAGTTTTTTGTGTTGATTTGGAGGGGCCTTGAATGATGCACTCCCCTATATATATATAGTAGCGAACCTACTCCTGGCCGAACCAGAGATATACCCAGACTAAAACTCCCAAATCTAATCTTATTTGGATTCGGCCAATCCTAGTTCTAATAGGTTTCTGAACCAACCTCTATAATGAATCAGATTCACTCCCGAATTCCCAACGCCTTCAATTCTGAAACCCCCTTGTTGTACCAAGACTCGACTTCTTCGCTCTTATCCAAATCAATCATTCCTGCAACAGGACTCGGCCGACCTGATTGGCGGCTTATGATAGCTTGGACGACCCATAGTATTTTCGGAAGAGCATTGGACCGAAAACAAACCTAAGCTCGGCCCAATAATATTATTTTGGACCTAAACATTGCCCCCTCACTTCTGAGGTCTTCGGCCTTAAACTACTTAATCGAGTTTCGACCTTGAAAAAGTGAAATCAAACCCTTAAGGTATCTTTAAAAGACGATGAAAAGTCTCGAATATTCCATCCACCAGGCGCATTTATGAAGCACGATTGCACGATCTTAATTTTGTCAGACACCCTGCCATGTGGCATCTCCCTAACATGTTTGTCCTTACTTGACACTGAAACGCCTCCTCAAAACTAAACTCTCCACCACACGCCATCATTATAACCTTGATCCGCGAATTTTCGGTCTTTTTGAGATGTGCAGATACTCAAACGTCTTTTCACCATTAAGTTTGTCGTCACATGCCATCGAGCGGTCTCGATCTGCGAGTTTTTCGGTCCCTTCACCTGGATCCTTTGAATATTCATCATGATTACCAAATCCCCCGATTAATATTATCCCTCATTTTAAACATTAAACCGTTAGATCTTCCCCCAAAATGCCTATAAATACTCACCTCTTTTCATTCAACCTTTTACGCTTTCAGAAACCTCAAATCCCTTTGCCATTTTCTCTCAAATCTCTTCGCCATTCTCTCGAAAAACCAGAAAACCAGCCTCCAATACCCAGAAAACCTTATTCTCCAATGGCAGTCAATGTATTCATCAACAAGTTAATCGAATAGTGCAGCAAGTGTCAAAACATTACCGACCGAAACACGATCAAAACCATCCGGTTTGAAGATGAGCCAAACACCTCCCACCAGACCCTAGGCCCATTGTTCAAGGATAATGTTCCATAAGCGATCATCGAAATGTTTAAGGAGTACTGCCTAAAACCCTTATTGTAAGGGTACGACTTCGAAATGGGAATCTGCCAGACCCCAAGGCGTTTGGCCCTGACCACTGTGGCCTGGGTCCCCTAGGTTACCCGGATAGAGCCATATTTCGGCAGCAAGTAGAGGGCTCTCGGCATTTTTGATGCCATCAAACTCTTGACCATCGAGATAAGCTTGGATTGAGAGCTCATGATGGCTTCATTAAGCTTTTGGTGCTCGACCAGCACACGATGGTTCTCCTTCTCGACCTTTTTGGCCCAACGGTTCTAGACATGATCGCCATACTCGGCACCTCTCCAACCGGCCTCTCGGTCGACACTTCTCTCAACGGGTACAAATTCGACTCGGACTTGAAGACGGTCTTTGAGGAACGTGTCGTCGCTTTCCTATTTTACTGGTACAACAAATATTTCTTTTGTTCCAAGTTGAATAAGTGTTTGGCCAAGAACATACCTGTCGTTGATGCCCTGGCTAGCGGTCACATATTGGCTCACGGCCCAGCTGTCCTTACCAACCTTATCCGGTGTTTAGCCGAAGCAACTTTGGGGAAAATCGACCCCCATCAAAACAGCCCACTTTAGGTCTTCCAGCTCTGACTGCAAGTCTACTTCTCAACCCTGCGGCCTGAAATCCCAAGCTTTAGTTCCTCTACAGCTATGGGTCTCGAGTTAGCTTCGCACCCCATCCGTACTCACTCGGCCAAAAAGATTTTCAAATACTTTGTCGGCCTAGAAGATTTGTCCGACAACGAATTCCAAATCTGATGTCGCCGAACATACCCATCTTCTATCATTCTTCCATAATCAGCATGGGAAACAACCGATGATGTTGATATTGGGGAGTCTTGGGGGTCATTCTGTTGGAAATGTGCCCTAAAGCCATTCATATGATGATACTTTACGGATATTTCACATGTTAAACTAATCTAGTTTACATATAAAGGGCAAACATTATTGTTTGAGACGTCTCATATAAATGTTATATGCTTAAACGATAAAGTCCAAGGAATATGTGATTGGAAGAATGCAATCTAATGTAGTTAGATTAATGAGACCATTCTTTCGTAGACACATCCTAAACGTTCCTGATCATAGGATTGCCAATTGGGCATTGACAGTCCGATAAGATCAGTACGTGCTATGTCTTCTCTCAGGGAGAGTGACTAGTCTCGAGTCATTGGTGTGTGTGACATCAAGACAAGTACGTAGGTGCTCAATAGAGAATGAGTTCACTGAACACGATCAACGAGGAGTTCTCATACTCATGTCACATGAGAACTCATGTTTGGGATAATGCAAATTAGTCCTTTGACCTGAGGCATCACAGTTGTTGTCTTGTGGTTAAGTCCTTGATCTTTGATTATGCCAAAGTCACCCCATCGGGGTGTCCACGACATCATTGGGGTTAAGCCACTTAGTCATGGAGACAAGTGAATGCGCAACAAGGGATCTCTAACCTTCAATTGGCTTGAGGGAGAATACTCTATGATATGATTAAAATCTCTGGCCAGAGTATGAATGAGATTGGGGAATGCGTTCCAAATCACATTCAAGGTAATCATAAAATGCAAATGAATCACATTGGATAGTAGACATGAATAAATAAACTATCAAACCAAACAATGTGGTCAAGAGTATTAGATTAGAGAAAGACCGTATTGCATTTGTAATCCTAAACTGAATAGGTTCTCTACCTCTTCTGATTAGCTTGGGTAGCCATGATATGCTGCTAGGTGTCACTCATGGTTTGTGGAAGCCCTAAACGTGTGTAATCACTAAAGGGAGAATTGAAAGTAAGTTTCAATTCACAATCGATGTAAAACGGTTTTAATCGCCCACTGCCTCGCTAAAAGGAACCTAATGTATCGTACACCAAATAAGGTGGAGATTGAAGAAACAAAGGAGATGAATTAAATGGTTTAATTATTTATGGCAAGGATTAATTAATATGTTAATTAATCAAACGAATAAGTTCGTTAAAGACCTCGGGATAGTTTTGGACCTTAAGGCCCAATGGGCTTCGAACGTCAAAGCCCATTGACTTAAGTTGTATGACAACTTAATGAATAAAGATTCACAAAGGCCCAAAAGCCCATATCCATTTAGTGTTGAATTAGGGTTTTTTGGTTCTTTAGGTCATTTAAAGAAGTGACTATATAAAGAACTTTATAACCTAAAATTCATAAGTTGTTGATTTTAGAGAAAATTGGTGAGAACACAAAGCTTCCATTTCTCTCTAAGAGGCCAACCACCTTGGGGGATATTGTCTAGCAATTCTATTTCCTCAAGGTCACTCATTTCCTCTCCAATCCAACCTTGGTGTAGAATCTTTAGAGGTTCTCAATTTTGGGAACTTGGAGAACCTATTCTTCTAACCAAATCCATGGAGCTAAGAAGCAAGGAATGAAGGCCCTATCTCTTGGGTGATTATCCTTTGCATATGCAAAGAGGAATCTACAAAGGTAAATATTTCTCAACTAACAAATTGTTGTTTTTAAGTTGAGTCAAGGTTCACCAATCTACTAGGCTTTGAATTTCATGGTAGATGTTTTGTTTTTGAATGCATGAAAGCATGATTCCGCCTTTAATTGTTAATTGCATGCTATATGATGTTATTCAAATGAACATGTTTTTCACAAAATTTCCTTCAAGTGGTATCAAGAGCCTAGGTCTAGTAGTTGGTGAATCATTTTGGGTTTTGTAGTTCATAGTTTTTGATTTAAAATTTGTAATATGTTACAAGCTTTATTCTTGTTTCTTTGAATGTAAATTTTGTTAGAAAATTTGCCATCTCAAATGTTGTAGATGTAGTTCATATGAGCATGAATTTTGGAGCTAAAATTTGGTGCCATGTTTTTTGGGAAATTCGGCCAAATCCAAAGGGTGATTTTTTGGGTTCATGTTTGTCTTGTTAAAATGGTTTTAAAGTGACTTTTGGAACCCCTAAGTACCCTAGGATGTTAACCCTCTTTTGAGTGATGAAAATTTGAGTTTTGGTGAGTGAAAACATTCATGGAGCTATTATGAGTTTTCATGAGTGTTCTTCAATGTTCTTGAAGTTCTTGCCAAGAACAAAAAGTTTTGAAGTTTTGATTCAAAATGTTTTATGTTTTTACATAAAGTTTTGGTTTAATTTTAGTGAGTGATTTTAGTGGGTGATGATTATTTGTAAAGTATTATTAATGGTTTTAATGGTAGACAAACTTTTTTAAAAGTTTGACATAAATTCAATTAATGGTTATAATGGTAGACAAACTTTTTTTTAAAAGTTTAACATAAATTCAAAATATTTCATCTTTACCTCACCTAATAAAACCCACTTACAAAAACTTTGTAAAAATCATATTTTTTCTATCATGGCCGGCCACCCTAATTAAATAGGGTATTTTTGGGTCTTTTATTCAATTACATAAAGTTTTGATACTTTTGTGTATTTGCACTTTGGCCCAAAAGTTTACGTTTTTACGTTAAGGCCCAAAAACGTTAAAGGACAAATTGTTTTGCTCCTTTAATGAAGTTTTTTGTATTTGTTGAAATTTTTGGGTTCTAGTTGTAATTACATGAAGTAGTGGACTTTTGTGTTTTTACAAAGTGACCCCAAAAGTTTGTGTTTCGCAATATAGCCCAAAAAGTTGTGGTTATTGCATGATGGCCCAAATTAAGTAGGGAACAAAAATTGTTTTGTCTCTTTAAATGAGAATTGGATTTTCATTTCATTTAGCTCCATTTAAATCAATTTTATGGATACAAAAACCAAATGAAAATGTTGCATTCAATTTAATTAATTAAAGTGTTGATTAATTAAAGGGTGATTATGAACCTAAGCCTACGATAATTGAGCTATGTGAAAGGCCGTTTCAAATTTGTTTGAACCATGGGAATGTGTAGATTAATTTTGGTTGTAATTTGATTTGATCAAATGTTGTAAAAGAGCATAAGCTCTTCTTTACTGTAAAGTAATTTGAATTATGCAAATGTTGTAAAGAGCATAAGCTCTCTTTTACTTTGAAGTACTTCTTTCTTGCTTTATTTGATATGCATGAAAATGAAGTAGTTGGGTCCAACGCCCCTAGGAACAACACGCCTTAATGTGATTAAACGCGTAACTAAAATCAATCTCCATCCCTAGTCCGAGATTCAACACTAGGCTCGTGTTGAATCTAAACAAAGGTTCATAGTCATCCTAAGGCCCTAAGGCAACTATATAGTCCATCAAATGAATGCAAACCTTACGTTAGTAGTATCATATACTCTTCCTTTAAAAAAAAACCGTTTTATAAATATAGTGGGAGTATTATATACAACTAAATTGAATCAAATGGACCAATAGTTGTAATAGGACCAAAATTGTTTTAATAAAGATTAAAATGAATATGTTTATGTGATGAGACCTAAAACCCTCAACCAAACCATTATTAAGTTGAAAAGCGTGAGAGTGCTTAGAACACTCTTTCGTGGCCTTCCACCGTGGTAGGCTCCAATCGTTTATGACTTGTACACCGGCTTCACCCTATCATGGGGGAGTACAAAGTGCATGCTTATACTCAGGAGGAGTCTATATACATACTTGATGAGGTGAGTGTAGGCAACGAGGATGGCCGACATCGTATCATCGTGAGGCTATTCTTGAACCCCTTCACGCACTAAGCATGGTGGGAATGACTTAACTAAGTGTAATGGCGCCGACATCGTATCATCGTGAGGCAACATTCTCTAGAGGCCAAATTGATGGGTACTTGCATTAGTTGCAAATGAGTAAGCGTACTCTCTCATTATTATTAATGCTAGCCAACATCATATCATTGTGAGGTGGGCTTGGTAATAGTGAGTCTCCCATAACCTACTAAGAGTTTCCTCCAAAACTCTCGAATTCCAATGAGGGATATGGAATTTGCCAAAAATAGTGGGTGGTGCTATTTGATTTAAAGACCCGAATCAAATGGCTTAAAATCAATCAATTTATATTCGTTATGTATTTGTTTACCAATATATTTGCAAACGCTATCCAAAACTTGACAAAGAAAATCCGAATGTTTTAGTTTCCGGACTTGGTAACACAATCCCAAAGATTGTCTTAAATGGATTGTGCATGTACCTAAGAAGTCTCATCCTCACAATCTTCCTATTGATAATGTATCATTGGAAGAACATGTTAGAAATGTCTATCATGAAGAGGACAACACAAACAACCAATGCTTATTCCTTCGTTATATGAACAAAGGAACTTAAGAAGATTAGCATAAAGACAAGGACACTTTTAGTGCCATAATTCTTCACTTACAAATTGTTGTATGAAGAAATAAGAGTTGCCTTGAACAACTCTTGAAAGTTTGTAATTATGTTTAGAACATAATGGTTGGTTGACAAAAATAGTCCATCAACATGGACTTATGATGATTTTGAATCATTGAGTGTTGAAGTGATAAACCACTTAACGAGACGGAAACTAGGCTAGGACTTCACCTTTATGTCCCTATCCTAATGGTTCACTAAGTTTATTGTAAACTATGTAGTGAACAATAACCAAACACTCTCCAAAATGTTTGATGTGTATAACACAATTGAAAAAGGTTTCAAGAGAGATAGTGGGAGTTTAGGGACCATGACTATTGTAGTCAAAGGAGAAGTCAAATGAAGAAGATAAAATTAACTCCAAGGGAACAAACTTTCTTTATGAAAGGATGGACATTGGAAGGGGTATTTGCAAGAAATGTCTTGCAAATGTCAAGAACACACCTTTCGAAGGTGTTGTAAATTGTTCTTGAATAGTTCAAAACAGTTGGTTCTTCTACTTGAATGCATGATTCCGTATTAGTAACTATGTTTTACAATCGTTGTAAAAGTGTGGCTAATAAGAAGTAGAAGATTAATGAGAGAAGAGAAAGTACTTCACATTCGGAACGTGAATAAAATATAGATCTCTGCGAAAGCAGATGGTACTAACTTCCTCATATAAACTACCAAAGAAATTGGAAAAAACCAAAGATTGTCTTTACATTCCAATTTTAAGGAACTTAATTCCGTCACTATAATAGAGATGGATGAATGTTTTGTTTGACAAAACATTGTTCTTTATTAATCAATGATTGGATTATAGTAATCTAATTGATTGTCTCTATAGTAGAGATGATATGGTAGCGTTAACTGTTTAGAATATAATGATGCTTAAAACCCAAAAGGTTGCAAGATAGTGGCAATTGTCCACAACATAATACTACTCATGTTGTATGACATTCACCGAAGATCACTCTCGGTTGGACTATAGTTTATTATGAATAAACACAAGTCCGAATACTTTGCAAAAGGTTTCAAAGAATTCAAGAAATGTAAGTTGATGAGTAAGACGTCTAAAGTACTTACCTCCTTAGATTTGATCCAAGGAAAGGTAACACTTTAGATGAGTTTCCTTGAAAGATATCAAGGAAATTAGCATCATAAGATAAATGATTTTCTCCATTAGGAGAAGAACGAACTTGAATAAGATTTAGTTCGTTGGATATTATCAATTACCCATATATAGGATATATATGCTTCTAAGACAATATGATTGTCAATTAGAAGATCTTCCAAAATTTTCATAACTCCATAGGATGTAGTTGGAAAGAAAGACAAATCTTAATCATGTTAAGATTTGGGGTTGTGTGCTAATAAGCAATATTTGTTTAAAAATTATCTTGTGGATATCCTTAAATTAACCTTTGGATATCACTTCTATAAACCAACCAACAAATGTTGTTTGTTGAGTAGTTCATTGTAATCCTACAATGTGATTTGCCTTAGAGCAAATGAACTAGGAATAGAACTCAAAAGAATGGGTTCTTTGAGAGACAAGATGATAATCAACAAATATAACAACCTAGTTCCTATACCACAAGCTCCAAGGTAGTCAAGAAGGATTTATAAACCGTCTCAGTTGAATGGTTTGAACTTTATGACTACATTGAGTGTATATACGATATATACTCAAGGAAATGGTAAAGTACCATTTGACCGGAAATAATGAAACCTTCATAGCTAATTGGTAGCTTAAGGTGACTACAATCAAAGAGAATGGTTGACTTTGAAGGAACCATCTTTGACGTAGTCTTAGTTTCAATTAATTCGAAGATTGCTAGCTACAACTAAATGGTGATTCAATGTTTGGACATGATATAGGTTTCCGAAACCATTATTAAGATAGTCTTGATAATTTATGTCTAAAACTATGAATCACAAAACATGTAAGTTGTAGAGATCCAACCATCATGGATCTTAGCAAGCTAGTGGGAGCCATAAGCGTCTTATGAGAGAAAGATCAAAATTGTTTGATTTCTCATATAGATGTAAATGAATCTTTTGTTTACTAGGTTTACAAAAGATTAGTGGGAGTTAATCATATTCCTAAATTTGAATATATGTATGATATATTAATTTTGGAAATGAAAAGAATACTTCATTGTTAAAGTTATGACTTTAAAACTTTCTATAACGATAGAATGTATATGGGAGACATAGTCTATATACATGGGATGGAAATCTATAATGATAGATTTTAGGATATAATTGGATTATATCATGCCCTAATAATAGACAAAAGGTTGCTAGGAAGTTTCTCATATGATGATAAACTTTAATAAGAAGAACAACTCTAGTGAGACTAGGAGGTAGCTCTTCTCAAAGGGAACGTACCCTTTGACTCCCAAAGAAATAATGCGTAAATCGAATCCTTTATGCATACGCAGAAAGGTGATTTATGTATTTCATATTGTATGAAAAACATTGATATGAGTTGTACCTAGAAAGGTACAAGGCGATATCAGTGCAAGCCCAGGATCAGAACCATGGCAACTGTCAAGTAAATCCTTAAGTATTTAAGAAATACTAAAGGATAGGTTCCTCGAAGAATGAGGAAGAATTAGAGTAACGTAATGGAAGCGTAAATGTATTAGATTGTGAATCTAATCCATCATTGGATGTTTCTTCATTATGAATGAAGAGATAAACAGATATCTCTTTATTATGACTAAAGAGATATTTGGATGGAAACATTAAAGTAATGACTTTAGTGTGTTCCATTATGAATGCAAAATATATTGCCATATAGAAGTTTACAACAATGTTGTTTGGATGGGAAAGTTCATTTATGAACTCTCTATTCGGTTCCAACCAGAAAGTGTATCTAGTGTACTGACACTACGACACTAATGGGGCGATAGCTCAAGCCTGGGAATCAAGGTCTCATCAAGATCCGAACTCATATGAGAGACTGAACCACATGATTGGGAATCATGTATAATGGTGACGTCGATATTCTCAAGGTTGCTTCTATGGATAACATATAGATATCCATTTCCTAGGCCTACTATTCAGCCATTTAGGAAATGACTACAGAAGAGGAATCATAACAGATGACCAAGCTGATTGGCTCTAGTGCAAGTGGGAGATTGTTGGAAATGTGCCCTAAAGCCATTCATATGATGATACTTTACGGATATTTCACATGTTAAACTAATCTAGTTTACATATAAAGGGCAAACATTATTGTTTGAGACGTCTCATATAAATGTTATATGCTTAAACGATAAAGTCCAAGGAATATGTGATTGGAAGAATGCAATCTAATGTAGTTAGATTAATGAGACCATTCTTTCGTAGACACATCCTAAACGTTCCTGATCATAGGATTGCCAATTGGGCATTGACAGTCCGATAAGATCAGTACGTGCTATGTCTTCTCTCAGGGAGAGTGACTAGTCTCGAGTCATTGGTGTGTGTGACATCAAGACAAGTACGTAGGTGCTCAATAGAGAATGAGTTCACTGAACACGATCAACGAGGAGTTCTCATACTCATGTCACATGAGAACTCATGTTTGGGATAATGCAAATTAGTCCTTTGACATGAGGCATCACAGTTGTTGTCTTGTGGTTAAGTCCTTGATCTTTGATTATGCCAAAGTCACCCCATCGGGGTGTCCACGACATCATTGGGGTTAAGCCACTTAGTCATGGAGACAAGTGAATGCGCAACAAGGGATCTCTAACCTTCAATTGGCTTGAGGGAGAATACTCTATGATATGATTAAAATCTCTTGCCAGAGTATGAATGAGATTGGGGAATGCGTTCCAAATCACATTCAAGGTAATCATAAAATGCAAATGAATCACATTGGATAGTAGACATGAATAAATAAACTATCAAACCAAACAATGTGGTCAAGAGTATTAGATTAGAGAAAGACCGTATTGCATTTGTAATCCTAAACTGAATAGGTTCTCTACCTCTTCTGATTAGCTTGGGTAGCCATGATATGCTGCTAGGTGTCACTCATGGTTTGTGGAAGCCCTAAACGTGTGTAATCACTAAAGGGAGAATTGAAAGTAAGTTTCAATTCACAATCGATGTAAAACGGTTTTAATCGCCCACTGCCTCGCTAAAAGGAACCTAATGTATCGTACACCAAATAAGGTGGAGATTGAAGAAACAAAGGAGATGAATTAAATGGTTTAATTATTTATGGCAAGGATTAATTAATATGTTAATTAATCAAACGAATAAGTTCGTTAAAGACCTCGGGATAGTTTTGGACCTTAAGGCCCAATGGGCTTCGAACGTCAAAGCCCATTGACTTAAGTTGTATGACAACTTAATGAATAAAGATTCACAAAGGCCCAAAAGCCCATATCCATTTAGTGTTGAATTAGGGTTTTTTGGTTCTTTAGGTCATTTAAAGAAGTGACTATATAAAGAACTTTATAACCTAAAATTCATAAGTTGTTGATTTTAGAGAAAATTGGTGAGAACACAAAGCTTCCATTTCTCTCTAAGAGGCCAACCACCTTGGGGGATATTGTCTAGCAATTCTATTTCCTCAAGGTCACTCATTTCCTCTCCAATCCAACCTTGGTGTAGAATCTTTAGAGGTTCTCAATTTTGGGAACTTGGAGAACCTATTCTTCTAACCAAATCCATGGAGCTAAGAAGCAAGGAATGAAGGCCCTATCTCTTGGGTGATTATCCTTTGCATATGCAAAGAGGAATCTACAAAGGTAAATATTTCTCAACTAACAAATTGTTGTTTTTAAGTTGAGTCAAGGTTCACCAATCTACTAGGCTTTGAATTTCATGGTAGATGTTTTGTTTTTGAATGCATGAAAGCATGATTCCGCCTTTAATTGTTAATTGCATGCTATATGATGTTATTCAAATGAACATGTTTTTCACAAAATTTCCTTCACATTCATCATGACTGTTGCCTTACCTTATGGTTGCGAAGCTCGGCGAGGTAGTTGGGATGTCTATCACCCTAATTTTCTGGCTCGCCAATTGGGCTATCTCCAAGGGTGCCCCTGCCATTCCTTTCATCTCGCTCCCTTTTAAGCTGAGAACGCTTTTCTGGCTCATTGAAAAAGGAATGTGAGACAGCTGAGAAGGAGTTTGTCGATCGGTGCACCAAATTCGTCCTTCGACCGAGAAACCTAGAATCACGATGTGCCAGCACCTTCGCCGAGTGGTGGGATGCTTACACCAATGACTTCTTTCACACGCGGGCGAAGAAATCTTAAAAAAACTTTTTGACGGTCGCCCTAAAAAAGTCCTTGCTCCAAAATCCAAAGAAACGGCTAAAGGTATATACCTTCTACTTTCCTCATTCATTTATTTTCCTTCGAGCTTTAATTTAACTCGAGTTCAATGTTTCCAAGTAGTCGTACCATCAAGAGGGTCGAGGTGGTGGCGATAGTCGCACCTAAGAAGAAACTTACCCCTCCTCCAAAAAAGGTGGCAGCTACTGTGCCGACTCCGCCGAGCAAACGTCTCTGCCCGGAAGCTGAAACTGCAGGAGACGTTCCCCGGCCCAAAAAATACGTTAAGAAATTGGCTAAGAAAGGGGAACGGGAGATTCACGTTATCTCCAGTCAAACTACGAGGGCAACTGCTCCTAGTTTTTCTCTTCCTCTTGTCGTCTAGGCTTCGGCCGTGGTACAACTAGACCCGTCGATTGAGTCAGCCATCAATCTAGTTGTCGAGCGGCTTGTAATTTCAGCACCGGCAACTGCTCCTGCCGAAGCCGGCCCGATGGCTACCACCCCGGAGGAGGTGACTCCCTCGACTGAAAATTGTAGCGATCATCCTGGAAGAAGAGGTATAAAATTTATAATGTTATTCTATCTAAAACTCATTGTCTAATGATTGACCATTTTATTTATCTAGGATGATGAGAGTGAAAGTCCCCAACTGGTGAGGAGGCCTCAGTCGGCCAAGAAAACCACTCTTAATCCCCAACCGATGGCCGAAGAGGCCAGTTGAGTCAAGCCTTCCTCGATCGAAGCTGCTCCCGATCTTGCGAGGGCACCGTTGGTTGAACCGGAAGCAACATCAGAGACTCCGGTTCATCCTCAGGATCAAAATCTTGGCATTCCTCCTCAAGAAGTTACTTCGGCTAATAATCTTCGTTATAGAACGGTGCGTCGAAATCAAAGCGTCGTCTAGCCGAAGATGACTTGGTATCTTGCGTTTGAGGACTAAGCCTATTGAAGACCTTATGACGTTGGCCTGTTCCAAGCACTTTTTGGGATGTCATCACGGTTGTGGGCGTTTACGGGACTACCATCTGCCGTGGCTCTTCTTTTGGCTTAGCTAAAATGATGTTTGCTTTGCAACAACTACACAAGATTGTCGAATGCTTTCAATTTTTAATTATGGCCGATAGTTCTATTTTGGGACATGTTGCATTGGAACGAACTCGGCTTTCCCTTTTCCTTTATCCCTAGGTAGATGAGCATCTACCATGCTCACCGTCGTTGTAGGAAGTGGATCAGTGTCGACGCCCATTTTCTTTTCTGGAAACTTGAGTTTACCGTTATCAATCCAGCTTTGGATGGCGTCTCAAAATACGATGCAGTTGTTTGTCGTGTGTTTGTTCGAGTTATAGTACTTGCAATACAGTTTTCCCTTCAGTTCTTCGGCCTTGAGGATATCATGCCCCAGCTGAAGTTTGATAACTTTGGCAAGTAGCAATTGATCGAAAATGGCATCGGCCTTAGTAATGTCGAAAGTATAAACTTTTGACGTTTTGACGGTAGACTCTTCAGAGGCCGAGCGAGTTTTGGCATCTTTGGGATTGGCGTGAGCTAACGCCTTGCATATGTATGGTTTGTCAATTACTATCTCGGCCTCGTCTATACTGGCATATTCTTCGGCTTCAGCCTACGCATAATTGATTGTGGGGTTTTTGTAAATTGTTCCTCGGAATTAGGACTTCGAGATCTTTTCTTCTCGGAGCAGATAATCATATTGTTCGATGTGTTGAGCCAACTCATACATATCTCGAAAGTTTGCCCCCAGGAATTTCTTTTTGTATTCCATGTCTAGCCCATTCAAGGTGAGCCGGACAAATTTGACTTCAGGGAGAGGTACTCGGCACCAGTTTCTGGCCGATTTAAACCTTGTAAGATAATCCATTTGTGACTCGTCAGATGCTTGAGCCATCCTGGCCAACGAAGAAACTGACATTTCCATTCCCGACCGATAGAATTGCTCATGGAACTTTTCAACTAGTTCCTCCCAACTCTGGATGGAGTTGGGTGGGAGGTTGATGTAGCATGCGAATGCTGAACTCGTCAACGAGAAGTTAAACAGTCGCAGTTTATAGAAGTCACTATTAACATCTCCGCATTGCGCAGTGAAACGAGCTACATAATCTAACGAAGACAGGGATGATTCTCCAGCAAAAAGGCTGAAGTCTGGAATTTTAAAGCCCTTAGGATATTCAAACTTTTCTACATAAGCTGGGTATGGATGGATGAATTTTGGGAACTTCGGCCCCTTTTTTAAGGCCGAATCGATCATTCTTTGGACCTCAATCATATCGATTGATGTTGTTTCAGTGCTCTGGTTAGATCCATCTGATTTACTGTTTGATCCCCCTCTTTACTCCAAGTCGATCATTTTTTGTCAAGTAGATCCTGGCTCGGCCTGTACTGTTGGTAAAGGGTTATTCCTCGGTGGAAATTGTTGGGAATGATCAACGGGTCCACCTTCGTAGGCTTGACTAACCAATAGTTCGAGCAATTTGGTGTGTGTATCACCATTACTGCATATCACCTCAAGTAAACTGGCTACTTCTCGGCTGACTGTCTGTTCAACCTGCCGAGACTGCTCGTCAAGTTGTCTCCGAAGAAACGACATGGTCGGTGGATTAGAGCCTTCACCACCATCTTCATCGCAGTCCTCCAATATCCCTTCAATGAAAATGCTTGTGGTTTTGTTAGGGATTTCTGCATTGCAAGGCTGACCGTCAACACAAACTTCCTTTTCCCGGCGCGTTGTACTTGTAGCCTCAGGTGTCATGGTAGCAAGAGGATTTTGTGCCTGCGGCAAATTTTGTTCTGGACTTTGGACCGGCAGGTCGGTCGTTGATTTTCCCATGACTATGTCTCAATTGGCATGAACTTTGTTGTTTTAGCACTGTGTCCCACTGAGCGTGCCAAAATGTTGACCCTAAAAACTACAGAGTCTACGTGTCACGTAGGCCGAGTAATTAATAAGTTAACTACGTCATTCGGTTGTGTGCGAGGCATGCCAACTCGTCGGCCGAGCTAGGCCGGGCAGTAAAATATGTTGATGTCAAGTTGGGCGCGCTGCTGACTTCTCGATCTTGGGACTGCAGCCGAGGAAGGAACACGTCTCTGCCTTCGAGTTCTAGAGCGTGAAGACAAGGTTGGTAATCTTGCGAAGTTCACGGATCGTCGGTGCCGGGTTCAGTCACAGTGATTATATTCGTAGGAGTATAAGCACGCCGAACTGGCACCAAACTATATGGGCACAAGTACTCAAAAGAGATGTATGTCTTGATGGTGAATGTGGTTCGGCCATCAAAATGCCGAACTCTAAAACTTACTTATGAATATCCAATCATAAAACAACTCGGCATTCAATACGCCAAGCCCAGTAATCTGTAACACCTCACTTCGCCGAGAAGGCTAGTGAGATGACCTTTGCCAATAAGGATTCGAAAACCCTTCTCGATCGAGACTTGGATAGATAACCAGTCGGCCTCGACGCAGTGCTGTTTATCCAAACTGAAGGTGCTCCGTGGTCGGTTGATTCTACGGCAACAGTGCTGTTTATCCAAACTGAAGATGTTCGCCGGTTGCCTTCACAGTGCTGTTTATCCAAACTAAAGATGTGTTGGCGAAAAAAGAAAATAAAAATCTCAAGGTTGTTGAGAGGATTAGCGTAGAGTGATAGTTTGCGCAGGGCAATTTTTTATGTTGAATTGGATAGGCCTTGAATAATGCACTCCCCTCTATATATATAGCAGCGAACCTACTCCTGGCCGAACCAGAGATATACCCAGACTAAAACTCCCAAATCTAATCTGATTAAGATTCGGCCAATCCTAGTTCTAATAGGTTTTTGAACCAAGCTCTATAATGAATCAGATTCACTCCCGAATTCCCAACACCTTCAATTCTGAAACCCCCTTGTTGTACCAAGACTCGACTTCTTCGCTCTTATCCAAATCAATCCTTCCTGCAACAGGACTCGGCCGACCTGATTGGCGGCTTATGACAGCTTGGACGGCCCATAGTACTTTCGGAAGAGCATTGGACCGAAAACAAACCTAAGCTCGACCCAATAATATTATTTTGGGCCCAAACAAGAACCCAAGGCCGAGAATATTCCCTTCTCGACCAAAGTCGCTCGTCCAGGAGTCAGCAAACCATTTCATCACACCACTACCATATTTAAGTATTCGCCGCACCAAGTTTAGTAGTGAGTTGGCACGCCCGCATTAGCAATCAACCACCGAATGACGTAGTTAGCTCATTAAGTTACTCAGCCTATGCGCCAAGTAGGTTTTGTAATTTTAGGTCAACAAAATGCCTTTACCAAAACCAAACACAATTATAGTGATTGTCAAAAAATTTCCTGGATAAAACAAATTAAGTGAATGGAATTTGACATGGACACCAAGCCACCTACCAATTCTTAGCCATTTTAATATGCACAAAGCGCACAGCACAGCAAGCTTGCCCAGTTAGGCATTTCATCAACACACTTGGTGAGCAATTTTGTAGGAAAATAAAACTCATGAGCATCGGAAGGGGCTCCTACTGACAGAAAACAAGCGCAAAATTTAAAATCACAACTTTCCCTAAATAAAACTCTTAAGAAAACCCTAACATCTTCATAATATTTCTGTAATTTGCATGAGCCATAAGTACGTAATACTGATCAATAAAACAACCTCTCATTCGTTGTCGCGTTGTTTCACCAAACTCAGTGCCTGGCCTTAAACAGCAGAGATAGGATAACGAACAAGAAAACCACAATTGTCATTCAAGGTCAATTGCAAAAACCCCCAAAAGTTGTATATACAAAAACCTCTTAAATTGCTCAAAGCTCCACAGTAGCTAATCTCACCTCCTCTCTAGACTCAAAAATAGTATATTTTCTACACTTGCAAATTTTACACAAAAATTTGAGAGTAACAATAAAATAAACACATAAACAACCTTAAATATTTGACACAAATTGACCAAACCATGTTTCCTTCAACATTCTTGCAAGACAAATCCCTCAATAAAATTACGGTTGAAATTTTTGAAAGTCTAGGTGGTGCTGAAAATAAAATCACTTGGATCAAAGCTTCATTTATGGATCCATTATGTCATTGTCCTTGCATCGTGCTCTGGTATGAATGGTGGTCACTGCATCCAAATTCATGGCTCATCGTCCGCAAGCTGCACATTGTATCCATGCTTTAGGTCTGTAACAAATCAAGGTTCCAATGTGGAATGTTTAGATGTAAAATGATCTAATGTTTCCTCGCTAAAATGCAAGGATTGGGTCGAACATTGGTACACTTGGCTAAAACTTAAGAAAGAAAAGACAAAAGGTTGACGGGAGAGAATACATGATAGACACGACAGGCAATCAAGATAAGATGGCAACAACTTCAAAGTTGAAAAACCTCAATAACATCATGAACAGGTAGCTCTATATGACTGCTAGGTGAACGCTTTAACACCATAAAATACTAAGTTACAGGTTTAAGCTTGGCCACTTAATGGGCCAATTAACAGAGAAAAATGTGAACATGCAGCCAAACATAAATTTAATTGATGTAAAACAACTTTATATGAGCTAAAATTCTAAATAACAAGTTTAAGTTTGCCTGGCCCCGAAAAAAAAAGTACTAGTATACGGAGAAAACTGCGCGCAAACAAACAATGTAATCTACATCAAACCTACTCTAATATGTCAGAAGTTATAGCATGCAGCAAGTCATTATCTATATCATTGATATATATGCATGGTATTTCCAAAAGTGATGATTATTTTATAAATTTATAATACAAATTTTCTTCTAATTAGAACACAAGAATAAGTTAGATTATGGTCATGCAGTATGGCAATTTTGGGATCCCACTTTTGATGATTACATATTAGAAGTCTGTAAGACATAAGATGAACTTGGGTAGCCTTATATTATGGATGTACCAACTGCACAAGAATATGATTGTTGATTAAGAGGGTTGGCAACAGGTCAGGGAGAAGCTCACCAACAAGGAGCGGTGGAGCCCCGAAACTTTGTTTTGTATTCTCCATGTGGGCGGATATGAATTGGATAAGTTTACAACTATTGATATGTAATGGTATTAAATTCTATCACAATATAATATCAAAGATTAAACTTTATCAAATATCTATGAAGTCCTACAAAGATGTGTAAAAAAAAGAAAAAAAAATCTATTTCAAAGTGAACTTTTGACATTCCGGGCAGTTCCCTTTCACCTACAAACAAGGTTACAAGATATTCGTCGTCAATTTTTGGAAGAGTATGCAAAGTGAATCAATCAGTAGATCAGATGGTAAACATCAGGCCAATCAATTTATTATTCTTAAAGCTTGAACATTGAGGTTCAAAATTCTTACTTATTTTGAAAATATAAGTGAGAGAACTAGTTCTAAGATTAACAATGCCCGTCCACACAACTTTTAAAGCTCTTACTGTAGCAAGCCTCATAATTGAGAGCCAGTTAGAGGTCATAATTTAAAATCGGACATTGCTTCACTCCCTATTATTTTAATTTTCGTTCACTCATGTTTTTACTTTTTCAAATATTATGAGGTTCCCACATGGCCAAAAAGTAGAGAGGGGCAATTTACAGGAGATCATAGACAGAAAAGAAAGACGACCTGGCTGTTATTTCACAGGATCAGCAAGAGAGATGGGACAGGAGAGAGAATAAGAGAAAGAGGAAACCATGTAAAATCAGGTATACAGACCAACTTTGGGTGTACCATATGTGTGTGTGTATCTTTTTTCTTCTTGGTTTTAAAAGAGGGGCTTCATGGTAAAATAAATTGTGACGTACGAGTTGGATCTGAATGTTCATACTTAATACACACAAGCACACACACACATAGAATAACAATTCAAGTGGGTCAATCACATTAGCCATACAAAAGTTACTTTATGGCCAAAGGAAGACACATGAAAAGATGTGCCAGACACTAGGAACGATGAAGCAAGAATATAACTCATATCTTAGCATAATCAGGGACAATGAAGGAAAGGAAGTAATGACATAAAGGTGTTTCGTGGTGTAATATTAACTCTGACTTGCTTATTTTCCAGCAATACTATACAAAAACAATTGAAGTGTTTTAAATGTAAGAACAATAAACGTGCCGGGAATGAATATGTTAAATGGTACCTTTAATTGAAGATTTATCATATTTCTCTTTCCTCTCATCATCATTCTTCCATTCACTATCATCATCGTCATCGTCATCATCATTTCCCATTTCATCTCTACCATCATTTCCAATATCGCTCTCACTTGCCGTCTCCCATTCAGAATCATCAGTCTCTCGGCCATAGATATCACCAGCATCACCCTCACAATGAACGCCCCCATGTTTGATAGCTGCCTCTCTAAATAACCACGCTGCACGCATCTGCTTTTTAACCAATCGTTCAGCATAATCTGGAACCTTATTTTGCCTCAATGAGAGATCAGGATCATTTGACTGAGAGCACTCGTTTATGAACAGAATGGCATCTAGCAAACTCTCTTTTGCAAAGCCAAGCATGTCATAAGCCTGCGCTCTTCTCCAAAGACTTTTGGCATGACGGTTCAGTGGGTTGTGAAGACAAAGTGCACGAGTAGCATCACTAATAGCTGCCAAGGGCTGCTGCAACAGAAGATGACACTGAGCTCGGTTACTGTACAGAACAACTCTCTCCTTTTTGGATCTCATTGGACACAATGCCAGAGCTTCTGAGTATTTAGATGCGGCACCAGATATATTTCCTGATGAGAATAGGGAATTTCCTTCAAGCTTGACCACTAGCGCTGCAGCCTGTTTAATATGGAGATCCTCTTTAGGCATATTCTTTTCCCATTTCAATCTCTGTCTGGAACTCAACAGTTCCTCTATCAATTCTTTCGTTCGGTTACTAAAAGAGTTTCTTCCTGTCCCTTGTGACTGGACACATTCCTCAAGAACATTAACAATGGAATCTCCTAGCTTCTTGTGATCACCCAGAGTTGTAATCTCCGCAAGGTCAACAAGTGCAGGTACAGCCTTATCAACCACCTATATAATGGTTTCAGTAGCATTAATAATGTTATAATTTATAATCTATGATCTCATTCCATATATACCAAAACAGATGGGTTAAACTTATGAAGTGCGGTAGTCTGAAATTGTGCATACAAAAAGTAATACAGTATTTTTCATTCATAATTGTTAAATTAGGAGGACAACTCTTAGAATGTATCTTCATCCAAAAACTTTAACTCACATGCAGAGGTTCAAAATTTCTGATCCAAACAGTTGTTAATATGTATGAGGCATTAAAACATTCATTCAGGAAACATAAAAAAACCACTTGCTGTGACAAATAAATTGAGTCACTGGATAATGGTAATGAATACGAGGCAGAGAAGTTCAAGTTTCCATAAACATCCTTAGTGGAATACTAGTGATCGTAACTTTAACATGTAATAAGAAAACTAAACGAAACAGGCTAATATCCACTATCTAGGACCAGACAAAAAATGGCTAATGAGGAAAATACCTTATGACATGTACTCGGGTCTTGGAGTAACCAAAGAAGGCAATCAATAGTCATATACTGCCAATCATCTGATGACCGAGAAATATTACACAATGATTCGACAATACTGGGACAGCCAGCAACTGGTCCTCTACCCAGCTTATGATGGCAAACTGTTCTTAATAAACCAATACCCGCTGGTGAGTTTTCATTAACAAGTCCACCCCACATGCCAGGTAGTTTCATTAAGAATTCAGGTTTACATATCGTTGGAAGAAACTCTGGTTTAAAGGCAAAGCAGTTAATGAGCTGGAGGGACCAGCATTGCAACTGACTAGCCCACTCTTCTGCCTTTCTGGACTCCATTTCAACACCTCCCATGCCGCGGGTGAGCAGATCGCAGTGATAGCTTAACCTTCTGTCAACATACTGGTAAAAATGAGAATAGACTATTTCTAGTGAGCTCATTGCTAGTTGAATCGAAAGCTCAAGAATTTCACCATGACTTGCTACGGCAGGAAAAGTGCTGGCATAGGTAGCCAAGTGCCCTAAAGCTCGAACTGCCACTCTCTGTTCAACCCATGTTAACCTTCCTCTCAAAAGTTCAACTAAGGGAGGGATTACCCCAGCATGAACAGCACTTGCTGCAAATTCTTCCATGTTCATAGTGTATGATCCAATAATATGAGCAGCATAATAAGGAATGTATATATTCTGGTCATGAGAAAGCCAGCGACGATTCTTTAGACCCTTCCATATCAATGCAGCCATACATTCAAAGATACCAAGCTCGATGAACTCAGGGTCATTCGGATGTGCCATGGCAGTGTTCCAAAGGCCACTGATAGGGAGAACCTGGCCATCGTCATCCTGTGAAGGAAGCTCTCTAAAGAACTTCAGGATGCTGGCTCTTCGCTTACTTGGGTTCCCTTCCTTCATGACACAAAAGAAGCATCCTGGGTAGGGACAGTCAGAAGACACTTTATCCATGTTCAGATTACAACTTAATATTATACAAAGCAGGGCGGATCACCTCTTCATCTCTTGGCTGAATCAAATAGCAAGACCAATACACAATTTATTAACATGTTCGCTTGGCATTTATCAGAAAAAAAAAATGGTAAACATAATAACATAAAAGAAATACTGCAGCAGCAAGTAACAACTCGATCCTTAACTACTAGCTCAGCACAAAGGTCCACAGGTTTAAAATCTTTAAACTGAAAATAATTGATTCTGAGTATAAAAAAAAAGACCTAGAAGTGGATTTCACTAAAACAAGAAAATACTTGAGTTATATGTATCCAATAATATCCCAATCAAAGAATTTAATACACAAATTTTATTCCACCTAATTTCTTTCTAGAATCGTCCTCTTTAGTTCCAAGATCACATTGCTTACGATGACTTCTATGATTTTAGAGAAAACAATGCCTTCTATGAAATTTTAAAAATTAGTTCGAGATCATTTTGTTCTTGCACAATTCTCTACTAAAAGATAAAACTTAGTCTTGATTAATTCTGTTGTAATCTGTTGATAGTGGTGTGATTAGTTAGGCTAAGTGTGTTATGGTAGTTAGGATGAGTTGGCAGCACAAGTGTGTGTGTGCTATGCCATTGTATAAATACCAAGTGTAAGCTTATTATTTGAGATATATGAAAAGATATTTTCTCAATATGGTATCACCCGCTTTTGTCTCACAACCCGATCCGAAAAACGCTTCCCTCCTTCCTCTTTGAATCTTGGTCTTCCTCGCGATGACGATTCTCTGGTGTTTGTCAATCTCTCTACAAACCCTAGCTCGCATCAATGGTGACCTCTGCTTCTCCCTCATCTGAGTCCGATTCTCAAATTCATTCTCCTCACATCATGAATTCCAGCCCTAATTCCTCAATTTCTTCGATCACATAATAAGGGTAAACTTGTAAATGAATGAGTTTGTTATAAGGTGGTTAAAACAGCCCTTCTAATTAGCTAATGTTTTGTTAGTTACTGTTGTGATTAGTCAATTGATGATGTAATTAGTTAGCAGCACAACTGGTGTGTCACTAGTATATATACACCTAGGATGTAATCTCATTCATTTACAAGTTTACCCTTATTAGCCCCCCAAAAAAATAGCGGGTTAGATGTACTCCCAAAATTACTCCCTCCCTTTTCTCCCAAGTCAAATTCAAAATGGGTCAGAACAACTAAGAAGTCGATCAATTGTGTTGGAACGAGAACAAACAGAAAAAGAAACCAAATCAACCAAACCTGATTTCATAAAAAGATACCAGATTCTTTGTTTCCCGGTTTCACTTTTTCATGGTGCATTTTAGATCTTTGTTATACATGACCAAACTATCTCAAACAACTTTTGTTCATCTCACTTCAATTCCACACACATCCTAAATCCATAATATGCCAATTCCTAGTCCGATATAGGGCATGTTTACTTACAAGGAATGAGAACTGGAATCACTTTTTGATTCTCAAGTTCCTATGTTTACTAAGATATAGGTATGTAAATCATTTCGCTTCTAAACCTTCCCGTATTTATTAACACGCAAGGAGTCGGAAAGTGTTAGATTCCCTAAAGTCCGTATTCAAATACCTAAAAGCCAGGAATTAAATCAACTTTGAGGAGGGGTGGAGGGGGGAGGGGGAGCTAGTTGATCCGATTCCCGTTTCTTACTTGGGGTATTTCTAAGTTCTCCCATTCGTTCCAAAGTAAACATGCCCTAAGTCTATATATTTTTCTCAATTTGCATCTTGGTAATACACTTACGCAGACCAGTGATTTTTAAACCAGCCAACAGTTAATCCAAAACCCTTAAAACATAGCCATAAGACTCTCACTTCAACTTTAAGGTATTCTAACAATATCTGGCCGAAACAAAAAAACCGACACTAACCCGAGATGGAAAAAGCCATCACTTCACTCTTTAACAGCTTTTAAATTCCTCGTCACTTTTTTCTCTACGTTGGTAAACTGGCATTTGAATATTGGACTAATACTCAGTCTTGAACCTACTAAATCTAAACCCCCTTAAGACTCATAGGCCTCTCTCAAAACTAGTAATCCACCAAATCCTAAACTATCAACTTTAAAACTCTAAACCCTTCGCTTGTCGGCAGTCGAAACACCCTACCCTTTATCAAAGTAAAGGAATTTCCAAGTCCAAGTTCAGAGTAAGCATTCCAACACACACAATCAGTAAAGATACAGCAGTTTTTACAAATAATTACATCTAAAAAACGAAAAACAAAAGGCAATTCAACTTGTTCAATGAGATCCAAACTCTCAAAACGCCAAAAATCGCATTCAAAACAACATTAATTTGGCAGCAAAAACAAAAAATGGAAGAAATAAACAGATAAATACCTCGGAAACCCCTGCTCAGTAGAGATGATTTAGCACTATAAAACTAGCAAGTAGCAATCTTTAGAGAAACTGAAAAATGGGAAGAGAGAAAAGAAACGAAAAGTGCTTTTCTTTCGATTCCTGCTTCTGCTTCCGGGGAATGAGAGAGAGAGAGAGTGTGTGTGTGGAGAAGTCCCGCTGTGAAACGAAAACGACTGTGTTTAAGGGGTTTCGATTCGGACAGCCGAGAAGATTGCACTGTTTCAAACGTCTTAATTCCAAGCTCACTTCCCCAGATTACGCTCTTCCGCCACGCGCGTGCTTGGAGTGGTGCGCTGGGCTTCCCTTGGACCGTGACATGCATAACAAACAAGCGCGTGAGGTTGACAAACCTATTTTTGTCGATTGTTATTGCGGCAAACATTCAAGAGACAAATACTGAAAGAGTAACAATGGTTTGTGGGGTAACGGCGTTACGCTGGTCCCATTTCTTCCACGCTTGTCCTTTTACTTTTATGTTTTTGAGTGTTTTTTGTCCCTCTACAGTAGTTTAATAAATGGAAAACTAATCAAAAGTTTTTGAGAAATTTGTATTTAACCATAAAAACAAATAATTTCAAAAATACCAATATTACCCTTGACAGAAAAAGACAAAGTATTCTGACTTCCAACATTCAGCAGAGTTCACATGAAAGCAAATACAAAAAAAATGACAAAGTTATAGGTCTCAGGAGACAAACTATGCAGCAAATTCACATGCAGAAGAGACAAACAAGTTCACATACAAAGCAAAAGCCAGACCACGTTTCAGAAACAGTGCTGACAATTTCAGCAATAGGAGAAGCAAAGTGACAAATGACAAGTACCAAGAAGATGTGCACACCATTTATTTATAAATAATTTTAATATCATTGTATCCTCATTTAGTCTATATAAGTGGAGTTCCATTCATTGTAAAACATACCTGAACACTCTACTCTCACCATATACTCACATTATCTTCATACTCTCAAGCATTCGTAGTCTTCATAGCATCTTTTGTAAACATTTCTTTGTAAACACTTCTCTTTGTAAACATTATATATATCAATGAATGTTCAAGTGTACATATTCAAGCAATCTTCAAGTCTTAAGTAAGTTTTCTTTTCTTTCTTTAGTGTGTTTGTTTAATTAGACTTCTAGTCTAAAACAGGGAAACACTATTGTAGTTATATTATTAACCTGCTAAACTGACGATCATACTTTGTTCGAGTAACTCTATTATAGTTGAATGCTTGCCATACAAATAACTGGACATTAACCAGAGTACCTCTGAGTTCTTCGTACCTCTGAGTTCAGCCGTTAAGGCCTTATACTTGTACTGTGAATGGCCGTCATGCTGAAACATGTCAAGTTCTATGTGTAAGGTTTTATGTCTAGTTGTTATAATGGTCATCCGACTATTTAATCAGGCATGTTGTGCGAATCTGGTATCAGAGCCAAGTCTAGCATTTTAATAGTATAATTATAATAGTAAAGTACATTGAAGACAGAAGTCATTAACACAACTGATATCACACTTGTTTATTTTGTATGAACAACAGATATTATTGTCCTTGTAGACCTTGTCAACCACAACCAGGTATTTATTGTCCCAGACACCTAACTATAATTAGAATAAAGAGAAAATTAACATTATATCCAAAAAAAATTAGCAGGACTTTAAAAAAGCAAAAGTTTTATCTTGGTTATCTTGAACATCCTTCATTTATTTGTAAATATAATAACACAGAAGTGCAGCATAAAGTTTTAGAAGCAAAAAGAGCAATAGATCAAATTTTAGAGACCTTGAGAGAAGAAAGAAAGTTTCTAAGAAACCAATTAGCTGTAACTCTAGAGAAAGGTAAACTGTAGTTTATAATAGATTATCTTAATTTAGAAATTAGTGAACCTCAAAAAAGAAAAATAACCTTAAACCAAAATAGTTTAATTTGTTATTTTCCATTGAGAAAGCATAATTGTATTTTGCATAGTGAAGAAAATCCGCAAGCCAATAGTATTGTAGATCTTATTATTAGTCAAGCAGAAAAAATAAAATTATATTACATCTCAGTTAGAAGATAATAATAAAAATATTCAAAGGTTTCCTAGCAAAAAAGAGATAAAAGAGTTTATTGACCTCATAGATAGTAAGGCTAAGCAAGTAGAACTTGGATCACTAGAAATAGTTGAGCAGTTAAAATTAGAAGTTCAAAAAATTCAATTAGTGCAAAAGGAGTTGAGTGAACAAGTAATAGATAAATTATTAGTTTAATGATCGATTCTAGAACTAGCAGAAAATATATCCAAGCTTTGAAAGAAATTAGTAAGCTAGATAAGGAACCAGTAGGTTTAATAGATTTTTCAACACAAGTAGCCGGTAGTAATATTCCCTTTAGGCAAAATAATTTAATTATTCAATTAGTTTTAAGTTTGGCTAAAAAATTAAATCAAGTTGAACAAATAGCATAAATAAACTAAGTTTTACATAAAGCATCTTTATCACTTCCACCATCTTTATTAGAAAAATTAGAAAATTTAACTTTAAGTACAAATAATCATATTAGAAGACCTAAAATAAATCATTTTGATAACAGAAAATGGAACTCATTAGGAGAAAAGGAAAAGAAGTAATTAGAGCTGAATATATTTATCCAAATGAAGAAGAAGCACAAGAATTTATTAGAAGAGGATTTGAGAGAACACATAAAAATAAATATAATTTATATCAATTAGGTTTATTTGAAAATAGAAGCAGAATTGTAAGTAGCATCAGTCAACATGAAGTTAGTTGTATTGATAAAGAAGTTACACTTAATTTAATTAGTAAAGAAGCTGTTACTCATTTGAGAAAATCGCATTTCAGTTAGATTTATATAGGAACAATATTAATTGGAATAGCAGGATTAACCATAGCACAAGTAGGTACAAAAGCTTTAGCATACATATATGATGATAGATGGGATAATCACCAACAAGCAGTAATAGCAACAGCTGAAGTAGACTTAAGTTCAAACTTATCAATCATAGGATGTATTCCAAATTATGTTATGACAATTAATGAATTTAGTAAATATATTAAAGTAAGCATATGAACAAAAAAAAATTATAATATGAAAGGAGAGTATAAAAATTTGTGTATTAGCTTAATGTATATTAGTAAAATGTAGATATAATCATAAGTTTAATTTAGAATTTCAAATTTTAGTTCAAACATTCGGTAGTAAACATGTAAATATAATAAAAGCAAAACCCGTAGATAATAGTTTTTTAGAAGGAACTCAGTGGACATTACCTAATTTACAAGCAGCAAGAAATAGACAATCAGATAAAGTACAAATATATGAAATTAGTACAGGTCAAGTAACAATTAGGTTTAGTAATTACAAGCAACTAGAAAAAATAGAAGAGGATGAAAGTAAGATCGAAAATGAGAATATTCATATGGCTTTTGATAATAGATATTAATTTAGTTGAGCAAAATTTTGATCATATTGTAGATAAGCTTGTAGAAGATATTGATCATTTAGATGAAGAACAATATTTAGAAAAATATAAAACATATGATTTAGGACTACACAGAATTTCAGATGAAGAGATGAAAATTTTAATTTTAGAAATATGAGTAGAACATATATTAGGATCAAAAGAATATAATAATTTATTAGAATTGAAAGTAGAATGTAATCTAGCAGAAGAAAATAGTACATCAAGAGTAGAAAATCCAGGACACACGGTAGAACTGATCAACAATTTTTTAGACCAACAAATGAACAATATAAAGAACAAGCTAGAGTAGATTATATGGATGAAAGTATGATGAAACCACCTAGAAAAAATAGGATTCCATATTTGAGAAGATTAGAACAAATTAATATAGCACGAAATATATTAAATTTAGATAATGTAGATCCACAAGATTGGGAGAGAACAATTGAGAGATGAGAGAAAGGTTGCGTACATGCAGCATTAATGTTAGATTTTAGTAATTCACAAAATATGTTAGATTATTTTAACATACCTTAGATGGTTTAGTTTTTGATTATTTTCAGTCATGGAAAGTTCAAAATCCAGAACATCATAAGGCAGCTAAAACACATTTTAATATTGATGGTTTTGTTACTTTGATTAAACAAGAATTTTTAAATCATAATAGGTTAGATGGCAGAAGTGAACAAGAACAAATAAGAGCAATTAGAAATTTAGAACGATTACAAATTTGTGATTTACAGTATATAACCAAGTATACTACAGATTTCTTTAAATATTTAGGAAGAACAGGTAGAATTAGTGATATTAATTTATTAGATACTTATATGACAAAAATAAAAGGACCAATAGGTGAAAAGATTTAGAATGAATGGCAAAAGCATCCAAAGAAAAATGATATTGCAATAGGACCTAGAATTCAACATGTATATGATATACTTAGACAAGAGTGTAGTCAAATAAAAGCTAAGAGACAGATTAGGAAACAATTTTACATGAGTTGTAAAAATATAGATTTACCGCAACAGTATGGTTGTCATAAGAAAAATAAGCACAAGAAAATATACAAAAAGAAATATAAGTCATATAAACCCTACAAACAGCATACGAATTTTAGCACAAGACCTTCAAGAACATATAGGAAGAGAAAATATATTCCAAAACAATTTAGAAAAAGAAGTGGTAAACCTTGGATTAGAAAATATAAAGTACCAAAAAATAAGAGTAGTTGTAAATGTTATTCATGTGGAGAGGTTAGACACATTTAATGGAGTTGTTTAAGTTAGAAGAGGATGAGGATATACAATCAATATATAGTTTAGATGATTTAAGTGATAATGAGAGTATTTACAGTATAGAGAGTATTAACATGATAGATTCAGATTTGGAAAATTCAAGCAGCACAAATAGTGATTTAGAAGAGTATATGTGTGAATTCATAGAAGAACAACATGAAGAAAAGTATAAATATATAAATTTAGGTTGGCCAGAAAAATGTCATAAATATAGCAAGTTAATTGCAAATAAGTACTATAATACATATTCAATATTATGTGAAAAGTATTATAGTAATAGGTTATTAGAAGTTAATTCAGCAGAATCACAAGAAAGTACTAAAATATTAGGAAATATTTTTCATAGTATAGAAAAGTCAAAAAATAGTTCTTTAATTACCATAAATTGTGAAATAGAATTAGCAAAAGAACATAAGATACAAACAACAGCTATGATAGATATAGGAAGTACAAAGAGTGTCATAAGAGAAGAACTAGAACCATAAAAATATAGACAAAAATTAGCAAAACCAGTGAGAATAACACAGTTTGATGAAAGACCAGTTTATTTAACACACTGTATTAATAATGAGTCTATTAAAGTAGAAAAACAATTTAATTTACCATTAACATTTGTTTCACTAGTAGGACCATACCCATTCATTTTAGGTTTAAATTTTTAGAAAAGTTTGAAAGGTTTTTTATTTATGAACCCTAACATAACATTTTTCAAAATAGGTATTACAATAACCGATCAAAGTAATACTGTCACATCCCGGCCCGGGTCCACCATATCCTGGCCGGGGTCCACCAAATCACGGGCCCGTTCCACCACCGTATTACGATATTGTTCGCTTTGGGCTTACCATTCCCTCACGGTTTTATTTTTGGGAACTTACGAGCAACTTCCCAGTGAGTCACACATCCTGGGAATGCTCTGGCCTCCTTCTCCCTTAACTTCGGAGTTCCTACGGAACCCGAAGCCAATGAGCTCCCAAAAGGCCTCGTGTTAGGTAGGGATGAGAATATACATTTAAGGATCACTCCCCTGGGCGATGTGGGATGTCACAATCCACCCCCCTTAGGGGCCCGACGTCCTCGTCGGCACACTTCCGGCCAGGAATTGGCTCTGATACCATTTGTCACATCCCGGCCCGGGTCCACCACATCTCGGGCCCGTTCCATCACCGTAGCACGATATTGTCCGCTTTGGGCTTGCCATTCCGTCACGGTTTTGTTTTTGGGAACTCACGAGCAACTTCCCAGTGGGTCACCCATCCTGGGAGTGCTTTGGCCTCCTTCTGGCTTAACTTCGGAGCTCCTACGGAACCCGAAACCAGTGAGCTCCCAAAAAGCCTCGTGTTAGGTAGGGATGGAAATATACATTTAAGGATCACTCCCCTGGACGATGTGGGATGTCACAAATATTGTAGAAGCATACAAAAGCATAAGTATAGAAGAATCTAGTAGTCAAGATAGTTATTATTTGGAAAACTCAAAAGAAAATGATGAGCATAATAACATAGAAGAGTTTGATGAAGAAATATTTGAACATGAATATCCGATTTTAGACGAAGAAACCCGTATAGAAATATTACAGTTGGATAGACCAAAGAGTTTAGAAGAATTGTTACAATTAGCAGAACAAACTAAGATTATAGGAGAAGACCCACAATTACATTGGAGTAAAAATAAAATATTAGCAAAATTAGATATAATTAACCCAGATTTAACCATAAAAACAACTGATATGCCTTGTAGTTTATTAGATAAACAAGAGTTTGAGCAACAAATAAAAGAGTTGTTAAATTTAAAAGTAATTGGACCCTCTAAGTCTAGACATAGATCATCAGCATTTATTGTGAGAAAACATTCAGAGCTTAAGAGAGGTAAAGTTAGAATAGTTTATAATTACAAGAGATTAAATGATAATACATATGAAGATAGCTATAAGCTACCAAATAAGGATGAGTTTATAAATAAAATTCAAGAAAGTAAATATTTTAGTAAATTTGATTGTAAATCAGGATTTTAGCAAATACGATTAGCAAAAGAATCAATTGAGTGGACAACTTTTACTTGTCCAGAAGGACATTTTTAGTGGCTTGTTATGCCATTTGGACTTAAAAATGCTCCATCAATCTTTCAAAGAAAGATGGATCAAAATTTCAAGAAATATGATAATTTTTATAATGTTTATATAAATGATATTTTGGTACATAGTGAAAATAGAAATGAATATAGAAAGCACTTAGAGATAGTTTTACAAGAATTTATCAATAATGGAATTGTGATTAGCAAAAATAAAATAGCATTAGAAAAGCAAGATATAGAATTTTTAGGAATGTATATCAAAACAAGTACAATACAATTACAAGATCATATAGCTAAAAAGGTTTTAGAATTTCCAGATAAGTTAGAAGATAAAAAACAGTTACAAGCATTTTTAAGATTGTTAAATTATGCAAGAAATTTTATCCCTAATTTAGGAAGAAAAATAGCAGTATTACACAGTAAAACTAGCAAAACTGGACAAAAGTATTTTAATAGTGAAGATATTAAATTAGTTCAAAATATAAAGGAAGAAATTACTAAACTTAAGTCATTAATATTACCATTAGATGATAATTACAAAATAGTTGAAACAGATGCTTCATCATTAGGATAGACAGGTATACTATACCAGAAAAAAGAATAGGAGTCTCCAAAGTCTGATGAACAAGTTTGTAGATATTCATCAGGAAAATTTAGTGATGTACAGTCAAAATTACCGTCAACGGATTTAGAAATTTTAAGGATAATTAACTCACTTGAGGCATTTTCTTTATTTTTACATAATGAAGTATTTACTATTAGAACAGACTGTCAAAATATAGTTTCTCATTATAACAAAATACATGCTAATAAACAGGTAGCCCGAAGATGGGTTAATTTTATTGATTCAATTACAGGAAATGGTTTTAAACCAATTTTTGAACATATAAAAGGTAATAACAATACATTAGCTGATATCTTATTAAGATTAATTTGTTGAACAAGAATGGAATATCGTGGACCATCATCATCAAATAGCACAAAACCACAAGGCAGAAGAGCACCATTCAATAGTATAATGATGCACCATGGACCTCCACCATTCAATCCAAAATAGCATAAGTAGACCATCATCACCACCAATACTCACTTTCAACTTTAATGGCAATATTGTTGAAAGAATCAGAAATCCAACTCTGAGGTATAGGTCAAGAGTACCAGGACTTTCTGATAGGCAGTAAGTTCTCCTAGATAATTTTTGGAATATCCAAATCAAACAACCAAGCATGAGGTTAGGTCATGAAAAATTAATTAGAGCCTTAGAACAAGAGTATGATAGTTTTAATTTTAGTATCCATCAAGGCCAGCATCATATTCATTCTCTTGAGCATAACCTTCAAGTCATTTCTAGGGACCATGAGTCATTACTTGGTAAGTTTACCAAAATGAACCAAGAACTCCAATCTCTTAGAATGCAGAAGAAGGCAAGTGACACCCTAAAAATAGAATTGAAAATAGGTTTGGAAACTGATCAGCATAAGAATAAAGAAAAAGAGGTTATTGAACCTATAGAACAAGAGGTGAGCCCATACAAGAGATTAAGATTGAGCTCTTAGAAGAAGACATTGAAATGGAGCAGCATCAAAGTAATGAGCAGCATCAACATCTGAGTAACAAAGAAAAACAAGAAAGATATGAAAGTTTTCTTAGGAATATATCTTTAGACTTAATAATAGATGATATCCTATTAGAAGAAATTTCAAAAGCAAAATTAAGAATAATGCCACCAGATAGGCAAAATGAGATCCTGAGCAGAGCATCACAATCCATGAAAGAGTTACAATTACAATTACAATGTGCTTTGTATCAGTCCATCTTTGATCCAAATCCAAGGATGAATATTATTACAAAGATGTATCCACCATGTCTTTGTGATAGTACAGAGAATTGTATTTGTAAACCAGAGGTTAGCATAGTTGTGGCCAAGATTAACATGAGAGATTTTAGATCATGGCATTTTAGTTATAAGCATAAAAAAAAAAAAAAAAACATAATGTGGTAGAAGTTACCCCTGCCTTACTATTAGAGTTTGGCTATCTTGATAAAATATTCATTAACCATATTTCCCAACTAGAATCATTTCCTGAAAAACTTATAAAAGTAGCAGAAGATTATCTGGAAAAGTGCAAAGAAATTTGCATAAGTTTTATTAGTAGTACTCCAGATTGGTATGTACATATGCATAAGGAGAAAGCTAGGTATATAGCCATGATTAATGAAGAGACCTTTAGACTATCCCCTATCTCCTCACATAGGTGGACTCCTTTATACAAAAATATTCTAAAATTTCGAGGAATCCAAATGTTAGCCTTGGATGAGTTTGAAGATTTTAAGTATGATATGGTATTAATAGCAGAAGAAGAAGAAATGTATATTTACAGTAAGACAAGGATCAGTCATTAGCCCTATTGGAAGCCTCAAAATTTCAAAGAAGAAACAACATAAATGTACTACAAGGTGAAAGAAGATAGAGAAAGAGATGTAGAGCTAGTAGAAAGCGATGAACAGTACTGGAACAATTTAACAGAAGAAAAGTTGCATAACATCGACAACATGATGGAAGCATGAAGAGCTGGCAGCAAATTAACATAAGTTGAATAGTATCATGTAAAATAATGTATTTTCAGACAGAAATGTCAACATCTTTGTGGACCCCACTACAATAATAAAATAATGACATAAGAGTAAATAAAGAAATTTTTTTTTATCCATCATGGACTTTTCATGCACAAAATGTTAAGAATAAATAGTGCTAGGCTCTTTTCGTTAAAACTCTCTTTAATAAAAGTTAATGTGCAACAATAATGTACTACCTTAACAGTGTAATGTACCGTCCGAAGTAGGATTCTCTTCCCTCTTAATCTACATCACATTCTCTTTCCTCCCCTCCTATTTAGACGGTTACGATTAAGCCACGTCAACATCTTGTGTTGACTTCTTTATAGAGAGAGACAAAGAAGAAATTGTGAGATGAGGGAAGGGAAGAGAATTAGAAGGGAGAAAACTCTACTCTCTAACGTCCACAACTTAAAAGATAACCTTAGTATAGTAATACCAACGTCATGCTTAACCATATGGAAGTTTTGCATAAATTAGCATCACCCCCTCATGTTATTAATTAGTTATCGAATGCCAGTTCTTTTGAATTTTAGTTATGTACATGCAACAACAACTAGCTGGTTAGAAATCCATTCTTCTCTCTGAAGCTGAGGATGTAATACAATCTAATCTTTGAAGTAGGTCAAACTATGGTTTGTCTTGCTTTCTTGTACCATCTAATCTACTTAACTAACAACCGCAATTGGCACTCTTTATCATTTTCTCAAGTTTCCTGCAACACTGGCCGGACGCAATGGTACAAACTGTAGGGTCGAAATTTTCTACAAGAAATTAGTCCACATGATAGGATGTCAATTTCCTCCGAGGCTTAAACATTGTATCATGAATTTACTAGTAAGGATGAAATTGGAGAACTACTCGAACTATAAGGACCACAAGTGGAATTGTGAGAACTACTATCAAATTCAAAAAAAAAAAGAAAACAAACACATATTTGAAAAAGGTGAATGTCACCCAAATCAAGTTAAAAGACTAGATCTAGCAAACACTAAGAAGAATCAAGCAGACCACTTTGACTTTCACTTTGCACACATGGGAACTTCTGAAATAAGGGACGTTCTATATAACAAACAATTTATTATTTATGTTGCAATCCTAAAGTATTTGGGATATCCTAGAAGATTATCTAGGGTTAGATATTATCCTATTAGAGTTGTAATCCTATTAGGGTACGGAATTCACTTTCCCTGTTACTATAAATAAAGGCACAATGGATCATATAACACACACCTCACAAATACATATATCTCTCTTCTCTCTCTATGCCGCCGACCCCATCTCTCCATGTCTTTAATACATTTCAATAAATTAGTGCTACCACGCACTCCATCTTGTGTGAGCGACACTATTTTACTAACTTTGTACCTAAAAGTGCACCTCTGACAACCCTCTCAGGCTCATCCGACCTGATTGAAGGATACGAAAATGCTCGTATAATGTTGTCTAATGGTATCGAATTAACCATTAAAGAGGCCCTTCATTCTCCCCGTTCTGGAAGAACATTGTTGAGTTTTAGAGATATTCGAGATAATCAATATCATATTGAAACAACTGAAAAGAATGGTTCTGAATTTCTTTGTATCATTTCTTACGAATATGGCCATAAGCGTATTCACGAGAAGCTGGAACATCTCCCGAGTGGGTTGTACAATAACCATTAGATCCATGGAGACCCACCATGTGGCCGGCCATGTGCCCAGGTTCCAGAGCATTCTGTTGCTTTGGCATGATCGAATGAGACATCCCAAATGAGATATGATGTGTTGTATCCTTAAAGTATCACATGTTCATCTCCTAACATCTTATCTCGGCCATCCGCTTTGCAAAGCATGCTCCTTGGGGAAGTTAAATACTCAACCCTCAACTACAAAGATTATTCACGACCCTTCTAAGTTTTTTCAGAAGATTCAAGTTGACGCGTTGGTCACATGTATGCTTATTATCCACATGCAATGATGCATTTGCAAAACTCTTAGCTCAAATCATTAAGCTTAGGGCTCACCACCCTGATTATCCGATCTAGTAAATTCGACTGGATAATGCATGAGAGTTTACGTCACAAACTTTTGAGGATTATTGCATGTCGGTTGGGATTGAAGAACATCTCGTATCCCATGTTCACACCCAAAACGGTTTGGCAGAAGCTTTCATAAAGTGCCTTCAAATGAAAGCTCGAACTTTGGTTATGCGAACCGAATTGCTGGTATTTGCCTGGGGCCATGCAAGATTGTATGTAGCTATGTTGGTATGCCTGAGGCCCACCGCTACCCAACCTCATCCACCGTTACAGTTGGTTACTAGATACGAGCCTGATGTCTCGCATTTACATGTGTTTGGGAGTGCAATCTATGTGCCAGTAGCGCCGCCACTACGTACCAAAATGGGTCCTTAGAGAAGAATAAGAATCTATGTCGGTTATGATTCGCATCAATTATTTGCTACTTAGAGCCCTTAACATGAGATCTCTTTACCGTATGTTTTACGGATTATCACTTCGATGAGACAGTCTTCCCGTTGTTAGGAGGAGATAAGATCACTAACGTTCCTATAAAGCCGCGAATTGTCGTGGATTGCTCCCACTTTGTCTCATTTAGATCACCGCACTCCTCAGTTTGAAACTAAAGTGCGTCGTATTCTAGATTTTCAGAGCGTTGCTATAAGCATGTCGGATGTTTTTACTGATCTACCAAATGTGACGAGATCACATATACCCGCTACAAACGTACATGCAAAGATTGACATACTTAACGTACACCATAACATCGCTTTAGAAGGGTGAACCATCCCCAAATGAGGGGTGGCCGCACCTCCCACGTGGCTCGGTATACTGGCAGCTAACAAATCATATGCTCCTACCCAAAAGTGTGGCAGACGCCCTAGTTCAAATGATTCATAACTCCGGAAGAGGAAAACGGCACAAACTAGTGAACCTAGTATGAATTCAACTGTCGCTTACTCATTTGTTCCAATGCATGAGGTTATTCTAGATTACGATGATATCTTAGACGAGACAAATTGGCCTCCCTAGAATCGCAAGATTTTGGTCCATTACGTAGTATTGGATTATGTTTGGAATCAGAATTAAATAATTGTCGACGATGCATTTGCGTATACGGTAACTACTGACATCATGCTTAGCGATAACATTGAACCATGTTCCGTTGAGGAATGTCGACGTAGAACCGATTGGTCAAACTGAAAACAAGCAATCCAGGTTAAACTCGATTCGCTTGCAAAATGTAAGGTGTTTGGGCTCGTAGCTCCTACTACACCACATGTGAAGCCAGTGGGCTACAAGTGAATTTTCTGAGGAAGCCTAATGAGAAGAATGAAATAGTACGATGCAAAGCACACCTCATAGTGCAAGGCTTCTCTCAACGCCCTGGGATTGATTACGAGGAGATATATTCCCTTGTAATAGACATCATAATGTTCTGCTACCTTATCAATTTAGTAGTTTTTGAAAAACTAAATATGCAGCTTATGGACGTGGTAACCGCATATCTATAGGAATCTAGATACAAAAATCTACATGAAAGTTCTAGAAGAACTTCCATTGACTGGTTCAAATAGTTCTAGACCATGGAATACTCTCTCAATTAGATTGAGGAAATCACTCTACTGATTGAAACAATCTAAGTGGATGTGGTATAACCGTCTTGAGTGAATATTTGACAAGCCAGGGTTATGTGAACAACTAACTATGCCCATGCAGGTTCATCAAGAAGTCACATTTCGGATTTGCAATTGTTGCAGTTTATGTCGACGACATGAACCTCATCGGAACTCTTGCAGAGCTTGAGAAAATTATCGTTCACTTGAAATCGAAATTTGAGATAAAGGATCTTGGGAAAACTCGATATTGTCTTGGCCTTGAGATTGAGCATTATTCAGATGGAATACTAGTACATTAATTGAACTACACACAAAAGGTGCTGCAACATTTTAATGAGGATAAAGCGAAGCCTTTGAGTACTCATATGGTCGTTCGGACTCTAGATGCTAAACGAGATCCCCTCCATCCCAAGGAGGATAAGGAAGTTTCATACCTAAGTACAATTAGTGCTTTATTATACTTGGCTTAACGCACTAGACCCGACATCTCCTTCACTGTTAATATTTTGGCTAGATACAACAATGCGCCTACACGCAGACACTGGAATGGTGTTAAAGACATTTTCCGCTATTAAGGGTACGACATATTTGGGCTAGTTCTACACCTATGAATCCTCGAGAGGAGTCACCGCCCCCTCGGTCATTGGGTTAATTCTCTCCTCGTTGGTTACGCAGATGTTGGTCATCTATCTAACCCACATAGGGTACGTTCTCAAATAGAACATGTCTTTACCGTTGGAGACACTACAATATCTTGGAAGTCTACCAAGCAAATGCTAGTTGCGACTTCTTCGAACCATGTTGAGATTCTCACATTGCATGAAGCCTCGCGTGAATACTTTTGGTTAAGAGCAGCCATGGAACACATTCGAAGCACTAGTGGTCTTACTACCGTCATTGATCTTCCTACAACGATCTTGAAGACAATGCAGCATCTATCAGGCAGCTGAAGAATGGATGCATCGAGGGAGACAACACCAAACACATTGTGCCAAAGTTCTTTTACTCTCACCAACAACAACAGTATCAGAACATTGAAGTCCAACAAATCTGTTCCCAGGAAAACCGAGCCGATCTCTTTACCAAGTCATTGCCCAAGTCTACTTTTCAGAAGCTCGTCCAAGGAATCGGTATACGTAAATTATTTGAGTTGAATTGCTTGTAGTTTTCTTATTTGGAAGTTATGTCTAACTCAGGGGCAGTATCTCGAAGCATACTCACTTGATCTTAATGTACTTTTTTTCCTATGATTAGGATAATTTTTCCCACTAGGTTTTTGCTACCTAACGAGATTTTAATGAGGCACCCATCTTGGGATGATCATAATCCGTTAAGTTCACTACTTTCGTCCCGTATGATGTTTGTTTTAGACATTATGCATACTTCTCACTTTTTTCTTTAGTCTGTGGGGTTTGTACCTATCTTAGGTTTAACTATAGTGATGTTTTGTGAGTTTTACTTCCAATGCATGCTTTCTTTAATTTGAGACTCCCATTCACCGTTGTGCCGACGACTTCATCAACTGATCGACTTCATTTGCTGAAGACCTAATGCGATGTTTTGTTTGAGCATTCACACACTCAAGGGGGAATGTTGTAGTCCTATTAGATTATGAATGTGATTGTGTAAATCCTAAAGTATTTGGGATATCCTAGAAGATTCTCTAGGGTTAGATATTATCCTATTAAGATAAGGAATTCACCTTCCATACTACTATAAATAAAGGCACAATGAGGTTATATAATACACACCTCACAAATACATATCTCTTTCTTCTCTCTCTATGCCGCTGGCCTACTCTCTCCCTGACCTTAATACAATTCAGTAAATTAAGCCTACAACAATGTCTTCATTATTCTATTATATATATTGTTTTTTTTTTAATAAATGATATCATTTACACTAAGGGGGAGGGGTGGGCTTAGGCTCACAATGGGCTAGCATTAATGTGGTTCAAATTCGCCTTTGGCAAGAATCGAACCTAAGACATTTCACTTACAAGTGAAGAGGAATACCACTAGACCCTTGTACTATGTGGCTAGTATATATACTCTTAGATATATATATTTTTTAATTTTGTCACAAGAAATAACATTGTATGAAGATCATGATTAAGTTACTAGTTGGTCAAGTCTTGAATGAGATAAGACTATTGGAGGATTATGATGGGTTTTGATAAAGTTCGAATCAAATTATTCTAAGGATAAAAACTAGTGGCCGATTTGATAAAGAATGAATTGATCACACAAAGGGACTAGATTCAGAGTCTTAGTTCAAGATGAAGAGGCCGAGACTTGATGGCAATGAGGTTTCGGTTGAAGAGGGAGTTATCAGGATAACTTCAAAGGAAATGGATGCATGCCGAAGAATTGCAATCCTGGTAGGATTCTATCACTCAGCAGACTTGGGTGTCAAGTATTTCATCCCTATAAATATAAGAGGATTTGCAACGTAGAGATGACCTTCAACTCAACACACAAATCAACACTTTACGCGAAACCTTCTCACACCTTTGAGTAAAATATTAATTGCTCTACTAATTGTCAACGCAAATAGAATTTGGTTAAACAAATTTGGGTTGATAGCCGAGGGACTATTACAGTTTGGTTAAACAAAGTTTTCCATAGGCAACCAGCAAAGGTGATAATTTGGTTAAACAACACCAGAGTTGTATAATTAGCTTGGTTTAGGAGTCTTGACAATTTGGTTAAACAATTAGTTCTCTTAATTGATTGATTATCTATCTTAAGTCTCTATCGGCGAAGAATCCTCGATTCTTTTGCCGAATAAGGTCAATTCATTAATTGTCTCGACAAAGTGAAGTGTTCTATGATAGATATTCCGAAGTGACATTCATAGTTCAACATTTAGATGGCCAAATCACTTTCACCATAAATACATTCATCTCTTTTAGTATCTGTGTCCATATAGTCTAATATCGAGTTGGTGCAATTATATTTTCACCAATACAAGTGAGGCTATTGAACTTGGTGTAGATGATCCAGAACTTCACAGTGATCTGTATAAGTTGTCTTCAAGTTTTAGAACCCAAGCCGAGAGTGTTCTTTCCTCGGGCGAGGTCGCATGATTCATAAGTCCAAAGAGCATTTCATCACACCATTACTCCCAGATGTATTCGCCTTTCCGAGCTCGGTAACAAATTGGCATGCTCGCATCAGCAATAAACCACCAAATAATGTAGTTAACTCATAAAGTTACTTGGCATGTGTACCACCTAGCTTGTGTAATTTTTCTTAAAGTCAACACCTATAACTTGAAACAACATCCCAAAAAAATATATCACGACACCACACGATTTAAGTTTCATGCGTAAACACCTGCGATAAAAGGTAGCCATTTTTGCAACGCCATCAACAGAGGTAGCAAACAAGTTCATGTTATTATTTGGTGGGGCATAGACCATAGTAGTTGGCAACTTGGTAGTCACCAGCAATGTGTTATTACTCCAAAGTCTATCAAATCTTCGATCAACTCAAACCTTGAAGGGTGCATTTGTTGTACTGGACTATTTCGGAATGGATTAGCTTCAATAACCAAGCTGGATTGACTTAGACTAGACTAAGCTGGACTGACTTAGTGAATTATTTGGTACAGTGTCGGACTAAATTATGGACTATATTTTTTTTGCCATTTTTAGTTCACTTTTGCCTTAAAATTAAATAAAAATTAATAATAAAGGGGGCAATACCATCCAAGTCTAGAGTTGACTGGATTTGAACGACATTTTCTTTCCCTTTTCCTTTTTTACTCTACCTTTTTCTCTTGTCCATGATTTTCTCTCTATTGAATTGAAATTTCTAGCCTCAAATCTTGCATCAATCTCTTAATTTTCTTCTTTGATTAAGCACTGGGAGATTCGTGGTTTGGAGGTCTAAGCCCTCTGATTTACAAAATCCCCAAATCAAATAAAAAAAATCTCAACCCTCTCAATTCCAAGACCTAAGCCTCCTGAGAACTTCTCTGATTTTCAAAAAGCCAACCTCTCGATTCGCTTCTCGGAGGTGACGCTAGTGATGGTAGCTTCACCAAGACCTCTACTAACATGCCAATATTTCTACATGTGGGCTCAAGAATTCAAGTTGAATCAACAACTCTCAAATTGAAAAGTTGTGCAAATTGAACTGACCTTAAAAAGCTTTGCATATGATATGTGAGGAAGAGCGGAAAAAAGATGCCACCAAACTCTGTAGACGACACAAGCAAGGCCGTTGAAGTTATTGAGAAGGTTGATTTCTGGAACAAGTCAGTCGGAATTGCCGACGATGCAAATAAATTAGTAATTTGAGCAGAGAGCAGCAACTCTGATGCTTAAACCGTGTAGAAAGTGGGAGAAAGCGGAGAAGACGAATTGAAGACCGTTTCTTGTTAGTACCGCTTAATACCAAGGTTCTACTTGGGATTAGTTAACACCCTTTAGTGAGGTGCGGAGGGACTGCCAGTCAAGACGATTCTCATTTAAGTTAATACTTTGTCGCTCCAAACACGGAACTATAGTCCCAACTAGTATTGTCCCTCGTAAAGGGATAAAACGGAGACTCAACTATTTAAGAGATGAATGCAGCAAAAATGTCGGTTGTAGATTCTTAGGCCATGCAGCCACCGACACACCCTCCTTAAACTGGTCCATGCCGTAACATCCACCTCTGCTCCTGTCGTTTACACTCCTTATTTTATTTTATTGCCTCACATTGATTCAAAAAGTTGACTAAATAAAATATTTGGTTAGTAATTATTTTATAGGGTCGTTCATGTGGACATGCATCTAGTTTACTTTGTAATTTTTATTGTTTGTATATAATAATTTAAATCTCTATTAATTAATGAAACATTCTTTTTCAACAAAAGATGGTGAAAATACTACTTAGTCTTCTATCACACACAAAAGATGATGGGCAATAATGTAATTTCACAGGTCAAAATCTTACTGTTTTTTATTGAAGTCTCACCTACAGGTGATGTTAAAATACCTCCAATATTTAAAAAAAAAACCTCTCACTCCCCCCCCCCCACGTTCTCTCTCTCTCTCCCTCTCTCCTTCTCATTTTCTAAAAAAATGTGTTCATACACACAAAATGTGTAGGCAAATGCTAGTTATTTATTAACAAGATTCTCTTTATCAATTAAAAGACGGTGACATTAGTATTTAATCTTTGGATAAATTAGGTTCTTATCCTTCCTTTTGTTATTCCATTGATTAAAACCTGATTCCTTTTCAATTTTTTTATCAAGGTCCTTGGTATTAATAACATCATTAATTATTTCAATAATAAAATATTTTTTATTTCTAAATATATTCATTTAATGTTAAAAATGTTACAACTAGTATATTTATATTTATGGTTAAATTTTATATCATATAATTTTTATTTTTAGTTTGTACCCATTTTTAATTTGCAACCCTTTTTTAATTTGTACCCATATATTAATTTCTTTTTGTGCCCATATTTTTTAAAGTTTTATTTGTATTTGTACCCATTTTTAATTTTGCTAAATGTATCCATGCTAATATATGTACCCATTCATGTAATTTTTTCAAATTTTTAATCTTAAAATGTACTCATTCTTAAATATACAAATTTGTTATATGTAAAATGTACCCTTTTTTTATATAAAATCTATTCAATTTTTTTCTAATCCATTTTTAAACTTATATGGGTACATTCTTTTTTTTTATTTGAGAATGTATGTCACAGCCCGTCCGGAAATAAATTTTTTCGATGGTGTGATTGTCTAGAATACCCTTGGATGTTGAGTACGTTGTGTGATGTTGTGGTTTGAGTTTGGGTTTTAGACTAATCTAATTAGTTCCTAAGTTTTTGGAACTTAAAATTTGTGGTTGTTATTTGTTGTGATTGGCTGCAAACTGGACCACACACACACACCAACCCATCCCGTTGACTCTTTCTCCTCATTCTCTCTCGGATTTCTTCCATTCTCCGTACAAGCGTACGGACAAACTTCAAACCCTCCCTTCCAGTTACGGATCAAGGCTGTGAAGGTAGTCTTTGTGATCCTTGTCAGCTCAGGAGCTCACCTATACCCTTGGTTGGACGTGAAGACCTCATTTTCCCGAGAACCCGAGAACCCAGTTTTGGGTTACTGTAAATGCAATCGTAAATGTGAAGTTTTTTAGGAGATTTTAAGCTGCCATGAAGCTTTAGGACGTCTTCGGGAAGCTCGAAGAGGAAAAACGAAGTGTTTTGGACGTCGGGAAGTTGAGTTTGGCAAGTTTCAAGTTTGGCCGTAATATCAAGGTTTTTCCGGCAAGATCCCATGGATTTTAGGGATTAAAATTGGTAAGGTTTTGTTCTACTCATTGTAAGCTTCATTTTGGTTTAAGTTTCGTGAATTTTGGTTGAGAATCGAAGAAGATATGAAGGTTTGATTATTTTCCTAGTTTCCGGCAATAGCAGCGGCACCGGCACGGGGCTCCGGCGAACCAAGGAAGAAGGAGAAGAATATTCCGTCAAAGTTGACGGAATATTCTGACGCCGTCAGGTATAATTAACGGCATATTCTAGTTTTTAACGGAATATTCCCTAACGCTGTTAGGGAATCCGTTTGGTGTGCCAGGCACGTGCCTGCGCTTGAGCCGTGCGTCTGGCCATGCCTTGGCCGACGCGTGGGGTCATGAAATTTTTTTTCTAAAAATATGGGGATGTTCCTGAGGTTGAGTCAGTTATGGTGGTATATTCAAATACCCCATTTGAGCATTGTATGAGAAGTTATTTCCTAGTTTTGTATATATGCCTTAAATAACGTTTATTCAGTTATTTCGCATATAAGTGAGACCTATCCTGAGGACAAGAGCCATCAATCGAGGCTCGGGGGCTACGACCCTTCGACATATCAGTGAGTGGGCTTTTGGTTTTCCGTATATACCTATATACTTGAGATTTTTCCTAGAAAATGAATTTGAATGATTATACGTTTTGAAATGCCATGCAAAGTATCTACATATTTTATTTATGCATTAGTAGTTGCATATATTTATTATTGGTGTTGCGGACGCACATGTAAGTGACAGGTAAGTTCATAAATTAAAGATAGAAGATTGCTTCAGTTATGTGAGATATGATGTGATGTATTGAGAGCTCATAAACCTGCACCCCGGTGTTAGTGCTCCCGCCCAGAGTTAGGGCACAGTCCTTCACGTGATGTTCACCTCCCGCACCATATGCTCACCTTGGATCCAAGTTAGGTGCACAGGCTTGTTGTACTGACCACTTTAGGTGGTTCCGACTTGTAGGTGACCCGCGATCATTCGCACAGCCTTCACGTGATCGTAGCACTAGAGCATATTTATTTTACACCTAGTCTTGTCATTAGACCACTTTAGGTGGTTCCGACTCGTGTGCAGGATTTGATTTGATATGATTGAGATCGGTTATGAGCTATATACTCAGCCATGTAGATTGAGTTAGAGGGATTTGGCTGATGCTATATTTGACATTGATATATTTTTCCTGGATTACTTATGGCATTGCTTTGAGATACATTGGCATGGTATACTTCTATGGATTTTCATCTTGAGTATGATTTATGATACAGCTTATTATTATTATTATTTTCTGGGAAATTATACAGGTTTTACGGCGAGGGGTCAGAACTTTTGAGAAATGAAATGATTTTGAAAAGCTTTGTTTTTGCCCACTCACACTTTCTGTTTTGCGCCACTCCAGGTTTTAGATAGAAGTGCTTTGGTGGCTCACGGGGATTTCGACGGTGATTCAGACAGAACATCATAAATGTAGGATCACCCTTGGGTGTTGTATAATTAGCACTTGTCCTGCTTGACTGCACTTAGGCTATTTATGCTTTGGTTGTGTATTTCACACTTAATCTCGCACTGGTACCTTATCTTATCTAGTACTCTAGTTGATTTGGTTTTTGTTTATTCGTATTTCCTCTGCTTCCGCATTGTGCACATGGCTACGTCACCCTCACGTGATGGTCATCATGCTCTGATTTAGGTCGGGGTGTGTCAATATATCCATGTTAAGTCTAATCGAAGAAATTTACTAATGTTATTAAGCCTAATATCTTTTTTTTATTTTTTTTTTAATTTTTTTGTGATTTTGAAGAATGTACCCATGTTTTGATACAATAATCTTTTGGTTAATTTTGATGAATGTACCCATGTTTATACACACACACACACACAAAATAGTATATTTATATTTTAATATTTTTAATCCCACAAATTATGGTTTTTTATTTAAAATCTCATTAATATAAACAACTATAAAATTCAATTTTTAATTTAAAAAATATAGTAACGTACATAGAAATAAATAATCACATTAATTTCAAGGACTTGGATAAAAAATTGAAACCAATAAGGTTTCAGTCAAAGAATATTCATAGCTAGGGACCGTATCCAAAGTCTCTCTTAATCTTTTATCACAACAACAAAATTATGGACTCCAAGGAATTTTTTGCTTTAATGAATTTCGTGCGTTAATGAATGAATTTTTTCTTTGCATAAAGAAAAACAACAAAATTATGGACAGTAATATAATTTCACGAAACTAAATTCTTTTGTTTTTTATTTAAGCCTCACTTGTAGGCAACTTTAACATATATCTATTCTATAAATAAAAATAAAAGTCTCTCTCCTCACTCCCACTCCCACGTTCTCTCTCTTCACCTCTCTTCCCAATTGAAAAACAGAAATAAAAAATGTTCATACACATAAAATGTGTAGGCATATGCTAGTATTATTTATACCAAGTGAGATTTAGAAAAATTAACAAGTCAAATTAAAACCAAGTCACAATAACTCAGTTACAACAATTTAATTCCATGTAAAACCTCTTAATTACAAGCGAAAGAAACACAGCTTAATCAAAGTAGTAGGTGACCTTTAGAATAATTTTAATACATGCATGAATTAGATACAGACTAAAATACAGCAATATAACAAATATATAACAATTTATCCCACTTGCATATTCTATCATTTCATGCCACTTGAGATTATGTTTGAATAAATAATAAATTCTCCCTAACTACAAGCAAATCTAAAAACAAAATAAAATAAAATTACAAAAGTTACAAACTACAATATCTTAAACCAATTTAATTGGTTTATTATTTTGATTTTGTTTACCAAGAATTTGATTGGTTGTTTTAACCATTTTGGACCCCACAGAAATCAGCACCAAAAAGATTAACTCTTCTTGCCCTCTTCACCGCCCTCTTCCAAGTAAGCCTTCTTCCTCCTCTCGGCGGTGGCAAACAGACAAATCACAAGGAAACACGTGGCGTAAAGTCCATGCACCTTCCAGTTGGTCTTGGGTGGCTGCCTCAGCACAGCTCTGTGAAACACCGACATGTAGTAATGGAGCCCAACGGAGAAGCCCACGAAGGTCTGGGCTAAGCCCAACACCTTCGAGCCCAACCCAGAATCGGTCGAGAAAACCAGAATCAAGTACATGAGCAGCAGCAGGAGGTACAGAACGTAGCCGAGCGTCTGCAGCACCTGCAGGCAGACGTAGGTGGAGTCCGAAGTGGCGTAGAAAAACTTGAGAGGTTCGAGGCCGGTGACGAGAGCTGAGAGGCAGAGGATGGAGAAGTAGATGGAGAGGTAGACTTGAATGAAGATCAAGAGCTTTTGGAGAGAGAAGTAGGCTTTGATGCGGTTGAAGAGGAGAGAGACTAACAGCAGAGGGATAATCAGGAAGACGCACGACACCGTGGAGGCGATGGTGGCGGCGTACTTCTTACCGACAATGGGCTTGAACTGGTTCGTCATTTGTTTGTTGGCTTTGGTGAGGTAAATCTTCGAGGTGGTCCGAATTCTCTCCAAATCTGGGATTAGGGTTTGCTGGAATTTGCCGGGTAAGTCGGTGAAGTCGGAGACGAAATCGGTGTCGTCTTCTTGGTCGATCCAGCTGGGTTCGACTGGTTCTTTGGGTTTTTGTTGGGCGGGTTTTTTCGCGTCGGTGGTTTTTTTCTTGTCGACCAGGTTTTGGGATTGTTTCGGGGTGGTGAGTTTGGTGGTTTGGTTCTTGGGTAAGCTTATTTTAGTTAGATCTGAGGTTTTCTTCGAGGAATTTGATGTGGGTGTGGTGGAATTTGAGGGTTTTGATGTGGGATTGAGCTTCTTCAACTCGCCATTCTTGGTGGAGTTGGACTTGGTGGATTTCAAAATCTTGGTTTGGTTCTTGGAGGAGAATAGATTGGGTTTGAGGAGTCTGGTTTGGTTCTTGGAGGAGGATAGACTGGGTTTGAGGAGTTTGGTCTGGTTTTTTGAGGATGACGAGGTTGGTTTGATCAATTTGGTCTGGTTTTTGGAGGATTGGTTGGTGGTGGTGGACTTGATCTTTTTGGGCAGGTCTTGGTCTGGGTCGATTTCTAATTCTAACAAGATCTTCCTTGTACTCGCAACAAACCGTGAGGTCTCAACTGACTCAGAACGGGCAGAAAGGAGGAGAGTAGGAAAGAGGAAGAAAACAGCAGAGGAAAGCAGGAGTACCTTTCCGAAACTCAAGTACATGAGTGGAGCCATTTCTGCAACCGATGAGGGGCTTCCCTTTCCCCTTCCCCTCTGGATACCTCGTTCCACCTAAAAGCTTGGACTGGATCTACAGTTAGAAACACTAGATTTTTATATATACATACAGATACAGAAGAGAGAGAGTGAGAGACGAGAGAGAGTGAGACGAATTATATATAGGTTGTCGAACATAGAGAGAAGTGAAGCAGAGTAGGAAGGAGTGGAGTGGGGAAGACTTTACTGCAAAAGGAGCAAGTGATGAGATCAGTCACATGGTGCAACTAGGCAGCGTCCACTGTCTACAACTCCCTTGCGACGCGGTTTTACCGGGGTCTTGCGCTCTCAATGAAAGAGCTACTTACATAAAATCACTGTTCTAAAAATCTCTGCCTAGACGTTAGGTCTCAGCCCACCGCCCCGATTAATGCCTAGGCCCCAGCCCACCGCCTAGACCACCTCGGCACTCGCCTAGGTTGCAACTCACTTAGACAGAAAATACATAACTTTCATTTTGCATTTTGTTTTTTTCCAATAAATTGTAAGAGACTTGTTGCATACTTGAATGAACAAACATTATATCCTTATTTCACATGTTTTCATTATGTTCCAATACTTCATGATATATATGCATTCTATTTTGTAGTTTATGATGAAATTATATATATTTCAAGTAGAAGCAGACACTTATTTACATGAAATATAATAGATTTACTTAAATCCGCCTAGTCCGCCTAGGCGCCCGCCTAACCGCCTAGGCGCTATGCCCCAGCCCGCCGCCCGACTAGCGCCTAGCAACTTTTAGAACCTTGATAAAACGGTTTATTTTATATGTGATGTTTAGGTTTTTAGTTTATTGTCATTTTGGCGTTTTTGTTTTGAGTTCATCACCGTGTTATGTTGAGAAAAAGTTTATGCATGGTAACATATTATTGAACTAGAACGCTACGTAGCGAGGAATCTGTTTCTTTTAAGCCATTTTTTAATGACTCCGGCAACTAGTTATAGACTAAACAACTATATTCTGTTATTACTGGACGTAGTATTATTAGTCTAATAGATTCCTAAAATTGTGACTTAATAACAAATTCTGGCAAGACAATGACTTCATCGACCAGTAATCACCACTAAGTTGGTCCACTTTTGTCAAATATCTAAGTGGGTTGGCCATTTACCAAGACCAAGGGTCTGGTTGTCAAAATGCTCTTCCTAATTTTAAGTACATGGTTTTGACTTTTTACTCTAACTTGGTAATGTTGTATGCCTACTTTAACTGAAAAATTATATCAAGGGAGAGAGAGGTGCAACAAGGAGTAGAGGGAGATATGGTGAACTTTGAGAAGTTAATTATCTCACCTCATTCTGCCTTATTTCTAGTAGTAAGGAATGAAGACTCTAAACCAAACACTGCCTCTGGAACTATTTATAGGACTAAACACTACAACTATTTCTAGAACTGAACACTGTCATTATTTCTTGAATTAAGCATTGATACTATTTCCAAAACTGAATTCTGTATTGCCACTATGTTTAGAACCAAATGTGAAAGTATCGATTTTGAGGAAGCACTTGCATGGAAAGGAAGCTCATGAGGAGGATTAAACTTCTGTCTTGGATCGAGGACCAATTTTGTCAAGTTCGGTAAAAAAATTAGCAAAAATTTCCAAAAAAAAAAGTCACCTTTGGAAAGCTCGATCTCCCTGTACACTAGTTTCAACATGTAGGTCTTGTATAGAAGAAAAAGGGGGTGTCAATACGAACTCGTAGCCTCTGACTTTGTGTGATTTTATTACGGTATGAGAGACTTATGAAGAATCTAAGATTGGGCTGGTTTGATATTAAGTTTTATTCTAACCATAAATAAAGTTATTAAAGTGTTTTTGGTTATGATTCAAAATTTTGAAACCCTTTTCATTAGTATTTCTTATAAATAAATGTGATATCACATAGCCTACTCTTATACATCGGATGTTATTATCCAACCCAAATTCAAATAACATTAGGAGAGGGGTGTAAGATTGTTTAAACAAATAATGTACTCTTCATTTCCCAAAGTGGGACAACTCTCAACAATGACATGGATTGTCACATCACAAAAAAACAGAACTTAAACCTAAAATTCAAGACTAATTGGCAGAGAGGCCAATTAGGTACCCTCCCTACCGGGTTTGTGATGTCTACGGCTTTGGCGAGATGTGGCCACACCCTTTTTGTGATGATTTTAAGTTTGTTGATGTCGAGTCTGTCACGTATGTTGTCTTTGTGATAAATTTGTCCCAATGACTTTTCATTCTTGTGGTGGTCATATGGTAGTTTAAATTTTTTTGCTTCTTGTGCAAATTTCTCTTTAGATCAAGAAATTGATCACTATAAATAATATTCTCATTGACGCCCGTAATATTTGGTTCTTATTAATGGAATTACTCTCACTTCTTATAAATTTTTTTTTTTAAAAATACACAGCAAGCTTTACATTTCCGATATGAGATAAACTCAACAATATACACAAGATAGGAAGCATGTTTGCTACTGAATTTGTTCAGGGAAAGTATGCGTGGGCTTGCTCTACTAGGAAACGAGCAAAAGATTTTGAAATGCTCAGTTCGCATCGACTCTATATGCTTGTTGCAATAAAAAAGGAATTATTTCAACAGAAAAAAAAAAACAAAAAGTACGTTGAGACATAATTAACCACATTTAATAGGAAATGGATGTGTGGATAATATGCCCAATATGAAGGTTTTACCCTTAACATCATGAGGTAGACCATAGAACTACCTAAAGGAAAAAGACGTAGTCTGCTCCAAGGAAATTGGGCTTTTATACCACCAATGAATCATGGGCCTTCCAAGCCGCCCATAGTACAAGTCATGGACTCTCCGCAAGGACGGAGCTAGAAATGTTTTTGATTGGGGACGTCCTAAAACAACCAAGTAAAATAATGAGTGTTAAGTTGTTGAGGGTCAGGTACAATGAAAAATATCTAAATTAAAAAGTTAAATTTTAAATTGTAATGCCACAAACGAATGGATGAAGTAAATTCATATAAAATACTTTGCAGAGTAAATTTTTTATATCAAGTTATGATACTTCATCGGTTGAATCCAATATATTTATGAAACCCACAGTTCAATTGAATTTGATTTAGGTTAGAAAACGTGGAATATTCGGAACTAAAATCAAAAATTTAATTGTTGTTTTAATTGTCATGACAATTTTTTTCATCGTCCAAAAATCTGAGTGGGGGCGGATGCCCCCTCTGGGCCTTAGGTAGCTCCGCCATTGACTCTCCGGGCTGCCCATGACACACACATTATGGGCCTTTCGGGTTGTCCATAATACTTTTTGCCATCAAGCCATATCCGATCCAATTATGGCAAAGCACCGACTCTCCAGGGTCTCTGCTTGGGCGTCTGGCACATCCACGCTCTTATCAACATGGACCTTCAAAACTGCTAGTTAGCAAGTTAGCAGGACTATGGAGACTGACCTCCATCATCAAGGACTGCCTAGTATGCTCTGTAGCCTCCCTTCTTAGTTGCCTGCTAGGGTATTTCCCTATAAATAGTCAGGTCAAATAGAGAAAACGATAATCACCACATATTACTCAGAACTTGCTCACATTCTATTTTTCTCTCTACTACTTCCGACTTAGGCATCATAGGCCCTTTGGTGGACACTCTCCCCATTTTTCAAGGTGTTCGTCAATTGGGCTAATGAGATTTGTTCTCTTGTAGGTGGAATTTTGTCAAATCAACGTGTACAAATTTGCCTCCACAATACACATTTGGAAATTTTATTGCATCTAAATCATTTGATTCCTTTACAAAGGCCAAATTGAGAAAATCAATTGAAGGGTTTAGGGTGTTTTAAGATATTTCTAAGGTGATTCAGAGTATCTCGTATTTTAATTCATGTGATTTAATAGTTACATATTTGTTTAAAATACAAAAATTGAGATTAAACAATTAAAAAATTCGGAGTATGAGATACTGCAAGGCACCTTATCCTATACTTAGAATAATTAGTTTTTTTTAAGCCTTATTTACTAAGATTTTTTAGTGTAATCGGAACACAACACAAGACAGTTTACCACATGTCAAAATATAAGTGGATGGACAATGGAAATATACTGAAAGTATGACATGTCAGTGTTGTTGTCCACTTATCTTATAAGACATGATATACTATCTTGTATTTTTGGTACACATAAAAATTTGGGCAATTAGCAGGAATGATCATTTTTACATTTGGTTGCAAAATTGATCAGGTGTCGTTATGTCTTGTTGTGTGGATGTTATGTTATTATTGTGTCGTCGGTATAAAATCAATATATGATCATTTTCTAAAACCAATGTCAAAAAAATATCATTCCTACTAATTGGCCTAAAATTTCTCCTCATTTATCGTTATGAATTCTTTGAGGGTTGCATTGATTCAAATTTTTGTAGTCAGGTCAGGAGAAATTCAAACCAGATAATGATGCGATTGATCGATAAATGGAAACATCGTGGCTAAGAGAATTCGAATTCCCATTCCTCTGTTAAGGGGGGATAGGTAGTACGCTCGAGTAAACGAATTTAATTGAAACCCATCAGATCATCATTATGAATGGGAAGTGCTATCCACACATCATTTTTTATCTTCCACACATGATACACCTTTGTTAATTTTTGTCTATTGATATTTAAAAAAAAAATGTGTGAGAAGTAAAAAATGAACTCGAATAGATGAATTTATGGCATGGAAAAATCAATGCTGGATTTTGAGTACAACCGAAGCCCTAAACCTTGATAATCTATACTATTATTAAGATAACCCTCATTGTCAACTTTTTGCCACTTTTTTTTCCTATTTTGCCCTCACTTTTGATACACAATATTGACATAAGGAGGGCAAAATAGTAATTTTTTGTATCTTTTGAACTTTTTGCCCATTTTTTCCCTATTTTGCCCTCATTTTTTATACACAATATTTACATAAGGATGACAAAATAGTAATTTTGTATCTTTTGAGAAAATGACAATCATATTCCTATTTTCCCTATTTTACCCTCACTTTTGATACACAATATTTACATAAGATACAAAATATGCACTTATTAAGAGAAATTGTCTCACCATCATTTTTTCATGCAGATAAGTGAAGTCATGTTTTTTTGGATAGTTTGAATGAACTGAAACGGTTGCGCTTGAGGAGAACGTGGGAGGAGGTGGACGGTTGAAGAGACTTTAATTTTGTACCTTTTGATAAAATGACAATCATATCTCTATTTTTCCTATTTTACCCTCATTTTTTGAGAAAATGACAATCATATACCTATTTTTCCTATAACAAAAAAATATACCCTTATTAAGATAAACGGTCTCATCATCATTGTCCCATACTCTTTTTTTAAATTTTAAAAACTAATCACACTCCTTAATAAAAAAAACAAAAAAGAAAATGAAAATTTTCATCTTCTAGTGATTGAATAAAACAAAGAGTACAAGTGTGTAAGGGCCATTTGACTATGGTATGTGTTCTACCTTAATTAGTCTTGTTGATAGCCGTCAGATGTAAGATCTGGGAAACCATGTGTGAGTGTGAGACCGATGGTTGAAATCGTTGACTTGTGAGCAATTTGGGATCAATGAGTGCTTGTTCTTTAATATTATTAATCTTGTTTTATCAACCATGGTGGCGTTAATGCGTTTCCCATCTGGGATTGAGATCAAGTTCAACGAACCAGGATCCTCGCCGGATCTTTCCCTAGGGATCCCGCAATCTTGTCTGTTAATTTTATATCGTGCGGTCAGTTTTCGTTAGGTACTATTCATATTTGAATTTTAAAATTTTAATTTTAAATAATTTCTGACCGCACGATATACGATGAACAGACAAGATTGTGGGATCCCTAGGATCCCTAGGGAAAGGATCCGGCGAGGACCCTGGTTCAAGTTCAACTACGTAATTAAACACTGAGACTGTCTGGTAGGGCCGTGGCACGTACGTGCCTGCATGAGGCCACGTTGTGATCACAAGTCCTACTGGGACCCAGTTGTGAGGATCCTATGCAATGGCTGATGTACCCTCTTTAGAATGAACGTAGGTAACTGAGCTGGAATTATATCCTATGGACCGCACCTTTGTTTTGTATGCGGCTTGATCTACTAAACCTCACTCAAACAAAATATCATTAAGATTATGATTCAACTTTGTGATTCTATATTTTTTTTAATTTTAATTATTATTAAAAAAAGGGGTGAGGATTCAAAACTATTAATTTATAAAAGAGAGGAGTTTCGAACTCGAAGCGCATGAATAGAAACCCAACACCCTATCTACTAGGATATTGGACTGCATTCAACATTGTGATTCTATTTGCTATTCAATAATTTATACATATAAAAACAATCTCTTTTATTTAAAATTATTTTGGTTTATAGAAGACAGATTGGGATCGCACTTGCTCACTTGTAATTGACATATTTTAATTTCAAATTATATAAATAACAAATTCGATATTAATTATTATTTGAGTTCCTTTAGAGTCGAGAAGATATCGTAAAGCGTCAAACTTTGTGGTTGTGCTTCCACTCGTCTCTGCCATTTGAAACCCATAAGGGGTCAATTGTAATCGGTCACATGAAGAAAGCCATGTGAAAAAGGCCATGCAAGGCCATTAAAGGAACAAGGAGAAAAAAGGATGAAGAAGCCCACTACTTTTTTTTTTCTTTCATCTTTATATAAAAAGTCGGGGACATACATGGATTCAAAATATGCCCCCCTTGCTTTTTGTATTTTTTTAATTTTTTTGCGCTAAAGTGGGCTATATATATATGAGTAAATTGTAGTAATGATCTATTAACTTTAACTCAATTGGAGCAATAGTCACTGAACTCATCAAAACGTGCAGTTATGGTCCCTCAACTAAAAATCAATTACCATTGGTCTCTCAACTTTAATCCAACTAGAGAAATGGTTCCTCAACTTTAACCCAATTGGAGCAATGATCCCTCAACTTTAACACAATTGTAGCAATGCTCATTCCAACATAACTCATTTTGACCAAATTCTGACGAAGTTTTACAAAAAGGGACCCTAATTATAGCAATGGTCATTCCAACATAACTCATTTTGATGAAGTTGATGAAAAGAACCATAGCTACACATTTTGATGAGCTGAGGGACCAATGGTAATGGATTTTTAGTTGAGGGACCATTGCTCCAATTTGATTAAAGTTAAGGGACTATTGCTACAATTTACTATACGCGAAAGGATTCTCATTTTTTTTTTCAAAAAATAGGGATTGGTTGTGGGGCCCACTCTACATCGAACTTCAATTATCCGAACCGTCTATTTTGTAAGTCTCGATTCATAGATCATCCTTGCCAAAATTCAATTCAATCCGAAATCATTTGCCTATTTAATTATAAAGATAGAATTTCATTGTCTCTTATATAACAAAATATTCGTTAATTTCTTTGAACACAATTAGATGCCTTAAACATTTCTGGTTTTGCTAATATTTTGTAAGGATGATCTATGAGGTGCAATTTGAAAAATAGACGGTTCAGATCGTTAAAGTTCGATGTGGTATGAACCTCACAACTAATCCCTATTTTTATAAAAAAAAAAGGGGGATCCATTCCCTTGAAGGTTTCATTTATATATATATATATATATATATATATATATATATATATATATATATATATATATCATTGTTCTAAAAATTCTCGTTTAGAGCCGCCTAGGCCTCACTTAGGTGCTAAGCGGCTGCCCACTACCCCGATTAATCCTTAAGCTAGCCCGTCTATACTGCCTAGGCACTCACTTAAGTCGCAACTCTCACTTAAATAGAAAATCAATACCTTTCATTTTGCATTTTATTTTTTTCAATAAAATGTAAGAGACTTGTTGAATGCTTGGGTAAACACTCATTATATGCTTGTTCCCCATATTTTCAATATGTTCTAATACTTTATAATCTATATGTCATTTTATTTTGCAATTTATGTATTCCAACACAATTATTTATTTATTTTTAAGTATGAATAGATACTTATTTATATAATATATAATAAAGTTACTTAAATCTGCCTAGGTCCCGCCTAAACCTCATCTTGCCACCTCAAAGGCCTTCTCATTAATTTTATGTGTTCTTCAAAAGCCCTTGTAATAATAACAAAAGGCAAATGTACCACAAAGGTAAAATGGATGTACAAACAAACTTAAGACAAAATGGATGTCTAACCGAAGGGTCCAGAGGGCCAGATGGTCGAAAATTGCCCGAAAACCGTCTCCAATCGAGGGCTAGGCCAGAGGGCTTGTGGGCCCCATGGAATCTGAAAGGGCCAAAGGGCCAACCGGCTGGCCAATTCCAGCCAGCCAGCCAACCCCGGGCTGGCCCAATTTTTTTATTAATGTAGTCAGATTTCCTGTCGGATATAACCGACATGAATAAAAGCAATAGTTTCGGTTATAACTGACATGAATAGTAGGCAAAATTTGAATACAGCTAGCCGTTGTATTCAATTTTTTTTTAAATGAATTTAAACCTTTTTTTTCCCTATAAATATCTAAGCCATTCCTACACAATTTCTCACATAATTTTCACCATTCCATACTATCTCACTTCATTCTATTTCAATTCTTCACATTATATTTTCTTACCTCTTCCAATAATATTTCCTTCATTTTTTTCAATAATTTTCAAATGGCCTCATCTGCAATGAAAGGTAGGGTTTGGACTCGAAAATAAGGATGAATATCACAGCCCGTCCCGAGATTTTCTTATTAAGGACGTAAAAGGACGAAAGTACCCTTGACGTTATTAAGGTATGTGTGCGTGGCATATTATTGGGCTAAATATATTCCTAAGCTTTTGGAAATAATTTAAGTTGGATTAAATTGGGTTGTTTGTTTTGTGTGGATAGGATTGAAGGGGACTTGTTTTGAATGACCACACACCCACACACACGGGACTCACCTTCTCTCTCTCCTTTCCCCTGTGCTTTCTCTCTCTTTCCTCTCCGTTCAGTTTCTCTCTCTCTCGAACCGTACGGACAAGACCAAAAACCTTCAAAACGTCGCGGATCGACGCCAAAAAGGTATGGTTCTTCATCCTTTCGACCTCCTGAGTCGTTTGGTACTAGTTTTAGGACATGAAACCTTCGAAATCACGTGAAACCCGAACCCCAGTTTTATGTCACTGTTCATGCAATCGTAATATGTCGATTTTCAGGGAATTCTAAGCTTATAGTGAGCTTAGTGAGGTCCCAAGGAAGCTCGGAGTGCTTCGTTGGTAGAATTTGGACGTCGGAGGACCGAGATCGGAGTATTTCAAAATTGGCCGGATTATCGAGCTTTCTCAGGTAAAATCTAGTGGATTTTAGACCTTGAAACTAGCATATCGTGATTCTACATGTTGAGGGCTTCAAATTGATATAAAATGCGTGAAAAATGGTTGAGAAACGAATGAGAACAAGGCGTTTGAAAATTGCCCAGTTTTCGGCCACCGGAAAAACCAGTCCGGCGACTGGTTGAGGAAGAAGACGCACGTGGGGGCGTGTAGGTCAGTGCCACCCACGGTGCGTGGGGGCGCGTATGACACTAAAAAATTATTCTAAAAATTTCACGACGTCCGTGACGTCGAGTAGGTCACTGTGGTATATTCATATACCCAATTTGAGCACCGTATGAGAAGTTATTACGTATTGTTGGTTATATGCTTTAAAATAACGTTTTTATAGTTATTTCGCATATAGGTGATACCTATCCCGAGGACGAGCGCATCCAGGGACGTCACGGGGGCTACGACCCTTCGACTTATCAGTGAGTGGGCAGTATTTTCTGTATTTACCTATATACTATTGATTTTCCCAGAAATTGAACTTAAATGAAAGTGTTTTTCTAAAATGCCATGCATGCATGATATGAATTATATGAATTGATAATCGATGCATATATATATGTGAATTGGTGCTGTGGACGCACAGGTGAGTATCAGGTGAGTTTTATGTTATTCATGTGAATCATTGATGACGTGGAGTATGTTGATAGCTCATAACCTGCAATCATGGTGTTAGTGCTTATATTATTCACCCGCACCGCACGCTCACCTTGGATCCAAGTAGGTGCATGTCGTACAGACCATGAGAGGGTTTCGACATGTCGTACAGACCATGAGAGTGTTCCGACATACTAGTCGTACAGACCACCGAGGTGGTTCCGACTGGTAGGTGACTTTAGATTATGTGCGGAGATGATTGATGAGAGAAGCACTAAAGCGTATTATTACACCATTCATGTCGTACAGACTACTTCAGGTAGTTCCGACTTATATGCAGTGTAGTGCCGTACAGGTCACCGAGGTGACTCCGGTTGGATTAGATGTTGAGCTATAGAATTAACCGTACAGGACCAACTGCAGGGTCTCCGGTTGATTCATTATGTCACCTGTTACATTGATGCATCATTCATTCTGTTTTGACATTTATAGCATGGCATACTTTCTGGTTTTGAGAAAGAGTGATGATTTGAGATATTTGAAAGGTTATATGCTATTAAGCTATTTTCTGGGAAACTATACAGGTTTTACAGCGAGGGGTTAGAAATGTTTTAAATGAAAGGTTTACGAAAAGTTTTTTTTTACTGACCCACTCAATTTTGTTTTGCGCCCCTCCAGGTTCTAGTTAGCAGTTGGTGGCTCACGAGGTTTTTCTTCAGCGTTCTGACAGATTTCCTGCATGTAGGACTCACCTGCGGGTGTTGTACTTTACTTATAGTCCTACTTGACTGCACCTAGTTCTTAAGCTCTGTTTATTTGTGTGTTCACACTTTAATTCACTCTAGCATGCTTTATGGTTACTATTACTAGTAGTTGGTTTTGAATCCTTTGTAATTCTCTTATCTTTGCTTCCGCACCGCACTTATGGTTACGTCACGCTCACGTGACGGCCAGCACGCCTTGATTCTAGGATCGGGGTGTGTCAGTTTGGTATCAGAGCCTAGGTTACAGTCCTGTATAATTGTTAATGCTCTAATGATCTTTTGGTGTCTTCTGTCAGAACTATGCCGCCTCGTTGGGAACCACGTCGTACTTCTGAGTCTAACTTCCCTGATATAGCTCAATTAGGGGAAGCAATGGCTCATGCTTTCATAATGTAATTCGTTGTCCTCCTCCTCAGAGAACACCCTTGGAGACCATGTATAACCTGAAGTTAGACCGTTTCATGGGTAACCAGGGTCACGAAAGGGCAGAAAAGTGGCTAGACCACATTGAGAAAACTTTTCAGGATATGTAGAGTCAGGGAAACCTTCCTGCTAATAGATGGGTAGAGACCACTACATGGTTTTTGGGGCGAGAGCCAGCAGGTTGGTGGAAGAATCAGGCTCAGTTTATGTCACCGGAGATGGCATCTGATTGGGAGGTATTCAAGGAGAATTTTAAGAAGAGATTTGTTCCTCCAGAGTACATCGACCGTAAGAAGCAAGAATTCGCCCGATTGAAGCAAAAGAATATGACAAAGATGAGTACTACAGGAAATTTACAGACTTATCTCGTTATGATCCTGATACAACTGGTAATCATGTAGAGATGCTTCGCTGCTTTAAGTTGGGAACTAAGAGGAAATGGCGAACTTTTGCTAGTGCACTTCCTTGCGCCGACTATCATGAGTTTTCTGAGATCTTGGTTCGGATAGAGGATTCCGATAACCTTCCCAGTAACAGTGATGATGATGAAGAGAAGAATGATACTCAGAGGAGAGATGATAGGGGAAAAGGTATTTCCATTCCGGGACCCCGTAGGACTCAGACTTTCAAGAGGAGTGGAGCGAGTTCTAGTTCTTCTAGTGGGGGATTTAGTGTGACAGGCCCGATGAGAGGTGGAAAATTTGCTGTGGACCCAGATTTCAGAGGTCGAGAGATTTTAGTGGAGCTGGTGGTTCAGGTGCTCTGTTGTGCCGTCGATGTAATTTCAGGCATCATGGAGAGTGTAGGAGAAGTGGTGGTGGTGGTGGTTGTTTTACTTGTGGGCAGATGGGACATAGAGCTGCTCAGTGTCCCCAGAGTCAGCAGAGGCCTCAGCAGTCTGCTATGCCACCTCCAGCACCTGTACAACAGAGTTATGGATCAGGCAATTATGGTCAGACGGGTCGTGGTGGTGCTTACCACTATCAGGGTGATGCTGCTCCCTATGCGTCCGGACAGTATCAGTATGCCCAGGATCCTTATTCTCAGAGTGGGTATTCTCAAGATCCTGGAGGTTCTTCTTCATATTCTTCCATGCCAGCTAGTAGATCTCTGTGGCATCAAGGAAATCAGCCCCGTCAGGGAGAGGTTGCTGCTAGCGGTGCAGGACCGTCTAGACAGGCTAGCCAGTCAGGGCAGGGACGCACTTCTCAGGGGCGAGGTAATCAGGGTAGAGAGGTCGTGGTGGACGACAGCAAGCTCAGGGACGTGTTAATCACATCTCACTGCAGGATGCTCAGAACCATCCAAACTTGATTATGGGTACGTTAAACATCCTTGGTCACTTTGCTAGAGTTTTGATTGATTGTGGTGCTACCCATTCTGTGATTTCTCATACGTTTGCTCAAATGACACAACCTCACCCTACACATCTAGGATTTGATTTAGAGTTTGCTATGCCTAGAGGAGACAAATGTTATGTTGATAGTGTTTATCCAGGGTGTCCAGTGATAGTAGATGGCGTAGTTATGCCATCTAATCTTATCCCGTTAGATATTGTGGATTTTGATGTGATTTTAGGGGCCGATTGGTTGCATTTTAATCGCGCCCATATAGATTGTTACGGGAAATCAATTACTTTTCTTCGTCCTGGATTACCAGAGGTTACTTTTGTGGGTGAAAGAAGTGGGGTGAGACATGGTGTTATTTCTGCCATGAGAGCAAATAATCTGTTATCGAAAGGTTGTCAAGGATACTTAGCACATGTGGTGTTAAATGATGTTACTCCTAGCAGTATTGAGGAAGTTGGAGTAGTCAGGCATTATCCTGATGTATTCCCAGATGATTTGCCTGGATTGCCACCAGACAGAGACGTGGAGTTTTCGATTGGTTTACTTCCAGGTACGGATCCTATATCTTTGACTCCATATAGAATGGCTCCAGCTAAATTGAGAGAGTTGAAAATTCAGTTACAGGAATTAACTGATAAAGGTTTCATTCAACCTAGTACTTCACCTTGGGGAGCTCCGGTATTGTTTGTAAGAAAGAAAGATGAAACTTTGAGACTATGTATTGATTACAGGCAATTGAATCGGGTAACGATTAAAAACCGTTATCCATTGCCTCGTATTGATGATTTGTTTGATCAGCTTAAAGGTGCATATGTGTTCTTTAAGATTGATTTGAGATCGGGTTATTATCAGTTGAAGATTAAAGATGATGATGTACCTAAAACGGCTTTCAGAACCCGTTATGGACATTATGAGTTTTTGGTGATGCCATTTGGATTGACTAATGCACCTGTAGCTTTCATGAGGTTGATGAATGAAGTATTCCAGCAATATCTTGATAGGTTTGTCATTGTTTTTATTGATGATATTCTGGTATACTCTAAGTCGAAAGCAGATCATATTCGACATCTAAACTTGGTATTAAAGAATTGATGGAGCTTCAGTTGTATGCCAAGTTCAGTAAATGCTAGTTTTGGTTGAATCAAGTGGCATTTTTGGGACATGTAGTTTCGGCACAAGGAATTCAAGTTGATCCTCAAAAGATAGCAGCAGTGGAGAACTGGGAACAACCACGAACCGTCACCGAGGTACGGAGTTTCCTTGGTCTAGCAGGTTATTATCGACGGTTTGTTCAAGATTTCTCTATGATTGCGTTACCACTAACGAAGTTAACCAGGAAAGATGTTAAGTTTGTTTAGGATGAGAATTGTGAGCAAAGTTTCCAGCAGCTGAAACATTGCCTCACTCATGCTCCAGTTTTGGTACTTCCTGACGATAGTGGTAACTATGAGATTTATAGTGATGCTTCCTTGAATGGTTTGGGATGTGTTTTGATGCAGCATAACCGAGTGATCGCATATGCTTCTCGACAGTTGAAGATTCAAGAAAGGAATTATCCTACTCATGATCTTGAGTTAGCAGCCATTGTTTTTGCTTTGAAGATTTGGAGGCATTATCTCTATGGTGAGAAATGTAAGATCTTCACAGATCATAAGAGTCTTCAGTGTCTTTTCACTCAGCATGATCTTAATCTTCGTCAGCGAAGATGGATGGAGTTGCTAAGTGATTATGATTGCACTATTGAGTATCATCCGGGTCGTGCAAATGTGGTAGCTGATGCACTGAGTAGGAAACCTCAAGGTCGACTTAATGCCTTGTATGCTTGCCGTGTTCCTCTTCTTGTAGATTTCAGAGCTACTGGAGTAAAGTTGGAAATGGAAGAGCGAAGAGAAGCTTTTCTTGCTAGTTTCCAAGTCAGGCCAGTTTTAATGGATCGTGTACTCGAAGCTCAGTTGGTCGATGAGGAGATTCAAGAATTGATTCAGTTGAGAAGTGAAGGGAAAAAGAAAGACCTCAAGATTCGGGAATCGGATGGCATGCTTATGCAAGAGAATAGAATGTATGTGCCGAATAACGAGGAACTAAAGAAAGAAATTTTGGATGAAGCACATTGTTCGGCTTATGCAATGCACCCAGGAGGAACTAAGATGTACCATACCATTCGACCATTTTATTATTGGCCTGGTATGAAGAGGGAAATTGCAGAGTATGTAAGTAGGTGTATTGTTTGTCAGCAAGTCAAAGCTGAAAGGAAGAAGCCTTTTGGTCGGATGCAACCACTTCCCGTTCCTCAGTGGAAATGGGAAAATATAACTATGGATTTTGTGTATAAGCTACCACGTACTCAGAATGGATTTGATGGCGTTTGGGTGATTGTAGATCGGCTTACCAAGTCAACACACTTCATTCCAGTGAGAGAAAAGTATCATCTGAATAAATTGGCTAAGTTGTTCATCACAAAGATTGTGAAGTATCATGGAGTTCCAGTGAATATTATTTTTGATCGAGATCCAAGGTTTACTTCTAAGTTTTGGATAGCTTTTCAGGAAGCTCTTGGTACGAAATTACTTTACAGTACTGCTTATCATCCTCAGACAGATGGACAATCTGAGAGGACTATTCAGACGTTGGAGGATATGTTGAGATCTTCAGTGTTGCAGTTTGGTGATTCTTGGCATGATCGCCTAGATTTGATGGAATTTGCCTACAACAATAGTTTTCATTCGAGCATTGGTATGTCACCATTTGAGGCACTCTATGGTAGAGCTTGTCGTACGCCATTGTGTTGGTCAGAGGTTGGTGAAAGAGTGCTAGAGGGTGATAGGAGCATATTTATGCGCCTTAGTTTAGCTTGTTCTTATGCATTTATAGTGTTTTTCCTTAGTAAAGTAGTCTTTTAAGCTAGTTTTATGTGTTTTTAGGTTTTAAGGGCAAAGTATGCAAAAGGAAGCATTTTGGAGCCTTTTGGAGCAAATTAGATCTTGGAATGAAGATCATATGCTTGGAGCCATGAGGATGGACGAAATTGAAGACTTGAAGATGATGATTCCTACTTGAGCAAGGTTTCCTAGTTGAAGTAGGAAAATACCTATGGAAGATGGAATCCTAGCTAAATTGGGAATCCTAGTTGAATTAGGTTTCCTAGTTAAATTGGGAAACCTAGAAGATTGAATTCCCTACTTGAATAAGGTTTCCTACTTGGAGTAGGAAATGTAAACCCCAAATGGCATCAAGTTGCAGCTACAAGGAAGATTTCCAAGTCCAAGAAGGAAAAGGTTTCCAAGATGAAGAAGGAGAAGAATTCCAAGTCAAGGAAGGATTGAGACATGTTTTCCTAATGCTAGAAGGACTCCTAAGTGTTGTAGGACACAAATGAGAAGTTTCTAGAGTGTTCCCCTATTTGCCGTGAGTTTCCTACATTTCCTATCAGTTTTGGGGCTTTCTAGAAGCCCTATCCCTAATCCCTTGCCTTGCAAGGCTTTCTAGAAGCCTTATCCCCCCTTGACCTTTGCCGCACCCTTATCCCCTTATCCCTTAGGATTTCTGATTGTTTTAACCTATTTCCTTGTGGATTTGGCTTTCTAGAAGCCTTAAACCTGATTTACCTAGGGTTAGAAGCCTATATAAAGCAGCCACACCCCTTCATTCATTCATTCATTCATTCACTCCACAAAATCAGAAATTTGCCCAAACCTCTCCACACCTTTGCCGCAGCCACCAAACACCATTCTCCCTAGTTTTAAGTTCTTGCCGCACCATCCCCTTCCCCTAAACACTACTACATCCCTCCATACCCATTCATCCATACACCTAAGGCCCTAAACCTGTCCCTAGACCATTTGCCGCACCAAGGAGGAGGAGAAGGAAGCTTGGAAGTTCATGCAATTCAAGTTCGCGTCGCTGGAATTTCTAGGTGTTTCTTTTCCTTTGATTTCAATGTTTAAATTCAATTCTCTTTGTTTTGTGCGTATGAGGAACTAAACCCCCCTTGGCTAGGGGGGATTCGAAATACATGTTTATGCTTGCGATATGATTTGATTACTTCTAATTGCGTTTCATAAGTTGTGAATTCAATTTACTTATCTATGAGAATTACATTGATTTGTGTGTGTTGGTTGAGAGTGCACGCTTAAGTATCATGCATAAATTGAATGCTAGGATATAAGGAAATTTCACCTAATCGTTATGGACTTATATTCACAAGTAGTAAAGGTTGATGATCTCAATCGTGTTAAGTAAATTCTTGGCATAAGTTTCATGCAATCATAGTAACAAGTGCTTCGTCAATGCTTATGGTTTTCATAGAACTTAATGATTCTTGCTTGTATCTCTATTATGCAATCATGTAGGGGACTTGTGGAGAATGCTTTGGGTTGTCGTATGCAATCATCCAATTCAATAACGTTAGGAAAATCTGAAGGTTAATCTAAGCGGACCTAATTAACTTGGGGCGTTGAGAATTCATGGTTTATTGAAAAGCAATTGGAAATCGTTTTGAATGCAAGTATAACATGTGTGGAGATGAACCCCTTAGCTAGCATTCCATCCATTGTTTTAAGCCAAATTTGTTTTAAAATCTGTTTTGATTTACAAGTTTATGTTTTGTTTTCAATTTCGTCAAAACCAAATCCCCCTTTGTTTTCAAGTGTCAAATTAGTTAGAAAGTGTGTTAGTTTGTGTTTTTAAGTGTTTTGAGTCAAGTTAAAACCTATTTTCGTCAAAATCTTGTTTAGAGTTCAAAACTGCCCTGAAAGTGGTTTTAAGGCAGTTTTGAGTGTTTTTGTGTTATTTTGAGTCTTTTGGTTTGTTTTGGTGTTTTAAGTTATAGTTTTACATTCTTTGAGTCGAGTTTAGTGTTTTAAACTTGTTTTTACGTTTTTGAGTCAATTCCAAGTGATTTTGCAATCCCTCATAATCCCCGGCCTAGAACGATCCCTACGTACGTATTTTGCTACAATTGATAAAAAGAGGGTTTAATTTGTGTGCTTATATATTTCGCATCAGAGGGCCCAGAGATTGTGGATGAGACTACTCAAAATGTTCAGGTGATTAAGGCTAACCTGAAAGCGGCCCAAGATCGACAAAAGAGTTTAGCAGATAGACATGCTACTGATCGAGTTTATGATGTGGGTAATTTGGTATTCTTGAAATTGTCACCTTGGAGATGTGTAGTACGGTTTGGAAAGAGAGGCAAGTTAAGTCCTAGATATATAGGACCTTATGAGATCACTGAGAGGATTGGTGAAGTTGCTTACATATTGGAATTGCCTCTCGAGTTATCTAAGGTACATAATGTGTTTCATGTCTCGATGCTTCGACATTATGTTTCAGATCCTTCACATGTGATTCCTCCTCAACCTTTAGAGATTAATCCAGATTTGACGTATGATGAGGAACCAGTCATTATCTTGGATTTGAAAGACAAGGTTCTAAGGAATAAGACAAGGAGCTTGGTAAAAGTATTATGGAAGAACCACTCAGTGGAAGAAGCTACTTGGGAGACAGAAGATCGAATGAGAGAGATGTATCCGAGGTTGTTTTATGAGTATTAAGTGGATTGGTTGGTTGTATGAATTTCGGGGATGAAATTCTATAAGGAGGGAAGATTGTCACAGCCCGTCCCGAGATTTTCTTATTAAGGACGTGGAAGGACGAAAGTACCATTGACGTTATTAAGGTATGTGTGTGTGGCATATTATTGGGCTAAATATATTCCTAAGCTTTTGGAAATAATTTAAGTTGGATTAAATTGGGTTGTTTGTTTTGTGTGGATAGGATTGAAGGGGACTTGTTTTGAATGACCACACACCCACACACACGGGACTCACCTTCTCTCTTTCCCTTCCCCCGTGCTTTCTCTCTCTCTCCTCTCCGTTCAGTCTCTCTCTCTCTCGAACCGTACGGACAAGACCAAAAACCTTCAAAACGTCACGGATCGACGCCAAAAAGGTATGGTTCTTCATCCTTCCGACCTCCTGAGTCGTTTGGTACTAGTTTTAGGACGTGAAACCTTCGAAATCACGTGAAACCCGAACCCCAGTTTTATGTCACTGTTCATGCAATCGTAATATGTCGATTTTCAGGGAATTCTAAGCTTATAGTGAGCTTAGTGAGGTCCCAAGGAAGCTCGGAGTGCTTCGTTGGTAGAATTTGGACGTCGGAGGACCGAGATCGGAGTATTTCAAAATTGGCCGGATTATCGAGCTTTCTCAGGTAAAATCTAGTGGATTTTAGACCTTGAAACTAGCCTATCGTGATTCTACATGTTGAGGGCTTCAAATTGATATAAAATGCGTGAAAAATTGTTGAGAAACGAAGGAGAACAAGGCGTTTGAAAATTGCCCAGTTTTCGGCCACCGAAAAAACCAGTCCGGCGACTGGTTGAGGAAGAAGACGCGCGTGGGGGCGCGTAGGTCCGTGCCACCCACGGTGCGTGGGGGCGCGTGCGACACTAAAAAATTATTCTAAAAATTTCACGACGTCCGTGACGTCGAGTAGGTCACTGTGGTATATTCATATACCCAATTTGAGCACCGTATGAGAAGTTATTATGTATTGTTGGTTATATGCTTTAAAATAACGTTTTTATAGTTATTTCGCATATAGGTGATACCTATCCCGAGGACGAGCGCATCCAGGGACGTCACGGGGGCTACGACCCTTCGACTTATCAGTGAGTGGGCAGTATTTTCTGTATTTACCTATATACTATTGATTTTCCCAGAAATTGAACTTAAATGAAAGTGTTTTTCTAAAATGCCATGCATGCATGATATGAATTATATGAATTGATAATCGATGCATATATATATGTGAATTGGTGCTGTGGACGCACAGGTGAGTATCAGGTGAGTTTTATGTTATTCATGTGAATCATTGATGACGTGTAGTATGTTGATAGCTCATAACCTGCAATCATGGTGTTAGTGCTTATATTATTCACCCGCACCGCACGCTCACCTTGGATCCAAGTAGGTGCATGTCGTACAGACCATGAGAGGGTTCCGACATGTCTTACATACCATGAGAGGGTTCCGACATACTAGTCGTACAGACCACCGAGGTGGTTCCGACTAGTAGGTGACTTTAGATTATATGCACAGATGATTGATGAGAGAAGCACTAAAGCGTATTATTACACCATTCATGTCGTACAGACTACTTCAGGTAGTTCCGACTTATATGCAGTGTAGTGCCGTACAGGTCACCGAGGTGACTCCGGTTGGATTAGATGTTGAGCTATAGAATTAACCGTACAGGACCAACTGCAGGGTCTCCGGTTGATTCATTATGTCACCTGTTACATTGATGCATCATTCATTCTGTTTTGACATTTATAGCATGGCATACTTTCTGGTTTTGAGAAAGAGTGATGATTTGAGATATTTGAAAAGGTATATGCTATTATGCTATTTTCTGGGAAAGTATACAGGTTTTACAGCGAGGGGTTAGAAATGTTTTAAATGAAAGGTTTTCGAAAAGTTTTGTTTTACTGACCCACTCAATTTTGTTTTGCGCCCCTCCAGGTTCTAGTTAGCAGTTGGTGGCTCACGAGGTTTTTCTTCGGCGTTCTGACAGATTTCCTGCATGTAGGACTCACCTGCGGGTGTTGTACTTTACTTATAGTCCTACTTGACTGCACCTAGTTCTTAAGCTCTGTTTATGTGTGTGTTCACACTTTAATTCACTCTAGCATGCTTTATGGTTACTATTGCTAGTAGTTGGTTTTGAATCCTTTGTAATTCTCTTATCTTTGCTTCCACACCGCACTTATGGTTACGTCACGCTCACGTGACGGCCATCACGCCTTAATTCTAGGATCGGGGTGTGTCAACGAAACTCTTTGCAGGGCTTATAGATGGGTCTCGGAAGATAGTTTGAGGGGGATTTCTCGAACAAGTGAAGGTGTTTGGACTCGTGTATCGAAAAAATACTTAGAGTTCTACGAAGGCACCATTCCATCGAATGCCCAAAACCACGAGAGTTGTTCTTCAAGATGGAAGAAACATCTTCATCCAAGTTTGAATAAATGGCATCAAGCACTATTAGCATCCGCAAGTAGACATGAAAGCGGCGCCAATTACTACGACGAAGTTAGTGTTTTCACAGTTTATTTTAAATGTTTAATTATATTACATTTAATTTCATAAATTAATTTCCTTTAATTTGTGTAATTATATTTTCTAGGTACGCCAAGTGGAGGAATTGTATATGGAGGGCAGCTCAAAACCCTTTTAGTTTCACGGTTGGGAAATTTGTAAAAGGTGGGTGTTATTTGAAGATCCACATCAACATAGAGTAGGTCTTACGCCGGTGTTCGGAATTGCATCCCTAGCTGTAAATATGGATGAAGATGGATCTCCTACCATTCAACAAATAAGGGTAGAAAATCCATCTTCGGACGAAGGTTCCTTACCTAGGGCTATGGGACGAAACAAGGCCCGAAGGTTGAAGGAAAATGGTAAGGCAAATGATGATTACGCCGCTCAACAGGATGTTGTGGCCTCATTGAGATTACTGGCAGAGCAAAATGCCATTGTCGCAGAAGAAAGAAACCGTAGACATGATGAACAGGCCAAACAAATACAAGAAAAGATGGATTATAAGAATATGGAAATGAACACTACAAATTACACTCCAATGAGTAAGACCCATTTTGATAGGAAAAACAAAAGAAATTATGACCCGACGGCAGTTGTTTACCTTTAACTATACTCCTACAATGGCGGATGATGAAGATGATGTTGATTATGGATATTAAATTTAAGTTTTTGTAGTTTTTAAATTTAATTTGTAGTTTTTAAATTTAAATTGTAGTTTTTAAATATAAGTTGTAGTTTTTAAATTTAAGTTGTTGTTGTTTTTAAATTTAAATAATAAATTATGTTTGGCCTTATGACCCTTTGGCCCTCGGTTGGAGATGGAGGCAAATATGGTTCTGTACTGTTCATTAAAATATTAATATATTGCCTTGTCACAAAAAACCGTCTCCAACCGAGGGCCAAATGGCTATAAATATGAAATGTGAAGAATTGAAATAAAATGAGGTAAGACAATATGAAATGATGAAAAAATATGTGAGAAATGATGTAGGAAAAAATTAGAAATTAAAAAAAAAAGTGGGCTGTTAAGAAAAAAAAAATTGGCTGACACCAAAAATTGAAGGCCCTAAAGTGGGCCGAAATAACAAAAACACAAAAAGGGTACTAGGCTGGGCAAGTGAAAAGAAAAAAAAATCAAAGTGGGCTAGCCAGCCCTCTAGCCCGTTCAGATTTTGTGGGGCCCATGAGCCCTCTGGCCTAGCCCTCGGTTGGAGACGGGTTTTGGGCTATTTTTGGCCCTCTGAACCATTCGGTTTGAGATGACCTTAGTTTCTGGATCTTTACATTTCCCAAAACACCGGCAAGTTGTTCTGTTCCCCATTTCTTCAATGTGTCCAAAAGGGTGAAAGGCCAACTATGTCTTCGAGTGCGAGACATTATAGTTCGGTTGATTAAGTATGTTTAGTGTTGCATTAGAGGTCTTATGTTCAACTAATTACTCTATCGTGACGACATGAGTTCAAATTTCGTTAGTGACTAATCTAAACATTTAATCTAATAAAATCTATCGTTTAACAAAAAAAAAAAAAAAACTGTTATTAGCACTCAAATAATCTCATTCTACACTCCTCATAAACATATTTTTCTTTCTAATTATAGAAAACTTGGAGTGCAAAATGAAAATTTTGAAATATCAATAATAATTCCCAAAAAAAAACTAACTACGAAAAATAAAACAAAATCAACTTCCGATACAAAAATTGTAAAAACAATTTTTTTTTTTGGGGTGAGAGAGGCTCGAACTCTCGACCTCAGGATAACTCAGAAGCTATGAGACCTACGCGCTAGCCAACTGCGCCACCACCCCCGTCGTTATTATGAATTACCCTTTGAATATATCAAGACGTAACTATGGCCTACAGTCCTGATATTTTACATTATCTTAATAATAAAAAAATCACACTAGATATGCCAAAGCCAACGGACCAATGACGTTGAAATCTTACCATGTGACTTCCAACGGACCAATGACGTTGTAATGTGACTTTTTATTTTTATTTTTTATTTCTTGGGTCTGTGATAGTTTCAATTTTCAAGGCCTATTGAGATTTGCTTTTGTTGTAACCTGTTTTTCATCACAAACCCAAGTCGAATGTCTCTGTTATTTAGGTTAATTTTGTATAGAATATCGCTTGTGTTAAAAAAAAAATATAAATAAAAATGACTACAAATAATTAATGTGAAGCAACGAATGAACGACATTGTGGAGCCTAAAATAATCCCAAATATTCTATAAGCAACACGTGGACTTTTATTTCAGAAGGACAAGATTGCCCTCAATAAATGAGTAGGCTTCTCAGATGCTCGCACGCGCAACTCATATCCCTGAAGGACTCAACAGCTGAACACAACTAACCACAACTTACCTGCCCTTGGCAAGGAATTAAGGATAATGATTAATTACCCAAATCCTATCTTTAATACATTCCTACTTGAAGAATAACTCCAATCAAGTAAGTAATCATTGTGGAGCCAAAAATAATCACAAGGCGACACATGAATTTTTGGACAAAAGAGGACAAAAATACCCTTGAGGCATAACGGGATTCCTACGCGCGAGCAGCGGGTAATCATCCCTCAACCAAGTCAAAAGTGCCCAAAATAGGTAACAGTTTAAAACCTATCTCATCAAATCCCTTCTACAAGGTAACTCCCAAAACCTATTTCATTCCATATATATTTTTACCTCATTTTCCCTTTTTAGCTAATCAATTAGCTAATTATCTTAATCATTCCATAACTCCCCAAATAATTTCTTTCAAAATATGTTAATTAGTCAATTAATAGATTTATTACCTAATTAATCTATTAATGGCTAATTAACCACAATTTACACCCAAAAAATACCTAAATGGCCGGTCCCTATTCTCCTAATAGGGCCGGCCATATCCCTATATATAGCTCACCATTCTCTCCCAAAAACGATTTCTCATTCGCTTGCAAAATTCCAAAAACTCTCTAAACACTTTTCTCTCTAAATTCTAACTTTGACATCGGAGGTTCTTCGGCCAAAGCCTCCCCCATTCATCATGGGCGCGTGAGGCTCTTGGCCTTGACCTAAGGTGTTAATTGTTTTGTAGGTGCAATTTTATCCAAGAAGAAGAAGGCGGAACTTTGCATCCACAATCCTAATTTATTTAAATTAGGATAATTACACCATTATCTCGAGATATTATTTCCTATTTAATATCTTGGGAATATTTAGAGAATATCTCTCCATTAAACACTATATGGCTGGCCCTAGACCTATAAATACCTCATATTCTACCAAATTTTCAGAGCTTTGGCAACCTAAAAAAGCCCTAAACACTTTAATCTCTCAGAGAAACTAGCTTAGGCATCGAAGATCTGTTGACCTAACCTCCCCCACCTCGTGGGCGCGTGAGGCTTAGGTCTCTGATCAAAGGTGTTGATTGTTTTGCAGGTGCATTTTTGTCAAGACTGAAGACGGCGGAAATTTGCATCGACAAATTAGTGCTTTCATTGAGAGCTGATTCAAAATACTCGAAGAAGCCTCTCACATTAGTTTCTTGAATTTTCTGTTACGGTGAATTTCTCACACGTTGTATCAATTAATTTTTCCTAGAAAAGTTTCTTGAGCAATCCCTGGAGAAAGGATACAATGGTAGGAAATTCAGAAACTACAACGAACGGAACCCCATACATGGAAGGATTTGGACCAGAGAGTGGAGACGAGGACATAGCCTCACGACGGAGATCCTCGAGGCTCAACACGAAGGTAGGAGGAGCCCCACTGCCGCAGAGCTGCGCCACCACTATCACCACCGTGACCCAGCAGCCACAACACCACTCCCACCAAACCTTAGGCAACCAAACCCTAGATAGGAGGCCTAGGTCCACTTCCAAGCTTATGGGCAGGAGGCCTAGAACTTGGCAGCTGCCACAGCAAGCCTTGGGCAGGAGGCCCAACTCAATGCAGTAGCAGGCTTGAACCCGAGCCCAGAATTCGGCAGCTGCTGCCAGCTAGGCAGCTCAATGGGCCCAAGCCTAAGCCATCCAGCCAGTAGGCCATGATGTGGCAGCCCAACGGCCATGCAGATCTAAGGCGAGCAGGCGCAGGTCTAACGCGCCCCGCGACCTGATTCGACGATCCGACCCGCAACCTAATCCATTCCGAGGCCACCTATAGTGATTCAGATTTCGACCACAGGTCCCGCGATTGATTCAGGGTTACTTACACCCCACTTTTCTGCAAGATTGTCCACTCTGGGCTCAAGCTTTGTACCTGCAGTGCACTATACTTCCACCACACATGGAGACGCCCATCATCCAAGCTCTTCTAATCCAAATGGCGAACACCACTTGCCTCTGCAGGTCACCAATTTGATGAACACCCTCGCGCAACAGACCACTGATGTGATATAAAATAGCACACAAACTTAAACCTTTTTTTTTTATAGTTGTAGTATGTGTAAGTAGGGATCGTTCTAAGCCGGGGATTAGGAGGGATGCTAATCAACACAAATTAGACTTAAAAACACAAAACTAGAATCTAGTGACTCAAGACTGACTTAAACTACTCAAAACTACACAAAACAAACTAATTGACTCAAAACTAACACTAAGGATGACTTTAGACGAAAATTGAACTAAACAGACTCAAAACAATGTGTATGGACGAATTCTAACTAAAAGACATGAAATATAATGGGGGAGTGGTTTTTGACGAATTTAAAGTAAAAGCAAACAGATTTAAGGACTCTAAACAACTTTGGACGAAATTAGGTGTTTTAATGGGTGAATGGCTAGCTAGAGGGTTCATCTCCACACATGACACATATGCATACAAATCGATTTCCAGTTATTCTTCCTATAAACCATGAATGACAATGCCCCAAGTTAACCGTGAACTGCAGAAATTAACCATAAAATTTTCCTAAATTCATTGAATTGGACCAAACGACGCAACCAAATTATTCTTATCAAGTTCCCTACATGAACTGCATAATAGAGATACATATCAAAGATCATTAAGTTCTGTGAAAATCATAAGCATTGACATGACATTGATAACTATGAGCTGCATGATACTCCCGCCATGAATTTACTTAACGCGATCGTGACTAGCAACCTCCACTACTTGTAAATATAAGTTCATAACTATTAGGTGAAACTCCCATATATTTTAGCATAAAATCCCTGCATGCAAACTAAGTATGCATCCTTAATCAACACACAATAATAAGTTATCAATCAAACAGATAAGTAAATTGCATTCACGATTTATGAAACAATAACTGGATGTGATTAATTCATATCACACATATGTTCATGGCTTTGAATTCACCTCTAGCTAAAATGAAATTAGTTCCAAATGTTCGCACTTAAACAAAGATAACTTAAATTAAACATTGAAAACAAAAGATAGAATACACCTAGGAACGTTCCAGCAATCCAAGCTTGAATGGTGGGGCAAGGCTCTAAGGGTATCCTCTCATTTCTCCTTGCAAGGCTGCGGCACTAGAGAGATTTCTGTGTATGATGGATGTGTGTTGTGAATTGTGGTGAGAGATGGATGATGTATGATTGCTACGGCACAATGAAATTTAAAGAGAGAAGGGAAGACATGTCAAAGGGCTGAGAATGAGGGGAATCAGGACTCCAAATCAACAAGGAAAAATGACACTTCTCATTCAGATTCTAGGGAGGAAAAGGAATGGTCTTTACGGCAGGAAACATAGCTTCTAAAAAGGGTGGATGCGTCACCCTTTTAGGGATAGGGCTTGGCTTCTAGAAACCTGATTTGTAGGTATCCTAATGTCATTTAGATGTCCTATTTGTAGCTGGAAATTAGGTAGATTAGGATAAGGTTAGGATAAGATAAGGTTTGGATAATGTAAGATAAGGTTTTTGGATAATGCTTCCTTGTTTCTTGCTAATTCCTTATCTTCTTTGACTTGACTTTATTTTCTTCATCTCTTCAGCATATTCCTAGCCTCTTGAACTTAAAAAACGTCTATCCACCTTGCTCCATGCATGTGCTATCCATTCTTGGCCCAAAACTGCTCCAAAATACTCCAAATTGCACTTTCTTGCCAACTTTGTCATTTGAACCTGAAAACACACGAAAATAGTTTAAAACACTATAATAAGTAGAAATTAGCTATGTAAATGCAAGAAAACAAGCTAACTAAGTCGCATAAATATGCTCCTATCAACCACCTTGGTGAACTAGATATTTGAGCGCATCGAGATGCAGTGCGCCCCAGATGAGGTGTCCCGAGGCAGGACAAGGGCGGAAGAACATGACTTATTCCAGCGACGTCCCGGTAAAGAGCCACTCAGCCCGCCACTAACCATGCGTTAGGGTAGTGTGCACTTTCGTTTGGGCCATTGGGGAAACATTTTCTCCTACCTAGATGCGTAGAGAAGCGTTCATTCCTAACTTGGTTCATGAGTCAGTGTGCATTCGAGGTTGGGTCCACACTCCAATGAGCACTCAGGACGTTCTAGGAATATCGTCAATACAAGGCTAGGCCCACAAGGTGATCCTTATACGAGGCAACGGAGTAGGCAGCTGCATGATGCCCAGAGAAGAGCACGTGAGCAGTCCAGCTCAAGTTCCACTGGTAGCCTTCGCCCAGAGCGACGATAAGCAGCACAAGGTGAACCACGTGCACCGCAACCGCGACATAGACGAGCAAGATGAGTCGAAGAGCAGCATGTACCGGCAGGTCAACACCGGGGGTAGTTGGAGGCTCCGTTACCCCACCAGGCATAAATCCAAGAGGAAGTACAAAGACTCGTAGAAGAGCAACTGTGTGAATTCTAGCCCATTGACACTACCGACGATGCCATTCGTAGAGACGTGGCCAACCTGAGCAAGTCACCATTCATAGATGAGATCAAGCAGACGGAGCCACCGTGGAAGTTCAACCCGCCATATTTCACCTCTTTTAGAGGAGATGAAGATCCGGACAGACACTTGATGCACTACCGAAATGCCATGACCTTTTACGCCAACAATGACGCTCTTATGTGCAAGATCTTTACCACGACGCTCCAAGGAGAGGCGCAAGACTGGTTTCACACCCTGCCGCCACGCTCAATCTGGAACTTTAGCTAACTTTCCTTGGTTTTCACTAAGGAATATTCATCCTACCGCTCGATAAAAAAGAAGTCTGATCACCTCTTCAACATGAAGAAGGACTCGAATGAGTCATTCCGCATTTACGTCAAAAGATTCAAGGTGGAGAAGGCAAAGATTATCGGATGCAATGACAGCATTGCATGCTCAACTTTCTGAAAGGCACTCCAGGCAGATCACTCGTTTTTTAGAGAATTAATTATGGGCGAGAACCTATCCATGGCAAACTCTTATGCTTTGGCAGAAAAACACTCATTCTTGGATGAGGAAAATCGCTCCTAGAAGGCTCTTGAGCAGCCACGCAGAGCCGTGGAACCGACTCAGAAGAAGGCAAGCGATAAACTGCTCAACATTAAAAGCAAGCCATGGGACAAAGGCAGAGACCAGTCCCCAACAAAGGGAGGCATGACGCCCAAGATGTATACTAGATTCTCAGTCCTGATCAGCCAAATTCTTCGCGACCTCAAGGACAAACAATGGTTCAAACCGCCACCACTTTTAAGGAGTGACACCTCTAAGATGGACCAGACCAAATACTGCGCATTCCACAGAGGTCTTGGGCACACAACAAATGATTGCACCACATGTAAAGGGTACCTTGAGCAGCTCGTGAAGGAAGACAAGTGTGACCAGTATGTCGACAAACCAACTGCCCGGCCAAGGCGAGAAGCAGATGTCGATGCCAAGCACTAAAACAATCTGAATCAATAGAATCTTTGCCGAATCCGAGCATCTGGGGGCCACCAAAAACTCCAAGAAGAGGAAGATCCAGCAGGCGAAATCGGTCAATCAGGTTTAAGCCATAGATGATGTACATGGACCAATTGTTGGCTTCACTGAGCAAGACGCTGAGGGAGTAGACATTCCCCACGACGATGCCCTGGTGATTTCTGTACAACTGGCCTATGCCATCATTGACAAAGTCATGGTGGACAATGGCAGCTCAGTTAACCTCCTACAACTGTCAGTCATCCAGAAGATGAGCTTGGAAAGCACAATCCAGCGTAAAGTAGAGGTCTTGACCAGATTCAATGGGCTCACCTCAACTGCCATTGGCATTATCACGCTCGACGTAACTAGCCCACTAATTGTCTCATCGTAGATCTTCATGATCGTCAGTGACCCATCTCCCTATAATGGGATATTGGGTCGACCATGGCTAGTGAAGATTGGAGCTGTGACCTCGATTGAGTACCAGAAAATTTGATTTCGCATCCCGGGATGAACAGTCGGAGAAATCAACGGCGACTAGGCCATGTCCAGGCGATGCACTGTACAAGTTCTCAAGAAGTCGAAGAATAAGTCTTTTGCCCTAGCAATAGCAGCTGAAGTGCAGAAAAACGACTCCACCCCCGCCAAATAGCAATTACATCAGGTAGATCAAGAAGATGGTGTTAAGGTCGACAATGCCTTGGAAGATGAATTAGGATGGAAACTTGAAGAAGACACCGAAAACATTATTCTTGACCCCTACCAGCTGGAAAAGATGGCTAGAATTGGCTCATGTTTGAGCCTAGCGGAGAAGGAAGAGCTCACGACTTTCCTTAGGGAAAATCGCGACGTCTTCACATGGTCACCCTCTGACATGCTTGGCATTGATCCAACGATAGCTTGTAACAAGCTGCACGTCGATCCCACTGCTAAACCCCTGATCCAGAAAATGTGACATTTCACACCCGAGCATGTAGCGATCAATGAGGCAGAAATCAACAAGTTACTGGAAGCTGGATTCATTGAGGAAGTGGCACACTCAGCATGGTTGGACAACGTCGTGCTAGTGATGAAAAAAGAGAAAGGCAAATTGAGAGTATGCATGGATTACACTTATCTCAACAAGGCATGCCCAAAAAATAACTACCCGGTTCCCCGAATCGACCTGCTCGTTGACTCAACATCCGGGAACCAGCTGCTCAGCTTCTTGGACGCGTACTTAACCTACAATCAAATTGCTATGCACAAGCCTGCCAAAGAAAAGACTGCATTCGTGATTGAGCGAGGCATATACTGTTACAAGCCATTTGTCCTCAAGAACACAGAAGCAACCTACCAACGACTCGTAAACACGATGTTCAAGAAGCAGATTGGAGTCACCATGGAAGTCTATGTCGATGACATTATGGTGAAAGGCAAGCAGCGGTCAGACCACATTCACAACTTGGCAGAAACTTTTGCCATTCTTCAAGAATACAACATGAAGCTTAACCCAGCCAAGTGCACATTTGGCGTTCATCAGGCCGATTCTTAGGATACCTTGTAACCCAGCGAGGAATAGAGGCTCATCCAAGGCAGATCAAAGCAATCCTGGACATCAAATCGCCCACAACTCTGAAGGAGATCCAAAGTCTGACCATATGAGCAGTCGTACTCAATTGTTTCCTTTCTCGATCTACTAACCGATGCAAACCCTTTTTCAAGGCAATAAAAAAGGCATAGAAGGACAAATGGGATGATGAGTGCGAGAAAACATTTAAGGACCTGAAGCAATACCTGACATCACCTCCACTACTATCCAAACCGGAAGCAGCAGAGAACCTATATATCTATCTGGTGGTATCGGAAGTAGCAGTAAGCTTTGCCCTCATACGAGAAGAGCTGGGAGCTCAACTGCCTGTATTTTACACATCCAAAGCTCTCATTGATGTGGAAACCAGATTCCTGAAGATTGAAAAACTAATTTTGGCACTAGTTGTTGTAACTCAAAAGCTCATACCTTACTTTCAAGGGCATCCGGTCATGGTAATGACCCAGTACCCATTACGATCAGTTTTGCACAGTCCACACGCTTCTTAACGAGTGATGAAGTGGGCATTGGAACTTGGTCAATATGGCCTAGCATACCAACCCCACACAGCGATAAAAGCCCAGGCATTGGCGGACTTCATAGCAGAATTCACCCTAAGCCTGAAGGATGCAACAACACGGCTCGAAAAGGCCCTGGAGGTAGCCGAGCATGCCATAGCCGTACAAGCCCCACCTGATGGAGATTTTGAAGTTTGCAAGTCGATGGATCATTCAACCATCAAGGATCGGGGGCAGGCCTAGTTCTTACTACCCCCGACGGCTCGATGCTCGAGCAGGCAATCACTTTAAGCTTCAAAGCATAAAAGAATGAAGCAGAGTATGAAGCCTTACTAGCAGGTCTCCGATTGGCAAAAGACTTAGCGGTGAAGAAGCTTGCGATCTATTCCGATTCTCAGCTGATCACCAACCAAACCTCAGGGGAGTACATAGCAAAGCATCCAAGGATGGCCCGATACCTTGAGAAGGTATGAGAGCAGCTAGGGACATTCCAGGCATACACATTCACTCAGGTTCCATGAGCAGAAAATGCCCACGCAGATGCACTAGCAAGCCTAGGCTTTGCGCTAGACCATCAACTCATGTGCTCCATTCCAGTTGAGTACTTGGAAAAGCCAAGCATAGATGAGGAACCAGCAGTCAAGGTGGCGCAGATCAGTACAATCCTGAATTGGCAAGATCCCATCATCGACTACTTAGTCAATGGAACGCTCCCTGCGGACATTCTGGAGTCCAAGAAGCTCCAGATAAAGGCAGCATACTACCACATGTGGAATGACATGCTTGTTCGAAGATCCTACTCAGGACTACATCTCCGCTGCCTATCACATCCTGACGACCTAAAGATTCTTAGTTCAATCCACGAAGGCGTATGTGGAAATCACTCTAGAGGCCGTTCCTTGGCACAAAAAGCTCTTAACGCTAGCTATTATTGGCTGACCATGCATCAAGACGCTAAAGAGTATGTACAAAGGTGCGACAGCTACCAGCGCTTCAAGCCCATGCCCGCACTACCTGCCAGCGAACTCCATCCGTAGATGAGCCACTGGCCATTCATGCAGTGGGCGATTGACCTGGTAGAACCTATGCTGCCTGCCACTGGGGGCAGATGCATGATGATTGTAGTGACCGACTACTTCACAAAATGGGTCGAAGTCGAACCCATGACTACAACTACCTAGAGGGATATAGAGCGCTTCATATGGAAGAACATCATCTGCCGCTTCAGCATCCCACACTCCATTATCACCGAAAATGGTCCACAGTTCGTGGGCAAGGGCTTGGCAAAGTTCTTAAAAAAATATGGCATCAAGCAGCGCATGTCCATGCCCCGATACCCACAAGGCAACAGGCAGGCCAAGGCGTCTAACAAGACCATCCTCGACTGCCTCAAGAAGACCCTTTAAGGCAAGAAGGGCAAGTGGCCATATGAGCTCGCTGGTGTTCTATGAGTATATAGCACCACCAAACGACGAGCAACCGATGAAACTTCATTCTCCCTGGCGTATGGTTCTGAGGCAATCATTCCTCCCAACGTCGTAATGCTAAGCATCAGCATTGTATTACTGAACTTCGAGCAGAACGAAAAGGAGATGGCCACCAACTTAGACCTAGCAGAGGAAGAGCGCGAGAAGGTTATCACCCGCATTGCAGCCTATCAGCAGTAGCTCATCTCCAGCTACAACAAGAGGGTAAAAATCCGGTAGTTCTAGCCAGAAAACTTAGTCCTCAGAAAAGCCTTCATCACCGCCTGATGAGAAGGTTCTCAAAAGATGGTTCTCATTTGGGAAGGTCCGTACAAAATCAGCCAAGTAGGCAGAAGGGGCAACTACACCCTCACCACCATGAGTGACAAAGAAATCGACAAGCAGTGGAATGCCTACAACCTGAGAAAGTACTACGTGTGACCTCCCACCATTCCTTGGACCTAGTTCAAGATGAAAAAGTTCGAAGACTCAAGCAGCTCAACGGACAAGACCTTAGTTGCTATGCCATTACCGCATACAAGCAAAGTTAATAAAAGCATCTATTCTCAATGAGGATTGAAGGATCAAGCCTGGGCCAAATGCATAAACAAACTGATCAACTCCTGCGACAAGCAGAAGACATTCGCTGCCTTGCAGACATAGTGTAATATACCCGCTGCCCGGCAGATATGGTGCAAGACACTTGTTGCCATGTAGACATGGTGTAAGACCTCTGCTACCCGGCAGACATGGGGCGAGACGCCCGCTGCCCTATAGACATGGCTTAAAATGACCACTACCATGCAGACATAGCATAACCACCCCTATGACAAGCAGAAGACGCATTCTGCACGTTTAGACATGGCGCATCCGGAATATCCAGATGTGGATGGGTGGTACGACTGCTCAGTTTCCCTTGATGTCAGTGACTGAAGGAAATATTTGTGAAAACTAGTTCATTTGAGCAACATTTACAACATGCAATTAACAATTAAAGGTGGAATCATGCTTGTATGCACTCAAAAACAAAACTTTACCTATGAAATTCAAAGCCTAGTAGTTATGGTGAACCAAGACTCAACTCAAAACAAAGTGAGTTGAGAAATCTTATACTTTTGTTGATTCCTCTTTGCATAAGCAAAGGTTAATCACCCACGAGATAGGGCCTTCATTCCTTAGTTCTTTTCTCTATGGATTTCTTGGAGGAGGATGATGGAATGGATTCTCCAAGTTCCCAAGAAAGGGAACCTCTAAGTTTCCACACCAAGGAGAGCATTGATGAGGAGATGAGTGACCTAGGAAGATTTAGACGCTAGTAAAACCTTCCTAGGGTAGCCGGCCTCTTAGAGAGAAAAGGGAGCTTGTGTTCTCATATTTTCTCCAAAAGAAACCCTAATGATGAAATGTTATAAAGTTCTTTATATAGTCCCTTCAATTAAGTGACAAAAGAACCAAAACCCTTCATCCTATAATGTGGTCGGCCTTAAGGATTCATTGGGCTTTCAAGCCCTTTGTGTTTTCAAGTTGTCATACAACTTGAGTTAATGGGTTTGACATTCAAATCCCATTGAGCCTTGCTGCCCAAAACTAACCCAAGGTCTATAACGAACTTATTCGTTTGATTAATTAACATATTAATTAATCCTAGCCATAAATAATTAAACAATTTAATTATCCTTACTCATCTCCTTTGTTTCTTCAATCTTTACCTTACTCAGTGTATGATCCATTAGGTTCATTTTAGCGAGGTAGTGGGCGATTAGAACTCTTCAAATCAATTGTGAATTGAAACTTACTTTCAATTCTCCCTTTAGTGATTACACATCTTTAGGGCTTCCACAAACCATGAGTGACACCTAGCAGTATGTCATGGCTACCCAAGCTAATCAGAAGAGGTGGAGAACCTATTCAGTTTAGGATTACAATGCAATACGGTATTTCTCTAATACAATACTCTTGACCACATTGTTTGGTTTGATAGTTTATTCATGCCTACTATCCAATGTGATTCTCTTACTTATATGATTACCTTGAATGTGATTTGGAATGACTTCCTAAATCTCATTCATACTCTGGCTAGAGATTCTTAATCATATCATAGAGTATTTTCCATCAAACGGTTTGAAGGTTAGAGATCCTTTGTTGCGCATTCACTTGCCTCCATGGCTAAGTGGCTTAACCCCAACTATGACATGGACACCCTCTGATGGAGTGACTTTGATGCCTCAGGACCTAACCACAAGACAACTATAGTCAAAGATCAAGGACCTAACCACAAGACAACTATGATGCCTCAGGTCAAATGACTACTTTGCATTATCCCAACCATGAGTTCTCATGTGACATGAGTATGAGAACTCCTTGTTGATCGTGTTTAGTGGACTCATTCTCTATTGAGCAACTACATTCTTGTCTTGGTGTCAGTCACATCAATGACTCGAGACCAGTCACTCTCCCTAAGAGAAGACATAACACGTACTGATCTTAACGAACTGTCAATGCCCAATTGGCAATCCTATGATCATAAACGTTTATGATATGTATACGAAAGAGAATGGTCTCATGAATCTAACTTCTTTAGATCACATTCTCCCAATTACATATTCCTTGGACTTATCATTTAAGCATATAACATTTATATGATACGGCTTCAAACAATAATCTTTGCCCTTTATATTAAACTAGATTAGTTTAACATATGAAATGTCCGTAAAGTATCATCATATGGCGATATATTTTGCATGTATGATGGAACACGCTAAGTTATTACTTATAAAGTTTCCATCCAAGTATCTCTTATAGTCATAATAAAGAGATATCCAATTATCTCTTCATTCAAAATGAAGAGACATCCAATGATGGATACGATATTAGATTCATAATCTAATACATTTACACTTCCATTGTGTTACTCTAATTCTTCCTCATTCTTGAGGAATCTATCTTTAGTATTTCTTAAATACTTAAGGACTCACTTGACAATTGCCATGGTTCTTCTCCTAGGCTTGCACTGATATCGTCTTGTATAGTTCTAGGTACAACTCATATCAATGATTTTCATACAATATGAAATACTTAAATCACCTTTTTGCGTATGAATAAAGGATTCTATTTACGCATTATGTTTCTTTGGGAGTCAAAGGGTACGTTTCCTTTGAGAAGAGCAATTTCCTAGTCTCACTAAAGTTGTCCTTCTGATTGAAGTTTATCATCATATGAGAAACTTCCTAGCATCTTTTGTCTATCATTAGGGCTTGATATAATCCAATTATATCCTGAAATCTATCATTATAGATTTCCATCCCATGTATATAGACTATGTCTCCCATATACATTCTATTGTTATAGAATGTTTAAACTCATAACTTTAACGAAGAAGAATTCCTAAAATTAATATATCATATATATGTTCAAATTTAGGAATATAATTAACTCCCACTAATCTTTTGTAAACCTTGTAAACAAAAGATTCATTTACATCTTTATGAGAAATCAAACGATTTGATCTTTCTCTTATAAGACGCTTATAGCTCCCACTAGCTTGCTAAGATTCATGATGGATGGATCTCTACAGCTTACACATCTTGTGATTCCTAGTTTTAGACATATATTATCAAGACTATCTTGATAATGGTTTCGGAAACCCATATTATGTCCTAACATTGAATCACCATTTAGTTGTAGCTAGCAATCTTCGAATTAATAGAAACCAAGACTACATCAAAGATGGTTTCTTCCAAGTCAACCAATCTCGTTGATTGTAGTCACCTTAAGCTACCAATTAGGTATGAAGGTTTCACTATTTCGGGTCAAATGGTACTATACCATTTCCTTGAGTATATCTCATATATACACTCAATGTAGTCATAAGGATTTTTCATTCTTATTTCTTTCGAATTAAGAGGTGTAACTCTATGACATAGTCATAAAGTTCAAATTCAACTGAGACGGTTTATAAATCCTTCTCGACTACCTTGGAGCTAGTTTTATAGGAAATAGGTTGTTATATTTGTTGATCATCATCTTGTCTCTCAAAGAACTTCTATCTCTCGTTCATTTTCTCTATCTTAGGCAAATCCTATTGTAGGATTTCAATGAATTACCCAACAAATAACATTTGTTAGTCAGTTTATAGAAGTGATATCTAATGGTTAATTTAAGGATATCGCACAAGATTGTTCTTAAACAAATATTGCTTATTAGCACACAACCCCAAATCTTAACACGCTTACGACTTGTCTTTCTTTCCAACTACATCCTATGGAGTCATGAAAATTTTGAAAGATCTTCTAATTGACAATCATATTGTCTTAGAAGTATATATCCTATATATGGGTAATTGATAACATCCAACGAACTACATCTTATTCGAGTTCGTTTTTCTCCCAATGGAGAAATCCATTATCTTATGATGCTACTTTCCTTAATATCTTTCAAGGAAACTCATCTAAAGTGTTACTTTTCCTTGGATCAAATCTAAGGAGGTAAATACTTTAGACGTCTTACTCATCAACTTACATTCTTGAATTCTTTGAAACCTTTTGCAAAATATTCAGACATGTGTTTATTCAAAATAAACGATAGTTGAACCGAGAGCAATCTTCGGTGAATGTCATACAACATGAGTAGTATTATGTTGTGGACAAGTGCCACTAACATCTAAGTCACTACCTTGCAACCTTTTGGGTTTTAAGCATCGTTATATTCTAAATAGTTAACACTACCACATCATCTCTGTGAAATCCCGTTCCCGAATTTCACTGTTTAAAATTACATATTTCGTATTTCGTATTCTTAGTTTCGACGCTTTTATATTTACGGCGTATTTGATCCCTACTTATTGTTCCACTTATTTTTATATATTTGGATAGTACTCGCCGATAAGAATGCGTGGGCGCAAACAGAATGTGATTCTGAATTATAACGAAAATTTTATGAGGTTTTGAACATCAAGGGTACTTTGGTAAATTGCCATTTTAGCACATGATGTATTTGGATGAGTGCCATGTGGGCCACCCCCACATTTCTAGAACCCCCTCTCTTTCTTCTCCATTTTCTCTCCCGTAGCTGCTCTCTTTCTCTAGAACCCTCTAACTCTCTCTCGGCTATGCCTTTTCTCCCCATGAAACAAACCACCACCACCACCAAAATTTTGGCTTGTTGGACACCAAAACCACCATTATCCGCATGTCTTCACCACCATAAACCTAGTTTTGCATTTTGTTTCATTGAAAACGAATCATAACCTAGAGTTCGAAGAACAAGGTTTTGGGCTGAGACTTCTAGCCGTGATTCAGACAATTTTTAGCCATCTTCTGGACTCAAAACAGGTATAAATCAATTCTTCATGATGTGTAGATGAATTTTCATGTTTGGATCGTGTGATTTGGTTGAAAAATGAGAAAGTTATAACGATTTAAAGTTTGCCCAGTTTCTGACTAACCCGTGACCTTCCAGATAATTTTTCGGCCAAACCACGGCGAGTTAGCCATCGTACAAGGTATCAATCTCTTTGTCTCATCGAGAAATATGATTTTCATTTTTGAATCACTCGATTTCGTCGAGTATTGACAAAGTTATGGACGTTTAAAGTTTGCCCATAAATTCCGGCGAGTTACTTGTTTTCCCTCGGACAGCCGTATTTCAGGCCATTTGCCGGCCACCTCCGGCCACCATTTGGACTTCAAGCAGGTATAATCTTGTTCTACACTTCTCTAGCTTCGTTTTGGTATATTATGGGTCGAAATTGGGTGTGAAACGAGTGATATATGGAGTTCTAAAGATTGCCCAGAAAATCTGCAAAATCTGCAGAATCCTGCGAAATTTCATTAAGGTCCGCCACTTGAACATAATAGCAATCGACGATCCGACCGTTGGATTGTCACCAAACTTTGATACATTATAGTACATAATATTTAAGGACCTTAGGAACTTACGAATCGAAAATCTAGTGGTTGGATCTTACGGAGTAAGTGACGTAGGATCGTGGACCCTAACTTTGAACGACGGTTGGATTCTCATTAAATGTTGTTGGGGGGGGGGGGACAGATGAGAGTTTTTGAGTATGTGAATTATCGAAGGAAATCTAAATGTGGATTTGATATTTGTTCTAGGCGGCGATAGTGCGTGGACGCCTCAATATTTGAGCTAGGGATTCGTAGTGCGGGACTCCAGGTGAGTGACTTTAATATATGTGATATTGGTGATTACCCAGTTTTCGTAATTGTTATCCTGTGTGGATATGACTTGGTTTTATACATATGTTTTCTATTGAATTGTTATTTTTAATATTTAGCCATCGATTTATTTTTATGAAATGAGATTTGACTTGTAAATATGGTTTGATTTGTATGATTGGCATGTTGTGATGAAATGTGAGGGCTAGTAGTGGACCGTTAACCCATTGTAATGGGGATTTGTTGCTTTGATATTGTTTCATTTCCCACTTCGTTGATTCACTCTAAATTTAGTATTTGTGCCTTGTTTCACTTTTGTAAATTGAGTAACTTATGCCTTGTCTCGTTTGTTTGAGCCGTTGTACATTATGGTTGTTGGCCTTCCACTCGATTCCGTTGAGTGATCCAGAATTGGGTTTCCCCTAAGGTTCCGTTGAGTGGTCCGGTTCCCTGCTCCGTCTGGATTCCGTTGAGAGGTCCACAATCCCTCGTGATCTGCGATTCCGTTAAGTGGTCAGGAATCGTGTTCAGCTTGGATTTCATTGAGTGGTTCGATATGCATTGTACTCCACGATTCCATTGAGAGGTCCGGAATCGTATCCACTCGGATTCCATTGAGAGGTTCGGAATCCTTTATACTCCGCGATTCTGTTGAGTGGTCCGGAATCGTATCTTGGTTGGATTCTGTTAAGTGGTCCGAAATCCCGTTTGGTGTTATGGTTCTGTTGAGAGGTTCGAAACCCGATTAATTAATTTTTTGATTCTTCAGATTGAGTTTGGATTAAGATAGCTTCAGAGATGTAGGCTTTGGCCGAACTGTGTCGCTCTAGCCCTACTTTTCATTGTGTTGTATGAGTTTATGGTTGTGAGCTTTTGTGACTTGTTTCAGATGAGCCGTTGGATGTCTAGGTGACTCCTTCAGGATTTTCAGTGACTTGATTATGATTTCATATAATATGATTTTATATTTAATGTTTACAAACCGAATCGATGGTTGGTTTTTAATAGTATCACATACGTAGAATTATTGTCACTCACACGAGCTTCGCGGCTTATTCGGGTTGTTGTTTGCCCGGTGCACCATTCCCATGGTGTAGGGGCGATTGTGCAGGTTTTAGTAGATACGAGGAGCTTCGGGGTAGCAGACAGAGTTCAGGGAGCTTGGAGTGTTAGGTTACCCCTATACTTTTCCTTAAAAAGATGTGATTATTGTTATTTTTAGTTCAGTATTTCAGTTTGTATTTTCTAGCATCCCCCTACAGTCTTCTATCGTGTCGATCCTGGACGTATGTCGGGATCGAGGCTTGACAATCTCTACTATAGAGACAATCAATTAGATTATAATAATCTAATCATTCAATAATAAAGAACAATGTTTTGTTTGACAAAACATTCATCCATTTCTTATACGGAATTAAGTTCCTTTATTCAAATTGAAATCTAAAGACAATCTTTGTTTTCCATTTTCTTTGGTAGTTCATATGAGGAAGTAAGTACTATCTGCTTTCACAGAGATCTATATTTGATTTACGTTCCGAATGTGAAGTACTTTCTCTTCTCTCATTAATCTTCTACTTCTTATTAGCCACACTTTTACAACAATTGTAAAACATAGTTACTAATTCGGAATCAAGCATTCAAGTAGAAGAACAAACTGTTTTGAACTATTCAAGAACAATTTACAACGCCTTCGAAATGTGTGTTCTTGAAACTTGCAAGACATTTCTTGCATATACCCCTTCCAATGTCCATCATTTCATAAAGAAAGTTTGTTCCCTTGGAGTTATTTTTTCTTCTTCTTCATTTGACTTCTCCCTTGACTACAATAGTCATGGTCCGTAAACTCCCACTATCTCTCTTGAAACTTATTTCAATTGTGTTATACACATCAAACGATTTGGAGAGAGTGCGGTTATTGTTCACTATATAGTTTACTATAAACTTAGTGAACCATTTGGATAGGGACTCAAAGGTGAAGTCATTGTCTAGTTTCCGTCTCTTGAAGTGGTTTAACACTTCAACACTCAATGATTCAAGATCATCATACGTCAATGTTGATGGACTATATTTGTCAATCAACCATTATGTTCTCAACATAATTAGAAACTTTCAAGAATTGTTCAAGGCAACTCTCATTTCTTCATACAAAAATTTGTAAGTGAAGAATCATGGCACATAAAGTGTCCATGCCCTTTGTGCTTACTTCTCAAGTTCCTTGTTCATTTAACAAAGAAACAAGCACTAGAGTTTGCGTTAACTAAGGGTTGTTCAAAACCACTCTTATTTCTTCATACAACGGTTTGTAAGTGAAGAATAATGACACTAAAAGTGTTGTGCTCTTTATGATAGACTTATCTAACATGTTCTTCCATTGATACATTATCAATAGGAAGATTGTGAGGATGAGACTACTTAGGTACATATACAATCCATTCAAGACAATCTATGGGATTGTGGTACCAAGTCCGGAAACTAAAGCATTCGGATTTTCTTTGTCAAGTTTTGGATATCGATTGCAAATATATCGGTAAACAAATACATAACGAATATAAATTGCTTGATTTTAAGCCATTTGATCCGGGTCTTTAAATCAAATAGCACCACCCACTATTTTTGGCAAATTCCATATCCCTCATCGGAATTCGAGAATTTTTTAGGAAACTCTTAGTAGGGTATGGGAGGCTCACCATTACCAAGCCCACCTCAGAAGAATATCATATTGGCTAGCAACAATAATGATGAGAGGATAACGCTTTAGCCATTTACAACTTTTGTATTTATCCATCTAGTTTGGCCTCTAGAAAATGATGCCTCAGAAGAATATCATATTGGCACCATTGCACTTAGTTAAGTCATTCCCACCATGCTAGTTCAAGTAGGGGTTCAAGAATGGCCTCAGAAGAATATCATGTTGACCATACTCGTTGCCTATCTTCACTTCATCATATGTTTATAGGCTTCTCCTGAATGTAAGCACATACTTTGTATACCCCAGAACTGGATGAATACGATGTATGAGTAAAAAACGATTGGAGCCTACCACAGTGGAAGGCCACGAAAGAGTGTTCAAAACACTCTCACTCTTGTCAACTTAATAATGGTTTGGTTGAGGGTTTTTAGGTCTCATCACATATAAGCATTCATTTTAATCATATTAAAACAATTTGGTCCTATTACAACTATTGGTTCATGTGATTGATTTAGTAGTATATGATACTCCCACTATGCTTGTAAAACGGTTTTTTATTTATTTTTTATTTTTAAAGCAAGGGTATATAGTATTACTAACATAAGCTTTGCATTCATTGATAGACTATGTAGTTGCCTTAGGGCCTTAGGATGACTATGAACCTTTGATTTGATCCAACACGAGCCTAGTGTTGGATCTCGGTCTAGGGATGGTGATTGATTTTAGTTACATGTTCAATCACATTAAGGCGTGTTTTCTTATTGGGCGTTGGACCCTACTACTCTAATTTCATGCATATCAAATAAAACAAGAAATGAGTACTTCAAAGTAAAGAAGAGTTTATGCTCTTTTACAACATTTGATCATATCAAATTACAACCAAAATCTAATCTACACATTCCCATGGTTCAAACAAATTTGAGAGACGGCCTTTCACATAGCTCAATTATCGTAGGCTTAGGTTCATAATCACCATTTCTTTAATTAATTAACGCTTTAACTAATTAAACTTGAATGCAACATTGTCATTTGGTTTTTGTATCCATAGAATTGATTTAGATGGAGCTAAATGAAATGAAAATCCAATTCTCATTTAAAGATACAAAACTATTTTGTTCTCAACTAATTTGGGCCAAAATGCAATAACCTCAACTTTTTGGGCTATATTACAAAACCAAAACTTTTGAGGTCACTTTGTAAAAACACAAAAGTCCACTATTTCATGTAATTACAACTAGAACCCAAAAATTTCAACAAATGCAAAAACTTAAAACTTCATTAAATGAGCAAAACAATTTGTCCTTTAGTGTTTTTAGGCCTTTACGTAAAAACGTAAACTTTCGGGTCAAAGTGCAAATACACAAAAGTATCAAAACTTTATGTAATTTCATAAAAGCCCCAAAAGTACCCTACGTTAATATTGTGGCCGGTCATGGTAGTGTGAGGGAGTGGTTTTTGATGAAAGACAAAATCAAGTAAGTTGAAAAATAGGTAAGGTGTTGAAATAAAATAGGTATGAGTGTGAAAGCAAAGTACACACCAACTATGACTAACATAATTTCAAACACTCAACCTTCTAATCATTGTTTTTAAAAGAAATGTCTTGTTGATTGAAAAGTCACACCAACCAACACAAAAAAAAGACTTTATGTAATCAACCAAAACATTGAATCAAATCACCAAACTTTTTGTTCTTGGTATGAACAAAGCAAGAACATTGAAGAACATCCATGAAAACCCATAATAGCTCCATGAATGTTTTCACTCAATAAAACTCAAATTTTCACTATTCAAAAGGGGGTTAACATCCTAGGGTACTTAGGGGTTCCAAAAGTCACTTTAAAACACTTTTAACAAGACAAACATGAACCCAAAAATTTACCCTTTGGATTTGGCCGAATTTCCCCATAAACATGGCACCAAATTTTAGCTCCAAAATTCATGCTCATATGAATTACATCTACAACATTTGAGATGGCAAATTTTCTAGCAAAATTTACATTCAAAGAAGCAAGAATAAAGCTTGTAACAATTACAACATTCAAATCAAAGATTGTGAACTACAAAACCCAAAAGGATTCACCAACTACTAGACCTAGGCTCTGATACCACTTGAATGAAATGTTTGTGAAAACTGGTTCATTTGAGCAACATCTACAACATGCAATTATTAATTAAAGGCGGAATCATGCTTGTATGCACTCAAAAACAAAACTTTACCCATCAAATTCAAAGCCTAATAGTTATGGTGGACCAAGACTCAACTCAAAACAAAGTGAGTTGAGAAATCTTATACCTTTGTTGATTCCTCTTTGCATAAGCAAAGGCTAATCACCCAAGAGATAGGGCCTTCATTCCTTACTTCTTTGCTCCATGGATTTCTTGGAGGAGGATGGTGGAATGGGTTCTCCAAGTTCCCTAGAAAGGGAACCTCTAAGTCTCCACACCAAGGAGAGCATTGATGAGGAGATGAGTGACTTAGGAAGATTTAGATGCTAGTAAAACCATCCTAGGGTGGCCGGCCTCTTAGAGAGAAAATGGAGCTTGTGTTATCATCTTTTCTCCAAAAGAAACCCTAATGATGAAATGTTATAAAGTTCTTTATATAGTCCTTTCAATTAAGTGACAAAAGAACCAAAACCCTTTATCCTATAATGTGGCCGGCCTTAAGGATTCATTGGGCTTTCAAGCCCTTTGTGTTTTCAAGTTGTCATACAACTTGAGTTAATGGGTTTGAATTATCCTTACTCATAAATAATTAAGCCATTTAATTATCCTTACTCATCTATGTTGTTTCTTCAATCTCTACCTTACTCGGTCTACGATCCATTAGGTTCCTATTAGCGAGGTAGTGGGTGATTCAAATCGATTGGGAATTAAAACTTACTTTCAATTCTCCCTTTAGTGATTACACACCTTTAGGGCTTCCACAAACCATGAGTGACACCTAGCAGTATGTCATGGCTAACCAAGCTAATCAGAAGAGGTGGAGAACCTATTCAGTTTAGGATTACAATGGAATACGATCTTTCTCTAATACAATACTCTTGACCACATTGTTTGGTGTGATAGTTTATTCATGTCTACTATCCAATGTGATTTTCTTACTTATATGATTACCTTGAATGTGATTTGGAACGACTTCCTAAATCTCATTTTCGAACGACTTCCTAAATCTCATTCATACTCTGGCCAGAGATTCTTAATCATATCATAGAGTATTCTCCCTCAAACGGTTTGAAGGTTAGAGATCCCTTGTTGCGCATTCACTTGTCTCCATGGCTAAGTGGCTTAACCCCAACTATGCCGTGGACACCCTCTGATGGAGTGACTTTGACATAGTCAAAGATCAAAGATCTAACAACAAGACAACTATGATGCCTCAGGTCAAAGGACTACTTTGCATTATCCCAACCATGAGTTCTCATGTGACATGAGTATGAGAACTCCTTGTCAATCGTGTTCAGTGGACTCATTCTCTATTGAGCACCTACATTCTTGTCTTGGTGTCATTCACACCAATGACTCGAGACTAGTCACTCTCCCTAAGAGAAGACATAACACGTACTGATCTTAACAGACTGTCAATGCCCAATTGGCAATCCTATGATCAGAAACGTTTAAGATATGTACACGAAAGAGAATGGTCTCATGAATCTAACTTCTTTAGGTCAAATTCTCCCAATTACATATTCCTTGTGAAGGAAATTTTGTGAAAAACATGTCCATTTAAGCAACATCTATAAGCATGCAATTAACAATTAAAGGCGGAATCATGCTAGCATGCACTTAAAAACAAAACATTAACCATGAAATTCAAAGCCTAGTAGATTGGTGAACCAAGACTCAACTCAAAACAAAGTGAGTTGAGAAATTTATACCTTTGTTGATTCCTCTTTGCATAAGCAAAGGATAATCACCCAAGAGATAGGGCCTTCATTCCTTGCTTTTTAGATCCATGGATTTGGATGGAAGAATAGGTTTCTCCAAGTTCTCAAAATAGAGAACCTCTAAGTCTCCACACCAAGGAGAGATTGATGAAGAAATGAGTGACCTTGGAGGAGAAAGATTACTAGCTAATCCCTCCAAGGGGGCCGGCCTCTTAGAGAGAAAAGAGAGAGATATGTTATCTCCAATTCTCTAAAAGAAACCCTAAATGAATTTTGGATATAAAGTCATATTTATACCTTTGTTCATTGGAGTGGCAAACTTGTAATTAAGTCCAAAACCCACTCCTTTAACAAAATGGCCGGCCATAGGGTTTCATTGGGCTTTTAAGGCCTTTGTGAATTATTTGTCATTAAGTTGTCATACAACTTAAGTCAATGGGCTTGACGTCCGAAGCCCATTGGGCCTTGAGGCCCAAAACTAACCCGTGGTCTTTTAACGAACTTTATTCGTTTGATTAATTAACATATTAATTAATCCTTGCCATAAATAATTAAACCATTTAATTATTCTTACTCATCTCCATTGTTACTTCAATCTCTACCTTACTCGGTGTACGATCCATTAGGTTCCTTTTAGCGAGGCAGTGGGCGATTAGAATATATACGTTTAGGGCTTCCACAAACCATGAGTTACACCTAGCAGTATGTCATGGTTACCCAAGCTAATCAGAAGAGGTGGAGAACCTATTCAGTTTAGGATTACAATGCAATACGGTCTTTCTCTAATACAATACTCTTGACCACATTGTTTGGTTTGATAGTTTATTCATGTCTACTATCCAATGTGATTCATTTACTTATATGATTACCTTGAATGTGATTTGGAATGACTTCCTAAATCTCATTCATACTCTGGCCAGAGATTCTTAATCATATCATAGAGTATTCTCCCTCAAACAGTTTGAAGGTTAGAGATCCCTTGTTGCGCATTCACTTGCCTCCATGGCTAAGTGACTTAACCCCAACTATGCCGTGGACACCCACGAATGGAGTGACTTTGACATAGTCAAAGATCAAGGACCTAACCACAAGACAACTATGATGCCTTAGGTCAAAGGACTACTTTGCATTATCCCAACCATGAGTTCTCATGTGACATGAGTGTGAGAACTCCTCGTTGATCGTGTTCAGTGGACTCATTCGCTATTGAGCACCTACATGCTTGTCTTGGTGTTAATCACACCAATGACTCGAGACCTGTCACTCTCCCTGAGAGAAGACATAGCATGTACTGATCTTAACGGACTGTCAATGCCCAATTGGCAATCCTATGATCATGAACGTTTAGGATATATATACGAAAGAGAATGGTCTCATTAATCTAACTTGTTTAAATTACATTCTCCTAATTACATATTCCTTGGACTTATCGCTTAAGCATATAACATTTATATGAGACGGCTTAAATAATAATCTTTGCCCTTGATATTAAACTAGATTAGTTTAACATGTGAAATGTCCGTAAAGTATCATCATATGATTGGTTTTAAGGCACATTTCCAACAATGACTACCTGAGCTGGACAACTCCCAAAATTGGCCAAAATAGTCATTCCACTAGAATAGACTAAGCCGACTGAAGGATTCAATTCCGCGGGATCTCGGGTCTCTAACCGGAAAAGACGCTAAGTGCAGGACCCCTGCCCATGAAAGAGTTTGCGTGACAAGATGGTATGTCTTCGGCGTGCAAATCTTCATGAAGTGGCTTGATTTTAAAGTGTTACAATATTAGTTAAGCGACCTGTGGGATCAAAGCTGCGACTTAGAAGGATATGGCCTCTGAGGAGTGATTATGCCTACACCTCACGTCAAAAAATGCCTCCGAGAGCCAGGGATGACTCCTGAAGTGGTTACGTGGGTCATCTGCTTCTGTAAGTAAGACACCTGGCCGACACCCTGACGGCTAAAAGCCCAAGGCAGCTTGTAAGCCAAAACTTACACCTGCCATGACTATGCAGACTCGCCTACTTATTTACAAGTAGCACTTCCGGGCGACGGTCTATGGTTTAAGTTTTGTTGGGACAAAGTCGAGTGTCACGACTATAGCAACTGCGCGGACCTCTTCTGCTTCCTACAAGAAGCACGAATCTAACCGATGGCTCTATAAGTTAAAAATCTCGCAACATGCCCGAGAGGGCCTAAAGCTCAAGAAGCCACAAAGTGGAGTGTCACGACTATAGCAGCAGTGCAGACCTCTTCTGCTTCCTACAAGAAGCACGGGTCCAGTCAACAGCTTTATAAGTTAAAAATCTTGCAACATGCCCCAGGAGGGCCCAAAGCTCAAAAAGCCACAAAGTCGAGTGTCACAATTATAGTAGCTACGCGGACCTCCTCTACTTTCTACGAGAAGCATGAGTCCGACCGACGACTCTATAAGTTAAAAATCTCGCAACATGCCCTGGGAATGCCCAAAGCTCAAGAAGCCACAAAGTCGAGTATCATGACTATAACAGCAGCGCAGACCTCCTCTCCTTCCTACGAGAAGCATGGGCCCGGCCGACAGCTCTATAAGTTAAAAATCTCGCAACATGCCCCAGGAGGACCAAAAGCTCAAGAAACCACAAAGTCGAGTGTCACAACTATAGCAGCAGCGCGGACCTCCTCTGCTTCTTGCGAGAAGCACAAGTCCGACCGACGACTCTATAAGTCAAAAATCTCACAACATGCCCCGGGAGGGCTAAAGCTCATGAAGCTACCTAAAGTCAAGATTCACAGCTATAATAGCTACACGAACTCGCCTGCCTCCTATAGAGACAATGAGTTCGGCTGTCGGCTCTATAGAAGCCCTAAAGCCAAAACTAAAGCCTAAATGACCGCGTGAGTCAACTGCTTCATCGAAGTAGCCAACTCAATTGCCCGTCCTACGGTAAAGTTTGCTAAGACCTCAAGCACGCAAGGCTCCCGAAGCTCCAAAGCCAAAACTAAAACCTAAGTGACGACGTAGGATCAACTGCTTCGTTGAAGTAGCTCACCCAGCCGCCCGTCCTACAGTAAAGTTTCACAAAAGACATGGCGAAATAGAAAGATGAAGCAAAAACAAGGAAAACTGCTTATTAAATTTCTAGCAAATTGATAAACCGGCTCGAAGGCCAACAAGTTCAAGCAAAGCATAACAAAAAGGAAAATAAGAAAATTCCTAAGTCTAAGCAAAAAGACTACTCCTTGGCAGCCTGTGCAACCATTGGTTCCTCGACTGCCACGCCTTCAGCAGCCGCACTAGCAGCTAAAGCTTCCATCAGCTCATCCTCAGCCGCTCCTGCTTGAACTGCCTGACCTTCAGCTGCTCCACCAAAGGCAGCCTCAAACGAGAAATCAACTGATCAACAGGAGAAATGGAAAAAGTCTCGAAGTTCTTCTCAGAAAACTCATAATCCGATGGCCTGCCCTGAAGATGATCTACATAGCCAAACTTCTATAAATCAGCCAGACAAGAAGTAAGCGTCACTTCATGACCAACTTTCTCATTCTTCAGCTACACATTCTCCTCAGTAAGCCGAGTGTGAGCACCCTGCAGCTCATCCAGTTCCCCTTTCAGGTTTTCCCTAATAGACAGCGCACCTTGCAGATCCACTTCCTTGGACTCAAGCTTACTGGCAATCTCCTTGAGACGAGACATTTTAGCATGCATGAAGATAAGCTCCTCGTCCTTGGATAAACAAGCAGATCGTAGCTCCGAATTAACACGCTCAAGGTTCTTGACCACCGGAGAAACACAACTGACTTCCTTCTCTGCAGTTTCCAACATCGCCTGAGTCGCACTAAGCCTAGCATTCAAATGGGTGACCTCCTGATGAGCGATCTCCAGCTGTAAAGAAGTGTGGGCAGAGACATCAGACCCTATCAAAACGGCGAGTTCAGATTCGAGATTCGAGCGAAGTTGAGCCACCAACGCCACTTCGACCTCCTTAGTACACTTGACAGCATCCTGATCAATGCGTATAGACTTAACTGCCAGGATCAAAGTCTTATGAATTGTAGCAATCAGGAAGGACTTCCTCAAGGAGGCAGGATGCTTCGCAAATGAGTTTAAGCGGATGACAACTTTCCCAACACCGTCAACAAACTTAGTGCATGCATCGACTTTCTCAAGCAGGTCAGCCTTCAGCAGAGCACAAACCTCAGGAAACTCTCCAGCCTCAGACTCAATGGATCTCTCACAACTGCCCATGCGAGCAGATTTCCCCTTCTTAGTAGACGAGTCAGTCAAGGCAGAAGGATGAGCAGGCCCAGACCCCACCTTAGCAGCATAATCTATTTTCCCGCTCTTCATAGCGGCGAGCCTCTCAAAAGTAGAGCCATATTTAGCTCCCGACGGAAGCTTCGATACAAACCTGAACATCGGATGCACCATCGAACTCTTCCGCTGGGCAAGTCTCTCAGCAATGGATACGGTCACCTTCGGAGCAGCAGGTTTCATAAGCTCAGGCTCAACGGTTATCTTCACCCCCTTGGGGGAAGTTAGATCAATGACAAGCTTCTTGGCAACAGACGAGTTCCCACGAGCAGCAGATGAAGTCCTTAGATTCTTCTGAACTGAAGTCTCGCAAATAGGTGAGGAATACCTCTTTTTTCCACCCCCATTGGTAGCAAGCTCTACAGCAGCGATCGGGCGAGCCAACGCGTCGTCCTTTATCCACTTTATCTTTTCCCTCGGGGGCAGGCCACCATTTTCTCGATAAAGAGGGCTGAGCAACCAGTGCCATTCACGGTACTCAGTAGGAATGCCCAAGGCGACGTGCACTTTCTTCATATCTGCCGAGGTCCTGGGGGTTGAGCCAAACTTCGAATCTACGTAAAGCAAGAAAGACGATCAATAAATTAAAGTCATGGAGCAACTCAACAAAAAACTCAAGTAGGACAAGAATGAAGCAGTTCACTTACCACTGATAAAGGTAGTCGGGACAATCAGCTCAAGAGAAGAATCAAACTCCCACTCTCCCCTCACCTCCTAGGTATCTCTTGCCCAATCATAGTCATCTTTGCTAGAAGCATCGAGAAGCCTATAGAGAGACCTCAGCTGCCCCACACCTTCCTTGTGGCCAATCTCAAACAAGTACCAGAACACATTTATGGTCAAGCCAAGATCAAAGAACCAGCTCAAGTTCGAGAACCCCACAATCGCACGAGCTGCATCAGGGGAACACTGAGCAGGCGCACATTTCATGGAGCAGATCACCTCTTGGGAAAGACGCGGCATGAGGGGAGGCCCACGCCTTCTTCCCCTTTTTCTTTTGCGCCCAGTGCGCCCCAAGGCAGGCCCAGGCCTCTCGGCTTAAGTCGCGCACGCAAGAGAGCCAACCCATGCCGATCTTTCTCCCTATCTTTTCACTTGCATGGGCCCGTGCCCAGCAGTCTTGAAGACCCGGCCTTGGTCGGTCTCCCCACGCCCCAGCGCGCTGATCTTCTCGGCCCGAGCCTAGCCGTCTACCTGGCCCATGCCAACTGACCTGTGCCGCGCCACCAAGCAGCCTCGAGGCTCCCATATCGTGTGTTACCCACACCCACGACCCCCGTCAAGCCAATTTTTCAAGTCCCAAGACTCCCAAAAAAAATCAAGAAGAAGAAAATTCAAATGTTTCTTACCTTGGTGCGGCACAGAAAAGAATAACTATAACAAGAGATGACTCTTTGCAATGGCAAGAGAAGAAGAATGCTAGGGGATGGGGAATAAAAATTTCCTCTAGTTTCTCTTCCTTGTTGGAATAATGATTGTTCTCCAAATTTATTTAATCCCCTGCTTAAGGCAGAATTAAATAGGTATTGGGGGCAATTATTTTCTTTTTCCTAGAATAAGTCTATCTCCCAAATCAAGAAAGAAGATCAAGTTCAAATAGGGAAGCAATTCTACAAGCCTAAGCAACTTGGGATTCCTAAACCTACTCAGTAGGTGTAGGGGCCTTTGTGGAGCCTAAAATAATCCCAAATATTCTAGAGGCGAGACGTGGACTTTTATTTCAGAAGGACAATATTGCCCTTAATAAATGGGCAGGCTTCTCAGATGCTCCCACTCGCAGCTTATATCCCTGAAGGACTCAGCAGCTGAACACAACTGCCCACATCTCACCTGCCTTTAATACATTCCTACTTAAAGAATAACTCAAATCAAGTAAGTAATCCTAATTTATTTAAATTAGGATAATTACACCATTATCTCGAGATATTATTTCCTATTTAATATCTTGGGAATATTTAGAGAATATCTCTCCATTAAACACTATATGGCCTGCCCTAGCCCTATAAATACCCCATATTCTACCAAATTTTCAGAGCTTTGGCAACCCAAAAAAAGCTCTAAACACTTTACTCTCTCAGAGATACTAACTTAGGCATCGGAGATCCGTTGACCTAACCCCCCCCCACCTCGTAGGTGCGTGAGGCTTAGGTCTCTGATCAAAGGTGTTGATTGTTTTGCAGGTGCATTTTCGTCAAGATTGAAGATGGCAAAAATTTGCATCGACATACATCATACTGCTAATTAGGACTTATTTTGGGGTTTAATTGTATGATATTATTCTTCTCATCAAGGAGGGAAATATATATTTTACAAGATTGATTTACAAGGGAAGAAACATAAAATAATATCTACTATAATAACATCTTGATTACAAGGACCCAAACGGGCAACTAAACTAATTACAAAAGGTCAACTCTCTCCAACACTCTCCCTCAAGTTGGTGTATAAATGTCATTCATGCCCAACTTGCCGAGAGAGTTGTAGAACACTTGACTTGCAACAACTTTAGTTAAGATGTCTGTTAATTGATCATCTGACTTTACGAACGAAAATTGAATAAAATTTCCATCCAACGTTTCCTTAATGAAGTGTTTGTCAACTTCCACATGTTTCATACGATCATGCTGAATTGTAGGGATAGGATCGGTTTCATTTGGTTTGATTTTTTGCCAAAACCTAAACCGGACCAAAACTTCAGTTTGGTTGGGTTCGGTTCAATTTTCTCTCTGTTCGGTTTTTAGAAAAGAGTCTCGCATTGGTAGACTAATAATAAGAAAATAGGGAAAGTGGAGAGTGCGATGGTAGTTATATATATACAAGATCATATAAACCAACCCTATTCTATCAACAACCTCAATTGCAAAGAAAAATGATCACTGTATCCATTCAAAAAGCAAACAAATAGGGAAGATCTTCCAAGTTCCAAAGCCTTCCAAAACTTTCCTCTATAACCAATGAAATATCCTCCCTAACTGAACAAGTATGCTCCTTAAAAAAGCCCTAGGTTAGTTTCAAACTTGGGAACAAAGTTTCACAAAAGAAACATCATGGACATACATTTATAAAGTGTAAAGAGATTAGGTTTGGTTTGGTTCGGTTTCCGAACCTCCAAAACCGAAACCGAACCAATAAGGTTCGGGTTGGTTCTGTTTTTTCTTTTTTGGTTTGTTTTTTTTTTCTTTCAGTTTTTCGGTTTCAGTTTGGTGTTCATTCTAGTTTTTTTTCAGGTTCAATTTTTTGAACCCACCACTACTGGATTGGATTGTGTGAGATATCAATGGCTGCTTTATTATCAAAACAAATCCGACGCCGACATTGAAGGATACCCGAGTTCCGCGAGTAACCTCTAAAACCATAATAATTCACATACTCATTTTGCCATACCCCTGTATTCCACTTCTGCACTTGATAAAGACAACTTTCTGTTTCTTACTCCGTCGGGTCACTAAATTTCCTCCCACAAATGTAAAGTAACCAAATGTGGATCGTCGATCAGTAATATTCCTTGCCCAATCTGCATCAGTATAACCTTCTATCCGACGATGACCATTCTTTGAAAATATGATGCCTCCACTCGGGGAGGACTTTAGGTATTGTAGAATGCATTCAATTGCACCAATGTGAGTATCACTTGGGGAATGCATAAACTGACTAACAACATTTACTGCATATGCAATATCAGGTCTGGTGTGAGATAAGTAGATCAACCTCCCAACTAACCTCTGATAACAATCTTTGTTAGTAGGAACTTAATCAGGGTGCACAGCAAGATGGTGATTTTGGACTATGTGGGTGTCAACTGGTTTACAGTCAAGCATTCCGGTTTCGGCTAACAAGTCCAAAACATATTTTCTTTGAGATAGAAATATACTCTATATAAATCAAGCTACTTTTATACGCAAGAAATATTTCAATCCACAAAAAATTTCATCTCGAACCCGATTGCTAAATAATCTTTTAGTCTTGAGATTTCCTCTTTATCATCACCTGTAACAATCATATTGTCTATATAGATAATGAGTGTCGTCAATTTACCCATTTGACGTTTCAAGAAAAGTGTATGATCGGAATTGCTCTGCCTGAACCCATACTTCTTCATGGTCGTCCGGAACCTACCAAACCCTTCTTAAGGTGATTGTTTTAATCCATACAATGCCTTAGTCAACTTGCACACTGTTCCAAGTTGTGAAACCGATGCGTATCTAGGTCGAAGATCCATGTACACTTATTTCTTAAGATTGCCATGTAAGAAAGTAATATTCTTACCGTATTAATCTTCGATACTGGGCAAATGTTTCTATATAATCAACACCATACGTCTGAGTGTATCCCTTGGCCACCAATCGTGGTCTCTATCGCTTTATGGACCCATCGACTTTGTACTTGATGATGTATACCCATCTACATCCAACCGTTTTCTTTCCTAGTGGTAGCGGAACTAAATCCCACGTTTGATTTTTCTAAAGTGCATCAATTTTTTCCTCTATTGCCTTGGTCCATTGATCTTCAGATAGTGCCTTCTTCAATGAACTTGGTGTGCTATCATTGGATATTTGTTGTACAACGACCTCTTCGGGTTCTAATAATTTATGTGATGACACATAGTTGGCAATATGATACATATAGCATTTCGTTGTTCCTAGTGAGTATCGATTAGGTGGCTTTCCTCGGTTCTGCCTGAAAGGTAACTGATAATTTGGAACATTGAATACATAAACAGGGATAGTAGAGCTTACCTCAGGAATATTCTCAAAAGTATGGTCATCTGGTGGTACTATATTTGGAGATGAAGGGGAGTAGTATTAGTAGAAGTCCAAAAAACTGCAGGTGCCAGCATTGTTGCTGTGGGTGGTGAAAGCATTGTTGCCGTGCTTGCTGCTTGTTCTGTGGGTAGCATTGCAGTTGTTGTTAGCTGGGCTGGTAGTGCATCAGCTACTATCTCAGCTGATAGTGGTGAAGGGAAAATTTGTGAAAACTAGTTCATTTGAGCAACATTTATGCATGCAATTAACAATTAAAAGGCAGAATCATGCTTGTATGCACTCAAAAACAAAACTTTACCCATGAAATTCAAGGCCTAGTAGTTGTGGTGAACCAAGACTCAACTCAAATCTTAAAGAAAAGAGTTGAGAAACTTTTATACCTTTGAAGCACCTCTTTGCTTAGCAAAGGATATTCACCCATGTGAGGGCCTTCTTTCCTTTGTCTCCTTGCTCCTTGATGAAGGAAATTTTGTGAAAAACATGTTCATTTGAGCAACATCAATAGCATGCAATTAACAAATTAAAGGCGGAATCATGCTTACATGCACTCAAAAACAAAACATCAACCATGAAATTCAAAGCCTAGTAGATTGGTGAACCTTGACTCAACTTAAAACAACATTTGTTTGTTGAGAAATATTTACCTTTGTAGATTCCTCTTTGCATATGCAAAGGATAATCACCCAAGAGATAGGGCCTTCATTCCTTGCTTCTTAGCTCCATGGATTTGGTTAGAAGAAAAGGTTCTCCAAGTTCCCAAAATTGAGAACCTCTAAAGATTCTACACCAAGGTTAAATTGAAGAAGAAATGAGTGACCTAGAGGAAGTAAAATTGCTAGATAATTTCCTCTAGGGTGGCTGAATTTTTGAGAGCAAAGAGAGCTTTTGTTCTCATCTTTTCTCCACAAAAACCCTAAGGATGAAATGGCTATAAAGTTGCCTTTATACCACCTCACAATGGAGTGGCAAACTTGCAATTAAGCCAAGTTCACTACCCTCCTTAATTATGGGCTAATTGGGCTAATTGGGCCTTTGTGAATCATTATTCATTAAGTTGTCATACAACTTAAGTCAATGGGCTTTGACGTTCGAAGCCCATTGGGCCTTAAGGTCCAAAACTATCCCGAGGTCTTTAACGAACTTATTCGTTTGATTAATTAACATATTAATTAATCATTGCCATAAATAATTTAAACCATTTAATTATTCTTACTCATCTCCTTTGTTTCTTCAATCTCCACCTTACACGGTGTACGATACATTAGGTTCCTTTTAGCGAGGCAGTGGGCGATTAAAACCATTTTACATCGATTGTGAATTGAAACTTACTTTCAATTCTCCCTTTAGTGATTACACGCGTTTAGGGCTTCCACAAACCATGAGTGACACCTAGCAGCATATCATGGCTACCCAAGCTAATCAGAAGAGGTAGAGAACCTATTCAGTTAAGGATTACAAATGCAATACGGTCTTTCTCTAATCTAATACTCTTGACCACATCGTTTGGTTTGATAGTTTATTTATTCATGTCTACTATCCAATGTGATTCGTTTGCTTATATGATTACCTTGAATGTGATTTGGAACGCATTCCCAAATCTCATTCATACTCTGGCCAGAGATTTTAATCATATCATAGAGTATTCTCCCTCAAACCATTTTGAAGGTTAGAGATCCCTTGTTGCACATTCACTTGTCTCCATGACTAAGTGGCTTAACCCCAATGATGTCGTGGACACCCCGATGGGGTGAGTTTGACATAATCAAAGATCAAGGACTTAACCACAAGACAACTGTGATGCCTCAGGTCAAAAGACTAATTTGCATTATCCCAACCATGAGTTCTCATGTGACATGAGTATGAGAACTCCTCGTTGATCGTGTTCAGTGAACTCATTCTCTATTGAGCACCTACGTACTTGTCTTGATGTCACACACACCAATGACTCGAGACTAGTCACTCTCCCTGAGAGAAGACATAGCACGTACTGATCTTAACGGACTGTCAATGCCCAATTGGCAATCCTATGATCAGGAACGTTTAGGATGTGTCTACGAAAGAATGGTCTCATTAATCTAACTTCATTAGATTGCATTCTTCCAATCACATATTCCTTGGACTTTATCGTTTAAGCATATAACATTTATATGAGACGGCTCAAACAATAATCTTTGCCCTTTATATGTAAACTAGATTAGTTTAACATGTGAAATGTCCGTAAAGTATCATCATATGATTGGCTTTAGGGCACATTTCCAACAATCTCCCACTTGCACTAGAGCCAATCAGCTTGGTCATCTGTTATGATTCCTCTTCTGTGGTCATTTCATAAATGGCTGAGTAGTAGGCCTAGGCAATGGATATCTATATGTTATCCATAGAAGCAACCTTGAGAATATCGACGTCACCATTATACATGATTCCCAATCATGTGGTTCAGTCTCTCATATGAGTTCGGATCTTGATGAGACCTTGATTCCCTGGCTTGAGCTATCGCCCCATTAGTGTCGTACACTTTCTGGTTGGAACCGAATAGAGAGTTCAGAAATGAACTTTCCCATCCAAACAACATTGTTGTAAACTTCTATATATGGCAATATATTTTGCATTCATAATGGAACACACTAAAGTCATTACTTTAATGTTTCCATCCAAATATCTCTTTAGTCATAATAAAGAGGTATCTGTTAATCTCTTCATTCATAATGAAGAAACAATCAACGATGGATTAGATTCATAATCTAATACATTTACGCTTCCATTACGTTACTCTAATTCTTCCTCATTCTTCGAGGAACCTATCCTTTAGTATTTCTTAAATACTTAAGGACTCACTTGACAGTTGCCATGGTTCTGATCCTGGGCTTGTATTGATATCGCCTTTTACCTTTCTAGGTACAACTCATATCAATGTTTTTCATACAATATGAAATACATAAATTACCTTTCTGCGTATGCATAAAGGATTTGATTTACGCATTATTTCTTTGGGAGTCAAAGGGTACGTTCCCTTTGAGAAGAGCTACTTCCTAGTCTCACTAGAGTTGTTCTTCTTATTGAAGTTTATCATCATATGAGAAACTTCCTAGCATCCTTTTGTCTATTATTAGGGCATGATATAATCCAATTATATCCTAAAATCTATCATTATAGATTTCCATCCCATGTATATAGACTATGTCTCCCATATACATTCTATCGTTTATAGAAAGTTTAAAGTCATAACTTTAACAATGAAGTATTCTTTTCATTTCCAAAATTAATATATCATACATATATTTAAATTTAGGAATATGATTAACTCCCACTAATCTTTTGTAAACCTAGTAAACAAAAGATTCATTTACATCTTTATGAGAAATCAAACGTTTTGATCTTTCTCTCATAAGACGTTCATGGCTCCCACTAGCTTGCTTAGATCCATGATGGTTGGATCTCTACAACTTACATGTTTTTGTGATTCATAGTTTTAGACATAAATTATCAAGAATATCTTAATAATGGTTTCGGAAACCTATATCATGTCCAAACATTGAATCACCATTTAGTTGTAGCTAGCAATCTTCGAATTAATTGAAACTAAGACTACGTCAAAAATGGTTCCTTCAAAGTCAACCATTCTCTTTGATTGTAGTCACCTTAAGCTACCAATTAGCTATGAAGGTTTCATTATTTCGGGTCAAATGGTACTTTACCATTTCCTTGAGTATATATCGTATATACACTCAATGTAGTCATAAAGTTCAAACCATTCAACTGAGACGGTTTATAAATCCTTCTTGACTACCTTGGAGCTTGTGGTATAGGAACTAGGTTGTTATATTTGTTGATTATCATCTTGTCTCTCAAAGAACCCATTCTTTTGAGTTCTATTCCTAGTTCATTTGCTCTAAGGCAAATCACATTGTAGGATTAAAATGAACTACTCAACAAACAACATTTGTTGGTTGGTTTATAGAAGTGATATCCAAAGGTTAATTTAAGGATATCCACAAGATAATTTTTAAACAAATATTGCTCATTAGCACACAACCCCAAATCTTAACATGATTAAGATTTGTCTTTCTTTCCAACTACATCCTATGGAGTTATGAAAATTTTGGAAGATCTTCTAATTGACAATCATATTGTTTTAGAAGTATATATCCTATATATATGGGTAACTGATAACATCCAACGAACTAAATCTTATTCGAGTTCGTTCTTCTCGTAATGGAGAAAATCATTATCTTATGATGCTAATTTCCTTGATATCTTTCAAGGAAACTCATCTAAAGTGTTACCTTTCCTTGGATCAAATCTAAGGAGGTAAGTACTTTAGACGTCTTACTCATCAACTTACATTTCTTGAATTCTTTGAAACCTTTTGCAAAGTATTCGGACTTGTGTTTATTCATAATAAACTATAATCCAACCGAGAGTGATCTTCGGTGAATGTCAAACAACATGAGTAGTATTATGTTGTGGACAAGTGCCACTAACATCTAAGTGAATTAACCTCAATAACTTTGTGATTCTTTCTTCTTTCCAAAAGAATAAAGATTCGAACATTTCGCCTCTATACAATTTTGACAAGAAGGTATTGGATCCGGATCTAACGATCCAAAGCATCCATCTATGACCAACTCGTAATTTATGTTTTAGAGGTATCACAACTCAGTTGGGATTAGTCACTATCTTGCAACCTTTTGGGTTTTAAGCATCATTATATTCTAAACAGTTAATGCTACCATATCATCTCTACTATAGAGACAATCAATTAGATTACTATAATCCAATCAGTGATTAATAAAGAACAATGTTTTGTCAAACAAAACATTCATCCATCTCTACTATAGTGACGGAATTAAGTTCCTTAAAATTGGAATGTAAAGACAATCTTTGGTTTTTCCAATTTCTTTGGTAGTTCATATGAGGAAGTTAGTACCATCTGCTTTTGCAGAGATCTATATTTTATTCACGTTCCGAATGTGAAGTACTTTCTCTTCTCTCATTAATCTTCTACTTCTTATTAGCCACACTTTTACAACGATTGTAAAACATAGTTACTAATACGGAATCAAGCATTCAAGTAGAAGAACCAACTGTTTTGAACTTTTCAAGAACAATTTACAACACCTTCGAAATGTGTGTTCTTGACACTTGCAAGACATTTCTTGCAAATACCCCTTCCAATGTCCATCCTTTCATAAAGAAAGTTTGTTCCCTTGGAGTTAATTTTATCTTCTTCATTTGACTTCTCCTTTGACTACAATAGTCATGGTCCCTAAACTCCCACTATCTCTCTTGAAACCTTTTTCAATTGTGTTATACACATCAAACATTTTGGAGAGTGTGTGGTTATTGTTCACTACATAGTTTACAATAAACTTAGTGAACCATTAGGATAGGGACATAAAGGTGAAGTCCTAGCTTAGTTTCCGTCTCGTTAAGGGGTTTATCACTTCAACACTCAATGATTCAAAATCATCATAAGTCCATGTTGATGGACTATTTTTGTCAACCAACCATTATGTTCTAAACATAATTACAAACTTTCAAGAGTTGTTCAAGGCAACTCTCATTTCTTCATACAACAATTTGTAAGTGAAGAATCATGGCACTAAAAGTGTCCTTGTCTTTATGCTAATCTTCGTAAGTTCCTTTGTTCATATAACGAAGGAATAAGCATTGGTTGTTTGTGTTGTCCTCTTCATGATAGACATTTCTAACATGTTCTTCCAATGATACATTATCAATAGGAAGATTGTGAGGATGAGACTTCTTAGGTACATGCACAATCCATTTAAGACAATCTTTGGGATTGTGTTACCAAGTCCGGAAACTAAAACATTCGGCTTTTCTTTGTCAAGTTTTGGATAGCGTTTGCAAATATATTGGTAAACAAATACATAACGAATATAAATTGATTGATTTTAAGCCATTTGATTCGGGTCTTTAAATCAAATAGCACCACCCACTATTTTTGGCAAATTCCATATCCCTCATTCGAATTCGAGAGTTTTGGAGGAAACTCTTAGTAGGTTATGGGAGACTCACTATTACCAAGCCCACCTCAGAAGAAAATCATATTGGCTAGCGTTAATAATAATGAGAGAGTACGCTTACTCATTTGCAACAACCTCTTGCAAGTACCCATCTAGTTTGGCCTCTAGAGAATGATGCCTCAGAAGAATATCATATTGGCACATTGCACTTAGTTAAGTCATTCCCACCATGCTAGTTAAAGTAGGGGTTCGAGAATGGCCTCAGAAGAATATCATATTGACCACACTCGTTGCCTACCTTCACTTCATCATATGTGTATAGGCTTCTCCTGAATGTAAGCACATACTTTGCAACCCCAGAACTGGACGAATACGGTGTATGAGTCACAAACGATTGAAGCCTACCATGGTGGAAGGCCACGAAAGAGTGTTCTAAGCACTCTCACACTTATCAACTTAATAATGGTTTGGTTGAGGGTTTTAGGTCTCATCACATAAACATATTCATTTTAATCTTTATTAAAACAATTTTGGTCCTATTACAACTATTGGTCCATTTGATTCAATTTAGTTGTATATAATACTCCCACTATACTTATAAAACGGTTTTTAAAGCAAGAGTATATGATACTACTAACATAAGGTTTGCATTCATTTGATGGACTATATAGTTGCCTTAGGGCCTTAGGATGACTATGAACCTTTGTTTAGATTCAACACGAGCCTAGTGTTGAATCTCGGACTAGGGATGGAGATTGATTTTAGTTACGCGTTTAATCACATTAAGGCGTGTTGTCTTAGGGGCGTTGGTCCCTCTACTCCATTTTCATGCATATCAAATAAAGCAAGAAAGAAGTACTTCAAAGTAAAGGTGAGCTTATGCTCATTACAACATTTGCATAATTAAAATTACTTTAAAGTAAAGAAGAGCTTATGCTCTTTTACAACATTTGATCAAATCAAATTACAACCAAAATTAATCTACACATTCCCATGGTTCAAACAAATTTGAAACGGCCTTTCACATAGCTCAATTATCGTAGGCTTAGGTTCATAATCACCCTTTAATTAATTAACATTTTAACTAATTAAATTGAATGCAACATTTTCATTTGGTTTTTGTATCCATAAAATTGATTTAAATGGAGCTAAATAAAATGAAAATCCAATTCTCATTTAAAGAGACAAAACAATTTTTGTTCCCTACTTAATTTGGGCCATCATGCAATAACCACAACTTTTTGGGCTATATTGCGAAACACAAACTTTTGGGGTCACTTTGTAAAAACACAAAAGTCCACTACTTCATGTAATTACAACTAGAACCAAAAAATTTCAACAAATACAAAAAACTTCATTAAAGGAGCAAAACAATTTGTCCTTTAGCGTTTTTGGACCTTAACGTAAAAATGTAAACTTTTGGGCCAAAGTGCAAATACACAAAAGTATCAAAACTTTATGTAATTGAATAAAAGACCCAAAAATACCCTACATGTAGGGTGGCCGGCCATGAGTAAATAAAAATAAGATTTTTACAAAGTTTTTGTAAGTGGGTTTTGTTAGGTGAGGTAAAGATGAAATATTTTGAATTTATGTCAAACTTTTTAAAAAGTTTGTCTACCATTATAGCTATTAATTGAATTTATGTCAAACTTTTAAAAAAGTTTGTCTACCATTAAAACCATTAATAATACTTTACCAATAATCATCACCCACTAAAATCACTCACTAAAATTAAACCAAAACTTTATGTAAAAACATAAAACTTTTTGAATCAAAACTTCAAAACTTTTTGTTCTTGGCAAGAACTTCAAGAACATTGAAGAACACTCATGAAAACTCATAATAGCTCCATGAATGTTTTCACTCACCAAAACTCAAATTTTCACCACTCAAAAGAGGGCTAACATCCTAGGGTACTTAGGGGTTCCAAAAGTCACTTTAAAACCATTTTAACAAGACAAACATGAACCCAAAAAATCACCCTTTGGATTTGGCCGAATTTCCCCAAAAACATGGCACCAAATTTTAGCTCCAAAATTCATGCTCATATGAACTACATCTACAACATTTGAGATGGCAAATTTTCTAACAAAATTTACATTCAAAGAAACAAGAATAAAGCTTGTAACATATTACAACTTTTAAATAAAAAACTATGAACTACAAAACCCAAAATGATTCACCAACTACTAGACCTAGGCTCTGATACCACTTGAAGGAAATTTTGTGAAAAACATGTTCATTTGAGCAACATCAATAGCATGCAATTAACAAATTAAAGGCGGAATCATGCTTACATGCACTCAAAAACAAAACATCAACCATGAAATTCAAAGCCTAGTAGATTGGTGAACCTTGACTCAACTTAAAACAACATTTGTTAGTTGAGAAATATTTACCTTTGTAGATTCCTCTTTGCATATGCAAAGGATAATCACCCAAGAGATAGGGCCTTCATTCCTTGCTTCTTAGCTCCATGGATTTGGTTAGAAGAAAAGGTTCTCCAAGTTCCCAAAATTGAGAACCTCTAAAAATTCTACACCAAGGTTAAATTGAAGAAGAAATGAGTGACCTAGAGGAAGTAAAATTGCTAGATAATTTCCTCTAGGGTGGCTGAATTTTTGAGAGCAAAGAGAGCTTTTGTTCTCATCTTTTCTCCACAAAAACCCTAAGGATGAAATGGCTATAAAGTTGCCTTTATACCACCTCACAATGGAGTGGCAAACTTGCAATTAAGCCAAGTTCACTACCCTCCTTAATTATGGGCTAATTGGGCTAATTGGGCCTTTGTGAATCATTATTCATTAAGTTGTCATACAACTTAAGTCAATGGGCTTTGACGTTCGAAGCCCATTGGGCCTTAAGGTCCAAAACTATCCCGAGGTCTTTAACGAACTTATTCGTTTGATTAATTAACATATTAATTAATCATTGCCATAAATAATTTAAACCATTTAATTATTCTTACTCATCTCCTTTGTTTCTTCAATCTCCACCTTACACGGTGTACGATACATTAGGTTCCTTTTAGCGAGGCAGTGGGCGATTAAAACCATTTTACATCGATTGTGAATTGAAACTTACTTTCAATTCTCCCTTTAGTGATTACACGCGTTTAGGGCTTCCACAAACCATGAGTGACACCTAGCAGCATATCATGGCTACCCAAGCTAATCAGAAGAGGTAGAGAACCTATTCAGTTAAGGATTACAAATGCAATACGGTCTTTCTCTAATCTAATACTCTTGACCACATCGTTTGGTTTGATAGTTTATTTATTCATGTCTACTATCCAATGTGATTCGTTTGCTTATATGATTACCTTGAATGTGATTTGGAACGCATTCCCAAATCTCATTCATACTCTGGCCAGAGATTTTAATCATATCATAGAGTATTCTCCCTCAAACCATTTTGAAGGTTAGAGATCCCTTGTTGCACATTCACTTGTCTCCATGACTAAGTGGCTTAACCCCAATGATGTCGTGGACACCCCGATGGGGTGAGTTTGACATAATCAAAGATCAAGGACTTAACCACAAGACAACTGTGATGCCTCAGGTCAAAAGACTAATTTGCATTATCCCAACCATGAGTTCTCATGTGACATGAGTATGAGAACTCCTCGTTGATCGTGTTCAGTGAACTCATTCTCTATTGAGCACCTACGTACTTGTCTTGATGTCACACATACCAATGACTCGAGACTAGTCACTCTCCCTGAGAGAAGACATAGCACGTACTGATCTTAACGGACTGTCAATGCCCAATTGGCAATCCTATGATCAGAACGTTTAGGATGTGTCTACGAAAGAATGGTCTCATTAATCTAACTTCATTAGATTGCATTCTTCCAATCACATATTCCTTGGACTTTATCGTTTAAGCATATAACATTTATATGAGACGGCTCAAACAATAATCTTTGCCCTTTATATGTAAACTAGATTAGTTTAACATGTGAAATGTCCGTAAAGTATCATCATATGATTGGCTTTAGGGCACATTTCCAACACTTGACTCCATGGATGTGGATGGAGGAACTTTGCTTCTTGGCTTTATGACTTCTTGGATGGATGAAGGAATGGATTCTCCAAGTTCTCAAAATAAGGAACCTCTAAGTCTCCACACCAAGGAGAACATTGAGGAAGAGATGAGTGACCTAGAGGAAGAAAGATTGCTAGCTATTTTCCTCTAGGGTGGTCGGCCTCCTAAGAGAAGAGAGAGCATTGAGTTCTCATCTTTTCTCTCTAGAAAACCCTAATGAACTTTTGGCTATAAAGTCCTCTATATAGTCACTTCACTTAAGTGACAAAAAGAACCAAAACCCATTCATTTACAATATGGTCGGCCTTCAAAAGGCTTTGGGCTGTTTGGGCCTTTTTGAGTCTCTAGTCATTAAGTTGTCAAACAACTTAAGTTAATGGGCTTGACGGTTCTAAGCCCAATGGGTCGTGAGGTCGAATAATTACTCAAAATCTAAAACGAATTTATTCGTTTGATTAATTAACATATTAATTAATCCTAGCCATAAATAATTAAACCATTTAATTATCTTTACTCATCTCCGTTGTTTCTTCAATCTCTACCTTACACGGTGTACAATCCATTAGGTTCATTTTTGCGAGGCAGTGGGCAATTAGAACTCTTCAAATCGATTGTAAATTGAAACATACTTTCAATTCTCTCTTTAGTGATTATACACTTTTATGGCTTCCGCAAACCATGAGTGACACCTAGCAGTATATCATGGCTACCCAAACTAATAAAAAAAGGTGGAGAACCTATTCAGTTTAGGATTACAATGCAATACGGTCTTTATCTAATACAATACTTTTGACCACATTGTTTGGTTTGATAGTTTATTCATGTCTACTATCAATGTGATTCTTTTCTTTATATGATTACCTTGAATGTGATTTGGAACGACTTCCTAAATCTCATTCATACTCTGGCCAGAGATTCTTAATCATATCATAGAGTATTCTCCGTCAAATAGTTTGAAGGTTAGAGATCCCTTGTTGTGCATTCACTTGCCTCCATGGCTAAGTGGCTTAACCCCCAACTATGTCGTGGATACCCTTTGACGGAGTGACTTTGACATAGTCAAAGATCAAGGGCCTAACCATAAGACAACTATGATGCCTCAGGTCAAAGGACTACTTTGCATTATCCCAACCATGAGTTCTCATGTGACATGAGTATGAGAATTCCTTGTTGATCGCGTTCAGTGGACTTATTCTCTATTAAGCACCTACATGCTTGTCTTGGTATCAGTCACACCAATGACTCAAGACCAGTCACTTTCCCTAAGAGAAGACATAGCACGTACTGATCTTAACGGACTGTCAATGCCCAATTTGCAATCCTATGATCATGAACGTTTAGGATATGTATACGAAAAATGAATGGTCTCATGAATCTAACTTCTTTAGATCACATTCTCCCAATTACAGATTCCTTGGACTTATTGTTTAAGCATATAACATTTATATGAGATGGCTTTAAACAATAATCTTGCCCTTTATATTAAACTAGATTAGTTTAACATGTGAAATGTCCGTAAAGTATCATCATATGATTGACTTTAGGGCACATTTCCAACAAGTGTAAGCGGAAGATCGGTGGTGGCAGCCATGGTCTAATCTTGCTCGTCATTCGATGTCTCCCCCAGAAAAGTAAGGTTGGAAGGAGCTGAAAAGTAGTACATCTCGGGCTCTAAAAAAGTGACATCCATGGTAATATACATCCGTCGTGAAGAGGGTGGTAACAACGGTACCCTTTTTTTATGTATTCCATACCCCATAAAAAATGACAGAGAACACACGGGTCATGTTTCGTTCGTTGATTCTTATGAAGACAAACAAATGCAACACACCCAAAAACCCGAGGTGGGAGCACCAAGACTGATTGTAGATGCTCGAATGTAGCAAGAACTTGTAAAGGCGTATGAAAGTCTAAGACTTTGGATGGCATTCGGTTAATAAGATGAATGGCAGTTTGAAGAGTGACATCCCAAGAAGAGCAGGGAACATGCGCCTTAATCAATAGAGACTGAGCCGTTTCTAATAGATGGCGATTTTTGCCCTCAGCCACCACATTCTGTTGAGGAATTTGACGGCAAGGAGTTTCGTGAAAGATTTCGTGATTAGTCAAATAATGTGTAAAATCATTATTAACATATTCACCGCCATTATCCGAACACAAAATCTAGTTTTTAGTAGAAAATTATGTTTGAACCATGGTGTGGAATGTCTTAAAAGCCAAAAACACGTCACTTTTATGCTTAAGAAGGTATAACCATGTCATTCGTGTGCAATCGTCTATGAAAGTCACAAACCACCTAATGCTAGATAAAGTAGTAATTGGGGATGACCCCTAAACATCCAAATGAATAAGTCCAAAAAGAGTAACACTTTTATTAGAATTCAATGGATAAAAAACACGGTGCCTATTTGCAAGTACACAAGTGTCACATTTAAAGTCTGAAACAGAACAACCAACAAATAAATTCGAAAACAAATGTTGTAAATAATTGAAAGACGGATGACCCAAACAGTGATGTCATAACTAAATTTGATGCCGCTTGTGATCTATGGCTTCTTGGGCTAGATTAACTCGGCATGTACTAACATCATCCACAAAATGGAGATCCCCCTTTTAATACACAACCAATTGTCTCATTCGTGAGAATATCCTGAATAAGATAAAATTTCGAATACATTAGCACACAACAATTAGTGTATGATGCAAATAGAGGGTGGGTATAAGGTGTACAGTGCCAACGGCAGTCACGGTGAGGTGACACCATTAGCATTGGTAATATTACGTCGAAGTGGAATGGTATCACATGCTAAATTAGAGGGGTCATAAGTCATATGGTCCGTGGCACCGAAGTCGATGATCCAATCAGACTAAGTATCATCACATTCATATTAAAAGCATAACCACAATTACCTAAGGACTCCGGAGATACATCAGAAGAACTAGACACAGGAGGAGGATCATCATATGATATCAAAGATAATTGGGAAACTGAGGTTGCAAGATTGACTTGCCCAAGCTTGGCTTGCTTGTCTCGTTCTCGTTGTTTATGAAGTTTCAATGGTTCCCACCAGTCAGGATAGCCATGCAATTGAAAGCAATTGTCACGGTCGTGCTTTTCACTGCCACAGTAGGTACAACCACCAACCCAGACTAATGGTTTACGACAAGGAGCACGGGGGCCCATGGTGGGCTGTGAGGCCGTTTTGGCAGTAAAGAGTGAGCCATATGCTGGGTTCGAGGTTGTAGCATGCACTACAGTCTTATGTTGGGTGCAGGCAGCTTCTCTGGGGCGTTTGATAGGAGCATATTTATGCGACTTAATTGGCTTGTTCTCGTGCGTTTACGTTGTGTTTCCTTAGTTATTTTAGTGTTTTAAGTCATTTTCGTTTGTTTGTAGGTCTTAATAACAACCTTGGCAAGAAAAGTGCATTTTGGTGCATGTTGGATCAATATTGGGCTCAAATGGATTGCATGCATGAGGATGGACGTTTTGGGCATATGTGTGTGCAAGTGTGTGTGTGTAATTTCAAGGATAAACAATGACAACTCATACACATGCAAACTCAAGGCAAGAAAGGGAGAAAACACATGCAAAGAAGCACACATGCAAAAAGAAAGCATGGCAGCACACACATGGGAAAGAAAGGCACGGCATGGGCAGGAAATAAGTTGAATTGTGGCTGAAATAATGAAGAGCATGTGTGTGTGCAAGTGTGACAGCTTGTACATGTGGAAATGATGACTAGATGGCAGCACACACACATGGGAATGCAAGGAAACACACGGCATGGACAGCCAACAAATTCTTCAAAACTGCCTGTGCAGATTAGCTGACTTTGGAAGCATGTTACGAACAGCTCCGAATGAATGAGAGAATGAAGCGTATATGCTTGGAAAGCTACGGATGTCTAGTTTCTGGAGCAATTTACAGATTGTTAATATCATTTTTCTAGAAGAAGTTATGGGCATTTTAACACTGAAAGGTTCAAAAACGGGCTAAGCAGATTTGGCTAATAAAATGAGAAAGTAAAGGCACTTGTTTTGTGTTTTGCTTTGTCATCAACACTCAGCAGCAAATGGGGTTATGATTACACTCATTTGTCTTTGGAGCAAGTGGAAATGCACAGCTAGAAGAGAAGGCACAACACATGCAAAGGAAAGGAGAAACATGGGCTGAAAATAGGTGGATTGGTGGTTGAAATGATGAAGCATGTGTGTGTAAATGTAAAGGGGAAACAATGACAACTCACACCCACACAAGCTGCACATGCAAAGGAAATGGAGTGGTCCTCTCTCAAGCCTATAAATACCACCTCCCATACACATGAAAAATACTCCCTTTGATCTCAGAAATTCGTCCAGCCACATTCCACACCATTCTACACTCCCAAATCACCATACATCCATAATTCCTTATCTTTGCCGCACCCTCCACCTATCCTAAACACTACCATACCATCTCACATCCATTCTACACCATAAAAACCACCCAAAACCGTCCAAAACCTCTAGTGCCGCTGCTTGCAAGGAAGGAAAGAGAAGGAACATCTTGTGCCGTGCCTATGCCCAAGCCTTGGGAGTGTTGGAGCGTTTCTAGGTGTTTTCTATCTTTGATTTCAATGTTTAAATTGAGTTATCTTTATGTAATTGCGAGTATGAGGAACTAAACCCCCTTGGCTTGGGGGGGATTCAAAACCATGTTTATACTTGCTATATGATTTGATTACTTCCAATTGCGTTTCATGAATTGTGAATTTAATTTACTTATCTCTATGAATTAAAACTAATTTGTGTATGTTGGTTGAGAGTGCACGCTTAATTTTCATGCATAAGTTTGATGCTAGGATATAAGGAAGTTTCACCTAATCGTTATGAACTTATATTCATAAGTAGTAAAGGTTGTTGATCACAATCGTGTTAAGTAAATTCTTGGCATAAGTTTCATGCAATTCATAGTAACGAGTGCCTCGTCAATGCTTATGTTTTTCATAGAACTTAATGATTCTTGCTTGTATCTCTATTATGCAATTCATGTAGGGAACTTGTAGGGAATGTTTTGGGTTGTCGTATGCAATCATCCAACCCAATAACTTGTGGAAAAACTGAGGGTTAATTAGTGCAATTCACGGTTAATTTGGGGCGTTGAGTATTCATAGTTTATCAAAAAGCAATTGGAAATCATTTTGTATGCAAGTATAACATGTGTGGAGAAGAACCCCTTAGCTAGCTTCTCATCCATTTAATTTGATCAATCTCGTTTTAAAACCTATTTTGTTTTACAAAGTTCTTGTTTTGTTTTCAAATTCGTCTAAAATCAATCCCCCTTTATTTTGTTGAGTCATATTAGTTAGAAATCAATTTAGTTTGTGTTTTTAAGTGTCTTGAGTCAAGTTATAACATATTTTCGTTCAAATTCTTCCTTAGTGTTCAAAACTGCCCAGATTGTGTCTTTAAGGCAATTTTGAGTCTTTAGGTACTGTTTTGAGTCTTTTGGTTTGTTTTAGTGTTTAAAGTATAGTTTTGCATTCTTTGAGTCTAGTTTAGTGTTTTAAACTTTGTTTTTACGTTTTCAAGTCAGTTTCCAAGTGATTTAGCAATCCCTCCTAATTCCCGGCCTAGAACGATCCCTACTTACATACTTTACTACATTTGATAAAAAGAGGGTTTAATTTGTGTGCTTATATATTTCGCATCAGCGTTGAGACGAGGTGGAGCCGTGGCTCGTGCTGTAGGCCGAACCACCATCGCTACCCCACTTAGCAGTTATCCTACAGTGTTCATAACAGCATGTCGCATCGTTTCCCGTCAAACATAGGCAAAGGTTTGTTAACCGGAAGGGAGGGGCTCAGTTCATAGAATATCACTATGAATTTTATCAAACATCTCATCCAATCCTGCAAGCAAAGTATACACCCGATTCGTTTGAACAATTTTATTATAAATTTCAATATCAGTACCGCACTTCATTGGATTGGGTCAACGATAATCAATCTCTTGCCACAAAGATTGAAGATCATTATAGTATGTCTCCATCGATCGTCTGTCTTGCCTTATGCGAGAGGCCTTGCAAATAAGATCGTATACTTGAGATATATTGGAGCCATCATAGTATGAGTGAGTAACCGCATCCCACACCTCTTTTGCAATCAGTAGTAGAAGAAAATATCCAATTAAATTGGGTTCCATAGAATTGATAAGCCAACCTTCATGATGGCATTCTCCGTACGCCATTTGGTGAAGGCCGGATTGTCGGTAGAGGGTTGGGGATTACTCCCAAACAAGTAGCCCAACTTGTCTTTGCCAGCAACAAACATCTCAAAAATTTGAGACCAAACTCCATAATTGGCACCATTGAGCTTGATACCAATTGAAGCCGTAGAAGAATCATGATGAACAATTTGTGTAACAACTTGTGGTAGAGATGGGGTATGATTCATGGTAGGTTTAGTTAGGGTAGTAGTGTTTAGGATAGAGGTAGTATCGGTTAGGATGGGGATTTTGATTTCACCTTGGAGTGGTGGTAGGTTCTTCATGGGAGGGCTGGGTTTGCTTAAGGGAACGGGTAGAGCAAAAATCCTAGGTTCTCTGCTCTAATACCATGCTAATTAGGACTTATTTTGGGGTTTAATTGTATGATGTTATTCTTCTCACCAAGAAGAGAAATATATAGTGTACAAAATTGATTTACAAGGGAAGAAACATAAAATAATATCTACCCTAATCACATCCTGATTATAAGGACCCAAACGGGCAACTAAACTAATTACAAAAGGTCAACTCTCTCCAACACATACACCATCCATAAAGAATAAAAATGAATTACAAAAATACTAAAACTCCAAATACATTATAATTTCATAAATCAATTTCAATCTTGAAGCTCTAGCGAGGATATGTTTCACTTGATATGGAAACCTCATGTTCCGGTACTTTGACGGAGCTGCTTTTGGAATATTGATCCGACTTTGTCACCCCTGAGTAATTCCCCCATCCTCGTGACTCAGACAATTCTGTTCCGCCGCTGCTATGCATAAAAAATGCTGGTTGCGAGGGCACTGGGAGAGTAAGAGAGTAGCTATTCAGCATCATAATAACCGACGCCATGGTTGGTCTATCACCTATATTTTCTTGCACGCATAATAGTCCGATGTGGATGCATCTCATTATTTCATTTCTCGAACCAGTCTTCAGTGTCGGATCTATTAGATTTGATGCTGTCCCGTCTCTCCAACTCCTCCATGCCTGCAATGATTTGTGAATTAATTTGCAGAGATAATCAGTGATAACATTTGTTTAGTTCTGTTGCACTCAATTGTATCAATACATAGAGTTTATATACATATATTCACTTACGAAGCTTATAAGATCTTCCACGCTATCTCCATGACGGAAAGAATTGTTTTTCTGCCCGCTTACTATCTCTAGAACTAACACACCAAAACTATAAACATCAGACTTAACAGAAAAGTGTCCGTGCATTGCATACTCTGGAGCCATATACCCGCTACATATAAACAAGAAAAGGGTCAAGTTTCATCAACATAAATGGAAACTTAGGAAATTATGACAAACAAACACTGCTATAACATAAGCCCCCGAGGCAGTTAAGTGCATTCTTACTAGGTCCCCACAATTCGACTAGTATTGCCTTGAGTTTGATCAAGCACAAACAACCTTGCCATGCCAAAATCTGAAATTTTGGGGTTCATTTCTTCATCGATTAAGATGTTACTAGCTTTGAGATCACGATGAATAATTCTAAGACGAGAGTCTTCATGGAGGTAAAGGATCCCTCGAGCAGTCCCTACTATAATTTTGTAGCGCCTATCCCAATGCAGTTGTGCACGCTTTGTTGTGTCTACATATTCGTGCAAAAGAAAGACTTCAATTACAATGTTTTCTTTGCATGTCACAGAATTGGAATTATCAATAGAAAAATTAATTTAGGAAAAGTTCAGAGAGTATAAAGCATAATTCCAGACATACCGAATATGATGTGATCGAGACTTGCGTTGGGGACAAATTCATAGACAAGAAGCCTTTCGTTTCCTTTTAAGCAGAAACCTAAAAGTCTAACTAAATTCCGGTGTTGAAGTTTGGCGACTAGCAAAACTTCATTTTTGAATTCTAAATCTCCTTGTCCAGAATTCGTAGAGAGCCTTTTCACAGCTATATCTTCTCCATTGGAAAGCTTACCCTGAAAAAGAAAATTTATCAGAAAAAATAAATTATCATTAAAAAAATGAGATAAGTTTCATTCAAGAAATATGAAATTTAGCTTGGCACATAATTTATATAGTTTTTCATATATGTGTGTGTGTGTATTTCGAAACAATGATGTATGGTTACCCTGTAAACAGGACCAAATCCACCCTGTCCGAGTTTATTTTCTTCACAAAAGTCCTCTGTGGCAACCCTAATGGTGCTAAAGTCGAATTGCAAGGACTCCGCAGATCTAATTTCATCTGTATCGTCACCCCCTGATGAACAATTTAACAAGAAAACGGTATAAGATCATTGTTTAAAATGTTCGTTGTTTATGGAGTAGAGATGCAACATGGTCAACTCTAAATGTTCGTAATTAATTATTTTTGTTTCATTACCGGAAAGTAACTTACTCGTTTCAAGCTTTTTCTTTGTTCTCCTTACTCTTAAACAAACGAAGATGAATATAATTAGTACTAGAGCAACAACAATTGGCACAACGATAATGATGACAGTCCGAGATGTGTTATTCTTCGATCCTGCAAAAACCCGAAATCTTTTTAATTAATCAAACCATAATTTGAATATATTTAAAGTAGCACATATTTTCTACTAAAGCATCATAATATATGTAGATATTTACGTATCAATATATACATGTACCTCCTGAATTTGTGTTGTTGGTTGACGATGGAGGAGGACTTGGTGGCGATGAGGGCAATGGTGCCAGAGTTGTAGGATCGTAGAAGCGAGAGATCTCGTACCTAACATTACAGCTGGGTTTAACAACCCTACCACCTTGCTTCGCCCCACAACAATTTGTGATCTCTGCCACAGCGCGAGCCAAGCAATCAGAGCAGTCTAGCTCGGACAAATCCGGCGTGCACTGCACAAGTCCATATATTGGTTGGAAATTGGGAGCTGTTGTTGACCCTACTGCAAACTTACGAAGCGAACCATTCGCTGCAGCTTGACTACTCAAGTCATCCATCAGCTTCCTTAGCTCTTGAAAAAACCCGTCAGCACCTGACGTTATGTTTTGTGTGTTCGACAACCAGAAAGAAAAGGAGTCTTCCATGATGCCGTAGATGGAACGGTTTGAGTACCGCAGCATGCACTCATCGTAATAGCCAAAAACTTCTTTCTGGTTGGGACAAACCTCTGTGATCTTTTGTGTAGAGTTTTTGAGGCAGCTATGGCAAACGTCCGCCTCAACGTCTCCTCTGCAAAGCGCGATTGCATGAACCTGGTCGGAGTTTTGGCCGTAGGATGAGTTGTAGAAGCCGTAGCCGTTGCCGTTGTTAGAGGGTGAAGAAAGGGAGGAGAGAAGGGTGTTGAGGTTTGTTTGGTAGGTGCTACTGGTGGTGTAGTTACCTTTCTCATTAAAACAGTTAACACTTTGAAAATCTGGCTGAGCAATGACTTGAATAGTAATGAGCAACAGAAGTGGACAAGGGAAGAACAGAAATCTTGAGCAGACCTTTAATGGCGCCATGGTGTTTGTAAATAATTTTGTTGCCAAATATTTTGTTTCAGGACATATCGTTTTTTTATTTTATTTTGAAACTCAGGACATATCGTTTTATACAAGGAAAGTAAAAGAAGTCAGCGCTTAAAGATTTGGTATAGTATTGGTGGGGTGGGTAGATAAATATTGTTCAACATATGTATAAATAAATACTGTTCAACGATGCAGAATTTTCAAAGACGGTTTCTATTGTAATTGAGGGCCTATAACTTTTTATTCTAATCCTAAGAAAAGTCCCTTATTGAACTTAATCAATTTTTTTTAATAAACGATATTATCTACACAAAGTGTATGGGGGTGGAGGAGTGTGCTAAATCTCTCAATGAGCTAGCTATAATAATGTGATTCAAATTCACTTTTGACAAGAATTGAACATAAAAATCTCTCTTATAAATGAAAAAGAATATTACTAAATTATAGTACTAATTGACTAAACTTAATGAATTCAAGCCTAGTGATGTAATTATTTCGTTTTTAGTTTGACTACGATGCCTAAACTAGATTTAACTGGATGAATCACAAGCTATAGGTTTTTTGGGTAAGAATAGTTCGTCTTCATAAAAAGCAGATATGGATGCAGTCAATACTGGCCAGCTAATCAAATTGTTTCTTTGATTGTTTTAATTTGATTGTTTTAATTAATTAAAACGTAGATAGCAAAGCGACTGGCAGTGCTAGTAAATAATTTTATATTAGAGATATTAATCCGACCAGGAAAAAGATGCTCATCATATTAATAAACAATCGATTTGATTGAAACGGGAGTGGTGGCTGAGGAAGGTAAGAATTCTTCTCTTCTTTGTTAAACAAAACTTGATTGCCTGAATTTTCCTGGTCAATTCGTGTTTTATTAACGCGTGATCTTGGTCAATGGGAACGAAACTTCTATCAAGATAAATTAAGGAAACAAGATAAGGTGATCATATACGTTCCTAGAATTTAATAAATTTCCATGAGAAAAAAACTGCTGTAAATTAATGCATGAACAGATTGGAGAAAGTGACCATCTTCTTCTAAATATAAAGCGTACGTCCAGGGAGGGCTCCATGGTATTTTCCCGAATTTTCGTTTCGTGTCCAGGGAGGGCTCCATCTGCCTATAACTTTTTAGAGAAAAATATGTTATTCATCAAGATGAAAGAAAACATACAATGTGAGGACAGTGTGCTTACTAATAGCTATACTAAGATGATGACATTTGTCAACTTGTAATTGGTTGAGTTAGTTGTGATTGTAGTTAGTTGTGAGGACAGTGTGCTTACTAATAGCTATACTAAGATGATGACATTTGTCAACTTGTAATTGGTTGAGTTAGTTGTGATTAGAGATTGTTAGAAGGTATTATAGTCATTGTTGTTGTAAAAATGGTTTCTAATAAAAGGAAAACTAATGAAAAAGGCTTGAAAATTTTGAGTTTTAATGATAAGAACAAAATAAAGGGTAAAATAAATAGTACCAAAATTAAATTTTTAGTGTAAAAATATGATTTTTCATTAAAGTGAATAATACCGGGTGTTTTTCGTTAAAGTTCCTTCTATAAAACCATAGTGTATTAGTCATTTGAGTTTAGTGTGAAATATCCAAAGTTTACAATTTCTCTCTTAAATCTCTGTATTTCCACCTATCTCAATTTCATAGCTTTAACGCATATACTGAAAGGTTAAGATGGTATCATCGCTAAAAAAGGCTCATCGCCTTTTCCGATCCTAGGCTTTCTTCCGTTACTCTGATGATGTTTGATCTTTGGTGGGTTGGTCAAATTGGTTGTTGAAGTTTCGTTTCAAGTGCATCTCTTCTTGAAATGCTGCGACTTGATATGGATTGTTTTGGGATCGTCTGATTCTTTTCCTTTTGCTTGTTGTAATTGATTCAGATATCGGTGGTATTTTCGCACACCTGGTGTTCGACGATTTGCTTCAACCATGACTTATTGCTTCTTCATCGTTATTCTTCAGGCTTCTTCTTCAATTGGTTTAGTTTTTCTTTTATAGGTGTGATATCCACACACCTCTTTTTACTTCTCTCACATCCTTTTAATTTTCAATCGTCGAATAAGATGAATTGAAGAAGATCAAATGACTGAAATTAACAAAGGGTGTGAGAGAGGTAAAAATAGGTGTGTGGATAGCACACCCCTTTCTTTTATATCTTGAATCTTGGGAAATTGAATGTGAGTTTTGTGATCTGAATCATGTCGAAGTTTTCGATTGTTTGTTGATTTTGAGGGCTTGAAGTCTTTATTGAGCAGTTAAGTTTTGTGTGGGCACCAAAGGTTTGTGACATTTGTTTCTCACTACGACCAACAATCTAGGTAACCCTCGATTCTGTATTTCGTTGCACTTCCACATTTTTCTCTGGGCTTGTTAGGGATTTTGGTCTGTCTGAGGTGCAATACTTAGTGAAAATTTACTGCAATTGATATGTGATTTCCTAGCAATGATTTTTGAGACATTTGGTGTTTATGGAGAAGCAACTATGTAACTGTGTAGGATATGTCTTGTAGTATGTGATGAACAAAATATGCTCAAAATGGAATGCTTTTGCAAATCTGCATGGCAGGACTTTGTGCAATTGTAGTTGCAGCACCATTTGCATTTACATTGGGCCTCTTGGCATCCATATTCGTCATTAGCCTTGCAATCAAGGAGTATATATGAATGTATGCAGATCTTGGTATGGATCCCTCAGTGAAAGTATCAGGTGGTTTGGTGTTACATTCTTGGTGTGGTTATCTGGTGATTTTGTTTTATTTTTGTGCTTTTGATATTCATAGTCGGTTTCTTGAATATATATGGGTTTATGCTGAAAACTGGGGTTTTTCTTACTTTTGGATGAATCCAATGAGATAAACTATTGTTTCATGCTGTGATTTTGTTGGATTACAAGATTTCAAGAAAGTGTCATTCTTTTTTTATGGCTAAGAAAGTATCATTCTTTCTTTCGGTCCACATAATTTGTCAAGAGAGTCATTCTCTTGTTGCCTTAGAATTTGTCAAGAGTATCACTCTCTTGCTGCCTAGAAGAATTCATTTGTTTTGATTTGTGGATTGTACTTGTGTCTTTCATCATGGCTACGCCAACGGTTCAAGTCTTTTTTGAAGGGATTTTCCAGTCACTAGTCTTTCTGTGCAGCGTAATCTTGTTGGAAGGTGTCAACAGCAGCAACACTGTGATGGCTCATGTACTCTACAATCTTAGCTTGGAAATTCCTAACTGAGTTTGAGGGGGGAGTAACAGCTTTACTAAGATGATTACATTAGTCAACTTGTAATTGGTTGAGTTAGTTGTGATTAGAGATTGTTCGAGGGTATTATAATTATTGTTGTTGTAAGAATGGTTTCTAGAAAACCATAGTGTATTAGTCATTTGACCTTAGTGTGAAATATCCAAAGTTTACAATTTTGTTGTTAAATCTCTCTCTTCCCACCTATCTCTTTCTTCTCAATTTCATAGCTTTAACACATATACTGAAAGATTAAGACTTACATAGGTCTCGATAAAAACTTTGTCGGAGATTTCAACCCTATCAAATAGAAAAAGACCGTCCCAAATAAACTACTAAAGTTTGCTATCCTCACAAGCAAATCAAATGGATACAATTAATAGGAAACATATTCAACTAGTACATCTGCATTTAAATCTGAAAGTTCTTCATGCCAAACCAACTCCTAAGAACAACTCATTCCAGTGCGAGCAAGTCTATGAGCAACTTGATTAGCCTCTCTTTTAACATGGTAGAACTTTATTTGAGAAAAATCATTAATCAAAACACGAACATCATTGATAATAGGAGTGAGTGGAGAGAAATCCTCTCCTTGACCATTCACAGTAGCAATGATGACAACTGAATCTCTTTCGAACATGCACCACTTCCCACTCAAGCCTAACTGTTGGGCAACAATTGCAGCACTTGTTGTTGCAATCAACTATACATGCAACACAAAAGACGCTACCAAACAAGGACTTGTGAATGCCGCTACAAAGGCGCCCTCATAACTACTAACAACCACCTCCACTCCGCAGCATTTTGTCATCTCTTCCCATTCTCCATCGAAATTTAATTTAATCCATCCATCCTCAGGTTTCTTCCACCTCTATTTGGTTTTTACCCGCTGTTGCACCAATGGCAAATGCCATTTTTTATATTCCGAGAGTCATCCCTTCAGGTCACATGGTGGTAACTGGATTCTTTCCCAAAAAAAAAAAAACAAAACTCACTTCGTACCTTCCAGATCATCCAAAGAATCATGAGACTCAGCTTGAAAGTTGGAGTGGGTGAAACGTGAACCAAGTGAATTAGCCATTCTTGCACATTCAATCTACTAAACTCCGTGGTTCGAATGCCCATACTTGAAAACCATACTGACGTTGTCAATGAACAATCACGAAGCACATGCTCCACCATCTTTGGTTTCCGTCCACAAAATAGACAGTCATCATTTTGAATAATTTTCCTCCTTGTTGGTAATTAAAATGCCTATTATATCCGAAAAAAATGATATTTCCTTGTTACTTCCCCGTCATTACCAAACATAGGAATGAAAATTTTCATTTTTGATCCCCTTGTAAATTCATTTCTACGAAGACATAAATTAACCACATTAAATAAAAAATGACACTTTGCCTTTCAACTCAATATGATGGTTTTACCCTTGACGTCGAAAGTAGACCACATGGTATACCACAAAGAGCCTAACATCTATATGCTCTAAAGGTACTGGCCTTCGGGTCAGTTACATATCAAGGTGACCTTCGGACCCATAATAACCCAATCTTCCCACTTGTGCCATATTTGGCCCAAGATTGTAGGAAGTTGACTCTTCAAAGTCTTCATTGGGTGTCCAGCGCTACGGTGCAGTTACCTTCCAAAGGCCTCCAACAAGACTTCAAGTAGCTACTTGCAAAAATTGGTTTGCTTCACACTAGCAAAACATAACAGTCTACCTAGTATGACATACATCCTCCTCTCCCAGTTGCTTGTGAGGGTTCACTCCTATAAAACTAATTTCAACAGAAAAATCGATAATAACCCTTGTTATATTAGTTTCTCTCAACCTATTCTTTGACTTGGGCATCAGAGGTCCTTTGGCTGATACCCTCCCTTTTTTTCTTGGTGTTCGTTAGTTAGGCTAATTGTGTTTCTTGTTTTGTAGGTGGGGTTTCGTCAATTCTACCTTGAACGAAATTTGTATCCACAATTTCTACCTACCAAATGTAGCCTAATAGGAAAATAAGAGCATTACACATCACTCATCTTGGGTAGTGATTTCTACACAAGATTTTTCACCTCTTGCACATGTCTCTTAATTCCGCCTCTTGTTTTTCTTTTGATTTGTTCAATCTAATTTTTTTTTATGCAAAGAAATTCATTAAAGAACGAAACCTCTAGTACAACTGTTTCCAATACAATCAAAATTAAAGGCATGAAGAGCAACATCAGGTAAACAGAAATCATAATAATGAGGATTTAAGAGGGAGAGACTAAGGTGAACTAAAGCATCCGCAACAAAGTTTACTTCCCTGAAAATGTGCTTCCAGTTAACATAACTAAAAGATAGAGCCAGGATACGAATATCATTGATTATAGAGCTAACTCTCCAAGGAATCCCCCAGTGACCCTGCACAACTTCAATGATGAGTTTAGAGTCCCCATCCACCATCACTTTGGTGAAACCCTTGCGCCTAGCACACTGGAGCCCTTCTCGCAAACCCATCGCTTCTGCTACTGAAATAGTAGCGCCATCAAGGTTAAGAGACCCCGCCCCAATCACCTATGAATTACTGTTACGGAGCACAAAGGTAGCAGCATAACAGTTGTTCAAAACTGAACCATCAAAATTGAGTTTAATCACATCATGCTGGTCAGGAGGATGCCATTTAATAAAGGAAGAGATAGGTAAAGCCTCCTTGGGGTCACACTTCCCATTAGCCTTGAGAAAAGCCGAACCAACACTATACGCGATAGAAACACAACGCGCCAGGACCGGGGGCACACTTCTGAACACCAAGTTATTTCTTTCTATCTAGATTTTCCAACATTTCAGAATTACTTTACTAAGATCAGAAAGGTCGTCTTTGTCATTAGAACTTAAGCATTCCATCCAATAAAAAAATATCATTAGTACTTATGTTACCATTATCAAAACTACCAAAAGTTAAGCTCTAAACTTTAGTAGCAAAAACACAATTACAAAAGAGATGACATTGATCTTCTTTGGCTGTATTACATAATGGACATAACTTATCAATATTTTTAACAAAACGACTTTAGCGTTTTCTGGTTTGCAACCTTTCCTGAATCATAAGCCAAGCAAACATTTTAATCTTAGGAGGAATAGTTAGCTTCCACATTTTCTTTAACAATGTAAGGCGATTACTAGAGGGATTGTTCTGATTTTGTAGCCAGGTAGTAGACTTAATGAAAAAGTTCCCATTATTGGTTAAACCCCAAATTAACTTGTCTTTTGACTTTTGTAGAGGGAGGGGAATGTGACAATTTTTTCTAATGATGTCATCATCAACTACAGTAGCTAATTTAATGATATCCCAACTACTATGAACTATAAAGTTGCTTACTTTAAAATTCCTATCATTCACGGGTATTAAATGAAAAAGGGGGTAAGGAAAAACCCATTGATGGGTCTAGAATAGTATGTCTTCACCATTACCCCACAATCCATCTCATTGCCTCATGAATGATGTTCATATTAGAAAGAATGCATTTCCAAGCAAGTGAGTAGTTTTGTTTAATCTTCGAATTTAAAAAATCGGACTTACGTAAGTATTTACTTTTGACTATTTTAGCCCACCAATTTTCTTTGTTGGTTAAAACTTTCCAACCTAATTTGGCTAAACAAACATTGTTAAAATGATCAATCCGTTTGATTCCTAAACCACCCTGATTCTTTGGAGAACAAACCTTCTTCCAGGCCATTGGTCGGAGTTTAGTATTTCTCCCCCAAAAGAAATCTCTGCATTCTTTATCAATTTTAGTTGTTACCCTATTGGGGCACTCAAAACAAGACATTACATGATTCAGCATCCCAGTGAGATTAGAATTAATAAGAGTTAGCCTCCCGGCAACCCTTTCCAACCGGCAAGTTTTTGCTTCACCCGTTTAATCAATTCTATCTCGTTAACTGGATCCTTCCAAAAAACTATATTTGGATCCCTAATTACTTCCCAATAGTGGTTTTATGTTGAATGCTCAAGATATTCACAATATTGTTCCTATCCTAGTTGATAGTATTATTCGAAAAATAAATAGAAGATTTATGAAAATTTACTTGTTGAGCTGTAGCCGATGCAAACATCTTAAGGATTTGAAAGACATTTCTAGCCCCTTTAGGGGTAACTCGAGCAAAAAGTAGACACATATGCAAAAACTAGGTTCGAAATTCTAAATCCCCCAAGGGATGATAGGATTCCCACATGGGATTTAGGAGTAGAAGCCAAACGATTAAAATGTCTAATAAGCAGTTCCATACATAAAATGAAAATGTAAGGTGATAAGGGGTCACCCTGTCATATGCCACGATTATGATAGAAATAACCATGCGGAGAGCCATTAATTAAAATGGAGAAAGAAGTTGATGTAATGCATTCCATTATTAAGTTGATCCATTTCTCATTAAAACCAAAGCGAATTAGAACATACCTTATGTAATCCCAATTTAAAAGGTCATAGGCTTTTTCCAAGTCCAATTTAACACCCATGGACCCCGTCTTGCCTTTCTTTACCTTGAAGCTGGAAAACAACTCATGGGCAATTAAGATATTATCATGAATGGAACGCCTCAGAGTAAAAGCACATTGATTAGCAGAAATGCATAGGTCAAGCAAAGGCTCAAGCCTTTTAATAATAATTTTTGTTATAATTTTATAACTAACATTACAAAGACCAATGGATCTATAATTGGACACAGTTTCAGGATTATCCACTTTTGGGATTAAGGCAATATTTGTGTGATTAATAAACCTTAGGCTTGAATTATTTTGAAAGAAATCTTTATTCATAGGAATAATAGTATCTTTAACCTCTTCCCAACAACCTTGGTAAAAAGCAGCACAAAGACCATCAAGTTCGGGTGCTTTTAATGCACCAATGCTATTCACCGCTTCCCAAACTTCCTCATCGGAAATACATTCAAGTAGTTGCATATTATGCGTATGATCAATCCAAGGAGTTATGATATCAACCATTGTAGCCAATGTTTCATGAGAAGGGGAACTATCACAAAAAAAAACGCAGTTTAAATTCCTGCACAAAACTTGCTCTAGACCTTCCCCATAATTCCACCAGAAACCATTACTATCTTTAATAGATTTTATTTCATTTCTTTTCTTACAGATAGAAGCCACTTAAACTTAGCTTTTTGAGCCCACATAATTTCATCTTCCTGTAAAACTCTGTTAAGCTCACTTCTAATTTTAACCTCGTCCTCCATGCTTATAGAGTTATCTTGATCCCTCATAATTTTATTTTGAATATCACAGAGAGAGGTTAAAAGCTTATCTTTACGATCTTTGACATTACCAAAGGTCTCTTTGTTCCACTTCCTTGCCAAATACTTGAAAGTCCCTGCACAAGCAACAAACGTTTCTTGTGGCCTTGAAGTCCAAGCACTTTTGACAAAATTCCTAAAATTAGGATGACGTAACCATATAGCTTCAAACTGAAAGAATAAAAGCCTTTTCTAATAGGGTTTACATTATTCGTAAGTAAGATGGGACTATGATCCGATCCAAAGATAGGAAAATTATGTAGAGAAAAGTCATGGAACTCCCTCAACCACTGAGGATTAGCAACACCACGATCAAGTCTCTCATAAATCCTAGCGTTGTCACTATGACCATTGGTCCAAGTATAGGGAACACTGGAGGCAGTTAGGGAAATCAAGTCACCCCTATTTAGAAAGTTAATGAAGTTATTAATGTAGGTAGTAGTATTAGAGCAGCCCACAAGCTTTTCAATGGAATCCACAATATTATTTAAATCTCCAATTAAACACCCAGGATGATTTGATGGTGTATGAGCTAAAATTTGATCCCAGAGATTAGCTTGTAAATGTTTTTGAGGATAAGCATAAACAAGGGTAATGAATTGCACTTTATCATTGTGCACAAAACTACACCTCTTAGCACTTAGTGGTACAAAAAAGGGCAGAAGATGAAAAAAAATGTGTGCAAACCATATTCCTATCATTTAGACCATCTGCAACTCTTGGGTTAAAATCTAAAATATTTAACTCATAAATTTAGATTTTAACTCAGAAACTGTTTTTTTTTTTTTTTTTTTTTTTTTTTTTTTTTTTTTTTTTTGCTCCAATAGTTCTAGGTTAAAATTTTATCACGAAATTATTAAAGAATGAATTTAAGCTAATTTTTTTTCAAAATAAAATTTATGTAGATTATCATAATTTATTTTTATGATCATTTTAACCTAAAAAATATTCAGCTTTTGAGAAAAGTTGAGAATTCACTAAACCGACCCCATAAAACATGTATTTATAGAGTTTTTGGGTGAATTTTGATTTAAATAGTTTTTAATTGTTTTAATAGTTGAATTTAATTTTGGGCCGTTAGATTTTTTTTTTATCGTTAGATTTAAACATAGGATTTAATGTACGTAAAAATTTAAATTGCCCAAATTTTAGGTTTTAACGCAAAACTTATTTTAGATCCAACCATTGAAGAATAATTGAGTTAGTTTAAATCCTAAATTTTGGTGGGCCAGCCTTTTAACCCTGACATAAATTATGGGTTAAATTTGCCCAAATTTTGGGTTTTAACCAATTTGGATTTTAACCCAATACTTATTTTAGGCCCAACCATTGGAGAATGATTGGATTCGTTTAAAACCTAAATTTTAAGTTTTAAACCAATAATTAAAGATCATCTTAATAGTATAAAAATGAAATTAAAAATAAAAGGTTTAACAGTTTAGAAAATAAATTTGACGTCTAAGACCATCTCCAAATGAGATGTCAAATATGCCAAATAGGATTGAAAGACATTTAGGTGTTCTCCAATGGATATGCCATATATGATGTGACATGTGAGTCATTTGACTTCTTGTTTTCTAACTGCCTTTTTTAACAGCAAACAAAGGAGTTAAATATATTTAATTGAATTTTTTAATACATGGATCCCATTAACAACCAATAGAATAAAAACTACAATTAATTTTGATTTTTTTTAATAGTTAATTTAACTCTAGGCCCAATAAAATAATAAAATAAATATTTGACACATCCATTGGAAAATAAGAGAATTTAGCACTTGTATTCAGTTTGCCATATCATTCATTAAATAAAATAGGAAAACTAACCAAAAGGGCCTGAAAACTTTGAGTTTTAACCAAAAACCATGTTGTAAGTTTATTTAATGGTTAGGACAAAGCCTAACACTAAATCAATCCAAATAAAATGGCCCAAACAGTGAGTGTCCGATTTTGCCCCTGACGGCAAAGCATTTCTCCGTTTAATCTCTCTTCCTTTATGGGTCTCTTTGCTCTGCTGTGGTCTGTCTCCCCCATTTCTTCCTGACACATCTAAAGAGAGAAAGAGAAGTGAAGGAAGTGAAAGAAGAACACATCTGAATCCTTTTATTTCCAAGTTCAATTCCAATTCCTCCATTTTTCAATCGAATCGATCGAATCTATCTCCCTCTCTCTCTCTCGATCTCTCCACCCAATATGTATTTTTGTTTTCAATTCAATTTGAGTTCCACAATTTTTCAAATCAATCGAATCGATCGAATCGGATAAGCACGGGCGACCTTCTCAGCATCGATTCTCTGGAGCTCGAGTTCCCATGTCAGTATAACACGTTACCTTTCTCTTTCGATCTGGTTTTTGTTTTCAAAAATTTGCATGTTGCTGTTTCATTCCTATTTTCAATTTACGATTTTGAATCTTTGCAGTTGAATTTCTTTTGCATACATCATTAGTTCTCGAACGCTTGAGATTTCTATGAATCCAATGATCTATTTTGTTTTAAATATTGTTTACATGATCCTACTGCTGTTTTATTTTTCTATTTTGTTTTAAATATTGTTTATAATTGGTAATGATGAGGATGAGGATTTGGTTTTCGTGGATTTCATGAGAAGTTAAATTTTAGTTTTGAATATTTCAAAATTGATTAAAAAGAAATTAACTTGGCAGCGGACTGAATATTCTGCTGTAATGAATTTTTGACTCTATTTTTCCATAAATTGTAGATTTCATTACATTTTGTCAATCTTGATATTGTTGACGGTAATTGTGGTAAAAATACTGATTTTATCGATGTATTTGTTGCTAATCGCATTGGGATTTTTCGGTTGCAGCCGCGGTGGCATGGGAAGCGGGGAAGCCACTGTCAATTGAGGAAGTGGAGGTGGCACCACCGCAGAAACATGAAGTTCGCTTGAAGATCCTCTTCACCTCTCTTTGCCACACCGATGTCTACTTCTGGGAAGCCACAGTAAAAACTTCAACTTTGAATGCCATTTTCTACTTTAATATCTGCGTATCGATAACTACATCATTAAGCATGATTCTTCATATGTTTATAGTACTTAGTCCATAACTTGCAATTGATTAGTGAAGTTAAGAATGATTTTGAGTGCTAAGTCTAATGTGATGATAAATCCTATGCAAGGCATTTTCGTGCTTAGAATGTCAGCTGTAGGAATTGAAACATATATGTTGTGTGCCAGGGACAACAACCACTGTTTCCTCGCATTTTCGGTCATGAAGCTGGAGGGTATGTACACATCTATGAATATTAAAGCTACATAATTTGTAATTAACTTAGTATTTGCTTCCATTTTACGTGGTTTGTTTACTTTTCTAAATTTTGTTTGCTTAACATTTTGTGTTTAGAGTTGTGGAAAACGTAGGCTTGGGCGTAACTGAACTCCAGCCGGGTGACCACGTCCTCCCTGTGTTCACTAGGGAGTGCAAGGAGTGCGCGCACTGTAAGTCGAAGGAAAGCAACATGTGTGATCTGCTGAGGATCAATACTGATAGGGGTACCATGATCAATGATGGCCAGTCCAGGTTCTCCAAGGATGGAAAACCAATTTATCACTTTTTAGGTACTTCTACCTTCAGTGAATACACTGTTTGTCATGTTGGTTCCGTTGCTAAGATCAACCCGGTTGCTCCCATTGACAAAGTTTGTGTTCTTAGTTGCGGAATATGCACAGGTTCGAAAGACTTCTCCCATTTTGACAGTGAAAAAGTTGGAATCAGAAATTAGGGATTTTCCAACTTTTCTTTCTGGAGTAATCAATTATTGTTTCTGTTGGTGTATTTGAAGGTTTTGGCGCCACTGTGAATGTTGCAAAACCGAAAAAGGGTTCATCTATTGCCATCTTTGGATTGGGAGCTGTTGGTCTTGCTGTAAGTCATTCTTATTGCTCCTCTGTTATGGCTCTTTTGGATAGTTTGGAGTAGTGTAAGGATTTTCTTGTTCATCTTGTTCCATTTTAGGCTGCTGAAGGTGCAAGGGTTTCGCGCTGTTCAAGGATATAGGAGGGAGGATGGATGGGAGGGTGATTGTTCTTGTTTGCAGGGAGTCTCAGTGAATTGCGTCACAATTTATACATTAGGTTTATCAAACTGAACTATTTATTAAACTAAACCACATTTTTTTACCAAAGCCAAGTGAACTATTTATCAAAGTGAACTATTTATCAAACTGAACTAGAAAACCACACTTTTTTACTAAAGTTTGAACTAGAAAACCACATTTTTTTACCAAAGCAAACTGAACTATTTATCAAACTGAACTATTTATCAAACTAAACCACATTTTTTTACCAAAGCAAACTGAACTATTTATCAAAGTGAACTATTTATCAAATCAAACCACATTGTTTTACCAAAACAAACTGAACTAGAAAACCACACTTTTTTACCAAAGCAAACTGAACTATTTATTAAACTAAACCACACTTTTTCACCAAAGCAAACTGAACTATTTATCAAAGTAAACTAGAAAATCACACTTTTTTACCAAAGCAAACTGAACTATTTATCAAACTAAACTACACTTTTTTACCAAAAGAAATTGAACTATTTATCAAACTGAGCCACACTTTTTTACCAAAGCAAACTGAACTATATATCAAACTAAACCACAATTTTTTACCAAAGCAAACTGAACTATTTATCAAAGTGAACTAGAAAACCACACTTTGCTACCAAAACAATATGAACTATTTATCAAACTGAACTAGAAAACCACATTTTTTTACTAAAGCAAACTGAACTATTTATCAAAGTAAACTAGAAAATCACATTTTTTTACCAAAGCAAATTGAACTATTTATCAAACTAAATAGTGGAAGAGAAGCACATGCTCAAAGAGGAAGGGGAATGAATCCCATGTCCGCTGGATGGTAGTAGGTTGCTTTGCAGTTTCAAAGACTAACTGTGTTCTTTTGTGCATCATGTGGAGTTTCATGTTCAAGTACACACTTGTGTATATCATTGAGCCATGTAGGCAATTCATTAGGTTTAAGAGAGAAATCGATCTCTTGGAAGGCGAATTATGAAAACCATTTTATACATTAGGTTTATCAAACTGAACTATTTATCAAACTAAACCACATTTTTTTACCAAAACAAACTGAACTATTTATTAAACTGAACTATTTATCAAAATAAACTATTTATCAAAGTGAACTAGAAAACCACATTTTTTTACCAAAGCAAACTGAACTATTTATCAAACTAAACCACACTTTTTTACCAAAGCAAATTGAACTATTTATCAAAGTGAACTATTTATCAAACCAAACCACATTTTTTTACAAAAGCAAACTGAACTATTTATCAAACTGAACTAGAAAACCACACTTTTTTACTAAAACAAATTGAACTATTTATCTAACTAAACCACATTTTTTTACCAAAGCAAACTGAACTATTTATCAAACTGAACTATTTATCAAAGTAAACTAGAAAACCACAATTTTTTACCAAAGCAAACTGAACTATTTATCAAACTAAACCACACTTTTTTACCAAAGCAAACTGAACTATTTATCAAAGTGAACTAGAAAACAACATTTTTTTACCAAAACAAACTGAACTATTTATCAAAGTGAACTATTTATCAAACCAAACCACATTTTTTTACAAAAGCAAATTGAACTATTTATCAAACTGAACTAGAAAACCACATTTTTTTACTAAAACAAATTGAACTATTTATCTAACTAAACCACATTTTTTTACCAAAGCAAACTGAACTATTTATCAAACTGAATTATTTATCAAAGTGAACTATTTATCAAAGTAAACTAGAAAACCACACTTTTTTACTAAAGCAAACTGAACTATTTATCAAAGTGAACTAGAAAACCACACTTTTTTACCAAAGCAAACTGAACTATTTATCAAAGTGAACTATTTATCAAACCAAACCACATTTTTTTACAAAAGCAAACTAAACTATTTATCAAACTGAACTAGAAAACCACACTTTTTTACCAAAGCAAACTGAACTATTTATCTAATTAAACTACATTTTTTTACCAAAGCAAACTGAACTATTTATCAAATTAAACTATTTATCAAAGTGAACTATTTATCAAAGTAAACTAGAAAACCACATTTTTTTACCAAAGCAAACTGAACTATTTATCAAAGTGAACTAGAAAACCACATTTTTTTACCAAAGCAAACTGAACTATTTATCAAACTAAACCACACTTTTTTACCAAAACAAACTAAACTATTTATCAAACTGAACCATACTTTTTTACCAAAGCAAACTGAACTATTTATCAAAGTTAAGTAGAAAACCACATTTTTTTACCAAAGCAAACTGAACTATTTATCAAACTGAACTAGAAAACCACATTTTTTTTTCCAAAGCAAACTGAACTATTTATCAAACTGAACTATTTATCAAAATGAACTAGAAAACCACACTTTTTTACCAAAGCAAACTGAACTATTTATCAAACTAAACCATACTTTTTTACCAAAGCAAACTGAAATATTTATCAAACTGAACTAGAAAACCATACTTTTTTACCAAAGCAAACTAAACTATTTATTAAACTAAACCACACTTTTTTACCAAAACAAACTGAATTATTGATCATCTCCAGGACCATTGTTTTATCGATCAATAGTCAAGACCGCACTGGCAAATCTTTAAACTCACCAACTAAAAATGAAATTGAAATAATTTTCAATGAAAGGGTTCCTACAGAAAACATTTATACAGGTTCTAAGCGGCAAACAAAATTAAGGTGGAGATTGGTAATTTGAACAACCTAATTCAAATAAGTAAAATATATATATATATATATATATATATATATATATATAAAATAAAAGAAAGTGGGAATCGATGGGTTTCTCAAGCCTATGAAAAAGACGTCCCTTCTGGCTTCCAGGAGCAAGGGGGAGGGCAAGAAGAAAACAAGAAAAATAAAAAGGAGAAACCAACGGCAAATTCAAAAAAAAGAAGAAGAGAGAAACTGGCTGACAAAATGGCATTCAAATTCTAAACGGTTTGGCTAACGGAAGTGGTGTTCCGTCAGGGGCAAGGATTGGAAAAAAAAATTGTTTTGCACGCTGGGCTTACTTCCAGCCCGTGTGCTCTTTAGTTAGGCTTTTGTTTCTTATAGTTTGTGTCATTTTTCATTAAAATTCATGTCTTTTTTATTAAATAAAGTTATTATGTAGCTTTTGGTTAAATTAAAGTTAATCAAAGTCTTTTTCATTAAAACTCCCAAATAAAATTTTGATATATTATATTTAACATATTCTTTAGAAATGCTCTAAAATGTCATATCACTTAATGCTAAAGCCACGTCAAAAGCCTGCCAGGCGGAATCTTGTACACTTGGTACCACATTCAATCGTTAACCCCAACCATACACGTGTAAGATCTTGGATACTAGGTCCCACATTGGACGTAATTGATTTCCAATCCAAATCTACCCTTGGTCAACCAGACCTTCTTCTCCTTTCTCTCGAACATAAAGCCTCCGATTTGGTCCTACCTCTCTGTTTGGTCGGAGAACTGAGCTGAGCAGAGCAGAGTGATCCGTTTTCAGACCGAACAGAACTACGACAATGAACGCAGAGTCGGTGACATTGTTGTTAGTAAATCTGGCAAGTATTATGCAGAGAGCCGATGAGTCATTGCTGCCAGGGGTGTACAAAGAAGTTGGGGCGACTCTCCACACCGACCCGACTGGGTTGGGGTCGCTTACTCTGTTTAGATCCATCGTTCAATCTTCCTGCTACCCACTCGCTGCTTACCTCTCCATGCGTCACAACCGAGCCCGTGTCATTGCTCTTGGCGCCTTTCTTTGGGCTGCTGCCACCTTCCTTGTTGGCTTCTCTTCCACTTTCCTTCAGGTCTCCCTCTCTCTCTCTCTCTCTCTCTCTCTCTCTCTCATTGTTTTCATTTTTTAAATTTTTATATACAAGCGACGAACGAAAAAGGTGTTCTTTTTCCTTCAAACATGAATATATTGTGAGATGGAATAGTTACTTTTGTCATCTTTGGCGGTTCGTTATTAGACAGTATGTTTGTATGCATAGATCTATGACAGCCCATGTTTTGAATTGGCTCTGTGTTTTGCTTTGAGTTGTTGCTTGAATTGGAAATGGGGAATGCTGTTGCATGTATTGCCATATTATATTTTAGGGAAACTGTTGATTTGATTTCAATCTTCAGCCATGTTTCCACATTGTGTATGTGTGGAGAAAATCATCTAAGGCAGCTGATTGAAGAAGAAAATCGTTTGATGAGCCTGTCATGGATTGTTTTCGTAGTCCATCATCATTTTAATCGTATGGTTCATTAGCAAGATCATTACCAATGCTGTAAATTTCGAAGAAAAAGTATTAGTAAAAATGGTCAAGGACTTATTTCAGGAATAGACAGATGTTTAGAATTATAAAATTATTTGACTTTGTGTTGTTCTTGTGAGATTTTATTTTATTTTTTATACTGCCAATTCATCCGTCGTAGATGAACAGAGAATATAAACATAATGTTGAAGTTGTGATTTATTTGGTTTCTCTTCTCTTCTCTCGCTGTTTTAAGTCAGCAGTACGTATTATGATAGTGTCTGAAAATCCAGCTGTCCTACCATTTATTTATCTTATAGCAAAATCCTACTTTTGCTCGCCCATGACTGCCAAATCTCATTCTGTATACTTTCTTCATAAATATGAAGCTAATCTAGGATGTTGCACCTGTGGAGATGGGAGGTTTGGGGAAGAGATCAGTTCATGTTTCAACATGAAGCTCATAGCTCTTGATACGAGATAATGAATCTTAAACTAACCACAAGTAAATACGCTAAAAAACTGTCCAATAAGTTTGTAAGGTGTAATTCAGAACTGCAACGTTTTGAATCACTCAAAACTTTCAGCACGTGAAAGCTATTGTTTTGTTGGATTGCAAGATTACAATTCAACACTAAGTTGTCTGATTTGGTCAATTAGGTGGCTGTTTCAAGAGGTTTAAATGGAATTGGACTTGCCATTGTCACTCCTGCTATTCAGTCTCTTGTTGCCGACTCAACTGATGAGAGCAACCGTGGTACAGCATTTGGATGGTTACAACTAACAGGAAACATTGGCTCCATAATTGGCGGTCTTTGTTCTGTACTAATAGCGTCCACTTCGTTCATGGGCATACCTGGTTGGAGAATTGCATTCCATTTGGTTGGTCTCATTAGTGTCATAGTCGGTATATTGGTTCTCCTTTTTGCCAATGATCCGCACTACATAGAGAGCAGCGGTAGAGCTAAAGATATAATTCCACATAAGCCTTTTTCATCAGAAATGAAAGATCTGGTTAAAGAAGCAAAGTCAGTTATTAGAATCCCATCTTTTCAAATTCTCATTGCTCAGGGTGTCTTTGGATCATTCCCCTGGTCAGGTTTGTCATTTGCTCCTTTGTGGTTAGAACTTATTGGTTTCTCGCACAAAGAAACGGCAGTTCTTTGGACCATATTTATTATTGGTGGATCACTTGGAAGTCTCTTTGGAGGAATCATGGGGGATACCCTTGCAAAACCCTTTCCCAATGCTGGGAGGATAGTTCTTTCACAGATAAGTGCCGGTTCAGCCATTCCTTTTGCTGCTATTTTGCTACTGGTGTTGCCTGATGACCCAACAACAGGATTCTCACACGGGCTGGTCTTGTTCGTCATGGGATGGTTTACTTCCTGGAATGCTCCAGCAACTAACAAGTATGTATCCTTGACCCACTGTGTCCCTTTTTACCATGGATTTAGAGTTACCATGACATCGAATTTTCTTTTCTTGCATTTTCCCCATGCCGTGGTGGGGATGAGAAGAGTAAAATTGCATTGAAGATTGGATTTGGTTTCTATTTCTAGGAGTTGCTAATAAAAAAAAATTCATACTAATCCTAGTGACCAGTTTATTCAGATGTGTTCTTGTTCACAAAACAATAAGATTATAAAAGGAGTCGATCCAGCTTTCTTCGAGTCTTGCACATTAGAAACTTTCATTTGAATTTGTTTTTGTAATTAGGTTGGGAAGGTCCGCCATGTCAAATTCAAATTTGCTAACCCTCTTGAGTTAGTGACAATTGTTCAGCATTTTAGAGTTCCATTTAAATCTTCTCAACTCATTTCGTTAGCCTTATTAGTATGTTTATATCAATATGTATGTTAACTAGTTTCATAGGTACACTCTTTGAGTTATTGATAAATTTTACTATTATATTTTCAAAAACTCTCTTGAGCTTCATAGGCTAGGTATGGGACACTCTTGCATTGACAGAAACATATGCATGATCTGAAGTAAAAACACATCCTTCACCCTCTTTGCATGATCAGTGCTGAAGAGTTAGGGTTGATAAGTCATATTGACTAGAGTTACATTCCAATTCTGCATGGTCATGTTTTCAAGTGATCCTCGTGCAGTCAAAAACTAAATTACTGGTCACAAAAGTTCAGATACTTATACTTTCTTGGAACTCTTTCAATGTGCAAGCTGGTTCCCAGTCCCATATTTGCCGAGATAGTCCCTGAGAGGTCTCGTACCAGCATATATGCTTTGGATCAATCATTCGAGTCCATCCTATCATCATTTGCTCCCCCGATAGTAGGACTTTTGGCGCAGCACGTTTATGGTTTTAAGCCAGTTCCTAAAGGATCATCAGATTCTGTAGAGGTTGAAACAGATAGAGAAAATGCTGCATCACTTGCCAAGGCACTCTACACAGCAATGGGCATTCCGATGACACTCTGCGTTTTTATCTACTCCTTCCTTTACTGCACATACCCCAGAGACAGAGACCGGGCTAGAATGCAAGCGTTAGCAGAATCCGAAATGCAGCAGCTGGAAACAAATTGTTCCCCTTCACGAGGAGAATACTCTGAAGTTCATGTTTCAGAATCAAAAATACCGAATGGAAATGAAAAAAGTGAAATTGACATCGAATATGGATTAGAGGTCATTGATTTGGATGATAATGATGAGAAGTCCTTGCTTTCCGATAAACAAACATTCTCAAATCTGAGAGAATAGGGGATGTACAAAGCAGAAGCTGAATTTTGTTAATTGGCTTCATGTAAACCAAATCAAGTGCAGAAAATTTGCATGCTTGGGTAAAGATCGGATGCTCATGAAATCTTTTTTAAGTTAACAACTAGAATGTTTGTCATACCGCATTTTGTTATTTGTTACTAACACACTCAATGGTTTATTTTGAGGGTTTCCACAGATTTTAGAGCAACAATTTCAAAGGTTACCAGTTGATTATTGTTATAATCGCATCTGTTCATTCTTGTTGTAGATATAACCTCTTTAATTCCTTGATGGAGTTTATTTAAGCTCTCTTTAATATAATTGTTAATGCAGGCATATAACTTATATTATATGGTCAAAGGGTCCTTACCGTTCACTTCTAGGTATGCCTATTTGAATCTATACCTCTAATTTTAAAGTTAAGTAAAATATTATTAGACCCTGATATTAATTGGTTAAATTTTGATTGGACATAATAGTTTGTGCTATTGCAAATTCGCAAGCGGATTTCATTATTTAGATCGAATTCTAGGGACTCAAAAGTTCACTTCATCCAAATTAAAACAATCATGACCACTGGTTCTTTGCGAGCTATTCATCAATCTTTAGCGGTTTTCCTTCCTAGGAAATTCTGGAGTAGATTCATCCATGCATTGAATAAATTCTTACGAATTCGAAGAATTTAATAGGTGAATCTAAAGTACTTTAAACGAGTTTTAACGAAATATTTGTGTGGGAGGGGGAGGGGGAGGAAGAGAAAAGAGGGGGGGGGGGGGGGTGATTTACTCAGCTTAATATGGGAGGGGGAGGGAAAAGAAGTGTGTGTGTGTGCAGGGAATTGAAAGTGAGGGTAGGGTCATAGCTGAGTCAGTGGCCATGATTAATATGGGCTCAGGGAATTGGAATCATGAAGGGGGAACAACCATGATGGAACAAAGGACGGTTGCATTTGGCAAAGGCCCCACACTATGCCTGTCTTTGTGCTTGTGCAGTGCATATTCTCGACGTCAATGGGCGTCTCTGCCCTTCTTTCTGGATTATGATCCTCTCCTGAGCTAAGGGTGATGATTCTCTTGACCAAGCCCATTGGACCATTCAAATTTTATCTAATGACTACAAACATGGGATCCTTTTAAAAGTTATAATAACTGTAACCGTTGGATAAAATTTGAACGGCCCGATGGGCTTGGTCAGAGGATCCTCACCCTTAGCTAGGATCCTGATCCCTTCTTTCTATGTGTTTCTTTGAGCTTTTCACTGGTTGCAGACAATTGACAAATCTAATCAAATGGCAAATGGGTGCACACCAAGCTATCTAAAAACAGTGCCTGCCCTGCCTGGCTCCTTGGCCTTCAACCCCTTGTTGCATGTCGGCCGTGCATCATCCGCGTGTGCTGCTCTCTGCACCTACGCCTGCATCTCATTGTGTTCTTTTGAGTGAGGATCCTTGCTGGATCCTCTTTGTGAGGATTCCAAATATCCTCAAATCACATTCATTCATCATACATCGTGCGGTCAGAAATTATTGTAAATTCTTTTATTTAAAATTGAATATAAATAGTACCTGACGAAAACTGATCGCACGATGTACGATGAATGAATGTGATTGGAGGATCTCCGGGATCCTCACAAAGAGAATTCAGCGAGGATCCTCACTCGTTCTTTCTGGCCAAAGCTTGAGGCATAATTGCCACTCACTCAACTAATATATCGAAATTTTCTTTTGCCAGACTGGTGTAGACATCGAAATTTCGGTGAAATAAATGTTCACACAACATATTAAAATTTCGGCATGCCAGGACATACGTGGCATGCGCCATGTGTCTCATAAATCGTACACATGGATGTAACTCATCAAAATTGGACAAGTCATACACGTGTCAACATTTGGCGAAAATAAATTATTTGATTTTAATTTAATTAAATCAAATATTAATTCATGTAGTCAAATCACGAACTGGCCCACAATTAAGGTAAAATCCATATGCAGTCAAGGCTTGGAGAGTCTATAAATAGGAGACTCCAAGACAAAGAAAAGGGACCAGAAATCATTCATGCACCCAGACGCTGCCAAAGCTCAAGCACCCAAACCCCTAAAACACTTACAAGAATTCAGAAAGCTCTTTACGTTCTTCATCAAACCTTCGAAGAATCATCAAGCACTACTACCCGTGCTAATCCTTCAAATCCCCAAGAGCCAAAACCTCGCGGCAACCGTTTATCTAAGATCAAGTCATCGCGACCCTTGGATCAACAACCTACACATCCACACATATTTCAGAGATCAAATCAGAGGAAACTTGTAAATAGAGATTGTAACCCTACAAATTCATTAATACAAATATTTTTTGTACACGTATTCTTTTTTCATTTGCTACAGGATTTTCGTGTTTACAACTGGTTATTATGTTTTACGACTATGAATTTGGCCATATCAAGGTGTATTTCATCCATTTCTCGATGTGGGTAGTCTAAACTACAAGGAGAAATGTTCAAACTTGATTGCAGATAAATGAACACATTTTTCTAGTTAACTTGGTTAGACCCAAATATGTAGTATTTCATCCATTTCCCAACAAAGTGTGTATTAGAGGTCAAGTATTAGGAAGGATATCTTTGTTTAATGTCTTTATTAGATGTCAAGTGAGCATTCTACATTCCAAGTTTGAGGACCAAGAGTTGTGTTTAAAGCTTTGAAGAGTATTAATTAGGCCCATAACATTTCAACTGCCATCTTTACCATAATTACTTAGCTATTATTATGGGATAAAGGAAGCCATAAAAGGCCAATTATTTTCATTGTTCTTATTCTGGATGCTCGTGGGAATGAACAAATGTTTGTGTTTTACTTTAAGGATGAGGTAATGCTAGGGAGACTATCAATTTAAATTATATATTGTCAACTATATGACGTGGTTGTTGATGATTGGATTATCACTTTAGTGTTTATTAAAGTGCTTATTTCTATTGGTGACACATCACATAATTTGCAAATTTGATCTAAAAAATTGATCTACCTAACATCACTTTTAAAGAAAACACCTTAATAGTAGGTAACTTATAATACTTTTGACATCATGATGAGGCATCATCAAACAAACAACTCAAACGGTCTACACGAAAACCCTTGCTCTACGCGATACTCTTCTCACACCCTTGAGAAGAAAAAAAAGAACTATCCTAAACTTTCCACTAACATATCTTCAGTTCCGGATAAGTGAACAACACTGAAGCCATAGAACTAGAAAATTTAGAAGCATCTTCAATTCGGACAAGTGAACAACACTTCTTATGGTTAGTTGGTTATCTATCCAAATCTTGGTCGGTGAAGAGTTTCTAACTTTTTCACCAAATAGGTCACTTCATTAGCCTCCCAACGAAGTGAAATGTTCAGTATAAAAACGCTCACCTCTTTTGACTACCTGTACCCTTACAGCCTAATACCAATTTGACGCATCTATATTCCCACGAATATAGTTGAGGCAGCCAAACCTGGTGTAGGAAATTTGAACTTCGCGATGATCTGGGAAACCTTGTCTTAAGGTTCTAGAACCCAAGGACAATACTTGTTCCTTCCTCGGTCGTAATTGCTCAAGTGCATAAGTCAGCAACACATTCGACACCACCCTCACCATCACATCTATTCGACCTGTTAAACCGAGATCGGTTACGAGTTGGTATGCCCACATTCACAAGAAGGACATAGTTAGCTCATATTTACTCGGCCTACTCGCCACGTAGGCATTGTAATTTCAAGGATCGATAGAAACTTCATTGAGAACCATCAATAACTTACATAAGACATGCATGCCAAATGGGGTATCGGAGCAAACCTCACCGAAGAAAATCACATGAGAAATCCTTGGAAAAGGAAGAAGAGACCAAACATGATAAAAGAAGCACCACAACTCCATAGTTATTCACCAAAATACTATATAATATACCAATCATTGAGAACTCACATCCAACTAAGGAAGATAACACTCACGAAAACTAAAGCATGCGAACCAGAGAATTACCATAAAGGTACCATGACAAAAGCACCTTCTAATGATTTTGCGATCGTCGGAAGTAGTGTTATGAGTCACCAACCTTTGGCACTCCTCATAACCTTTATCAAGTGTACAAAAACCAAAACAACAATCTCATATATAAACAACAACAACTACTACTTTAAGATCCACAGTTGAGCAGTAAATTATAGCCGTTGAAAGTCCAACCACAACTGGACAAAGGTTCTCCTCAACATAACAAAAGAGCAACAACAACCAAAGGTAGAGATGATTAAAAAATAATAATAATAAATAGAGGGAGAGAGGAAAGTGACCAAGAGAGTGTTTATTCTATTTTTCCACCACTCTATATATTTCCACCCTCCATTAAAGCTAACAATATATATATATATATATATATATATATATGTATATAATCCGCTCAGAACAAGGATCTCCGTATTTTACATACAACAAATAAAAAAAAATGAAACAATGTATAATGAATTTATTCGAAAATATAAATTAGGGTGGAATTCCCTTCGTGTAAGGGTTTTCCTTTTCTCTTTACTTCCCTAGTAGAGTCTTAGGGTTCTCGAGAGATTCGACTCCCTTTCTACTGCACTTTCTACCGATGGTGGAACACTCTATGGAAAGGTCTGCTTAAGTTTGGTTGTGTGATTGTTCGCCTTTGTCAAATTATGGACAACGTTGTTCACTCTTTTGCCTCGCAGTTTGGCATAACGGAGGATGATGAGTGTGAAGTTGTGATTCAAGATAACTCTCAAGTTCGTATTTCAAACTTCTTGCTGATGGGCAAGTTTTTGGCTCATAAGAATTATAACAAGAAGGCATTCATGTCATGCTTCAAAAAGCTATGTCGCCCTAGAGCCTAGGTCTCCATTTATTCACTGAAAGGAGACATAATTCTCTTTGCTTTCCAGTGTGATGGGGATCGCACTACTATACTCAATAGAGGCCCATGGAATTTTAAGAAGATGTTGTTCATCCTTGCTCCTGTTCAGGATGAAGACATACCTCAACAAATCCCATTGTAGAGTCTAGCTTTTTGGATTCAAGCCTTTGGTATTCCCCTAACTCATATGACTGTTGAAATAGGCAAGATCATTGGGCAATCTTTGGGCGTTGTCATGAAATGTGTTTCAACCTCTATGTAGAATTCTCAAAGTTCGTCTTCCCAATGGGATTAGGGTAGATGTAGATCTCCTGTATGAAAGGCTTTATGCCTATTGTTTTCTATGCAGGTGTTTTGACCATGTCGACCTTGGTTGTCAACGATATACTGGTGGTGTCATTGATGCCGCCGTGGCCCTGTATGGATCTTGGCTTCAAGCCAAGGCTAAATGTGCAGGCCGTCGTAACCTCCGTGGGTGTCGATTTAGCCTGGGTGAGGAGGATTATTTTGTGGATTCCAATGAGGAGCAGCCATCGGAGGATTATTTAAATTAAGTCCCATCATTCGTCAGGTGTTAGGTTCTTCAATTAGGGCTCTTGCTTCTCGATCATGATTGTTGGGCGTGAAGGCTATGACATGCACCAAAGTTCCAGTTCACGGCGGCCTGCATCTCCTTCGGATCAAGCTGGAGGTAAACGTGGTTGTGATTCTCCTATGGCAGATGGCTTGGTACACCCCCAAACGACCATTCATCTTGCAATCTGCTTCTCCTGCTCTAAAATCATCAGTGGCGGCTGTGTCAGGACAGCCTCACCAGTTGCCATAAATTGTGTTACCTGGAACTACCGTGATCTAGGGAACGACCCAGTAGTTTAAGCGCTGAAAAATTTGGTCTTGGTTTCAGTTTTTGCTTTTCTGTTCCTAGTAATGGTCGATCAAGTTGTTTGCGATCTTTTGGGCTGATGTTATGCCTCTCCAAATTCTTAGCTCTTCAGTACATCACATTGATGCAGAAATTGGAGTCATTGGTGACTCTCTTCACTGGTGACTTACCGGGTTCTATGGATATGTTGCTACCTCTGAACGGCATAACTCTTGGGATTTAATGCGGTATTTATATTCCCTAACTACTCTCTTATGGTTGATTTTTGGTGACTTCAATGAGGTTTTGCTAGCTTCTGAGAAAACTGGTGGAAAGTCCGTAACATTGTCCAAATGCAGGGTTGTGATGTGGTGGGTGCCTATAATTTGGGTGATTTGGGATTTCACGGTGAAGTGTTCACGTAGGCAAATTTGATTACTAAATGTCGCTTGGATTAGTGCTTAGCTAACCCGAGTTGGCGACATATTTTCAAGCACTCGTAGGTCCTCCATCTTGCTCCTCTCACCTTAGATCACATTCCTATTTTACTCCAAGTTCGACAAGGTCCCGTGCAAATTCGAAGCAAGCATAAACAATTTGGTTTTGAAGAGGCTTGGCTCGCACTTGAGGATTGCTTTCAAGTGGTTTCATCTGGTTGGTCTAAACAGGTCTAAAGAACACCATCATTTCGTGTTTGCGAGAAGATCAAAGCAGCTCGTATTGAAGGTTCTCTTCCAAAACCTTTCAGATTCGGTGGAATGGGACCTTGGGAGTAATTTGCACAGTAAGCTTGAATCTATGCTATCCTAGGAGGAGTCTCATTGGAAACAGCGTTCTAAAGTGGCTTGGTTGCGTGGTGGGGATCGTAACACTCGATACTTCCACCATAAGGATTCGAATCGTCTTTGAAAAAATTGCATAAAAGGCCTTTTCGATGCTAACAATATCTGGTGAAAGAATTCTGAGGACATTGAACAGATGATAGTTGAGTATTTCTTCTCTATGTTCTCTTCTAATGGTGATTCTTCATGTGATGAGATCTTGGATTCAGTCCATGGCCGAGTTACCTCGGAGATTAATCATTCTTTATGTGCTAATTTTTCTGATGAGGAGATTAAAGAAACTCTTTTCCAAATGGACCCTCATACAACCTCGGATCTGGATGGCAGGTCTCCTTTTTTTTTTCTTCAGAACTTCTGGGATATCGTCGATGACGATGTGGTTTCTGCTGTAAGATCCTTCCTAACTTATGGTTGTATTCTCAACCAGCTCAACTACACGATGGTTTCTCTTATACTGAAGCTTGTCAAACCTCATCATATAGCTTAGTTAAGGCTGAGTGCCCTGTGTAACGTACTGTATAAGATCAAGGCTAAGGTTATTGTGAACCATTTAAAAGGTATGATGGATGCGATCATTTCAAATTAACAAAGAGCTTTTGTACCAGGGCGTCTAATTTTGGACAATTCTCTTGTAGCTTCTGAGGTGGGACATTATCTTCATACCTATGATGATGTAAATGGGGCTTCTTAGCACTAAAGCTCGATATGAGCAAGGCATATGACTGTGTGGAGTGGAGTTTCTTAAGGAAAATCATGCAAAAGCTCGGTTTTGATTCTCGTTGGACTGATATTGTTATGAGTTGTGTTAGCTCCATTTCGTATTCTTTTCTGGTTAATGGTGAGATTACTAGATACATCTCCCCTACCTATGGCCTCAGACAAGGGGACCTTCTCTCTCCCTATTTGTTTTTGTTGTGTGCGGAAGGGTTGACAACCTTAATTGCACAGAATGAACGGATAGGCCACTTTCATGGGGTTTCAATTTGATGCAGGGCTTCTAGTATTTCCCACTTATTGTGTGCTAATGACGGCTTCTTGTTCCTACGAGCCTTATTCCAGGAATGTTGGAACCTCAAAAAGATCTTGAGATCCTATAAGTTGGCTTTGGGTCAATGTATCAATTTTCAGAAGTGAGCAATCTCGTTATCACCCAATAGTAGGCGAGATATTCAAGATCAATTGGCTGCCTTCTTAGGCATGGTTCGGGTAGATGTGCAGGATCGCTACTTGGGTCTTCCTATTGTTCTTGGGCATAATTGTCCGGAACGGTTTCTTATATTATGGATCAGCTGTGGAAGAAATTGAAGGGATGGAGGGACAAACTTCTTAGCACAACAGGTAAGGAAATTCTTATTAAAGTGGTTGGTCAGTCTTTTCCTATATACGATGAACTGCTTCTTACTCCCCAAAACATTTTGCGAGGATTTGCAACGTATATTATGTCATTTCTGGTGGGGTGATCGTGATGACACTTGCCTAATACATTGGCTTTCTCGGGAGAATATGTGTAGGCCAAGAATGAGGGTGGCCTCAGGTTCCATTCTCTCTATGATTTTAATCTGGCCCTATTTGCTAAACAAGGTTGGCGGTTGCATCAGAATCCCAAGTCGTTGGCATCCTAATTGCTAAAGGTGAAATATTTCCCCCATAATTCTTTTTGGTAGGCATCTTTGGGGGCGCCCCCGTCTGTCAGTTGGAGAGGAATCTTGGAGGCTTGCCTCATCCTTGGGAGAGGTTCTAGCAGAGGTCTTCTTCAATGGATCTAATAGTGGAGGACATGAGAGCTAGCTTGAGGAGTTTTGAAGCTTCACAGATTTGTTATGTTCGTCGTTCTACCAATGTTGCGGCTGACCGTATAGCCAAGTAGGCTACTTATTCGAATTATGGTTTTTGTTGATTTGAGGTCCCTTCAGATATGCTAAAAAAAAAAGAATAATGTTTGGAGAATTGGAAATTCAAGTATTAATAGATTATTTGCTACTGCCATAACCCGAAAGTTAATGTTTTAGACTTTTCAAGTTGTTCAGATTGATGCAACTTTAGTTTAGCGTGTCTATTTTAGGCCTGTAATATATAGATTCGAAGGAAATGATTATATCTACAAGACTTGTTGTGTACATTTTTTATCAATTTCCAGTTAGCATTTGACTGAATTCTAGAGTTTAATTTCCTAAAAGGAGATTTTATTAATTTTACTTTTTAGTACAATTTTAATTTTTTTTTTTTTTTAACAAACGGAGATTTTATTAGCTAGCAATAATATGGTTTAAATTCATCTTTGGCAAGAATCGAACCTAAGACAGACCTTTCACTTACAAGTGAAGAGAAATATCACTAAATCGTAGTATTAAGTGACAAATGATTATCTAGGCTTACTAGGGTTGAGAACATTGTAAATAAGTCATTGAGAACGTTGTAAATAAGTCATACTGAGAACATTATAAATAAGTCATATTGACCTTAAGTTTGTAATCTTTTGCTTCTTATTAATAGTTTACTCTCCCCTTCATCTTAGTGAATTATAGGGCTTGCTAATTGATTTCTAGCCAAATGATTATCATTCAATTCTCCTTGTTATTTAACGATAAGATTATTTATGCTGAATTTATCTAAATGATAAAAAGATGTTTGAAATTAAATAAAGGATGGAAAATACTGCTTTAAACAACTTGACTAAGCTCGTCAATACTTTTCTCTAATAAAATTGAAAACTTAAAACGTTGTAAAAAATCATGAATGAAACTTTGTAATATATAATTTGACAAAATTATCCCTAACTTTAGGCCGAAAAGCAAGCGAATTAAACTGTGTAACACTATGACACAATTCATCAATGAGATTACAAAGTTTTATGATGATTGTTAACTCTTCACGTTTTAAATGATTTTTCAAATAGATCACGAGATCTCAATTTTCTCATATTACGCCATAATATTTTAAAATCACGGCACATCAAAAACAAAAATAACTAAAATAAAGATAATTTGTATTGTTGAATATAATAATATGATTATGTTCTATATCACTTGTATATAAGGTGATTATTCTATAAATACGAGACATTTGTCTTCATCTAGTATTAGCCTTCATGCACGCGCTCACGCGCATGCAGTAGGCATTTTTTGAATCACGGCGTGATACTTGCGACTTACACGTTTTAAATGTGTTTATATGCGTAAATTGACAAAAGGAAAGTTAAATATTTGAACGAAATGAATAATCTTAGATCATGCTAGAAGAAATCCCTCATAAACCAATTTAAGCAGCTGAATCCACATAATAAAATCCGTCTCTATTGAATTTACATTAGAATAGAGAAAATAATATTTAATAAACAACTGATTGAATCACATTATTGTTAGCCCATTGTGAGGCTACGCCCACACCTCTCCCGATTAGTGTAGATAATATCGTTTGTTAAAAAAAAATTCATTTGACAACTAATTTAATCACATTATTATCCGCGTGCAAAAGAATTTTTTATAATAGGCATTACACGCCTCTTAAGATGTTTTGAACGTGTTTAAAAATAGAAAAAATAATATTTAATGAATAGCTAATTGAATTACATTATTACTTGACACACCCCGACCTAAATCAGGACGTGTTGGTCGTCACGTTAGTGTGACGTAACCATGTGCACAGTACGGAAGCAATAATGATATGGAGAAATACGAGTGAATAAAAACCAAACTACTAAAAGTACTAGCTAAAATAAGGTGCTAGTGCGAGATTAAGTGTGAAATACACAATCATAGCATAAATAGCCTAAGTGCAGTCCGACTAGACAAGTACTAATTATACAACACCCAAAGGTGATCCTACATTTGTGATGTTCTGTCAGAACCACCGTCGAAATCCCCGTGAGCAACCAAAGCACTTCTACCTAAAACCTGGAGGGGCGCAAAACAGAAAGTGTAAGTGGGCAAAAACAAAGCTTTTCAAATTCATTTCATTTATCAAAAGCGCTAACCCATCGCCGTAAAACTTGTATAATTTCCCAGAAAAATAATATATGCTATATCAGAAATCATGCTCAGGATGAAAATCCATAGAATATATCATGCCAAAGTATCTCAATGAAATGCTATAAGTAATCCAGTTAAAATATATCAATGCCAGATATCATATCAGCCAGATCCACCTAACATGATCTACCCGGCTGAGTCTATAGCTCATAACCAATCTCAATCATATCAAATCCTGCACATGAGTCGGAACCATCTAAAGTGGTCTGTACGACAAGACTAGGTGTAAAATAAATATGCTCTAGTGCTACGATCACGTGAAGACTGTGCGAATGATCGCGGGTCACCTACGAGTCGGAACCACCTATAATGGTCTGTACGACAAGCCTGTGCACCTAACTTGGATCCAAGGTGAGCATATGGTGCGGGAGGTGAACATCACGTGAAGGACTGTGCCCTAACTCTGGGCGGGAGCACTAACACTGGGATGCAGGTATATGAGCTCTCAATGCATCACATCATATCTCGCATAACTAAAGCAATCTCATATCTTTAATTTATGAACTTACCTGGCACTTACCTGTGCGTCCGCAGCACCAATCATAAATATATGCAACTACTAATGCATAAATAAAAAAGGCAGATACTTTGCATGGCATTTCAAAACGTATAATCATTCAAATTCATTTTCTGGGAAAAATCTCAAGTATATAGGTATATACAGAAAACCAAAAGCCCACTCACTGGTATGTGGAAGGGTCGTAGCCCCCGAGCCTCGATTGATGGCGCTCGTCCTCTGGATAGGTCTCACTTATATGCGAAATAACTAAATAAACGTTAATTAAAGCACATAACCAAAATTAGCTAATAACTTCTCGTACGTTACTCAAATGGGGTATTTGAATATACCACCAATACCTACTCAACCTCAGGAACATCCCCATATTTTTAGAAAAAATTTCCGAGCACCCACGCGCCCTCACGTGTCGGCTAGACGCGTGGCCCACTCGCAGGCACGTGCCTGGCACACCAAATGGATTCCCTAACGGCGTTAGGGAATATTCCGTTAAAAATCAGCATATACCGTTATAAATACCTGACGGCATTAGCATATTCCGTCAACTTTGACGGAATATTCTCCTCTTTCTTCCTTGGTTCGTTGGAGTCCGGCGCCGGTGCCGCTGATATCGCCGGAAACTGGAAAAATCTTTAAAACTTCATATCTTCTTCGATTCTCAACCAAAATTCATGAATTATATACCAAAATGAAGCTTAGGACTAGAAGAACAAGACCTTACCACTTTTAGGACCTAAAACCTGCAAAATCTCGCCGGGAAATCCTCGATACTCCGACCACCTCTACAACTCCGCGAACTGGGACTTCCTGACGTCCAAATCACTTCAAAATTCTTCCATGAGCTTCGTGAAGATGTTCTAAAGCTTCCTAGGGTCTTAAAACTCACTGAAAAGTCCACGATCACGATCGAATGAACAATGCTCCAAAACTGGGTTCTCTGGTTCTCGGGAAAACGAGGTCTTCACATCCAACCAACGCTAAAGATCAACTCCTAAGGTTGCAAGGAGCATGAAAACAACTTCCAAAACCCCGATCCGTGAATGGATAGCTAGGGTAGGAGTTGTCCATACGATCGTACGAAAAATGGAGAAAAACCGAGAGGGAATGAGAGAGAGAGAGTCAACGGGAGAGCATGTGGGAGGGTGTGTGTGTGGTTCAGCTTTGGGTTACTAACAACAACAAAACCATTAACTTTAAGTTCCAAAAAATTAGGAACTAGTCTAAAACCCAAACTCAAACCACACCACTACACAATGTGCTCAACGTCCAAGGGTATAAAAGGAATTTCCATGCTATCGAGGATAAAATAATATATACATTCGGGACGGGTTGTCACATTACTAGCCTATTGTGAGGTACTAATTATTAAAAAAAAATTAATAATAAAAAAAAACTGTACAAAAAGATTAATTATTAAAAAAAACATTGTTAAAATGACAAAAATACTCTTGCTACATTTAATGCATTATTTTGGGTTGCTTTTGAAGTTTTTTGTTTGAGGGGCATTTCTGTCTAATTATTTTTAGTGAAGCTTGTGACACCAATAAACACTAATCATTAGGCCATTGGCTTTATAAATAAAGGAAAACTAATGAAAAGGGCTTGAAAACTTTAAGTTTTAATGATAAGGACAAAATAAAGGGTAAAGTGAATAGTATCAGGATTGACTTTTTAGTGTAAAAATGTGGTTTTTCGTTAAAGTGAACAGTACCGGGTGCTTTTCATTAAAGTTCCCTATAAATAAAGATATAGCACTTGAACATATGCTTTTCAAGTGAGGGAATGGTGCCACCTTTTGATGGGATGCCAAAAGTTCGGCATCTTTCTGAGATTAGGCTATAAAAATTGTGGGGCAGATTTATAGAGTGAGAGATGCCTTTTCCAATTTGCCTCACTGTTTCTACCTTTGACATTTCCCTGGCTTGGAGTAGATTATTTTCCCTTCTTCCTCTTAAGTCTCCTCCTATTGAACGGTCACTATAAATCATGTCAATATTTTATGTTGATTTTTTTATAAAGAGAAAGAAAAATGAAAAGTGAGAGAGGAGAGGAGCGGAGGAAAGAAAAGGAAATTTGGAAGGGTAAGAATCCTACCCTCATAGCTTATGGGCTGAGATGTGATGATATGAGTGAGTGAAACAAGAGCCATCATTGCTAATGAGCAAAGGCTTATTCACTAGCATGGGCCACCATGATGCCTAATTAAGTTTCACCAGAAATAACAATCTCCCTCTCAAAAAGTCCCTTAAATCTCTCACAACCCATGCCTAATCATTTTGGATTTATTTACCACAATACATTTTGAAACGAGATTTGATTTCTTTTGATTTTTTTAATATACACGATATTATCTACACTTTGAGTGTGGAGTGAGTTAAGTCTTACAACAAGTTAGCCACAATAATTTGGTTCGAACTCACCTTTAGTGAGAATTGAACTTAAGATATCTCGCTTATAAATGAAGAAGAATAACACTAAACCGTAGTAATAAACAGTAATAACATTTGATTTCTAAATAAAAAATTAACCACTTTATAAAAGTGTACAAAATCCTATGATTTTCATTTCTAGACGTGTCTCCACTTCGCACCAAAATATTCAATTTTTATGAAAGTTGTATATCCCTCTCATCATTCCAAATTTAAACCAAATTTAAACCAAATTTAAACCAAAGGTGAAAAGATGCATAATTGAAGTGAAAAAGATCATGATCTATCAATCAACCAAATGAAAAACATTACCAACTTTCACACACACACGCACGCACATAACCATTCAAGTAAAGTTACCCTCCTTGTATCTTAATCATAACAATTCCAGAGGAGGGAGTGCTTGAAAGTAGTTCAACTTTTCCCAATTCATAAATTTCAAAATTGAAGCATCATGTGTGGTCGGGTCTCGCCGTACGTGACACCTTTTGGAGAAAAAGTAGGGAATTTTATCACAATTTTTTTTTTTGTCAAACGATAAATTTTGTTATATTAGATGTTAAATTAGTAATTGACGAGATTTAAACTCACGCCGTCATGCAAGGACTCAACACCTTTCCACCACAATAATTTACTCAAAGTGTAATTTTTACTTCCTTTCTTTCTATTTCTTCCCCAAACACTACAATTTTGAACAAGAGTACAATATTCATTAAGCAAATCAGAATTCGTACAAACTGAGGATAGTGTGCAAAATGGGCCTCGATAAAAACCTTGTCGGGGATTTCAACCCCGTCGAAGGAAAAGAGTGTCCCGCAAAACAGTAGACCTATCCTCAAATGAACAATCAATCTTACAAACCTTCCTCAAACAAGTAAGCCCTAACTGAGCAAGCTGATGTGCCGCCGAATTTCCTTCCCATTGCACATGACTAACCATCAATTTCGACCATTCCATACAGAAGCACCGCAAGTCGTTAATAATGGGGCCAAAAGTAGACCTGTCCTCGCCTTGACCCTTCATTGCAGCCAATACCATGACCACATCTCCTTCAAATTGAACTTGGACATCGGCCGAGTATAACCCCTTGACCTGTGCTGTGTGCCTAGCTGCTAAAAACTCCGCATGCAAGGCAAATGTGGAGTAGTCAATGGAACATGCTGCAGCACCTAGAAATTCCCCCAAGTGATTGCGTAAAACTATTCTAAATCCACCCCGGTGCTGACGGTGATTCCATGCTCCATCGAAATTGCACTTGACCCAACCCTCCACAGGTCTTTTCCACTTTTGCAATTCACGTCTCCCTTTCCTTATGTTCGTCTTATGGCACTTGTGGAACTCCTACAACCACCCTTCCGTCCGAAGAACGAGCTCATCAGGGTTTAAGTGCGTACCATTCCATAAAACTTCATTCCGGTGTTGCCATAATGACCAAATCAGCATTAGCCCAAGCTCAAATCCCACAACAGGTCCCTGTAGATGCAGATTGGCCAACCACTCCAATAAATTCACATCATGCCCATTATCCACCTGTAAACCCAAGCCGCAAAACCATACTGCTCTAGCAACATGGCAATTGCGCAAAACATGCTCCACGGATTCCACCTGGCAACCACAAATAACACATGCATCCTCGATTGGCACCCTTTGCTTACAAAGATTTAAACTTGTAGGCAAAGAATCCAAACATGCCCGCCACACACAAATCTTTACTTTCTCGGGGACACAAGCCGTCCACAACTTCTTCCATAGCTTCTCCCCACTATTACTAGTATACGAGTGCGAGCCAGCAGCCCCTTCCCCACTAGCTGCAAGTATCCCTCGAGCAACATGATAACCACTTCAGACCGTAAACCTCCCATGATGATCATAATGCCAAACTTTGCAATCGGCAATATCATGCAAGCTAAGTGGAATCCCTTAGGTTTAGCTCAATTGAAGTTTTGGTCCCTGAACTAAAACGTCTTGAGTATTGGTCCCTAAACTTGTAACAATGTGAAGCAATAGTCCTTTTTTTTTAACAAACGATATTATCTATACCGAATAGGAGAGGGGTGAGCTGAGCCTCACAATAGGCTAGTAATAATATGGTTTAAATTTGTTTTTGGCAAGAATTGAACCTAAGATCTCTCACTTACTTGGCAAAGCAATAGTCCTTTTAGCTAATTCCGTTGGAACCAATACTCATAACTTTTGAGTTGAGGGACCAAAACTCTAATTGGACCAAACTTCAAGGACTATTGCTCTAATTTTCTAAAAAAATGATAATCATGATAAAAAGGGTGTTTTTTATTTTTTTACAACGATAGGATCTACACTAAATGAGTGTGGGAGTGGACTAGGCCTCACATTGGGCTAGCCATATTAATGTGGTTCGAATTCACCTTTGGCGAGAATCGAACTTAAGCCTCTCACTTACAAGTGAAAAAGAATACAACTAAATCGTATTATTAAGTGGCTCATGATAAAAAGGTTTTAAAGTTACTTGAATATATACTAATAATTTGATATTTAAATGAGATGGTAATTTTGAGTAAATCTTAATTCTACTCAATTTTCTTACATTTTGACAAGAAGAATGATTGTCTTAGGGTGTAGAATTGTATCCTAGAGCTTGGTCTTTAAATTTCTAACAACAAATTAATTTATTAGATTTTTAGTCTCTAATTTTGATCCCATTTAGGATTTATCGGGGTGTATTGTACATGAAGTTTGATAGACTTTGGATGATTTTTAAATTTAAGTGTATTCAATATAGACTTTTAAGGAGTCAACAAAAGTCTCCCTGCATTGATTAAAGACTTTTTAGGACTTCTAAAAAGTCTATGGAAATCTTGAGGTATTCACTTATGACTTTTTGTGAGACTATACAGAATCTAGTGTATTCAAAATTTCACTTATTTTGCTGCTTAGTACTATGGTCCAGTGATATTCCTCTTAACTTATAAGTGAGAAGTTTTAGGTTCAATTCACACTAAAGGCGAATTTGAACATTACTATGGCTAGTCCATTGTGAGGCGTAGTCCACTATCCCCACCCCCTCAGTGTAAATACTAACGTTTGTTAAAAAAAAAATCACTTATTTTAAAGGATTTTAAAAATTCATGGATTTTGATGGACTTTTAGTGCTTTTATAGAAATTTTTTGTCATAGCAAGTCAAGCCTTTCCTATAAGATTTTGATGAATTTCATTTTTCTTAATTCTCTGATGATAAACTCCACCACCTACCATTATGGAACAACTATCATTATCACCATTTTCAACACCATGTCGCCACTACTACCTTACCATGATCATCTACTCCCCCACCCCGACCATTGTCACCATCAGCTCCACCAACGTCATTGTCATGAGTATCATCGTCATTCAAACTATGATCGCCATCCCTAAATCATGACCACCACCTACATCACCATATACCACCGTCATTACCACACCATCACCACCACCCCCATCCTTACTCCTCTACCACCCTGACACCACAACTGCCACTTGACACTTCCACCACCATTCTTGCCGCCACCGCCACCACTACCACCTCATAAGACCACTTTGTTATAGTCTCAATCACCATCTCAATAATGAAAACATAAAAAAAAAATGCTTATTAATAAATTGGTAATTAAAAAGTCCAGTGCAATCCATAAAATTTTAAAAATTCTAGCTTCGAACTCTCTAGAATTATGCAAAAGTCTATCATGTAACTCAACAAAAGTATATCATTAAAAGTCTACGGAATTTTATGGAATTTATAATAGTTAATAAAAATTTATTAAATCTGTGAAAATCTATCACTTTAAAAACTCAACAAAAATCTATATAAATCTTAATACAATACAAAGTATCAAATTTTTAACCTCAAGCCTAAAATTGAAGTTATTAAGGAGACCGATCATATATCCTAAATGAAGTGAGATTTTCTCGAGTAACTAAAATGGACATAACTAAGGACAAAACGTCCTGCGCAGAAAATGCATATTTATGATTTAGGACTTAACTAAAATGGACATAACCCCTTGATTCGGGATTTGCTTCTAGTTTTGGCGACAAGAAAATCACATAGAAAACAAACATTAATTTTTCTTTCAACGTGTGATATGTATAGCTCAGATTAGTTCATATGATCATGTCGGCACCACTTATTTTCTCTCCTTTTCAATCCAATCATCCATCAAAATCATGCCTCTAAATTTGATCTATTTGCCAAATCTAGTTCTAACTGCTTATGAAGGATCTTGGTGCTTTTTCTCATTTGGTTTTGGTTAACATCGTCACAAAAGGACCTTATTGTTTGAGTTGCTGGAGATCAAGTTTTTTTTTTAAGATCCGTTTCATAGGTGGTTTATTGGCGACACTCTTTCAGCCAGTGGTGGTGGCATTGTTTTAGGGTTTATGTTGTTTTCACTTACGTGAACTTCGTCAGGGACCATGATTAATTTATATGATTTCGGCTTTCTTGTTGTTAGTGTGACTTTTGCCCATGTTAATTTTGCTCTTGCTTGCGTGTTACTTTTATTTTATAGTTGTTTTGTAAATGTGTTTGATGTAGTCTTGCATTTTAGTCATAAAATTAATGTGTTTTGATAAATAAATATTCTAGTGTCACATGTCAGATGTGGTATCAAGAGAAGTTTTGATGACTCTAATATGATGCAAGAATGCAAGAAAAAACTATATAATAAAGCTCAAATAGTTCATATGTTTTACTCACATTACCATTGTAGTCCCCGTAGTTTTAATTTGGCCAAATTAGTACATATGTTTGCTTCCGTTATCTAATATATCATTCCATTGTTAAAATCAGAGGCTTATATGTCAAGATGATCATTATGTTTGATTATTATTTATTTGTTGCACGTTATCTTTTTGGCCAATTGACATTTTATTTTTAAATATAGTAGGCATCCTAGCACACATTGGTGTAGACCCCCTTTCTATGTAGACCCGATACTACATAAGACCGCAACGTACTTTTGGCCCTTAAATATAACGGTGTGCCAAAGCAGATACATCAGTGGGAAAATTTCAAATAAAATTGGAGGTTCGAAACTTTTACTAGCTTCCCACCAACCCTTTGAGGTTGAATTTAATCTTATAGATGTTTTTGTTTCACCCTTTACTATACTTTAAGTTTTTCTAACTTTAATTTTATAGTTTTCAAATGATAACCACTTTTGCAATTTTGCGAAATGTTTATGCATTTTCTCTTCAACTTTACTTAGACATAATTGACCAAATTAGTTAATGGAGTCACTCACAATAAGCTAACAATAATGTGGCTCAAATTTACCTTTGGCGATAATCGAATCTAAGACATCTCACTTACAAGTAAAGATGACTACCACTAAACCGTAGTACTAAGTAGCAACACAATGACTAAATCAGCTAATAGAGTTAAACAGTATGGGGGAATCTCTTGTCCACCCACTTGTGATTATTAACGTTTGTACAATCATTATAATTGAAACTTTTCATTCTTTTATTATTATCTAAAAATCATAAAAGTCATTTAATTTAGAGATCATTTAGTCATTTATGTGTGTCGAATATAAACTGTGACAGCCCGTCCTGAATTAACATCTTCATATGTATAAAGTATGTTTAAATAATTTAATATTTATTAAAGATTGGACGGTTTGTTTTAATATGTAAAATAATTAAAGGCAGGGTATGTGCATTCGAATGGAATACACGTCCCTCTCCATTTCTTTTCTTTTCCGTGAATTCTGCCACTAACACCCTCAATCATACTCTCATACATTCATTTATTCTCATTTCTCTCTCACTCTAAACTCTGAAACACTCTCTCTCTCTATCCCTCGACGAACTCTCTCTCTCTCTCCTTCTCTCAAAACACACGGAACAAACAACAAGTTTATCAAAACTTCACAGATCGACGAAACAAAAATCACAATCTTCTTCGTTTCGACGATACGAGTCCAACCATACCAATTTCAGATAAGAACTATAACGTTTTCACGTCGAAAATACGAACTCCGTTTTAGGTACTATTCATCAACTTTTTATTGGTTGATTTATAGGACTTTTCAAGCTTATAGGAAGCTTTTTGAGGTCCTTAGGAGGCTTGGAGTAGTTCGTTGGAAGTTTTTGGACGTAAGAACACGGAGATCGAAAAGTTCAAGTTTGACCCGTGGATTTCGAGGTGTTTTCCGGCCAAACCACGGAGAGTTAGAAGTCGTGCGAGGTACCATTCTCTTCGTCTCTTCGAGAACTACAACTTTCGTTTTTGTTTCGCCCAATTTCGTTGAGTATTAAAGAAGTTATACTCATTTGAAAAATACCCAGTTTCCGGCGAGTCCGACGGATTTCGAGGCTTTTTTCGGTGAATCCACGCCGAGTTAGGGGTCAAGGCAGGTATGGATGTGTTCGTCTCGTCAATACCTTCATTTTGATATAAAGTACGTCGAAAATGGTTAAGAAATGAAGAAGTTATGACACTTTGAAGTTTACCCAGAAATTCCGGCAAAACACCCACCTCCGGCGAAACCAGTCCGGCGACGCGAGGAAGAAGACGCGCGCGTGGGCAGCGCGTATAGGTGGCGCGTGAGGGCGCGTGAGAGACCCAAATCAAGTTCTGAAAATTGTCACGTGTTCGTGACGTCGTGTAGATCACCGTGGTATATTTACATACCCAAATTGAGCAACGTATGAAAAAGTTATTGACGTATGTTTATGTATGTGCGTTTAAATGATGTTTTATAATTATTTTTGTATAGGTGAAAATTATACGGACGAAGAACATAACCAAAATAGGCGAGGGGGTTACGAACCGGCTACTTATCAGTGAGTGGGCAGTTATTTCTCAGTATATATATATACGTATACTTGACGTATTTCCCAGAAAACGTACTTTAAAAGAAATACGAATTAAGCAACTTATCATGTATGCATCATATTTTAGTATGTGCATTATTATAATTATGCATATTGTTGCATGGTGCTGAGTAGGCCCAGGTAAGCTACATGTGAGTATATACATTTGAAATACATTTGATATACGTATGAAATACATTTGAAATACGTATGAAATACATTTGAAATACGTATGAAATACATTTGAAATACATTTAATATACGTATGAAATACATTTGAAATACGTATAATATACATTTGAAATACGTATAATATACATTTGAAATACATTTGATATACGTATGAAATACATTTGAAATACGTATGAAATACATTTGAAATACATTTAATATACGTATGAAATACATTTGAAATACGTATAATATACATTTGAAATACGTATAATATACATTTGAAATACATTTTATATACGTATGAAATACATTTGAAATACGTATGAAATACATTTGAAATACATTTAATATACGTATGAAATACATTTGAAATACGTATAATATACATTTGAAATACGTATAATATACATTTGAAATACATTTGATATACGCATGAAATACATTTGAAATACGTATGAAATACATTTGATATACGTATGAAATACATTTGAAATACATTTGAAATACATATGAAATGTGATTGAAATAATTGAGATATGATTGGAATATGATGAATTATACGACTGTGATGTGATTGAAATATGATTGAGATATGTATGAAATGTGATTCGAGATATAATTGTGATACGTTTGAGATACTATCCTGATAACGATCATGAGATATAGTTGAGATATGTTGAGTTATATGATTGAGATGTGATAGAAAGCTCATTTACTTGCACACGTATATAAGTGCTCCCGCCTAGAGAGAGGCATAGCCTTCACGTGTATGTTCACCTCCCACACCGCATGCTCGCCTTGGATCCAAGTAGGTGTATAGCCTGTCGTATAGACCACTTATGTGGGTTCGACTTGCAGGTGACCCGCGATTTATCGCACAGCTTCACGTGATTGTAGCACTATAGCATATTATGATATATATACAGTGATGAGATGCAGACCACGTGAGGTGGTACTGAATGTGTGCAAGATATACAGATTTATACATGATATGATGAGATGATTATGAGCTATATAGGTAGCCGAGGGCTGAGTTAATTATGATAAGTTGATTATGATGAAAGAATACGAATTATGTTGAGAGCTGAGCGTTGAATTGGCTTTTATGTTATTCTATCATATTCACTTAGAAATGTTGAGCATTCTATTATGATACTTTGGCATGGCATACGTTCATATTATTCAGCATGATTTGATATATATTATGTATATGAATATATACTTTATTACTGGGAAACTTATACTTGTTTTACAGCGAGGGGTTAGTATATTCAAAAGAGAAAAGAAGGTTTCGAATAAGTTCGTTTTGCTGACCCACTCAACTTTGTTTTGCGCCCCTCCAGGTTTTAGATAACGTTCATCAGTGAATCTCGAGGTGTCCAGCTGAAAGTTCTGACAAATCACCACTCATGTAGGATCATCGTCGAGTGTTGTTAAATACGTACATTTTATGTTTGACTGCACTTAGACTTTATGCTCTGGTTATGTAATCACACTTAAACTCAAATTAGAACCTATCGTATTTGGTTTTAATTTATTCGTATTTTCCTTATAATATAACGCTTCCGCACAGCGCACATGGCTACGTCACGTTCACGTGACGGCCAGCATTCCTTGACTACGGTCGGGGCGTGTCAGTTTGGTATCAGAGCTTTAGGTTTCAGTCCTGCATATTTTGTGAACTTCCCTAATTCTTTCTGGTGTCTTCTGTCAGAACTATGCCGCCTCGTAGAGATCCACGTACTCCTTCTGAGTCTGGTTTTCCCGATCTCTCTCAATTAGGGGAAGTCATAGCCAATGCCATTCAAGCTTCACTCCGCCCTCCTCCGAAGACCCCTTTAGAGTCGGTGTATAACTTGAAACTACCTACTTTTCGGGGTGATGAAGGACCTGAAGGGTCCGAGCGTTGGCTAGAACATGTGGAAAAGACTTTCCGAGTTATGCAAAGTCAAGGCAATCTTCCTGCTGAAAGGTGGGTTGAGACTACGGCTTGGTTTTTAAGTAAAGAAGCCGCATCTTGGTGGGAACAGGAATCTCAAGGATGGTCGCCTGAAGTGGTAGCGGACTGGAAGAATTTTAGGGATGCGTTCTATAAGAGGTTTATTCCTCCAGCCTATATTGACCGGAAGAAACAGGAATTCGTTAGTTTGAAGCAAAGAAAGATGTCTGCTAACGAATACTATCGGAAGTTTACAGACTTATCTCGATATGATACTGATATTGCTTCTAATCCTGCCGAAATGCTCAGACGTTTCAAAATGGGTACTAAAAAGAAGTGGCGTTCCCTGGCTACTAGTGCAAAATGTACCACTTACCAGGAATTTTATGAAGTCCTGCTGAATGTCGAGGATTCCGAAAACCTGCCCAGCGACAGTGAAGAAGAAGAAAAGGATAAGAGTCAGAGGCGACATGATAAGGGTAAAGGTCAGCTGTATCAGGGACCTAAGAAAGCCCAAAGTTTCAAAAGAAGCGGTATGGGTTCGAGTTCTTCTAGCGGAGGTTTCAGCTTCTCAAATCAGCGGCAAGGAGGTAGATTCTCTGGAGGCTCTAAGTTTCAGGGACAGAGGAATTTTGGTGGTTCTGGAGGTTCCAGCGTTCCTCTTTGCCGAAAGTGCAATAATCGACATTTTGGAGGATGTCGTCAAGGAAACAGTGGGTGTTTTAATTGTGGTCAGATGGGACATATAGCTAAGTATTGTCCTCAGAGCCAGCAGAGAGCTCTACAACCTTTTGTGCCACAGCCAGCTCCGACACAACAATTTTCCAGACCTAGTGGTTTCAATCAGATGGGTCGCGGTAGCGCATATCACCTGCAAGGGGATTCAGTTACTTATCCTTCGGGACATTATCAATACCCTCAAGAACCTTACCAGCAGAATCATATTGGTCAATTTTCAGAAGGTTTTGTGCCTTATCAACAGAACAACTTTGGTCAGCAGTTTTCAACTAGTGGATCACAGTGGCAACCAAGGGAACAACTACAGCAGTCAGACATGGTTGCTAGTAGTGCTGGACCATTCAGGCAGTCCATTCAGCCGGTCAAGGACGTGGTTCACAAGGCAGAGGTGTTCATGCTGGCAGAGGCCGAGGAGGAAGACAACAAGCACAAGGACGAATCCACAACATTTCTTTGCAGGATGCTCAAAATAATCCTGACTTAATCATGGGTACGTTAACTATTCTTGGTTATCGTGCTAAAGTGTTGATTGATTGTGGTGCTACGCATTCAGTAATTTCTCATACATTTGCTCAATTGACTCAACCTAGATCGACGCCTTTAGGGTTTGAGTTAGAGTTTGCTATGCCTAGAGGGGAAAGATGTTACGTAGCTTGTGTATATCCAGATTGTCCAGTGATAGTTGAGAATGAAGTCATGCCAGCTAATCTTGTCCCGTTAGATATTGTGGACTTCGATGTAATATTAGGCACGGATTGGTTGCATTTCAATCGTGCCCAAATTGATTGTTACTGGAAAACAGTGACTTTCCATCGTCCTGGATTACCTAAAATTACATTCGTAGGTGAGCCTAGTGGACTGAGGCATGAAGTCATTTCAGCCGTGAGAGCTGAAAGATTACTATCGAAAGGTTGTCAAGGGTACTTGGCGCATGTGATAGTAGATGATGTCACTCCTAGTAATTTGGAAGAAGTGGGAGTAGTCAGGCATTTCCCTGACGTATTTCCGGAAGATTTACCTGGATTGCCGCCTGATAGAGACGTCGAGTTCACTATTGACTTGCTTCCGGGTACAAACCCTATTTCCTTAACTCCTTATCGTATGGCTCCTACCGAGTTAAGAGAATTGAAGATTCAATTACAAGAATTGGTGGATAAAGGTTTCATTCAACCTAGTACTTCACCCTGGGGAGCTCCAGTCTTGTTTGTAAAGAAGAAGGACGGAACCTTGAGGTTATGCATCGATTACCGGCAATTGAATCGGGTAACGATTAAAAACCGTTATCCATTGCCGCGTATCGACGACATATTTGATCAACTTCGAGGTGCCTGTGTATTCTCGAAGATCGACTTAAGGTCGGGTTACTACCAGTTGAAGATTAAGAGTGACGATGTTTACAAAACTGCTTTTAGAACCCGTTACGGTCATTATGAGTTCCTGGTGATGCCCTTTGGACTGACGAATGCACCAGCAGCTTTTATGGGTTTGATGAATAAAGTATTCCAGCAATACTTGGACAGATTCGTCATTGTCTTTATTGACGACATTCTGGTGTATTCCAAGTCGGAAGCAGATCATGTTCAACATCTTACTCTGGTGTTGGAAAAGTTGAGAGAACATCGGTTGTATGCTAAGTTTAGCAAGTGCCAATTTTGGTTAGATGAAGTGGCATTCTTGGGACATGTCATATCAGCTCAGGGTATTCTGGTAGACCCTCAGAAAATAGCAGCTGTGGAGAATTGGGAACAGCCGCGAACAGTCACCGAGGTACGAAGTTTCCTTGGCTTAGCAAGTTACTATCGACGGTTTGTTAAGAATTTCTCAGTTATCGCTTTACCACTTACCAAGTTGACTAGAAAGGAAGTCAAGTTTGAGTGGGATAGTAAGTGTGAGCAGAGTTTTCAGCAACTTAAGCATTTTCTCACTCATGCACCTGTTCTGGCACTTCCTGATGACGATGGTAATTTCGAGATTTACAGCGATGCTTCATTGAATGGCCTGGGATGCGTTTTGATGCAACATGGGAATGTGATTGCTTATGCTTCACGTCAGTTAAAGACTCATGAAAAGAATTACCCTACTCATGATTTGGAATTAGCAGCCATTATATTTGCCTTGAAGATTTGGAGACACTATCTTTATGGTGAAAAGTGTAAGATCTTTACGGATCACAAGAGTCTGCAGTACATTTTCACCTAGAAGGAGCTTAATCTTAGGCAACGAAGGTGGTTAGAGCTGCTCAGCGATTATGATTGCACTATTGAGTATCATCCTGGTCGTGCTAATGTGGTGGCTGACGCTTTGAGTAGGAAATCCCACGGTCGAGTTAATGCTTTGTATGCTTCTCGTATTCCTCTCCTTGCAGATCTGAGGTCCACTGGAGTGCAATTGGGATTGGAAGATCAAGAGGAAATGGTGATAGGACGAGAAGAAGCCTTACTTGCTAGTTTCCAAGTTAGGCCTATTTTGATGGACCGCATACTCGAAGCTCAAGGAAGTAACGAAGAAGTTCAGAGTTTAATCCTTGGAGTTTCTAAAGGAAAGAAGAAGGATCTTAATGTCCGAGAATCTGATGGCATGCTTATGCAGGATAAACGAATGTACGTGCCAAAGAATGAGGAATTGAAGAATGAGGATCTTAACCATTTTCGACGTACTTTATATCAAAATGAAGGTATTGACGAGACGAACACATCCATACCTGCCTTGACCCCTAACTCGGCGTGGATTCACCGGAAAAAGCCTCGAAAGCCGTCGGACTCGCCGAAAACTGGGTATTTTTCAAATGAGTATAACTTCTTTAATACTCAACGAAATTGGGCGAAACAAAAACGAAAGTTGTAGTTCTCGAAGAGACGAAGAGAATGGTATCTCGCACGACTTCTAACTCTCCGTGGTTTGGCCGGAAAACACCTCGAAAGCCACGGGTCAAACTTGAACTTTTCGATCTCCGTGTTCTTACGCCCAAAAACTTCCAACGAACTACTCCAAGCCTCCTAAGGACCTCAAGAAGCTTCCTATAAGCTTGAAAAGTCCTAAAAATCAACCAATAAAAAGTTGATGAATAGTACCTAAAACGGAGTTCGTATTTTCGACGTGAAAACGTTATAGTTCTTACCTGAAATTGGTATGGTTGGACTCGTATCGTCGAAACGAAGAAGATGGTGATTTTTGTTTCGTCGATCTGTGAAGTTTTGATAAACTTGTTGTTTGGTCCGTGTGTTTTGAGAGAAGGAGAGAGAGAGAGAGTTCGTCGAGGGATAGAGAGAGAGAGTGTTTCAGAGTTTAGAGTGAGAGAGAAATGAGAATAAATGAATGTATGAGAGTATGATTGAGGGTGTTAGTGGCAGAATTCACGGAAAAGAAAAGAAATGGAGAGGGACGTGTATTCCATTCGAATGCACATACCCTGCCTTTAATTATTTTACATATTAAAACAAACCGTCCAATCTTTAATAAATATTAAATTATTTAAACATACTTTATACATATGAAGATGTTAATTCAGGACGGGCTGTCACAACCTACCCTCCTTATTGAAATTTCGTCCCCGAAATTTACCTAATCAAAATACCACACTAATATCATAAAACAATCTCGGATACATCTCTCTCATCCGATCCTCCGTTTCCCAAGTAGCCTCTTCCACCGAGTGGTTCCTCCACAAGACTTTTACCAACTGCACTGTCTTATTTCTCAGAACTTTCTCTTTCCAATCCAAGATAGTCACTGGTTCTTCATCATAAGTCAAATCCAGGTTAATCTCCAAAGGTTGAATTGGAATCACATGCGATGGATCTGCAACATATTGACGAAGCATCGATACATGGAATACATTATGCACTTTAGACAGCTCTGAGGGCAATTCAAGCCTGTAAGCAACTTCACCAACTCGCTCGGTGATCTGATAAGGTCCGATGTACCTAGGGCTCAGCTTACCCTTTTTCCCGAACCTTACTACTCCTTTCCACGGCGATAGCTTCAAGAATACCCAATCATTAACCTTATACACTCGATCAGTAGCATGTCTGTCTGCTAAGCTCTTCTGTCGATCCTGGGCCGCTTTCAAGTTAGACTTAATTACTTGAACATTCTGAGTAGTCTCCTCCACTAACTCAGGGCCCACCAAAACTCTTTCACCGACCTCTGACTAACACAAAGGAGTACGACACGCTTTTCCATATAAAGCTTCAAACGGTGCCATCCCGATGCTGGAATGGTAGCTGTTATTATATGCGAACTCCATTAAATCCAACTTTGCATGCCAATCCTCGTCAAATTGCATTACAGAAGATCTTAACATATCTTCCAAAGTCTGTATGGTCCTCTCAGATTGACCATCTGTCTGGGGATGATACGCCGTACTATAAAGCAATCTCGTACCAAGAGCTTCTTGAAAAGCTGTCCAGAACTTAGAAGTGAATCTAGGATCTCGATCTGAAACAATATTCACTGGAACTCCATGGTACTTCACAATCTTAGTGATAAACAGCTCAGCCAATTTATTCAGAGAATACTTTTCTCTCACCGGAATAAAGTGCGCTGACTTAGTGAGTCGGTCAACAATCACCCAAATGCCATCATAGCCGTTCCGTGTACGAGGAAGCTTGTACACAAAATCCATAGTGATATTCTCCCATTTCCACTGAGGAACGGGAAGCGGTTGCATCAAACCGAACGGTTTCTTCCTGTTGGAAGTATGCCCACAAAGCCACTCATTTGATGTAATAGCTTTTTGGAATACTTAATATGTTAAACTTTTATATGTTTAACGGAAGGGCAATACTTATTGTTAATCACTATTTATTGAATCATGTGTTTAATCAATAAGAGAATCCAAGGGATGTATTTGACATAAGAGATAAGTGATCTAATGAGTTAGATTAAGGAGACCTTTCTCTTATGTTCATTCCTAAAACGTTCCTAGCCATAGGATTGCCAATTGGGCATTGACAATCCGCTAAGGTTAGTATGTGTTATGTTGACTCAAACGTGAGTATGAACTAGTCTCAAGTCATTTGGTGTTGGACACTAAGACAAACACATAGGTGCTCGAAAGAGTAATCGAGTACACTGAACTGCGATTAATGAGAGTTCAAACATACATGTCATGTACGAACTCTAAGGTTACAATATGCAAAGTAGTCCTTAGACCTGAGGCATCATAGATGTCTAATGGTTAGGTCCTTGATCTTTGATCATGACAAAGGCATTCCCTCGGATTGTCCACGGCATTGTTGGGGTCATGTGATCTAGTCCTGTAGGCATATGAATGCACAACAAGGGATCTCTAACCTTCCATGGTGGAAGGAGTATACTCTAAAATATGATTCTAAAGTCTTTGGCCAAAGCAAATGAATATGACTAAGGAAGATGTTCCAAATCATATTCAAGGGAATCATATAAGAAAGTATCACATTGGATAGTAGACATGAAACAAACTATCACTTAAAACAATGTGGTTAAGAGTATTGTATTAGAGAATGACCGTATTGCATTGTAATTGTAACTGGATAGGTTCTCCAACCAATTCTACTTAGCTTGGGTAACCATGACATACTGCTAGGTGTCACTCATGGTTTGTGGAAGCCCTATTGATTAGCAAACACTAATCATCAAAAGGGAGAATTGAAATGTGGTTTCAATTCACAATCGATAGTTAAGAGTAACATCGCCCACTGCCTCGCTAATTGGAACCTAATGGATCGCACACCAAATAAGGATATATGTGAAGCAATTAAATGAAATGGATAAGCAATTAAATGGTTTAATTGAAGAATGGTCAAGATTAATTAATTAGTTAATTAATTATACGAAATGTTCGTATTGGGCTTTTAAGTTGGTTTTAGGGCTTCGGGGCCCAAAAGTGTTTTGGTCCACAAGGCCCATTATGTTTAAGTTGTATGACAACTAAAACAAAATGGGCAATAAGCCCAATAACCATATAGGCCAACCATTTAGGGTGAGGGTATGCAAGTTTGCTTAATTGCAAGTTTGCCACTCACCTAAGAAATGAAGTATAAATTCATCTTTATAGCTTTGTTTTCAATTAGGGTTTTCTAAGCTACTTGGGGATAGTTATCTAGCAAATTTACTTCCCTAAGTGATCCATTTTCATTCTCACAAATTACATCCTTGGTGAAGAGACATAGAGACATCAAACTTTTGGTGTTTTGGAGAACTAATCCTCAAATCCTCAAAGAAGCAAAGGAGCACTAAAAGGAGGGAAATCACAAGGAAGATCCAAGGAGCAAGGAGGTGACTTGAAGGCCCTCCACTTGGGTGAATCCCTTGTGTAATCAAGGATGAGCTTCAAGGGTAAAGAATCTCTAAATTCTTCATATTCTTTAATGTTGTTAAAGAGTCTTTTGATTCACCATATACTAGGCTTTGAAAGTCATGGGTTTCATGAATTGTTTTTGGATGCATGCCTACTTTAAAGAGTTAATTGTTAGCATATGTATTCAAATGTTCATACATGTTCTTAGTTAGGACAAATTTTTTCCTTCAAGTGGTATCAAGAGCCTAGGTCTAGTGTATGGTGGATCCTTTTGGGTTTTGTGATTTTCATGTTTTATGATTTAAATGTTGTAAATGTTACAAGCTTTGTTCTTGCTTTGAATATAAATTTTGCTAGAAAATTTTGCATCTCAAATGTTGTAGATGTATTTCATTTAAGCATGAATATTGGAACTAAAATTTGGTGCCATGTATTTTGAGTTTTCATAAGTGTTCTTCAATGTTCTTGGATTTCTTGCCAAGAACAAAAAGTTTTGAAGTTTTGATTCAAAAAGTTTTATGTTTTTACATAAAGTTTTGATTTAATTTTAGTGGGTGATGGTTAATGATTAAGTAATTTTAATGGGAGACAAACTTTGTTTTAAAGAATGACATAAATCATTTCTTACAAAATTTTATTTCATCTTTACCTCACCTAACATAACCCACTTACAAAACTTTGTATAAAATTTGAATTTTCATCAATAAAACACTATATGGCAGGCCACCCTTTTAAAATAGGGTATTTTTGGGTGTTTTGTGCACTTACATAAAGTTTTGATACTTTTGTGTATTTGCATTTTGGCCCAAAAGTTTACGTTTTTACGTTAAGGTCCAAAAAACTTTAAAGGACAAATTGTTTTGCTCCTTTAATGATGTTTTGACATTATTAAAAATGTTTGGGTTCTAAGTTGTGATTACATGAAGTTGTGGACTCTTGTGTTTTTACAAAGTGACCCCAAAAGTTTTTGTTTTTAGAAAATGGCCCAAAAGTTGTGGTCATTGTTTTTGGCCCAAATTAGATGAGAACAAAATGGTTTGTCTCTTTAAATGAGAATTTGATTTTCATTTTATTTAGTTTCATTTAAATCAATTCTATGGATCCGAAAACCAATTGTTTTAAAGTTGTTTTCTTAATTAAATGTGTTTGATTAAGAGAAGGGTGATTATGAACCAAATGCCTCGATAATTGAGCTATGTGATTGGCCGCTTTACATTATGAATGTTTGGGCTTGGTAGTGTAGATTTGAATGTAATTTGATTAGTTCAAGATTGTTGTAAATGGACATAAGTCCATCATTTATGTTGTAAAAGGGCATAAGCCCTTATTATTATTTCATGTATTCCTTTTGTTTAAAAGTATGCAAAATGGAATAGTTGGGTCCAACGCCCAATAGGAAATAACGGTTTAATTGGATTAAACGCGTAACTAAAATCAACAACTACATACCTTAGACCCAAGGTCCAACACAAGGCTCGTGTTGGATCAAATCAAACGGTTCATAATCATCCTAAAACCTAATATGACTATATAGTCCATATGAGGATGCAAGGCATTCGTTAGTAGTTCCATATAGTCTCGCTTGTTTCAACGAAACAGTGGGAGTATTATATACTACTAATTCATATAAACTTGGACCAATGGTTGTGATAGGCCCAAGTTCTTTTAATGTGATTAAAATGTTTTGATGTAGCCCAACGCTATTCCCTCAAACAAATATTTAAGTTGATAAGCGAGAGATGTTTAGAATATCTCTTCGTAGGCCTTCCACCGTGGTGGGTTCCAAGCGTTTGTGACTCATGCACCGGCTTCACCCTATCATGGGGGAGTACAAAGCATGTGCTTATATCCAGGAGGAATCCATATACATATGATGAGGTGAGTGTAGGCAACGAGGATAGCCAACATCGTATCATCGTGAGGCTATTCTTGAACCCCTTCACGAACTAAGCATGGTGGGAATAACTTAAACTAAGTGCAATGGTGCCAACATCGTATCATCGTGAGGCAACATTCTCTAGAGGCCAAACGAGATGGGTAATTACAAAAGGTTGTAAATGAATAATGCGTTATTCTCTCATCATTATTTTTGCTAGCCAACATCGTATCATCGTGAGGTGGGCTTGGTAATGGTGAGTCTCCCATAACCCACTAAGAGTTCAATATAACTCTCGAATTCTATTGAGGGATGTGGAATTTGCCAAAAATGGTGGGTGATACTATTTGATTAAAAGACCCAATCAAAATAGTTTTAAACAACAATGCTAATTCGATTTCTGTTATGTTATGTAGTGAACGACATGCCTAAAATTATACCCACCATTATACTTGACAAAAGGGGCCTAAAGGGCCAACGTTTCCTTGCTTGGTATCGCCACATTGAGAATGTCTCAAAGGTGAAAGACATATTGTATGTACTTAAGCAATCCCCTCCTCATGTACCTCCTACGAAACTAGCTTCAAAGGAGGAGTGTCAAAATTATATTAGACACTATGAGGATGACTTACAAGCCAAATGCTTAATCCTCACTTCACTTAGTGAGGAGCTTATGAAGCTACATAAGCACATGGACACTTCTTGTGCCATGGTTGAAAGTTTGCATAAGATGCATGACATTGAGACTAGTAATGTACGATTCTCAAATATTTGTAGTCTAATGAATGCCAAAATGGCAAGGGGGACATCGGTCCATAAACATGGACAAAAGATGGAAAGGATCTTTCAAGATCTTCAAAGTTTAGGAACTTCCATCGATGGGAAAATGGCCCAAGACTTTTTCCTTGCATCTCTCTCGGATGATTTCACTAAGTTTATCGTAAACTATAAAGTGAATAGATTCGATCATTCTTTGAAAGAGATGATTGACATGTGCTGTAAATTTGAAAAAGGTTTCAAAAAGGGACAGTGGGAGTGAGAATGCAATAATAAGGAAAAGGTTACATAAGAAGAAGGCAAAGAAATCCAAGGGAACATGCTTTCATTGTGGAAAGGATGAACGTTGGAAGAAGAAATACAGGGTGCGCATTGCGAGCCTTATGACACGGACTTTTGAAGAGACTATTTCTGTCATAGAGAGCGCTTTTACAGTGAGCTCCAATTCCTGGATATTTGATTCAGGCGCTAGTCAACATATCTGTAATACGTTGCAGGGACTAACAGGGAGCAGATCACTGCGCAATGGGGAGATGGTTGTGCGAGTTGGGAACGGCACTAAAATCTCTGCAAAAGCAATAGGCACCTATATGCTTAACCTACCCTCTGGGGAAGTCCTGGAACTTAAAAATTGTTTATATTTTCCTTCATGTATAAAGAATTTGATTTCCATCTCTAAGCTTTTACGAGATGGGCACTCAGTGTTGTTTGACAAAATGAGTTGCACTTTATACTTGAACGGTCGTATTATCTCTCATGGTAATATGATAGAGGGACTTTTTCACCTAGAGACGAATAGTGGGATGCACTGTATTGAAAGCGGGAATACCTCAAAACCCAAAAGGGCTAGAGTAGAAGTTAACCAAGAAAAGATGTGGCATCTTAAACTTGGACATGTGAACCTTGATAAGATTCGCAAGATGTCGAAAGACGGATATTTCCACCCATTAGGTAATGACCGGATGGGTACTTGTGAAAGTTGCTTGAAAGGGAAGATGACCAAATCTCCATTTACTGGAAAAGGAGAGCGTGCCACTGAAATTCTAGGGTTAATCCACACTGACGTATGTGGACCTATGTCTACTACGTCGAGAGAAGGCTTCTCATACTATATCACATTCACCGACGATCACTCTCGGTTTGGCTATGTATATCTTATGAAGTACAAGTCAGAATCCTTTGAAAGGTTCAAAGAATTCAAGAATGAAGTTGAGAAGCAAACTGGGAAACAGATAAAAATCCTAAGATCAGATCGATGGGGTGAATATCTGAGTAATGAGTTCCTAGATTATCTCAAAGAGTGTGGAATAATATCACAGTGGACTCCACCGGGAACTCCACAATTTAATGGAGTTTCTGAAAGGAGAAATCGAACCTTGATGAACATGGTTCGTTCTATGATGAGTTCCGCTGATCTACCAGTAACATTCTGGGGATACGCTCTATATACAGCAGCTTACTTGCTTAATAGAGTACCTTCCAAATCAGTTTCACAAACACCCTATGAGATATGGCATGGAAGAAAGCCAAGTCTTAATCATATTAAGATTTGGGGTTGTGAAGCATATGTCAAGAAGCTTGAGGCTACTAAGCTTGAAGCGAGATCAGTAAGATGCTATTTTGTGGGATATCCTAAAGAAACTATGGGATATGAGTTCTACCATCCTGACGACCAGAAAGTCTTTGTCGCCAGAACTGCTAAGTTTCTAGAGGACGAATTTGTTCTCAAAGGAACTATAAGCAAACAGATGGAAATTAATGAGATTAATAATGAACCACAAACAAGCACTCGACATATTGACAACCCTGTTCCTGAACCCCTAGCTCCACGTAGAACTGAACGGGTTAGTAAGCCACCTATGAGGTTTGGCTTAAATAATGACTTTGATGAATTGTACCTTTTAGGTGACAATGAAACAAAGGAGGACCCTAGGGACTACACTGAAGCAATGTCCGACATTGATTCAAAGAGATGGCAAATGGACGTGAAGACGGCCTTTCTGAATGGCTACCTACAGGAAGAGCTCTATATGACTCAACCCGAAGGTTTCGTGTCCGAGTCTGAAGAGACTAAGGCATGCAAGCTTCAAAGGTCCATTTATGGACTTAAGCAAGCCTCCAGGAGCTGGAACATTCGTTTCGATACTGAAATCAAAACGTTTGGTTTTACTCAAAACGAAGACGACAATTGTGTTTATCAAAAAGTCGTTGGGGATGCAGTTGTATTCCTAGTGTTATATGTAGATGACATATTACTATTCGGGAATGACACTGCAGTACTTTCTTCTGTAAAAGTGTGGTTGTCTAAAACCTTCCACATGAAAGATTTAGGAGATGCATCTTATGTACTTGGGATAAAGCTCTATCGTGATAGATCCAGAAAATTAATTGGATTATCCCAATCGATGTACATTGATAAGGTGCTAAGTAGGTTCCAGATGGAACAATCTAAGAAAGGTTTTCTTCCTGTTAGACATGGAATTCACCTTTCTAAGTCCATGGGACCTAAGACTCCTGAAGAGATACGGCTAAATGAATGAAATTCCTTATGCTTCCGCCATATGGAGTCTCATGTATGCCATGATATGCACAAGGCCTGATATCGCGTATGCTGTGAGCATTACTAGTCGATATCAATCTAACCCAGGATCAGAACACTGGGCAGCTGTCAAGATGGTCCTTAAGTACTTAAGAAGAACTAAGGACATGTTCCTCGTTTATGGAGGAGCATCAGAGTTGCGAGTGGAAGCTTATACAGACGCAGATTTCCAATCTGACGTCGATGATAGAAGTTCCAACTCCGGATATGTATTCACTCTGAATGGTGGGGCTGTCAGTTGGAAAAGCAAGAAACAAAGTGTAATTGCTGATTCCACGACAGAGGCTGAATATGTCGCTACAGCTGAAGCCGGCAAAGAAGCGTTCTGGATGAAAAAGTTCATTACTGAACTTGGAGTGGTTCCAACCATCACATCACCAGTAACTTTGTACTGTGATAATAGTGGGGCGATAGCTCAAGCCAAGGAACCCAGGGCTCATCAAAAGAACAAGCATTTTGATAGGCGCTTTAATATCATAAGATGATATGCTGCCGAGGGGAAAGTCAACATCCTCAAAGTTGCTTCAGCCGATAATGTAGCAGATCCACTGACAAAGCCAATGACTCAAATCCAGCTTGATCGTCATATGGATAAGATGAGTATTAGATACATGGGAGGATGGCTTTGAGTGCAAGTGGGAGATTGTTGGAAGTATGCCCACAAAGCCACTCATTTGATGTAATAGCTTTTTGGAATACTTAATATGTTAAACTTTTATATGTTTAACGGAAGGGCAATACTTATTGTTAATCACTATTTATTGAATCATGTGTTTAATCAATAAGAGAATCCAAGGGATGTATTTGACATAAGAGATAAGTGATCTAATGAGTTAGATTAAGGAGACCTTTCTCTTATGTTCATTCCTAAAACGTTCCTAGCCATAGGATTGCCAATTGGGCATTGACAATCCGCTAAGGTTAGTATGTGTTATGTTGACTCAAACGTGAGTATGAACTAGTCTCAAGTCATTTGGTGTTGGACACTAAGACAAACACATAGGTGCTCGAAAGAGTAATCGAGTACACTGAACTGCGATTAATGAGAGTTCAAACATACATGTCATGTACGAACTCTAAGGTTACAATATGCAAAGTAGTCCTTAGACCTGAGGCATCATAGATGTCTAATGGTTAGGTCCTTGATCTTTGATCATGACAAAGGCATTCCCTCGGATTGTCCACGGCATTGTTGGGGTCATGTGATCTAGTCATGTAGGCATATGAATGCACAACAAGGGATCTCTAACCTTCCATGGTGGAAGGAGTATACTCTAAAATATGATTCTAAAGTCTTTGGCCAAAGCAAATGAATATGACTAAGGAAGATGTTCCAAATCATATTCAAGGGAATCATATAAGAAAGTATCACATTGGATAGTAGACATGAAACAAACTATCACTTAAAACAATGTGGTTAAGAGTATTGTATTAGAGAATGACCGTATTGCATTGTAATTGTAACTGGATAGGTTCTCCAACCAATTCTACTTAGCTTGGGTAACCATGACATACTGCTAGGTGTCACTCATGGTTTGTGGAAGCCCTATTGATTAGCAAACACTAATCATCAAAAGGGAGAATTGAAATGTGGTTTCAATTCACAATCGATAGTTAAGAGTAACATCTCCCACTGCCTCGCTAATTGGAACCTAATGGATCGCACACCAAATAAGGATATATGTGAAGCAATTAAATGAAATGGATAAGCAATTAAATGGTTTAATTGAAGAATGGTCAAGATTAATTAATTAGTTAATTAATTATACGAAATGTTCGTATTGGGCTTTTAAGTTGGTTTTAGGGCTTCGGGGCCCAAAAGTGTTTTGGTCCACAAGGCCCATTATGTTTAAGTTGTATGAAAACTAAAACAAAATGGGCAATAAGCCCAATAACCATATAGGCCAACCATTTAGGGTGAGGGTATGCAAGTTTGCTTAATTGCAAGTTTGCCACTCACCTAAGAAATGAAGTATAAATTCATCTTTATAGCTTTGTTTTCAATTAGGGTTTTCTAAGCTACTTGGGGATAGTTATCTAGCAAATTTACTTCCCTAAGTGATCCATTTTCATTCTCACAAATTACATCCTTGGTGAAGAGACATAGAGACATCAAACTTTTGGTGTTTTGGAGAACTAATCCTCAAATCCTCAAAGAAGCAAAGGAGCACTAAAAGGAGGGAAATCACAAGGAAGATCCAAGGAGTAAGGAGGTGACTTGAAGGCCCTCCACTTGGGTGAATCCCTTGTGTAATCAAGGATGAGCTTCAAGGGTAAAGAATCTCTAAATTCTTCATATTCTTTAATGTTGTTAAAGAGTCTTTTGATTCACCATATACTAGGCTTTGAAAGTCATGGGTTTCATGAATTGTTTTTGGATGCATGCCTACTTTAAAGAGTTAATTGTTAGCATATGTATTCAAATGTTCATACATGTTCTTAGCTAGGACAAAATTTTTCCTTCACTTCCTTTCAGCTTTAACCTGCTGACAAATTGCACACCTACTGACATACTCTGCAATTTCTCTTTTCATACCGGGCCAATAGTAGAATGGCCTAATGGTATGATACATCTTAGTGCCTCCTGGATGCATTGCATATGCTGAAATATGCGCTTCATCAAGAATCTCTTTCTTCAATTCCTCATTCTTTGGCACGTACATTCGTTTATCCTGCATAAGCATGCCATCAGATTCTCGGACATTAAGATCCTTCTTCTTTCCTTTAGAAACTCCAAGGATTAAACTCTGAACTTCTTCGTTACTTCCTTGAGCTTCGAGTATGCGGTCCATCAAAATAGGCCTAACTTGGAAACTAGCAAGTAAGGCTTCTTCTCGTCCTATCACCATTTCCTCTTGATCTTCCAATCCCAATTGCACTCCAGTGGACCTCAGATCTGCAAGGAGAGGAATACGAGAAGCATACAAAGCATTAACTCGACCGTGGGATTTCCTACTCAAAGCGTCAGCCACCACATTAGCACGACCAGGATGATACTCAATAGTGCAATCATAATCGCTGAGCAGCTCTAACCACCTTCGTTGCCTAAGATTAAGCTCCTTCTGGGTGAAAATGTACTGCAGACTCTTGTGATCCGTAAAGATCTTACACTTTTCACCATAAAGATAGTGTCTCCAAATCTTCAAGGCAAATATAATGGCTGCTAATTCCAAATCATGAGTAGGGTAATTCTTTTCATGAGTCTTTAACTGACGTGAAGCATAAGCAATCACATTCCCATGTTGCATCAAAACGCATCCCAGGCCATTCAATGAAGCATCGCTGTAAATCTCGAAATTACCATCGTCATCAGGAAGTGCCAGAACAGGTGCATGAGTGAGAAAATGCTTAAGTTGCTGAAAACTCTGCTCACACTTACTATCCCACTTAAACTTGACTTCCTTTCTAGTCAACTTGGTAAGTGGTAAAGCGATAACTGAGAAATTCTTAACAAACCGTCGATAGTAACTTGCTAAGCCAAGGAAACTTCGTACCTCGGTGACTATTCGCGGCTGTTCCCAATTCTCCACAGCTGCTATTTTCTGAGGGTCTACCAGAATACCCTGAGCTGATATGACATGTCCCAAGAATGCCACTTCATCTAACCAAAATTGGCACTTGCTAAACTTAGCATACAACCGATGTTCTCTCAACTTTTCCAACACCAGAGTAAGATGTTGAACATGATCTGCTTCCGACTTGGAATACACCAGAATGTCGTCAATAAAGACAATGACGAATCTGTCCAAGTATTGCTGGAATACTTTATTCATCAAACCCATAAAAGCTGCTGGTGCATTCGTCAGTCCAAAGGGCATCACCAGGAACTCATAATGACCGTAACGGGTTCTAAAAGCAGTTTTGTAAACATCGTCACTCTTAATCTTCAACTGGTAGTAACCCGACCTTAAGTCGATCTTCGAGAATACACAGGCACCTCGAAGTTGATCAAATAGGTCGTCGATACGCGGCAATGGATAACGGTTTTTAATCGTTACCCGATTCAATTGCCGGTAATCGATGCATAACCTCAAGGTTCCGTCCTTCTTCTTTACAAACAAGACTGGAGCTCCCCAGGGTGAAGTACTAGGTTGAATGAAACCTTTATCCACCAATTCTTGTAATTGAATCTTCAATTCTCTTAACTCGGTAGGAGCCATACGATAAGGAGTTAAGGAAATAGGGTTTGTACCCGGAAGCAAGTCAATAGTGAACTCGACGTCTCTATCAGGCGGCAATCCAGGTAAATCTTCCGGAAATACGTCAGGGAAATGCCTGACTACTCCCACTTCTTCCAAATTACTAGGAGTGACATCATCTACTATCACATGCGCCAAGTACCCTTGACAACCTTTCGATAGTAATCTTTCAGCTCTCACGGCTGAAATGACTTCATGCCTCAGTCCACTAGGCTCACCTACGAATGTAATTTTAGGTAATCCAGGACGATGGAAAGTCACTGTTTTCCAGTAACAATCAATTTGGGCACGATTGAAATGCAACCAATCCGTGCCTAATATTACATCGAAGTCCACAATATCTAACGGGACAAGATTAGCTGGCATGACTTCATTCTCAACTATCACTGGACAATCTGGATATACACAAGCTACGTAACATCTTTCCCCTCTAGGCATAGCAAACTCTAACTCAAACCCTAAAGGCGTCGATCTAGGTTGAGTCAATTGAGCAAATGTATGAGAAATTACTGAATGCGTAGCACCACAATCAATCAACACTTTAGCACGATAACCAAGAATAGTTAACGTACCCATGATTAAGTCAGGATTATTTTGAGCATCCTGCAAAGAAATGTTGTGGATTCGTCCTTGTGCTTGTTGTCTTCCTCCTCGGCCTCTGCCAGCATGAACACCTCTGCCTTGTGAACCACGTCCTTGACCGGGCTGAATGGACTGCCTGAATGGTCCAGCACTACTAGCAACCATGTCTGACTGCTGTAGTTGTTCCCTTGGTTGCCACTGTGATCCACTAGTTGAAAACTGCTGACCAAAGTTGTTCTGTTGATAAGGCACAAAACCTTCTGAAAATTGACCAATATGATTCTGCTGGTAAGGTTCTTGAGGGTATTGATAATGTCCCGAAGGATAAGTAACTGAATCCCCTTGCAGGTGATATGCGCTACCGCGACCCATCTGATTGAAACCACTAGGTCTGGAAAATTGTTGTGTCGGAGCTGGCTGTGGCACAAAAGGTTGTAGAGCTCTCTGCTGGCTCTGAGGACAATACTTAGCTATATGTCCCATCTGACCACAATTAAAACACCCACTGTTTCCTTGACGACATCCTCCAAAATGTCGATTATTGCACTTTCGGCAAAGAGGAACGCTGGAACCTCCAGAACCACCAAAATTCCTCTGTCCCTGAAACTTAGAGCCTCCAGAGAATCTACCTCCTTGCCGCTGATTTGAGAAGCTGAAACCTCCGCTAGAAGAACTCGAACCCATACCGCTTCTTTTGAAACTTTGGGCTTTCTTAGGTCCCTGATACAGCTGACCTTTACCCTTATCATGTCGCCTCTGACTCTTATCCTTTTCTTCTTCTTCACTGTCGCTGGGCAGGTTTTCGGAATCCTCGACATTCAGCAGGACTTCATAAAATTCCTGGTAAGTGGTACATTTTGCACTAGTAGCCAGGGAACGCCACTTCTTTTTAGTACCCATTTTGAAACGTCTGAGCATTTCGGCAGGATTAGAAGCAATATCAGTATCATATCGAGATAAGTCTGTAAACTTCCGATAGTATTCGTTAGCAGACATCTTTCTTTGCTTCAAACTAACGAATTCCTGTTTCTTCCGGTCAATATAGGCTGGAGGAATAAACCTCTTATAGAACGCATCCCTAAAATTCTTCCAGTCCGCTACCACTTCAGGCGACCATCCTTGAGATTCCTGTTCCCACCAAGATGCGGCTTCTTTACTTAAAAACCAAGCCGTAGTCTCAACCCACCTTTCAGCAGGAAGATTGCCTTGACTTTGCATAACTCGGAAAGTCTTTTCCACATGTTCTAGCCAACGCTCGGACCCTTCAGGTCCTTCATCACCCCGAAAAGTAGGTAGTTTCAAGTTATACACCGACTCTAAAGGGGTCTTCGGAGGAGGGCGGAGTGAAGCTTGAATGGCATTGGCTATGACTTCCCCTAATTGAGAGAGATCGGGAAAACCAGACTCAGAAGGAGTACGTGGATCTCTACGAGGCGGCATAGTTCTGACAGAAGACACCAGAAAGAATTAGGGAAGTTCACAAAATATGCAGGACTGAAACCTAAAGCTCTGATACCAAACTGACACGCCCCGACCGTAGTCAAGGAATGCTGGCCGTCACGTGAACGTGACGTAGCCATGTGCGCTGTGCGGAAGCGTTATATTATAAGGAAAATACGAATAAATTAAAACCAAATACGATAGGTTCTAATTTGAGTTTAAGTGTGATTACATAACCAGAGCATAAAGTCTAAGTGCAGTCAAACATAAAATGTACGTATTTAACAACACTCGACGATGATCCTACATGAGTGGTGATTTGTCAGAACTTTCAGCTGGACACCTCGAGATTCACTGATGAACGTTATCTAAAACCTGGAGGGGCGCAAAACAAAGTTGAGTGGGTCAGCAAAACGAACTTATTCGAAACCTTCTTTTCTCTTTTGAATATACTAACCCCTCGCTGTAAAACAAGTATAAGTTTCCCAGTAATAAAGTATATATTCATATACATAATATATATCAAATCATGCTGAATAATATGAACGTATGCCATGCCAAAGTATCATAATAGAATGCTCAACATTTCTAAGTGAATATGATAGAATAACATAAAAGCCAATTCAACGCTCAGCTCTCAACATAATTCGTATTCTTTCATCATAATCAACTTATCATAATTAACTCAGCCCTCGGCTACCTATATAGCTCATAATCATCTCATCATATCATGTATAAATCTGTATATCTTGCACACATTCAGTACCACCTCACGTGGTCTGCATCTCATCACTGTATATATATCATAATATGCTATAGTGCTACAATCACGTGAAGCTGTGCGATAAATCGCGGGTCACCTGCAAGTCGAACCCACATAAGTGGTCTATACGACAGGCTATACACCTACTTGGATCCAAGGCGAGCATGCGGTGTGGGAGGTGAACATACACGTGAAGGCTATGCCTCTCTCTAGGCGGGAGCACTTATATACGTGTGCAAGTAAATGAGCTTTCTATCACATCTCAATCATATAACTCAACATATCTCAACTATATCTCATGATCGTTATCAGGATAGTATCTCAAACGTATCACAATTATATCTCGAATCACATTTCATACATATCTCAATCATATTTCAATCACATCACAGTCGTATAATTCATCATATTCCAATCATATCTCAATTATTTCAATCACATTTCATATGTATTTCAAATGTATTTCAAATGTATTTCATACGTATATCAAATGTATTTCATACGTATTTCAAATGTATTTCATGCGTATATCAAATGTATTTCAAATGTATATTATACGTATTTCAAATGTATATTATACGTATTTCAAATGTATTTCATACGTATATTAAATGTATTTCAAATGTATTTCATACGTATTTCAAATGTATTTCATACGTATATAAAATGTATTTCAAATGTATATTATACGTATTTCAAATGTATATTATACGTATTTCAAATGTATTTCATACGTATATTAAATGTATTTCAAATGTATTTCATACGTATTTCAAATGTATTTCATACGTATATCAAATGTATTTCAAATGTATATTATACGTATTTCAAATGTATATTATACGTATTTCAAATGTATTTCAAATGTATATTATACGTATTTCAAATGTATTTCATACGTATATTAAATGTATTTCAAATGTATTTCATACGTATTTCAAATGTATTTCATACGTATTTCAAATGTATTTCATACGTATATCAAATGTATTTCAAATGTATATACTCACATGTAGCTTACCTGGGCCTACTCAGCACCATGCAACAATATGCATAATTATAATAATGCACATACTAAAATATGATGCATACATGATAAGTTGCTTAATTCGTATTTCTTTTAAAGTACGTTTTCTGGGAAATACGTCAAGTATACGTATATATATATACTGAGAAATAACTGCCCACTCACTGATAAGTAGCCGGTTCGTAACCCCCTCGCCTATTTTGGTTATGTTCTTCGTCCGTATAATTTTCACCTATACAAAAATAATTATAAAACATCATTTAAACGCACATACATAAACATACGTCAATAACTTTTTCATACGTTGCTCAATTTGGGTATGTAAATATACCACGGTGATCTACACGACGTCACGAACACGTGACAATTTTCAGAACTTGATTTGGATCTCTCACGCGCCCTCACGCGCCACCTGTACGCGCTGCCCACGCGCGCGTCTTCTTCCTCGCGTCGCCGGACTGGTTTCGCCGGAGGTGGGTGTTTTGCCGGCATTTCTGGGTAAACTTCAAAGTGTCATAACTTCTTCATTTCTTAACCATTTTCGACGTACTTTATATCAAAATGAAGGTATTGACGAGACGAACACATCCATACCTGCCTTGACCCCTAACTCGGCGTGGATTCACCGGAAAAAGCCTCGAAATCCGTCGGACTCGCCGGAAACTGGGTATTTTTCAAATGAGTATAACTTCTTTAATACTCAACGAAATTGGGCGAAACAAAAACGAAAGTTGTAGTTCTCGACGAGACGAAGAGAATGGTACCTCGCACGACTTCTAACTCTCCGTGTTTTGGCCGGAAAACACCTCGAAATCCACGGGTCAAACTTGAACTTTTCGATCTCCGTGTTCTTACGTCCAAAAACTTCCAACGAACTACTCCAAGCCTCCTAAGGACCTCAAGAAGCTTCCTATAAGCTTGAAAAGTCCTATAAATCAACCAATAAAAAGTTGATGAATAGTACCTAAAACGGAGTTCGTATTTTCGACGTGAAAACGTTATAGTTCTTACCTGAAATTGGTATGGTTGGACTCGTATCGTCGAAACGAAGAAGATGGTGATTTTTGTTTCGTCGATCTGTGAAGTTTTGATAAACTTGTTGTTTGGTCCGTGTGTTTTGAGAGAAGGAGAGAGAGAGAGAGTTCGTCGAGGGATAGAGAGAGAGAGTGTTTCAGAGTTTAGAGTGAGAGAGAAATGAGAATAAATGAATGTATGAGAGTATGATTGAGGGTGTTAGTGGCAGAATTCACGGAAAAGAAAAGAAATGGAGAGGGACGTGTATTCCATTCGAATGCACATACCCTGCCTTTAATTATTTTACATATTAAAACAAACCGTCCAATCTTTAATAAATATTAAATTATTTAAACATACTTTATACATTTGAAATACATTTGATATACGTATGAAATACATTTGAAATACGTATGAAATACATTTGAAATACATTTGAAATACGTATGAAATACATTTGAAATACATTTAATATACGTATGAAATACATTTGAAATACGTATAATATACATTTGAAATACGTATAATATACATTTGAAATACATTTGGAATACGTATAATATACATTTGAAATACGTTTGATATACGTATGAAATACATTTGAAATACGTATGAAATACATTTGAAATACATTTAATATACGTATGAAATACATTTAATATACGTATAATATACATTTGAAATACGTATAATATACATTTGAAATACATTTGATATACGTATGAAATACATTTGAAATACGTATGAAATACATTTAATATACGTATGAAATACATTTGAAATACGTATAATATACATTTGAAATACGTATAATATACATTTGAAATACATTTGATATACGTATGAAATACATTTGAAATACGTATGAAATACATTTGAAATACATTTGATATACGTATGAAATACATTTGAAATACATTTGAAATACATATGAAATGTGATTGAAATAATTGAGATATGATTGGAATATGATGAATTATACGACTGTGATGTGATTGAAATATGATTGAGATATGTATGAAATGTGATTCGAGATATAATTGTGATACGTTTGAGATACTATCCTGATAACGATCATGAGATATAGTTGAGATATGTTGAGTTATATGATTGAGATGTGATAGAAAGCTCATTTACTTGCACACGTATATAAGTGCTCCCGCCTATAGAGAGGCATAGCCTTCACGTGTATGTTCACCTCCCACACCGCATGCTCGCCTTGGATCCAAGTAGGTGTATAGCCTGTCGTATAGACCACTTATGTGGGTTCGACTTGCAGGTGACCCGCGATTTATCGCACAGCTTCACGTGATTGTAGCACTAGAGCATATTATGATATATATACAGTGATGAGATGCAGACCACGTGAGGTGGTACTGAATGTGTGCAAGATATACAGATTTATACATGATATGATGAGATGATTATGAGCTATATAGGTAGCCGAGGGCTGAGTTAATTATGATAAGTTGATTATGATGAAAGAATACGAATTATGTTGAGAGCTGAGCGTTGAATTGGCTTTTATGTTATTCTATCATATTCACTTAGAAATGTTGAGCATTATATTATGATACTTTGGCATGGCATACGTTCATATTATTCAGCATGATTTGATATATATTATGTATATGAATATATACTTTATTACTGGGAAACTTATACTTGTTTTACAGCGAGGGGTTAGTATATTCAAAAGAGAAAAGAAGGTTTCGAATAAGTTCGTTTTGCTGACCCACTCAACTTTGTTTTGCGCCCCTCCAGGTTTTAGATAACGTTCATCAGTGAATCTCGAGGTGTACAGCTGAAAGTTCTGACAAATCACCACTCATGTAGGATCATCGTCGAGTGTTGTTAAATACGTACATTTTATGTTTGACTGCACTTAGACTTTATGCTCTGGTTATGTAATCACACTTAAACTCAAATTAGAACCTATCGTATTTGGTTTTAATTTATTCGTATTTTCCTTATAATATAACGCTTCCGCACAGCGCACATGGCTACGTCACGTTCACGTGACGGCCAGCATTCCTTGACTACGGTCGGGGCGTGTCATAAACAGTTTCGTAACAACTACCATTCTCATGACAATGTTTGGACTACACCAGTTTGTTACTATTAGGAGGTTATTCCTTAATATTACAAAAATTATTCTGAGTTGGTTAACCCTAACGAAAGTTCAATGGATAAAAGTACTACATTAACAGCGGAACATGTTCATTTTCAGGATGTAGATATTAAAAATGAAAAATCTCAAATCATAACTTAATACAACGTAAAATTTATTTCTACATATAAATAACCCAAAGTTGAGATGAAATTTCTGTATTATATATTAGAGGTTTTACAGTATAACATAAGCAGCATTTTGATATTTAAGCCTAAAATAAAAAGGGAAGGAAGGAATTCACAATCGAGATTCGTGGTTGTAAAAAATAGACAATAATCGAAATTCATGTGGATGTACACCTTAAAGACAACTAAAAAGAGTTCATTTCACCTTAGGTCTATTTTTTTATTTTGTCGAAGAATAAATATTACTAGATACGAATTAAAATGTTTACATCAGAAGCTAGAGAATTGAACAACTACTCCGGTTCAATTGTCAAAGAATAAATATTATTAGATACGAATTAAAATGATTACATCAGAAGCTAGAGAATTGAACAACTACTCCGGTTCAAAGCAATCCCACATATGATAGCCTCCCACACGCACGACATAAGATGCCACCTGATGTGTAGCCCCATTACAGGCACGATGAGTGAAAAGAAACTCAACCGAACTTAATTGCTACTTTAGATGCTGAATATCTCAAAGAATACCTTCAATGACGGCATCCAGTTGCAATACTCCATTTAACATGTCCACCATAACCTTCAAATATGTTTCCAATTGAACTATCCCAAGGCCTTTCTCCACACAAGCCAACAAAGCCGCCCTCATCGCTTCCACCTCTGCCATCAAACTGGACTCACATAGAATGTTTCCCGCACCTCCAGTTCCTTTGAAAATACCAGCAAAATCTCTGGCAACCCATCCAAAGCCAAGCCCCATCACAATTTAATTTAATTGTAAGGTAGGAGTAGCCGAAATTGAAGGAAAGATGAGAGAAAATCGGTTATGGTGGTTTGGACATGTGAAACGAAGGCCTACTGCCGCTCCAGTTAGAAGATGCGATTACGGCACAGAGGTTCAAGGCCAAAGGGGTATAGGAAGACCTAGGAAGACTTGGGAAGAGACTATAAGAAAAGACTTAGAATACTTAGATCTAACAGAAGACGTGATACAGAACTGAGCGCGATGGTGTTCTAGAATTCATATAGCCGACCCCACTTAGTGGAAAAATGCTTTGTTGTTGTTTATTTGAATTGTTATATTTTGCTTAAGTACAAGCATGGAGATATTAACGAGAGAGGATCCTCGTCGGATCCTCTTTCTGAGGATCCCGGAGATCCTTAAATCACATATGTTCATCGTACATCGTGCGGTCAGAAATCAAAGTTTTTTATTTAAAATTGAATATAAACAGTACTTCACGAAAACTGGCCGCACGATGTACGATGAACGGATGTGATTTAAGGATCTCCGAAATCTTCACAAAAAAGATCCGGTGAGGGTCCTCACTCGATATTTACGTATGAAATGTAACAGAGGGCAACGTATGGAAGTATATGCATATTAATAATAATTTAATGGAGGGCAACGTATGGACGATCCTCATGGAAAAAAATAGCTATGCTTGGTTGCTAAAAAAAAGTAGCTAGTGAAGCTGAAATAAAATCACAAATTAACAAGTGTAAAAATCATAGTTTTCAATTTTAATTATTCAGACATGTGTCTATTTATAATTAATTTTTTAATAGCACTTGCTACTCTTCTTCGAAACATGATTAAAAATAAAAAATATGTTGGGGGTATCCATCATCTATGGGTTTTGTTGTATAATAGGCATTAATATTTTAACAAACAATATTGTGTACATTAAGGGTAAGGGCAAGCAAAGCCTTACAATGAGCTAGTACTTTTTTTAAGGAAAACTAATGAAAAAAGCTTCAAATCTTTATTTTAATAAAAAATCATCCACTAACTTTATTTTAATAATATGAACAAAAGACTAAAAAAAATAAAAACTTAACAAAGCCACTTGCTCAAACAGTCCACTTTTTTCTCCTACCTTTTGTCCCATCGTCAGCTACATCATTAGTATGTTTTTTTTTTGTTTTTTTTTTTGCATAGAATAAGAAAAATACTTCGAATTGAATTACATTCTCCTGTTTTATTTTTGTGATGTTGTTTTCTAATAGTAGTCATGATGACAAGAAACTTTTCAATGTGGCCAGAACACGAGATGATACACTCCATACAGGTTGCGAGATTCTTATGTTAAAAAATTAATAACATAAAAATTAAAATTTTGCACCACATTTATATAATAACATGTGGTATATCATTTGTGTTACGGGCACAAGGAAAAATTTCTCCAAGATGACACCCAAGCTCAAGAAATTGAATGGAGAGCTACATTTATTATTGTAGGTATATGAAAAAAGTGAGGAAATTTTAATTTGGTAATTGAAAATAGCTTTTTAAATATAATTACTGAGAACAAAATCTTCTCAAAGTTTTGATCTAAAGAGTCACTACCGGGTTCATCGTTTTCGACGCAATGTGTGCTTTTACAGGACCAAAAAAGATCTAAGTTTCAAACCTTATGAAACTGAACCAAGAATTAAATACTATTTATAAAAGTTCAGCAATAAGTAGACACTATTAATGAAACTAGACCAATAAATAGACACTATTTATGAAACTGGACTAATAAGTATACATTATTTATGAAACGAAAACAAGAATTAGGCATTATTTCCAAAACTAAACCAATAGGTGGAAATTATCTATGAAACTGTATTATACACTATTTATGAAACTGGAGTAAAAACTAGACAATATTTATGAAATATGACCAATAACTAGGCACTATTTATGAAAGTGGACCAATAACTAGACACTATTTATGAAAGTGGACCAATAACTAGACACTATTTATAAAATCGAACAAAGAAAAAGATACTATTAATGAAACTGTACCATATACTATACATTATTTATGAAACTGGACCCAATAAATAGGCATTATTTATGAAACATGATCAAGAACTAGACACTACTCATGAAAGTGGACAAAAAACTAGGCACTATTTATGAAATTAGACCAATAAATAGTATAATACTGTTTAGTTTCATAAATAATGCAGTTTCATAAATAGTTTCAATTTCATAAATAGTGTTCAGTTTCATAAATAGTGTTCAGGTCATGCGCACGTGTCAGATTTTTTTTTTTTTTAAATTGTGTCCTTTTCATTAAAAATTAAGTTTTTTGGTCCTTTTTATTAAAATTTAAGGGTTTTTCATTAAATTTTGATTCTTTTTCATTAAATAAAGTTATAGCATGGTTTTTTGTTAAAATAAACTTAGCCCAAGTCCTTTTCATTAAAGTTCCCATTTTTTTTTTTTTTTTTTGAAAAAAAACATGCGCGCATCATAATTTTTTTTCTTTTTTTTTGTTGTAAATTGTGTCATTTTCATTAAAAATTAAGTTTTTTTGTCATTTTTATTAAAATTTAAGGGTTTTTCATTAAATTTTGATTCTTTTTCATTAAATAAAGTTATAGCATTGTTTTTTGTTAAAATAAACTTAACCAAGTCCTTTTCATTAAAGTTCTCATTTTTTTATTTTTTATTTTTGAAAAAAAAACGATATTATGTACACTAAGAAGAAATAGTAAGTTTAGCCTCATAATGAGTTAATAATAATGTAGTTTAAATTTTCATTTGACGAGAATCGAACCAAATACCTCTTACCTCTAAGTGAAGAGAAATATCATTAAACCGTAGTATTAAATCACATCAATCTTTTAATTTTAAAATAAAAAATAAAAGAACACGAAAAGAACAAAAGAACTGCAAAGTTGCAAACACACGCACATGAAAGATATTTGATTCGTATGAAAGAGATTGCGGCGGCTAACTATACCCCGAATCTCGCCACCAATCACTCCTACACGTGATATATAATATTCAACAAAATAATTGAAAAAAAAATAAAATTGAAAGAGTAATATGAAATTAAAGGGTAGGGAGATTAATAAAGCAAGCAAGCAGACAAAGCTCTGAATTATCAGGCAGGACCGTATGTGAGATTTCGAAGGCCTGTGTAAAATTTATAAAATGACTCTTTCTTAAGATAGTTTTAAAAAAAGTAGAACAATATATTGATGTTAGAAAACAATCACTTAAATCAAAACAAACTTTAACACTCATTGATTACAAGTTTACAAATATCATTAATTATAATTAAAAAAAACTGCAAACATAGCCTTCATTAAATAATAAAAAACAGTTCAATCTTAAACAACCAAAAATAAAAAGAAAACTTCAAAAAACTTTAAAATTTCATTTGAATATATGATATTATTATATAATAAAGTTGAAAAACTATCGTTTTTTGGGTTGTTATTATTGACAATCAGAATATCTCATTGTACTCCATATATTTATATTGAATAATGTTAGAAAGACTAAATTTGTAGATAAAATTTTGTAAATTAAACATATGAGTCGATGATTAGATTATTGGATTATTACTTAAGCGTTAATATACATGCTCATTTCCTATTAGGGACACATTATTTAGTTTATAAATTTAATCATCCTAGCATTACCCTTTTATTTTAAAAAAAAATACTCTTATAAAGAATGCAATGAGATTTTAAATGCTAACAAGAGTTATTTTTTAAATATAGAACATTATTACATAATATTAGATGTCAAAATTTTGGAGCCCCTTCAAATTTGAAGCCTGTGCCGGATCCCTTTACACCTAGTCCGGCATCCAGACCATTGAAATTTGATCCAACGGTTACTAACAGAGAACCTCTTTAAAAGTGATAATAACTGTAGCCGTTAGATCAAATTTTAACAGTGCGGATTCCGAATTAGATGGATTTGGTGAAAAGACATCCGAAGAGGATCCCTTTCCGTGCAACTGCACATTTCGCTCATCTCCAACGCCCCCTCTATTCTCAGGCCATTTGGTGCGGTGCAGTGCTAGTACTAGTACATTTTGCTTCTTGGATTCAGATATATTTAATTATATGTATTATTTATTAAATATTTTCTACCTATCTGCTTGATCATCGATATTCCAGAGATATATTCCAGGTTAGAACTTCGCTCCCTAAGCATCAACAAGCATGAAAAAAAACAATAAAGAACGGTTGAGATTTAACTAAACCGCTCATTTGTGAAAAAGGATGTTCGGGAAAGAATCATGCATGCATTCAGGTTGCAGCTAATTACAACAGTGGTCCAACTTGACCAAATCCATGTATGAACACACATTTTAGTATTGGAGTCACAAAACGACCCAAAATATATAAACGGATCGTGTATAAAGTATGAACAGAAAAAAAGAAAAAGAAAAAGAAAGAGGGAGTCTATTATTTACATATAATTAAAGAGAAAAGAGCAAAGGGAAACAAAAAGTGTCCTCATAATTTAATTATGTTGGTGGTGGTCATGGTTAAAATGGAGGGAGGACAACCCACAGAGCAAGATTTGATGAATTTTAGTGTAATGATTTTGGTTGTTGAGAAAAAGCCTAATCTGAGGAGCAAATCCATGATTCCACCATACCTTCGCTTCGAGGAGTGGTAGCAGCAGCAGCAGCAGTAGTAGATGAAGGTACACTGCCGGCATGAAGTACAATATTCGACGAAGGACCAGCAGCCGAGTAGTTGAGTTTCCCACTGCCGTAATTGCCATTGATAGAACTCATTAGTCTTTGATGATCAACGATATTGTTGCTGTTGTCAATGTTCTTGTTGGACCCTGTTCTGTCAGTACCCCAGCTTGGACCATTACTAGTGTCGTGCCTGGAAAGCGCGGCGTCCGAGGAAGATACGATGTTGTTGGAAAGCGCATTAACATTAACCTGCTGCTGCTGCTGATGAGTCAAACCAAAATGTTGATGAGGAGGACCCCCCAAAGAGCCTGCTTGATGATGATGAGGTGGTGAAGTAACGGACATTAATGGGTATTTAGGACTTTGTTGTTGGGACTGAAAAAGGGATTGGAAATTGAGAACTTGTGAAGAAGATGATGATGATGAAGGGTTTTGGTTTTGCACATTGAGGAGATTGTGATTTGTGGAGGATGAATTAATAGGATCAAGCAATGAAGATGGTGGTTGGTGCGTCACTTTTTGCGCAAAAGGCCTCAAAAGGTATGGAGGAGGAGCGTCCAAACCCAGACCCCCTCCTCCTCCTCCGCCTCCTGCTGATCTCATCAATGAAGAGGCAGCAGCAGCACTGCCAAAAAGGTCCAATCTGCTCCTCGCGAAAGGTGAGGAAGAAGAAAATGGAGGAGCAGGGATACCTGTAAATTCCTGAACCATGGCTCTGAAATTTGTGGTGTCCGTTGTCAGCACCGTCGTTGGTGCTCGCCTCGACGCTCTCGACCTCTTTTTCGGATTCCGCACAACACCGTTGTTGTGGGTTTGGTTGTTGGGAGCTGAGAAAGAGGCGGAAACGTTTTGATTGTCTTGTGGAATCTGAAGCGCCGCAAAAGTAGACGACACGCCTCCTCCTCCGGCGGCGGCTGCGCCACCTCTGCTTTGTCCTAATTGGTTAATACAGGGACTGGTCAATAAGGGTTGGCTGAGACCGGCTAGATCGGTGGGATTGGGATCGGATCTTAAGGTTTTGGACCACATCATGTCGAAATTGAGGAGCGGATTTGGGTTGGTGAGCCTGGATGATAACGGATCGAAGATGTTTGATAGAGGGTCCATTTGTTGGTGGTGGTGATGGTGATGTGGTGGTGGGTTAGACATGGGACCGAGTTGACTCGGTGGGTTACTGAGCACGGCGGAGATTGACTCGGCGCGCGAATCGTACTCGTCATCGCCGCCGCTGGAGGATTGCATACTCCCACTGTTGCCAGAATCCATGCGAGAGAAAGAGAGAGAGAAATGGAAAGACGAACCGGAGGGACAAAGATATGAAGGAGTCGAGAGATATTTGGTTACTTAAAATACAAACTCATTTAAGAAGAGCAAGGTACCAAACAAACAAGGTACAGAGAGAGAGAGAGAGAGGTGAACTAAGCTGTTGAGAAAGTACCACTACAAGCGTACAAGAAGCCATATGGATGCATGCCTGCTGGAATTAATGAAAGCCGAACTGAGATCTGGAAGGAGAGGAGAGGACAGAGCTTGGTAGGTGGTTTGTCCTGGAGCTGCAAAAGGGTATGCCGTGTGCGTGCGTGAACAAGAGAATAATAAAGAACCCAAGGCCACGGATGCAGACACGGATCATGAAAATTGATGGTTGCCGAAAGAGACTGTTGCAGAAAGAACGGAAAGCTATTAGTGTTGTCGGAGATCCAATCCCTTCTTCTTCTTTTTACTATTTTTGGGTTAAAGGTCAATTAGGGTTTGAATATACAGAAGACGAGAGAGAGAGAGAGAGAGAGAGAGAGAGAGAGAGGAACAGGGGTTGTTCTCTAGCCTTTTCTCTTCTCCAAAAGAGAAGCTGCTTCTCTGTTCGAGGTTCCAGTCAAAAGATCAAGGTGGGGCAGCCATAACCCATGTCTGAGAGAGAGAGAGAGAGAGAGAGAGAGAGAGAGGAGTGGTGGTTTTGATTCACAGTGTGAAACGAAGAAATGGAGATATGAGGTTTAGCAACATGTAAAGAATTATATAATATTTAATTAAGTTAAATTTAGTTTTTTTTTTTTTTTTTTTTTTTTTTGGCCACTAGTACTACGGTCTAGTGGTATTCCTCTTCACTGATTAATGAGAGGTCTTAGGTTCAACTCTCGCCAAAGGCGACACCCCCTCCCCTTAGTGTAGATAATATCGATTTGTTCAAAAAAAAAAATTTAGTTTTTTTTGGAATATTATGAGGTGGGCAAGCAACCGAATCAGGGATGATGGCTGTTGAATGGTTCTCTAAAAAAAAGTAACAGTGGTGATGGTTCTCTAACCTGATTTAATCTTTAAAAGGTTAGAGAACCATCACCACCGTTACTTTTAAAAAGGGTTGTGATTTTCACACACCCTTAACTACTTTTCCCACACATCTTCCTATTTTTTAGTACTTAATTGGTATCATACTATTTAATCTTCCATATATACCCCTTCCTATTTAATCTTTCATTAATTACCATAAAAAAAGTAGAAAGGGTATATATGGAAGATTAAATAGTAGGATACCAATTAACTATTAAAAAATAGGAAGGGATGTGAGAAAAGTAGTTAAGGGTGTGAAAATCATAACCCTTTAAAAAACCCATTGAAATATTAAAAATATAAAATAAAAAGCCAAGCAAAATAAATAAAAGTCCAAAGCATTTGAGCTAATTATTGTTATGTCCAAACTCTTTTTTTTTTAATTTTAACAAACGATATTATTTAGTTTAATAAATAAAGGGTATGATTAGCCTCATAATAGATTAATAATAATATAATTCAAATTTATCATTGGCAAGAATCAAACTTAACATCTCTCACTTGTATATGAATATGAATACTACTAAATCATAATATAACATTTCTATTTAGAACATTAATCCCATGGTTAGGTTTAATTATGCCATGGTAAGTTAATAAACTACCTACTTTCTTTGTTTTTTTCTATCCAAAATTAAAATATGAGTCTATGATGAATAAATATTTGAAAATAAATATTTTAGCGTAGCAATGTTTGACTAGGTCAGCAAATTGATAAAATATCAGAAAAAATGATCTGGGGTTATTATTGAAGAACCTCAGAGAATCTTTCAGTCTTTCTCTGCAGAAAATTTAGATAGAAATAGTGATGTATCTATCTAATCTACCTGCTGGAATCCTATTTGTACTTAGATTAACAATTTAACACTACTTTTATACTCTTCCGCTTTCTATTTTCCGGAAAGGGATAATCCACCTAGTTTAGGATCTAGATCGTTGAAATTTGATCTAACGGCTATAAACATGAGCTTTTTAAAAATGATAATAACTGTAGCCGTTAGATCAAATTTCAATGCTCTGAATTTCGAACCAGATGAATTAGGAGAATTAGGTGGAAAGGGATCCGGGGATCCCTTTTCCTATTTTCCTTAATGGCAGAACACTGTTTGCAAGAAAGAAGAAAATAAATCAATCTATATCTTTGTTCGGATAGATCAGTTCAACAACATCTTAGGTTCGCTGCAACCATCAAAACTAATAAAGAACCAAGAAATGTTAAATCCCATATAGCGTCCACATGAAATAAGATATAACCATACTTAATTATAATTAAATATAACACAACTTGGGTTGTAGACATATAACGTTATTATCGTTCTTTCACGTCATATTATTATACTCCTTTATACATGTTTTTTCTCCTTGTAATGTATTTTTTTTTAGAACAAAAGTGTGATAACGTATTTTTGTCATCAGTTTATGTCTATTTACAATATATATTTTCGTCTGTCTTTATTTTCATTTTTAGCTAATGAGTCAGCCTCTATTTGCATTATGGGGTAGGAAAACAAATTAGTTGTGAACTCATTATTTTTTAGATTCAAACATAACACATCTCATTTATCAGTGAAGAGGAATACCAATAAACTAATGATTCCTTGTAATGTATTATATATGAGAAATTTTTATTTGGACTCATCTAATTTACCATTACACCCAATTGAACAATTTTATTCACCAAATTATCAAATTTACCTTTAATAAATAAGAAAATAAAAAGAAGAAATTAGGTTCACATCCTTCTTTTTGCTACTCCATTGATTAAAATCCTATTTATGTTCAATTTTTGATCAAGGTCCTTGGTAATAACATCATTAATTATTTGAATAATAAAATATTTTTATTTTAAAATATATTCCTTTAGTGTTAAAAATGTTACAATTAATATATTTATATTTATGGCTAAATTTTTATCATACGTTTTTATTTTTAGTTTGTACCAATTTTTTTTTCATTTTTAATTTGTACCTATATATTAGTTTCTTTTTGTGCCCATATTTTTTAAAGTTTTATTTGTGTTTGTACCCATGTGTATACCGTCACGTGACATTGTATATTTAATCAATGATAGAAAAATTACATATGGTATATTTATGTTTTATGCCTAAACTTTGTATCATATATTTATATTTTTAGTTTGTACCCACTTTTAATTTGCAACATTTTTTTAAATTTGTAGTATTTTCTTTTTAGTTTTATTTGTACCCATGTATTAATTTCTTTTAGCGCCTATATTTTTTAAAAATTCATTTGTACTCATAATTTTTTAATCTTTTATATGTACCCTAATTTCTTTATAATGTATCCATTCTTCTTTATTAATGTACCACTTTGTTATATGTGAAATGTACCAATTTTTTTAACACTATGGATACATTCTTTTGCCATTTATTATTTCTTATTTTTACATAGTTTTTATCCATTTATTCAATCAAAATGTTTAAATTTTTTTATTGTAACCGCTTCTAATAGTATTATAATGAGGGATTTTAAATTTATAGGATTATAAATGACACACCCTGACCCGGAATGTCCACTAGCATTCCGAATCGAGCTGTGTTGGCCGACACCTGGAAGGTGACGAAGCCATAAAGTGTGATGATGTGGAAAAAGTGAATAAATTTAAACCTAAAAGTGCCTAAATACAAGAGTGCGCCGTGAGCGGGAATGAATCCATTTCACACGTGACGTCAGAGCATAAGTAAAGTACAGTAGATTGGATTGAAAATCATACCATCGAAGGTAATCTCTAATACCAAGACTTGCCACGAATCCTCGTCGATACGAAAACTCTGCTACTAGACCTGGAGGGATAAAAATAAGAGTGAGTGGGCCAGAAAATAAAGCTTTAATAAAGACCTTCTAAACGATATAATCCCTCATCGTAACACCTGTTTAGTTTCCAAAAAATCATACTACATGTAAGTATGAAATCAAAAGTATACTAACAGTGAATCCAGAAGTATACCACCACACAACATCTCATTAGCAATATAAATAATCATGTGCTTAATAACCCATACTAGCACGCCAGTCGGAGTCACCTATGGTGACCTGTACGACTACAACCATATCTCATCAATCAATGCTAGTACATAAGTCGGAGTCACCTATAGCGACATGTACGACTTATCCATATCTTATCAATCAATATCTCAATAATATGTCAGCCGGATCCACCTCTTGCGGCCTGTACGACTGAACCCATAACTCATCATATATCCCTGCACACGAGTCGGAACCACCTCCAGTGGTCTGTACGACAGGCTGGGTGTAAATAATTACGCTCAAGTGCTACAATCATGTGAAGGCTGTGCGAAGTATCGCAAGTCACCTACGAGTTGGAACCACCTAATGTGGTCTGTACGACAGGCTGGCACCTACCTTGAATCCAAGGTCAGCGTGTGGTGCGGGAGGTGAACGATCACTTGAAGGCTAGGCCATGTCCTTGGGCGAGAACACTAACATGTACGACTTATAGACAACATGTACGACAATGTCGAAGTTGCTTAAAACATAATATAGTCATCCCATCTCTCAATCGTTCTAAATAAAATGTAATCATAACCATGCAACCCACATTTCACAACATATACTCACCTGAACTTATCTGTACATCCTACGTTCACCTTTGTACTTTAAAGCATTCACAATAATTATGCGCAATAATATATACTTATGGACATGCCCTGATGCAAATCCAAAACTTAACCATATCGTAGTGCTTCCAAATATATATATATATATATCAATAATGTGGCGTAAAATGCACAATCTATAACGCCCTACTCTCGAACTATTAATTTTTGGGAATAATTATCGGTGACAATCTCAACTAAACACTAGTTTAACTAACTATCAATACTTACGATTCTTTACTTCAATTTTTCGATCCTTCACACAATGATTTATGATCAACATCCAATCACTAAATCATAAGGTTAAATCTCACATTTTCCACCAATGTCCCTCACATGGCATAATTTCCCAAACAAGGCTATTGTCTCAATTATTTAGTCTCATTTATGGTATTGCTGCATCTAACATCTCGTTAGACTGCCTACGTACCTTAAACATGGATCAAGCCATTCGTAGTTCGCATTAGAACTTCAAAGCATTCACAGTAATTATATGCAATAATCAATTTATAATCGTTTGTGGAATTATCAATCATATATATATATATATATATATATACACGATAGAAAGGAAAAGACCCACTTACCTGAGGTCCGCGCTACAACTCCTTAGCACGAATATTGCGACATCACGAACCATTGCCGCCTAGAACAATGATCAAATCACGTCTCAGAGTTCTTATCAATAAAATATGCAACTTACATAACACACATCCCTACATAGTTCGATTCGGAAGATCTGCATCATGAATTTCCGATCCCTTACTTCCAAAGATCCACATTATACTTCTAGAACAACATCCTAAAGTTCCATTACGATCCAACGGTCGGATCTCCACCAATTGCCAAAACCAAGTGGCAGTTAATATTTTATTTTATGAACTTACAAATCCAATTCGGGAAGATCCGTATATCAGATTCCTGATCCGTAAGTTTCTATGGTCCTCAAATATCATGTACTATAACATATTAAGTTTGGTGACGATCCAACGGTCGGATCGTCGATTCAAATAATGACCTATTAACGTAACATAGGGAATATAGATTCCAACAATCAACCTACATCATACAATTACCAAAATTGAGCTCAAGGCATCTAATTTAGCCTAAGAATAACATCGACAGCCCCTGGCCACTCGTCACCGCACGCGCCGCCGTGGTTGGTGGTCGGCCGCCCAGACTCGCCGGAAAATCCAACTGTTTCAAAAAATTACCAAATTTTACAAGAATAAAGATCTCAATGAGTAGAGTAAACTTTATACCTGTGGCCAAGTCCAATTTGGCCGGGAAAATCTCCAATTTTGCTTAAACCCGCCGGAACCCTAGAAAATGGTGTGCTTCAATTCGACCTCCATACTCACTCTGACGCCTCGACCATTGCTTGGGCTTTATTCATGCGGTTGAGGGGAGCCTATGGGTGGTAGTAATTGGTTGGGTTAGCTTCAATTTTTACGGATTGTCCCCATACACCCACACGGACCACCGTTGGTTTTTCCTCCAAAATACCACAAAATTCTTCTAAATTTGGGATGAAAATGGAAGAGAGACGGTTAGGGTGGTATTTCCAGGTAGTGGTTCAACACAATTCATCGAAAATTGGCCGGAAAATGCACGGATTTGTCCTTGATACTCGGCCGGGTCGCACGGGTCAAGGAAGAGACCCGATTTCCCCCTCATTTCCCTTCTCTTTGGTTGGTCAGTGTCCTCTCTTCCTCTCCTCCGATTGGGCAGCAGCCATTCTTTCTTCTCTTCTCCCATTCCCCACCTATTCTTTGTCTTCTTCTTCAACTTTAAAAATCAGTAAATGATAAATAAAATATAAACATTATAAAAATATATAAATAGTGACTAAACAAAAGTACTTCTCGGGTTTACAGTTCCGTAAAACTTTAACCTTAACCCCAAATTCTCTTATGCTTGCACCACGAGTCTGTAATGTCGAGTACTTCAGGAAAACGCTAAAGGATTAATTCATACACCTCACTATACGTTGATCAACGGAAGTCAAGACCCTCGTCTCTAAGGGCATTTTCGTAAAATCACACTTTTAAAATTTGTAAAAACATAAAATTAGGGACAGGTCGTCACAATCTACCCACCTTAAAAAGTTTCTTCCTCGAAATTTGAAATCACAAGTTATACATAAGATGCTCCGAAAGATTGTAAGAAAATATACACATAAAGAAGAAATCAAACTAGAGCGGTTGCATAAAAGAGAATGCCATTCTGTCGCGATCGGAGTGCAGTGATTCCTCTTTTATGCCTCCAAGCTCAAAATTTCCTTCCCCTTCAGTACGATGCCAAAATATAATATTTTATCAAAACATAGGGTCCAAAAATAGACGTATAAAACATAACATCAGAATATGTATGTAGTGAAGTAAAGTTAAAATAGTTGTACTGAAATAAAAAACGAGCATAAAATATTTTTCACAAACGCACTCGTAGTGTAACGTACTTCGAAAATAAGCATGTATTATCTTTGGGTCAAGCCCAAACAATAAATAACTACTTAACTAAGTAAATACAATTACTAATGTAGAATGACCTACTTGTTTACTTGCCTAACTAACCCAACGAATAAGTTATTGATATTACGGTCTGCAGCCTGCTATACCGACAACCCACTGTTGTCTCGATAAGCAAGTAACAATTCCCAATGGTGAAATATTACCATCTTGCCCCTCATTGGGAAATACACATACACGCTTCGATCGTGCTCATTCACTACCTTCTTAGGCAACATCGTCAATAACATAAAATTTTCTACATCACAAATTCAATCATTCAAATGTTTGATCGAAATGATGCCATACTCCTAATCATGAATGTAACCGTAGTTACCCATAACTCTAACAAAAGTAAGCGTCTACCGAATATGTACTATGCATAAGGTCTCTGTATGTCAACTCCAATGGTAACATAGCTAACCCAAAATTGTAACTGTGGTTACAAGCAACTAAAATCGAGATAATGGTATGCTACAACCATGCTAATGGTGGAACGAAAAAGATTCAATTCATCCACTAAGGTCTGAGTAACTTGTAAAGAAGTCTAGAAGCAGCTTTTTCATAACGCCATTATCCTTAAAATCTTCTTAATGTTAATCAAAAGCGAGGCATATCTAGAATGACGATTCTCTTCAAACACATCAAAGGAAGCCTTGATTTCATTCCTTTCTTACCTCCACATTTGATCATGCCACAACGAGAACTTCTTGATCACATCACATGGAGGAGTTAACAGCATCCCACTTCTATCTTAGTTGTCTTCACAAGTGTCTTGTTGTTGAAATTTCAACGCCCATTTTAAGAGAATAAACCATCGCCAATACTTTAAGCTTTGAGGATGGAAGAATATTGCTTTCTACTTAAGGAAAACTACCACCAATTGGAACACCACATGAGCGTAACATTGGTTCAACATCACGATTATTGATTTTCACATTCTCTACACATACAAAATACCTCGAACTGAGAGTGTATAATGATACTTCCCAACTCCATTCATATAACAAAATGATTATAATCATTCAAACCATTTCTTGATAGGTTAAAGGTAACTCCATATCGATACTCGTATTTTCCAACTGAAATAGAATATGACAAGCTGAAAGTGTTCAAAAGTATATATGTCCTTTTCGTACAACCGGAAGATGCATTATAGTGCACTCATAACTGCTGATTAAATTCTTCTACTGCCACTGTCAGAACTTAGTATGTTCCAAAAAGTAAGTGTATTTAAGAAGTTGTAAGGTTGATAAAGATTTTGGACACGTTCTTCACAGAGAAATGTTATTCGATTTCCAAGCAAAGATGATAATTGTTAACTTTAAATAACAGATAAAATAGTTCATTCCAAATGGTTCTATACATTGATAAGACTACTATGAATTCAACATGCTTAACGAGAAAACTCTGAGTTTCAAAAGTTTGTTACATAGACCACCAATTTGAAATAGGATTTGTGCGAAAAGATGCAAGAAAACTAATGTAGTATGAAGAAGTGGAATGGTGGTATTCTCCCGAATATCGCCAAGGAATCAAAACTATTTTTGATTTCTACTCTCAAAAGGTTTAATAATGACGGTTAACAATAATGATGAGATTAACCCATAAATCCCTAGAGACACCCCAATAATGGTACATTAACCCCACGTTAGGGCCATTAACTAGTCTCAATTCCACACTTTCCTTGACAGAAAATGTCACACCCCGATCCCGACATACGTCCAGGATTGACATGTGACGTCACCAAGTATTCGTATATCTAACGTACCCCGCCTCCAGAATATGTACCAGGTACGCTCAAGCCTCAAAATTGAAGTGATTTTTCGTATACTTTATGGCTGCATCTAACCTCATCATTAGACTGCCTACGTACCCCCATTAGGGATCAAGCCATTCGTAGTTTATCGTTCACTAATTTAGACATTTATTACAGTGCGTTCTAACAGGAATACATAACCTTATGTAATCAATTATTAGAACTTGACATGCATGACATTACCGAGTTCAGGGCTACAAAACAAACCAATATGATGTTCCAGATTCTGATTCCATCCATCATATAAATTCCATGATTCAGTACGATACTTCCATCCACAACATGTAACATATCAAATAACCAACGAAGCACATACTATTCTCAAGCCACATTGGTCAATTAAAATAATCAGAATAATAATAACCATAACCAAGATCATTCCACAATCCCGTCAATCAATCAATTCATGAATCAAAGATACATGATCTTAGCATTTAATTATGTTAATCAATGAATGCAGTAACATATCATTTCACGAATTTAACCGAGGAACTCTATATAATTCCCTACTTGGATTATGAATAAAAACATGGTAATTCTAATTTGTATTCACAAGATCTGTTGTGGGTAATTCCCATTCACTCGAATCTAGGATTCTAAGATAACCTTATGGAAATGAACAAGAGCAAAGATTCCGGACCACTCAACGGAATCCAACAACATCAGGTTCCGGACGACTCAACGGAACCAAAATGTCATGCGGTTTCTCGTAATCCACCCAGACTTGTCACATGTAAAATTAATGCCTACATTATGGGAATGGTACACTGGGCAAATCAGGTACTCAGATAAGCTGCAAGGTTCGGGTGAGTGACAATAATACAAGTATGTGATATTCAATAAAAACAGACCATCGATCACAATCTATAAACATCAAGCATAGAATCGTGTTTTATGAAATCATAATCAAGTCGCTGAAAACTCGGTAGGAGTCACCCAGACATCCAACGTTTTTTCTAATTCAAGCCACAAGATTCCCAAAAACCATTGTTCATATGTGCATTAAAAACTAGGGCTAGAGGGACGCAGTTCGGTCGAAGCCTACATATATGTAACCAAACAGGAAGTGGCCCCTTATCGCGGATTAACCAAGCAGAACCACCCCTACAGTAACCAAGTAGGCAGTGACCTTCTATCGCGGATTAACCAAGCATAGTCACTCCTACGCATCTGTTAGGCAGTGATCACCTATCCCGGATTAACCAAGCATGATCACCCCTAAGTGTGCGTGTATGGCCATACCAAAGATATAAGGATCGCCTATCGCAGATTAACCAAGCACGATCCGTAGACAATATGGTCCCCTATCGCGGATTAACCAAGCAGGACCAAGATAACTAAGTAGGTAGTGACCCCCTATTGCGGATTAACCAAGCAGGGTCACACCTACGAAACTGTTAGACAGTGATCACCTATCGCAGATTAACTAAGCATGATCACTCCTAAGTATGTATGGCCATAAGGATCGCCTATCGCGGATTAACCAAGCACGATCCATAAATAATATGGTCCCTTATCACGGATATACCAAGCAGGACCATCCATATACCTCTGCTACATGGTGCAGTCAATTCAACACACAATCTACCCTTACTTCAACCCCTATGATTTACAATATAGGCACATGCTCAATCAACTTCTCATGGCCACTAGCATACATATCATGCAAGCATATAAATTCTATGGAATACTTCTAATAGGATTCTAGGATCACATGGTCATAACCTTTATCATTCATATCATTCATATTATCAAGAAAATAACTAAACAAACATATATATATATATATGTATGTATGTATATAACAATATGACTTCCCATACGCGTAAACCGATGTATATATTATCTAGGATAACTCACTAACCAATATAGGCCCACTAAGCCCTACATAGTCTCTAGTAATATTGAATTTAATATTTAAGATCAATTTGTAACATATTGACTAAAAGTAAGCAGTAATTAGATTAAAACATATAAGGTTTCCTAGAACCCCCTACCTTGAATTCGATTAATTTTGTTCCTTTGAAGAACCTAATCGGAACATAAAATTACAATCCAAAGTATAAATACAAGTAACACGCCTTAATAACCAAACTAAGTGTTTAAACACAAAATTAATATTATCTAAAGAAAGTACACTGATTCTGGAATCTACCACTCAAATAATATCACTCAAATAGCAGTAAAGAAGATTAGAAAGGAATTTGGAAAAGAAAATAGGTGTGGTAAAAATAGTACTCTACTTCTCTACAAAATTTGCAGAAAACAGCAATATTGGACCAAGTTTAGGATTCCTTTGGAACATTCAAAACTAAACCAAATCATGTAATATTATATGGGTTTTGAAGCTTGTGTTTTTTACTTTAAAAGCATACAAAGTTTGTAGAAAATGGAGCTCTAAATTAGAAGTCATGCCAAAAAGAAAAATGAAGCCTTGAAACTGGAAACCCAGTTTTCTGCTGCTGTTTGGCAGCTCACAACCCAAGTTTAAATAAGGTTTTGATCAACCAAAACTCAACGGAACTGAGTGAAAACAATTGGGTTACGATCATGAACATATGTACTTTCAACACACTAAAAATTTTCTCCAAAGGAGTACATAAAGACCTAGAAATTGAGAGCCAAAGAAGGCTACTCGAAACTTGAATTTTCTTTACAAAGAAATCAATTTTCTGCAACTTGCGTAACAACCCACTTCCAATTCATATAACAAATCCCAAAATGCTTCCAGGTAGTCCAGAAATCATGTATACAACATCCAAAACTAACATGACTCAAAATTAACAAGAAATTGACCTTTTGAACCAAATCCTTGATCAAGAAATTTGATCTATACACCCAATCCCAATTACCCAACTCTAATTCATGTTCAGACTAGTTCATTGAATGATAGAAAACCCTAAATAAAACTAAGAACTCCAAATGTATCATGGCAGTTTCAATTCCACTTAAGAAAATTAAATTCGAAAACTAGGAAGAACGTGAAAGAACGTTCTCCCCCCCCCCGCTTTATTTTTCTTCCGCCCCTCTCCTTTCCTTCCTCTCATGCTGCCCTCTAAGTCTCTTCCTGTGGAGTCAAAAATAATCACAAGGCGACACGTGGATTTTTGGTAAAAATGATAAAGTTACCCCTGAGACACACCGGTTATCCTACACGCGAGTAGTGGACAATCATTCTTTAATCAAGCCAAAAGTATCCAAAAAAGGTAACCAATTCCAAATTATCTCATCCATCCTCATCTTAGGTAATTACTTCATAACCTACAAATTATTCCATATAAATGGAGATCAATTGGTTAATTAATGGATTAATTCCTAATTAATCCATTAATCACCAATTAAATCACCCATTTTCACACAAAAAACCTCTAAAGGCCGGCCACCTCCATTCCCTATATATATGACCCTATTTTTTTCTAAAAAAGAGAGGTCTTCACTTTTGCTAAAATTCTCCAAAACTCTCAAACACTTTTCTCTCTAAATTCTAACTTTGGCATCGGAGGTTATTCGGCCAAAGGCCCCCCCATTTATCGTGGGCGCGTGTGGCTCATGGCCTTGACCTAAGATGTTATTTGTTTTGTAGGTGCAATTTTGTCCAAGATCAAGAAGGCGGAAATTTGCATCCACACTTCCCTTTTCTCTAATTGGTCCACCTTAAATTTTACATGATTGGCCATCTTTCCCACAATGTGGGAATTTATTTAATTAAAAACTATAGTTTAGTAGATGATTTCAAATGTCCATAACTATACCGTTATAATCCGGACTCGCAAACGGCTTTCACCTATGCGTTCGTGGTTTCAAGATCTATTCGAAAACGTTACTTGTGACCTCGAAAGGTCAACGAATTTTAAATAATTATTTTCTAAACTTCACTCTTTGTAACTAATTTAATTGAAATCTAAATTCAAATAAATTAATATAAATTTTCGAAAAAATAATATAAAATCTCAATAAAATACGTAGATTATAACAGTGAAATCCGGAAACGGGATTTCACAGAAAAGTTATTTGCTTATAATCTAGAGACACTCGCCAAAATAATCTTCTAAAGATCGACGAGTCGTCAAATCTACCCAAAACTTAGGAACAACTAACATATTTTCCGTATTCGACGAGGTGGCAAGATTCAAACATTAGACTCGAGAACCAAGAATGCTCACATCACGCGTGTGATGAACGCAATACTGCCCAACTTATGCTCTGATACAAAACTGACACACCCCGACCAAGAATGTCCAATAAGGCTCCAAATCGAGCAGTGCTGGCCGACACCTGGAAGGTGACGAAGCCATAAAGTGTGATGATGTGGAAAAAGTGAATAAATTTAAACCTAAAAGTGCCTAAATACAAGAGTGCGCCGTGAGCGGGAATGAATCCATTTCACACATGATGTCAGAGCATAAGTAAAGTACAATAGAGTGGATTGAAAATCATACCATTGAAGGTAATCTCCAATACCAAGATTTGCCACGAATCCTCGTCGATACGAAAGCTCTGCTACTAGACCTGGAGGGATAAAAACAAGAGTAAGTGGGCCAAAAAATAAAGCTTTAATAAAGACCTTCTAAACGATATAATCCCTCACCGTAACACCTGTTTAGTTTCCAGAAAATCATACTACGTATAACTATGAAATCAAAAGTATACTAACAGTGAATCCAAAAGTATACCACCACACAATATCTCATTAGCAATATAAATAATCATGTGCTTAATAACCCATACTAGCACGCCAGTCGGAGTCACCTATGGTGACCTATACGACTACAACCATATCTTATCAATCAATACTAGTACATAAGTCGGAGTCACCTATATCGACCGGTACGACTTATCCATATTTTATCAATCAATATCTCAGTAATATGTCAGCCAAATCCACCTCTTGTGGCCTGTACGACTGAACTCATAACTCATCACATATCCCTGCACACTAGTCGGAACCACCTCCAGTGGTCTGTACGACATGCTGGGTGTAAATAATTACGCTCAAGTGCTAGGATCACGTGAAGGCTGTGCGAAGTATTGCAAGTCGCTTACGAGTCGGAACCACCTAATGTGGTCTTTATGACAGGCTAACACCTACCTTGAATCCAAGGTGAGCGTGTGGGGCAGGAGGTGAACGATCACGTGAAGGCTAGGCCCTGTCCTCGGGCGAGAGCACTAACACCGGGGTGCAGGGTTATGAGCTCTAAATGCATCTAATATGGCATGTACGACTTATAGACAACCTGTACGACAATGTCGGAGTTGCTTAAAACATAATATAGTCATGCCATCACTCAATCGTTCTAAATAAAATGTAATCATAACCATGCATCCCACATTTCATAACATATACTCACCTGAACTTATCTGTGCATCTTACGTTCACCTTTGTACTTTAAAGCATTCACAATAATGTGGCGTAAAATGCACAATCTATAACGCCCTACTCCCGAACTATTAATTTTCGGGAATAATTATCGGTGACAAGCTCAACTAAACACTAGTTTAACAAACTATCAATACTTACGATTCTTTACTTCAATTTCTCGATCCTTCAGACAATGATTTATGATCAACATCCAATCACTAAATCATAAGGTTAAATCTCACATTTTCCACCAATGTCCCTCACATGGCACAATTTTCCAAACAAGGCTATTGTCTCAATTATTTAGTCTCATTTATGGTATGGCTGCATCTAACGTCATGTTAGATTGCCTACGTACCCTAAACAGGGATCAAGCCATTCGTAGTTCGCATTAGAACTTCAAAGCATTCACAGTAATTATATGCAATAATCAATTTATAACCGTTTGTGGAATTATCAATCATATATATATATATATATATATATATATATATATATATATATATATATACACGATAGAAAGGAAAAGACCCACTTACCTGAGGTCCGCGCTACAACTCCCTAGCATGAGTATTGCGACATCACGAACCATTGTCCCCTAGAACAATTATCAAATCACGTCTTAGAGTTCTTATCAATAAAATAAGCAACTTACATAACACACATCCCTACGTAGTTCGATTCGGAAGATCCGCATCACGGATTTCCGATCTCTTACTTCCACAGATCCACAATATACTTCTAGAACAACATCCTAAAGTTCCATTACGATCCAACGGTTGGATCTCCACCAATTGCCAAAACCAAGTGGCGGTTAATATTTTATTTTATGAACTTACAAATCCAATTCGGGAAGATCCGTATATCGGATTCCCGATACGCAAGTTCCTATGATCCTCAAATATCACGTACTATAACATATTAAGTTTGGTGACTATCCAACGGTCGGATCGTCGATTCAAATAATGACCTATTAACGTAACATAGAGAATTTAGGTTCCAACAATCAACCTACATCATACAATTACCAAAACTGAGCTCAAGGCATCTAATTTAGCCTAAGAATAACATCAGCGGCCCCCTGGCCACGCGCCGCCAAAATTTACAGGAATGAAGATCTCAATGAGTAGAGTAAACTTTATACATGTGGCCAAGTCCAATTTGGCCGGGAAAAGCTCCAATTTTGCTCAAACCCGCCGAAACCTTAGAATGGTGTGCTTCAATTCGACCTCCATACTCACCTCGACGCATCGACGATTGCTTGGGCTTTATTCCTGAGGTTGAGGGGAGCCTATGGATGGTGGTAATTGGTTGGGTTAGCTTCAATTTTTACGGATTGTCGCCATACAGCCACACGGACCACCGTCGATTTTTCCTCCAAAATACCACCAAATTCTTCTAATTTTGGGATGACAATGGAAGAGAGAGGGTTAGGGTGGTATTTCCAGGTAGTGGTTCAACACAATTCACCGGAAATTGGCCAGAAAATGCACGAATTTGGCCTTGATACTCGGTCGGGTCGCACGGGTCAAAGAGGAGACCCGATTTCCCTTTCCTTCTCACCTTCCCTCATTTCCATCCCTTCCCTTCTCTCTGGTTGGTCAGTCTCCTCTCTTCCTCTCATCCGATTGGGCAGCAGCCCTTCTTTCTTCTCTTCTCCCGTTCCCCACATCTTCTTTCTCTTCTTCTTCAACTTTAAAAATCACTAAATGATAAATAAAATATAAACATTATAAAAATATATAAATAGTGACTAAACAAAAGTACTTCTCGGGTTTACAGTCCTGTAAAACTTTAACCGTAACTCCAAATCCTTTTCTGCTTGCACCTACGAGTCCGTAATGTCGAGTACTTCAGGAAAACGCTAAAGGATTAATTCATACACCTCAATATACGTTGGTCAACGGAAGTCAAGACCCTTGCCTCTAAGGGCATTTTCGTAAAATCACACTTTTAAAATTTGTAAAAACATAAAATTAGGGACGGGTCGTCACAATAAATCTCATAAAATATCAAACAATTAATGTCAAAACTATAAAAATATAAATATTAATTGTAATATAATGAGGTGTACAAAGTCAAGGAACTTTGATGAAACTTTGAATACCATTAAGGTTTTTAGTCAAAGAATGTTAAGGATTAGGGACCGCATCCAAAGTATCCCAAATAAAAAAGAAAATAGAGATGGGTGTTTTCCTCTCTATTAATAACCCTAAACCCACCACACCCTGCGAGGAAAGTTTCCATTACTTCCAACAAACCCAACCAAACATAAAAATTTCCTAAGGTCGTGGACAACTGTTTACTCCATCCATTCTTTTGCTTCTCTTTCTCCTCCTCCCTCTTCTAATTTTGAGAAGAATATGAACCACCATACTATGTCGGTTGCCGGCGTCGACATCAACATGGCTCTGCCATACTCCTATCAACACCAATTCACAGCCGTCTCTCTCTTTCCCAATTGATTTGGTCCAAGTTCGCATAAAGAAACAAGAAAGAGATAAAGTAGAGCATTAATTGTCTGAATTCTCACATCTTCTCTTCGAGTGCATGTTTTCAACCGTTGGTGTGTCATTTCGGTCCTGCTTAGTACTTATTACATATCATGTAGTTTTGAGTTGCATATTGTATAAATTCTACGTATTATTGGTCATGTTACAATAGTATGTACCATCTAGTGACACAGGATAAAATTTAATTATTGTAAAAATTCATTATATATCTCTATATGTAAAATATTATCATAATTTTCTGAATTACTCAGTAATAGACATTGCAAAAGAAGAAGGCTAAATAGCCAAAATAGTCCCTGAGATTTACATAACTCATCACTTTGGTCCCTAACATTTCAAATCGATAAAAGTGGTCCCTGAGATTGTCCACCATCCATCATTTTGGTCCTTCCGTTAAAAACTCCGTTAAGAGTCCCGGAGCTCTTGGCCGAAAGTTTGGGCAATTTTCAAAGTTTTGTAACTCAATCGTTTCTTAACCAAATTCGACCCATAATAGATCAAAATGAAGATAGGAAAGTGTAGAATAAGATTATACCTATTTGGAAGCCCAATGGTTTCTGGAGATGGCCGGAAAATAGCCTCAAAGTTGACTGGTCCGAGGGAAAACTTGAAAACTCGCCGGAAACTGGGTAAACTTACGTTCATAACTTATTCAATACTCAACGAAATCAAGTGATTCAAAAACGAAAATCATGAAAATCATAGTTCTCGATGAGATGAAGACAATGGTACCTTTTTAGATGGTTAACGCGCCATGTTTTGGCCTGAAAACGGCTCGAAAGTGGTTATCTTGGTCTCGAGTTAGCCACTTTTGAGCCGTTTTGTGGCCAAACCAGGTTGATTTAGCCATCTAAAAAGAATCATTCTCTTCCTCTCGTCGAGAACTATGATTTTCATTTTTGAATCATTTGATTTCGTTGAGTATTGAAGAAGTTATGAAAGTTTAAAGTTTACCCAGTTTCCGGCGAGTTTTCCAATTTTCCCTCGGACCAGTCAACTTTGAGGCTATTTTCAGGCCATCTATGGCAACCATTGTGCTTCCAAATAGGTATAATCTTATTCTACACTTTCCTATCTTTATTTTGATATATTATGGGTCAAATTTGGTTAAGAAACGATTGAGTTACGAAGCTTTGAAAATTGCCCAAACTTCCGGCCAAGAGCTCCGGGACACTTAATGGAGTTTTTAATGGAATGACCAAAATGATGGATGGTGGACAATCTCAAGGACCACTTTTATCGTTTTGAAATGTTAGGGACCAAAGTGATGAGTTATGCAAATCTTATGGACCATTTTGGCTATTTAGCCAAAGAAGAATGACATATTATCATATGTTTTTGTCATCTTCTTATGTGTATCCTCATGGCGTTTATTACGCTCTAATCAATTACCTAATTGTGTCATATTTAAGTTACTTGAACTTGTAAAAGTGCTTTTTTTAACCATATGTGGGCGGAATTGGATCCTCTCTTGAGCAAAGGCTCGGGATCCTCCTAACCCACTAACACGGGCCATTGGATTTTGATTCAACGACTATAATTATTATAACTTTTAGATGTGCTCCCTGTTTGTAGCCGTTAGATCAAAATCCAATGGTCCGTGTTATTGGGTCAGGAGGATCCTATGCTCAGGAGAGGATCAAATTCCTATGTGGGCGCTATCTCTGCCAACTTGAAAGATTAAGTAAGATCAAAAGTTTGGGGTTGATGGGACCTCCATCATTTTCAATGAACCCGTACCTCACACAAGGATGCAATGCACACATAACCATTATTATTGATCTTCACCATGGGATTCATTGGATCTTCTTTGATGCATCATCTGTGTGTTATTTCAGACACATGAAACGCTCCGCTTCAAAATATTAGGTACATCCACTAGTAGAAAAAATAGCTTGGGCAACGAGATTTTGTGCAACGAAACAAATTCCGTCGCCTAAGTGGCACTTGCGTGACGAAAAAATATATTCGTCGCACAAAAATGGCAGGATAGGAAAAAAAAAACTTTATGCGACGAAAATATTCATCACGTAAGAATATTCGCACGATGAAAACCTATGGTCATTGCACAAGAAAAAGCGGGAAATTTTAATTTGCCGCTAAGTGTTTGCGCGACGAAAATTTCCACATATTCGTCGCTCAAAATTTCACTGAAATGATCAGATACCCTTCAACTGCGCCCATTTAGTGCGCATTTTGAGAGACAAACCACACATTTTGCGCGACGAAGTGGTTCGTCTCGAAAAGTGTTACGGGTTCTATGTAAACACAATTTCAGAACCCTAGTTTTCAAAGGTTTTGTTTCAAAGGCAATGGCCGATTCGGGGAGAAGGCTCTCGCGAAAGGAAATGTGTATTGCGAATAGAGAGATACCGTCGTAAGCAAATGCCTTACTTTGAAGACAAAAGTAGGATTGATGCATACACCGAACTTAGGTTTGATATTGGGGGTTTGGTGCAGAGCAAATGCTATGCCGAGTTTGAGTCTTGGAAAAGGTTCCTGAGGAGTTGAAGAAGGCTATGGTGGGGGAGTTATCGGTAAGTTTGTATTAAATAATGTATAATTATTTTTGTTAAAAAGTATTGTTTTTTAAATTACTAATTTATTGTTATTGGCATTAATATAGGTTCATTAGAATGTTGATGAAACCAATGAGAAACAGCGGAAGTATTTGGATGACCTTTTCAAGATGCATTTCTAACAATGGAAGTTCGATGTGTTGCGGGATACGGAGCAAGGTGCTGATGCCCCGGAGGAGAAGGATTAAAGTTTAATTGTTTTTTATTTTTTATTTTTTATGAAATAAGATTTTTAGGACGTTATATTTGACTTTAATTAATAAATTTATGTTATATGGATGACTATTAATATTAATTTACATTTGTTATAATATGTATTTGGAATAATAAATTAGTTTTATTAATTATTTTGGTAATGTTTAATTAGGTTTGAGTTTTTTTATTTAGATTAAAATAAAAATTTACAATAGTTGAAAAGAAAATGGAAAAATATGCATGTTGCATGACCAAAATAGTATTCATTGCGCAACTTGTTTACATTAATAAATTAAAAAGCAAACAAAAAAATTTAAAAAAAATGTAGACTTACACGACGAATATATGCCTTAGTCGTGCAAATATATTTTGTACGGCGAACATCATATTCGTCGTTCAAAATGAGTCGTCCAAAAGTAATCTTTATAGGGTGGTTTCAGCTGCAGAGGCAGAAAATTGCAGATTTAGCTTCTGCACCACATCCCCTTCGTTTTTCTTCAATCTGGCATCCTTCACTTCGATTTTCTCTCAATTTCATCATCTAATGTTCCCTCCATCTTCTTCTCTAGGTTGATCGAGCTATCTCAGTGTGTCTGGTAAGTTTTTTTTTTTTTTTTTTTTTTTTTGTTATGGTAAAAGTACTAATGTAAATTCATACTAACGCCATGAAATTCGTTGTCTATAGGGATATTGTGTGTGATTGGTGGAGAACGATTTAGAAGATATTTTCTTCGTTTTATTTTTAAAGAATATAAAATTATTTAAATTATGTTGAAATTATGTTGTTATGTTTATATTATATTTATATTATGTTGTTAAATTTGTACGTGACGTACAAATATGTGTTGTGATGTATGGCGTTAATTGTCATTAACTTCGTACTTGTTTGTTTTTTTTTTAGTAAAACTTAGTTTCCAGTTTGAGGATTAGTTAGATTTCGCCCATGCGCAAAATCATGACTGCGGTCCAATTGATTCTTGAATTGTCCCATTATTTAAACAGTTTGGGAATGCACAGTTATGGCACATAGTTTATGGTTGAAGGATTAGGTTTCGGTTGTGGGGATTTCGATGTCATCTCTGTACGTTCTTTGGGTGGCACATAGGTATTTCATATCTACGTCGTCCATTTGAAGAACTATACCGAGATGCTGCCGAAATTCCTCCACGTCGAAATCTAATCTGATGTAGCCGTAAATTACGTGACATAACTTTGCATTCCTGAATCGGATAGGGCCCTTACCAGAGGCATAAGGTGACAATATCATTTGTATGAAGTTGTTGTGATTGTTGTACTGTTATTGTGGTTGCAGGAATTATGGAGAGAACGTGGATACATAACTCAAATAGATGCACAGACGAATACTTGGATGGAATTGAGGATTTTATTGACTTTGCACGTACACACAACCCGGGTGTAACTAGAATCTAGTGTCCTTGTAGAAGATGTAACAACACGTTAAAGGACACAATTGAAAATGTTCGATTTCATTTAATAAGGAATAGAATAGTTGAGACCAATAATACTTGGAACCATCATGGGGAACAATTAGACAATGTTTCGTCTTTAAACGCCACAAGAGTGGGCAATGTTGAACCTAATGTGGATCAAGAGTGGGCAATGTTGAACCTAAATATATGAATATGCGGAGGAAAATCGAATATATGAATATGCGGAGGAAAATCGAAAATAAATCGATTCATGGTTATGAAAATTTAATTGAGGAATTTTAAAATTTTGTTACCATAAATTATTATAATTTATGTATTTGTATTATTGAGATTTTATATTATTTTTAGAGAATTTATGTTAATTTATTTGAATTGAGTTTTAAGTTAAACTCGTTACGAAGTTTGAAGTTTGGAAATTAATGATCTAAAATTCATAGACCCTTCGAGGTCACAATTTATATGTTTGAATAGAGCTCGATCTCACGAACGCGTAGGTGCAAACCGTTCATGAAACAGAGTTATAACGAAGAAGTTATTAACGTTGAAAGTAAGGGATATTTTGGTAATTTTAACCTTCTTTAGAAGGCTCCAGATTTTCTGGAGCCATGTGATATGCCACGTGTGTGGCTGGGATGAAAGGAAAAGAAAAGAAGAGTGAGAGATGGACGACTGGGATGAGAAGAGAAATGAGAGAAAGGAGGAATGGGACCGGCCAATCAGGAAGAGAGGAAATGAGGGGAAATGAGGGAGAAGAGAAAGAGGGAACCGGATCCCTCTTCGACCCGCCAACCCGACTTGGCCATATCTCCCTATTCCAGCCACCGTTGACGACGGGACCGGTACCAAAATGATCCTTACCTCGAACCCATTCGTTCTCTCTTCTAATTTCACCCAAAAATATAGGAAAATTGGCCTCAAATTTGGGAAAAACTCAACAGTGGGTGTGGGGTTTCTTGCCGTCGATCCTCTCATTTCTGAAACAAATTCCTTCAATCACCACCACTTATAGCATCCTCTTGAGGCCAGGAACAAAGTCCAAACAAGTTTGGGGGCGGCGGAGCTGTTTTGGAGTCAAATCAAGAACACCCAAATTAAGGGCTTCCAGCGCTTTGAGGGTGATTTGAGGTGTTTCTTGGCCGAATTGGACTTTAGCCCAGGTATGAAAGTTGTTCCTCTCATTGAACTCTTCTTACCTATAAAATTTGGTAGTTTTTTAGAGTTAGTCGGAAAATTGGGTTTCCGTTTGCCGAAAACCGCCACCCATAGCGGCGCATGGCCAGTGGGCCGATGCTACCATTTTGTGCAAATTTGGAGATTCTAAATACGAATTTGGTACCCATTGGATGAGTTTCAATCATTAGAACTAATGTTGGATATTTCGTTTATTTGGAATATAATCGAAAATGGATTAAGATTGAATGGTGAACTACGAAGGGATTGATCCCGCTCAAGGGTACGTAGGCAGTCTAACAAAGGTTAGATGTAGCCCTAAATAATCGAGAATTAATATTTTGTTGAGAAGTTGTTTTAATAGAAGAAATTTGGGGATTAAGTTGATAATTTAATCGTATGTTTTGATAATTAAAATATGGATATAGTTTTGTGAGGAATTAAGGGATTGAAGTTGAGAATCATGATTAATGGTAGTAAATTAAACAAGAGTTTAATTTGGGCCTATCATTGGAGTTATTTCCCGAAAATAAGTATTTCGGGGGCAGGGCGTTACATAAAGTATCGTATGTCGAACCAGTGTTTCGATTACTTTTTGGAGGTTTTCAAGAGAATGCTTCCAAAGGACAATTGTTTACCGAAAGACCATAGACATGCGTAAAAGGTGTTGAATGGTCTATGATTGGGTTATGAAAAAATTCACGCTTGCAAAAACAATTGTATTTTATTCTACAAAGAAAATAAAATATTGGATAAATGCCCTGTATGCAATAAGTCGACGTTCAAAATGACACGTTAGAATAGAATGACTAAGATCCCACAAAAATTCATGAGTTATCTGCCTTTGAAACCTAGGTTGCAGTGATTGTATATGTCGATGCACACTGGCACCGACATGAGATGGCATAAGGAAAAACGGGTAGACGACGATATGATGAGGCATCCTGCAGATAAGGAATCATGGAAAGAGATCGATCAAACATTCCCCGAGTTTGCTGCTGATCCCCGAAATGTTAGATTAGGACTTGCCACTGACGGATTCAATCCGTTCGGGGTTCTAAATCAACACCACAACACTTGGTCAATTTTCGTATTTCCATATAATTTGCCGCCTTGGAAATGCATGAAAAAAGAATACATGATGATGACTCTTTTGATAACTGAGAATCCTGGTAGGTCAATCGATGTTTACTTAAGGCCATTGGTTGATGAGCTAAAGGATTTATGGACAAACGGTGTGCGCTGATCGGATCATATTTATATATATTTTTACTTCGAATTCACTCGTCTTTTCTTAGTTAGTTCCTTATATTTTTGAGCTATTTACGTTATTTTTGTGTTTATAGGATTTGTTATGCAAAGAAAATAATAATAGCTTAAGTGTATATTTTTAGTAATAAAATCGTCAAAACTGCATTGCCCACTATTTTTGGTTAATAAAAATAAGATAGTATTATAAATAAATATATATATATATATATGATGATGATGAATAGTGGGACGGAAAGCATCGCAGAAAAGTCTTAGGGATAACAAAATAGGGAAAAACAAAGCAAAGGCTAGTGGAAATAAACAAAGTGCAGAATAAATGGAAGCCTCGGCATAAAGGCCTCAAGGGGGGATATATTGGTGAAATAAATAAGGAAAGTGGGAAGAGCACTGAGGTGCACTGACAGAAAAGAAAAAAACATAAAGGCAAGGAGGACTGACGGGGGGTGTACTGAGTGGGATGGCATGGCAATATTCTAATCGGAGAGCAGGAAGAAAAAGAAATATAAGAGAAAGAAAGGCAGCTAGGCAGAGAGGGGGGGAGACAGGCGGGAAGGTGCTGCTTTGCAGCGAAACCAAAGCTGCCCTTGGGCAGCGCGAGAAGAAAGGTAGGGACGCGGAAAGAGAAGTGAGAAGCAGAGCCTCGTGCAGAAGTCAGCAAGGCGCGGAAACCAAGGGGCCTGCGGAAAGGGGGACACGTGGAGATGGCGCACGGGAGAGCTGCTGTGGGCAGCGAATGGAGACTGGTGCTCGCAGGAAGGCTGGAGCGCAGGAGTCTGGCAGGTCAGCCATGGCGCGCAGAGGACAGAGGAAGAAATTCCTCATTCGGTTAATTCGTTCCAAATCTATGTTTTATTTTATGTTTTAATTTAAGAATTATGTGTAACTAATTTTTAGTAGTTAGGGGCTGTTTTAAAGCCCCGAATATGATTGTAAGTTTGTTGTGATATTTTGTTTGAATTACTTTTATGGAAGGATGAAAATTGTTTCACTACTTATCTCATTGATAAATTCTTTATGTGTTTCTATGGATGCATACATAGTGAGCATATCTAGGATTTTAATGCTATGAATATATGTCTGCCTGCCCTTGTTGAATGAGGACCTACATATGTTCTACAGTAGCACTTGTTAATTGTGGTTAACATGTGAATCGATTTCTAGGATAAGTAAGACAACACCAGTACTTACGATGCCTTGTGATGACTCAAACTCTTTTTATTCTTAATGATTTCTACTTGTTAAATCTATGAACACACCATTCTAGATTGCATGCTAGGAACTAAGTTAAGTTGAAAACACCATTCTCTTAACATACTACGTAAGAAAGAGTAATAGGTTGTGTTCTAACATTGAGCCAACTTGAGCATCTTCATCCGGAAATAAAAGGGATTTGAATGAAACGTAACATACTTGCATGATTATTTGGTGGTGGATTGCATGTCCCCTAACTCATTTTCTTAACTTGTGAATTAAAATCTATTGGTATTATTTAAAATCAGTTTCTGTACTGTTTTTGTACGATTTAATTTAAATAGCAAATCAACTCCAAAAATCCCAAAAATTTGTGTGAACATAGCTCAGTGTGTCTAGTTTATGTGTATAAAATTTCGTTGCATTTGGATAAGTATAAGGTAGTCTAATAATTATTGTTTGGTGGCTGGTCAGTGGAGACAGCCATCCTGTGTTTGTGACATTTTAAGTATTTGGATAAAACAATCTTCTGCGGGAAAGACCCTTATTTTCATATGCTACAATCGACAAATTTTAGTGTTAATAAGGAAAATCAATAGGATTATTGTGTGCTACTTTGTGGTGCGTTATAATTAACTATCATGCGCACGTACGATAAGTGTACTGGGAAGATGTTCACTTTGTGGGCAGCAGTTATGTGGACTGTGAACAATTTTCCCACATATGCAAAGGTTTCTGGGTGGAGCACTAGGGGTTATAAGGATGATGTAACATTTGTTTGGCATGCCGGAAAAGTTTGTTACCTTGAACATCGGAGATGGTTGCCATGGGACCACTAGTGGTGAGAAAAGGATAAAGAGTTCGACGAAAAAACAGAGCACCTCAGACCTAGAAAATAAATTAACGCACAAATTTAAACCCTATTTGTGACAATTGTAGTATATGGATAAGTAGGGATCGTTCTAGGCCGGGGATTAACTAGGGATGCTAATCAAAGTAAAATTAAATTAAAAACGTAAAAACAAAATTTAAAATATTAAACTAGACTCAAAACACTTAAATAGAATAACTCAAAATAAAACTAACAACTAACAAAATTTAAAATATTAAACTAGACTCAAAACACTTAACTAGAATAACTCAAAATAAAACTAACAAATAATCTAAAAAGACACAAAATAATTCAAGACTCAAGAAAATACAAACTAAATTGATTTCTAATAAATCTAACACCTTAAAATAAAATGGGGGATTGATTTTGATGAAAAGTAAATTAAACTTAAATAAATTACAAAATTGACAAAAACATAAAATTAAGGTAAAATGATAAATGACGGAATGGCTAGAGGGTTCTTCTCCACACATGACATATATGCAACCTAAATTGATTTTCAGTTGTTCTTTCAATAAATTGTAAATTCTCAACGCCCCAAATTAATTAGGTCCGCTTAAATTAATTCTCAGATTTTCCTTAAGTTAATGGATTGGATGATTGCATACGACAACCCAAAACATTCCCTACAAGTTCCCTACATGAATTGCATAATAGAGATACAAGCAAGAATCATTAAGTTTTATGAAAATCATAAGCATTGACGAGACACTTGTTACTATGAATTGCATGAAACTTATGCCAAGAATTTACCTAACGCGATCGTTTATAAGCGACCTTCACTACTTGTGAATATAAGTTCATAACGATTAGGTGAAATTCACTTATATTCTAGCATCAAATTCATGCATGTAAATTAAGTATGCATCCTTAATCGACATACAAAAATAAGTTATCAATCAAGCAGTTAAGCAAATTAAATCACAACTCAGAAATCACAACTGAAGGTAATCAATTCAAATTACAAATATATCCATGGTTTTGAATTAAACTCTAGCCAAAATAAAATTAGTTACACATTATTAAAATTAAAACAGAAATTAAACTTGAGTTTGGGAAAATTAAACCGAATGAGGATTGCAGCTTGCTGTCCACTGTGCTTCTGCTGTGCTGACCTCCGTGCTGACCCAAGTCAGCACTGATGCCGTGCTGACCTTCCTGCAGCGTCCATCTCCTCACGCCTGCTCGCAAGGCAGCTTCTCGCGCTGCTTCCAGCTGCCAACGCAAGCAGCGTCTCTCCAAACCTGCACAGCCGTCAGTCTCTCCGCACGCAGCTTCTCCGCAACCTTCACGCTGCGCTGTTCGTCCTCACGCTGCCCAGCTGCGTTCGACACTCTTGCTCTGCTTCCAGCTGCCAACGCAAGGTTTCTTGCAACTCCTTCACACGCTGCCAGCTGGCAGCTCTTCTTTACTCTCGCTCGCACCGCGCCTTCCTCCAATTTCCGTCCAACTGAACCTCCACCTTACTCCAGGCGCTGCACTGGACAGCTCCTGCACGTTGCAAGCTCTCTCCGCCAACCCCTAGGTTTCTGCGTGCTTCCTCCCTGTTCCAATTCTTTCCTTTCCGCCCGAGACCCCTGCTGACTCCTCTGCGAGCAGCCTTTCTGCACAGGCAGCTGCTCTCGGTCCTTTGCAGCTGCACAAGGCAGCGTTCTCTTCCGCCTCTCCTTCCTCTCACGCTTGCTAGCAAGCTGCAAAGGCAGCTTGCCTGTTCTCCCGCGTCTCCCGTGCTCTGCTGCAAGGCAGCAACTCAGTTTTCTTCCTCGAGCTCTGCAGCTTGCGCTGCCTTATTCTTTTCTGTGCTCCCCCCCCTCTTCTGTCTTCGTGACCTCTCTTTTTATTTCTTTTTCCGCATGGTTCCCTGCGCCTGACCCTCCTTGCAGCTGGTGCTCTCTCCTCTTTTCTGTCAGTGCCTCCTCCACTTGCTGCTTGTTTCCCACGTTCTTTTATTTTATTTTCTTTTTTGGTTCCTGCTGTCTCCATTAATATCTATAAATATATATATATATATATATATATAAATAGATATATATATATATATAAATAGATATATATATATATATATTACTTTCTTATTTTATTAACCAATTACAGTGGGCAAGACAGTTTTGACGATTTTATCACTTAAAATCTCACTTGTGCAATATTTATTTTATTTACTAGATAAATACTATAAAACACAAAAACAAAGTAAATAGCTCAAAAATATAAGAAACTGACTAAGAAAAGACGAGAGAATTTGATGTAAAATATGTATAAATATAATCCGATCAGGCACCATTCTAGATATCGACTTTAAGTTCTATATTGTTTTTTCATGTTAGTGAATGGTCTTGATTTTCCTTAGCAGTCTTGTTTCGTCGAACTTTAGCATCGACTGGCATTACTAAACTCAATTTCACATTTGGGTTAATTTTAACACTTGGTTTTATTAAAGAAGTCTAACCAATAAAAAAAAAGAATTAAGGTATGAAACTCTGTTTCTATTTGTCCCTATGGTTTTTTTAATAGAAAAATAGTATGAGAATAGAAGGGAATTAAAAAAAGGAAATTAGCCTCTGTTCTCTTCTCCATTCCCCTTGGACTACATAAACACACGTTAGCCTCTGTGCTTGTGAGTTATGACCTCCCATTTTTGTTTGGAGTTTTTCAAATGTGACCTCCCATTAGCCTCTGCACAAACACACATAAGCCTCTTGCTGCATTTATATATACATCATATATGTATATATATTCCCTGTTTGTTTGCTGAGCTAAATGTAGAAAATATTAAATGGGGTTTTTTGAAGATTGTACTATTCTTGTTGTTATTACCATAGATGTTAAAAGTTCAAACTTGTTTCAACTTTTGTGGGTAATGTAGAAGTAGACTTAGGTAAGCCAAGTGCCAAGTGTTTGTTGTATTACGCTTAGTGGGTTTCTGCAGTTATGGTTTAATTGGGTTGGGTGACAAATGATTAAAGTCTTAGTCTTTATTGATTGTTTTTGTATTGGATATGATGTGGACTCAATTTTTGAATAATACTCTGGTGGTTTTCGATTACGACTTAGTTTTTTGTATTCCAATTACAGCTCTAATGAGGATGGAGAAGCCATCTTCGATTTTGTCCCTGCATTCTTAGTATAGACTCACTTCATTATAAATAACACTTCCATGTGCTTATTTCACTTCATTATTTTTTGCATTCCAGTTGGTCTTTGTTTCGTTCTCAGACAGTTATCGCCATAGATAAAGTAAAATTCCGTTCTTGGCTCTCTTTTTCTTTAATGTAGCATCTGTTTACCTGTTAATGTAAATTTGGGTTATGTTGGATTTTTCAATTTGATTCTTCAATATATTTTTTTGGTGACAAACTTTGTTAAATTGGAGGATTAAATTTTTATAAAATAGGACATGCTATGCCATACTACATTTATGTAAATGTAATTGAAGAGGAATGTATGCATTAGTATGCCATTAGCATGACATGAAATGGCATTAGATACTATTTAGCTAGATTGTTCTGGGTTCAAGCTTATCCAGTGACTGACTATCACCTTCTTATTACTAATCTCCTTTGAGATTTTATCAAAATAGATAATTTTTCCAAGAAGGCTGACAAAATTTTTATGTGTCACCTGTTGACAGCCTTATAAATACTAAAATACTGCTTAAATATTCATCACGTTAAGTTTTCATGGTTATTCAAGAATATCATATTTAGATCACTAGAATTCTTTATATAGGACTGACTGGGCTCCTATTTTAAGTGACAGGTCAATCCCCAATTTTATGCATTTAAGTGGATCACCCTCCTCTTAACACAGGAGTTCAATTTCGCTGACAGCCTTCGCACTTGGCATACACTTTCAAGTGATCTGAGGGTCCTTAGGTAGTATTATATCCTTTTGGACTGTCTAGACTGAAGAGTGTTTTCAAGGCATGAAATGAAAAAAATTTGGCTTTTGGTTTTTGCCTCCTGAATTATGTGAGCGATTGATTACATTAATATGTGTAGTACATGGTATTTTTAAGCCTGAGAATGACTAAATTATAAATGTATACAAATTTTCTTAGAAGAAAACTTTCTACATGTTTTCTCAGTCTTCTTGGTTCATGGTTGAATTTTATACTCCTTTCATTCATTAATTTATGAATTGGGTTGTTTTTCTTTTGTGATTTCAGTAGTTTAGTGACTGCACAATTTCATGGTTTTTTACTATTTCAGAAGTAATTGATAGAGTTGGATGTGATTCTACTAAAGTTTGAAATCGTTGTGTCCTTACAGCGAGCAAGTCTGCAGATATCCATTTTGTTTTGATCGAGCACCTTCTACCAGACTATATAGGACATAAAAAAAATGATTGGATTCCGCTATTATGCATCTCTTAGATGGACATAAAGAACATCAATTGTTTCTCTTACTTTTTTTGGTTTAGCTTTAAGTTATGATTTCTGATACCATAATGAGTTTTTTCTAATGATGCATACGAAGACCTTTGACTCTGTTGGTTCTATGTTTGAAGCCGGAAGAACTCATATGTTGCTTTTGCTTTTTGATTAGTAGTTGTTGATTAGAATTGGCTAATTCTTTTACTAAGAATTTGTTTTTACTCCCTTTGTTGGTTCTTCATATAAGTATATAGAAATTGCATCATGAAACTAATTAGAATTAGTCAGCTTATGGGTTTGTTAACATGGTTAAGTAATAGTACTTAAACTCAAAAGATGCTGGAGTATTTGTATCGTTAATAATTTATATCGAACTCGGCATTTCATAAGAGTCGAACCTAAGAGCTTTGTGGAAATGAATAAAACTAGACCGTACCATTTTATGTATGTTTGATTACATTGCCTATAATTAGTAATAATTACATTTTATGCACATTGTAGCTTTCATGCAGTCCCCTGCTCAAACATGTGTCAAGCCGAATGACAATGGACTGCAGATGTCAAACAATGTGACTAACAGAGTTAAGCAGGAGATTTAGGATGGTCAGTTTGTGGATACACCCAATTTAATTTTAGTAATTGTTTGTGAATGAATTCAATTAGAACTCACATTTTTGTTTTCTGTTTTGTAGCTGCCTTGATCATTAGTTGGTGATATTTGGGAGATTGGGTCATCTGGTTGTTTGATTTAAGTGGGATTGAGGTTATCTTTGCCACTTTTTGTGATCTGGGTCTGGGTTATGGTCAAGTTATTGCTATTTGTTCTGAGTATTTGCTGAAATTTGTGTTCAATTAGTCTGAGTTCTGTATTTGGTTTGTGTTCATTCAAATAACCTTCTGTTATTGGAATGTGATTTAGTTGTGGCCCTTTAATTTGATTCCTAATTCTTTATGATTCAGCACTATGTTGATGTTAATGATGAATTTTGGTTTGCAGATGACCCTGAAGTACCTAATGTCCGACACCATGTAACTTTTTGAAAGAACATGTTTTTAAGGAGGTAATAATTTTTTTGTGCTATTGGGTTTGGGGCTAAGGACTAGGGATGTTGGATAGCATCTTAATTTATATGGGATTTGGTTTTATCTTCCTCCTGTGTTGCTCTTTCAGTTTTACAGCGAGAGAAAGAAAGTATGATAATGAGAGTAAACTATAACCCTTACAAATATTTTTTTCTTTCTACTTTCAATCAAGTTTTGTTTGTATGTTATGTTTTCAAGGAATCTCTTGCACATATTTCAATTACGTTGTACTTGAATGTCCTGAACTCAAGTCAATCAGGATTTTTTTTTTTTGGTTGAAACCATTGAGTTTCGTTGTACTTGAATGATATAGATGTCGGGAATACATTTACACGAGGATTAATTTTAACCATTGAATTTTATTTCATTTTTCCTTGGAGCTTGCGCAACAAGATCATCAAATTCTTATATTCGTTATCTATGTGAGTAAATCCAGATGCATAACAATATTGTTACACTTCTACTTTTATTGGGTTTTTATACAGTTTGTGTGTTTGCTTAGTCTTGCCTTGGAGTTGGATGCACTTTGTGTGATGGATTGTGATTTGTTTGAAAGTATCTTTAGTGTGATGATTTTGAGTATAATGTGTTTTCCTAATACTGTTTTTCTCCCTCTTTGTAGTCCAGTTGTGCAGAAGACATCTCCATTAACCGGTAACATATGAAATCGTTTGCTATCAAGGTTCCTGTGCAGAAGAGCGAAAATGCTGCAAGTGGAGGATAGAAAAATTAAGCTTAAGCTATATTTAAAAAATTTATCAATAATGGGTAAACTGTTTTAAATAGAAAAATTAAGTGCTTATGTTAGGTAAACTGTCAATTTTACAAAGTTTTCTGATAAATTAGATATATAGTTTAATTCAAAGAGTTGTGTTGACATTTACTTTTGGTAAATTATATAGTTTAATTGCGTCCCCTTTTTCCAATCCCTATATATCTGCTCAACTCTTGGGTCAATTATTTGCCAGTAGGAATGTTTAATTGCTTGATATATGATGTTGATTCAATTTGAAGAAGAAATAGGATTTTTGTACAATAGGGATTTAGACTCACATATAAGATGTCCCAATTGTTCATTGATTCTTAGGTGCTACAACGTCTTTTTAGTTGTTTTGTGTGGAACTATTCATGCATGTTGCGACTAATACATTCAAGTCCCGCAGCAACGCGCGGGCATATTTTCTAGTTTCTTCTAAATATAAAGCATAAAGCGGTTCGCATAGGAATGCCTAACGAGCAAATACACAAGCTGGTTAGCACCTTCCTTACGCGTCTACTTAGTTAGCATCCCAAATTCGCGTACCCTTGCTTCTTTTAACAGGCTAGTACAAAAGCTACTAAACCTAGTAATCAAGTATACTGGCATTTGCCCGATTACTTTACAAAAGCTTACCTCCAAGTTCATACCTGTCTTGTCCAAAACTATGGGAAAAGTTGATTTACTAGAATAGAACGTGAACTCGATAGACAAGTTAACCACCTAGAATCGATCCATGACCACTACAAGAGTCCTTTACTAAGTAAGCTATGCAATCGTCTTTACCCGCCTTAACCAATCTTAGCTCGGACATGTCAACACCAGGCGTAACATTTCATTGTATTTGAGGAGTCAAGGATTTGCTAGGAATTCCGGATTGAAGAAGAGGTAGATCAAAATATAGCGCGGAAAAACCCAAATCATGATTAATGGAAGATGCCTCTGGAACTAACTTTTTTTCTCTTGACCAGTCTACGTATTCATTGAAAAAAAGGGCAGTAAGCAAGCATTAAAGATAGGGGATGAGAGCAAATGGTATCCCACAATTAACTAAGGGTGGGCATGGTTTGGTTCGGTGCGATTTAGGGTAAAATTGAAATTTATTTCGGTTTGTTCAATGTAGCTTTGGGGTAAGAACTGAAATGGAATCAAACCATTTGATTTGGTTCAGTTCAGTTCGGTTTCAAACAGTCTTGGTTTTGGTTTGTGCCTCACTTGTAGCAAGTCACCACTTTGAGACACTACTTTGGTTTTGGTTTCATGAAATTCAACAAAAAGGTTTGGGTGTTTCAAGTCACTACTTTGAAATTTTGAATCGTTCAACCCTTTCTCGCTCCCTTTCCTTTAGGACACTACTTTTTGAAGGTTTAGTAGGTCTTTGAGCTTGTGAATGGGCTTGATAAGGCATTCGAGTTTGAGAATGCGATACTTTTGAAGACCTTGAATCTTGTGATGGTGAAATCATTGAATGAGAAACCATTGAACCTTGTGAACTAGAAACTTGAGATTGTTTTGAAACTTGTTGTGGTTGTGGATTAAGAGTAAGAGAGTCGATACTTGAATTCAAATGGGTCAGCTCTACACAATAGAAAAAAATAACAATATACATCACATTAGTTATTATAAACTTTAAAAAGTCTAAAAATATTTTTTATATTATACGGTTTGGTTCGGTTTTAGATGTTAAGAACCGAAATCAAATCGTTTTTTAACTTGGGTTCGGTTTCAAACCGAAACCATTTCAAAACTATACAAACTGAATCATCTGGTGCAGTTTGATTTGGCTTCTGTTTTGGTTTCAATTTTTTTGGTTCCAAGTGCCCACCCCCAGTACCATGAATGGCATTCATCATTGTTGGACCACTCACAATACCCTCTGGGATGAATTGTACAATCATATTGCTAATATCACTCTGATACGTAGTCCAATTTGGTGGAGATATGCTTCATCCACATTACTTTAAAATGTTTGAGATCAGGTATAGGAAAACAAAGATTCATACATATAACATTAACTTTTGGTAAATGTCTCGTAAACCCTCGGAAAAATTGTTTGGGCCATAAATAAAAATCAGGCATGGTAAAAAACTAAATGAATTTTATTGGCTAAAGGCGTGCAAAATGTCTCAAATTTGACTCATATAAATAGGATAATGATTTATATTTCTTACTAAGTTAGGACTCATTGTGGATGAGTTAATGTCTCACCATACGAGTATTTATGTAAATATTATCATTTGTGCCAAAAAGAAGAACTTACTAGTTACTTAATATTACAGCCTAGTGGTATTTTTCCTCACTTGTAAGTGAGAGTTTTTTGGTTCGATTCTCGTCAAAGGCAAATTTGAACTATATTATTGCTAGCTTATTGTGAGACTACGCCCATTTCCGTCCCCTCTTGCTTTCATTCCTCTATCCATGGTAAGAGCCTTAGTATAGATGATATCGTCTAATAAAAATAAAAAAAGAACTTACCAAACATATTTCTTAGGGAAATTTTATTTAAACTCATCTAACCTCTTTCTACACCCAACTTAAATTTTAAATGTTAATTGTCTATTTTACCCTATTACATAATTACTATTAAGTACAAAATGAAATTAATAATAAAAATCAAATTTATCAATAGACCCACATACTGTAATTAAATCCTAGCATCACCCTTTGTTTATTCTATGTTCATTCCGATTAAAACCCTAATAGCTCTGATAGAGAAAAACAAGCTTTCTATTGATGGATGGTGATTTTGAAGTTTTTAATCCTCCAACTAAGGTATGACTCGATTTATGGATATTTTGTTTGTTTGCTTCTTCTTTGGATTAAATTTCATACTTTTTATATTATATTGTATTTGTTTTTCTCTACTGTGTGTATGCACCCCAAAACACCAGTGCAAGGACTTTTGATTAGTACTGCAAAGACATAAAACTTGATTATTGGTGCAAATAAATATTGCTCAACCTTAACCACGAACTAGCGGGTGGCATGTCTTGCATCTTTTTTATTCGAAATAGCTCCAATTTGTTTATTTGTTTATTAACATAGCAGAGCCCTATGTCACTTCAAAGTTTTTTAAAAAGTACATGAAAATGCTCGATTTAAAAAGGGTTGAACTGGGGCTTGCATAACATTCTCTTGGCAAATTCAAGTCTATGGAATGATCTCTTGGATCCCAAGTCCATGGATGGGTTGTGGTAGCAAAAAGGAAAAAAAAAGCAGCCATGGAAATGCTAGTCATATACGACATATGCAATTATAAAGGGGCAAAGGACACCTCTTTGAAAAAAAAAAAGATTCAATTAGATATGTTATTTTATAAAGGGAATGAGTGTAAAGATAATTTTACATTTTGAATTGGGTTTAAAAGGGTAGTTTAGGTAATAAACTTGGGTTTAAAGAGATATTAATTCTTTAATAAAAAACAATATGGATGAAAAGAGTGAGTTGAGTGTAGAAATATGTTAAATGAGTTCATATAAAATTTCCCTAATTCTTATTATTAATCAATGCATTGTGTTTGATAGATAAGCTATGGGAGTAGGATGTCCATGGACTTGGATTGCAATCCAAGGGTTTACCCAAAAAAATAAAAATAATAAAAAAATAAAATAATAAAAAAATAAAAAAATTGAAAAAGATGATGGAATAGACTTTCGTAAAAACATTAAAAAAATAAATAATAAAAACATTTCCATAGAGGGCAATTTTGCAGACGGAGGGAAAAAGAGCGCGTGCTGTGCCCGTTGGACTCTCGGGGTTTTGTACCATGATACAAAGTCGAAATGGGTTTTCGCTCAAATCAGGTATCCACCAAAAATTCACCGAAGAAATTTTCCTAGAAAATCATGCCCTTTCCTCGGTTCATTTTCTTCTCGTCCAAACAACGCTCACAGGAGGCTCTCAATCTACTTCGGAGGTACTCACTCCACGACCCCCTTGAGATTTCTTTACTGGTAGAATTTAATTCATGTCAGTACTCTTGAATCGCCGGAATTCATTCTTTATTTTGGAATCGCTCCTTTTCAATTTCACCGAATTGGGTTTTTGATATGCAGACTAGATTATATGTTGCTAAATTCTCATAAATGTTTGCGTTCATATACACACACATAAGTGTATCATTTTAATTACTTCCCAAATGTCTGTTGTTGAAAGATACTTGGAGTAGTAGTATATGTGTTCTTATCACCTTTTTCTTGCAAATTGGTTTTGCAATGGCAAGTTCTATGTTTGGTTTTAGAACAGTTTTCGCTACAACCCGAATGTGTTGATTGGAAAGATAAAATGCGTCAACTATGTGATATTTGGTTATGTTTCAGTACATTGTCTTTTACAAGTAGACGATTTTATTGGATTTTTTACCATTAACTTGAAGTGGGTTTTTTGGGGTTTTATGTTTCATCCCACTATTGAGCACATTGGGGTTTTGAATTGAAGAACGTAAAATCCCAAATGGATTTTTGTCGGTTATATGTGAAGTGGAATTCACCATTCTGGCAAGCATAAATCTATATTCTAATCCCCATTTGGGGATACCGCTCAAAGTTCTGTTTCATGTGTCCTTTAGCATTTGAGTTTTGACTAAATCACTTGTGCTTGCTATAGGTCTGGCTTCTCTAAGAAAATTCAGTCACGTAATTATGCCAAGTCATCGAACCATGCCAATGGGAAGACAGATATTAGACCTCCTATGAATGTAGAAACACCACCGGCTTCTCACTCATGGGGCACGTATGTTATTGTACGCAGCCTTCACCTTTATGTTCTCTTATCAGTTTTATTATCTACATCTTCTTGCTTTCAGATGTTGTGAAAAATGAGCATCTGTCTCATGCTTTTCCGGGATTAAGTTCCCTTTATTTAATGTAAACAGATTGTCTCTAACCTCTATTGATATTGTTCATAATATACTTTTTCTGCAGCCGGCTGCTGGTATACTAGGATTTGCTGGTATCGCAACTTTCATTCGCTATAACGATGAGAGGAGAGTAACTTTGAAAGGTACAGTTTCGGCCTGTGATATTGCTAGGTAACTGTGTATGGTTTGAAGAAGTTGGAATACATTTACCTAGTTATGTGGCCTTTTGATATAATTTTGTTTTCTTGTTCTTCCTCCTTATTTGTTCCATTAAGTGGAATCCAGTCATTCGTTGGTATAAAATGGCATTTAAGTTAAATGGCTAATTTTATCTGTCAAAGATAGCTCATTTCAGCAACTTAAGAGTCTTTGCTTCTGACTGTAAAAGCGTTTTAAGTTTTTAAGGGATTATTTGATGTTAGCCTTGACGTGTGAAATACAAGAGGTTTCATGAGGAATGTATACCTCCAGTCTGAAATCTCTAGGATATTGGTTATAAAATCATCTATCTAGTGAAATTAGAATGTTTATGTGAAGTGTTACTGGTTTGGCCATCATGCCATTTTCTTTTGAGGTAAATCATTAATGTCTGTTTTGTACATTAGTTGGAAAATGTTTAATAGGATTTCTTGGTTTTAAATGTAAGCAAAACTTGCGGCACATATGTCATTTTGACCCTCAGTTAGGATTTATTTTGGGCGTAGACAAATTGTTCTTCATGCAGGACTACATCTTTTGTTCCTTTTCTTCATTTAATAGCTTTTGCATGATGAATGAGTAACATAAACAATTTAGTCTTGTGAACTTGTTATGTTTGACAATACAGGATAGGAATGGTTGGTATGACAATTTAATAATGGCTGAATGAGTTTATATTGTTTGTAATACTAAGTTTGGTGATTTTCGTGTGCTAATCTGCAATGGCTTGGGTTCGGCTTGACCGACAGCCATATTAAACACTACTACTGATAACTGAAATGGAACCCTAAAAGTGATATAAGTGATATGAAGGAAAACAGTGAAAACCTTGGTACTTTTCTGTTCTATCTTCATAGCTTCATTTTCCACTCGAGAAAAGAGTGACATACAGGTGATGGCATAATTAAGTATGAGGAGTCAGGCCTAATCTTGTCATGGTATTCGGTATTCTGTAAGGTAGTTGGCACCCCAAGATTTATCCTACCTGAGTTTTTGCTTTAACTCGTCTGTGTCAGGCTGTAAAACTTGATGGCTTGCATCGTTGCAGCGTATTTTTATGTACAGGGAGTAATGGGTTAGTGTATGGGTTCTTGATTTGTGCAAATTACTTTTCGGGAGGGAAATAGGCGCCCAAGCAAGCAGGTCTTACATTAAGCATGATATATTGTTACTAGGTTGAGAAATTCGTTGGAGTAAGGCCTAGAGTTACTGCAGCCAATGTTTAGGTATTATTAGAAAATGGTAATTATGTGTTGAGTTATGATTTTGAAGGGTAAATTAAATGCCTTCCCGCGAACTTTGTTTCAGGCCCAGTTTGGAATATTGTGATCAGGTACTTATATCTATGCAAATCATTTTTTAATCAGTTACAACATTTGGACAGAGGATTTGGACTTGGAACCTGTTTAGAGGAGAGGTGTGGATACCAATTGGGTTACACTGTAATCAAAATCAATGCAAAACAGAATATAGGGTAATCGGCCCTTTATGCTCTCAGCTATTATAGTAGTGTCAAATTACCCACTAGACATTTTTTCCCCCAGCCAATTTAGTACCTGAAATATATAAAATGGTAAATCTAGGACGCACTGTCAGATTCCTTGCAATTCCATCCAAGCTGTTGTCAAATAAAGTCAGGTGACCTATCTTCGAAGTTGTCATTTATCGCAGATGTTTTACAACCCCCATGTACCATTACAGAGGTTCAACCCTCCTCAATTGGAATCACTTGAAAAACAAGGCAGCTTCCTCAGTTATCCCAGCTTGGGGTTCCTCTGTTATGTAGTCACTTCGTAGCTCTGTTTGTCTTTGCACCCAAATTTAACGGGAGATAACAGAGAAAAAAGAAAGAACACCAATATTTAAGAATCCCCCTATCACTTACCCAACATCTCTATTCCCTATCAGAGTACCCCTACCCCAGATTATATTATCTGAAAATTCAATGGGATACTTGATGACCCAATTCTATATCAGTTTCTACGTTCAATAGCTGTGCTGGGTGGAAAATATTACAAATCAGACTTGTAGACAAGTCTGAGCTCATTGATTTGGACAAGGAATACTTCGCCAACACTGCTTAAGTGAAAACTCAAAACCCAAAGACATAAAAAAGTTTGATTTTATGGCAATCTTGAATATGCTTTTGGACAATAAGAGGTCAATGATGTAGCTGGTTTGGTTTGGATGTGTGCACTCGGTTGGAGGTTTGGAAATTGGTAGGGACAAATTTGATTGAAATGGAGGAAGTGGGCTGACGATGATGGATGATGTGATTTTCGTTTTGCAATTGTTCTCTTGGAGAGATTCTGATGGAGGAGGCTTGATCTTTGTGCAGTCTGATTGATCTCTGTACTGTATGGGGTTGCAAGGGTTGTAGAATATCTGACTAAGCTGCCCTCAAAAGTGAGTCGCGTGGTGGGTACATGAATCTACTTGATGCTAGCTTGGATGGAATTGACGGGACGTGTCCTAGATTGACCATTTTAATATATTTGAGATCATAATTTGGCTGAATAGAAGTCTTGAGGGGTAAATTGACACTTAATAGTTCAGGGAGCAAAAATCTGATTACCCAAGATTATAATATCTTTCCATATGAGGTTCATGTGCATCTCACCTATTCAATATCTACCCATTTGGTATGACTTCAACTTTGTCTGAAATCTTATGAGAAATTCATAATAAATTTAGTTCCTCATTGAACTCTGTGTGAGAATGTGAGGACAAAGTCCTACATTGGTGAAGGATCAAACCATGCAAGGGCTTCTAAGGAGTTGGGCTACTCCGCATATTGCCAATTGGTTTTATGGTGGAACCTCAACTTTGTTCACTTTGTTACCCCCATGTTAAAAGAACATCTAGCTTCCCTATTTGAAAACTTAATGGCTCTTCAAGTATGTTCCTGATTGAATTGGTATAGAAAGGACTGTTTATTTCGTAAGGCCAAGTGATAATCCCTTTTCTTACTTTTTCTTTCTGAGCAGGCCAGGGTAACAACCAGTGCATGAACAATGTCAGGGGCCCTATAATCGGTGGTCCATTCACTTTAGTAGACACAGAGAATCACACGGTCACTGAACGGAATCTATTAGGAAACTGGGTTCTTCTCTACTTTGGATATACTTCTTCTCCTGATGTTGGACCGGAGCAAGTCCAGATGATGGCCAAGACCATAAACATATTAGGTTTGCGACGCTTGTTAACATTTCATATGCGAACACAATTTCGAGGTTTGATTACTGATGCGCTTCTTTCTCTTTTTTGCTTTTATAAGAGTCGAGATATAATTTGAAGGTTCTACCGGTATTTGTTACACTTGATCCAGAACGTGACAACCCTTCTCATCTTCGTGCCTACCTCAAAGGTCCAAGTTCTTCTACAGCCCAGTTTGTAATTTTATATTCAAATTGTTTATACACAGATGGTTTAGTTAATATCTCCTTTTGGTTTCCCCACCCACCTCACTCAAAGTTTTCATGGACAGAGTTTGATTCAAGGATTGTGGGGTTAACTGGACCTGTATCAGCTATAAGGCAGATAGCTCAGGAATACCGTGCTTATTTTAAGAAGGTTGAAGAAGACAGAGATGACTATCTCGTTGAGTCTTCCCACAACATGTGAGCCACTAGCTTAAATCTTTTCCTTTTCAAGTTTTCTGGTTATTAGCTTATAGTGGCTGTAATTTGTATTGAAACAAGCAGGTATTTGATGAACCCAAACATGGAAGTTGTGAGATGCTTTGGTGTAGAGTACAATGCAGAAGAACTGTCAGAAGCAATAGTAAAGGAACTGAAAAGAACCTCAACTTAAGAGCCGAAGGGTTTTGCAAAGCGTAATGGAGATTTTACATTCCTCCCATCCTTCATTCTCTCTCTCTCTTAGCCATACATATCACAGAATTCGATCGCCACTCTTGATTAGGTAGCAGTTTAGAACTTTCACAGTTTCTTGGTTCAGAATTTTTTTGTTTTTGTTTTTTAATGCTACCTCAAATTCGGTTCATTTCTTAACTTCATTGGTTGTAGACAAGAATATGTAAATTTCTTTTCTCAAATTGTTGGGTGATCGAGTCCTTATTAGTTGCAATGATGAGACATGTTATAGGCAATTAAAACGTCTATGGGTCCAATCCGTTGTTTGATGGTATTAAATGTAATTTTGGATCGTATGGGTTACGAATCCAAAATGGTTATGTTACCCAACCTCACACGGGTTACAAGTCAATCTGCACAAGGCAAAGTCGGTACCTCGTGGACCTTGACTTTGTCCTCGAGTTTGAAATCACTCTGGCGATTACTTGCTGCTGCTTCAACTTCTGTCGAGAGACTTCGTTAGCAACTCGGAGGACCTGAAGCGGATCATTCATGTTATGTGCGACGAGGTGGTGAGATCGCTAAGGAGACAGAGCTGGTGTCTGGATTTTGAGTGCCTTGAATCCCAACCTAACATGGCCTTACCGATATCGACCCTAACTCGGGATCATTTACCTGCAAATTTATATTGAGTTGAAGAATAATCCTTGAATCACAACACCAATGTAGCACCACTTAACTAGGTTTGCTTGCTCTTCTTTAAATCTGCCTAAACCAAACCAAGTTTCGAGCCCATACGTTCATGAGTAGAAGAATGATTTTCATATCATCTCCTGTTTCACATTTTATGTTTTTTGTTTTTCCTGCTAACATGTATTTATACATTTATTAATCTTTCTATTAGTAAGTAATATTCGGAACTTGTCTGATTTATAAAAATAGAGGTTCGAACTTGAGTGCAAAGAAACAATACGCTACACGATATACACACATTTATGTTTGGGTCCTACGTGGGATGTTGAAACCAACAGAGACATGCCAAGCTCAAGGGAAATAAAGGCAATGATAGATTGACATTAGGTTGTGGTGAGTCAGTCTGAGCTGTGCTTTCGTTTCTAAAAATCTAGAGATCGTCATTTAACGCAAGACCGGGTCTTCTGCTTCCACCCCTGCACCGCACCAGAGAGCAAAAAACACAAAAGAAAACGTGAAGAAAAAGAAATATAACAAAAAACAAATCCAGAAACAGAAACTCAAAAAACAGTTTATGTTTTTTTATTTTTTATTTTGTATTTTTGTATTTTATAAAAGAACAAACCCGTAAACTGTTATTCTCTTTTCCTGCCATTTATTTTCATTTTTCTTTCCCTGCCCCTGATTAACTAATGATGCAATCCAGTTTCGTCTCTCTTGCACAGAGCAGGGAGAAATCAAGGAGACATTGTTTCTAGATTCGCAGGCAGATGGCCACTCAGCTCCAGGAGGCCATGCACATAATATCCTGCTTCCTCTCTCATTTTCTTATTCACTTTTAATCCTATGCACTTGATGTTCTTCTCTTGGTTTTGTTACGTCACACCATGCGCAAATTTGATCAGGGTGAGAGATAGCAATTAATAAAAAATGGGAGACTCACCGGAGAAGAAATCAGGTTGCGGCATCTTGAGTGCTGTTTTTGGGCGGAATAGTTTCTGGCCGAGAAGAACAACTTCTACGGGTTCTCTTCCGGTATCCAACAACAACAATGCCACGTTAGTTAAAACACCAAGCACTCCCAATTCCAAACGGCGTCGTGGTGGCTCCGATGAGGCTTCCTTCCTTGATTCATCAAGCAATGTACCATCAAATTCATCGAAACCGATCACGAAGCCTTCCCAGTATAGTAATAGGGCACCCCCTATACAACAGCAGCAGCAGCAGCAACAACAACAACAGCAGCAGCAAAAACAACAGCAACAACACCACCAACAAAAAATGGCGCCAAGCCAAGGTTATGTGAACCAAGGCCGAAGGGTTCCAAAGGAGGCGGTTGGCATATCTGGGGAGCTTGAGAGCATGATTGCTGATCATCAAAAATCAAAAGGGAGCAGTAGCCTTGTTAGGGCTTCATCGAGCAATGTTATGCTTTTCGGAAATTTGGGTAACTTGAGACAACCTGGTGGTGGTGGTGGTGGAGGTGGCGGAAATGCAAGCCCGTATAATGTTCTTGATTATCTTCCAAAGACTGCTAGAGAGGAAGCTCCAATGCCGACTCATGTAAACATGGGGAAGACAAGTACTGCTAGGGAAGAGAAGAGACAAAGTGAGCCGGAACCACCTGCTTCCTTATGTCGCGCATTGTCTACTAGAATGGACCCCGAAACATTGAAGATCATGGGCAATGAAGATTACAAGAACGGAAGATTTGCAGAAGCATTGGCTTTGTATGATGCTGCAATTTCTATTGACCCCAATAAGGCTTCTTATAGGAGCAACAAGAGTGCTGCATTAACCGCTCTAGGTGAAATTCTTGAGGCAATTTTTGAGTGTAGAGAAGCCATTCGGATAGAACCCCACTATCATAGGGCTCATCATCGTCTGGCAACATTATATCTTAGGTACAGCATAAAATTCCACATGTTAGCTTCATTTTGGGGTTGCAACTTTTGTCTTTAAAATTCTGTTACGCCTAGTTCTTAAAATTAATGTGTTATGTACATATAGATTAGGGGAAGCAGAAAAAGCTTTGTATCACTACAAGCATGCTGGACCAGAGGCTGATCAAGAGGACATTGCTAAAGTAAAAACTCTTCAGGCCTGCCTGAACAAGTGCACAGAGGCTCGTAGGTTAAGAGATTGGAACACCCTCATAAAGGAATCCCAAAGCGTTATATTAGCCGGTGCAGATTCAGCGCCCCAGGTCAGACATAAAATTATCAAATTCCAGTCTCATCGTTACTAGCATTGCTTCTCTCTTATTCTCTAGTAGATGTCCTTTGAATAAGTCTATAAGAATTTGTTTCTCTACTTTACCTGAAAATGTGATGTATCTCAAAAGTTTTTTTCAAATGTAGAAAAAAAAAATGTTTTGTGGATTGACTAATATTGAATTCATTTTTACACTCCACGAAGATATATGCTTTGCAAGCGGAGGCCTTGTTGAAGCTCAATAGGCACAAGGAAGCAGATGAAGCATTATCCAGGGGTCCAAATTTTGATGTTGATGCCTGCACCAAATTCTTTGGCCCAATTGGTAACGCGAATTTGTTAGCAACACGAGCTCAGGTGGACATGGTTGCTGGCAGGTAGTGTATTTTATATCTTTATAGTAGCTGTTTTAGTTACGATTATGCTAATCCTTATGCAGTAAGGAAGAACGTTCATAAAAAAGAAATTAAGAAAAAGGAAATGTCATTGGAAACACATACATTAAGCTTTTTCTTAATTTGGTCAAATAATTGTTTTATTTGTTTTGCAATGGTTTGGCAGATTGGATGATGCATTAGAGGCAGCTCAACGAGCATCACAGCTTGACTCAAACAACAGGGAAGCAAACATGGTCATGAGAAAGGCTCGAGCTGTTGCAGTAGCTCGATCAAAAGGCAATGAGCTTTTCAAGACAGCAAGGTTCTCAGAGGCATGTGTTGCATACGGCGAGGGACTTGAGCACGATCCTTATAACTCGGTGTTATTATGCAACCGTGCTGCTTGTCGTTCAAAACTTGGCCAATTAGATAAAGCAATTGAGGACTGTACAGCTGCCCTTAATGTCCGCCCATCTTACAGCAAGGCTAGATTAAGAAGAGCAGATTGCAATGCTAAGGTGACCATATTGTTGCTCTTTCATATATCCACATCTTTCCGGGAAAAAACAATTTTCAAGTTGTTCATATTGTTGCTCTTTCATTATGTTAATAGTGAGTTGTAATGTTTATATGTTGACGTACCAAGCAGTTGAAAAAATGGGAAGCTTCAATACAAGACTATGAGATTTTGGTAAAGGAAACACCAGAGGATGGGGAGGTAAACTGTGCTTTGTCTGAGGCGCGGGTGCAGCTCAGAAAACAGCGAGGCTAGCAAGAGAGCCTAGACGTGGACAATGGAAACAAGCCAATGCAACTAAATTAGAAGGCAATAGCCATGAAAGAAAGTTGCCCTTCTGCAATTGGATGGCTCTTGGAGCTCAAGAAGAGACACAGAAAGTGGCAATTCATACAATGTAACACAGATACGTGGCCCAATTTTCTTTTATGTATACTTGTATTCGTGCAATTCTTTCTGGGAAATGTATTTGATATTGCTTATAAAAGTTGTCAAAAAAGTACTTGGGAGAAACCCTGAATTCTTTGTTTCTGCAAGCCGACATGTTTCCCTCGTTACCAATGTTGCACCCATACGGATAGTATAAGATTCGTACTTTGCTATTCTTAGTTTTTTTAGGAAAACTAATAAAAAGAGTTTCAAAACTTTGAGTTTTAACCAAAAATCATGTAATAACTTTATTTAATTGTTAGTACAAAGCCCAATATTAAATCAATCCAAATAAAATGGCCTAACCAAAATAACATAATGATTTCTCAATTTTACGTAAGTTTTGTTTTTCTGTTAGTTTAGTTATGTCTACGAACAGAGTTATAAAGACCATGTGTTTGAAAATTTTCAGATAGCCCATTAGTTTAATGGAAAACTAACCAAAACCCCCCAAAAACTTTCCTTTTAATCATAAGGACAAAACAATTCAATAATATCCAAAATGGGAAGAAGACAAGGGAGAGCATTTCAGGGATATCACATGCAAAAGTAAAAATGGGCACCAGGAGACAAACCATGCAGCAAATTCACATGCAAGAGGAGACAAGCAAGTTCACATGCAAAGCAAAAATCAGGTCAAGTTTCAGAAACAGTGCTGCCAATTTCAGCAACAGTAAAAGCATAGTGACAAATGACAAGTACCAAGAAAATGTCCACACCATTTATGTATAAATAATTTTAATATCATTGTATCCTCATTCAGTCTATATAAATGGAGTTTCATTCATTGTAAAAACACACATCAACATCTCAACACTTGAACACCCTACTCTCACCATATACTCACACCATCGTCATACTCTCAAGCATCCGTAGTCTTCATAGCATCCTTATAAACACTTCCTTGTAAACACTCTCATGTAAACAATTATCTTTGTAAACATTCTATATATCAATAAAAGTTCAAGCGTACATATTCAAGAAATCTCCAAGTATTAAGTAAGCTTTCTTTTCTTTCTTTAATGTGTTTGTTTAATTAGACTTCTAATGCAAAATAGGGAAACACTATTGTAGTTATATTATTAACCTGTTAAACTGACGATCATACTTTGTTCAAGCACACTCTGTTGTAGTTGAATGTTTGCCATACAAATAACTAGACATTAACCAAGGTACCTCTGAGTTCTTCGTACCTCTGAGATCAGCCGTTAAGGCCTTATACTTGTACTGTGAGTGGCCGTCATGCTGAAACATGTTGAGTTCCATGTGCAAGGTTTTATGTCTAGTTGTTATAATGGCCATCCGACTATTTAATCGGGCCTGCTGTCCGAATCTGGTATCAGAGCCAAGTTTAGCATTTTAATAGTATAATTATAATAGTAAAGTACCTTGAGGACGGAAGTCATTAATACAACTGATATCACACTTGTTTATTTTGTATGAACAACAAATATTATTGTCCTTATAGACCTTGTCAACCACAACCACCAGGTATTTATTGTCCCAGACATCCAACTATAATTAGCATAAGGAGAAGATTAGCATATATATCCAAAAGAATTAGCAGGACTTTGAAAAAGCAAAACTTTTATCTTGGTTATCTTGAACATCCTTCATTTATTCGTAAATATAATAACACATAAGTGCATCATAAAGTTTTAGAAGCAAAAGAAGCAATATATCAAGTTTTAGAGACCTTGAGAGAAGAAAGAGAGTTTCTAAGAAACCAGTTAGTCGTAACTCTAGAGAAATGTAGACTGTAGTTTATGATAGATTATCTTAATTTAGAAATTAGTGAACCTCAAAAAAGAAAAATAACCTTAGACCAAAATAGTTTAGTTTGTTATTTTCCATTGAGAAAGCATAATCATATTTTGCATAGTGAAGAAAATCCACAAGCCAATAGTATTGTAGATCTTATTATTAGTCAAGCAGAAAATATAAAATTAGAAAATAATAAGCATAATCATTTGTTAAACCAGTTGTTAGAGCATTTTCAGAAAAATTCCATAAAAACAATTAGACAAAATTTAGATTATATTACATCTCAGTTAGAAGGTAATAATAAAAATATTCAAAGGTTTCCTAGCAAAAAATAGATAAAAGAGCTTGTTGACCTCATAGATAGTAAGCCGAAGCAAGTAGAACTTAGATCACTAGAAATAGTTGAGCAGTTAAAATTAGAAGTTCAAAAAATTCAATTAGTGCAAAAAGAGTTGAGTGAACAAGTAGATAAGTTGCATAATAAAATAGATAAATTATTAGTTTAATGACCGATTCTAGAACTAGCAGAAAATATATCCAAGTTTTAAAAGAAATTAGTAAGTTAGATAAAAAACCAGTAGGTTTAACAGATTTTTTAACACAAGTAACTAGTAGTAATATTCCCATTAGGCAAAATAATTTAATTATTCAATTAATTTTAAGTTTGGCTGAAAAATTAGATCAAGTTGAAGAACAAATAGCATAAATAAACCAAGTTTTACATAACGCATCTTCATCACTTCCACCATCTTTGCTAGATAAATTAGAAAATTTAATTTTAAGTGCAAATAATAATATTAGAAGACCTAAGCTAAATCCTTTTGATAATAGAAAATGAAACTCTTTAGGAAAAAAGGAAAAGAAGTAGCTAGAGCTGAAGATATTTATCCAAATGAAGAAGAAGCACAAGAATTTATTAGAAGAGGTTTTGAGAGAATACAGAAAAATAAATATAACTTGTACCAATTAGGTTTATTTGAAAACAGAAGCAGAATTGTAAGTAGCATCAATCAACATGAAGTTAGCTGTATTGATAAAGAAGTCACACTTAATTTAATTAGTAAAGAAGCAGTTACTCATTTGAGAAAATCAAATTTTAGTCAGATTCATATAGGAACAATATTAATTGGAATAGCAGGATTAACTAGAGCACAAGTAGGCACAAAAGTATTAGTATACATATACGATGATAGATGGGATAATCATCAACAAGCAGCAATAGCAACAGCTGAAGTAGACTTAAGTTCAAACTTAGCAGTCATAGGATGTATTCCAAATTATGTTATGACAATTAATGAATTTAGTAAATATATTAAAGTAAGCATAAGAACAAAAAAATTATAATATCAAAGGAGAGTATAAAAATTTGTGTATTAGCTTAATGTATATTGGTAAAGTGTCCGATAGATATAATCATAAGTTTAATTCAGAGTTTCAAAATTTAGTTCAAACATTTGGTAGTAAGCATGTAAATATGATAGAAGCAAAACCCGTAGATAACAACTTTTTAGAAGGAACTCAGTGGACATTACCTAAATTACAAGTAGCAAGAAATAGACAACCAGATAAAGTACAAATATATGAAACTAGTACAGGTCAAGCAATAATTAGGTTTAGTAATTACAAGCAACTAGAAAAAATAGAAGAAGATGAGAGTGAGATCGAAAATGAGAGTATACATGTCACATCCCGGCCCGGGGTGAACCACTTCCCGGGCCCGCTCCACCACCGTAGCACGATATTGTCCGCTTTGGGCTTACCATTCCCTCACGGTTTTGTTTTTGGGAACTCACGAGCAACTTCCCAGTGGGTCACCCATCCTCGGAGTGCTCTGACCTCATTCTCGCTTAACTTCGGAGTTCCGACGGAACCCGAAGCCAGTGAGCTCCCAAAAGGCCTCGTGCTAGGTAGGGATGGGAATATACATTTAAGGATCACTCCCCTGGGCGATGTGGGATGTTACAATCCACCCCTCTTAGGGTCCGACGTCCTCGTCGGCACACTTCCGGCCAGAGATTGGCTCTGATACCATTTGTCACATCCCGGCCCGGGGCGGACCACTTCCCGGGCCCGCTCCACCACCGTAGCACGATATTGTCCGCTTTGGGCTTACCATTCCCTCACGGTTTTGTTTTTGGGAACTCACGAGCAACTTCCCAGTGGGTCACCCATCTTGGGAGTGCTCTGGCCTCCTTCTCGCTTAACTTCGGAGTTCCTACGGAACCCGAAGCCAGTGAGCTCCCAAAAGGCCTCGTGCTAGGTAGGGATGGGAATATACATTTAAGGATCACTCCCCTGGGCGATGTGGGATGTTACAATACATATGGCTTTTGATAATTTAGATATTAATCTAGTTGAGAATTTTTTTTATCATATTGTAGATAAGCTTATAAAAGATATTGATCATTTAGACGATGAACAATATTTAGAAAAATATAAAACATATGATTTAGGACTACACAAGATTGGGAAAGTATGATAAAACCATCTAGAAAAAATATGTTAAACCCTAAGAAAGTATCATAAAACCATCTAGAAAAAATAGGATTCCATATTTGAGAGGGTTAGAACAAATTAATATAGCTGGTAATATATTAAACTTAGATAACGTACATCCACAAGATTGGGAAAGAACGATTGAGAGATGGGAGAAAGGTTACGTACACGCAACATTAATGTTAGATTTTAGTAATTCACAAAATATGTTAGATTATTTTAAGCATACTTTAGATGGTTTAGTTTTTTATTATTTTCAGTCATGGAAAGTTCAAAATCCAGAACAGCATCAAGCAGCTAAAACACATTTTAATATTGATGGTTTTGTTACTTTGATTAAATAAGAGTTTTTAGATCATAATAGGTTAGATGGCATAAGTGAATAAGAACAAATAAGAGCAATTAGAAATTTAGAACAACTACAAATTTGTGATTTACAGTATATAGCTGAGTATACCACATATTTCTTTAAATATTTAGGAAGAACAGGTAGAATTAGTGATATTAATTTATTGGATACTTCTATGACAAAAATAAAAGGACCAATAGGAGAAAAGATTTGGAATGAATGGCAAAAGCATCCAAAGAAAAATGATATTGCAATAGGACCTAGAATTCAACATGTATATGATATACTTAGACAAGAATGTAGTCAAATAAAAGCTAAGAGACAAATTAGGAAGCATTTTTATATGAGCTGTAAAAATATAGATTTACCACAACAGTATGATTGTCATAAGAAAAATAAGCATAAGAAAATATACAAAAAGAAATATAAGTCATATAAACCCTACAAACAGCATATGAATTTCAGTATAAGACCTTCAAGAACATATAGGAAGAGAAAATATATTCCAAAACAATTTAGAAAAAGAAGTGGTAGACCTTGGATTAGAAAATATAAAGCACCAAAAGTAGACCCGGCAGTTTCTGACACGACACGAAAACGACACGAAAATAACGGGTTTCGGGTCAACACGATAACTTATTGTGTCATTATCGGGTGACCCGTAACGGGTTCTTAACGGGTATACACGCGGGTAACACGTAGGTAACCCGTTTCGACCCGTTAAGAAAAAAATTATTTTGATAATTTTAAAGTTTAATTACTAAAAGATTTATTATAAAATACAATAGCCATATTAATATATACAATATATTCTATATTAAATATATAGTTTTGTATTATTATTCTATATAATTTTAAAAAAAAAGTTTTAGTCATTATTTATTTTTATTATGAGAGTTCTTATTATCATTACTAGGATAAATTTTACTTAACATGTTGTTGTCCAAAATTAAAATAAACTAATATAGTATTTGTATAGGCAAGAACTAAGAAGACATACATGCAAGTATGAAAAATGTGAAAGAATATATAAACACTCGTGATTCATCATTATTCCTCCACGAGTAGATAATGGTTACACTTACATTATCGTTTAGATTTTTAAAATCCTTCAAACCTTCATGAATAATGTTTTTTATTTGAGGGAAAATTAATAAAATTAATAATAATTATTGTAGAAGTGTAAAAAATGTAAAAAAAATATACAATCACTCATAGTGACAAACTTTACAACTTTCATGAAGGGGTCAACTTCGAAATCCAACACTATAATTCATAAACCTTAAATTTATATTTAACCGTCGATTGTCATTTACGCTTTATTCTTCTTACTGAATTCCATTTTTAAAATTTTCTTTTTTAAAAACATGATCATATGGCGGATGTAAGAAGATGAACGGTTCAGATCTTTGATATCACGTTTCGATACTTACCGTCCACTGAAATATGAGTTGATGTCATATAGTTTGTAGAAACTTAATAAACATCAAGCAATATTTTCACTAACTGTAAAACTCTGAATATAATATCAACAATCCAAACCGTTCATCTTCTTGCATCCTCTAATAGATCAAGTTTTCAAAAAAGAAAATCTGAAAAAACAAAATTTGATGAGAACAATGAAGCGTAAATGTAAACAACAATCAACGGTTAAATTTTGATCTATGATTTATATGATTATAGTGGCGAATTTTGAAGTTAAGCTCTTCATGAAAGTTGTAAAACTTGTCATTACGAGCGTTTATATATTTTTTCTATATTTTTTTACACTTCTACATTAATTAAAAAACTATTAAAGACTTTAGGATAGTGAAAATATACTTAAAAGAAAAATGTGTTTTATGTTTTGGATGTGACAATATGGTATGTATATACTTATTTAGTATTATGTTTTTCATTTGATTATTTATTGGTTTAAAATATATTTTCCTTAACGGGTAACGGGTCGGGTCATATTACCTGTTAATATTATCGGGTCGGGTCATTTTACCCGTTTATTTTAACGGGTGTTACACGACACGATCCGTTAAGATATCAGGTATGACACGAAAATGACACGAACACGGAAAACACGACACGAATGTCAGGTCTAACCAAAAGATAAGAGTAGTTGTAAATGTTATTCATGTGGAGAGACTGGACATATTAGACCTAAGTGTCCAAAATTAGGAAAATAGCCCAAAGAAAAAGTACATTTAATGGAGTTGTTTAAGTTAGAAGAAGATGAAGATATACAGTCAATATACAGTCTAGATGATTTAAGTGATAATCAGAGTATTTATAGTATAGAGAGTATTAATATGATAGATTCAAATTATGAAGATTCAAGTAGCACAAATATTGATTTAGAAGAGTATATGTGTGCATTCATAGAAGAACAACATGAAGAAGAGTATAAACACATTAATTTAGGTTGGCCAGAAAAATGTCATAAGTGTAGTAAATTAGTTGCAAATAAGTACTATAATACATATTCAATATTATGTGAAAAATGTTATAGTAATAAGTTATTAGAAGTTAATTCAGTATAATCACAAGAAGGTACTAAAATATTAAGAAATACTTTTCATAGTATAGAAAAGTCAAAATATAGTTCTTTAATCACCATAAATTGCGAAATAGAATTAGCAAAAGAACATAAGATACAAACAACAACTATGATAGATACATGGAGTACAAAGAGTGTCATAAGAGAAGAGTTAGTACCAGAAAAATATAGACAAAAATTAGTAAAACCAGTAAGAATAACACAATTTGATGAGAGACCATTTTACTTAACACATTGCATTAATAATGAGTCTATTAAAGTAGAAAAACAACAATTTAATTTACCATTAACATTTATTTCATCAGTAGGATCATACTCATTCATTTTAGATTTAAATTTTTTTTAAAGTTTGCAAGGTTTTTTATTTATGAACCCTAACATAACATTTTTCAAAAGAGGTATCACAATAACTGATTAAAGTAATATTGTAGAAGCATACAAAAGCATAAGTATAGAAGAATCTAGTAGTCAAGATAGTTATTATTTGGAAAACTTAAAAGAAAATGATGAGCATAATATACAGAAGACTTTGATGAAGAAATATTTGAATATGAATATCCAATTTTAGAAGAAGGAACCCGTATAGAAATATTACAATTAGATAGACCAAAGAGATTAGAAGAATTGTTACAATTAGCAAAACAAACTAAGATTATAGGAGAAGACCCACATTTCCATTGGAGTAAAAATAAAATATTAGCAAAATTAGATATAATTAACCCAGATTTAACCATTAAGACAACTAATACGCCTTGTAGTTTAATAGATAAACAAGAGTTTGAGCAACAAATAAAAAAGTTGTTAAATTTAAAAGTAATTAGACCCTCTAAGTCTAGATATAGATTAGCAGCATTTATAGTGAGAAAACATTCAAAGCTTAAGAGAGGTAAAGCTAGAATAATTTATAATTACAAGAGATTAAATGATAATACATATGAAGATAGTTATAAATTACCAAATAAGAATGAGCTCATAAATAAAATTCAAGAGAGTAAATATTTTAGGAAATTTGATTGTAAATCAGGATTTTGGCAAATACAATTAGCAGAAGAATCTATTGAGTGGACAGCTTTTACATGTCTAGAAGGACATTTTAAGTGGCTTGTTATGCCATTTGGACTTAAAAATGCTCCATCGATCTTTCAAAGAAAGATGGACCAAATTTTCAAGAAATATGATAAATTTTGTAGTGTTTATGTAGATGATATTTTGGTACATAGTAAAAGTAGAAATGAACATAGGAAGCACTTAGAGATAGTTTTACAAGAATTTATCAATAATGGAATTGTGATTAGCAAAAATAAAATAGCATTAGAAAAGCAAGATATATAATTTTTAGGAATGTATATCAAGTCAGTTACAATACAATTACAAGATCATATAGCTAAAAAGGTTTTAGAATTTCCAAATAAGCTAGAAGATAAAAAACAGTTACAAGCATTTTTAGGATTATTAAATTATGCAAGAAATTTTATCCCTGATTTAGGAAGAAAAATAGCAGTATTACATAGTAAAACTAGCAAAATAGGACAAAAATATTTTAATAGTGAAGATATTAAATTAGTTCAAAATATAAAGGAAGAAATTACTAAACTTAAGCCATTAACATTACCATTAGACAATAGTTATAAAGTAGTTGAAAAAAATGCTTCATCATTAGGATGGACAGATATACTATACCAGAAAAAGCAGAAGGAGTCACCAAAGTCCAAGGTTCTAAAAAACGCTAGGCGCTAGTCGGGCGGCGGGCTAGCGCCTAGCGCCTAGGCGGATTTAGGTAAATTTCTTGTATATCTTGTAAATAAGTGCATATTGACACCTAAAATAATGATAAAATGCAAATTAGGAACACTATTTCCATAAGTATTGGATGAACTTGTAGTAAATCCATCATTTGCAAATTAGATACACCATTTCCATAAGTATACCACCATGAAACCAAAAAAGAAAAAAGCACGCAATTAATAAAAAATAAATAATAAAAAAACCTCCTAGGACCGCCTAGGAGCGCCTAGAGCCGTCTAGGACCGCCTAGCCCGCCTAGCCGCCCAGCCCGCCTAGACCACCTAGGCGCCGCCTAGCCCGCCTAGGCCCAACCCGATTTTTCCTCCTGATTTGCCCAAAAACGCCTCGGTTGCTAGGCTCCCAGCGCCTAGACGGCCCCCTAGGTCATTTTTTAGAACACTGCCAAAGTCTGACGAGCAAGTTTGTAGATATTCATCAGGAAAATTTAGTGATGTACAATCAAGATTACCATCAGCAGATTTAGAAATTTTAGGAATAATTAACTTACTTGAAGCATTCTCTTTATTTTTACATAATGAAGTATTTATGATTAGAACAGATTGTCAAAATATGGTTTCTCATTATAACAAGATACATGCTAATAAACAGGCAGCCCGAAAATGGGTTAATTTTGTTGATTCAATTACAAGAAATTGTTTTAAACCAATTTTTGAACATATAAAAGGTAATGACAATACATTAGCCGATATCTTATCAAGATTAATTTGTTGAACAGGAATGGAATATCGTGGACCATCATCCTCAAATGGCACAAGACCACAAGGCAGAAAAGTACCTTTCAATAGCATAATGATGCAACATGGACCTCCACCATTCAATGGATTCCAAAATAGCATAAGCAGACCATCATCACCACCAGTACCCACTTTCAACTTTAATGGCAATATTGTTGAAGGAATCAGAAATCTAATTTTGAGGTATAGGTCAAGAGTACTAGGGCTTTCTGATAGGCAGCAGGTTCTCCTAGATAATTTTTGAAATATCCAAATCAAACAGCCAAGCATGAGGTTAGGTCATGAAAAATTAATTAGAGCATTAGAACAAGAGTTTGATAGTTTTAATTTTAGTATCCATCAAAGCCAACATCATATTCATTCTCTTGAGCACAACCTCCAAGCCATTTCTAGGGACCATGAGTCATTACTTAGTAAGTTTACCAAAATGAACCAAGAACTCCAATATCTTAGAATGCAGCAGAAGGTAAGTGGCGCCCTGAAAAGAGAATTGAAAATAAGTTTGGAAACTGATCAGCATAAGAATAAAGAAAAAAATGTTATTGAACCCATAGAACAAGAGGCTAATGAGCCCATAAAATAGATTAAGATTGAGCTCTTAGAAGAAGACATTGAAATGGAGCAGCATCAAAATAATGAGCAGCATCAGCATTTGAGTGACAAAAGAAACAAGAAAGATATGAAAGTTTCCTTAAGAATATATCTTTAGACTTAATAATAGATGATATCCTATTAGAAGAAATTTCAAAAGCAAAATTAAGAATAATGCCACCAGATATGCAAAATGAGATCCTGAGCAGAGCATCACAGTCCATGAAAGAGTTACAATTACAATTACAATGTGTTTTGTATCAGTCCATCTTTGATCCAAAACCAGGGATGGATATTATTACAAAGATGTATCTGTCATGTCTTTGTCATAGTACAGAGAGTTGTATTTGTAAACCGGAGGTTAGCATAACTGTTGCCAGGATTAACATGAGAGATTATAAACCATGGTAGAAGTTACCCAAGTCTTACTATTAGAGTTTGGCTATCTTGATAAAATATTCATCAACCATGTCTCCCAACTAGAATTATTTCCTGAAAAACTTGTAAAAGTAGCAGAAAATTATCTAGAAAGATGGAAAGAAATTTGCATAAGTTTTATTAGTAGTCCTCCAGATTGGTATGTACATATGCATAAGGAGAAGGCTAGACATATAGCCATGATCAATGAAGAGTCGTTTAGACTATCCCATATCTTCTCACATAGGTGGACTCATTTATACAAAAATATTCGAGGGATCCAAATGCTAGCCTTATATGAGTTTGAAGATTTTAGGTATGATATGGTATTAGTAGCAAAAGAAGAAGAAATGTATATTTACAGTAAGACAAGAATCAGTCATCAGCCCTATTGGAAGCCTCAAAATTTCAAAGAAGAAATAGCAGAAATGTACTACAAAGTGAAAGAAGATAGAGAAATAGATGCAGAGCTAGTAGAAGGTGATGAACATTACTGGAACAATTTAACAGAAGAAGAGCTGCATAACATTGACAACATGATGGAAGCATGAAGAGCTGGCAGCAAATTAGCATAAGTTGAATGAGATCATGTATTTCCAGACAGAAATATCAATATCATTGTGGACCCTGCTATAATAATAAAAATGGCACAAGAGTAAATAAAGAAAAGAGCTTGATCCGTTATGGACTTTTCATATAAAAAATATCATTTTGATTAGGAATGAATAATGTCAAACCTTTTTCGTTAAAACTCCCTTAGTTTAAACCAAATGTTAGCCACGTTTCCTTCCCACTCAAGGTTAATGCCCCATGTGGGGTCCCACCATTAACTCGTTTAAAAAATTAATGGAGGTGGCTTGTCTGCCCTCTCATTTCCATACTCTTCCCATCCCCTCCTATTTTGTGTGGTCACGGTTAAGCCACGTCAACATTTTATATTCCTATTACCTTTTGTTTTATTATTTTTATCAAAAAATTAATATAAAATGTTGACGTGGCTTAACCGTGATCATACAAACAGGAGGGGATGGGAAGAGTATGGAAATAGAAGGGCAAACAATACACCTCCAAAATTAATAAATCAATTAAATTAATAATTTCTCTTTCTCTCTCTTCTCTCCCTCTTCTGCTCATCAAACTCGGAAATCTGAATTTGTTTTTCTCAAGTTCTATATCTCAATTCTCAGACCATGAAACTGGCAGCTCTTAATCGAAAAACAATTAGATAAATCAAATATGAAAGAAAAATATAGTGATTAATTTTTGGGTAATCATGGTGAATTAGTTCCAGATCCAAAAGAAGAAGAAGAAGGAGGTGAAAATTTAGATGTATTTTGGGATCTCATGGTGGTCACGGCAATGGGATTGGTGGCGGCGACGATGTGGTTGCTGGTGGATCCTTGAAGAACAAGAAGTAAAAAATTTTGGTGGTGGTGGTGATGGTGGAGGCGCTTGTTTGGTGCATGTGGTGGTGAATACAAGAGGGGGTTGCGAGATCTCTGCGTCGGCCATGGAAGACATGCTCTGTAAATGGTGAACGGAAGGGAATATGTGTGGTCGGAATTAGTGGCGGGGTGGGATACAGTTTATCGGAAAACGAGAGAGCAGAAGCTGAAGAGAGAGAAGAGATTTTCAATTTGTTTTTTAATTATTTTATTTGTGGGACCCATATTCCACAATTACTCTTAGGCCAAAAACGGTCAAGTAATCCCCAGGTTTTTCATTTAATTTTTTTTTTTTTTTTTCCCAAGTTTTTAAATTTCAAATTGTGAAAAGTCTAAGATAAAACGATAAATTGTAAGAAAATCCAGAAAATTCAAAAATACCTGAGCAATCCCCAGGTTCGTTGCAACAGAAAGCCAGGTTGCCAGAGTTAGAGAACGGAAGCTATCAATCCACTAAGAATTTATTACTTCCAACGCCAATTGTTTAGGAATCTAATTTTAATGGTGCAGAATTGTTTCAGATTCATCTTTATCCATTTTTTATATTAAAAAAAAAATTCTGTGACATTAACAGTCCAATTTTGCTAAATTGAATTTTTCATAACATTTGGCACAAATTTCATAAAATGCAGCTCTGAAAACAAAGTAATTTTTAATTATTATTTAAAAGAACATATTATTTGATTTCACAACTTCTCTGATATAGTTTTCACATCTTAGAATTCCTTTCCTTCATCAAACGAGCCTTTCTCTGATTACACTCCATCAAAACATTGAAGCCTTCTCGGATCTTTGCATGTTTTATACCCAATCAAACACTTCATACATTCACTCGGTATCCAAACATAATTGAGGAAAGAGAAATTACGAACCTAAACAGTGACTTCTATTTTTGAAACAGAACCAAAATAACCTACCATATTTCTGATATAAAAAACAAATTAATTCACACTATTTCTGAAAATGAACCAAAATAAATAATACTATTTCTGAAACAGAAACAAAATAACCCACATTATTTCTAAAACTAAACCAAAATAACCCACGCTATTTCTCGAACTACAGCAAAATAATCCACACTATTTCTGGAACTACAGCAAAATAAAACACACTATTTCTAAAACGGAACCAAAATAACCCACACTATTTTTGGAACTACAACAAAATAACTTACACTATTTCTGAAATTGAACCAAAATAATCATATTATTTCTGAAACTACATCAAAATAATCCACATTATTTCTGAAACTACAGCAAAATAATCCACACTATTTCTAAAACTGAATCAAAATAACACACACTATTTCTGAAACTGAACCAAAATAACCCATATTATTTCTAAAACTAAACCAAAATAATCCACATTATTTCTCGAACTACAGCAAAATAACCAGAGTGGATAAAATTATATGGTATTAAATATCCAAAAAAATGACTCTACCAAACAATCATATTAAAATATAGCTGCTTTACATACGTGTCAATCTATAGAAGTGGGTTCAACTTTACAACTTTACATGCACAACTATATATTATAGGCCATGACAAATAAAAGATTGCGACCATGAAGATAAATCAAAGTACATACTACAATGCTCTCATCTTACAATACACACAACATTCCAATAACAGTATCTAATAAGCACTGGTGTCTTTATATCTGATTCTTAACTCTTTGGTATTTGATGCACTGCACCATTTCAATTTAATATGATTTATAATTGCCTTTTCTTCTATTAATTGCCTTTTCTTCTAATCTTCTAACCTTTTCTACTTAACATATGATTTAACATTACCTTTTCTTCTGCTTTTTGCTTTGGCCAAATTGGATTGTTCATCCCCGTGGTCATAGGACACTTGCATGATGATCCCCGTGGTGAAAAAACTAGGAATTAAACCCCTGTGGTCTAGAATGTTAGCAAATTTAGTCCAAAAGTAAGATTTCTGTTAAATGACTGTTAAAAGTTGGGGTAAAACTGTATTTTAAGTTCCAATTGATATTTAAAATAAATAATTTTTTTATAACAATTAACAAAAAAAATAATGCTTAATTTTTTAAATAAAAAAATACAGTTTTTAAAATTGTATTGGAACTGAAAATACAGTTTTACCCATACTTTTAACAGTCATTTAACAGAAATCTTACTTTTGGACTAAATTTGCTAACATTCTTAACCACAGGGGTTTAATTCCTAGTTTTTTCACCACATGGGTCATCATGCAAGTTTCCTATGACCACGGGGATGAACAATCCAATTTGGCCCTTTGCTTTTGCTACTTAACAAGTAGCTCACACAACACTTGCTAAGTTATCCGATGACATTTAATAATTTTGGTCCAGACATTTTTCATTAAAGTTCCCTATTTGATGTATACTTCATTTAATTAGTAGCAAACAAATAGTCCGCCGGTAAACCATTAAAATTTTGAAGGGTCATTTGCCAGTGGAAATTGGTTCCCATGAAAAGTGCTCTGCACTCAGAACAGTAATTGGTTTTGGAGGTGTAACTGGAGACTAAAAACTTGAACAATTATAACCTGATTTGTTAAGTGTATTTCCTTACATCAACCCTTTTTTTTATATAGTATTTTCTATGTTACCTTTTTATACGATGGCGTATGGACCTTGCGTAAAACTGTCAGGGACAAAAAAATCAAGTATTGAAATATATTGAAAAACAATTGTTGTATTTTTCCAGTGCAAGGTAAATGGAAGAACACTAATAGATGGAACACTATTGAATAAAAAAAAATAAAAAACACTACTATGGAGTCAAAAATAATCAAGAGGCGACAATTGGATTTTTGGGTTAAAAGGACAAAATTACCCTTGAGGCACACCAGAATTCCTACGCGCGAGCAGTGAACAATCATCCCTCAATCAAGTCAAAAGTGCCCAAATAGGTATTTATTTATAACCTATTTCATCCATCCCTCATCATATCTTATCCATAAGGTAACCCCCAAATTATTCCTTTTAAATTATGTTAATTAGCTAATTAATGGATTTATTACCTAATTAATCTATTAATGGCTAATTAAACTACGAATTAACCCAAACAACACACAAGAGGCCAGTCACCTTCTCTCCCAAAGGGGCCGGCCATGCCTTATATATTCTACCTCATTTTCTCTAAAAACCTAAGTCTTCACTCTTGCTAAACACTCAAAATTCTCCAAACACTAAAAATATGGTATTACACTTTTCCCTCAAAATTCTAACTTTGGCATCGGAGGTTCTTTGGCCAAAGCCCCCCCCCCTAATTCATTGTGGGCACATGAGGCTCTTAGCTTTGACCTAAGGTGTTATTTGTTTTGTAGGTGCAATTTTGTCCAAAAACAAGGAGGAAGAAATTTGCATCCATAAATTGGTGCTTTCATTGAGAGTTGAGTTCCACACTCGTAGAAGACTCTCGCATCTAAGGTTTTTCTATTTTCTTGTCTATTTGTAGATTTTTTGGACGTTTTTATTATTAGAATTTTTTATTTGTGAAAATTCTTTGATAAAAAGTAAAAGAGAAGTACAATGGCTAGAAATTTAGAAAATTCAACAAGTGAAAATTCCAATATTCAAGAGATAGGACTGCGGTGATCCACGAGGCTAAATGTGACAATAAGTGGAGCGGCACCACCACCACGAGTTTCCACCACGGGAACCACCGCGATGGCCACCACAGTAGCCACCCGTTGTGAAGTCCATAGTGTCACCACCACGGCCCGAGCTGTGCGATTTAAGCAAACCTAAGCCGTGCCATCCAAAGCTCACGGCACCAAGGCCACGGCCCAAGTCATGTCACTCCACGCCCAATGAGTTGCCAAGCCCTAGCCTCACACCCACGTGCGCCACACGCCGATCAGCCCACTCCCGTGGCCCAACCTGCTTCCACGACCCAGCCTGCTCCCGCCGAGTAGCCTAAATCGATCCAAGGTTAGTTCAACCGTCTCGGCTCCAAATTTCCGGGCCAATGATCGAACCGAGAGCATTTTCACCACATTTTTCTACAGATTTGACATTTCCCAACTCAAATATTGTGCCCGGAGTCTACCACCATTCCACTGCTCAATGAGGCATATTCCTTCCAAGCTCTTCCAATCCGAATGACGAACAACACTTGTCCCGACAAGTCGTAGAGTAGACGAGCGCCCTCGCACAACAGATGGCCTTGGTGAATCAGCTCTTGCAATGCACCGAGATGCAACGTGCCCCAGACGAGGTGTCCCGAAGTAGGACAAGGGCAGACGAAAAACCTCTCCAGTAGCATCCCAGCAATCAGCCACTCGACTAGCCATGAACTGAGCGTTTCGGTAGAGTACACTCCCGACTGGGCCCTCGAGATAGCGTATACTCTCGTCTTAGCACGCGAATGAGCGTGCACTCTTAACTAGGCCCATGGACGATCATACATTCACGGTTGGGGTCACACTTCGATAGTCAACATGAGCAACCTTCCAAGCGAAATGTTCATTCGCGGCTAAGCCCACAAAGAGCATTCTCCACCTCACATCGGAGTAGGTAGCACGACGAACGAAGAGAAGCAGTCACATCCTGCTCAAGTTCAATTGGCAACCTACGAGAATTTTGCTCGTTTGCTAGGAACGTACCACATGCACCACAGTCGCGGCATAGATGAGCTGAATACATGGAAAAGCAGCCTAAACCAGCAGAGAGACTCTTGACTAAGCAATTGCGTGATTTCCAACACAACGAGGTCATCGATGAGGCATTACAACGGGACATGACTAACATTATCAGGTCACCCTTCACATATGAGATCGAGCATGTACAATAGCCTTCCAAAAAGGACTTCCAGCAGACCACTTGCTGTTCGAAAAATTGATCATACAAAAAGATCTAACTCTGGCAGACTCCTTCGCTCTGATAGAGAAACATGCACTTTGGGACAAGGCTCGCCGATAAAGATGCAAGGACTTAAAAAAGAACGTGACATCACCTCCCTACTATCCAAACCGAAAGCAGTGGAAGATCTATTCACATGTTTACCGATATCGGAAGCAGTAATAAGCTCTACCATCATACAAGAATAGCTGGGGCCCCGACTACCTGTATTCCACAGTTCAAAAGCTCTCATTGATGCTACCAGAAATTCAAAAGCTAACTTTGGCGGTAGTTGTTGCAACCCGGAAGCTCAAGTTTTACCTTCATACGCATGCAGTCATCCTCATGACGCAATATTCCGCCCAATCCAGACGCTCGACGATAAAGGTGTAAACATTAGCGGATGCAAAATTTTCTGACGAATGCAACAACTAAGCCCAAAAGGCGCGCCAAGGGCACACGAACACTAGAATGACACACTCGGAAACAAGTTTTGTCCTCATTGCCCCAAAAGATTGTACATAGGAGCAACATGTACCAGTAGTCGAACACCACCTCCTGCTACATGTCACACGGCCCCAGCCAACCCTTGCTCCATAATTTAACTCTAGAGTGGCCCAATACCGGAGTTGAGCATCTCCTGCTATGTGTAACATAGCCCTAGCTCCACAGCTCCCTACCACGCATTTAAGACGCAACAGGGCGACCCAACGATGACTCCACGATTCCCTACTGCACCTTCATGCCTAGCCAAAGTGACGCAACATAGCGGCCCAACGATGCCCCTGAGATAGCCGAGCACGCCCTAGCTACGACTGCTCCACCCGATGGAGACTTGTAGCATTTGCATGTCAACGGTGCATACAACTACAAAGGTTCGGGAGCAGGCGATCATTCTAGGCCTCAAAGCATCCAACAACGAAGCAGAGTACGAGGCCCTACTAGCAGGCCTCCGAATGGCAAAAGACTTGGCGGTGAAAAAGCTTGCAATTCATTCTGATTCCCAGCTAATCACTAGCCAAACTACTTTGGGCATTTTAGAGTTACACCCTCACTCAAGTTCCACAGGTAGACAATGCTCACGTGGACGCACTAGCCGGCTTAGGCTCAGCCTTCGACCACCAACTCAAACGCTCTATTTTGGTGACGTATCTAGACAAGCCAAGTATAGAGGTGGAGCCAGCAGCCGAGGTGTCACAGGTTAGTACAACTCAAAACTGGCAAAATTCCATTATAGACTACCTGGTCAATAGCACACTCCCTATGGAAATATTGGAGTCTAGAAAACTCCAAATAAAGGTAGCACGCTACTACATGTGGAACGACATTCTCGTCTGAAGATCCTACACTGGACCACATCTTCGCTGCCTAGCGCCCCTTGATGACCTAAAGGTTCTAAGCTCAATCCACGAATGTGTTTATGAAAATCACTTCGAAGGCCAATCATTAGTGCAAAGGGCTCTTGACAGAGGCTAGTATTGGCCTACCATGCATTAAGATGCTAAAGAGTTAGTGCAAAAGTGCGACCACTGCCAACGTTACAAGCCGGTACCAGCACTGCCTGCCAGCGAGCTACACCAACAGACGAGTCCTTGGTCGTTTATGCAGTGGGTAATCGACCTGGTAGGGCCAATGTTGCCCGTTGTTGGGGGCAAATGCATGATGATTGTGGCAACCGATTACTTCACCAAATTGGTAGAAGCAGAGCCCATGACGACCACGACTCAGACGGACATAAAGCGCTTCATATGGAGGAACATCATTTGTCGATTTGGCATCCCTCAATCCATTGTCACCAACAATAGTCCACAATTCGCGGGCAAAGATTTGGCGAAGTTCTTCTAAAATATTGCATCAAGTAGCACATGTCCACGCCAAGATATCCTCAAGGCAATAGGCGGGCCGAAGCATCCAACAAGATGATCATCGACTGCCTCAAGAAATCCCTCACTAACAAGAAGGGAAAATGGCCAGACGAACTCCCTGGATGTCTATGGGCATATCGCACCACCAAAAGACGAGCAACCAGTGAGACTCCTTTCTCTTTGGTATTTGGCTCAGAAGCAATCATTCATCCCAATGTCATAAAGCCAAGTATCATCGCTCTACTACCAAGCATTGAGCAGAACAGTAAGGAGATGGCCACAAGCTTAGATCTGACAGAGGAGAAGCGCGAGCAGACCATCACCCGCATCACAGCCTACCATCAGTAGCTCATCTCCAGTTACAACAAAAGGGCCAAGATCTGACAGTTCCAACCCGAAAATCTTGTCCGAAGAAAAACCTTCATAACTGCCTGCAGACAAGGCTCCAAAAAGATGGATCCCATCTGGGAAGGTCCATACAAGATCAGTAGAGTAGGCAGCAAGAGTAATTACACCTTCGTCACCATGAAACGACAAAAAGATCGAAAGCAGTGGGTTACCTACAATCTGAGGAAGTACCAAGTGTGACCTTCTATTACATTAAGGTCCGAAGACACAAGCAGCTCGACGGGCACCACCTCACAAGCCGAGGACTATCCAGTTGTTATGCAATTCCTACCTTCTCATTTGTTTCACTCGTTTTTCAATGAGGAATTCAGAAGTAATCTACAACTTGGCTCGGCTGCATGCCTACAATAACTAATCATTCATGCACTTCAAAAGAAGACCGCGCCCTTCTTAGGGACTCATCGTAGGAATTACGCCCCCCGATGGACCAACCATGCTTTCCAGTGTGAGAGGGTAAACTAATTGCTCACCAGTGTGAGAGGGAAAACCAATTCCCTGACACCCACATGGGTCTGCTTTCCAGTGCAAGAGGATAAACTAATTGCTCTCAAATGCGAAAGGGTAAACCAATTCCCCGACACCCACATGGGTCTACTATCCAAGATGGGAGGATAAACTTACACTCCGAATATCCAGACGTGGATGAGCAGGGCTGCCCTGGTATAACTAGGTGCACGATGGCTTGTGCCGGGATTCCTAGAAGTAGCCACAATGGCCTTTTTCAAGGCTTAGCTAGCTAAAGAATTTTGGGTTTCTTGGCCTAATCAGCGGGGAACCAGGCCCCAGAGATAGAGTGTCACACCCCGAGCCCGACATATGTCCAGGATCGACGCGTGACATCACCCAGCATCCGTATATCTAACAAATCCCGCCTCCGGGATATGTACAAGGCATAACTCAAGATCCAACTACTTAATAATTTTCCGTATGCTTTATGGCTGCATCTAACCTCCTCATTAGACTGCTTACGTACCCTAAACAATGATCAAGCCATTCGTAGTTCATCATTTCACTACACTCGAACGTTCATTACATAGACCATTATGTCTCAACATAATACCACAATTCAATCATGTAGCACCTCAAAGAACATTTAATAAAGCACACTAATAATCTCTAGTCATCTTGTCATTCATCCACACATATGCATTCCAACACCATCCAATTATCACATCAATCAATAACTCATACAATACACCGAAATGCAGGGCTAGAGCGACACAGTTCGGCCAAAGCCTACATCTCTGAAGCTGTCTCAAATGAATCAAATGATGCGATTTCAAACCACTCAACGAAATCCATCAACATCAGATTCTGAACCACTTAACGAAACCAAGACACTAAAGGGGATTCTAAACCACTCAACGGAATCGCGGAGTAAAAAGGATTCCGGACATCTAAACGGAATCCGAGTGGATACGATTCTGGACCACTTAACAGAATCACGGAGTACAATGCATATCAAACTACTCAATAAAATCCAAGCTGGATATGATTCCAGACCACACAACGAAATCGCGGAGCACGAGGGATTCCGGACCACTTAACGGAATCCAGACGGAGTAGGGAAATGGACCACTTAACGGAACCCCAGTGGATACTCAGTTCCGGATCACTCAACAAAACCGAGCGGAAGGCCAAGGAACATATCAATGGGTCAAAAAACAAGACATCAAACAAGTACTCAAAATACGAAAGCTCAGCAAAACAAGAAATGGAACAAAGAACAAGATACACAATTAGAATGGCTCAACGAATCAAGAAATGAAACAATGATACGATATGTGAAATAAGTCTCGAAGCAACAAACCCCATGGCAATGGGTTAACAGTCCACTACTAGCCTTCGCATTTAATCACAACATGACAATCATACAAATCAAACCACATTTCAAGCATGCACGTCAAATCACATTTCATAAATGTTTCTAATCCAAAGTCATATCACAAATGAGAAACATAGAATGATGGCTAAGTATAAAAATAACAATTTTTATAAAGATCACATACATTATAGTCACTAGTGCGCAAATCGAGTCACACGTCAACCCTGGAGGCACGTCATCAGGATGAGCCCATCAAGCTCCTTGAAGTCTCAACCACACTCTAAGATAACCCTAACGCTAGAAAATCTCAAGCTAGTTGACTAAAAAGTCAATTGTCGATCAAAATCGAGAGTAGGATCCACAACCCTAGAAATCTAAATCGGAAGATCCACCAATCGGATTTCCAATCCGTAACTTCTCAAAGTCCCCATTATGCTCATAAAACCACATACTAAATTCTCATCGCAATCCAACGGTCGGATATCCGCCAATCATGAATTTAAATGACGGTCGACGTTTTATTTTACTAACTTACAAATCCAATTTGGGAAGAGCCATACGTAGGATTCCCGATCCGTAATTTTCTAATGTCCTCAAACATTACGTACTATAACGTATTAAATTTTGGTGACAATCTAACGGTCAGATCATCGATTCCTATAATAATCAAGTAGCGTACCATAATGAAACTAAGTTCACAATAATCAAATCACATCATACATATATCAAATATGAGATCAAGATATCAATTTAACGTAAAATAGCATCGGCGACCCACTGGCCACGCACCACCGCACGCACCGCCACGGGTGGCAGTCGGCCGCCCTAACTCGCCGGAAAATTCAACTATCTCAAAAAATTTCCAAATTTTATAAGCAAGTAGATCTCAGTGAGGGGAGAAATTTTCATACTTGGGCCAAAGCCTAGTTCGGCCTGAAAGTGGCCTGAAGTCATCAAGAACCGCCAGAAAACCCTAAAAGGGTGAACATCGAGTCGTCTATTCCGTCGCTCCGCCGCCCCAAATGTTGATTGGGCTTTGTTCCTGGCCTCAAGGGGAATCTAATGGTAGTGGTGATCGAGGGAATTTGCTTCAAAAATTCGCGAATTGCCACAAAGAAGAAGGGTCGTGGAGTTATGTGAAGGTGTTGGCGAGCCTTGGATCACCAAAAAAATGGCACAAAAATTGTTGGAACAGTCGCCAAGGACCAATTTGGGTCATAGGTCGAAACAGGCCAAGGGGGATCTGGTCGATCCCTCAATCTCTCTCTTCCTTCATTTCTTTCCTTGCTCTCCTTTCTCATTGGTCCTTCATTTTCCTCTCTCTTCCTCATTAGCCGAGACCTCTCCCTTTTCCTCATTTTCTTTCCTTTTCCTCCTTCCATCTTTCTCATTTCTCTCATCAACTCTCCATCTTGGCCACCCACTGCTCCAAAATTGCTGGAGCCTTCTAGATGAGAGCCAATTTACAATACCCCTAAATTTAAACGTTAATAACTCTCTCGTTATAACTCCGTTTCAAGAACGGTTTGTGCCTACACATTTGTGACATCGAGCACTATTTGAAAATATAAATTGTGACCTCGAATGGTCTACGAATTTTAAGTAATTAATTTCCAAACTTCAAGCCCTGTAACTGCTTTAATAAAAATCTAAATTTAAACAAATTAAAATAAATTCTCGAACAATAATACAAAATCTTAATACTTCAAATACGTAAATCATAGCAGTGAAATCCAGGAATGAGATTTCACACGGAGGGGGCACATTACGCCGTACGCCCTACATACGACTGCCCTGGAACCCTAAAGCTGCTACCGAGTGCACTAAAGTAGCCTACGGCTTACCCTTCAAGCAGTAAAGCCGCGCTAGACTTATACAACCGCACATTCTTGTGAAAGGTTAAACAAGCTAGCGTGCATATACAAAGCTTTATCCATTGCCAATATGCTACGTAGTCGATAAGCTTCACCTCTGCCAAGCGCGGAACAACCTACACCAAGTCCTCAAGTGTTGTGATACTTGTTACACAGCCTACATAATTGGAGAAAGCCAAGGTTAACAGCCTAGTGGTTACGCAGACCTGTCTGCTTCTGTAAGTAAAGCATCCGGCTGCCAACCATATGGCTAACAACTTCGCAAAGTTCTACACCAACACCTACGACTGCATAGGCTACGCGGGCCTGTCTGCTTATTGAAAAGTAGCACGCCTGCCACTGGTCTATAAAGTCTAAAGGTTGGGGCATGAACAAAAAAAGTGAAGATGGAGAAAAGCGAAGGAAACAAGTTTATTAAATTTTCTAGCAAAATTGATAAGCGACTAGCAAAGACCAAATGAGTTCAAGCAAAGCAAAAGCAACAAGGAACACAAAGAAAATCCTAAAGACTACCTATATGACTACTCTTCGGCAACTTGGACACTTCATAACTACTTGGTCGCCACACCTTCAGCAGCTGTGACATTCTCAATAGCGGCACCATCTGGTGCTTCACCTCTGGCTGCTCTAGCCTGGGCACCAATATTTCCGACTACTTCACCAATAGAAGCCTCAAAAGTAAAGGCAAGAAAGCCTTCCGGAGAAATAAAGAAACAAGCGTCCATGTCTTCAAGCAGATCTGGTTTCAAAAGCGCATAGATCTCAGCAGCCTTCTTAGAAGCAGGTTTAGTGGATTTTTCACAGCTGCCCACGCAAGTAGTCTCATCTTTCCCAACAGGCGAATCAATCTTAGCAGCAGAAGAAGTGGGCCTTAGCGCCACTTTAGCAGCAGAGTCCACCTTATCTCTCTTCATAATAGCAAGCCTCTTTAAAGGTGAACCAGACTTAGCTCATAATGGACATCTTGGTACAAACTTCGGCACTGGGGCATGACAGGACCTCTACGCTGAGCAATCCTATCAGCAATCGCAGTAGCCATTCTCGACATGGCAGATGCCACAAGCTCAGATCTAGCAGTCTTATTTTTCTTCCCATTAGAAGAAGTCATGTCAATCGTAGGCCTCTCGGCAGCAGGCGGACCCTCACGAACAGCGGAGGAATTCTTCAGTTTTTTCTCAACCGGCATCTCTTGAACATGAGGGGAATATCTCTTCTTTCCACCTTCATTCATAGTAGGCTCCACGATAGCGATCGGACGAGCCAATGCATCTGCCTTGATCCTCTTTACCTCATTTCTCGGGAGCAGCCCACCTTTCTACTGGTGAAAAGAACTAAGCAGCCAATGTCATTCACGGTACTCAGCAAAGGAGCTCAACCCATACTGGATTTTCCCTCATTTTTCTTTCGGACCAGCAGGTAAGAGGCCTGCATGCCCAATATTCTAGCAGCCCATGAGGCCCGTAACCTCCTCATTTATCTCAATCATCGGCCTGGCCCGCGCCAGGTCCAATAGCCTAAAGGACATGAGCCATGCGGTTCACCAATCCGCGGCCCCAACCTCATAAGCTGCCTTTTGCTCTAGCCAAGCCATGCAGCCCAAGCAGTAGTCCCTGCCACAATCGACGTGCCACACCACCCTGACAGCTGCACCGCGACAGCACTATCCAAGAAGAAGACGAGAAAAATTAAATTTTTCTTACCTCGGTGCGGTGCGGAGAAGACGAATCAAGCAATGAAAGACGATCCTTTGCACGGGCAAGATGTAGAAGATTGCTAGAGGAGGGGGAACAAATATCCTCTAAGCTTTCTCTCTCTTGTAGGGTAGAATAAATTTCTCTCCAAAGTTGATTTAATAATCCACTTAAGGTGGACTTAAATAGGCTTTGAGAGAAATCTATTTCCCTTTCCTAGAATGATCTAATTTCCAATTAAAGAAGGAATCAACATCAAAATAAGAAACAATCCAAAGTTTCCAAAAGCAAGAAAATCTCTACACCTGTTGCCCTTTTCTATGAGCAGCCCAACAGGTATGGGGGCATTTTTGGAGCAAAAAATAATCAAGAGGCGACACGTGGATTTTTTGGTGAAAAGGACAAAATTACCCTCGAGGCACATCGGAATTCTTACGCGCGAGTAGTGGACAATCATCCCTCAATCAAGTTAAAAGTGCCCAAATAGGTATTTATTTATAACCTATTTCATCCATCCCTCATCATATCTTCTCCACAAGGTAACCCCCAAAACATTCCTTTTAAATTATGTTAATTAGCTAATTAATGGATTTATTACCTAATTAATCTATTAATGGCTAATTAAACTACCAATTACACCCAAAAAACACACAAGAGGCCGGTCACCTTCTCTCCCAAGGGGGCCGGCCATGCCTTATATAGTCTACCTCATTTTCTTTAAAAATCTAAGTCTTCACTCTTGCTAAACACTCAAAATTCTCCAAACACTAAAAATATGGTATTACAATTTGCACCCTTAAGTTTGGGTTGGAAACCCGTACATCATATTTAAAACATTGCAATGTTGTACACAAAGTTGTGAATTTAATTGCAATGTCATACATCCATTAGATCTTCTGTTACATAAACTGTTAAGTGACAATGTGGTTAATATAGAGTATTTGTATCCCAGAAATTTCTTAACCACCTCCAGGATCATTGTTTTATCAGTCAATAGTCAAGACCGCGCGGGCAAATCCTTAAACGCATGAACTAAAAATGAAATTGGAATATTTTCAATGAAAATGGTTCCTACATAAAACATCTTTTGCAGGTTCTAAGTGGCAAACAAAATTAAGATGGAGATTGGTCAACAAAAGAATTTGAACAACCTAATTCAAATAAGTAAAATAATAATAATAATAATAATAATAATAATAATAATAATAATAATAATAATAATAATAATAATAATAATAATAATAATAATAATAATAATAAAAGAAAGTGGGAATCAATGGGTTTCTCAATCCTATGAAAAAAAAAAGAGTCAACGAAAAAAAAAAACAGAAAGAGATAATGAACTGGCTGACAGAATGGCATATTTGTAGATAAAGAGAAGTTTATTATAACAGCACTAGCTAACAGAATGAGGTTTCTGTTAGGGGTAGGCTGGAAAAAAAATATATTTCGGTTTGGGCTTTTAATTCAGCTCATGTTTGTTCAATGTTTGTGGGGCTTGATATAGATTAGTTTTATCCTTATAATTAAATATAAAGTCCTTTTGATTAAATAATAATATAGGGTGGTTTTTGGTTAAATTAAACTTAGCTCAAACCCTTTTCATTAAAGCTCCCTAGTTTTTTTCGTTCTACTTTTATACCTAAAGTTACTTTTTGCTCTCAAAATCATATTTCTATTAGCCTAGCCGTTAAGTCTTCCGTTAAATGATGACGTGGTAGCCCTTTGGCCCCACCAAAAAAAAATTAAAACTAATCAAAAATCAAAAAACTTTTTATTACTAAAAAAAACATAAATATTGAAAAGTTAAAAACTAAAATACAAAAGAAAATAAATGTGTTCTCTCTATAACTCCCATCCCCACTTGTGCAACCTCTTGCACATCATTTAGTGACTGCGTGGACTTTGTCTCAAGCCCGGTCATCCGCACAGCAAGCTCATCAGCCCTTTTCTCCTTGCAGCGTAACTACTCGATTAGATTATCCTACTTACCACTTCAGGAATGCTCTATTTCCTTCTCATTGGCCAGAAGGTCTCTAGTTTGAAAATCTTAACGTTTGTCTATGGAAGTGACCTCAGAAATGATTAGTCCAGAATGTTCGGGTTACCTAAATGGGTAAAATGGTTAAAACAACTACAAGTTTACTATCATATTACAAGGCTTGCTCCTAAGTTTCCACGATTATAATTTCTTCGACTCAATTAGTCATTGTTAATCAGTTTATCAATCGCGCCGCTAATTAACGCCTTTATGATATCTTGATATTGTTTGCTAACCTGAAACTGTGAATCAGCGTTTTGGCACAAAGGTATCACTCCCAGATACTAGCATGTGTCCGGTATCAGAAATCATATCGCCTGAATACTGGTTGACAGTTCCTGGATATCGGATAATATCGTCAATAAGTAGCACCACGGTAGGCTGATTACAGGTTAGAGCCTGCTCAGGTGGATGATATCGGATGATTAGTAAGGAATTGGTTTTGTTAGTTGGTTTCATTGATTCTAGGGAAAATACTTACTGCTTCAGGGATTTCTACTAACAGTAGGTATAACAACTCATACTCCCATGATATTCGATCTTCCTCCTGAAGATCCGGAATGATAACTAGTGCGTTTAAGAAGATTAGTGCTATCGGGGACCAAAAGTGACCATCCCCCAAATGTTCTTCCGTCGAGTGCTACCACTTTAGCATCACATTGTCACTCAAGACATTTCTGGAAATTTCGACGAAAAGTAAAACTTCGTAGGACTTTTGATAGGTGGTATACTAACGAGTACTGCTAAAGAATCAAAACTAATTGTGGTTTCCTATCTCGAAAGGTTTGGTAATGATGATTGGATAGTAGTAGTGGGATTGATTGGTAAATCTCCAGTGGCACACATTTACCGATACAATAGTCCTGCTTCAGGGCCCTTGACTTACTTCCATATCGGAATTTTCCTTGGCAGGGAGGTTCTTCGTTTAAAGTCTAGTGGCGTTCGCCAAAATGATCCTATAAAATGTCAAACAGTTGTCTAAATTGTCCAAAACTTAGGAAAAGCTTACACATTTTTATTGCTCGACGAGGTGGCAAGCTTCGATAATTAAGTTCAAGAACCGCGAATGCTTACATCACACGTGTGATAAACGCAATACTGCTCAAACTTATACTCTGATACCAAACTGACACACCCCAACCGGGAATGTCCACTTGGACTCCGAATCGAGCTATGCTGGCCGACACCCAGAAGGTGACGAAGTCATAAAGTGTAGTGAGGTGAATAATTTTAAACCTAAAAGTGCCTAAATACAAGAGTGTGCATGTGAGCGGGAATGAACTCATTTCACATAGGATGTCAGAGTAAAGTATAGTAAAAGCAAAAGAGGAATTATATCGTCGGGAGTATTCCCATAACAACGTTTTGCCATAAATCCTCGTCAACACGAAAGTTCTGCCACTAAAACCTGGAGAGGTGAAAAATAAGGGTGAGTGGGCCTAAAAATAAAAATTTGTAAAAACCTTTTCGAAAACATATAATCCCTCACTGTAAAACAAGTATAGTTTTCAAATATAATATACTATGTATAGTATGAAAATACTTACCATAGCCAGCAGTATCTCTAGAATGCAATACATCACAAACTTTCGTAAATATACACATGACGTCCGCAATCACATAATCTCGCATAAGCAAACATATCATATCGAGTGCTCATTGACATATGCTGATACACGAGTTCATGTAGAGATATTCTGACATGAACATGACTGGGTATAATAATGATTTACGCTCTGCTACTACAATCACGTGAAGATTGGAGCTATGCGTATCACATACGAGTCCTAATTGCCTATAGCAATCTAGGACAGGACTGGCACCTATAATGGATCCAAAGTGAGCGTACGGTGCAATGTGAACATACACGTGAAAGACTAGCCTTGGCTCTGGGCGAGTACTAACACCAATGCAGCACACGATGAGCCGATAATGTAATATGAACATGCCACAGTGATTTGATAATTAGATCATTCTAATCAATACAATGCTATTCATGACCATAAATCCAATTAAGGCATCTATAATACTACGCATACATGTGCATCCCGTAGGACGTAGCATAATTTCATAAATTCCGTTAATACACTAATTTTTATAAACATTAATCTAATCTAAGCGTAATATGAAAAATTATTTATCAAATATATATACTATATAAAAGAACAGACCCACTCACAAATCATGTTGTCGAGTCGAACCAGCCTCGCGACATCCAAGCTCCCTGTGATGCGTTTCACCTACAAACGAAACCATTTACGTAAATATATAATGTATTAATGTATATACGCATTTTTGTACTAAGTATGTCTAATTAAAAAAACTATTTTAAAAACATCGAATTTTGAAAAATAGAGGGCGAATTTGGAATTAGGGCGTCGAAATATGCTAAGAAGGGTCCTCGCCAAATTTTGTAAAAAGTCAACAGTCAACCCTAAAAAGTCATCTAAGACGCCGAGCCGATCAACTATGTTAAAACTTAGAAATTTCATTAAATGGATGTCAAAAACGGACTTGAGGCGTTGAAATAAGCCTATGAGGGTTTCCAAGAAAAATTTCTAAAAAGTCAACACAAAGAATATTCTAGAGAATATTCCAAGCGTATTCCAAAGAATAGTACACAGAATATTCCAGGAATATTCTAGGAATAATTCATATGCATCCTAAAATGACGATCAACGAAAGTCAACAATCTCGCCTCTAGGGGCATTTTCGTCAATTCACACCTTTAAAATTAGAAAATCGTAAAATTAGGGACATATTGTTACATTTGGTTTCTCAGTACATTTGAAATCTAAACATACCAAAAGAGTTACATGACAATTGTCACATTTTGGTTTTATGGTACATTTAGATTTTTGGTATATTTCGTTTCTTGGCACATTTAGAATCCAAACGTACCAAAAATCGGAACTTTTGTTCTCAAATGTACCATAAGTTATCTATACATAAAACTTTAATAAGTTAATGAAGTTTTCTTAGGAAAAGTAAGTATTATGATTTTTTCATTAAGACGTTTTTAATAGAAAGTTCTCTTTCTTTTTTGGGGCATTTAGTTGCAGGTCCAAAAAAATCTGCTCTTTTGGATTAAGTCCAGTTAGATGTTCTTACCAATTTAGGTCTAACTGATATAATTTTATTCCCGTTTTGCCCTTTATAGTAAAAATAAAAATATATTTAAATTTCCTAATTTATGCATTATTTACTCAAATTTGAATTTCAAAATTTGAATCTTCAAATTCGAATTTCAAAATTGGAATGGCGGGTTTCATGATTTCACGTTTCATGATTTCACGTTTCATGATTTATTTACAATTTATTGAATTTACGTTCATGAGAGATTTACGAACCATGGCTTTTTACGCTTTACGATATATGATGGATTTACGGATGTGAAATTATGATTTCACATGACAGATTTATTATGATTTCAGATGATGAGGTTTTGGTATTCCACACTTAGTATGAGATTTTGGTTACGTTTTTTGTGCTTATCTAGTGGGTAATCATACAACACATACATACAACCTAAGTATGCATACGTCTATGGTCATAGGACACAGTTAATGAGTAGTGAGATACTTATGACATACTCTCAGCTTCACTAACGAAACCAATGTCCGGTAGCTTCACTAGCCATGGCTAATGTTGGTGTGTTATGTTATATTTCTTCTCTAGCGTAACCTAGAGTTGTACAGCTTCACCTTCGGGTGATGGGACCTACCATATTTCTTCACTAGCGTAACCTAGTGTTGTACAGCTTCACCTTCGGGTGATGGTTATGCCTTTGGGAGACTATGATACCCCTAGTTAAGTACATTGTTTTATGATTTACAAAGGTTTTATTGATTTGCCTTCGGACGACTATATTACCATTACTGAGCATTGTTTTATATATACATGTTTTACAAACGTTTTCATGGCATGCTAGGGTTTTCAGAAAACCTATTATGTAGTACTATATTGTGTCTTCAAAACATGGGGTTGGTATGTTCAAAAGAAAAATGGTTTTCTTACTATTATTATTTATATTAAATTGGTCCATTCACACTTTGTTTTGCACCCCCTTCAGGGTTTAGAATTGAGGGGTACGATCTCGGCATCAAGGCATTCCCGTATCGGTACCTTCAAGTCCTCTCGGTGCAGGACCCCTCTTTCTTTGTAATCTCATTGTTATATAATATTCCTTTCGTAGTATTCTTGATTAGTTGTATGCTTTGAACACGTCCCTGCATTCACATATTTTATTATATTTAAATTTACTTATTTTATTTACGTTTGTTCTTTCTTCATAACTTGCATGCATGTTAAAATGGCTTCATCACCCTCGGGTGTCGGCTAGCATGTGGCCATCCTGGTATTTGGGGATATCGGGGCTGGGGCGTGTCCGTTTAGTATCAGAGCATGGTTTGTTCAGAGTATACTTAAGATATTCTCCTACTCTAGTAATGTGTCGACCTTGATATCATTTGAATGTCACGGCTTCCTTTTATTGAAGTCCATCGGCACAGTTGTGCAATCCTTCTTCAGCCTGAATTGTCACATCCCATTTGAAGTACAAGAAATTTGTGTCAGGATTATACCTCAGCGGTGATGTATTGGAATGATGGACGACTTTCAACAACAGACCGATACTCTACGTCATGCGTTCACTAGGAATGGCAGTTAGAGTCAGATTTACATAGAAGTGATGTGAAATAGAGAAATCTTAGTGGGATGAAGTCTAGTTAGGACCAACTGAAGATCTGAAATGATGATGGTACTCTGTGACTTGCATTCCCTAGGAATGGCGGGCAAAGTCATATCTATATGGAGATTGCTCAAAACATCCAAAGTTAGTGTTGGAGAAAATTAAGAAAGCACCAGTTGTAGGCAAAGTTAGTAGGTATCTGTGGGGTAGACCAAATCAGTTTCCTCGGGCTTGCTGTTTTCGCTGAGGGAATTCGTGTGGACCCTCATAAAAATTTCTTGGTGATTGTGTTATCGATAACATTCTTGTCTACTCCAACAACGAGGTGAATTTACTAAATATCAACAACCAGCTTTATATCAAATTCCAAATATGGCGACCTTGGTTAGATTTTGTACCCTTCTTGGGAGACGTGAACGTAGCAGAAGATATTCTTATTAAATCCGAGGTTGCAACTGTAGAACATCGAAAATCCTCACGAGTGTCGTGAATTACGAAGTAGCATCGGACTTGTCGATTTCTACCGACAATTGCCAACTATTCTTTGACCATAACCCAATCTCCATTTTTGGCTAGGAAACAAGTTTGTTCTGTTTGAGATGTTGATTGTGAATGAAGTTTCTGACAACTGAAGTTTTATCTCACCCAATCGTTGTTCTTACACCTTTCGATGATGTTGACCAACTTCGAATGTTACGGTGATGTTTTACCGAACGTGTAGCTGGGCACTAACGCAACATGGTCGAGTAACGCTTATGCCTTTCGATGGTTGGGACCATATGATGTGAACCATACTATCTACATCCTACAGTCAACGGCTATCATCTTGGCTTGAAAATCTAATGACACCCTTCCCTGGGGACTATGGCGATGATTCAGTGTTTGTTGACCAACTCACTAAGCATACTATCTATCAGTCCATGAGGACTATACATTGAACCTTTTGGCAGAATCCCTTATTCTTGAAATTTCTCTGACTCTTTGACATTTTGGTACGCATCAGCTTTGTTTGTAATTCTAGAATCACCTCTTGGTCCTAAAATATGTTGTAGTCAATATTGGGTCACTCTTTTGTTCTTCGTATCATTTCTGAAGAAGACAGATTGTCCAGGAGAACCACTCAAACATTGAAGGGAATCTTCATTAAGATCATCAGTCATTCAATCGCCTAATCAACACCTTATCAATGGAATCTTCATTGAATATTCCCGGAGTTACTGTTGTAGCAAGATGTTACGAATATTGGTTTGGAGAAAGTCTAGGTTCCCGTTCGTCAATTTCATTAGACTACCGTTCAAGTCAAGTTAGCGTTTGACCATTTCAAACTACTACCACATAACCAAGTTAGGTACTTACAGGTATTCAAGCATCAGAGTTGTATATTCAATCTCGATATCTTGTACTCTAGATTTAATGGACTTGTTTTGACCTTAAACTCTTGAATGTTATTTTAGCCTTCTCGACATGGTTTCTCGCCAAATCCTTGAGGAATTCATGATGGATCGATTTGGATGAATTGTGCGCCTAGTTTCATATCGATATTCCCATGAACATTAGGAGCATAACTCTTTTACAAGCTTACCAAACTTACCAGGAAGAATTCCAAGTGGCCTTGAGGACTGAACAGTCTTTTAGCATGGAATTGGTAAAGGTAGAAATGTAGGTTCTAAGCTTGGCTATTGCGGCATCAATTTCTATGTGTGGCTCGAAACGGCAACCGTCATTCAAAGGATGTAGTCAGAGATATGATTCCTTTAATTCAAGTTTTCAAATCTTATACCCCTCGATTTGGAGAGCGACCCTAGTGATTAGTTACAAATGAACGTTTTACTACAAGTGTTTGTCCAGGCACATTTTTCAACTATTTCGATCCAGACTTGACGGTTCGTGAGGGACGTGTACGTTTGATCATCTATGCTTGGGAGCACGGAGGAGGGAAAAAGAAGAAGAATATATCGTGAGGGGTGAAAAGGAGACATCATGAGGGAGAAAGAAAAAAAAGAATAGGAAACGTTTTGGAGGATGAAAGAATATTAAAGAGATTTAAATTTCTATACTTAATCCGATCATTAAGCATAAGATAATCCAATGAATAAGGATTAAAAATCATCATAAAAAAATTAATAAGTATATTAATTACTTAATTACTCAATTTAGGGATAAATTTGGCAAGAGAATAAAAATAAGCTGATGTGTACAATGATCAAGTAAAATTGGACTATACCTCATAAAGGCTCACATAATTGGACTTTTTTTTAGGGAACTTTAACGAAAAGCTCCTGGTACTGTTCACTTTAACGAAAAACCACATTTTTACACTAAAATGTCAATCCTGGTACTATTTACTTTACTCTTTATTTTGTCCTTATCATTAAAACTCAAAGTTTTCAAGCTCTTTTTATTAGTTTTTTTTAAATACTCATAATGAGGAATTAGTTAAATTAAATTACTATATTATAGGCAGTTAGTTGCTAGGTTACCTTACGATATATAAATGCATTTAAATTAATGACATTTAGAAAATTATTATTGGTCAAAGTGCCTTAATCAAATCTTTAAAAGGAATAGATGTTTAGTGTTAAAACTATATAAAAATTGTCATTTAATAATACGATCTAGTCGTATTTCTCTTCACTTGTAAGTAAGAGGTCTTAGGTTTGATTCTTGGAAAAGGTGAATCTAAATCACATTATTACTAGCATATTGTGAGGCTAAGCCAATCCCCCTCCTCTTTAGTGTGGAAAATGTGAATCTGAATCACATTATTACTAACATATTTGCTATGTGGAATATGTGAGTCAAAGAATTGAAAGAAATTAGAAGCAATTAGGGTTTTTCAAACCTTAGGAATTCTGAAAACGAAAAAAAAAAATTAATTTTGGGAAAAAATTTCGTTTGAGCTGTGGCCCCATAGCCATGCCAAACTAAGCCTGCATCTCAAGGCTTGGGCACGGGAACTCCGAGGTAGCAGCCCTTTAGGCTTTACTGCATACGTGGACTAGGCCTCTGGCCTAAGTTTGAACTGTTGGGCCCGCAACCCCCCCTAAGAAGTATACCAGCATTTTTTCGCTGAGCCTACATATGGCAAGCCTTCGGCTTGCTGGGATTTTGCCCCGCATGCGCCTAGGCCCACAGCAAGCCTTCCTTGCTCGGCCCATATCTTGTCATGACCCGCACCGATGCCAGCCCAGATGGCTGGGCTTATTTCTCATAGCCCACAAACGTAGCATGCCTTCGACTTGGCTCCGTGCGCTCCTACCCCAGGCCAGCTTCATGCTGGGCCTTGCACTTGCGCCCTTTTTGTGTATTGATAACCAGCAGCCCTCACTGCAGGGCCATTTGTTTTTCTTTTACACGCGTGGCCTGCAACCCGAGGCCCACTAAACCTTTTTTAGGGCTTGCCCCGTACACGGCAAACATTTTTGGGCCATACATTTTCGAACCCAATGTTAATTTTTGGCATTCCAAATAATTGTAGGCTTCTACGATCAACCCCCAATGGTCCCGATCTATTGAATTAATTAAAAGTGACCTGCAATCCATTAATCTGACAATGAATCCAAAATTATTGACCTGAAGATCACTTTTGGACATTAACGATTCAATATTTTATTTCTCTTCTTTGAACCGTTGACTCATTTTCGCAGTCCCGAAGCGCTCACACTTGAGTTCCCCAAGCAACTTAAATCCACTGCACTTAGTTGTATATTGCATTCTGTCTTATTGCAGGAACCTCTCTTTTATGAACTAAACGTTCATAAACTAAATTGAACATGTAGTTTCAAATTTAGTGCATTTGAAACCCGAAGTTTTCATAAAACAATACACCCATGAAAACTCGACGTTTTTCATGAAAACCATGTCTTAGAACTCAAATGTTCTAACTTTGATGCTTATGGATGATTCATTCCCATAGCACCAATCACAATCTTGTTCCCTCCATTCAATGGATTGTCGTACCGTAACAAGTTCGATTTTTATGATTTGGACGTTTCTAATAGAAACCACTTTATGTGGGGTACAAGACATGAATCTCCACTTGACTATCAAGAAGCTGAGACACCATTAAAGCCAACAATGGCATGGAAGATCTGAATAAGCCTCCGCCATGATCTTCATTCGAAGACTTATGCCCGAAGCATTACCAACGAAAGTACCTCATGAACGAGGATTCCATGGCTCTTTGGCTCACTTCTATGGATCGTCTAATTATGAAAGACATTGCCTGAAGCACACCATGATTACGTCCATGAATGAGTACAATTCTGAAGTTTATAAATCCGATCAAATTTTGACTAGAGAATACTTTTCTCGTTCTTCCATGTTTCTAACTCGCTCCTGAAGCAGTAATGTAGAAAGTGGAAGTTTACCAAATTCTCAGATTTGATTACTACCACAAGCATATGATAGAATCAGGGCCTGCCAAGGTGTGACATCATGCCCAAAGCGTGATCCTTGCCACCTAAGACCTAAAACTTCAAGAATAAGGGATAGTATTCCCAAACCTTAGCCCTGCAGAATCTACTTCCGTCTCAACGAAATAGATCATTGGTTATGCACTTGTTCGTGCCCCTGCCAATGTTGTTGAAGAGTACCATTCTAGTAGTCAATATGTGAGATTAATTTTGCTCCACCAAACATCGTTGGAAAAGCAGAATTTTGACATGGATGGCCTTGTTGGCCGAATCCCCTTAGTAAATTTACTTTGTGAACATTTTTCCATGTTCTTGGATTCAAGTTTTTCTTCGAATATGAGTTAATTGAATCAGGTTTCTTGATACATGTGACAAATTCAATTAAACACATGATAGGTAGGAATGTGGGAAAGTTAGTTGTCTGGATGAATGCGTACTAACTTTACACCTAAATCACATCTCTAACAACGATTTCAGATCTATCCAACCTAATTAAGAGCATTGGCACGCTCCTCGTTGTATGAATGGTACTACATCACCATTTAAGGGACCTTAAATTCTCCTTGTCGTTGAGTTTAAGGATATTCGAGATGACAATGATCATAAATGAAACCACTGAAGAAAATAGAGTGAAATATCTTTGTACCACCTCCAAAAAAAAAAAATGAGTCTGAAGCTTTGATTTGGGGCCAATGTGTTGTCTCCCAACTAGGAACACACCACATATGGCCGACCTGGAGCCTGTGATTAAGCAGTTTACTTGCTTTGGCATGACCTTTTGGGACACTTAGGTCGAACAATGATGCTACGACACATCTCCTTACCCGAAGTAAAGATCTTATGCCTACAAGCACACTTTGCCAAGCCTGCTCAGTAGGGAAATTGATTTTCTAAATCATCCCTTTCAAATATACGAAACGACTCTCTTTTTGCAATGGATTCAAGGGAATATATGTGGACTAATCCAACCAAAATGCGGACCATATAAATACTTATGGTTTTGGTTAATGAATCAACAAACTGGTCACATGTTTGTCCACACACATTGCTGCTAAACCTCATGGCCGATTAAGGGTTCACCACCCTACTTATCCCTTAAGGTCCGGGAGACTGGATAATGCCAGATGGTTTACATTGACGATTTTCAATAAAGTATTGCATGTATTTTGGGCTTATAATTGAATATCGAATTCCCATGTTCACCCCAAATGTCCTCGCCTAGCGATCATAAAGCGCAATTTAAATGATCGCCCGAATTTTGGTAAACGTACCAAGTTTTCGGTTTTTGCCTAGGGCTATGCAATCTTGTACGCAACTATGTTGGTCCGCCTTGAGGCCCATTGCCACCTAACCTATTTGACGTTACAGTTGGTTACTAGGTACGAACCTGACGATTTTCGTATTTACGCATTTGGGTGTGCATTCCATGTGCCAAGTTGAGCCGCCGCAACATACCAATATGGGTCATCAAAGAATGATGTGTATCTTTTGTCGATCATGATTCTCCTTCACACTAGCTCTCTTCCAGCCCTTGCATGTAATCTCTTTACCGCTCATCTGCGAGTTGTTACTTTAATGAGACAGTCTTCCCGCCGTTAGGGGGAGATAAGAACATCAGCGTTCCTGTAGAATGGCGCGAAGTTGCATGGACGTTGCCCACTATGTCTCATCTCGATCCCTATACCGCACAAGTATGATAAGCAAGTGCGATGAATTCTAGATTTCAGAATGTTGCTCTAGACGCATTCCTCTGACCTAGCTAAAGTGACGAGATAATATACCAGCAGTAAGCATGCATGCAAGGATATATGTACTTAACGGAAATCGAGTCAACATCCCTGGAGGGTGTGCCGCCCTTGTTGGACGGTTTGGACACCCCTGTTAGATGGTCCGGTACACTGGCAGATAACCAATCAATCTATCTTGGCCTGGAGAACTATAGATAACTTGGTTCATAAGATTCACTTCCCTATATGAGGAAGACACAGCACAACAATGAATCTAAACTTGATCACTGTCTCAAATCATTTCCATCTCATGAGATTAATTCGGATTACTCCGGAGACTTGAAGTTTGGATGAGCTAAATGGAATTGAAATGAGATTACCATCGATGATGTTTTCACTTATATGGTAGCTACCGACATAAATGAAAATCGATGATATCGAACCGTGTTCCGTTGATTAAGTGACAACGTAGAACTGATTGGACAACTAAAATTACAATCCATGTCAAATTCCTTACCAAAGTGTGTATTGGACTTGTCATTCCTACACTGCCCAAGGTAACCGTATTATGTTACAAGTGGGAAATGAAGCATTATGGGATGAATGAAGTAGTACGATATGATGCACGCCTTATGGCGCAAGGTTTTTCTCAAACGTCTTGTGATTGATAGCAACAATATGAAATGTGGTTAATATTTCTCCATGGGGATATAGATACAGAGATTTACATGTAAATTCCCAAAGAATTACATGGACTGGTTCAAATAGTTCCAAAACCACGGAACACCCTCTTAACTTGTTTGAGGCGTTCATTTACAATCCGATGGATGTGGTATACTCGTCTAAGTGATTATTTGATCAGTCAGGGATATGAATTATGCCATTGTGTGTTAAACTATGAAGTCTTATTCCAAATTGCTAGAGTTACAGTTTATGTTGTTAACACGAATCTCACTAAGAATCTAAAAGAGCTTGAGAAAACTGCCTCGCACCTGAAGATGGAATTTGAGATGAATGATCTTGGGAAAACTCGTTTATGCCTTGACCTGAAGTTGAAGCATTATTCTGATGGTATTTTGGTCTACCAGTCGAACTACACCCTAAATGTGTCACCTTTAAGTATAATTGTGATCATCCATACGTTATATGCAAATGAGACCCTTGAACAGGTTATGGAATATGAAATTCCATATCTAAGTTCAACTTTGCGCTTCGTTGTACTTAGTCCATTGTATTTAGACAGGACATCTCCTTCGTTGTTGATCTTGGTAAAGATGCAGCATCGCGCCTACACGCAACCACTGAATTGTATTAAAGACATACCTTGAAGGTACTACATGGGAAAATCCTAACGCATTTCGAGCGGATCCAACCCCCTGATCCTCGAAATGATGATTGCCTTGTTTGTTATGCTGACGCAGGTTACTTATCAAACCCGCACAAGGCAAAATCCCCGAATGGTTATGTCTTTACCGTTAAGGGATATCGCAATATCTTGGAGGTCTATGATATGACCTTAGTTGCGAAATCTTCGAATCGTTCCAAGACTCATCTCACTTCACTACGCCACAAGTAAGACAAGGTTAGGTGTTCTTGTTGAGCATATTTCGAAGTACTTGCTGTGTTTTCATCCATCATTGAGTCCCGATGACGATCCATGAAGATTATGCCGCATGTATCAACCCGACGAAGCCGTGATACATCAACGAAGTCAACGCCATTACATATTGCGTCCACATCTACATCAGCAAAGCATCAGGAGATTGAAGTCATGCAAGCCAATCCCAGATAACCTTGCCGTCACTACCGAAGTCAACCTTCCAGAAGCTTGTCCGAGGAATTGGTATGCCTAACTATTCATATGCAATGCTTGTAATTCTCATTTGGAAGTTATGTCAAACTCAGGGGGAGTATCCAGAATTGTACTCACTTGATCTTAATGTACTCTTTTTCCCTACGATTATGAGCATTTTTCCCACTGGGTTTTTGCTACTTAACTAGGTTTTAATGAGACACCCATCCTAGGTTGATCATACCCTTGTGAGCTCTTCTACTTGCGTCCAAAAGACGTATAGTTTTGACTTAATGCAACTTCTCACTTTTCTCCTTAGACTATGAGTTTTTCTCCCACCTTGGGTTTTACCATAGTGAGGTTTTGTGAGTTTTACTTTTTTATGCATTCTTCCATTGATTTGAGACTCGCATTCGCTCATTGTGCTGACGACTTCATCAACTGTACTTACTTCATCGCTGAAGATCTGATGCGTCATTTACTTGAATATTTACACACTTAAGGGGGAGTGTTGCAGTCCTATTAGATTAGGAATGTGATTGGGTAAATCCTAGTATATCTTGGAATATCTCTCATATTCCTATTAGGAGTAGATTACTTATTAAATGTTGTAATCCTAAAAGGTAAGAAATTAACATTCCTTACTACTATAAATAAAGACACAATGGGGTGGAATAGAACACACATCACAATTACACATCTCTCTCTTTCTCTCTACTATTGCCGCACCCCTCTCTTTTATGGCCTCCATAATTATTCAGTAAATTATACATACAACACAATTGACTTTATCTTTTTTTTTTACATTCTTCCTCTACTTAAAATATTTTATAATAAATAGAGAAGTGGAATCCTATTTGCCTATAATGTTGAAAGCAGGCAACATTGTCTACATGGCTCATCAAAATTGTTTTGAGTAGTACCCTCATATTAAAAAAATAAAAATAAGAATGGAAGGATGCGCACCGTGCATTAATAATTAAAATTGTTCTGGCATGGTCCTGGCAAGAAACCAATAATTGGTGGGCAGCGTGCATTAATAACTCTTTAAGACGGCAAAACAAATTGCAAGAGTCTTTTACTAATCCGGATCCCACCGACATCCCAAGACACAGCCAAACAGAAATTCCAAATTACCTCATTCACATTATACTTTACAAATCACATATCCGAATATCTTACTAATCAAATTCATATTTTTTTTATTTTGGCCAAATCATATTAGTCTAAACTTAACACCACCGCGCACCTGAACATACACGGATCTGGATAACCACGACTAACCTTCACACCACCGCGCACCTGATCAAACACGGATTTGGACAACCACACCAACTAACAACTCAATAACCTCGCATCCAAACATAACTTAAACAGTAGAAACCAAACCGATCGAACCAGACCGGATCATCCGGTGCTCAGTACGCCCCTTTTTCTCAGCACCCTCGATGTCGGAGTTACAGTAGTTCCTGACGGCGGTTAGCTCGTAGGGTGACGTATCTGTGGCGAGCCCATGCTCGATGGTGAACAGCTGTTGATGGCAAGGAATATGGGCCCAGTGGAGGTCACCTCGACGTAGTTAACATACCAGCCGTGGTTGGGGCCGGAGCCGTCCGAGGTGAGGTTGAGAACGCAGATTAATGACCGGAGGCAGGGACCTCGCCCGCTGAAGATGTCGAGATTGCTCATCTCGAAGTAGTTGTAGTCGGGGCCCATTAAGTCACCCCAGGCTTCGAGGTTCGTGATCTCGATGTCGTATGCATACGCGTCGTACAGCCGGAGGTTGACGGTGGAGTCCGTCCCAGCCTTTATGATCGGCCCCGTTCTAACGTACGCCGTGTACACGCAATCTGAGTCCTGCAGACACACACACACACACATAGAATATAGCGTTTGAGTTAGTGCTCAAGGGCTGAGCCTAGGCCGGCTAGTGCGTCCACGTGAGCGTTGTCTGCCTGTGGAACTTGAGTGAGGGTGTAACTCTAAAACGCCCAAAGTAGTATGGCTAGTGATTAGCTGGGAATCAGAATTGCGAGCTTTTTCACCGCCAAGTCTTTTGCCATTCGGAGGCCTGCTAGTAGGGCCTCGTACTCTGCTTCGTTGTTGGATGCTTTAAGGCATAGAATGATCACTTGCTTGGGCATCTAACCGTCTGGGGTGACAAAGATCACGCGTGCTCCCGAACCTTTGTAGTTGGATGCATTGTTGACATGCAAATGCTACAAGTCTCCATCGGGTGGAGCAGGCGCAGCTAGGGCGTGCTCGGCTATCTCAGGCACATCGTTGGGCCGCTCTGTTGCATTACTTAGGCTAGGCGTGAAGGTGCAATAGGGAGTCGTGGAGCCGTCGTTGGGTCGCCCTGTTGCGTCTTGAATGCGTGGTAGGGAGCCGTGGAGCTAGGGCCATGTTACACGTAGCAGGAGATGCTCAACTTCCGGCACTCTAGAGTTGAATTATGGAGCAAGGGTCGGCTAGGGCCGTGTGACACGTAGCAAGAGGTGGTGTTCGACTGCCGGTACATGTTGCTCCTATGTAAAATCTTTTGGGGCGATGAGGACAAAACTTGTTTTCGAGTGTGTCCTTCTAGTGTTTGTCTGCCCTTGGCCCGCCTTTTGGGCTTAGTTGTTGCATTCGTCAGAAAATTTTGCATCCGCCAGTGTTTACACCTTTATCGTCGAGCTTCTGGATTGGGCGAAATAGTGCGTCATGAGGATGACTGCATGCGTCTGAAGGTAAAACTTGAGCTTCCGGGTTGCAACAACTACCCCAGCTCTTCTCGTATGACGGTAGAGCTTATTACTGCTTCCAATATCGTCAAACATGCGAATAGATCTTCCACTACTTTTGGTTTGGATAGTAGGGAGGTGATGTCAGGTTGTTTTTCGAGTCCTTGCATCTTTATTGGCGAGCCTTGTCCCAAAGTGCATGTTTCTCTATCAGAGCAAAGGAGTCTGCTAGAGTTAGATTTTTTTTATGATCAATTTTTCGAACAGCGGGTGGCTTGCTGAAAGTCCTTTTTGGAAGGCTGCTCTACCTGCTCGATCTCATCTGTGAAGGGTGACCTGCTAATGTTGGTCATGTCCCGTTGTAGTGCCTCATCGGTGACCTCGTTGTGTTGGAAATTGTGCAATTGCTTAGTCAAGAGTCTCTCTACTTCTTCATGAATTTGCCTTTGTTGGGGGTAGCAGAGCTCTCGACTGCCCCCAGTTGTGACCAGGGCCGGCCCAGGCCCAGTCCTGGCAAGGCGACCGTCCGGGGCCCAAAATAATTGAGGGCACCAAAATTATTAGGGAGGTATATTTATATATGTTTTCATAAGAGTATAAATTTATAAAATTTGGTTCAATGATAAAGAAATTGAACTAGAATTGGTGGTTTTGTTGTTTGAAATTAATGAGAAGGTCTTGGGTTCAAAACACCATGTGTGCTTATTTAGTTTTCAATTTTTACAAATTTATTTTTCAATTTTTACAAATTTCTTTTCATCAGAAGAGTATAAATATATAAAATTTGACTAAATGATCGAGAAGTTTAATTAAAATCAATGGTTTTTGTTGTTTAAAATTAACGAGAGGTCCTAAATTGGAAATGCTAAGTGCATGTTTATTATTTTCAATTTTTACGAATTTTTGTTTGGTTGTTAATTTATTTTTAATTAGTAGCTAGTAGCTATGTAGATTGTTATTTTCAAACATTAATTTGTTCCACTTCAAGTCTAATCTTCAACAAAAAATCATGCGTTGACCAAATTTTTAAACCAAATTTGTAAATAATATGACGTGTCATCAAAATGTTTAATTTAGTACCCATTTATTACTTATACATATTAATTAAAGACTCAAAAACATCATTATTTTTTTAGTCCCATATTGACAAGACTAGTAAATAAGAAAAAACACCTCATGATTAATACAAAAACACTTTAAAAGTTCAGATAGAAAACAAAACTCATATCTATCTACTTGTAAACCCAAATTTTTTTGTTTCCTTCTCACGATACAAAATAAATTAGTTTTTCCGTGTTTATAAATTATTAAGTTTGAAGTGTTTTTCTAAGTATAATTTTATCGATGTCTTATGTGTGAAAACAAATAATTTTCCTATATAAAATGAGGGCACATTTTTTGGTGTTGCCCTGGGTCTCAAAAATCCCTAGACCAACCCTGGTCGTGACCTGCTAGTTTAGGCTGCTCTTCCATGTATTCGGCTCGTCTATGTCGCGGCTGTGGTGCATGTGGTACGTTCCTAGCAGACGAGCAAATTTCTCGTAGGTTGCCAATTGAACTTGAGCCGGATTGGGTGACTGCTTCTTTTCGTCCGTCGTGCTGCCTACTCCGATGTGAGGTGAAGAATGCCCTTTGCGGGCTTAGCCGCGAATGAACACTTCGCTTGGAAGGTTGCTCATGTTGACTATTGGCGTGTGACCCTAACTGTGAATGTATGTTCGTCTGTGGGCCTAGTCAAGAGTGCACGCTCCTCCGCGCGCTAAGACGAGAGTATACGTTATCTCGAGGGCCCAGTCGGGAGTGTACTCTACCGGAACGCTCGGTTTATGGCTAGTCGAGTGGCTGATTGCCGGGACGCTGTTGGAGAGGTTTTTCGTCTGCCCTTATCCTACTTCAAGACACCTCGTCTGGGGCATGTTGATCTCGGTGCATTGCAATAGCTGATTCACCAAGGTCGTCTGCTGTGCGAGGGCGTTCGTCTACTCGACGACTTGTCGGGACAAGTGTTGTTCGTCATTCGGATTGGAAGAGCTTGGAAGGAATGTGCCTTCTTGAGCAGTAGAATGGTGGTAGACTCCGGGCGTGATATTTGAGTGGGAAAATGTCAAATCTGTAGAAAACTGTGGTGAAAATGCTCTCGGTTCGATCATTGGCCCAGAAATTTGGAGCCGTGACGGTTGAACTAACCTTGGATCGATTTGGGCTGCTTGGAAGGCCACGAGAGCAGGCTGGGCCACGAGAATAGGCTACTCGGCGAGAGCAGGCTGGGCCACGGGAGTAAGCTGATCGGCGTGTGGCGCATGTGGGTGTGAGGCTAGGGCTTGGCAACTCATTGGGCATGGAGTGACTTGACTTGGCTGTGGCCTTGGTGCCGTGAGCCTTGGATGGCACGGCTTAGGTTTGCTTAAATCGCACAGCTTGGGCTGTGGTGGTGACACTATGGACCTCGCAGCGGGTGGCTACTGTGGTGGCCATCGTGGTGGTTCCCGTGGTGGAAACTTGTGGTGGTGGTGCAGCTCCACTTATTGTCACATTTAGCCTCGTGGATCACCGCAGTCCTATCTCTTGAATATTGGAATTTTCACTTTTTAAATTTTCTAAATTTCTAACCATTGTACTTCTCTTTTACGTTTTATCAAAGAATTTTCACAAATAAAAAATTCTAATAATAAAAACGTACGAAAAATCGAAGTAGTGTGAGTTATTTTGCTGTAGTTCCGTAAATAGTGTGAGTTATTTTTGTTTTATATCATAAATATGGTAGGTTATTTTGGTTCTGTTTCAAAAATAGAAGTCACTGTTTAGGTTCGTAATTTCTCTTTCCTCAACATATGCAACCATGTCACATTCATCATCCATAATAATTAAAATTAAGGGTAAATCGCAAAAATGGTCCCTGAGATTTGCATAACTCATCACTTTGGTCCCTGAGATTCCAAATCGATAAAAGTGGTCCCTGAGATTGTTCACCATCCATCATTTTGGTCTTTCCATTAAGTGTCTCGGAGCTCTTGGCCGGAAATTTGGGCAATTTTCAAAGCTTCGTAACTCAATCGTTTCTTAACCAAATTCGACCCATAATATATGAAGATGAAGATAGGAAAGTGTAGAATAAGATTATACCTATTTGGAAGCCCAATGATTAACGGAGATGGCCGGAAAATAGCCTCAAAGTTGACTGGTACGAGTGAAAACTTGAAAACTCGCCGGAATCTAGGTAAACTCTTTAAACGTTCATAACGTCTTCAATACTCAATGAAATCAAGTGATTCAAAAACGAAAATCATACTTCTCAACGAGACAAAGAGAATGGTACCTTTTTAGACAGCTAACGCGTCGTGGTTTGGCCGGAAAACGGCTCGAAAGTGGCTAACTCGAGACTAAGACAGCCACTTTCGAGCTATTTTCCGGCCAAACTACGACGAGTTAGCCATAAAAAAAAAAGATACCATTCTATTCGTCTCATCGAGAAGTATGATTTTCGTTTTTGAATCACTTGATTTCGTTGAGTATTGAAGAAGTTATGAACGTTTAAAGTTTACCCAGTTTCGGGCGAGTTTTCAAGTTCACACTCGGACCAGTCAACTTTGAGACTATTTTCCGACCATCTCTGGCAACCATTGGGCTTCAAAATAGGTATAATCTTATTCTACACTTTCCTATCTTCATTTTGATATATTATGGGTCGAATTTGGTTAAGAAACGATTGAGTTACGAAGCTTCGAAAATTGCCCAAACTTCCGGCCAAAAGCTCCAGGACACTTTACGGAGTTTTTAACAGGAATGACCAAAATGATGGATGGTGGACAATCTCAGAAACCACTTTTATCGATTGATCATTTTGACGATTCACCCTAAAATTAATATAAAAAGTAGTACCCTCGTATTAAAAAAATAAAAATAAGAATGGAAGGATGCGCACCGTGCATTAATAATTAAAATTGTTCTGGCATGGTCCTGGCTAGGAACCAATAATTGGTGGGCAGCGTGCATTAATAACTCTTTAAGACGGCAAAACAAATTGCAAGAGTCTTTTACTAATCCGGATCCCACCGACATCCCAAGACACAGCCAAACAGAAATTCCAAATTACCTCATTCACATTATACTTTACAGATCACAGATCCGAATATCTTACTAATAAAATTCATATTTTTTTTATTTTGGCCAAATCATATTAGTCTAAACTTAACACCACCGCGCACCTGAACATACACGGATCTGGATAACCACGACTAACCTTCACACCACCGCGCACCTGATCAAACACGGATTTGGACAACCACACCAACTAACAACTCAATAACCTCGCATCCAAACATAACTTAAACAGTAGAAACCAAACCGATCGAACCGGACCGGATCATCCGGTGCTCAGTACGCCCCCGTTTCTCAGCACCCTCGATGTCGGAGTTACAGTAGTTCCTGACGGCCGTTAGCTCGTAGGGCGACGTATCCGTGGCGAGCCACTGCTCGATTGTGAACAGCTGTTGATGGCAAGGAATGTGGGCCCCAGTGGAGGTCACCTCGACGTAGTTAACGTACCAGCCGTGGTTGGGGCCGGAGCCGTCCGAGGTGAGGTTGAGAGCGCAGATCGATGACCGGAGGCAGGGACCTCGCCCGCTGAAGATGTCGAGATTGCCCCTCTCGAAGTAGTTGTAGCCGGGGCCCATCAAGCCGCCCCAGGCTTCGAGGTTCGTGATCTCGATGCCGTATCCGTACGCGTCGTACAGCCGGAGGTTGACGGTCGAGTCCGTCCCAGCCTTTATGATCGACCCCGTCCTAACGTACGCCGTGTACACGCAATCCGGGTCCTGCAGACACACACACACACACACACATATATATATAGATATATACACTTCCAAACTAACATCAAACACCAAAATTTAATCAGAGTTAAGGGGAAGAAAATGGAAACTTACGTCGGAGAAGGCGAGGGTGAGGAAGAGGGAGAGGAGGAAGGAGATGAAGAGACTGTTGACGGAGTTGGTGGATGCCATTTTTGCGAAGGAAACTTGGTTGGGCGAGTGGTATATGGAGCCTTTTATGGTAGAACATAACATGCTATTTTGTCCATTGTAGACACGTTGATTTCATTAGAGAGTTTTAACGAAATATTTTCGGTACTATTTAATTTTAACGAAAATATATTTTTTTTTTTTTTATTATCAATTACATCTTTATTTGTTATTTTTTATTAAAATTAAGATTTTTTTTTAACTTTTCATTAGTTTTCCTTTTCTTTTATGGGGATGATTTAGTCATTTGGTGTAATGACACAGGTTGGCCCATACCACTTGCCACTCTTGTAATGATGAAGATAAGAACAATGTCGGGTATGGTGTAGTAGGCATTGGCTCTTTTTTTTTTTTTTTCTTTTTTTTTTCTTTTTTTTTTATGAAAATAAGGATTAGTTGTGGGATTTACACGATATCGAATTTTAACAATTCGAACCGTCTATTTTTCAAGTTGCATCTCATAGTTCATCTTGCAAAAATTCAATTTAATCTAAAATCATTTACCTATTTAATTTTCAAGATAAAATTTCATTGTGTCTTATATAACAAAATATTCGTTAATTTCTTTAAACTCAATTAGATATCTTAAACATTTCGGATTTGGCTAATATTTTGCAAAGATGATCTATGAGGTGCAACTTGAAAAATAGAAGATTCGGATCGTTAAAGTTCGATATGATGTGGACCCTACAAATAATCCCTATTTAAAAAAAAATTGGGGATCCCCATTTAAAGGTTTCTTATATGGACAAGGATTGTCTGCCCTCCACTTCCGGTGCCCTTCACGTGCCATCCTGTTTTGTGTGGTCACGGTTAAGCCACGTCAACATTTTATATTATTTTTTTATAGGTATAATAAGACAAAAATGAATAGTAATATAAAATGTTGACGTGGCTTAACCATGACCACACAAACATGAGGGCACCGGAAGTAGAGAGCAGACAATCCTTGTCCTTCTTATATATATATATATGGTGTGTGTGTGTGTGTCATGTGTGATTATGAGGTTTTCTTCATGGATTTTTTTCTACTGATGCCAATTTTTTTTTTTTTTTAACAAACAATATTATATATACTAAAGAAGAAGGGTTGACTAAGCCTTACAATGTGCTAGCAATAATGTAGTTTAAATTCGCATTTGACGAGAATCGAGTATAAAACTTCTCACTTACAAGTAAAATGGAATATCACTAGACCGTAGTATTAAATGACTATCTTAATGCATATTAGATGGACTATCTTTTGTCAAAACTAGAGTTTAAAAATCTTCTTCTTGTTTTTTCATGGTATATTGAGTGTAAAAATCATTAGTCCTAGATTACTCTCGACACTTCTATAGTATTTGCTTGGTTGCAATCACAGAATGCGACACTGCTGTTTGATCTGACCAAAATAAAATAAATTAATTTGGTTTGGATTTTATAAGTGCAGCAGCCAATGAGAGAGCGGACATTCCTCCCCATACGGTTTTGATCGCACCTTCATTATTTACGGCAAGGAACTTGAATGGTTTATTTACTTTGGAAAAAGTTGTAGAACTTTCAAGCATGCTTTTGTTTTGGTCAAAATCATGCAAAACTTTATAAAAAATAAAAAATCAATAGATAAATATACACACCTACACACATGAAAGCATATTTGAATGATATCCATTACTATGGTTTTTTTTTTTTTTTTTTTTTTTTTTTTTTTTTTGGGTCTGAAAGCATGGTTTTTTATTTGTTTATTTTTGGTTTGATGTGAGGGGCTATGAATGGATGTTCAAGTAACATCAGGGACAATGAGATGTTGTTAGATAAGTGGCATTAAAAAAGGGTGTTGTAGGTTAATTGTGTTGGGGAAAGGGTGGCCTAACCTTTTTTCTTTTGGTCAATGGGAAATTTTATAATAAAGTCCAAACATACACAGTACAGACTTCGCAAATGAAAATTAGAAAATAAAACAATAGCCTCATAAATGGGGTAGGTACAAACAAGATGTCATTTATGCATTCATCACATAAATAAAGGTTCCCATCAATGCCTTAAACAAAAAATTATAGAGTGTGTCTCGGCCCAAAAGCCAAGGCCCACCCAAAAAGTAACCCCGCATAAAAACCTAATAACCCTAAAACGAGATTCACACACCTCAACCGCAGCATAATTGGTGGAGACGACCAGCGAACAGGAAAACCAAGAGAAACCTCCGTAGATAGCAATACGCAAACCCATCGATGTCACAACACCGGTAAAAAAAAGCCAAATCTGCAAATCAGGAAGAACCATACCCATTCCGGTCACCACAGTTCTGGTCCTCAGCCGAACACAAACACACAGTAGGCATGTGAATGCCTAGAACCAAGTAGTAACAAAAAAGGTCAGAGGGTGTAAACTCCAATTCAAAGAGACACCAGACCTTTTGTATGGGTGACAGCATATAGTTGTCTTTGATCTGGAAAGGATGAACGTGGCAGGTATGAGGGGTTGGAGGGCTGATTTGAAGTTTTGGAAGATTTTGAGCGCAAAGCCCCCAAATCTAGCCAAAAGCCCCAAATCAGAGGAATAAGACCTTGAAACATAGGCAAAAAGGCGGAAGACAGAGCTCCATCCACACCACTTATAAATGGTAGGTTGCTCCATCGATCCATGACGAGAATCGGGGCCATCGCAGTTGCGCGGAAGAAAAATCGGGGGGGGGGGGGGGGGGAGGAGGGGGGATGGGAATAAGAAGGAGAATGACAGCCTTAAGAATGAGTTGGAGGCTAGCGGCTAGAATGAGGGTAAATTTTGTGAATTATGCTAGGGTTAGAGAGTGTATTAGTGTAACATCCCACATCGCCCAAGGGAGTGATCCTTAAATGTATATTCCCAACCCTACCTAGCACGAGGCCTTTTGGGAGCTCACTGGCTTCGGGTTCCGTCGGAACTCCGAAGTTAAGCGAGAAGAAGGCCAGAGCACTCCCAGGATGGGTGACCCACTGGGAAGTTGCTCGTGAGTTCCCAAAAACAAAACCGTGAGGGAATGGTAAGCCCAAAGCGGACAATATCGTGCTACGGTGGTGAAGATGGCCCGGGAAGTGATCCGCCCCAGGCCGGGATGTGACAAATGGTATCAGAGCCAATCCTTGGCCGGAAGTGTGCCGACGAGGACGTCGGGCCCCTAAGGGGTGGATTGTAACATTCCACATCGCCCAGGGAAGTGATCCTTAAATGTATATTCCCATCCCTACCTAGCACGAGGCCTTTTGGGAGCTCACTGGCTTCGGGTTCCGTCGGAACTCCGAAGTTAAGCGAGAAGAAGGCCAGAGCACTCCCAGGATGGGTGACCCACTGGGAAATTGCTCGTGAGTTCCCAAAAACAAAACCGTGAGGGAATGGTAAGCCCAAATCGGACAATATCGTGCTACGGTGGTGAAGATGGCCCGGGAAGTGATCTGCCCCGGGCCGGGATGTGACAATTAGGGCTTTCTTGTGAAAGGTCGCAAGACCAGCACCTATAATAACAAATGCATAAATTAGGGTTATGAGGCCGGCAAATATGGGTAGCTAAGTTGAGACGATGGTGGTGTGGTCGGGTGGTTCGTGATAGCATTGGTAGAAGTGAAGCAACCTGTGAGGCTATGTTGGTATGTGTGGTAATAGGGATGAGGAGGCATGAGCGGGTCCATGAATTTTCTCTTGGGTGGGCGATGTTGTAGTTTTATGCGCAAGCGAAAGAGAACTCTAACAAAGTACTAAATATCAATACTATAGGCGAAAGCAAAGAAACAAACAATCTCAAAATATCACAAAATATTTATGTGATTTGATGTAAAAGCCTACATCCACAGGCGAAAGCGAATTCTAACAAAGTACCAAATATTAATATTGTAGGTGAAAGTGAAGAAACAAACAATCTCAAAATAACACAAAATATTTATGTGGTTCGGCGTACAAGCCTATGTCCACAGACAAAACACGAAAAAGAATTTTATTAAACCAACAAAGATTACGAAAGAGTGTTTAACTCTCACACCCTAAATGCCATAAATTACAAACTTTAATGAGTAGAGAACCCAAAATAATCTGAAGAGATTCTCCCAAATTGTTCTCTAACTCTCAAACTCACAAATTGACTCTCACAAGTTTGCCAATGAAATAAGCCACACCAAAATAAACTAACCCTAAGGCCCTATTTATAGAGTATAGGACTTATACAATGAGAGTCGTAATATGACGTAAAATCTAAATCCTAATAGGCAAGGAAATCAAATCCTTATCCTCATCAAATAAGTAAGTTATGAAAACTTCTGCACCAAGCATAATGTTGGAACCAACTTTACGCACCGCCGTAAAAGATGGAGATTCTCAAACTCGTTTACCTGTAAAAGAATACACAACCGTAAGTAAGAATAAGTGTACAGGGATTGCATACTAGAAATGAACCCTAGAAGGTGTTTTTATACCAATTGAGGAGAGGACCTTATAGGATAGTAAAATCCTTACCGGGAGAATCCCAGAGGATACCTAGGAAGTAGATATTGCATCCTCTTAGGAGTGTGATTATTTGCGACGCACGCTGATCCTTAGATTGGAAAAACTCTAAGATTATAGGAAATATGTTGATTCCTTACTAGATTAGGTTTTCGTACCTTGGGGAACAATCATGGTCAATTTTAGCAAAGTCGTTGGACTTCGCCCACTGAATCTGAAACAGGATGATGGTGGCATCACTGCTTCATTTAGTTAGCTCCGCGGTGGAGGCTGTTGAGTCCATGATTGAACTTCTGAGGTGTGCGTATTCCAATTCGTCTTACTCTGGCCTTGGAAAATTATGATCCCACAATTACCCGTAACTATGTATCTGAAAAGACTTGTTCTTATTGAGGATATACAGTTATCCAAAGACTATGCCTTTCCGAGTAAGTCGAAATACATACAGTTTTTTTCTTCAGATGTGTGACATCTTGGCTTCGTTCCTTGTGAACTTTTGATAATCCAGATTCAGATGTGCGGTCTTGAATATTGTGGAGAGTAGGCAACAATGATGAAGAATGTTATGTTGCTTGTGCACATTTAACAAGGGGCGGCCCTTTGTATCACCGAGCAACTCCGACCTTCGAACACACGTACTACAACAAATTGTCCTCGCTGTAGAGTACATTTCAGCGAGGAAAATTTTGAGTTCTCGCAAAAATTGAGTCAGTTTGATCTCCACACATGTCAAAGAAGCAGTGAGAAAAATATTCTTTCTGTGAGGAAATATTTTTGTTGTTGTACATAGTGCTAGTGAGGAAAATATATTATCTCGTTGTAGGTTTAGTGAAAATTATTTTTCCTTCCCACCAAAATAGTAGCCAGAAATTTTTTATTTTTCGTACTAAATAAAATTTTAGCGAGGAAAATTGAATTCCCGTTATAGCACTCTCGCTATAATTTTCCAGAATTTTCAAGTAAGGCGCCCTTTTATTCACTTTTTCCCGCTGACAGCCCAAACCATTTCCAAGTGTTAGAAAGAAAAAAAAAACATGAAATCCCAGATAACATCATTTAGTCTATCTCTCTCTCTCTCTCTCTCTCTCTCTCTCTCTCTCTTGTTCATACACACTTTCTCTATAGAATGAGAAATAATTGAGGGCGCTGCACTCTTAAGTGTTCTAAAACACTCTCCAAACCCACTTTTGCTGATTGACGACGATAGTGGTAACTGGTAAGCGCTGGCCCTCTTTTCTTCTCCAATCCCCCTTTTCTTCATTCTTGTTTCTGAACCCTAACCTTGATCCCCTTTTCTCCTTTCTCTCTTTTGTGGTTTTGCACTCTAATTCACCTGTTCTTATTGGGTTCACTTTGTTTCTCTCTTTCTATTTCCCTTTATGTGGTAATTTTGTTCATAAATAGACCCGATTAAAACTAAAATTAATTTAATTTTTGGGATTTTATGCACGAATGGTTGTAGGTGAAATTTTCTTGGGATTTTAACCTACAACATGAATTGCCCATTTGTTTAAAATAACAAATTGTTGTCTCTTTCCAATTCACCTACAACAAGAATTGCCCATTTATTTAATTAAGCTTTTTTTCTATGGGATTTTATCTTTATGTTGTAACTTTTGTCTTTGCTAATGTTTTAATTGATATCATTCTAACTAATTTTTTCATTTGTTATTTAGGGTATAATCGTGCATTCTTGGAAAAAGGTTTTGGTAAGTTCTCTACAACTTTTTTTTCATGAATGGAAAATTTCATTTGTCTATTGTGACATCCCGTTCCGAAATTTATTGTATTTTATTTTTAGTAGTAGTGAAATTATCAAAATACCCTTGAGATGTCACGTAGGCCCTCCACGTGGATCTCAATTTTCATTTCACTTTTCCAATCTTATTTTACTATTTTTGAATAGTACTCATTCTTATGAATACGTGGATGCAGACGGAACTCAATTTGAAGTTATAACGAACCAATTATGTCCGAAAATATGTGATACTACCGGGACAATTTTAAAACTTAAAATTTTCTCCTGGTGCAGCATGCACCACTGTTTGGATTCTTTCTGGGCCACCGAAATCAGCCTTGTGCAGAGATATTGCTTGCATGTGCTGATCGTCGCAAGTGGAAAAAAATAAAATATTATTTTGTTTGGGTTTTTGAAACCCCTTGTTGTGTGCCATCAACTCACACACATCATCTCCCCATCACATTTCTCTTTTCCCCTCACCTATCCGGTTCTCCCTCGCTTTTCTCTCTCTCTCTCTCTCGCTCTCTTACACACATCAATTCACAATTTTCTTTTATTTTTACCGGTTCCCCTCTCTTTCTCTTTCTTTTTTTTTCCTTATTGGCCGGTTCCCACATCACTCACTCACTCACTCTCTCTCTCTCTCTCTCTCTCTCTCTCTCTCTCTCTCTCTCTCTCTCCTCTCTCTCTATACAACTCACCCTCACTTTATTGACATTATTATTGAGTAATGTTATTCATACCATGTTTTTATACCATATTTTCATACTATTTTAGGTGACATTTGATGTAGACAACCACATCATTTAAATTAATCAGATTTTAACATTTAGTTCATCATTTAATATACTAATAATTAAAAAAAAAACTAGTTAATTAAATGATGATTGTGGTATACGAATACGAGAAGTCTTTCTCCTTCCTTTCCTTGGGTTTTGCAAATTTTTCAAATAATGTAGCTGTCCACATTAGATGCCACCTAAAGTGGTATAGAAATGTGGTATAAAAATATGGTATGAATAACATTACTCCACTTTATTTCTAACTCCCGAAGTTCTCTCTTTAGCTCCATTAAAACCAGCCACCACCAGCACTCGTTCCTTCACAAATTTAACCCCAAATCTTGATATTTCGAACCTTTGGGACATAGGGAACTTGACTACAGCTTTGCATGCAGCATAATAGCAACTCTGAGTACTCTGCCATTGAAGACCCAAGAGTTTCGCGCTCTCACCTTCAATCTCAAGTGAGATTCTTCCATTCTCTTCAATTTCTGGGCTTTTGTTTATGATGGAAATGAATGCTATGTTGAGTTAAAACTTGAATCTGTGTGTTTTTAGCCCTGCCATCCTTTGCATATGCATGCTCAACCCCGACATCAAACTCCAACAAGACTTCTGTCTAGTTCGTGAGTGGTGGCACTCGAGCTCACTTAGAATCGATCCTAGGTAACTAAATATCCTCATGCAGCATGTGGTTTTTAGCTGAAAATCACTGCGGAACTGACATGCATGCTCTCGGTGTAAACTTTCTAGAATCTGGAGAAGAAACCCGGCTCGTGGAGGCCATTTTTCGGCAATCTCCGGTCAATTTTTGAACTCCAAATAGGTACAGTCTTGTTCTACACTTTCCTATCTTCATTTCAATATATTATAGGCAATTTTTTATTGTGAAATGGGTCGGAGCGGAGGGTTTGAAACCCCCCCCAGATTTTCCACGAAAATCTGTAGAAGAAGAAGAAAAAAAGGGGGGGGGAACTGGATCCGTGGGCCAAATTCGACCTTGCCCAAACCTTTGGGCCGACCCGCCAGTTCAAACGAGTTAACCCGACCCGGTACAGGAAAAAAAAGGAAGCCCAAAACCCTAGGCCCAAGCGCATGACCCTCCAACCCAAACCTGGATCCGACCCAGCCCAAATTCCGAATAGATTCTGGAATATTCTAAAATATTCTCTGGAATATTCTTTATGTTGACTTTTTCGAAATTTTCTCGAAAACCATCCTATGCTAATTTCAACGCTCCGAGTTCGTTTTTGACATCTATTTAGTGAAGTTTCGAAGTTTTAACGTAGTTGGCCACGGGGCGTCACAATTGACTATTAGGGTTGACCATTGATTTTTTACGTTGACTTTTTACAAACTTTGTCCGGGACCCTTCTTAGCGTATTTTGACACTCCGATTCTGAATCAGCACTTCGTTTTCCCAAATTTAGTCATTTAAGTTGAGTTTTACTAATAGGTCCCAATATTATGCTTAGTTGTGATTACTATCGGAGACTCTAGCTTTCCCAGCCCGAATGGATGCGACATTGCAAGTATCTGTGAGTGGGTCTTTTCCGTTTTACGTGTATATATATATATATATATGTGTGTGTGTGTGTGTGTGTGTGTGTGTGTGTGTGTGTGTGTGTGTGTGATTTTCCCAACAACTGCTTTTATATATTATGATGTGACATGACATGTTTAGCTTTATAAATAGATTTTCGTATACTTTATGTTTTTAATATTATTTGTGAGCATAAACTTGTGGCATGACATCCTTGCGTTTTATATGCTCATTATTACATGTTTGCACGATGACTCTTAGCTATTTGTATTGTCTTGGGCCAAGGACCAGCTTCAAGTGTAGTTCACATGCACCGTTTACATTCGCTTTGTATCCAGAGTTAGGTGTCAGCCTATCCTTTTGTGTGATGTTTTAGACTTGTATGTGATGCAACTAGCGCAGCTCACGTGATGTAGTACCAGAATGTAAAACCTACACCCAGCCTGTTCCATTGTTTGATTATCTCTACAATGGACTTGTGTGCCTACATAAATTAATGAGCATTGTTTTCTTGTGATATCGATTTGAGATTTAATGTTGAGATATCTTGATGGCGTACCCTACATCTTTTTACTCACTTTTGTTACAGGGTATCGTATTACTTACTAATATTATATTATTTTGGGGAAACCATATACTTGTTTTATAGCTAGGGGTTACAACTTTTCGAAAAGGTTTTACAAAACTTTATTTTTAAGGCCCACTCACCCATGTTTTTCGCTGTTCCAGGATTTTAGTGGCAGAGGTTGATAGGATTAAAAGCACACCACAAAGTAGCACACAAATGTCCTATTGATTTTCCTTATTAAAGCTAAGATTTGTCAAATGTAGCATTTGAAAATAAGGGTCTTTCCCGCAGAAGATTGTTTAATCTAACTACTTAAAATGTCACAAAAACTAGGATGTTGTCCCTACTGACTAGCCACTGAAAAATAATTATTAGACCGACTTACACTTATCTAAAGTCTACGAAATTTTATATGAACACACTAGACACACAGAGCTACACTCACACAAAGTTTTGGGATTTTTGGAGTTGATTTTCTATTTAAATTAAATCAAATAAAAACAGGACAGAAACAGATTTTAAGTAGTTCACAAATTAAGAAAAACGAGTTAGGAGAATTGCTATCCACCACCAAATAATCATGCAAACATGTTATGTTTATTTCCGGATGAAGATGCTCAAGTTGGCTCAATGTTAGAACTCAACCTATTAATCTTTCTTATTTAGTATGTTAAGAGAATGGCGTTTTCAACTTAACTTAGTTCCTAGCATGCAATCTAGAATGGTGTGTTCATAGATTTAACAAGTAGAAATCATTAAGAACGAAAAGAGTTTGAGTCATCACAAGGCATCGTAAGTACTAGCGTTGTCTTACTTATCCTAGAAATTGGTTCACATGTTAATCGCAATTAACAAGTACTACTCTAGAACATATGTAGGTCCTCATTCGACAAGGGCAGGCACACACATATTCATAGCGTTAGAATCCTAGATATGCTTACTACGTATGCATCCATAGAAAACAAATAAAGAATTCATCAATGAGACAAGTAGTGAACCAATTTTCATCCATTCATAAAAGTAATTCAAACGAAATGTCATAACAAACTTGCAATCATATTCGGGGCTTCAAAACAGCCCCTAACTACTAAAAATTTAGTTACACATTATTATCAAATAAAACCAAAAGAAAGACATGAGTTTGAGAAGATAAATCGAGAGGAGAGAATGCCAAGATTTCCTCCTTCCTTTCCTTCCTTTCCGCAAAGCTGCCTTGTCCTCTTTCTTTTCTATTTTTTTTTCCTTTCTCTTCTTTTTCCCACCTGCAACCTGCAGCCTTTCCCCTTTTTAACTTGCTGCCCATTTTCTTCTCCTTAACTTATCCACTAACAGCCGTTTAGTGATGGCAATAAGTGAGAGGAAATGGTAAAACAATTGTAACTCTTTTGGATAGCCTTTATGCCAATTACTCCCACTTAATCCTCATCTTTATTTCTATTTCCTCTGATATTTGAATAGGTGTCAGCTGGCTTATTCTTGGCTGCATCAGTCTTGGCTGCTAGATTTATTGGGTTTATTGCTTTCATTGCAGTTATAAACTGCTCAGTCTCTTGTGAACCTTTCCGTGTTAAAACGGTCATAACTTCTTCTACAGAAATTATATTAACAATCCGTGAAATGCTTCAGAAAATAGACATCCGTAGCTTTCCAAGCATATAAGGCTCATTCTCTAATTCATTTTGAGCTGTTCACAACTTGCTTCCAAAGTCAGCTGACCTGCACAGGCAGTTTTGACGAAGTTGTTACTTAAAATCCCACTTGTGCTATTTTTCTTTTCTTTGCTTGACAAATCCTAGAAAACACAAAAACAAAGTAAATAGCTCAAAAATATAAGGAACTAACTAAGAAAAGACAAATGAATTTGATGTAAAATATATATAAATATGAGCTTATCAGAGGTTTCATGACAATAAGGATTGTTAGCAAAAGCTATTGTGTAGGAGACTTCTCCATTTGGTATAAACGTTTTTACTTTTCTTTTACTGCAATTTTATCTATGCTCTGACATCACTTGTGTGATATGGGTTCAATCCTGCTCTTATGCGCACTCTAAATTAGTCAGTTTTAGGTTTTAATTTATTCACATTTTCCAAATCACTACACTTTATGGCTTTGTCACCTTCCAGGTGTCGGCCAGGACATCGCGGTTCGGGTGTCCAGGTGGACATTCCGGGTCGGGATATGTCAGTTTGGTATCAGAGCATAGGTTATGCAATATCACTATCATCACACACGTGATGTAAGCATTCTCGGTTCTTGAATTCTAATGTCATAATTTTGCCACCTCGTCGAACACGAAATATGCCATCTTGTCATGACTTTTGGATAACTTGGAACGATTATCGCTGACACTTTTCTGATGGCTTATCGACCTTCTAGAAGAAACCTTGGCGACCATCACTAGACTTTACGTGAAGAACTTCCTTGCTAAAGAAAACCCCGAAATGGAGACGTTTTGTTGACCTTGAAGCAGGGTAGCTGTATCGATAATTGTGTACCACCAAAAATTTTACCGACTAGTCCCAACTACAATCCAGCCATCGTTACCAACCCTATTTCGTTAGGAAACCGCAAGGGCTTCCATCCTTGGCAATCTTTATTTTGTGCCACCTCCCATAATTTGCTCGAGGTTTTGCTTCACCTTGATGTTTTTGAAAATGTATTGAGTGACTATGTTAGTGCTGATGTAGTAGTAGTTAATAGAAAAACATCTGGGGGATAGTCACACTTGGTCCTCAACAACATCAATCTTTCAAACATAGTAGTTATTATTCCGGATCTCCAGGAGGAAGATCAAACTTTGATAAATCCCATTCTGAGGTAAAGTTAACCACAATTCCCATTCTTGAGCTTAGAGTAGTTTCACAAACACTAGTTCCCATAATTACATACCAAAAGTAGTAGTTAGTGTTCTGAAAAACGACAAAATCACCTCATAAGAGTAACATTCCTAGAAAATCTTAGTTACTCTTCCGACCAAGCCCCAGGTAGTAGCCAACCTAGGTGACGCTAATTGTCACCAGAACAAGATTGTCTTGTATCCGGGAGTTGTGAACCAGTATCCAGGCGGTATGATCCCTTTATATTGAAAGTGCAGTGCAGTATATGGATATCATACCATTGCCAGGACACTGGTTCACTATTCCAGGGAGACAGACATTACTAGAATAGCATAGAAACGTTAGGTAGCGGCACCACCGACTTACACACTTATCAAGACAATTAGAGCCAACAGAACCACAATCATAAAAACTCAGGTGCAAGCCATATAAGAGAACAACAAACATGTAGTAATGATGACATTAACCACCAGTCAGTTATATTATCCTTGTTTGTTCAAATACTCCAACCACATGGTACCTCAATCAGGTAGAATCCCAATGCCACAAGGCAAGTCTATTATGTCCTATGTAAGTGCAGTGGTTGCATCGTTTCCATAACCAATCCGTGAATGCCAGTTAATCTTATTTCGTTGGACTTCAAGGATTTCTGCGTAATCTAAGAGATGGATCGACTGCATTATTATTATTCCTTTGGTGGAGCATCGACTGAAAGTATTCATTTTTCGACGACTCGTCATCCTTATGGTCAGCCTAACTGGCAAACAGTAGAAACTTAAACACAAATTAATCCCCGTCATAAAGGTGAAACATTATTGAGAAAAAGTTATGAAGACCTATTAGTACGTGTTGTAGAGGAAGACGACAATCTGGTACAATTGGAAATTGTGAACCCAGTCAAACTGAATTCGTGACGTTATTCCTAAAATCTACATGTGATATCACTATATTGAGATATGTGAGACATCATTGATCTACGTCCGGGTATAACACCTATTTTCCTCACATCTTCATTGTAGAGACTTCTGCTTCCATTCATGAAGACCAAAGACCGAATCTTAAGATTGTACATTGGTTACCATCAACTCAATTGGGTGATGATTAAAAACCGTTAATCCATGTCTTGAATTGATCTCTTCGACCAACTCTATGGAACCAGAGCTTTTTCGAGATTGATCTAAAGTTTGGTTGCGACCAGTTGAAGATCAGAAACGATGATGTACCTAAGACTGCGTTCGGGACTCAACATGTTTATTATAAGTTCCTCGTGATGTCATGCGGGTTGAGGAATGCTCCAATATCGTTCATGAACTTGACGGACCGTACATTCCACCCATATCCCCAGAGATTATGGATAACCTTATCGAGAACTTTTTTGTTTACTCTAATAATGAAGTCAAACTTTCTAAACACCGATGTTTTGATCTGAGCAATTTCAAGGCGAATTAGCTTTAACTAAATTCCCCAAATGCTAGTTTTGTTTAGATCATGTTTCTTTTCGGGAGACGTGAGCTCAGCAGACAACATTCTTGTCAATCCCCAAAAATGTTGTAGTTGTAGAAAAATTAAAACCCCTACAAGGTGTTGCGAAACACAAGGTATCCTTGGTCTTATCAATTACCATTGACATTATGTGCTAACTTTCTTCACCTTAGCCTTATTCCTTATAAGTTGACCAGGAAAGAAATTTGTTTCACTTGAGATGTGAATGTGATTAAGTTTCTGACAACTGAATGTTGTCTTTTTCCGACTATCGTACTTAAACTTCTCGATGACACCAATAATTTCAGAAATTGCAGTGATACTTCACTGAATGATCTAGTTGCGTGCTATGCGGCATGGTAGGGTAACTGCTTATGCCTTCCGACAGTTGGAATCACCTCTTATTCCGACAGTTGGAATCACATGAAGTGAACTATCTTACCTACGAATTGGAGTTGACAACTGCTACCTTTACACTCAAAACTAATGGTGGTTTCTCTATGGAGAAACGGGCCAAAATCTTCATTGACTCCCTTAAACCCCTCAAATACATCTTCACTCAGAAGGAGCTTAATTGCAGACGGCGGCGATGGAGAAAATTAATCAACATCTACGATTGCACCATCGTGTACTACCTCGGTTGTGCAAACGTAGTTGCTGACTATCTCAGCAGAAAAGCACATTGATGACTCAGCCGTTATATCCTATTTAGTTACAACTCACGAGTATTGATGTGACGTTACTTATTGATCATCAGGAAACTTTATTAACTAATTTCAAAGTCTAACCCTTCCACTTTTGACTTGGGAAAGGAGATTGCTTAGGCATTAAGCAGGAACTTGATTTGTCAGCTAGGCAAAACATGAAGAAAGAAATCGATCGAGCTATTACAATCACTCCTTATATTCGGACGTATATGAGATAATATCACCATGGATTTCATGTATGAGTGACCCCGTACATGTGGAGACGATGATGATGTTTAGGTGACTGTCGACCGACTTACTAGAGTGCCCATCTTCTGTTGGTCCACGAGGACACCCTCTAGACCACTTGACATAATCTCACCCTACATTTATTTTTATTTTATTCCCTAACTCTGGGAATTTACGAAACGTCCGTGGTCAACTAAGTGGAAATCCTAAACGGATTTCAGGCTTGGACATCTGAGTCCTTACTACTCTTTGTTCATTTTCATGTCTTTCTAGGTAGTACGTGTTCTTATGAACACGTGTGCACGTCTGAGGTGTAAATCGCACAATTTATGCATTCTTCCCAATGAGGGGCAAAATGGTAATTTTTCACTCAGGTAGTTACATTACTTGTTTATCGAGATAACAGTCGATTGTCGGTGTTGCAGGCTGCAAGCTGTGATATTGATGGCCTATTCGTTGGGTTTGTTAAGCAAGTGAGCAAGTAGGCCCGTCTTCGATAGTATTTTATTAATTAGGCATAGTGCCTAATTAACTATTGTTTGGGCTTGACCCAAAGACACACACACACACACCTACTCTCGTAGTGCTAGCCACTACGATTTTGTGGACGCAAGTGATACGGAATTCGAAGAAACCATTCTGCTTAAGAGGCTCTATCGGAAACGAAATAACATGTGAGAGACTTATATTGCTTCTAATTTCGAGGATGAAATTTTCATGCATGTGGTTTTTAGCTAGAAATCACTGTGGAATTGACATGCATGCTCTCAGTGTAAACCTTCTAGAATCCGGCGAAGAAACCCGGCCATTGCAAGCCATTTTTCGGCCATCTCTGTTCACTTTTTGAACTCCAAACAGGTACAATTTTACTCTACACTTTCCTAGATTCGTTTCGATATATTATAGGTAATTTTTTATTGTGAAATGGGTCGGAGCGGAGGGTTTGAAACCCCCCCCCAGATTTTCGTTGAGGAAGAAAAAAAAAGGGCCAACCGGATTCGTGGGCCAGATTCGACCCAACCCAAACCTTTGGGTCAACCCGCCAGTTCAAACAGGTCAACCTAACCCGATACATAAAAAAAAAAGCCCAAAACCCTAGGCCCAAGCTCATGACCCTCCAACCTAAACCCAGATCTGGCCTAGCCCAGATTCCAAATAGATTCTGGAATATTCCTCGAAATATTTCTTATGTTGACTTGGTCGAAATTTTCTCGGAAACCCTCTTAGGCTAATTTCGACGCCCCAAGTCCGTTTTTGACATCTATTTAGTGAAATTTTGAAGATTGAACATAGTTGACCGCTGGGACGTCACAGTTGACTTTTAGGGTTGACTGTTGATTTTTTTCGTTGACTTTTTACAAAATTTATCCTTTATCCGGCACCCCTCTTAGCGTATTTCAACGCTCTGATTCTGAATCTGCACTCCATTTTCCTAAATTTAGTCGTTTAAGTTTAGTTTTACTAATAGGTTCCAATATTATGCTTAGGTGCGATTACTATCGAAGATTCCGAATTTCCCAGCCCAAATGAATGTGACATCGCAAGTATCTATGAGTGGATCTTTTCATTTTTACATATATATGTATGTGATTTTCCCAACAACTGCTTTTATATATTATGATGTGACATGCCTTGTTTAGCTTTACAAATAGACTTTTCGTAGACTTTATGTTTTTAATATTATTTGTGAGCATAATGTGACAACCCATCCCTAATTTTAAGCTTTATAAATTTTAAATTAGTGATTTTACGAAAATGCTCTTGAGGCAAAGATTTTGACTTTGGTTGACTATCGGTTAGAGAGACGTATAACTTAATATTTTAGCGTATCCTCGTAGTACTCGTCACTACGAACGCATAGGTGAAAGCCGTTTGTGAGTATGGATTATAACATTTTAGTTTCGGACATTTGAAGTTGTTTTATTAAATTTTAGATTAGAAATTTATAAACTCCCACCTTGTGGGAAAGAGGCCCAATTAGATTTAAGTAGGTTTAAGGGGACCGATCAGATAAGGGAGTGGCGGAACAATCAAATTAAAGGAACTAAGGACCAATCAAAATTTGAGAAAAAATGGCAGCAGCCAATAAAAAAGGGAAAGCCAAGCCTTCCTGTCGCCTGTGCACCCGTGCACCAACCCGACTCCATTATGATGATTTATGCCATTCTTCATGTCGAACCACCATCATCCACCACTTGAAATCTCTTCCATAACCTCTCCTCTACCATTTCCACCCAAGATTGAAGGGTTTTAGGTCCCATTTCGTGTAGGACTCCACCGGAGCATCGGAGGTGCTCGACGGCGATTCCTCCATTCTAGCGAGTTTCACCACCCACCACCACTCCTAATAAACTCCCCTTGGACCCAGAAACAAGACCCAACCAACGATAGAGGCATTGGAACACCGGAGTAGTCAAATCGACGAACACCCATTCCAGGGTTTCCGATGGGTTCGTGGCGATTTGAGCTTTTTTCCAGACAAATTAGACTTGCCCACATGTATAAAACTTGCTCTACTCATTGAGATCTTCATTTCTGTGAAATTTGGAAATTTTTAGAAATAATTGATTTTTTCGGAGAGTCGGGGCGGCTGATCGCCGTGTGCAACAACGTGTGGGCCGAGGCATCCCTGACCTTCCTAAACTAAGTTTGATACCCCAATTCCATTGGTGAAGTCCGATTGATGAAATCTCATCGTTTGAAAATAGTTTTGATAGAGATCGCCACTTGATCCTTATATGAATTGACAATTTGACGGTTGGATAGTTACCAAACCTTAAGACATTATAGTACGTAATATTTGAGAACAATAATAACTTATAGATCAGGAATCCGACGTATGGATCTTCTCGAATTGGATTTCTAAGTTCGTAAAATAAAACGTCGACCACCACTTAATTTTAGCAATTGGCAGAGATTTGACAGTTAGATCGTTCCGAAACTTTAGGATGTTCTAGAAGATTATTGAAACTCTTGGGAAGTTATGAATTAGAAATCCGAGATGCAGATCTTTCGAATTTTGTTACCTAGGGTTGTGGACCCTACCGTCAACCTTTGATCGACGATTGACTTTTGGTCAATGAGTTTCAAATCATTCTAGAACGTCTTTGGAGATGTGTTTTATGTAAGTTACATGTTCTATCGATAATAATTCTGACACATGATTTGATAATTGTTCTAGGCGCCGATTGTTTGAGACGCCTCGATATTCGTGCTAGGGAGTTGTAGCACGAACTCTAGGTGAATGGGTATTTTCATTTTTATAGTATAGTATAGTGTGTGTGTGTGTGTGTGTGTGTGTGTGTGTAAATGATTGATAGTTTCCACAAATGCTTTTGAATTGATTCATACACTTTATGCCACGATTAAATTATGTTATGAGAAATGTTGCACTGTTGTGAAATATTGCATCATTATGGCATGCTTATACTCATATAGTTCGCTCATCATTGCTGCACCCCGGTGTTAGTGCTCCTGCCCCGGGCCATGGCCAGCCTTCACGTGATTGTTCACCTCCCGCACCACACTCTTGCCTTGGATCCAAGTTAGGTGCTAGCCTGTCATACAAGTCGCATTAGGTGACTCCGATTCGTAGGTGATCCGAACATAGCGCTAGCCTTCAAGTGATTGTAGCCCTAGAGCGTATATTATTACACCTAGCCTGTGTACAGGTCACATTAGGTGACTCTGACTCGTGTGCTAGCATAGATTGATGAGCCATTGGTGCAGTCGTACATGTCACATTAGGTCACTCTGACTTGCGTGCTAGTATAGATTATTGAGCACATGATTATATTCATATTGTCGTTGAGATATTCTGTTGTGGCATATTTCTGGATTTATTGTTGGCATGCATTTGATTTCATACTTATACGTAGTCTGATTTTCTGGAAACTATACTTGTTTTACGGCGAGGGGTTACAATGTTTTCATAAAAGTTTCTATAAAACTTTATTTTCAGGCCCACTCACCCTTGTTTTTCGCCCCTCCAGGTTTTAGCTACTGAACGTTTGTATCGATGAGGATTCTTGGCGAATCTCAGTATAGGTGGCTACCTTTGAGGGTATAATCTTTATCCACTCTACTGTACTTTACTTATGCTCTGACGTCACATGTGAAATGGATTCATTCTCGCTCACCAGCGCACTCGTATATTTAGGCACTTTTAGGTTTAAATTTATTCACATTTTCCGCATCACTACACTTTATTGTTTCGTCACCTTCTAGGTGGCGGCCATCACAGCTCGATTCGGAGTCCTAGTGGATATACCGGGTTGGGGTGTGTCATATAAACTTGTGGCATGATATCCTTGCATTTTATATACTCATTATTACATGTTTGCACGGTGACTTTTAGTTATTTGTAATATCCTAGGCTAAGGACCAGCTTCATGTGTAGTTCACATGCACCGTTTACATTCACTTTGGATCTAGAGTTAAGTCAGCCTGTCCTTTTGTGTGATGTTTTGGACTCGTATACGATGCAACTAGCGCAGCTCACATGATGTCGTACCAGAATGTAAAACCTACACCTAGCCTGTTCCATTGTCTGATTATCTCTGCAATGGACTTGTGTTCCTACATAAATTAATGAGCATTGTTTTCTTGTGATATCGATTTGAGATTTAATGTTGAGATATTTTGATGGTGTACCCTACATCTTTTCACTCACTACACTTTATGGCTTTGTCACTTTCCAGGTGTCGGCCAACACATTGCGGTTCAGATGTCCAAGTGGACATTCCGGGTCGGGGTGTGTCATCTATCTATTTAATTCATGTTTGGGTGTATCTGGGTTTGCATTTGTTTACTAGGTATGCCATTTATCCAAATGGAATTCCTCTTCACTCCAAACACTCTAAATCTTATGCTCAATACTTTTAATTTTTCTAATGAAAACTCCATATTTGATATGTAGTACAACTAGAGGGTTTAAATTCTTTTTATGGTGTTCACGACCAGAGGTCACTCTCTATGCTCATTATTTTTATGGTTATTTAACCTCATGTTTGTTTTTAAATGCAATGATTAGTCATTCAAATACATTACCACATGTCACTCTCTGCTCATCGTCTCTCTTTCTCTCTGTCTCCCGACCATTTATACCATGACCTCTTGTAAGTTTCAATTCAAAACAGCTGATTTTGATCAACTAAGGGTTGTATTGTTAACTTATATTTTTTCAATTGGCAGTAGGATAACTGTAATTATAGTTGAAAATCATTGAGTATACCATTCGGTTTATCTCCTCTTAGGTAAGTTGTTTGACTTCTAATTTTATTGTTTTAACCTCTCATGTTGTCCATGTTGTGAATTATATGTGGATTTTGATTTATAAGATATAGATAATAATTTTTAGCAATGGATCGAAGTTGGATGTTCCTTAGACATACATTTTGAGATGTATTCACTGATAGTGATAGTGAGAATCATGATGATGAAGAGACGTTTGAGATGTTATAAAGTTTTCAAAGGCCAATAGATATGGAAACTAATGTGATGTACTTGCATGTTTTGATTTTTGCATTTTCATATAGTTATGGCAATTGGAGAAGCTACTAATGTGATGCATAGTTTAACTTTGTTAATTTTTCTTCTCGAAGAATATCACTATGGCAGGAAAGAGGAAGCGAATCCATTGTGACTTTTCAAGTGAGACATTAATAGACAATCCAAAAATTAAGTTTGCTACTGTTATAACTTCAAATAGTAGGGTTACTGTTGTTATAACATCAAGCAATACCCAGGGGAGTGCTAATCGTATTAGGGGTGGGTTCAAAAGATTGAAAATCGAAAAAAATAAAACCGAACATCGAACCGAGACCAAAAAAACCGAACCGAATGAAAAAACCGAACCAAACAGAATTCTTCTGGTTCAGTTTCGATTTCAGTGATCTAGAAATTGAATCGAACTGAATTAATTAAATTAATTTTTTTATTTAATTATTTGTTTTTGATATTATTTTCTAAACCCAATTTATAAGCCTAAATGTGATAAATCCAACGTGTTGCCAAACTTTAAGCCCAAAATATTAAAAAAAAAGCCTTTAGCAACTCTCTAAACCCAAACTTTAAGCCCAAAATATTAAAAAAAAAAGCCTTTAGCAACTCTCTAAACCCAAACTTTAAGCCCAAAATATTGTTTCTTGACCAATATCCAGATTAAAAAAAAAAAAAAACAAGATGAAACTGGAAAACAAGAGTAAACTGTACTATATGCATGCCACATTTCAAATATTATTTTGCATTGGATATGTATTTCTCTATGTATAGCAAACCTGCAGCAAATAACAATCATTAGGATGATATGTATTTCCCTATGCAATATATAACCTACCCACCCACGGATACTGCAACGAAAACCATAAGCTTCTCGGAGAGAATTTATAAATCACAGGTTGATGAGTGCTCCCGCTTGGATGGACGCCATGCCATGATGATGGTTTTTCTTGCATACATGAAATAAGAGCCTACTGTTCCAGGTAGTCATGAAAACAGCTTGATTAGATATTCATTTGTTCTAGTAGCTAGGTTTCAGTAATATAGTTTATCACCCTATTTTATCAAGTTTAAGGTCTAAACGTTATTACGTTTTTGAGAATGATTTTAGGGCAGCTAAATAACATGCCAATAACTAGATTTAAAAAAAAAAAAAAACAATTTTCATGGAAAAAACCGAACCAAACCGAAAAAACTAAAACCGAAAAAAACTGAACTGAAAAAAACCAAATTGAACAGAATAGTAACTTCAGTTTGGTTTCCGGTTTCGGCCAAAAACAGAACCGAACGGAACCGAACCCACCCGTAAATCATATGCCTTAGTATAAATCTCAAAAGATGTTCTGTTTTATAGCATGAAAATGTTGCCATTTTCTTGTAGGCTATTATTGGTGTTTTCAATTGGTTCTTTTTTCCTTGGTCCTCGTCCTTCTTGTTCCTCTTGTTTTGTACTTTCTTTATTTCTGTAAAAGGTTCTTGTATCTTGTGTAAAATAAAATTGTCATTGATGATGTTTTAATTGAACAGAAAAAAAAAATGGGCAAAGACCCGTGGAAAGAATTCTGATACGCTGCAAGAGCAGCTTGGTGGTAAGAAAATACCAATTACTTTGACAAAACTAAAAGGGAAGCCCACAAGTCCGAATTCCTCATTTCTTGTGAATGATTTTGGTTTTGTGGTTCGGACCTATGCACCACTAAATGTGAAGCAATGGAGGAATGTAGAAAAGTAGGAAGTTGATAAGATGATTGAAAGAATAACGGTGAGTAATATTTTTTTTCCACATTACTTTTACATTGAGTACGTAAAAATCTTCTTAAATTAGATTTACCAATGACTTGATTCCGTGTAGAGTAAGTACGATGTTGATACGTCACTCCCTCATGTTAGTACATATATTAAGAATGCATTACAAAGGCGGTTTATTGAGTTTTGGCACAAGCTGAAGAAGCATTTTGATTCCTATCCAACTTTGGAGGAGGCACATCAAAACAAACATGAGAATGTAACTAGTCAGGAGGAATGGAAGTTTCTTTGTGATCGTTACGCGAGTGTTCAATTCAAGGTACACATGTATATTAATGAACTGAATTGTTGTTGTCATGTGTGTTGTTTATCTTCTTCATGTCATAACGTTTAATTTTGCTATGCAAGAACGTTAAGATAAGAATGCTATCAATAGGTCTCATTTGACTTACAATCATAAAGCGGTGTCAAAATCCTTTAAGGCCCATGAATATGAGAGTGTAAGATGTGTTTTTCATAATTTTAATCTAGATTCTAGGTGGCTAAAAGAGATTAACTTTAGTTTGTGATCCATATATTAGGAAGCCAAAAATGGAGAGCAACCAAGTGCAATTGATTGCTTTGAGGCTGTGCACATAAACACAAAAAATAGTTCGGATGAAGGAGCTAAACTGAAATGGGTAAGTTAGTTATGTATTTTCTGAATCCTTAACAAGATATGTTATGTAAAGAAATATTCAAGCATAATTTTTTTTTTACTTAAATGTGATCATAATTTTGACTTATAATGAATATTTTATGCCCATACACAGATTTTTTTGTTTGTGATATATACACCTTATATCAAGAGCACACACATATCATCCAAATTTACTTAATATATTTTGTTGAATGAAACACAATACTCGTAGTCCAAATTCATTGGCTCCCTGTAATTCTAGGAGATACATGCATATTGTGTATTCACTTAGTTAACGTGCATTATTTTCATTTGTAGAAAGAGATGATATGTATGAAAAATGACACAACTCTTCTAAATGGTATTATGACATTGACAGATGATGAAATTGTTTTAGAGGTCCTTGGTCACAAGTCTGGGTACTTCAAGGGTCCTTTAAAGTCTCTCTCTTCTGAAGACTCTATGTTGAGCAAACATTTAGAAGAAAGAGTTAAGACTCAACAACAAGAGCTTGTAACAACAAAACAAAAGCTTGTTGAAACAAAAGAAGAGCTTGGTGAAGCAAAACAAGAGATCCAAGAATTGAAGGAGAATCAAAAGAAATTTGAAGAACTCTTACACAAAATAATGGAAGGCTAGCAACTACCTCCATAGGTAGTCCTTTGGTTGTGCTGGAATATGTGAAGTTTCATAGTTGCTACCATTAATCTTCACCAATTTTGTAGACTATGAATTATCATTGTAAGCTATTTTGTGTTTTGTACTACTATAATTAAGTTCCAATACTTTTCATCATTCATTCTTGGCACTAAATTCCAGTTACAGGGAGAAACCAAATTCTCGCTTTAGGTTACTTATGAGAATGATTATCTTCAACTTACAGTGTGAAATTTTACCTTCATTAAAATGCTCGCTAAAGGTATTGGTATAGCGAGAAAACAAATGTCTCGTAGTTACTTTTCAACAAGGAAATTCAATCCCACAATATATGATCTATAATGAGAAATAATATGTTCATTGCTGTAAAACTTACTTACAAATTCCTCACCAAAAATTATCTATAGTGAGAAATTTGATTATTTTTGCGAGGAATTTTGTCCTTGCACAAGTTATGGAATGTCAATAATTAGGTTGTCAAAAGGTTTTGGTGACCACATTCCTACCCTTTTAGCGAGAAATTATCACCGCTTTAACTCCACCGCGAGAATAAGTTCCACTCTTGCTATATCATTTTGGTGAGGAAAAACTTCCTCGCTGTGCACATTCCCTGACGGGCCTACTATGAGAATGAGCGAGGAAATTATTTCCTCGCTAAAAATCTATAGCGGCTAAATGACAACTATCAGCGAGGAAAACATTTCTCGCTAAATAACTATTTTGTTGTAGTACGAATCTCTTGGCAAGACTTTTAGAATTCAACGGTGAGATCCATCTTTAAATTGCCCAGCCTTGGCTTGGCTTTTTCAAATCCTCTCTTCTGAGACTCTAACTTTCTAGCTTTCATGTCTCTATTCCCAAACTCAATTTTCACTTTAAGCTTCTATCCCTTTCATACCTCAGTTCCCAAACTCAATTTTCACTTTGACCCTTTGATGGTTAGGATTTGTAACCAAGAACTTTACCATATCCATATCTATCATTCTCAAGCAAAGTTAAATGAAATAGAGATAAGTCATAACCTTTCAATAGTCAACCTTAGTTTGCTCGGTGTGTCCATAACATTCATCCCTTGCTGAACTATTGGCAGCATCCACTTTGCAATCTTAGCATAAATGTTCAACTTTAGGAGGGTGTTTAGATTCTTCAGTGGGCTCCACTTCATTGGAGCCTTCTTCGTCCTTCTTCATTGGAGCCTTCTTCGTTATTCTATGGAACAAAGCCTCCGATGATAGATTGACCCTCATCAGAGTTGATGATCTTGGTCAAATCAGCTTCATAATATTCCTTAGGAAAAATTTCCATATTAGGGGTGAGATTTGTCTCCCCCAAAGATGATGATCCTGGTCGAATTGTACCCATTTTTCCTTGTTCATGGGACTTTGATAATAAAACATGTACTTGCACGTTTATGAAAAATCATAACTTTATTCAAGCTGTTCATCTTGTTAGAATAAAGCGCCTGAAACTTTTCAGCTTTGCTATAAGAGGCTCTTTTACACCTTGAGATGAATTTTTTAAGTTTGACTATTTTAAATAGAGTTTTAAATTTGACTAGCTAAAAGTCACACATATGTGTGTGTGTTTTTTTGAACAAATTAAAAACAAAAATTGAGTGGAATTAAATGGATTTTTTTAATGAATGGAATAAGAAGAGAGAATATAAATAATGGAGAGAGTGTGGAGGTGTAAAACTATAGCTAATTAAAAAAAACCTTTATTACATATTAAACATTAAAGAGTATACTAGCTGAAATATGAGAGATTTTTCAATGTGACCGGTGCACGGAATGGTACACCACATGTCACTATATAAATGGTTGAATATGTGTGCTAAAAAGTTAATAACTTAAAAAATAAAATTTCTCATCACTCTTATTAAAACACGTGGTGTACCATTTGTGTTCCCGTCATAACTAAAAATTGCTCCTAAAATATATGGATGATGGAAGAAAGCACAACAACATTAGATGCATGTGCAGATATTAGAACCATATAGATCCGATACAACAAACTTGTCAACGTTGTCGTAGGCTAATCGAGGTAATAATAGACAGAAAATAGCTTGTAAAATAACAATAATTTAGGGAATGACAGCATACATACATATTAAGAATATGAAAAATTCAGGGCAGCAACAAGTTGTCAAGTACCTTCTACATTGACCAAGTAAAACACCCAAAAATAGGATATGTGATTGGACGAATCATGGCTGCCTAAGAGCTGTACTCAATGTTTCACTACCCTAATCTTTTCTTAGTTATGTAAGTTGTAACCTCACACCCTCCTCACCCTTCAATTTTCCAATCAATCTTACATGCCACCTCCTCTCAATTCTCATGCATGCCATCAGTTTCTCCCCTTATTATCGACCTTCACCACACCACCTCTCTTGTGAACCGCTCCCCATTCTACAATGGAGGAGCGGGGCCCACCTGCTGCGGCAGCAGGCGACGATGATGGAAACGAGGACCCTCCCCAGTCAGAGATGCAGTTAGTACTCCGCCCACCGCCACCTCCCTTCCCCGGAGCAAACACCTACGTAGTCCAAATCCCCAAAGACCAGATCTACCGCGTGCCACCCCCTGAAAATGCCTTAATTGTTGAACGTCACCGGAACCCGGAAAACAAGAAGAAGTCCCCATGCTGCACGATTCGTTGCTTGATAATCGGAGCAATTGTGTTTTCTCTGTGCCTCATACTTTCCATAACATTGCTTTCATTATCCCTCACTGTGAAACCTAAAGAGCCTAAATTTTCAATTTCGAATGTCCACGTGAAGAACCCGAAATCAAAATCTGATACTGGCAAGAATTCACATCCAGGCTATGAGGTCTCGGTAAAAGTAAATAATCCAAATGGACATGGCATAAACTACGAAGGTAGTGAAGGGGCTTCCCTTTTGTTGAAGGAAAAAAGCATTGGCAAAGGAAAATTTCCATTAAAGAAACAAGAAAAAGATAGTTCTGCCACTGTAAAGCTTGTTCTCGACGGATCGAAAGGAGCTTTGCCTCGTGAGGTCGAGAAGAGTATAGAAAATACTAATTCGAAGATGCATCTGCCCTTAACTTTGAAAATGGACCTTTCGGTGAAGGTGAAAGGATTTATCAAGACATGGAAAATGGAGACCGAAGTTGAATGCCATTTCCAGGTAAGTACATTGGGGAAGGGTACAAAAGTCCTGCAGCAAAAATGTGAAGCTAAATTTAAGGGCTAAAGTATTTGGTGATCGTGGTAAAGGTGGTGGTGATATATTTTCTTTTTTAATTTTCTGTTAATTTTTATCTGCGATTTTTAATGATTGCATGGTGATATTAGTTGTGCAATGTAAATGTTATTAATTGATACCATTTTAATTCTTTTAATCAGAAGTTCCTGTGTTTCTGTTGTTAATATGTACATTTTGTATGTTTGTTTTGTCTTTTTATTCTTGTAATTTTCTTATAGAAAAGATTAATGCATGTATAGATCAAATTATCTGATTGTTTTTAGAGTGTCAATAACAACACTGACCAATACTATTGAGACAAGAAAAACTAGTACAAATTGAAGCCAACAAACTGGAAGACTAATGTTCCTGCAACCAAGTGTCCAAGCCCAGCAACGATGTTGTGTGCAACAACACTGTTCAAATTGTAACACGAAAAATCTCTTACAAATTGAAGCCAACAAATTGGAAGTCAAATGTTACTACAACAAAGCGTCCAAGCGCAACAACGATGTTGTGAACAAATTGCACAACCCACCCACCCCCACCCAACTTACACATCCGTGCGCCAAGACTACTATGAGCTTTTATCTAGCGGTTCAATTGGCCCAGCATCAGATAACTAGACAATAATAAAGACACAGTCCATGTGAATTGACAGAATTCTAGTTTGTTCATGTCAATAATGATATCATGGTTGACCATGCTCATGGTCAATCTATTATTTAAACGTATCAATTTGTATCACAGTTGACCATGGCCATGAGCCATAAAGGTCAACTCCATTACACACCCAAGGTGATATATGTTTTGAGCTAATACGGTCATCCACACTACCTCCTTCATAGGAAGAAAATGATGTACATCGAGATTATATGAGAGAAAAGGATATGGACGATCAGCCTTGGAGATTGATACTCAGTTTGACATCGTTATTAAGAACCTCATTTTGATTGGGAAAATAAACATATCGTCTAGGTGGAGAATGAACTAGTGGTTCAATTTCTACACCTGACTACGAACCAACTTGAGGCTTTTTCCTAGAAGATGATGATCAACAAGAAAATGGAAGGAAGGTCTGAATGCAACCCAACCTGAGGCAATATTGATAGAGGTGTTTGTGACTTGTCGCTCTCAGTCCTTTTGCTCTGGGCATGGTTTTTACGAGGTCAATTTTGTGACTCAGGCTCTTGCCTTGGTTGGTCAAACTTCTGCTGAGGGACATCTTTGGTTTAATTTTTTGCCTCAGGAAGCTCATGATGCAAGTATGTAGGATTCCCTTTCGTCTAGTTGCCCTAGAGAATGCATTACACAATTACACATGTGCTATAATTAATATACAACACTTGCTCTTAAGTGTGTGAATACTCAAGTAATTGTCGTGTTAGTTGTTGAAGTGTCTCATCTAATCGGCACAATGACCAAATGCGAGTCTTGTTGGAACCAAAACCGCACACAACAGCGGACGGAGGGGTGATTCAGTAGATTGCCTATGATCTCTAGCGATGGGAGAATGGAGTTGATTAGACGTGCAGTTGAATCCAGATTAGATGTGTGGTTGAATCTAGATCGGACTACCACTACAACATAACAACATATTTACCACATCAGTTCTATCATAGGCATCTATAGCTCATGGTAAAAACTATTCAATTACCACGGCCCCGTTTACTGCGTGGTAGATAACACTAATCCACCACAGTCATACTGGACTCGTTGTTAAAAGTGAATAATCTACAACGAGCATTTAAACCTATGATGGAATATCAAAATGTATGCTCGTAGTGGTAATTTCAACCTACCACGCCGTATTTTGAAAATTCACCACGCCTCTAGCTCGTGGTGGATGTTTATATGTCTTTTTTATATATATTTTGGAGGATATTAAAATCTAGAATTCCCAATTATTTGCTTTCCCCTCATGTGCAACGAACAAAAACCCTAAAAAGAAAACCAGAACAATGTCAATCTTTTTGTTTCTCCATCTCCTCCATTTACGGTCTTGGCCTCGTCTCTCCATCTCTTCCTCAATCAGTGGCAACCTCTCTCCATCACACAGGTTTCTTTTATGCTCTACCTTTTGAATCTGCTTTCTTGTTCTGAATAAGCATTTAAATTATTATTGATCATTGAACTTGGATATGCATGCATTCTTATGGCTTATAGCTTGGAAAATTTCTCTTCCGACGTTTCACTCTCTCACACATTCATTCACAAGCACACACTTTTCACATCATCATCATAAATAAATAAAATTTGAGTTGAGAACATGTGTTTTTACTGTTTTGTTCTTTCAAGTCAATAAAGGATTGTACTTCATGCCCCAAAATCAACACCATGTTATGAGGATTGTGTCATGGAGCAGCACTTGCTATTGAAATTAGGTTCACTAACCATGTGTTGTGCACCGTCTGATGACTCAGATGACCTCCACAACCCACATGCACTTCTTGGCTAGAGGTTTCATGCTCGTACACATCTTTTCCATCTTTAAAATTTTTTGGATGTCCTTGATCTATATATCCATATTCCAGCATTTTGTCCCACTTATTCAAAATATATATTAATTTCTTTTTATCTGTCAAGGTGGTTTTCTTTTGGTCAATGGCAAAGTGGAAGGAGAAGAAAATCGTATAAGTGTAGAACACATGTCACATAATCAAAGTGATGAGAAGTTAGAATTTCTATTCGAACCTGTAATTGGTATGATGGCTTCTAAGTTTCAATATTTTACTCTCTTTTGAAAAGTGTAATCCAATCAAGGTATTGATTGCTAAGAAGATGGTTTCTATGTGTCTTGTTTATATGAATCGTACGTATTAGTAAATGACTTCGTGCTTGTATTAATTTCATATTTGTAAATTGTAATTGAAGTGTTTATACAAGTTATACTTGAATAAATATATATAATGTGTATGTGTGTGTATCATATTTCATTATATTTTGCCATTAAGTTGTGAGTTGTGGTTATTTTAGGACTATTTTTTATTTGGAATTGAGAAGCATTGTTGGAAACGATCATTATCAATTATCTGATTGCAAATGGACAAAGATTGGCTGACATTTTCAAGGTATATTATCTACCTCAATGAATTTCATTTTTGACATTGATAATTAGGTTTTCTTTGAAGTGATTAAGATTTATTTATACTACAGACCATCAACAGAATACAGAGAGGGTGCACCAAAGTTTGTACAAGTAGCTAAAGAATATGGAGGAAACCGAGATAAGATCATTTGCCCATATATAATATGTCAAAACCAATGTTTTCAACTACCTGAGGTTGCTCATGGACACTTAGTTATGAATGGAATGGATCCTTCATATACTACTTGGCTGTTCCATGGTGAACAAGAACCCATTCTTGAACAACATGACTATGCCAATATGACAATAACATATCATATGTCTTGGCTGAAGATGATGCAACTAGAAAACTCACATCACAAATAGGAGATGAGAATTTCAAACAAAAGGTTGAAGATGTTGAAGCTCTTTTATATGAAGGTTGTACAAAGTACACAAAATTGTCAGCAACCTTAGTCGTACACAAGATTAAAGCTTCAATTGATGCAATAGATAAGCTTTTGGACAAGCTTGTCCAAGCCTTAAAGGACATGTTTCTGGAAGGTAATACACTTCTGAATTCAATGAATTTGACAAAGAAGTTACTTAAGGTGTTTGATTTAGGGTTTGAGAAAATAGATGCATGTGTAAATGATTGCTACTTGATATGGAAGACTTTGAACAACTTGAGACATGTCCAAAGTGTGGTTCTTCACGTTGGCAAGTTTGTAAACGTAATAATCACATTCACAAAGGAGTTTCTGCGAAGGTGTTGCGCTACTTCCATTATACCAAGATTTAAATGAATGTTTAATGATGATGACATGGCTAAAGACTTAACATGACACCATATCAACAAAAGTAAGGATGGTAAGATACGACATCGAGTTAATTCGCCAGCATGGGAGTCTATAGACATTAAGTATCCTGATTTTGCATTAGATCCATGAAGCTTGTTGGTTTAGCTACAGATGGAATTAACTCATGTCGTCAGCTAAGCTCTAGATATAGTTGATGGCCAGTTGTATTAGTTACATACAATCTTCCTCCATGGTTAGCCATGTCGAAGGAGAATTTAATGTTGACATGCTAATTCATGGGAGGAAACAACCAGGAAACAATATTGATGTTTACTTGCAACTACTCATAGAAGATTTATATGTGTTGTGGAATGAAGGAGTGGGTGTATTTGATGCAATTACCAATTCTATTTTCAATTTGAGGTCTACTCTGATGTGGAAAATCTATGATTATCCCACTTAGGGCAGATTTGCGTGTGCGGCATGTGGTATTGACACACGGTTACTGAAGTTTTCGTTTAGTAAAAAGCATGTATATACGGTCGATAGAAGATTTCTTCCACCTTCTCATGAATTTCGCAAGAAGGGTAAATGGTTTGATGGGAAGTGTAATATTGGACAAAAACCAAGGGTATTGATAGGTAAAGAAGTTTTATGTGCTTCTGAATTAGTTGGAAGGGATTGGGGAAAGAAATGTACACAAAGAGACATGACTGGAAGAAAGACACAACAAGAAAAATGTTTGGAAAGAAAGGCACAGAGAGGAAGATGACTGCATAGTAATGCACATAAAGGAAGATGACTACATAGAAATGCACATAAAGAAAGAAAGGCATACAGACAACAGGAACTGATCCTAATAACATATGGAAAAAGAAATCAATTTTCGTTGACTTGCCATACTGGAAGGTATTAACATGTATACATAACCATTAATTATAAAGAAAATATGAATTTCTTTTCATAAACTTTTTTGCTTGTTTTTTTTCTTCAGAAATTATGTTTGAGGCATAATTTGGACATCATGAACATAAAGAAAATGTTTGCGAAAGTGTCATTGACGCATTGCTACATATTAAAGGAAAAAACAAAGGATGTATTTAATTGTCGTAAATATTTAAAGGAATTGGGTGTTCGCCATGATTTATGCATAAGCGAAGAGAAAGGAAAAAGGGCAAAACTACCTCAAGCACTTCACAACTTCTCTAAAGCAGAGGAAACATATTTTCTGTAGAAGGTTGTCCAATATAAAGCTACCGGATGCTTATAGCTCAAATATCAGTAATTGCGAGGATCTAAGTGAATGCAATTTAGTTGGACTCAAGTCCCATGATTGTCATGTCCTAATGCAACAATTGTTGCCATTAGCAATAAGAGGTCTTCCAAATGGTCCAAGACATGCAATCTTTCAGTTATGTGTATTTTTCACAAACTTTGTCAATGAGTTATTGACAAAAGTAAGCTAAAAGTATTGGAGAATGAGGTTGCAAAAACAAATATGCATGTTTGAGAAGTATTTTTCACCTTCTTTCTATGATATTATGGTTCACCTTACAATACATTTAGCGAGGGAAGCTAGGCTATGTGGAACGGTTCATTATCGCTAGATTTATCCTTTTGAAAGATACTTTCATATTTATATTTCTAGTATTAGCCTATTTTTTCGCTGGATTTATCCTTTTGAAAGGTACTTCCATATTTATATTTCTAGTATTAGCCTATGTTTTTTTCTTTCTATTTTAGATGACATTGATTTATGACATGGTTAAATGTCTTTCATATATATGAAGGTGTTAAAGGGATATCTTAGAAATCGAGCATGACTAGAGGGGTCTATGGTAGAGTGTGTCTTAGCTCACAACTATGAGAAATTTTGTAATATGTACATATAACAAGGTGAAAGTATCGACTTACGACGTACGGGATATGAGGATGAGTCAATTCTTATCAGGAATCCTATTTCAGCTGGTGTAGGAATGACTATGTTTTCAGAAATATATCAAATTGGTTACCGTTACATATTGTTTAATAGCATGGAAGCTGAGCCATATCGAGAATGGGTTATGCACCATTTTAGAAGCTTACGCGCATTGTATTTTATTCACACTTCATAACATGTTCAATAATGCATCTTGAGGAGCTTAAGCATTTAGATTCAAGCCTTATAGCAAACTGAACAAGCTATATAGAATGCATACAACAAAATTCATCTTGGTTGCGCAATAAGATTTGATTTTGAGTCTTTTACTTTTTTTTTTTTACTTTCAAGTAGGCTATTTACAATTCCAACTATATTATGTTTTTTATCAGTCCATTCATTACTGAACAGGTTATTGCATTGAGTGACACAAGTGTCTCAGACATGTTAAAGAAGCTTGCATTTGGACCGATAACACAAGTAATGTCATATTCAAGATACGTCGTAAATGGAAAACGTTTTTGTACAAGAGCAAGTGAAGACTACACAAGACAGTGGTGTTTATCTTAAAGTTAAAACACTAGCCAATGACACTCAAAAGATTAAAAAGATTTTATACTATGGGGTGATTAGGAAAAATTTGTTAAACATCGATGATCTCCTGAGTTTGCTGTAAGCTTATTTGTATTACATTTTAAATTAGTTATTAGGTTTTCAATGCATCAATATTAGTGAGAAGTCTAAAAAGTTGAAACCACTCCATACTCTTCCTCATGCGATAAGTCGTAAAGGATATGCACTCTTCGAAGACGAGCTGGTATGAATATTTGTATATCTTTTAATTTCATTTTAGCGATAACACACTTACACTGAGTTTAAATTATGGATTAATCAATAAAGAAACAAAGGTACACCTGAGAAGGATTTAAATAGAGTCAATCTTTGGATAGCTTATATGTGATTGTAGTGTTCTGTGTTATGAAGTGGGGAAGCCAAAGAGAAACTAAGATATGTTTGGTGCAAAGGACGAGTGTCTCCTTGTCTGCGTCCCTATGTCCTGAAAAGTTTCACGCATGTGGAGTTGATTCTTGTAAAAGCAGATAAGCTTTTCTAGTTCATGGTCCATGGTTGATTTGACAAAATATAAAGTCTGAGAAAAAAAAATTATAAAGTAAAGTTTCATTTTTCTCTTTGACTGTGTTTGGTTCTTGTTATAAATTAGACCCTTAAAATATCATCTACCTTCAAAGTGTTCTTCGAATTAGGAAGCATTTGCTTTGGCTTGATTTTGATTATTTACATTTATCTTGTTATCAGTTACAATGTAATAAGAAAAGTACATAAGAGGTTAACAATGGTTCTAGATAATCTTCGAAAGCTAGCTCTCAGGTACATATATAAGCACAAATGTTATAGTTAGCACGGTGGAATTTATAAATTATATATATATGTTAATCAAACTTAATTTCTTCTATGTTTGATAGTCTTAAACATCATTAGTACATATACACTAGGAGATAGCATGGTGTTGATAATTTGATATTGTTTTTATTTTGCTATCGGATACTATGTGATAGAAAAAGTGCACGAGAAGCTAATGATACTTTTGGACAAGCTTCCAAAGCTAGTTCCCAAGTTTATGAGAACAAGTACTAAATAGTTAGCTTATGCAATTTATGAGCTTTTGATATAAATTGATCAAATTTTGTTTCTTCCATGTTTGGTAGTCATAGAGAAGTAGTCAGAATATAGAAAGAGACAACATTAAGAGAAGAATATTCTAAAGCCACTTCTCAGGTAATAACACGTGCTTAATAATAATTGTTAACTTAAATAGTTTAATAACTTAGTCATTTTAAATTGATGTTCTTATTTGATTTCTTTATGCTAGTTACTAATTGGCTCAGAAATGGATAAGTAGTTGCAACTAGATCAATAGATTCAACAATTAAACCCATAACTTATTAAAACAAATACGATGCATGAATTATTAAAGTTTCTTGAAATCACAAACAAAGAACTATGTATAAAAGAGTACAAGTGCACCTTAAATGTTTCCTTGATAGCCATATCAACTAAATTTTCCTCAATCAAGATTTTAAGCTCGTCCATCCAACACAACAAACAATTTCACTTAGAGTCAAAACCCACCAACCTAAAATGCAAATTAAAAACCCCAAAAGATAAAAAGCAATTAAGCAAAAATGCTTATGATATATTGATGCGAAAATTAAGTTAACACACAAATTAAACCATTTTTTGACAATTGTAGTATATGTATAAGTAGGGATCGTTCTAGGCCGGGGATTAGGAGGGATTGCTAATTGATTCTAAACTGACTCAAAGACACAAAAACAAACTTAAAAACAATAGGATAGATTCAAAAGACTCAAAACTAGTTCACAAGACTCAAAATAAGCTAAAAACACTCAAAACTGTCTAAAAACACCAACTAGGCAATTTCTGACACTAAACACAATTTTGGACGAAAATAAGGTTTGGGCTTGACTCAAAACACTTAAAAACACAAGCAAAACAAGTTTAAAACAATTTGAAACAAGAAAGTAAAGGGGGGTTTTGTTTTGGACGAATTTAAAATAACAAAACAGATTGTAACTTAAAAACAGGTTTGAAAACAATTTTAGGAAATTAGATTGGCTAGCTAAAGGCTTTTCCTCCACACATGACATGTATGCAAACAACTCGATTTCTATTTACTACTTCATTGAATTATGAACGACAATGCCCCAAATTAACCGTGACATCACTAGTTAACCCTCAGATTTTCCTTGTTTTATTGGATTGGATGACATCATTCGACAACCCAAAGTATTCTTCAAAAGTTCCTTACATGACATCATAATAGAGATACAATCAAAGATCATTACGTTCAATGAAAATCATAAGCATTGACAAAGCACTTGCAACTATGATATCATGTCACTTATGCTAGGAATTAAACTTAACGCGATTGTGACCAAAGACCTTCACTACATATGAATATAAGTTTGTAACGATTATGTGAAACTTCCTTATACTCTAGCATCAGATTTATGCATGCCAATTAAGTGTCGACCCTTAATTAACAAATACGAATAAGTTATCAATCAAACAGTTAAGCCAATTGCATTCACGATTCAAGAATTCATAACTGGAATTTATCAACTCATATTGCACACATAATCAAGGCTTTGAAATCACCCCTCGGTTTAGCCACTCATGTTCACAGCAAAACGAAAGAAAAAGAATTTAAACATTGTAAATATAGAACGAATTACACCTAGAATGCTTCAACAATCAAGCTTGAACATCCAAGAGTGCTCCCTTTTTTCTTTACTCATGGCACAAGGTTTGGTGTAAGGTTTGGGTGGTGATTTGTATGGAAGAATGACTGATGAGATGAATGGATGTGTATGGATGAAGGTTGGCTGCGGCAAGGAGTGTTTGGATGTGTTTTTGGTTGTGTTGAATGGTGGTGGATGATGGATCCAAATCTGCCTTATGGTTGTTACACACACTTCCTTTTATAGAAGGAGTGCACAACTAGGGAAAGAAAAGGGAATGGTATGGTGCATCAATGATTCAATGAAGGGGACATGAATGAGTGCAAGGTATGGAAGGTGAAAGGTGAGGGATGGTGCAGCAATGATACAAAGAAGGGGACAAGGAATATTGTGCACAGCTAGGGAAAGGAAAGTGAGTGGAATGGTGCATAAATGAGTGCAAGGAGGGAACATGGATGAGTGTGCACGGCATGGGAATGGAAAAAGAGTGGAATGGTGCAGAAATGAGTGCAAGGAGGGAACATGGATGATGTACATGGCATGGGAAGGGAAAGTGAGTGCAATGGTGCATGAAATCTGGATCAATGGAGGGGATAATGATGATGGCACGGCATGGAAGGGAAAGGTGGGGGATGGTGCAGCAATGAGTGCATGGAGGGGACAAGAATATTGTGCACATGGTAGAGAAAGGAAATGGAGGTGAAATGGTGCAGAAAATAGGAAAGGGATTGGCTCCCTTGCATGGCAAGGAAGAAAGAAAGGGAAAGGAGAGGTGCGGCTCCCCCTTGGCTGAGATTAGGGTTTCTAGAACATGTAATTAAGTGTCCTAAAGTATTTAGGACATCCCTTTGCAGCTGGAACTTAGGTGAATTAGGATTAGGAAAGGTTAGAACCAAATAAGGTAACTTGGCTAACATTCCTTCTTTCTTGCTTTGATCTTTGACTTTCTTTTCTTGAATTGATTTCTTCATAACTTTAGCATAATCCTAGCCTCTTTTGGTCTTCAAATTCGTCCATCACCTTGCTCCATGCATGTGATATTCATTCCAAGTACAAAACTGCTCCAAAAGGCACCAAAATGCACTTTCTTGCCACTTTAGCCCTTTAAACCGACAAACATACGAAAATGGTTTGAAATACTAAATTAACTAAGAAATAACAACATAAATGCATAAGAACAAGCTAACTAAGTCGCATAAATATGCTCCTATCATATATCTTTGTTGTAGACTTAAGACGAATTTGAAGACACTTCCACCTCTAAATCCTGTAAAATAAACATAACATAACTCTAATTAAGCAAACCCATTAACAATTCGCAATGTGATACAAATTATACACAATTCATCCACCAATGGCATATGAAGTTATTGGAGAATAGAAGACTACTGAGGATACCCAGAACATTGGAAATGCTTTGGGATTGAAGAGCTCATCCTCTTCCTTTTCGCCACCAATATTGTTGCCACCGCCATTGCCATTCTTCATCAACCTAGAAATCACTTAACAACAAGAAGTTACTGAATCAAAAAAGAGAGAAGATGGTTGTAATCTTACGAAAACTTTGATTGTGCCCAGGATCTCCAATTGTGCTTCAAAATTTCCGATAATTCTCTAACGAACTTTGATTGGATGGATTATGGCTCTTATTTTTGAGTTGAATAGGAAAGAGGAAAAAGTTGGGAGAGAATAATGACTTTTCTTTTTTAGGGCTTGTTTGGGATTGTGGTGCTTTAAAAAAAAAACTTATTAAAAATTTTGAAACATAGGTAAAACAAAAAAAAAGTTTAAAAAAAAAAAAAAAAAAAAAAAACTATTGTCAATGATAGTAGGAAAGCATAGCAGACCAGAAGCATGGTCTATCATGCTTATAAAAAAAATTTCTTCATTTAATAAAATTATCAAATGGCAAGTATATCCTCACATATTTTATAAAATTACAATAATTGCCCCTACATTATTCTCTTTGACAATTATTATATCATATCACACAATTATTATATCATATCATTTTTATCAAATACTCAGACACTATTTTTCTTGGCCTAATTGGATAAATGGTCCTCTTGATGATAGGGTATTTGGAAGGGAGCCCCCGTGGTAAGAAAATTCGGATTTAAAACTTTATGGTGATGTCCGGTAGGAATTAAGCCCCAAAAAAAATTCTGTTAGTTTCTCTGTTAAGCTTCATTTTGTTTTTGTTTTTTTTTTTTTAAGTAGAGGGAATTGGTTTCAGGGGATTGTTGATTCTAAAATGCCAAAAAGTATTACCAGCTGCAAAATCAGGTGGAGAACCTTTGCCTGAGGGTCTTCTTTGGCTACTTTTAACAGGAAATGTGTCGTAGTTCCAGATTATGAGGCCATTGATGCTCTGCCTATTATAGCACATCCAATGACCTAGTTTACCACTGGTTTTATGGCCCTCCAGTAGTAGCTACCTATATTTATTGAAGAATTTTCAACGATGGAAAAGTAAATCCCATTGACGATTCTTTGGATTATGGTGCAAATTTCAGATTCTTTTGGTTTTAGTTGAGAAATTGTTACATGAAAACCTCAACCCACACACACTTGAGCATTTTCATGTACTTTTAGGAAATTTTGAAGTGACATAGGGAAGGGTGTTGTGCTGCTCTATTAATAAACAAATTGAAAGGCGTAAGACATGGAGGAATTGCAGCTGGTAGAAGCGAATTCTCTCTACTTAAAAAGAAAAAAAAAGAAAAAAAAGAAAAGAAAGCTTAACGGAGAAACTAACGGAAATTTTGTTTTTGGCCTTAATTCCTAACGGATGTCACCACAAGGGTTTAAATCTGAATTTTTTTTTTACCACAAAGGCTCCCTTCCGAATACCCAATCACCAAGAGGACCATTTATCCAATTAGGCTTATTTTTTTGTTAAAAGAACTTTTACAAAAAAAAAGTTTACCAAACACTTAACAACTTTATTTTATAGCTGTTTATTTTTACAACACAGCATAAACTTTTTTTTTTTTTTTTTTTTTTTAAAAAGCAGAGCAATACCAAACTAGCCCTTAATCTATGAGTGAAAATGAAAGGCCTGATGGTTTTTTTTTCCATCTGAAAAATAAAGCGCGTAATTGAAGTAGTAAAACATTTAGGCGCTCTATTGTTATTTGCGACATTATTTGCGAGGACCGTGTGATTTGTCACAAAAGAGCCTTTTTCTTGCAGTAATAATACGACCTTTCAAGTATAAATTACAACTCATTTTGTCAACTAATATGGGGTATCCATCTCTTAAAAGCACAGAGATGAATATCAAGTTCTTTATGCATGAAGGAAAATATAAACAATTTTAAGTTCCAAGACTTCCCCAGAGGGTAGTTTAAGCATACAGGTGCCTATTGGTTTTGCAGAGATCTTAGTGTCGTTTCCAACTTGCACATCATGTCCCTATTGCGTAGTGCTTTGCTCTTTGTTAGTCATTGCAATGAGTTGCATATACGTCGACTAGCACCTGAATCAAATATCCAGGAATTAGAGCTCACTGTAAAAGCACCCTCTATGGTAGAAATAGTCCTTTCAAAAGTTCTTGCCATAAGCCTCGCAATGTGCATCCTGTATTTCTTCTTCCAATGCTCGTTCTTTCCACAATGAAAGCATGTTTCTTTGGATTTTCTTGCCTTCTTCTTATGCAACCTTTCCCTTATGATTGCATTCTCCCTCCCACTGTTCTTTTTGAAACTTTGTTCAAACTCACAGCACATGTCACTCATCTCTGCAAGAGTATGATCGAATCTATTCACTTTATAATTTACTATAAACTTAGTGAAATCATCTGAGAGAGATGCAAAGAAAAAGTCTTGAGCCATTTTCCTATCGAAAGATCTTATCTATCTTTTTATCTCTGATAAGTTCCTAGACTAGCAAGAAAGAAAATCAAGATTTATAATACTGTCAATCTCTGATATGCGTATTTGGGAAAAGATTTATACCTTTTATGGCCACAAATACTTTATTATTTGATTGTACTGGAGTGGATTATACTAAAGGATTAAATATTTAAATAAATTTTCTTTGTTCAGTTAAAAAAAAAAAAAAACTGAAACTTAGGCCCATGCCCAACCTACTCCCTGTAATGTTACATAGCAACACAGTTCGACAGAGTAATTAGTAGAGCACCTCCAATTTTACACTGAAAATGGATGAGGACCGATTTATCATTATTAATTGTAGATATTGTTAAGGCCACATGTGTTTCTACTGCATAGGCTAATCGCAAGCATGTTGATTATGGATTACTTGAACAAATTAATGCACCACACACGAGAATCACCGGTCGAGTTCATGCACTCACTTTTTCCGTTTCTCTCCTCACTTCACCTATTTGTCAAGGAATAGATAGGTTTTTCTGCATGGTTGGTGGCATGGAGGTTTCCCTCCTATTCTATTGTCTTTTGCATTGATGGTCCGACATGAAAATCGATCTGCAAAAGTATAGCACATTATATGCGAGACATTTTTTACACCAAAAAGAAAAGCAGGTGCATACAAGTATTTTTGTTGGAATGAGATAAAACTAATTTTAGGGTTTCAATATTCTTCTCTATTCTTCTCTCAAAGGAGGCATATGTATATATACATACTCAATCCTTGTACTACAAGGAATACTAACGACATGAAAAAAGGAGAGTTATACCCAAACTAGGAAACACAATTATATTCCTATTCCAATATTGTTGACTCACGCCAACACTCCCCCTCAAGTTGGTGCATAGATATCACCTAGGCCCAACTTGTCGAGTGAGTCTTGAAATCTTCTAGCAGAAATTGCATGAGTTAGAATATCTGCCAATTGTTCTTCTATCTTCACGTATGGAATGTCAACCAACTTAATATCTAGCTTTTTTCTTTGATGAAATGTCTATCCACCTCAACATGCTTGGTCCTATCATGCTGCACCGGATTGTTAGCTATCTCTCAGGCTGCTTGATTATCACAATACAACAACATAGACCCTTTTAGTATAAACCCTATCTCAGTGAGTAGAATCTGAAGCCATATAAGCTCACAAATACCATGTGCCATTCCTTTGTATTCAGCCTCGGCCGAAGACCTTGCCAGCACATTTTGCTTCTTACTTCTCCACGTCACAAGATTGCCAGCTACAAACGTAAAGTATCCCAGCGTAGACCGCCGATTAGTGATATTTTCAACCCAATCCGCGTCCGTATACCCTTTCACCTCCATATGCCTATTCTTTCTGTACATCAACCCTTTTTCCTGGAGCTCATTTTAAGTAACTCAGAATCCGCATTCCTGAAGCCATGTAATCCTTACTAGGAGCATGCATAAATTGACTCACCACACTTACTGTGTAAGCTATATCTGGCCTTGTAAGTGCTAAATAAATCAACCGCCCTATCAACCTTTGATACATTTCCCTATTCGTTGGGACTTGATTCTAATAAATTGCTAGATGACGATTTTGCACAATAGGTGCATCCATTGGTTTATACCCTAGCTTACCAGTTTCAGACAAAATATCCAATACATACTTTCGATGGGATACGTATATTCCTTCCTGAGACCTAGCCACTTCAATTCTCATGAAGTATTTAAGTCCTCCAAGATCTTTCATCTCAAACTCAGAAGACAAGTACCTCTGCAGACGTTCAATTTCCATTGTATCATCACCTGTGATAATCATATCATCTACATATATGATAAGCAGAGTTACCTTGCCATCCTTGCGTCTGATGAACAACGTATGGTCGGAATTTTCCTATCGATATCCATACCTCTTCATTGCCTGGGTGACTATTTAAGGCCATATAGTGTCTTTTGAAGTCTACACATTTTCCCACTGGAGTTCGCAGCGCCATAACCTGGTGGAATATCCATGTACACCTATTCCTCTAAATCACCATGTAGAAAAGCATTTTTAACATCAAACTGTCTGAGAGGACAGTCATGGTTCACAGTAAGAGATAATAAAACTCTGATGGTATTAATATTCGCAACAGGAGCAAACGTCTATTGATAATCAACCCTAAAGGTTTGGGTAAAACCTTTGGCCACTAACCTCGCCTTGTGCCTATCAATTGTTCCATCCGCCTTATGTTTGATAGTGAACAACCACTTGCACCTCCACTGATTTCTTTCCTTTGGGAAATGAAACTACACTCCATGTATTATTCTTTTGTAGCGCTTCCATTTCAACTTGCATTGCTTCTATCCATTTCGAATCTTTCAAGGCTTATTCCATTCTAGTGGGTATTTTGATGGTTTCCGTTTGCTGAACAAACGCGTAGTATTTTGATGAGAGCCGATGAGTAGAGACATAGTTTGCAGTGGAGTACCGTACATTTCCTTCTAGAGAGTACCTGTTTGGTGGTTTTCCTCGATTTTGTCGAGGAGGCAACATATAAGATGGTTTAATAATTTCTGGGTGAGTACTACTTACCTCAGGGATTAAATGATGCCAGTTTAACTTTGGAGTTGTTATATCTGCTGATGGATTTGGATGCCCACTCGACCCTGCACCAATATATACGGTATTAGGCCTACTTGGGCCATTATGAATTATCACCAAATTCTGCCCACTTGGGCTTTCGGTAACATCAAATTTGTCACCATTTTGCCTACTTGGGTTGTCGGCAATATCAACATTAACATCATCATTATGTTGCCTACTTAGGTTGTCAACAAAGTCGGCTTGATTCTGCCTATTTGGGCTATTGATTTCTGGGCAATCACACGACCCATTTGCAAGGTTGTTGGTTTCAGGGCAGTCGCATGGCCCACTAGCTGGATTAACACGGTAAAGTAGTTGCTTTGTACATGATATGCAAGTAATCCTTCAACTATACCGAACCCGCCATAATCATCGATTTAGGTTGTCTCCCCCTAAGGAGTATGGCTAGGAGGAAAAAATAATTTGTCTTCAGAGAAGTTAACATCTATGGTGACGTACATATGTCAAGTGGATGGATGATAACATCTATAGCCTTTTTGTTGAGGACTAAGGCCAAGGAACACACATTGCACTAGACAAGGATCAAACTCGGGGTTCGAGATGAAGAGTAGAAGGGAGCGAAACATGACCAGCAAGCACGACCAATGGGGTTCTAAAAGAGAGAACACGTGATGACATTTAGTTCATGATACAAATAACATAGGTGACTGCATCAACCTAATATGTCTTAGGTGCACAACTACCAATAAGAAGAGCACGGGTAATCTCAAGGATGTGCCGATTTTTTCGTTCTACAACTCCATTTTATTGTGGGGTTTGAGGACACGTAGTTTCATGAAGAATGCCATTTTTTCGTAAAAATTGAGAAAAAATTAACAGGCAGTGAATACTGGGTATAGACCATGTGATAAAACTTTTTGAAGATGCCACCCACATCACTTTTATTTTTCATGAGGTACAACCAAGTCATTCTAGTTCAATCATCAACAAATGTTATAAACCAACGCATACCATGCTGAGTAGTAACCGGAGATAACCCCCACACATCAGAATGAATTAACTCAAACGAAATTGTTCTTTTATTCAAACGTAGAGAATAAGAAGCTCGATGACTTTTAGCTAATGTGACAACATCACATTTTAACAAGGACTTTGGAATATTATTAAATAATGATGGAAGTAATTTTCACAAATAACCAAAGGAGGCATGACTTAGCCAACGATGCCACAACTGAACAGTCTTCAATTTTCCATTGTCACGACATTAAACTTTATGAACATGTCCATGTGCAACATCATCAACATAATACAATCCTCTTCTCTTTACTACCACGCCTAATGATTTCCTGAGTCCGAATATCTTGAAGTAAACAGAAAGATGGAAATATTTGCACAGCACAATTTAATTGCTTGGTAACTTGTCCCGCAGATAATAAGTGGCTAGAGAGTTCCGGAACAAGCAAGCAGTTGTGTAAGGAGAGAGTATGAGTGAGTGCTATCGAACCTGCTCCTATAACCTGGGCCACACCACCATTAGGAGTGACAATACTATCTCAAGGTGATGGTGTTGTAGAGTTAAAAAGGGATTGATCATAAGTCATATGATCAATGGCTCCAAAGTCAATAATCCAACCTATGTCAAGATCAACTAATGTAATTAAGGTTGTGCATGTGTTACCTTGGATTGCTCATAAGAATAATTGAATTTAATAAGGACAGCTCTTTGCCCAAACCGTCTGGGTCCAAAAACTGCACACGGCTGCAGTCTGATGGTGGGCTCGGCAATCCCATGATGTTCTTTCTGCTAGCGCCAACGCTGATGTCATCGCCTCCTGATGGCTACCCCACGTGAATTTGGGCCTTTAGATCAGCAAGCTTAAGCTGCTGAGGAGATCTGAAAAGAAGGCCCTGGGTTAAGTCGGCAAACACCAAAGTTTGATCCTACGAGAAGTTCTGCCATTAGAACAGCAAGAACAAACAAAAAGAAATTAAAAATTTCTTACTAGTTTGGTTCTAGGGTTTAGGGTGAGTCTCTTGTTTCGAGACCTTGCTTTTGTTTAGAGGAAGAACCAGGCTGAAACTCACTCTGATGCCAAGATAAAACTAATTTTAAGGTTTCAATATTCATCTCTATTATTCTCTCATAAAAGGCATACATATATATACATACTCAATCTTTGTACTACAATGAATACTAAAGACATGAAAAAATGAGAGTTATACCCAAACTAAGAAACAAAATTGCATTCCTATTCTATTATTGTTGACTCACGTCAACATAATGTTGATATATAAATAGATTTGTGTTGTAGGCATAATTTACTGAACAATTATAGAGGCCAGAGAGAGAGGGTGCGGCAATAGTAGAGAGAAAGAGAGAGGTGTGTAATTGTGAGGTGTGTTCTATTCCACCTCATTGTGCCTTTATTTATAGTAGTAGGATAGGTAAAATCCTTACCCTTTTAGGATTACAGCTCTTAATAGGTAATCAAGTCCTAATAGGAATATAAAGAGATATTCCTAGATCTACTAGGATTTACACAATCACATTCCTAATCTAATACGACTGCAACACTTCCCTTTTAGTGTGTAAATACTTGAGTAAATAACGCATTAGGTCTTCAGCGACAAAGTAAGTACAGTTGATGAAGTCGTCGGCACAATGAGTGAATGCGAGTCTCAATTCAATGGAAGAAGGCATAAAAAAGTAAAACTCACAAAACCTCCCTATTTTAAAACCCAAGGTGGGAGAAAAACACATAGACTAAGGAGAAAAGTGAGAAGTTGCATTAAGTCAAAACTATACGTCTTTTGGATGCAAGTAGAAGAGCTCATAAGAGTATGATCAACCCAGGATGGGTGCCTCATCAAAACCTAGTTAGGTAACAAAGACCCAGTGGGAAAAATGCTCCTAATCGTAGGAAAAAAGAGTACATTAAGATCAAATGAGTATACTTTTGGATACTCCCCCTGTGTTTGATAGAACTTCCATATGAGAAGTACAAGCATTGCATATGAATAGTTAGGCATACCAATTCCTCGGACAAGCTTCTGGAAGGTTAACTTCGGCAGTGACGTCGTGTAGACGTTGGCAAGGTTGTCTGGGATCGGTTTGCATAACTTCAATCTCCTTATGCTTTTCTGATGTAGATGTAGACGCAATATATTTTGGCGTTGACTTCGTTGATGTATCATGTCTTGGTTGGCTGGATACATGCGGCATAGTCTTCATGGGTCGTCGTTGGGACTCAACGATGGATGAAAATAGTAAGTACTTCGAATATGCTAAAAAAAAAAACTCCTAACCATGTCTCACTTGTGGCGTAGTGAAATAAGGTGAATCTTGGAATGATTCGAAGGTTTCATAACTAAGGTCATATCGTGGACCTCCAAGATATTGCAATATCCCTAACGGTAAAGACATAACCATTTGAGGATTTTGCCTCATGTGGGTTTGATAAGTAACCAGCGTCAGCATAACAAACAAGGCAAGCATCATTCCAAGGATCAAGGATGTTGGATTCGCTTAAGTTGCGATGGGATTTGCCCAAATTTGTAGTACCTTCAGGGTACGTCTTTAATACCAATTCAGTGGTTGCGTGTCGGCGCAGTGCTGCATCTTTACCAATAGATAAACAACAAAGAAGATGTCATATCTAATACAATGAGCTAAGTACAACGAAGCGCAAAGTTGAACTCAGATATGAAATTTCGGATTCCATAACCTCTTCAATGGTCTCATTGCATATAACGTATGGATAATCATAGGTATACTCTAAGGTAACATATTTGGGGTGTAGTTCGACTGGTAGACCAAGGTACTGTCAGAACAACGTTTGAACTTCAGGTCAAGGCATAAACGAGTTTTCCTAAGATCCTTCATCTCAAATTTCACCTTCAGGTGCGACGCAATTTTTTCAAGCTCTTCTAGAGTCTTAGTGAGATTCGTGTCAACAACATAAACTGCAACTCTAGCAATTCGGAATAAGACTTCATAGTTTAACACACAAAGGCATTCATTCATATCCCTGACTGATCAAATAATCACTTAGACATGTATACCACATTCGTCGGATTGTTTCAATATGTAAGTCAACGCCTCAAACAAGTTAAGAGGGTGTTTCGTGGTTTTGGAACTATTTGAACCGGTCCATGTAATTCTTCAAGAACTTACATGTAAACATCCATATTACTATCCCCATGGAGAAACATTAACTATATTTCATAATGCTACTATTAATCACATGATGTTTGAGAAAAACCTTGCGCCGTAAGGCATGCATCAAATTGCACTATTTCATTCATCTCATAACGCTTCATTTCCCACTTGTAACACAACAGGGTTACCTTGGGTATGAACGATAGGTCCAAAACACACTTTGGTAAGGAATTTAACCTGGATTGTAATTTCGGTTGTCCAATCAGTTCTACGTTGTCACTTAATCAACGGAATACGGTTCGATATTGTTGCTTTTCATTTATGTCGGTAGCTACCATATAAGTGAAAACATCATCGATGATAATATCATTCCAATTCCATTATCTCATCCAAACTAGTATACTGGACTAAGAACTTCAAGTCTCGGGAGTAATTTGGATTAATCTCATGAGGTCGAAATGATTTGAGACAACGATTAGTATGGATTCATTGTTTTGTCATATCTTCCTCTTCTAAGGAAGTGAATCCTATGAACCAAGTGATCTGTCATGCTCTAAGCCAAGAAAGATTGATTGGCTATCGGCTGGTGTACTGGACTGTCCAATAGAGGCGTCCAAACCGTCCAACAGAGGTGGTACACCCTTGAGGGATGTTGACTCGACGTCCGTTAAGTACGTTTATCCTTGCAGGCATGTTTGTAGCTGGTATATGATATTGTCACTTTAGCTAGATTAGAGGAATGCGTCTGGAGTAACATTTTAAAAGCTAGAATTCATCGCACATGCTTATCACATTTGTGTGGTATGGAGATCGAGATAAGACATAGTGGGCAACGTCCATGCAAATTCGTGCCGTTCTACAAGAACGTTGACCTTCTTATCTCCCCTTAACGGCGAGAAGGCTGTCTCATTAAAGTGACAACTCGTAAATGAGTGGTAAAGAGATCGTATGCAAGGGCTCTAAGAGATCTAGTGTGAATGGGAATCATAATCGACAAAGATTCACATCCTTCTTTGTAAGACCCATATTGGTACGTTGCGGCAGCGTAACTTGGCACATGGAATGCACACCCAAATGTGTAAATACGAAAAGCGTCAGGTTCGTACCCAGTAACCAACTGTAACATCAAATAGGTTGGGTGGCCATAGGACTCAAGGCAGACCAACATAGCTGCGCAAAAGATTGCATAGCCCTCGGCAGAAACTGAAAACTTGGTAAGTTTACCAAAATATGAGCGATCATTTAAATTGCGCTTTATGATCATTAGGCGAGGCTATTTAGGGTGAACATGAGAATTTAATGTTCAATTATAAACCCAAAATACATGCAATAATTTATCAAAAACTGTTGATACAAACTCTTCGACATTATCTAGTCTCCAGGACTATAAGGGATAAGTAGGGTGGTTAACCCTTAATCAGCTAGGGGGTTTAGCATTAATGTGTGTGGACAAACATGTGACCAGTTTGTTGATTCATTAACCAAAACCATAAGTATTTATATGGTCTGCATTTTGCTTGGATTAGTCCACATATATTCCCTTGAATCCACTGTGAAAAGGGGGGTCATTTCGTATCTTTGCTAGGAATGATTTAGAAAATCAATTTCCCACAACAAGCAAGCTTGGCAAAGTGTGCTTGTAAACAGAAGATCCTTACTTCGGGTAAGCAGATGCGTTGGAGCATCATTGTTTGACCTAAGAATCCCAAATGGTCGTGCCAAAGCAAGTAAACTGCTCGAATCGGCTCCAGGCCAACCACATGTGGAGTGTTCTCAATTGGGAGATAGCCCATTGGCCCCAAATCAAAAGTTCAGGCTCATTTTTAGAGGTGGTGCAAAGATATTCAACTCTATTGTTCATTAGTGGTTTCATTTATGATCATTGCTCTCTCAAATATCCTTAAGACTCAACGACGTTCTTCTGGAATGGGGAGAATATAAGGTCTCTGACATCAGGGGCGGAGCCACCAAGGGACTAAGGTAGTCCCTGGCCCATCCTGACTTCATCTGAGGTGTGAACCTCATGGAAGAAGATGAAGCAAACGACGTCGTTAAGCTGTTTTGATTTTAAATCTTTTCGGCTGTCTAATGAAACGATAAGTTTGGCAGGGGAGTTTTAAAAGAGATGTGCAATTTTAAATGGAAAAAGCAACCCCACTTCTGGTTCGATTCTCTCACCTAACAGTAATATACACCCTATAATTTTCTAAAGCAACCCACATTCTTTATTTGCAGACCTCTCCCCCTTTTCCTTCTTTTTCTACTTCTTTGTATTTTCTTTAGCCTTCCACAACCTACCTTTTACTTGGTTGTCAGGGTTTTTACATTTTTTTTCTTCTTAGTATTGAATTTAAGAGATTTTTTTTCAGTTTTGTGAGGATTACACAAATTGCATATGTCAACATGTTATGAATTCAACTTTTTACGCACACTTATATATATATATATATATACATATTTGTGAAATGCCCTTCCTCATTCAGAATTCTGGCTCCACCACTGTCTGACATGGTAATGTAGTACCATTCATACAACAAGAAGCGTGCCAATGCTCTTAATCAGGTTGGATAGACCTGAAGTCGTTGCTAGAGATGTGATTTAGGTATAAAGTTAGTGTGCGTAGTATCACATTCATCCAGACAACTAACTTTCCCACATTCGTACCTAATCATGTGGTTAATTGAATTCGGTCATAGGTATACAAGAAACATGATTCAATTAACTCATATTCGAGGAAAATATCAATAAGATTATCCATAACAAAAAAACAAACACCAAACTTGAATCCAAGAACATGGGAAAATGTTCACAAAGTAAACCAAAGTTATTAAGGGGATTTGGCCAACAAGTCCATTCATGTCAAAATTCTGAACTTCCAACGGTGTTTAGGGGAGCAAAATTAGTCTCACATGTTGACTATGAGAATGGTACTCCTCAACAACATTGGTAGGGGCACGAACAGGTGCATAACCAATGATCTATTCTATCAAGACAGAAGTAGATTCTGCAGGGTTGAGGTTTGGAAATATTATCCCTTTATTCTTGAACTTTTAGGTCTTAGGTGCCAAGGATCACGCTTCGGGTATGATGCCACACCTTGGCAGACCTTGATTTCTACCAGATGTTGTAAAAACAAACTCAAAATTGGAAGGTGAGAGAGACAGACCCCGAATTGAGTTGGGTAGGCTCTAGCCGAAGCTAGATGGGTCTGTTCGGTAAGTCTCTGCCGAAGTAGAGTGGTACCGTTCGGTGCATCTCTGTCTAAGAAGAGCATGCCTTTCGGTGCATCCCTGCCGAAGCAGGGCATCACCATTCGGTAGGCTTTGACCAAATTGGGTTGAGCCATTCGGTAGACTCCAGCCGAACTGGGTCTATACCGGTCGGTAGACTCCAGCTGAAACTGGTTCTATACCTTTCTCTCACGTTTGTGGTAGTAATCAGATCCAAGAATTTGGTAAACTTCTGCTTTATACACTGCTGTTTTAGGACCGAGTTAGAAATATGGAAGGATGAGAAAAGTATTCTCCAGTCAAAATTCGATCGGATTTATAAACTTCAGTATTGTACTCATTCATGGACGTAATCATGGTGTGCTTCAGGCAATTTCTTTCATGATTAGATGGTTCGTATAAGCGAGCCAAAGATCATGGAACCCTCTTTCGGGAGGTATTTCCGTTTGTAATGATTCGGGCATAGGTCTTCGAATGAAGATCATGGCAGAGGCTTATTCTGCTATTCCTTGCCATTATTGGCTTCAATGGTTTCTCAGCTTCTTGATAGTCAAGTGAAGATTCACGTCTTGTACCCCACATAAAGTGGTTTCTATTAGAAACATCCAAATAAGGGAAATAGAACTTATGACGGTTTGACAATCCATTGAATTGGAGGGAACAAGATTGTGATTGGTGCTATAGGAATGAAACATCCATATGCATCAAAGTTAGAACATTCGAGTTCTAAGATGTGGTTTTCATGAAAAATGTCGGGTTTTCATGGGTGTATTGTTTTATGGAAACATCGGGTTTCAAAGGCACTAAATTTGAAACTACAGGTTCAATTTAGTTTATGAACGTTTAGTTCATAAAAGAAAGGTTCCTGCAAGAATACAAAATGCAATATACAACTAAGTGTAGTGGATTGGGGTTGCTTCAGGAACTAATTTTATGGAATCGTTAATGCCAAAAAGTGAGCTTTAGGCCAATAATTTTATATTAATTGTCAGATTAGTGGAGTTCTGATCACTTTAATTAATTCAATAGATTGAGACCATTCAGGGTCGATCGTAGAGGCAAAAAATAATTATAACATCTGGGTTAAAATTATTTAGAATGCCAAAATTTAGCATTGGGTTCGAAAAATGATGTCCCAAAAAATATTCTTTTTGGGCTCGGGTTAACTACAATAGGTAGGCTAAAGGTGACAACAGGTCACGAACTGAAAATGGAAGGCCCAGCCATGAAGGCTGGCGTGTTGGGCTAGGTCAGACACGCAGGGCAAGCCCAAAGGTTTGCGAGTGGGCGCGCTGAAACCCTAGCTAGGGTTAGGTTTCAGGACTTGGGCCTGGGGAGGTAAGTCCAGCCATCTGGGCTGGCTATTTCATTATGGGTCGTGGCATATATAAACCCAGCAAGCCAAGGAGGTTGTTGTAGATAGGCCGGGCTTCAGGCCCATCTCTGGGACAAGCCCATCATGTTTCTGGCATGCTGGTTTGGGCTCGAGTGGACCGAGGCTTGCAGGCCTATGTGATAGATGACCTAAATCGAAGCTTGGTTGGGTCTGAGAGGTGCAACAAGCCCAGAGGGCTACGTAGGTGGTCCAAGGCGTCGGGGCAACGCTATCCCACGATGGTCCATGGTGGTGCCGCAATGTTTCCCTTTTTTTCTTTTTCTTTTTTCGAAATTCTAGGGTTTAAAACCCTAATTGCTTCTAAATTAATTTCATATCTTTGACTCACAATTCCACATAGCATATATGGGTAATGCATGAACAATTATATATATTGACAAAATATATGAACATATAATATATATATATATATATATATCGGAAGGTAAATATAAATGTAGGGGGTTCATGCATCATGGGGAATGTTTTCATGCTTCATGTTCGTTTCAAATATCTTCCTTTATTTTAAGTGTACTTGATTGACAGAAAACAACAAAAGCCTTTGAATTTGTAGAAGATCCTTCTCTGAAAGCCGGAATTTCATCTCCAATGCGTTGTATCACATTCAATACAGAAAAATTAAATTGAATTAATAGCATGTAGATCAATTCAATAAAATAATAAATTAATCATAAAAAGAATGATTAAAACGTAATACTCCCCTAATTGAAGATCAAACTCTCTTTAGCGCAGCTTCAAAAACGTGTTGTAAGCATAATTTGCTGAACAATTATGGAGGCCAGAGATAGGGTGCGACAATAGTAGAGAGAAAGAAAGAGAGGGGTGCAGCTTCTTGATAGTCTGGCTTTGGCAAAATAATGCCATTTTATTTTAGGGAAAACTAATGGATACACCCTAGAAAACTTTCATTTAACCATAAGGACAAATAATTTCAAAAATGGCAAGGTTGCCCTTGAAAACCTTCTGACAGAAAAAAAACAAAAGTATCCCAATCTCCAACATCCATCAGAAGTCACATGCTCTTCATCAAAGCAAATACAAAAAAAAATGACAAATTTATGGGCTCCAGGAGACAAGCCATGCAACAAGTTGGCATGCAAAAGGAAACAAGCAAGTTCACATGCATTCATCAAAACAAGGCAAAAGAAGACAAATAAGTTGGACCATGTTTCAGACACAGTGCCGACAATTTCAACAACAGTAGAAGCAAAGTGACAAATGACAAGTACCAAGGATACGTCGACACCATTCATTTGTAAAGAATTTTAATACCATAGTATTCTCATTCAGTGTATATAAGAAGAGTTCCATTCATTATAAACATACACCAGATACTCACATCATACACACACCATACTTCAATCCTCATACACTCAAGCATCTGAAACCTTCCTAGCATCCTTTGTAAACACTTCTCTTTGTAAACACTTCTCTTTGTAAACATTCTATATATCAATAAAAGTTCAAGTGTACAAATTCAAGCAATCTCCAAATCTTAAGTAAGTTTTCTTTTCTTTCTTTAGTGTGTTTGTTTAAATAGACTTCTAGTCCAAAACAGGGAGCCACTATTGTAGTTATATTGTTAACCTGCTAAACTGACGATCATACTTTGTTCGAGCACTCTGTTATAGTTGAATGCTTGCCATACAAATAACTGGACATTAACTAGGGTACCTCTGAGTTCTTCGTACCTCTGATTTCAGCCGTTAAGGCCTTATACCTGCATTGTGCCATCATGTTGAAACATGTCGAGTTCCATGTGCAAGGTTTTATGTCTAGTTGTTATAATGGCCATGTGACTATTTAACTGGTCTTGCTTATCGAATTTGGTATCAGAGCCAAGTTTAGCATTTTAATAGTATAATTATAATAGTAAAGTGCCTTGAGGATGGAAGTCATTAGCACAATTGATATTACACTTGTTTAATTTTGTATGAATAACAGATATTATTGTCCTTGTATACCTTGTCAACCACAATCACCAGGTATTTATTGTCCTAGACACCCAACTATAACTAGCATAAAGAGAAGATTAACATATATATCCAAAAGAATTAGCACGACTTTGAAGAAGTAGAAGTTTTATCTTGGTTATCTTGAACATCCTTCATTTATTTGTAAATATAATAACACATAAGTGTAGCATAGAGTTTTAGAAGCAAAAAGAGCAACAAATCAAACTTTAGAGACCCTGAGAGAAGAAAGAGAGTTTCTAAGAAACCAGTTAGTCGTAACGTTAGAGAAAGGTAGACTGTATTTTACGATAGATTACCTTAATTTAGAAATTAGCGAACCACAAAAAAGAAAAATAATCTTAGACCAAAATAGTTTAGTTTGTTATTTTCCATTGAGAAAGCATAATCATATTTTGCATAGTGAAGAAAATCCACAAGCCAATAGTATTGTATATCTTATTATTAGTCAAGCAAAAAATATAAAATTAGAAAATGATAAGCATAATTATTTGTTAAACTACTTGTTAGAGCATTTTCAAAAAAAAATCCATGAAAACAATTAGAAAAAATTTAGATTATATTCATCTCAGTTAGAAGATAATAATAAAAATATTTAAAGGTTTCGTAGCAAAAGAGAGATAAAAGAGCTTATTGATCTCATATATAGTAAGCCTAAGCAAGTAGAACTTAGATCACTAGAAATAGTTGAGTAGTTAAAATTAGAAGTTCGAAAAATTCAGTTAGTGCAAAAATGTCACATCCCCGCCCGGGCTCAACTCCGCCGTAGCACGATATTGTCCGCTTTGGGCCCCGACCATGCCCTCATGGTTTTGTTTCTGGGAACTCACACGAAAACTTCCCAATGGGTCACCCATCATGGGATTGCTCTCATGCGATCTCGCTTAACTTCGGAGTTCCAATGAAACTCGAAGCCAGTGAGCTCCCAAAAGGCCTCCTGCTAGGTAGAGATGAGAATATACATATAAGGTTTACATGATCCACTCCCCTAGGCGATGTGGGATGTTACAAAAAAGATTTGTGTGAACAAGTAGATAAGTTGCATAAGAAAATAGATAGATTATTTGTTTAATGACCGATTATAGAACTAGTAGAAATATATCCAAACTTTGAAAGAAATTAGTAAGTTAGATAAAGAACCAGTAGGTTTAACAGATTTTTCAACACAGGTAGCTAGTAGTAATATTCCCATTAGGCAAAATAATTTAATTATTCAATTAGTTTTAAGTTTGGCTGAAAAATTAGATCAAGGTGAAGAACAAATAGCAAAAATAAACCAAGTTCTACATAACGCATCTTCATCACTTCCACCATCTTTGCTAGAAAAATTAGAAAATTTAACTTTAAGTGCAAATAATAATATTAGAAGACCTAAGATAAATCCTTTTGATAACAGAAAATGGAACTCTTTAGGAGAAAAGGAAAAGAAGTAGTCAGAGCTGAAGATATTTATCCAAATGAAGAAAAAGCACAAGAATTTATTAGAAAAGAATTTGAGAAAACACAGAAAAATAAATATAATTTGTACCGATTAGGTTTATTTGAAAATAAAAGTAGAATTGTAAGTAACATCAGTCAACATGAAGTTAGCTGTATCGATAAAGAAGTTACACTTAATTTAATTAGTAAGGAAGCAGTTATGCATTTGAGAAAATCACATTTTAGTCAGATTCATATAGGAACAATATTAATTGGAATAGCAAGATTAACCAGAGCACAAGTAGCCACAAAAGCATTGGTGTACATATATGATGATAGATGGGATAATCACCAACAAGCAGCAATAGCAACAACTGAATAGACTTAAGTTCAAACTTAGCAATCATAGGATGTATTCCAAATTATGTTATGACAATAAACGAATTTAGTAAATATATTAAAGTAAGCATAAGAACAAAAAAAAAATTATAATATGAAGGGAGAGTATAAAAATTTGTGTATTAGTTTAATGTATATTGGAAAAGTGTTTGATAAATATAATCATAAGTTTAATTTAGAATTTCAAAATTTAGTTCAAACATTTGGTAGTAAGCATATAAATATGATAGAAGCAAACCCCAAAGATAATAGCTTTTTAGAAGGAACTCAGTGGACATTACCTAATTTACAAGTAGTAAAAAATAGACAATCAAATATAGTACAAATATATGAAACTAGTACAGGTAAAGCAACAATTAGGTTTAGTAATTACAAGCAACTAGAAAATATAGAAGAGGATGATAGTGAGATCGAAAATGAGAGTATTCATATGGCTTTTGACAATTTAGATATTAATTTAGTTGAGCAAAATTTTGATCATATTGTAGATAAGCTTATAGAAGATATTGATCATTTAGATGAAGAACAATACTTAGAAAAATATAAGACATATGATTTAGGACTACACAGAATTTCGAATGAAGAGATGAAAAAATTAATTTTAGAAATAGGAGTAGAACATCTTTTAGGATCAAAAGAATATAATAATTTATTAGAATTGAAAGTAGAATGTAATCCAGCAGAAGAAAGTAGTACATCGTGAGTAGAAAATCCAGGATACACATGTATAAATGATCAACAATTTTTTAGACCAACAAATGAACAATATAAAGAACAAGCAGAAGTAGATTACATAGAAGAAAGTATGATGAAACCACCTAGAAAAAATAGGATTCCATATTTGAGAGGATTGGAACAAATTAATATAGTAGGAAATATATTAAATTTAGATAATGTAGATCCATAAGATTGGGAAAGAACGGTTAAGATATGGGAGAAAGGTTACGTACATGCAGCATTAATGTTAGATTTTAGTAATTCACAAAATATGTTAGATTACTTTGAGCATACTTTAGATGGTTTAGTTTTTTATTATTTTAAGTCATGGAAAGTTCAAAATTCAAAACAACATCAGGTAGCTAAAACACATTTTAATATTGATGATTTTGTTACTTTGATTAAACAAGAATTTTTAGGTCATAATAGGTTTAGATGGCAGAAGCAAACAAGAACAAATAAGAGCAATTAGAAATTTAGAACAATTACAAATTTGTGATTTACAGTATATAGCTGAGTATACTACAGATTTCTTTAAATATTTAGGAAGAACGGGTAGAATTAATGATATTAATTTATTAGATACTTATATGACAAAAATAAAAGGACCAATACGTGAAAAAAATTGGAATGAATGGCAAAAGCATCCAAAGAAAAATGATATTGCAATAGGACCTAGAATTCAACATGTATATGATATACTTAGACAAGAGTGTAGTCAAATAAAAGTTAAGAAACGTATTAGGAAACAATTTTACATGAGTTGTAAAAATATAGATTTACCACAACAATATGGTTGTCATAAGAAAAATAAGCATAAGAAAATATACAAAAAGAAATCTAGGTCATATAAACCCTACAAACAGCATAAGAATTTCAGCATAAGACCTTCAAGAATAGCTAGTAAGAGAAAATATATTCCAAAACAATTTAGGAAAAGAAGTGGTAGACCTTGGATTAGAAAATATAAAGCACCAAAAGATAAGAGTAGTTGTAAATGTTATTTATGTGGAGAAGTTGGACACATTAACCCTGAATATCCAAAATTAGGTAAACAGCCAAGAGAAAAAGTACATTTGATAGAGTTGTTTAAGTTATAAGAAGATGAAGATATACAGCCAATATATAGCTTAGATGATTTAAGTGATAATGAGAGTATTTATAGTATATAGAGTATTAACATGATAGATTCAAATTTCAAAGATTCAAATAGTTCAAATAGTTCAAATAGTTCAAATAGTGATTTAGAAGAGTATATGTGTGAAGACCTGTATTTTATATTTATAAAAAAAATATTTATTTTGATCAAATAAGTCTAATAGACTTTTACAATATTATTTGACTTAAAAACTATATTTTTAAATTATTCATTTTAATTTTGCAATGGTTTATATTCTTTTTACTAGTTTATATTTTATTTGTCTTATGAGGTGTCTCAATTTCTAAGGCAGCCATTAGTGGTGCTTACTAAGCACTCTTTCAAGTTGGACGTGTGAAGTTTATAGGGACAAGGATTGTCTACCCTCTCACTTCCGGTATCCTCCCGTGACCTCCTGTTTGTGTGGTCACGGTTAAGTCACGTCAACATTTTATATTACTATTTATTTTTATCTTATTATCTCTATAAAAAAAACAATATAAAATGTTGACGTGGCTTAACCGTGACCACACAAAACAGGAGGGCACGAGAGGGTACGGGAAGTGGGAGGGCAGACAATCCTTGTCCAGTTTATAGAGGGCCAAAGAAATATATGGATAAGGGTGGCTGGGGTGTTGCCAGCAAGGTGCTCTAAGTGCTTGTTCAGCACTCTAAGAAGCTGTTGCCTTCTCCGACTATAAATAGGGAGCTACACCTGCATTTCATTTGAGACATTAGTATCTTACGGGAGAGAGAGAGAGAGAGAGAGAGAGAGAGTGAGTGAGAGAAAGAGAAGGGTGTAAGAAACCAGAAGCTGAGGTGCTTCTTAATCGGCGGTGTCAAATCTGTAGCAGGGTAAATATGGGTAATGATTCTCGTATTTTCTTTAGTCTTTCCATAGCTCTATATATTGTAGAACTCAGTCGTGTTTCATCTCTGTTGGTTTGTATTATATATGTAAGCATATCTGCATAGACGTTTGGCTATCAGACTTTACAATTGGAGATCATCTTACCTACCCAAAAGTGATAGGACTGAACCTATATATAATTATCACATGCTAAATATTATCTCTTCCCTTTATTAGAGGTTGTTTTATAAAAGAGGACTTGAGCATATTAATTCGAACATATATCTTTCTTATTGGTTTTGAGAGAAACTATATATGTATATGCTGGTATTCATGCATATAACTTTGCACAAGCCAGAGTAAAATCAAGCTAGCTTTCTCGGCATGGAACTATCTGCATATGTTCATAGGTATAGTTTCAACTGTATCAAGTAACGCATGTGTTTGGAGTTGATCAATATATAATAACTTGTGAATTAGTATTGCGGAATCGCTAAACTTAAATCTGTTAATTAGGATTAGAGTTCATGTCATGCATTTGGTAATTTGCTTATATATGTGGTTTAGTATACTTATTCATTAATCATATGTAAGACTTTACTTAATTATTGGCTAAAGTTATGTTCCCAGCTTATACACCAAGAAGACAGCATGCATATTTATATTTGTATTTCACCTGTCCCTTGTTCTGCAAGTTGTACTCATTCAAAGGTTCTCTTATGACCATGTTATTATTTTAGATCAACCAAAAGGGCATTTGAAATGGGTGTTGTTAAGTTAGTAATCTCAATTGCTTTGACTGGGATTAAAGTTCTTGTCTTGCATATAGTGATTTCTTATACTTGTGAATAGGAGCTTATCACAGTTGTGGTTTCTTGTGTTAATATCTCGGAGCAATGCTTTGGAATCCAGGTAGGGGAAATACGGCAGACCTTTACGAAGATTGGCTTTATTAAATTTCGTGAAGCATTATATTATTATTATTATTGATCTTGTTGGTTGATTAATATGATCTGGTTTACTAATTGGACAAATACTGCTCTTCCGTGTTTACTTATTATTGGTTACGAAATTATTGGTGACGTTATATTCGCTGAGAATATGTTGTGATACATGTGAATGATGAAATGAGATTATTTGTGCATTACTCATGTATGAGAATAGTTGGAAGTTCGGGGTTGAGAAAGGAACTGGAAATGAGGGTAATTGGAAAAGATCTTTTGTGTAGTTGAGCCAAACTCTTAGTAGGTACCAAGTCTCAGGCGAGCCCACAGTGCACAGTTTCTTTGAGGGTAATTCGGGATTGGCGACGAAGGGTTTTGGCAAGATGACTAACAAAAGGGGAAATTGGGATGATTGAGTTACAGGGGGTTAATTTGTATAATAGAACATTCGAACCACCACTGCAGAGGTAAAATGCACGGTATGGGACGTGCAGGTCCGCGTGTTTTATTATATGAATTAACGGGTAGAGATGAAGAGTATTGTATCGCACTCATGCATTGTTGATGATAATGATTTGGTACTTGATTACATGATTTTATGACACTTAATTTAATATTGTCAATTTACTATGATAAGGTTATGTCCCTACTGAGCTGTTGAAGCTCACCCCTCTATTGTTATGCAGGTTTAAGAACTAAACAGTAAAAAAAAGGGTAGACGGGATGAGATCGGATTAAGTGTGAGGATAGAATTTTGTATTTATTTATTTAGCCTTGTAAAGAATTATTGAGTTAATTTAAATAAGAAGAATTTTATTTTTCACTCCGTTATTTCAGTTTTATTTTAATTAGTTAGCTTTTATCTCACGTTTCGGATTCGGAGTTATTTTGCCTATTGACCCCGGGTCCGGGGCGTGACAATATGTGTGCATTCATAGAAGAACAACATGAAGAAGAGTATAAGAAAGTACTGAAATATTAGGAAATATTGTTTATAGTGTAGAAAAGCCAAAAAATAGTTCTTTAATTACCATAAATTGTGAAATAGAAATAGCAAAAGAACACAAAATCCAAACAACAACTATGATAGATACAGGAAGTACAAAGAGTGTAATAAGAGAAGAGTTAGTTCCAGAAAAATATAGACAAAAATTAGCAAAACTAGTAAGAATAACACAGTTTGATAAGAGACCAATTTACTTAACACATTGCATTAATTATGGGTTTATTAAAGTAGAAAAACAACAATTTAATTTACCATTAACATTTGTTTCACCAGTGGGATCATACCCATTCATTTTAGGTTTAAATTTTTTGATAAGTTTACAAGGTTTTTTATTTATGAATCCTATTTAACATTTTCCAAAAGTGGTATCACAATAACTGATCAAGGTAATACTGTAGAAGCATACAAAAGCATAAGTATAGAAGAGTCTAGTGGCCAAGATAGTTATTATTTAGAAAACTCAAAAGCAAATGATGACCATAATAATATATAAGAGTTTGATGAAGAAATATTTGAACATGAATATTTCATTTTAGAAGAAGGAACCCGTATAGAAATATTACAGTTAGATAGACAAAAGAGCTTAAAAGAATTATTACAATTAGTAGAACAAACTAGAATCATAGGAGAAGACCCACAGTTACATTGGAGTAAAAATAAAATACTAGCAAAATTAGATATAATTAATCCGGATTTAACCATAAAGACAACTGATATGTCTTGTAGTTTAATAGATAAACAAGAGTTTGAGCAGCAAATAAAAGAGTTGTTAAATTTAAAATTAATTAGACCCTCTAAGTCTAGACATAGATCAGGAGCATTTGTTGTGAGAAAACATTTAGAACTAAAGAGAGGTAAGGCTAGAATAATTTATAATTACAAGAGATTAAATGATAATACATATGAAGATAGTTATAAGTTACCAAATAAGGATGAGCTTATAAATAAAATTCAAGAGACTAAATATTTTAGCAAATTTGATTGTAAATCAGGATTTTGGCAAATACGATTAGCAGAAGAATCAATTGAGTAGACAACTTTTACTTATCCAGAAGGACATTTTAAGTGGCTTGTTATGCCATTTGGACTTAAAAATGCTCCATCGATCTTTCAAAGAGAGATGGATCAAATTTTCAAGAAATGTGATAATTTTTGTAGTGTTTATGTAGATGATATTTTAGTACATAGTAAAAATAGAAATGAACATAGGAAGCATTTAGAAATAGTTTTACAAGAATTTATCAATAATGGAATTGTGATTAGCAAAAATAAAATAGCATTAGAAATGCAAGATATAGAATTTTTAGGAATGTATATCAAGTCAAGTACAATACAATTAGAAGATCATATAGCTAAAAAGGTCTAAGAATTTTCAGATAAGTTAGAAGACAAAAAAGAGTTACAAGTATTTTTAGGATTGTTAAATTATGCAAGAAATTTTATCCATGATTTAGGAAGAAAAATAGCAATACTACATAGTAAAACTAGCAAAACAAGACAAAAATATTTTAATAGTGAAGATATTAAATTAGTTCAAAAAATAAAGGAAGAAATTACTCAACTCAAGCCATTAACATTACCATTAGATGATAGTTACAAAATAGTTGAAACCGTTGTTTTATCATTAGGATGGGTAGGTATACTATACCAGAAAAAGTATAAGATGTCACCAAAGTTTGACAAACAAGTTTGTAGATATTCATCAGGAAAATTTAGTGATGTACAATCAAGTATTTAGAAATTTTAGGAATAATTAATTCACTTGAAGCATTTTCTTTGTTTTTACATAATCAAGTATTTAAAATTAGAACAGACTGTCAAAATATAGTTTCTCATTATAATAAGATACATACTAATAAACAGGCAGCCCAAAGATGGGTTAATTTTGTTGATTCAATTACAGGAAATGGTTTTAAACCAATTTTTGAACATATAAAAGGTAGTGACAATACATTAGCTGATATCTTATCAAGACTAATTCATTGAACATGAATGGAATATCGTGGACCATCAAATAGCACAAGACCACAAGGCAGAAGAGCACATTTCAATAGCATAATGATGGCACCATGGACCTCCATCATTCAATGGATTTCAAAATAGCATAAGCAGACCAGCATCACCACCAGTACCCACTTTCAACTTTAATGGCACTCTTGTTGAAGGAATCAGAAATCCAACTCTGAGGTATAGGTCAAGGGTACCAAAACTCTCTGATAGGCAACAGGTTCTCTTAGATAATTTTTGGAATATCCAACTCAAACAGCCAAGCATGAGGTTAGGTCATGAAAAACTAATTAGGGCCTTAGAACAAGAGTTTGATAGCTTTAATTTTAATTTCCATCAAAGCCAGCATCATATTCAATCTCTTGAGCATAACCTTCAAGTCATTTCTAGAGACCATGAGTCATTACTTAGTAAGTTTACCAAAATGAATTAAGAACTCCAATCTCTTAGAATGCAGCAAAAGGTAAATGACACCCTTAAAAGAGAATTGAAAATAGGTTTAGAAATTGATCAGCATAAGAATAAAGAAAAAGAGGTTATTGAACCCATAGAACAAGAGGCTAATGAGCCTATAGAATAGATTAAGATTGAGTTCTTAGAAGAAGACGTTCAAATTGAGCAGCATTAAAATAATGAGCAGCATCAACATCTGAGTGACAAAGAAAAGCAAGAAAGATATGAAAGTTTTCTTAGGAATATACCTTTAGACTTAATAATAGATGATATCCTATTAGAAGAAATTTCAAAAGCAAAATTAAGAATAATGTCACCAGATATGCAAAATGAGATCCTGATCAGAGCATCAGAGTCCATGATAGAGTTAAAATTACAATTATAATGTGCTTTACATCAGTCCATCTTTGATCCAAAACCAGGGATGTATATTATTACAAAGATGTATCCACCATGTCTTTATGATAGTACAGAGAGTTGTATTTGTAAACCAGAGGTTAGCATAGATGTAGCCAGGATTAACATGAGAGATTTTAAACTATGGCATTTTAGTTATGAGCATCATAAAAAGCATAATGTAGTAGAAGTTAACCCGGCCTTACTATTAGAGTTTGGCTATCTTGATAAAAAAATTATTAACCATATTTCCTAACTAGAATCATTTCCTGAAAAGCTTATAAAAGTAGCAGAAGATTATCTAGAACAATGGAAAGAAAGTTGCATAAGTTTTATCAGTAATCCTCCGGATTGGTATGCACATATGCATAAGGAGAAAGCTAGACATATAGCCATGATTAATGAAGAGTCCTTTAGACTATCCTCTATCTCCCCACACAGGTGGACTCCTTCATACAAAAATATTATAAGATTTTGAGGGATCCAAATGCTAGCCTTAGATGATTTTGAAGATTTTAGGAATGATATGTTACTAGTAGCAGAAGAAGAAGAAATGTATATTTACAGTAAGACAAGAATCAGTCATCAGCCATACTGGAAGCCTTAAAATTTCAAAGGAGAAACAACAGATATGTATTACAAGATAAAAGAAGATAGAGAAAGAGATGCAGAGCTAGTAGAAGGCGATGAACAATACTGGAACAATTTGACAGAAGAAGAGCTGCATAACATCGATAACATGATGGAAGCATGAAGAGCTAGCAGCAAATTAGCATAAGTTGAATAGCATCATGTAAAATAATGTATTTTCAGACATAAATATCAACATCATTGTGGACCCTGCTACAATAATGAAGTAATGGCATAAGAGTAAATAAAGAAAATGACTTGGTCCATTATGGACTTTTCATACACAAAATGTCTTTTTGATTAAGAATGAACAGTGTTAGGCCTTTTTTTATTAAAACTCCCTTTATTTTAATCCGAACGGGATTCTAAGACTTAAGATAGTTTTAATATATTTTGTTATTTGCGTAGAACCACCTTTAGGGTGCGTTTGTTGCACCGGACTGTCCCAGACTGGACTAGCTGCAGGGACTAAGCTGGACTGGCTTAGACTAGACTAAGCTTGACTAGTTTAGTGAAGCGTTTTGTGCAGTGTCGGACTAAGAAGCAAGATAATGAAAACAATATTGTTCACTAGTTTGGTGTTTGCTCAGACTACGACTACATTATTGTTCTATTTTATTTTCTTTTTTTTTATTAAAGATATTATTAAAATTAATAATATTGGATGAGAGTGAGACTCAATAAAAATACAAAAACCAAATTTTGTTGCCAACGAAAGAAACATACATGATTCAAGAGTAGCATTGTTCAAAACATCAATATAACAAAGTATTCTCTCAACAATTGACAGGGTTCAGAATGCTTTTCTTAATTATTCACCTTTGGTTTAAAGTTGTAGATTAAAGTTAAAGCTTTGTTTGCTTTTTTTTGTTGTGTTTTGCAGCTTTGTTTGCTTTGTCGTTTGCCTTATTACCTTTCATGTTGGTGTTTTTTTGAACCGTGTTTCATTAAGTTGTACCGAAAAGAAAAAAGCCATTATACTGCAGCAAATATTAGAAGATACAGTGAACAATCTGTTGAATCCAAATCACAGAAATTCAAATGTATCATCTAATCAAATTGAATTCCTCTTCAATCGAGTCACCGCTGATATCAAAGCAAAGCATATGTAAAGCAAGAAAATGTATAAGCAGGTTACTCAAGAAATATCTGATTGACTTGACTCACTTCAATAGACATCAGATTAAGTTATGATGAAATAAACAGCAACATGAAATATCAACTATCGAGTCTCGAGTAGGGTAAAAGTGTTTTCATTAGCTGAAAAAGCTGTAACCTTGTTTGCACAAGGATCGACTTTGTTGTCATCTAGATCCCTTTCACTGTAAAAACCAGGTTTTTTAGGTTCAGGCAATCCACTTTCACAACTCAACATCAAAACTGCAGCTGACATGCTTGGCCTATCTGCCGGATTTCACTACACGCATAAAAGACCCACATGGATTGATCGCAAAACTTCATGTGGATTACTGGAGTCTCCTACTGATGTCTCAAGCATTTCAATGGACTTGCCTTCTGTGTATAAATTCCATGCCTAAAAGATCACAACCACCAATCGTAATGAATAAATAGAAGTACAAAAAATCAAGTAAAAACAAATGGAAACAAGGATTAGAGATCAAACAAGAATACTCGTATGCTCAGTTTGAATTAAGGATTATAGTTTTTTTTTATTTGGTCTTTTTAATCTGTTGAATCAAGAAGTAGAGGTTGAACAAAGATATTTTAATCATAATCAAACGATAAAGGCATTCAAATATGTAGCTATCACAAGTCGAAAAAGAAACAAGTCGCTCATTCTATTTTCTATTTGTACTGGATATCTAACTAATTAACAAAAAAATTAGCCTTTGAGCAATCAATTTACAGCTTTTGAGGTTGCTCTATTTGTAATCATTTTTGCCATGGAGCTCCTTCATTTATATATACAAACTCCAATGATCACAGTAGACGAATACTCAAACAAAGAAAGATAAGGATGCATCTCCCAAAGGAAAATCTGAACCCAGATCAAAACAGGATATGGGTGCAACGGTAAGATTATTTCCTGCAATTAAGCCCCAGTATTCATGGGCTTCACATATATATTGCAATATGATTTATCAATCAAGAAGACAAACAACCCATGAACATGAGCCATTAGATGCAGGAAATTGAAGCAGGACCATTAGTTCCAACTTACAGTAGATAAACAAGATATTTTTCAGAGCATGATTCATTTTAGTTAAACCCACCTTCTTTGCTCACTACGGAAAGGACCAGAGAAGAAGTTCTTGGACACATTGAATTCAGTTAAGTAAGGAAGATTACAAATGCTTGGACACAAAGTGCCAGACAAATTAAGTCCATTGAGATTTATAGAAGTTACCTTGAAATCAGAACAATGAACTCCGGTCCAATTGCAAGGATTTGAATATGCTGAATTCCAGGACACACACACACACCCAAAATCAGCATACCCATATGGAAGGACACACCCACACACACAGAGTACATACATACATACAAACACATACAATCATAGACTATATACACATATCAATTATTAGATGAAATTCAACGATGGCAGAACAAATTATGATGAAATTCATATATATATCAAATCCACTCCAGTGAAAGCCCAAATTTTAATATCAAGTTGAACCTAAAAATCAAAACCCTAATTTATTTTCAACTGCTTAGATCAGTTATTGAAAAGTTTTCAAACCAAAACAACGAAGTCGTTCATAACCTAGTAATAATTTACCAGACAAAATTGAAGTCGTTCAACGAGGTCGTTCACAATCAGCAAAAGAAAATCGAAGAAGAAAATCGTCAGATTCAAAATTTACCTGACGAGGAGCAGAGGACGACAAGCAGGAGCAGAGGAGGACGACGGTGAAGGAGTAGGACGTCTTCTCTCGCAGACGAGCGACGAATTTCCTTCTCGCTGGGCTTAGTAGTACCGTGAAAATTGGGAGTCCTCGCTAAGAACGCTTAGCGAAGGACTTTGTCTGAGTGAGTCCGGGTTTATCCCATTAAACTCAGTCCCTCTACCTACCAAACATGGGACTCACTAAATACTTAATCCAGTCTAGTCCAGTCCCATTTAGTGAGGCCAAACAAATACCCCCTTAGGGTGTTAGGGTTTGTAATCTTTATCATATTATCACTAATCAATAATCGCTTTTACCTATTCTGTTTCTCAATGCGCCAACATCAAGTTCTTAATATCATAAGCCATCAAACTCAATGAAGCAGAAATACCACGCAAGCTGCCCAGTACTTGGGTCAATTGGAAGGAATTAATTTCAAGGACATGAACGAACCAACACTCTAAAAAACTTCAATCATGCCCACTAAGAATTCACTGATCATAACCTGCCATATAAGAAATTTTGCGTATATAAACAGTTGTACATTTGAAGTTACAGCTTCGTTTTATATTTTTACAACTGAAAAGTGCAAAGTTTATTGTTTCATTATCCCCGATTACAATTACATTTTCAGTTTACTGAAGTTGTAGTTTCCAAATATCCCATATCCTACCTTAAACTTATTGGTTAATCAACTTGACCTATTTAATTTTATTGCCTAAAAGAAAGATTTTAGTACATGTGACTTATTAGCTCACTTGCAATATTATTTGTTTCTCCCTATAGTCCATGTGACAAAATTTTACATTTTTTAATGGACCCATTAATATATCAAGATTGAACTCATAGGAGGAATCTAGGAAGGAGTGAGTGGCCAAATCTAAATTATTTTCTCAAAACCCTTCTTCGCATTATTATTGCTTTCTAACCGGGATGCATGGTATGTTAGAGTAAATGTAGAATTATGGAGAATGATTCGAATGATAACTTTGAGGTACGACTTGAATCGTTTCTTTAAAGTGTTATGTGCCCCCACTCGAATGAGTTTGCTAAAGGGTTCTTGGCAAATCACTTCCAGGATACAACAAAGTATGCAATATTCGATTAGCAAAACCGAATTATATTCCCTTAGAAATAACTAGAAAGAAATTGTATGAATGTGATGGAGAAAGAAGAGAGCAAGGAATGTAGAAATAAATTTCTGAAATTGTGTAGATAACAAATTTCTGAATGATTCCTTTTCTACTAATGTCACCAATATATATAGAGAGAATTACACTCGTTAGACACATCCTTTGATTTGAGTATGTCTTTTCACCATGGGATACAACACATTGCAGCAGTATGTCCAATGGACATATTTGATACAAAACACCTCTTACCCAAAGGATCATGAAACATGTCTTTTCGGCAACAATGATGCATGTTCAAATTGAAGAGATGTGCTTTTTGGGTCAATAACCCAATCCCATCCCCTGTCAATCAAACAGCCGCATATATATATATATATATATTCTTAAAATATTCAACAATCTTTTCCTATTTTAAGAATATATAGAAAATGATATTACAACAATTCTCTCTTTATAATTATCACAAGCATACCGATATAATCATACGTACAATAAAAGTGTCTTTTGAATTAAACCTTTAATTAGTGTAAGTAATTCAAAGTTATAACGAATGCGATGGTGACCTAATTTTAAACCAACTATTCTTATGTTAAAATCGGAATCACTACACACATGATTATGTCTTATTTCCTTAAAGAAATTTATGAACTAATTAAGCACTATTATGGCCTTGTGCTTTATCCTGGTTTCATAAACATTTACAAGAGAAAACCCAACTCTTGGTAGAAGCGGCACCACTTTTTATGTTCATATAGGTGAGGTTCCTTCCCATGTCCCTGCTACTATAGACATAACTACAAACAACCTCATTAAGAGATAAAACTCACCCTCCTAAATGTAGCAGTCTTGCACTGATCATCCTGGAATGAGCTATATATTAATTTTCAGTGCTTTCACAACCACTTATCAATAACTTGTTATTACCCATTAAACTTTTAAACTAGTGATGTTCTAGAGAAAGTCGGGTTACCATTATTGGTGGCTAATTTTCAGTAAAGGGTTTTAGCCCCATTCCACTAGATGTACTAACTACCAAAGCTCTTGAAAGTGCTTTCGTTAACGGATCTGCCAAGTTATTACTTGATTTAGCATAAACAATATTAATAACTCCATCAATTATTAATTGCTTGACATATTCATGTCTCAAGCTAATATGTCTAGACTTTCCATTGTATACCTTATTGTATGCTCTCGACAAAATAGCCTCACTATCACAGTATAAAGAAATGGATGGCATTGGTTGTGGCCACAAATCTATTTCCAATAACAAATTTCTAATCCATTCCGCTTCTTTACCTGCTACTGCTAATGCTATAAATTCATATTCCATAGTTGAATATGCTATACATGTTTGCTTCTTCGAAGCCCAAGAAATTGCTCCTCCGGCAATTGTAAAAATCCATCATGATGTAGACTTATTATCATTAGCACTTGTTATCCAACTTACATATGAATATCCTTCAAGTACTACTGGAAACTCAAAGTAAGTTAAACTCAAGTTAATAGTTCTTTTAAGATAACAAAAAATTCTATTTATTGCTTTCCAATGAGCAGTACCTGGATGACTAGTGTATCTATAAAGTTTGCTTACTGCAAATGCGATATTTGGCCTGGTACAATGCATGACATACATTAAACTTCCGATTACACTAGCATACTCAAGCTCTGCAACGGACCTACCAGAATTATTAAGCAAAGTTTCACTAGGGTCATAAGGGGTATTTGCTTCTTTTATTTGTAGATACATAAACTTAAGAAGCAATTTTTCTATATAATGTGACTGACACAAAACGTAACCCTTATTATGCTTCTTTACTTTAATTCTCAAGATAGTATCTACTTCATTCAAGTCCTTCATCTTAAATTTTGAATTTAGATACTCTTTAGTTTCAGATACACCTTTCATATTTGTACCAAAAATTAGCAAGTCATATAAACATATAACAACACCATAATCATTTGTGAATTTAGAGTATATGCATTTATCAGCATTGTTATGTCTAAATCCATATGATAAAATGACAAAATCAAACTTTTCATGCCATTGTTTTGGTGCTTGCTTCAATCCATGTAACGACTTTACTAATTTACAAACCTTATTTTCATTCCCGGGGAGAACAAACCCTTCTGGTTATTCCATACAGACTTCTTCATCCCAATCACCATTTAAAAATGTTGTTTTCACATCCATTTGGTGCACATGCAAATTATATAAAGATGTCAATGCAAACAATATTCTAATTGATGTGAGCCTAGCTATTTGTGCATATGTATCGAAATAGTCTATTCCCTTTTTCTGCTTAAAACCCTTGGCAACCAGGCTGACTTTAAATGTTTGAATAGACTCGTATGTATTGTATTTTCTTCTAAATACCCACTTACAACCTATTGCTTTTGATCCTTGAGGCAAGTCTATTAAAACCCATGTCTGATTAGATATTAATGATTCAAATTCATCATCTATAACCTCTTTCCAAAAGGTTGCATCTCTTGAAGTCAATGCTTCGCTTAGACTTTTAGGATCATCCTCAACATTCAACAATATGGGTATTTTCTTAAGAACCGTTGTTCTATTTCCTTCGACTAAAAATACAATAGATTGAGACGAAATAAAATCAGAGCCTAGAGTCTTTTCTTTTCTTACCCTTTGGCTTTTCCTTGGTTCATTAACAGTTTCAGACTGTTTTCTTTTCTCACCTTGAGAATGGCTAGTAGATGGATTAGAGAAAGGTGTTTGATCATTATCTTTTCCAGACACTGAGTAGTCGTTATAAAATTTATTTTCTATAAATTCGACATCTCTAGACTGAACTATTGTAGTTGAGTCTAAATTAAGCAACCTATATGCCTTTGAATTTTCTGCATATCCTACAAATATGTTTTTAATTCCTCTTGGACCCAACTTGGATCTCTTATGATCGAGTGCCTTATAAAAAGCTACACAACCCCATACTCTCAAATATGACAAATTTGGTTTTCTTCCTTTCCAAATTTCATATGGTGACACATGTGTCTTCATAGATGTAATTCTATTGTGTATATGGCATGCAGTAAACAATGCTTCACCCCATAAATATTTTGGAGTATTAGCATTAATCATCATAGAATTAATCATTTTAGTGAGTGTCCTATTTTTTTCGTTCTGCCAAACCATTTTGTTGTGGTGTATAGGGTGCAGTTCTTTGATGTACAACACCATGCTCTTCACAAAAAATATCAAATTCATGTGAAAAATATTCACCACCTCTATCACTACGAAGGCATTTAATTTTCATTTCCTTTTGGTTTTCAACTTCAGCCTTATAGCGCTTAAAACACTCAAAAACTTCGTCTTTATTAGACAATAAATAAACATAAGTAAACTTAGAACAATCATCTATAAATGTGATAAAATATCTTTTTCTTCCTCTTGTTAAAACACCATTAAATTTACATACGTCAGAATGTATTAAGTCTAATATATTTGTATTTCTTTCGGCAGTTGGAAAAGGTTTCTTAGTATTTTCGCTTGAATACATGTTTCACATTTATCATTGTAATGATCATTGCAAGCAATTAAACCAAGTATGGGCATGTATTTTAAAGATCTAAAATTTATATGTGCTAAATGTAAATGCCATAAATGAGAGGAAGATTCAACAATATAAGCAGAAGAATTCACTTTATTATTAATACTTAGTTTGAACATCCCATCACAAGAATACCTTTTCCCAACAAACATCCCATTTTTCAACAATATTAACTTGTCGGACTCTAGAACAGTCTTTATACCGTTCTTACATAATAAATTTGCAGACACAAGATTCTTTCTAATTTCTGGAACATGTAGGACATTAAGCAACGTCAATTTCTTCCCAGAAGTAAACTGAAGTTCAACAGTTCCTTTTCCTAGAACTTTGGCGGAATTATGATTCCCCATTAAAACCTCTTGATTGTCCATTGATGTTTCATATGTCTTGAATTGTGCCTTATCATTGCACACATGTATAGTAGCCCCTGAGTCAAGCCACCAATCAAATGATTTTATTAATGCTGCCATATTTAGTTTGGTAATCATGTCAATATGCATCATTGATACCATTGCAACGATGTTATCAATTCCAAAATTTTCCACCACATTTGCACTATTGGTCTTATTGGCATATTCCTCACTTGATTTTCTGTGTCTACAATCACAAATGTAATGGTCTTTCTTTCCACAATGGTAGCAGACACCATTTGCATTCTTTTGATTGTTGTTAGAATTGGTCTTCTTAAACTTCCATTTGTCAATTTTGACTTTGAAGTTCTTTTTATATTTGTTTCCTTCAACAATGTGAACTTTGGAGGAATCTTGATTTGCAAAATTCTTATCACAATTTCGAGTTTCCTCTTCAATTTGAATACCCTTTTGCAAATCCTCCAAACTAATATCTTCCACCATGTGTAGAAGTTTCTTTCTATAGTTATTCCATGTTTGCGGTGATTTTGCCATAATAGCCCCAACTATCATAGGATCCGGAATAACTATTTTAAGTTCACGAAGCTTTGAGACCAAGACCAATAATTCATGAACTTGGTCTAGGATGGGTTTGTTATCAAATATAGTGAATTCATAATATTTGAACATTAAAAATTTATCGGTACCTCTTTTCTCCGTTGTGTACTTGTGTTCAAGTGCTTCCCAAATTTCCTTTGGAGATTGAATGTGTGCGTACAAGTCATATAAGTGATCAAATAATGTGCCCAAGATGTGTCCTCAACATACCAATTCATCTTCTTCACGCTTCTTTCGATCGACAACTATTTTGTCCGAGTCTTTGTCACTTGGTTCACAAATAGGCTTCAATTTCGAGTCCAACACATATATGACATTTAGAACAGTAAGCATGAAACGCATCTTGTCCTTCCATCGGGTGAAATTTGATCCATCGAATTTGTCTAGCTTGTAGACATCTTGATTGATAATCTTCAAAACCATGTTATCAAACTTGTTCTCCATGACGAAAATAACACTTTAAGATTGTTAGATTAAAGGTAGAATTATGGAGAATAATATGAATGATGACTTTGAGGTACGACTTGAATCGTTTCCTTAAAGTGTTATTTGCCCCCACTCGAATGAATTTGCTAAAGGGTTCTTGGCAAATCACTTCCAGGATACAACAAAGTGTGGAATATTCGATTAGCAAAATCGAATTATATTCCCTTAGAAATAACTAGAAAGAAATTGTATGAATGTGATGGAGAAAGAAGAGAGCAAGGAATGTAGAAATAAATTTTTGAAATTGTGTAGACAACAAATTTCTGAATGATTCTTTTTTTACTAATGTCACCAATATATATATAGAGAGAATTACACCCGATAGACACATCATATGATTTGAGTATGTCTTTTCACCATGGGATACAACACATTGCAGCAGTGTGTCCAATGGACATATCTGATACAAAACACCTCTTACCCAAAGAATCATGAAACATGTCTTTTCAGCAACAATCAAAAAATGCATGTTCAAATTGAAGAGATGTGATTTTTGGGTCAATAACCCAATCCCATCCCCTGTCAGTCCAACAACCCCATATATATATTCTTAAAATATTCAACATGGTAAACCCTAATTGATGCACTGCAACAAACACCAATACAAAAACATTATTTTTGGTTGGGCATGGCCAGGTGTGTCTGATCTTCATCGTTTTCTTTTGAAATTTTCGTTTGTCACATTTATTGAGACCACGAGGAGGAAGAAACTTTCTTGACCCTTCCCATCCATTCCTTCCATACTAAAATGTTTTAGAAAGAGGACTTGGAATTCAATCATGGTCATTAATTATTCCTTCACAAGTAATTCATACGTCCTCGACGACTCACAAAACAACTACAATATTCATGCATGCAAATAATACAATACTATTCGCACCAACAATCCACGAACACACCCATACCAATTATTCATACACACACACACCAGTAAAAAAACTTCTTGCATGACGAAATTTTAAACTTCGTCGCGCAAAGTCTTTACAAAATAAAAATTTATTTTTTTAAAACCTTTGCACGACGAAATCCAAATATTTCATCGCCTAAACCATTTTATTTTTTATTTTTTAGTATTTAATTTTATATTATAAATTTAAAAATATAGTTATTCTCATAAATTTTATTATTTTTTTAAAACTTTGCGCAACAAATATCAATATTTCGTCGCCTAAATCCTATTTACTTATTTTTTTATTTAATTTTATATTTTATATTGTTAAACTAAATTATTTTCTTTGCGCGACGAATCAACATTTGGTCTCCTAAACCCTTTTTTTTAAAAAATTTTTTTGAGAATAAGTACGATGTTCATTGAAGATTGATATACGTACAAATTGAGGATAGGGTGCTTACATTGGGCCTTAATAAAAACCTTGCTGGGGCTTTCAACCCGATCGAAAGGAAAAAGAGTGTCCCACACCAAAATTAACTACTAGTATTATCCTCTAATAACAAATCAGAAATTACATCAGGAAGCTCTTTGAACCAAGAAACTAGGTGATCAACAGTTAAACTAAACCTCGAAAGGCGATGAGCCACCTTATTCGTCTCTCTTCGACCAAATGTGATTTTCCATTGCTTGAAATCTTGCAGAAGCCGCCTTGTATCATCGAACATATGTCTGTAATGACCATTATCCGCTGCACCTGCATTTTGAATTGCAAAAATCACCAGCAATGCATCCCTTTCCACCTGGACCTATTCCGTGACCCATCTACGCAAGAACATTGTTGCTGCTCGTGCAATAGCTGCCTCTACATGTAATGCCGATCTCACACCTTCCTCCCTACTCACATGTGTAGCCAAAAACCCTCCCTTCGAGTTTCTCACTACCATCCCACAACTTCTAGTTGACCCCTTCTCATCCCATGCTGCATCAAAATTACATTTTATCCACCCAGAAGCCGGAGACTACCATTTATAAATTCTTGCTGAGGATTGTTGTGGTGTCGCATCATTCCATTTTTTAAATTCAGCCAACCACATTAATTTATTTATATTTTAAATTGTAAAATAAAATTATTTTCTTTTTTATTATTTATAAAAATTATTATTATTTTTTAAATTTTGCATGACAAACCTATATTTCGTCGCGCAAAATCCTTAAATTTAGGTAGAAGCCAAAAATGGGACACGGGATTTTTTTTTTTTTTAAAAAAAAATTTAAGAGTTGCGCGACCAACACTTTGTCGCGCAAAACCCTAAAAATTTGGGTGGACACCAAAAATGGGACGCGGTAAATTTTATTTTTTAAATTTTTTTAAGACTTTGCGCCACCAATATTTCAGCGCGCAAACTCGTATCCTTCGTTGCACAAAGTAATACGGTTTACAAAACCAAAATAACTCCTCTACAATTTTCTCAATGTCTTTCTCTATTCTCTTACCTCTCCTCTCTTTTCCTCTCCCCAAATCCGACCCTCTCTCTCACACTCACTCCTCTCACTTAATATCTCTTTTCTCTCTATCTCTATCTCTTCTCTATCTCTCACCCTCACTCTCACTCACTCACTATCTCCTCTGACTCTCTCACACTCACTCATCTCTCTCATTCTCACTCACTCTCAATCTTGCCAAAAGGTATTTTCTCCCCAAATTTTAATTTTTTTTCATTAATATGTGTTTTTAGAGTTAATTAAGTGGGTTTGGTGTGGGGTGGAGTTTGGGGTATGCCCATTTTTTGGTATTATTTTATGTTGTTTTTTGGTTATTTGAGCATGTTTGTTTTGTTCGTAGGGAATCATCGAGATTTTGACTGCGAAAGTTGAGGATTAGGATGCTATTGGACCATATCCCCCACCACTACCATCATAATAGACTTGTATTAGGATTTTATTATTGTACTTTGTTAATTTATGTGTACATTTTAAATATTATATATATATTGGATAATTTGATCACTATTTTTCATATGTAATTTTGTTTTGAATATAGCAATTTAAATTAAAGTAATTAAAAAATAAAATCATACAATTAAATTAAATTAAAAAAAAAGTAAAAATTCGAAAAATCTTGCGCTACTAAATATTTCGTCGCGTAAACAATTAATATAATTAAATTAAAATAAGAGAAATAATAAAACAAAAAGTTAAAAACCTTGCGCGACAAAATATTTCGTCGCGCAAAATATTAAATTAATTTAGTTTAATTAAAAATTGAAAACGAAAAATCTTTGCGCGACGAAATATTATGTTGCACAAAGTACCTTCACGCAACGAAGATTAATGTTCGTCGTGCAAATTCTATTGTTACAAACTTTGTGCGACGAACCACGTGCGACAAAAATTTCGTCGCGCAAGGTTTTGAGCGACAAAATCATACTTTGCGCAACAACCTTATGTTGTGGCGCAAAGTGTTTTTTTGTATACGTATATATTCCTCCATCAATCTCTTTCAACCATGAGGGTAACTTCTTCTGACATGTTCGATCAATGACCCATAGACACACAGGAGCTATTCATTTGCTATCCTATGACAATTACAGTAAAGGCATATCGGTCACATGTGAATCCTTGTGATAAAAGGGTTATTCATACCCGACCAATGATCATCTCCATACTACACAAAAATACACAATCATATATATTATTATATGTGTGTATTATATATATGTATATATATACATTTTTCAGGTATATATAATCCATAGTGTTCCAAGACAGACCACCGCCTGTATGGCTAGACCTGGGGACCAATTTTCTAGGGCCAAACACGTGTTAAAATCTGTATACAAAGGCAAACAGCAAGTACTCTACACGTATATTGCAGGACCGTTGTTTTTTTTTTTTTTTTAACAAGAGATCTCGGACCATCGTTTAGCTAACATGAACACTGACACCTGCATTTTAGTGCAAGCCATAATTAAGGTTCTTCTTTTCCGTGCTATCTTTATACATCCCATTATATATATATATATATATATATATATATATATATATATATATATATATATGTATGTATGTATGTATATATGTATGTATGTATGTATATATGTATGTATGCATCAAAGTGTATAATATATAGCTAGGAATCAGGATTTATGATTATTTGGTGCGTATTAATTTAATATAGTCTGGTTGGTTAAGTACACATGGAATCGATTTGGCATTATTATTTTTTGTTAGATCATATGGTTTGGGTTGGTGGGAGCAAAAGGGATCTGTGCAGACCATATCTTATATATAATGTCATCTAGGAGTTTCATATTCTAATGATATAGAATGAGTTGTAAGTGTAACTAGCCACAAACAAGATCGAATTCCAAACTAGGTTTCTTTCTTCTTCTTTTTTTTTCAAAGACTAGAAAGGCATGGATGATCAATCATGATATAAATGGAGGACTAAGAGAGTGAAAGAGAGGTTTTCATATGTTGAAAAGGTAATTTTACTTTTTGTTTTTAATATTTTACACCGCCTTCTTTATTTATGGTCATCTAATTCATCCTTAAAAAATGAAAGATTTTGGATGTGGTCCCTAATCACTAATGTTTCTTAACTAAAATCTTATTGATTTTCATTTTTTTTTAAAGTTCTTTGACTTTGTATACCTTAACATATCAGTAATAATAGATTTATGTATAAGCAATTAAGTTTGACATTTACGAAATTTAGAATTCCACATTTAATGGGAAATAAATTACAAGAAACAACCTTTAATTAATAAATTTTTCATTACCTTTAAATAAAAGAAACGGCCAACTAATGACCTATTCACATATGGGTGCATTCTATTACAAACCAAGCATATATGAGAAAGTAATATAGATACATAATAAAAACATAAAATACTTACCCACTTATATACATAAGTATACATAGGTATATAATATGAACAGAAAAATATTGTGCCCACTTATATACGTGGGTACAAAAGATGGGGAAAGAGAAATCAACTACAAAGGAGTTGAGTACACTTGGTCATGTACCCATGATCAGAAATAAGATTAGTTAGTGGAAGTCCTTAGTTACCGAAAAGATAAAAAGAACTTACACAAGTCAAAGGACCAGAAAGAGAAAAAATAAATAAAATATTAGAAAATCATTTAATAACTAATTGATTTCGAAATCAAATTGGAATAAGATCACTAAAATTATGCAGCCTACCTCAACTACTAAATAATGATTATTAAAAGAAAAGAAAAAAGGGCTTAAGTGTAATTAAAATAAATGTTGAATATTGTTGCAGTCCTAATTAGATTTTTTTAGTCAAAATAGTCTCTGAAATTTGCAACTCATCACTTTGGTCCTTAAGATTTGATATCAATAAGAGTGGTCATTGAGTTTGTCCATCATCAATCATTTTGGTCATTCCTTGAATAATTATGTTAATTAAGGACCAAATAACAAAAATACTCTCAATTTAATAAATAATGAGCCAAAATGATTTGACAAAAATTGAGGGTATTTTTGTCATTTTATCCTTATTTAATGGAGATTTTTCAACGAATGACCAAAATGAATGATGGTGGACAAACTCAGGGACCACTTCTATTGATTTCAAATCTCAAGGACCAAAATGAGGAGTTATGCAAATTTCAATGACCATTTTGGCTAAAAAGCCGTTCTAATTATCTTAAAAATATGATTATGTAAATCCTAGGAAATCCTTATGAGATTCAACCATATCTTATACTTTAGATATTATCCTATTAGAGTTGTAATTCTATTGGGGTAAGAAAATTAACATTTCTTACTACTATAAATGAAGGCATGAGTGAGAAAACATACTTCAAAATTCACCCTATTTTCTCTATGCTTGCCACACCCTCTCTCTCAATCTCTTTACAATTCTTCAGTCAAATAGGCCAACGACACGTTATCAGGATACTCTTTATGTAGCGCTAAAGAGAGTTTGTTTATCTTTCACGGGAGTATTACGTTCTAATCACTGAATAATTTTTTTTTTATTTCATTGAATTGATCTACATGCTATTCATTCAATTTAACCTTTTTTTTTTTTGGTTGAACGTGATACAATGCATGAGAGATGAAATTTCGGCTTTTTGAGAAGGATCTTCTACAAATTCAAAGGCTCAATTTCGTTTCTGCCAATCAGGTTCTCCTAAAATCCATGTTTGATATTTTTAAGAACTATGATGCATGAACCCCATATATATATATATATATATTGTATATGTTCTTATATTTGTCAATAATATACGTTTGTGCATAACGCAATTATAAATTCGCTATGTGGAATTTGTGAATCAAATAATCGAAAGAAAATATAAGCAATTAGGTTTTACCAAACCCTGGATATTTCGAAGAAAAAAAAGAACAAGGATAAACTGCGTCTAAGCTGCGGTTCGAAGCCTCGTTAGTCGTGCTGAATTGCATTGGATGGCATGCGCAGCTAAGTCGCACTGAGCATATGCCTGGGACGACGCCGTTTTGACGTTCAACAAAGGTAAACAGCCCTCTGGGCTTGCTGCGCTTGTGTGACGAACCAGGCCGAAGGCCTGGGTTCTTGTATCTGGCCCTACAGTGCCTTCAATCCATACCAGAACAGCCAGCAGCATGCTGAGCTGTCTCCCATGCCCTGGCCCATTTCTAGCAAGCTTGATGCTTGTTGGGTGCTCAGCCTGTTTTTAGCATGCATGAGGCTCGCTGGGTTTTTCCTGACCTCAGCTCGTTGCTTTACAGCTACTGGGCTGCCGTGCAACCCGTGTTCCCGAGCCCAAGGCCTACAACTTTGCTGTAAGGTCGTGCCCCCTTTTGTAGCCAGCCATCACGTGTTTCGTTGCGTTCTTTTTATTTTTATTTTTTTTTGACGTAATGCCATATTTTGGCATCTCCCGCTTCTTAACCATACCCAAATATTTTTGGATGTTCTTCGTTAAAGCCATAGTAGGCCATATTTTCGTTATCGCTTGGTCTAAAGCCAACCAAAGCTAATATGACCCCGAACGTCATTATTGTACTTCCACGATCAATCCAGAATGGTCTCGATCTATTGAATTAATTTAAGTGACCAGCAGTCCATTAATTAGATAAAAATCCAAAAATTGGCCTGAAGCCCACTTTTGGACAATAACGATTCAATATTTTATTTCTTTTCTTTGAACCGCTGACATCCTTTTGTTTTTCAGAAATGACTCACACTTGAGTTCCTGAAGCAACCCAAATTCACTATAGTTTAGTTGTATATATTGTATTTCGTATTCTTACAGGTACCTCCATTTTATGAACTGGAAATTCATACTAAACTCAAACATGTAGTTTGCCTTTGAAACCCGATGTTTTCATAAAACAATACACCCATGGAGACCCGAATTTTTTCATGTAAACCATGTCTTAGAACTTGAACATTCTAACTTTGATGCTTATAGATGCTTTATTTCCCATAACACCAATCACAATCTTGGTCCCCCATTCAATGGATTGATGAACTATCATGAGTTTGATTCCCATAATTTGGAAGTTCCTAATATAAACTACTATATGTGGGTACAAGATGTGAATCTCCGCTTGACTATCAAGAAGCTGAGAAACCATTGAAGCCAACAATGGCGTGGAATACCTGAATAAGCCACCACTATGATCTTTATTTGAAGACGTATATTGAAGCATTACAAATGGAAGTATCTCCCTAACGAGTATTTCATAACTCTTTGGCTCGCTCCTACGGACCATTTAATCATGAAAGATGATTGCTTGAAGCAAACCATGATTGAAACCTTTTTACGTCCATGAATAGGTACGATTCTGAAGTTTATAAAATTTGATCGAATTTTTACTGGAGAATTTTTCTCGTCCTTCCATGTCTCTAACTTGCTCTTATAGCAGGAATGTAGAAAGTAGAAGTTTACCAAATTCTACGATCTGATTACTATCATAAATGTGAAAGAAAGGTACCCCAATGATGTGGCTGGGAGGTACTGAACAGTATAGACCCAGCACGGCTGGAGTCTACCAAATGGCCTAACCTAGTTGCAATTGGAGCCTACCGAACGGCAAGCCCTGCTTCGGCAAAGATTTACCGAATAGACTTGCATGGTAATTGAAACCCTTCAAACCCAAGTCTATCTTTCTTTCTCACCCACTTTATGGTTTGTTTTTACAACATATGATATAATCATGGTCTGCAAAGGGGTGTCATCACAGCCAGAAGAGTGATCCTTAGCACATAAGACTTAAAACTTCAAGAATAAAAGACAATATTCCTAAACCTCAACCCTACAAAATCTACTTTCGTCTTGATGGAATTGATCATTGGTTATGCACCCGTTTGTGCCCTACCAATGTTGTTGAGAAATATCATTCTTGTAGTCAATTTGTGAGACTAATTTTGCTCCACCTAACACATTTGGACGACCAAAATTTGGACATGGATGGCCTTGTTGGCCGAATCCCTTTAGTAACTTTGGTTCACTTGTTAACAGTTTTCTATGTTCTTGGATTCAAGTTTGGTGTTTGTTTTAATTCTGGATTATGTTATCGATATTTTCCTTGAATATGATTTAATTGAATCACGTTTATTATAAGTGTGATCGAATTCAATTAAACATGTGATTATGTTAGAATATGGGAAAGTTAGTTGTCTGGATGCATGTTCTACTATGCACACTAACATTGTACCTAAATCACCTTCCTAGCAACAATTCCAAGTCTATCCAACCTGATTACGAGCATTGGCACACTCCTCGTTGTATGAACGGTACTGAATTACCATTCAAGAAACCTTATATTCTCCCCATTCTGGAAAAGAGTCATTGAGTCAAATAGGCGTACAACAAATATGACGTATGCAAAAGTCAATGGACCTCGATCAAAATTTTACAATTCATAGGGTATCATTCAAACAACATTGAAAGTTAAAGATTGAAGCTAATTTTTTCTTAAATAAATGAAATGAAAATAATGAGTAAGATTAAATAGGAGTATGAGAGACTAAAAAGGACGTGTCTTTTATTATTTCTTAGTTGAAAATGGAACACACTCCTTGTCCCACACTGGGGAGCATATGTTCCCTGACTTGCTTTAATTATATTTGTTTTTTCCCTTTTATTAGCGATTAGGACTTGGCCCATTTGGAATGAGAATCGGAGCTTGGGCCTTTGGTTGTGTGATTAGGCTTGTGTTAATTATATCATAATATTAATTAGGGTGAACTGCCAATTTAGCCCTGAACTATCATTTCAGTGAAAATTAGGTTCCTAAACTATTTTTTTTTCAAAAAAAAATTAGTCCTTGAATTATGAAAATCTACCAATTACATCCCTAATATTATATTCGAAGCTACTATATTCAATTTTCTGTCAATTTAAGTCACGTTACTTGCATGTGATACACTTTGGAGAGTAGATTGGTAGTTTTTCATAAAGAAATAGTGTATGGAGTTAACTTTAGAGGGCAAATTGGTGGTTTTTCATAAGAAATAGTGTAAGTTAACTTCGGAGGGTAAATTAGACATTAGATTTGGGACCTATATGAAATGTTAAGGGCTTATAAGCGAGAAAATGATGGCATTACACTCTAAAGTGTGTCAAGTGAATTAAGTTGACAAAAAATGGAGAAAATAGCTTTGAATATAATAGTAGGGATGAAATTAGCAATTTTAATGAATTTAGGGACTTATTTTACTGAGAAAATAATTCAAAGACCTAATTTTCACAAAGGTGATAGTTTAGGGACTAAATCGGCACTTCACCCTATTAATTAATTAAGAAAAGGTCCTTAGGCTTGGTGACACACCCCGACCCAAATCGAGGCGTGCTGGCCGTTACGTGATGGTGACGTAGCCATGTGCGTGGTGCAGAAGTGATAGTGATGCGAAAATGTGAGTAAATAAAAACCAAACTAACTAATTTACACTATACTAATATATAAGTGCGAGTGAAGATATTTAAGTATAGTTACACTTATTCAGAGCGTAGGTAACCTAAGTGCAATCCAGCAGGTCAAGTATTAATTATACAATACCAGAGAGATGATCCTACAATATTTATAGTCTGTCAGAACCGCCATCGACTCCTCGTAAGCCACCAACAAGCACACCTACCTAGAACCTGAAGGGGCGCAAAACTAAAAGTGTGAGTGGGCAAAAACAAAGTTTGTCAAAACCATTTCTCTTTCCAACAGTAATAACCCCTCGCCATAAAACTTGTATAGTTTCCCATAAAATAGAGTACATACATATATCAAAATCATACTCGAAAATAGTAAAATCCAGATATATGACATGTCAAATATCTCAGCATAATAATTAAGTAAACTAGGTGAAGTAAATCAATGTAAAGTGATATGTCAGCCTGATCCACCTAATATGGCATATACGGCTGAACCAATAGCTCGTCAGGTATGCCTGCATATGAGTCGGAACCACCTAGTGTGGTCTGTACGACAGGGCTAGGTGTAATAAGTACGCTCAAGTGCTACGATCACGTGAAGGATGTGCGATAAATCGCGGGTCACCTACGAGTCGGAACCACCTATTGTGGTCTGTACGACAGGGTTGTGCACCAAACTTGGATCCAAGGTGAGCGTGCAATGCGGGAGGTGAACATCACGTGAAGGACAGTGCCCTGGCCCCCTGGCCATGGGCGAGAGCACTAACACCGGGGTGCAGGTTTATGAGCTCTAAATGCATCTATGCATAACCATCACAATGCAACTCATAATCAATAACACATATACTCACCTGGAACTTACCTGAGCGTCCGCAGCGTCAAATACTAACATACATAACTACTAATGCATATTCTAAAATATAAAGCATTTGACATAGCATCTAAAACGCAAAATCATTTAAATCAATTTTTTCTGGGAAAAATGTAAGGCATATATACATATATTAAAAAACAAAAGCCCACTCACTGGTATGTGGCAGGGTCGTAACCCTCGAGTCTCGCCTGACTGCGTTTATCCTCCGGAAACGTCTCACCTATATGCGAAACAACTATTTTAACATTAATTTTAAGCACATACTCAAAACTATGTAATAACTTCTCATACGTTGCTCAATTGAGGTGTTTGAATATACCATCGTGGCCTACTCAACACCACGACCATCCCTATATTTTTAGAAAAAATTTCTGATGTTTCACGTGCCGTCACGCGCAGGACAAGGCATGGCCACACGCACCGGCCATGCGCAGGCACGTGCCTGGCATGCTGACGTTAAACCTAACGCCGTTAGGGAATATTCAGTTAAATAATAGAATATTCTGTTAAATATACCTGACGTCGTTAGTAATATTCCATCAAAGTTGACGGAATATGCTTTGTCTTCTCCGGTGGTTCGCCGAAGTCCATCGCCGACCGCCGCTGCACTTGCTGGTTTCTGGAAAATCTTTAAAACTTGATATCTTCTTCATTTTTCAACAAAATTTCATGAAATTTATACCAAATTGAAGCTCTGAACGAGTAGAACACGATCTTACCTTTCAAAGGTTCTAAAATCAACGGAATATGGTTGGAAAATCCTTCGACAGTCCGACTAGGCCTGCAACTTGATAAACCCGAGGGTCCTAACGTCAAAACTACTCCAAAATTGTTCCAACGTACCAAAGAAGTTAGAAAAATACCTTCTTAAGTCTCAAAACTAGCTAAAACCTTTGCGATCATGTCGGAGAAATTCACACTCCTCGCCGGAGTTCGGGTATCTCGAGTTCTACAAGTCCTCTCCTCAAACCAAGGGTACGGCTCGACTCGTGAGGTCGAAGGAAGCACAATAATGCTAACCTTACACTCGATTTGTGAAGTTTTGGAAGGATTTGGGAGTTGTGAGCTTGGGTTATACGAAAAGAGAGAGTTCGAGAAACGAGGAGAGAGTAGGGAAAATGGAGCACGTGTGTGTATGTGTGTGTGTCCTTGTCACGGATTGGGCAATTTTAAATTGCCATAATTTCTATTGGGCTGCAAGCTTAGGACCACCATTAGATCCAAAACAACCTTACCAAGTTTTTATTCGAACCCAAGAAAATAGGAGATAAAGTAATTGGTCCATTTCCTTAGCCCGCTTATACGTTCACATCACATCGTTTCAAGGGCAAAACTGTCATTTCCACGCTTTCAGGGATAAGATATATTTTATTTTGGGACGGGTCGTCACACTTGGGGCCTTGGAAGTTAAAATTAATCAAACTCCATGAATTTTAATTTCGGATTAAGTTTTTAATTAATATATTAATTAAAAATGTTTTAATTAAGAGACACAACTTTTGGAAAGAGTTATGTATGTTTCAATACAGTCAACATATATTTGGAAGGGTATGAAACAACTTATATATTTGCAGTCTTAGTTTCCAAAATAATGATCTTTCTTCTCTTTTTCTTCCATACAAAAATTTCAAAGAGTAAACACACAAAACAATTTGCCAGAATTCTATAATCCGGTGCGGATTGTAGAATTAGATAGTTGTACTTTGGTTGAGCAAACATCGTAGAACCAGGGCCGGCCCTAAGGGTAGCCAAAGTAGGCGCCCGCCTAGGGCCCCCACTTCGAAAGGGCCCCAAAAAAAAATTTATATCCTGTAATTAATATATAAATACAAAAAAAAAGTAAGAAATATCATAATTTATTTGTTAGTGCAGTGGAAATGTTGGCTTCATTTTTCTTTGGGGTGTTGAGTTTGAAACACGAAGCTGCATTTCAGTCACTAGGTTTTTCTTAATTTTTCTTGTTTTTCAAATTTACTACCAATCCATCTGTCCAACTCCCAATCCATCTGTCCAGATGCATATAAAGTTATAAGACTCAAGTCTCTTTGCAATCTTTTTTCTTTCAACTTCCTATTCTCTCAATTTCTATCGAATGTTTAAACCAACTTCCTATTCTCTCAATTTCTATTGAATGTTTAAACCAATTATCATATGGTCTTAAAGATTGTACTTTAAGGTAATCAAAACTTTGAATTTTATATATTTCTTTTCAATAACTTTTTATTCAATGGATTATTTTAATATTCAATTCGTTAGTCTGATGTTGATTTTAGAAGAAAAAAAACACAAGAAAAACAATTGGCGTTGAATTTATTATACTTGTCAATCAAGTTTTATTGTTATTTACTCTTGTGATCATCAAGTTTTATTGTTCTTCACTCTCAATCTTAAACTCTTGACTGCAAACATTTTGTACATTTGTGTCTAAAAACGTGAATCGTGTAATGTTTAAATAATGTTTGTATATTTATCTTCTTTTGATATTAATTTTAATGATATTTGATGTGAAAATAGAACATTTTATGTATTTAGCGAATTCTTTTTTATACAAATCAATATACAAAGGACCGGAGATCAAAGAATTTTAGGGCCCCACTTCGAAGGCTCGCCTAGGGCCCCTAAATTCTCAGGGCCGGCCCTGCGTAGAACCACAAACACAAGAGTGGGACGAAAATACTGTTCGAAGGACAGCGTCGCTAGCCTCTCTATCTGTCAATCAAGTCAGTTTCATTTTACTTTCTGTATGTAATTGGTTTGTTGTTTCATTCTATATTGCAAGTATATTTCATAAATAAAGAATCAATTATTTCAAATTCAATTATTATTTTATTTTATGAATTGTTCTCCAAGAGTCTTAGTTTTCTTTTTCATGACCAATAATTGAAGGCTTGACAAAGAGTTCATATTTTTAATCAATCAAGTGGACTTCATCTTTCCACGTACGAAAGAGACGGAACCGAGGTTGTTAAAGGCCCTTGGAACCATGTTAGTGTCCCTATTCCAAAATCCATGTTTCTTTTCTTCACATCAAACCCTACTTTTAAGTGGATTCCAACTCCTCATCCAACCATATATACAATAGATTCCCTTACAAAATGTGAGTGGTGGGTTTCACTTTCACATGCATAACCGAAAAGTTTTACTTCTTCAGTCAACCTGCAAGTAAACTAAGACAAAAAAAATTAAAAATATAACTGTAGGTCGCCCTGAAAAATGAGACAGGTTCCATCCATTCATCTGTATATTCATGGTGGGGTTTCTTCAAATCCAAGTATCCAATAGGTAGACTTGTTCTTCTGTTTGTTAGCAATGGCCATGCTTCCAACTCTGGCCATATATATAGGGTCTAATCACACCATGAGCTGATCGGCTTTCATTGTGTGTGTGTGTGGTGGAAGGGGGAGGAGGAGGAGGAGGAGGAGGGTGTTTGTTATTAGGATCGTGTATGTACCTCCTTCAAGGAGTTTTGATTTGAATATGATTGTTGTTTCAAGAACATTGGTACAGTTTTTGGCATGTGTAAAATATCCAGTCAATTCATATGATTAGTGCTTCAAACTTTCATCTTAATAATTCACCTATGTTTGCCAACTCATCATGTTTAATTTGTACTTTATATAAAAAAAAGATTTAATTTGTTTCGTTTATTTATAGAAATTGTAGAGCTAAGAGCATCTTAAGTATAATTATCAATTTATCAGATATCTTTTCTCTCTTGTCTGGGAAAAGTTGCGTGTAGATAGACCTATTTTTGGTATGCGAAAATGAAAGCATGGAATTACACAATCCTAGCTGGCATTGAAAATCATTACTACTTCACAACAATTATTTGATTTGCCGGCATATTTATCTCTACAAACTACCGTGAAATCAACTACCTGCATTATACTTTATACGGTAAAATTTCTATAAATGAATAATGTTGGTGTTGTGACTTACGTTCTAATACATATTGTGATTGTGTAAATCATAAGTAGATGTAGATTAGGAATCCTTCGGGCTCTAGAAGATCTTTCCTATATGACTTTGTATTACTTGTAGAGCAAGTTTCTCTCCTCCTTATTACTATAAATAAAGGCACAAGGACTGGGGATCAATTAGACCTGACAATTTCTAACACGACCCGTTAACATGACACAAAACGACAAGAAATTAACAGGTTATCGAGTCGACACGATAACAAACCGGGTCGTTATCGAGTAACTCGATAAGATCTTGTTAAGATAACGTGTTGGTCTGGGTATACATATGAGTAACCCGATATACGATAAGCAAAATATTAATTTAATATTTTTATACCCCTAAAAATACTATAATAATTATATATATAATCATATATATATATATAATTAAATTTAGAAAATGAGGTAATACATTTATAGTACTATTGTTTTATTTCTTTTCATAATTATTTTGGTAAACTTCTCATAATTTGAATGGTTTATAACGTTTGGTTTTTCTGTACTTAGTTTATGCAAAAGGCAGTTCTGATGTGGAAAACCTTACTAAAAACATCATCAACATAACTCTTGAAGGCAATAGATCAAGCCAAAGTTCCAATACAATTTCCCCATGTGATCGATACAAATTCAAAGATTTTGTAAAAGGAATAACATGCAAGCTTTGAGTTTCATTGGCAAAGTTTTAACTTATGAGAAAGGCTTCACAACATTGAAAAGAAAAACTCCTTCATTTTGCATATTCTTACACATTTGATATTTTGTAGTAGACTAGTAGTGTATTAGTGTTTTTTTATTAGGCTCTCATTTTGGAGTGTAGAAGTAGTACTTAACGACAAATGTGTTTTTATGTTTTCAAGTAATATTTATGTGGCAATGTGGTATGTGCAAATTTAACAAAAAATATATTTTTCTTAAAGGGTCGGGTCATTTTACCTGTTGGGTAAAATGACCCGACCTATTAAGATAAAGGGTGTGACACGACACAACTCGTTAAGATAACAGGTGCTACACGAAAACAACATGAAACACGGCAAACACGACCCGTTTGCCAGGCCTAGGATCAATACACAAAATTCCTCAAGCCTATTCTCCATCTCTCTTCCTTTGTCGCAACTCCCATTTAATTTTAGGCCACAACACATTATCAGCACACTCTTGATGATACACTATATAAATTTGTTCATCTTGAATCAGGGAAGTATTATGCTTCAATTATTATTCTTTGATTCAATTTTAATTTCATTGCATTCATATACTTTTATTGTTTCAATTTATTTTTCTTGTGTTGAACGTGGCATAAGCTTTGAAGATGAAAAGCTAAAATTTGAAGGAAGAACTCCAACAAACCCATTCACAATATTCATCACGCAATGAGATTCTTCCAAAACAACGGTTTTTATCTCGATATTTTTTCAGCCTTGATTGCATGAACCTTCACCATAATGCATGACCCAACTTTATGTTTTATGAATTTTAGATTCTACATAAATTGTTTATGCATCATACTCATAATACTACAATTATGTGAATTGATATTTTGATTTAAAATTAAATTGCATTGATATTGTGAATTAAAAAAAAGTTGGGATTTAAAAATCCCAACGAGCAGTGGCACCAAGCCACCAGAACCCAGGCCAGCAGCTTGAGTCGCTGGAGTTGAGCTACAAAGCCAACCGACCCTACCCCGTGAGTCATGGAACTTTGCTACCCGGGTCGCAGAACCCATAATGCACGAAGCCATTTTTGTGTCATCATCACCACCCTCACTTAAAGTCGAGGTATGCTTTGAAAGACCATCATCTCCAACGAGTTTTGGTCAAGATTCTCGTCGAATCTCAACGATTTTCTCTCAATTTCGATTTTGAATTCTAGGGTTTTGATTTCCTTGGACATCGATGACCTCTGCCTTCCGTTGAAACCATTGGTTCTCCATTGAACCACGACTCACCAGACCGACCTTGATCTAAGAATACGGCCACCAGCAATGGTGGCACTAGTTTTTTCTAACAAGACTTACACCTAGCTACACCGGGGTGTTCTTAGACCTAACTTAAGCCCATTTTGGGCCTCAGTTCCTTTGGCTTGCACCCACAGAGCCCAGTTCAATTTTTGTCTCACTAGGCCCACAACATCAGCCTTCTGTTTTTTGTGTTCCACTACACCGTAAAGCAGCATATCGCTACTCTGTGGGCCTCTGACTTTTGCCTCTCCCGCAGGCCTACTTCATGCAGCCTAACAACCGCAGAAGGCCTGCTACTTTCCTTGCATTGCTCGGGGCGTGTCACCAGTCAGCCCATTATGGGCCTGACTTCACCCTTGTGTGACACCATCTCAGCCCAATTTCTAGGCTTGGGCTTTGCTCATTTGTTTCACCAGCACCATGTGGACTTTGGTCCAATTTTGGACACCAAATTTTCAACCCTAAATTTTTTGGTCCATCACTATTTATTAGCCCAAAGCTCAATAATGAAAAATTATTGACTCATTAATTATTGTCGTATGGTCTTGAAGCTACCCACTTTTATTATATTTATTTTCAATTGCTTTATATATTATTTTTTGTATTATTGTATTTGTTTGCAGGTACTATGAACTTGAAGTTTCGGAAACGTGCCACAGAAACCTGAAGTTTCTTAACACTCAATACTCATGTTGGATGCTTATGGAGATTTTATTTCCTAAAGCACCAATCACAATCTTGTTCCTTCCAATCAGTGAATTGTCGAATTGAAACTACTTTATCTGGATACAAGATGTGCCGCTCCGCTTGACTACGGCAAGCTATGAAACCATTGAAGCCAACTATGGTGTGGAAGAGCTGAATAAGCCTCTGTCATAATCTTCATTCGAAGACTTATGCCTGAAGCATTATAATGGAAATACCTCAGAGAGGAGCTCTTTGGCTCGTTTCTACGGACCATTCCAATCATGAAAAGATAAATTCTTGCCCGAAGCAATACATGATTGAAACCCTTTACGTCCATTAATAAGTACAATTTTGAAGTTTATATCCGATCCAAATTTAATTGGAGAAAAAAATTTATTGTCCTTCCATGTCCCTAAATTGCTCCTAAAGTCGCAGTGTAGAGAAGCATAAGTTTTTCAAATTCACGGATCTGATTACTACCAGACATGTGAGATAAATGTACGCCAGTGATCAACTGGGAAGTACCAAACGGTATAGACTCAGCTCTGATTGGAGTCTACTGAATGGTAATACCTAGTTTTGGCTGGGGCCCACTGAAATGTATGTTTTGCTTCGACAAAGGCGTACTAAATAGACCCCTCAACTTTGGCTCTTTATAACCCAAGTCTGGGTCTGTCTCTCTCACACCCCAATTTTGAGTTTGTTTTGCAATATGGTAGAATAACAGCCTGCCAAAAGGTGGCATCAAAACCAGAAGCGTGATCCTTGGCACCTAAGACCTAATACTTCAAGAACAAGGGACAGTATTCCCGAACTTCATCCCTGCAGTATTTAATTATGTCCTTATAGGAAAATATTATTGGTTATGCACCTATCCGTACCCTAATAATTCTGTCGAGGAGTGTCATTCCCGTAGTCAATCAATGAGACTAATTTCGCTGCACCTAACACATTTGGAAGAGCTAAATTTCGACATAGAAGGTAATAAATGATATAACAAAAATGCCACATGGCATTATTCTAGTGATTGAATTTGTTAATATAGTTAGAAGGGTATTATTGTAATTAAGATATATGGCTATATAAGGGATTCTATATCTATCATTTTCTTAAGTTCAGTTGTATACATTTTCTCTAATCAATCAATACAATCTCTCTTGTTTCTCTTTATCGTCTTCCTCTTCCTTTGTACTAACTTCATCTGTTTCTATCTTAGTTTCTTTCCAAATTTTCATAAGATTTTCGGTGCTTCCGCGATTGTTGCGATTGTTCCTGTTGGGTTGATTGTTCTTGGGGGAGTCGCGTAGCTTGTTCTCAAAATCGGTCGTGGATTGGTCGAGGTCGATGGCCTTGATTGCGCAGAGCGATGGATTTTGATGACGGTGGATTCCGCCATTGATGAAAATTAAGTGGAAAAGTTAGGGTTTTGAAGGACAAAAGATTGATGGCGATTGAGTCGAAGGAGAAAAGAGGATGTAGATGGTCTTATGGACGATAACCTTACCGCCGAACAATCTTGGCAATGCAGATAAAGAACTAAGATTTGTTGAACCTTGGTGTTGTTGTTGTGGTTTCTGGATCACATGTGTTAACTCGGTCTTGTGGAAGACAGCCTTGCCGCCGAGCAAATCGGTCTTGGTGGTGCAAATAAAAAACCGAGATTTGTTGAAGCTTGGTGCTATTGTTGTGGTTTCTGGATCACATGTGTTAACTCGGTCTTGCCGTCAAGCTTGATGTAATTAGCTTGGATGGCTAATTTTTTGGTGAAAACATCTTAGTTGACTCTGATGGGTCCATTAAAGCGCGCCGATGTGGTTTTCTTGATAGACAATGTCACCATCCACCTTACTTACAGTTAGTAATACATCATATTCTGTAGCAGGAAATGGTTTCTTTCGATCTGGGGCTGTTGCAGCTGCATTTCATAGTTCTGTACTGATGGTCTGCAATCTTTCCATGCGAATGTCACTGCATTAGAGCACTTATTGGCTTATACTGCTTCTGGTCATCAATTTATGGTGCGTTTTCTTCAATGCTTTTCGATATTGTGTGCGAATTTGATCTGTGCTCTGTTATCTGGTGTGGAAGAAAGTTTAGACATTTGTGTAGTCCAAGTGTTTGACGAAATGCCAAGCTCAGAATTTTCATGTGAAGGTTAAATTTTTCAGCCACATTTCCTGAATTTCTTACAATGATTCTTTCAGTATTGTGTAAATCAATTAGTTTGTTGTTGTGGGCATGAAGTCATTTCAGTTGATATGTTGAGTAATAAGTGCTTGAAGTTCATCTTTCTTGTGAGTCTTTTCTGGGATATTAGTGTGATATTTGGGTTCAAGATTCTTCATTGCTTCAAGATCAGTGTTTGTCATGGACTTCATTTGGTTTGCTGGATTTTCGAACCATGAACTGTGCAATTTATATGGTGTCCAATTTTGTCTCTCTGCCTCACTGAAATTCTACTGTCTCTTTATTGGGTTTGAAATGTTCAGAAGCTTATAAAAGCCTATAATGTTGATTTCTTGGAGTGTCATTCTCCTTGGTTAATTTTGGTATCTAGGAAGATTTAGGAAGCTATCAGGAGTGTCATTCTCCTTGGTTGTTTTGGTGCCAGTCTCTGTAAAGATTTAGGTTGGGTAATTTGCATATACAGTGAGTGTTTTACTATGGCTTCTTAGTTCAAAGTCGAAAATCTGTTGGGTATGTTAAAGATAAAGCTGGATTGTACTTGTGGCTTTCATCATGGCTTCACCAATGGCAAAAGTTGTTGTCTTGAGTGATGATAATGGGGTGAGCAAAGGTTTTGGTCAACAGTTACAAAGGTGTCAGTGGTGCTTTCTTGTTTGCAGTAGGTTAATTCTTGAAGCATGGCAGATATCTTGCTCTCGCAGTTCCAGATTAGTCTCAAATACCTGGCTAGTTCAAACTTCACTTGGATACTCCAAGTTTAGTTTGAGGGGGGAGTAATAACTGATATAACAGAAATGCCACATGGCATTATTCTAGTGATTGAATTTGTTGATATAGTTAGAAGGGTATTATTGTAATTAGGATATATGGCTATATAAGGGATTGTATAGCTATCATTTTCTTAAGTTCAGTTGTATACATTTTCTCTAATCAATCAATACAATCTCTCTTGTTTCTCTCTATCATCTTCCTCTTCCTTTGTACCAACTTCATCTTTTACAATGTAGTTAACAGAAGGCCACATTGCCCGAACCCCTTAAGTAGATTTGGTTTACTTTGTGAACAATTTCTTTTGTTCTTAGATTTAAGTTTGGTGTTTGGATAACATTATTATTCTCAAATATGAGTTAATTGACGAAAGTTAATACATGTGACGAGTCCAATTAACTCATGTTTAGGTATGCTTTGTGGGGAAGTTAGTTGTCTGGTTATATATGCTAACTTCATACCTAGTCACCCTCCTGACAAACCTTTCAGGCTTGTCCAACCTGATTGCAAGTCATGGCACTACCCTATCTTGTCCAATTGTACTAATTTTACCATAAAGGGAATCCTTATACTCACTTCGTTCCGAAAGAACACTTTTTGAGCCTTAAGGATATTCGAGAAAACTATTACTATATTGAAACCACTATAGAAAATGGGATAAAATTCCTTAGCACTTCCTACAAATATCCCTTAGCACTTCCTACAAATATAGCCAAAAGTGTATTCTAGATAGGATGGAACGCTTACCGAATGGATTACAACCATTCAGGACCACTATATTGTGTATCTTGTACGTAATTTCCCGCACGCCCTACATTCATGTGTCACGTGTCAATCCTTGACGTGTGTCGAGATCATGGTGTGACTTAATAGATAGGGCTAGTGCTATAGAGTCAGTCTATCTTAAAAGTCTCGATCGACTGGATAGACAAGGTTTCTCTCTGAGCCTATGACTGGCTATTTATCCTAAGTCCCGAATGCCAATGAGTATTTGATTCTTTCACTGAAAGAGGTCACTTCATCAGACTTCTCGGTGAAGTGTGGTATTTTACGATTGGTTAATCTCAAATCATATTTAGAGTTCGGCACACAGATAGACGAACCATTTTTACGATTATGACACTTATCTTCTTTGAGTATATTTGTCCATACAATTTGATGCTAATTCGGGCGGCCTATATTTTCACCAATATAGTTGGAGTTGCCGAATGGTGCACAAGATCCAGAACATCACAATGATTTGCATAACCTTGTCCTCATGTTTTAGAACACAAGTGTGGAGCCAAAAATAATCACAAAGCGACACGTGTTTTTTTGGGTGAAGATGACAAATTTACCCTCGAGGCATACCGGGTCTCCTACACGCGAGCAGTGGAGAATCATCCATCAACCAAATCAGTAGTACCCAAAATAGGTAACAAGTTCAAATTTGTCTCATCCATCCTCATTCCATAACCTCCAAAAACCTCCCAAAACATTTCTTTTATTATGATAATTAGCCAATTAATATATTTATACCTAATTAATATATTAATTGCTAATTGAATCACCAAATAACACCCCATTCCCTATATATATGACCCTATTTCTTCTAAAAAGCTAAGTTGATACTCTTGCAAAACTCCCAAAAATCCTCTAAACACTTTTTCTCTCTAAATTCTAACTTTGGCATCGAAGGTTCTTCGGCCAAAGCCCCCCCCCATTCATCGTGGGCGCGTGAGGTTCTTGGCCTTGACCAAAGGTGTTGATTGTTTTGTAGGTGCAATTTTGTCCAAGAAGAAGAATGAGGAAATTTGCATCCACAAATTGGTGCTTTCATTGAGAGTTGAGATTCACTCTCGTAGAAGACTCTCGCACAAAAAGGTTTTTTCTCTATTTTCTCTATTTACTAGTCCATTTGTATTTTTCGTATGTTCTTATTATTAGAAATTTTTATTTGCAAAGATTCTTTGATAAAACGTGAAAGAGAAATACAATGGCTAGAAATTTAGAAAATTCCACAAGTGAAAATTCCAATATTCAAGAAATGGGACTGCGGCGATCCACAAGACTAAATGTGATCTTAGGGGGAGCGGCACCGCCACCACAAGGCTCAACCATGGCAACCACCCACGGCGAGGTCCATGATTCCACCACCACGGCCTGAGCCATGTCACTCTATGCCTAATGCGAGCCCTATGCATTGCCAAGCCGAGCTCAAGCCTCGCATTCGCGAGCATCACACGCTGAGCAGCCTGCTTCCGCAGCCTTGCCTGCTCCCGACGAACAGCCCACTCCCGTGGCCTAGCCTGCTCCTAACGAGCAGCCCACTCCCGTGGCTCAGCCTGCTCTCGTGGCCCAGCCTGCTCCCACCGAGTAGCCCACTCTCGTGGCCTAGCATGCTCCCAGCTTGCTCCCGACGAGCAGCCAACTCTCGTGGCCCAACCTGCTCCTGACGAGTAGCCCACTCCCTTGGCCCAGCCTGTTCCCACTTAGCAGCCCACTCTCGTGGCCTAGCCTGCTTCCGATGAGCAGTCCACTCCCATGGCCCAGCTTGCTCTCGTGGCCCAGCCTGCTCCAGCCGAGCAGCCCACTCTCTTGGCCCAGCCTGCTCCCGACGAGCAGTCTACTCTCGTAACCCAAATCGGTCCAAGATTAGTTCAACCATCCCGGTTTCAAATTTTTGGGCTTACGATCGAACCGAGGGCATTCTCACCACATTTTTCCGCGGATTTGACATTTCCCAACTCAAATCTGGAGCCCGAAGTCTACCATATTTCCACTGCTTAAGGAGGCACATTCATTCCAAGCTCTTCCAATCCAAATGGTGAACAACACTTGTCTCGACAAGTCATAGAGTTGACAAGCGCCCTAGCACAGCAAACAACCTTGGTGAACCAGCTCTTGCAGCGCACCAAGATGCAAAATGCCCCAAACGAGGTGTCCCAAAGTAGGACAAGGGCATATGAAGAACCTCTCAAGCAGCATCATGGCAAGCAACCACTCGACCATCCACAAATCGAGAGTTTGGGCAGAGTACACTCTCGATTGGGCCCCCGAGATAGCGTATACTCTCGTCTTAGCGCGCGAAGGAGCGTGCACTATCGACTAGGCCCACGGACGAGCATACACTCACGGTTGAGGACGCACTCCGATAATCAACATAAGCAGCCTTCCAAGCGAAATATTCATTCATGGCTAGGCCCGCAAGGAGTATCCTCTACATTACATCGGAGCAGGCAGCACAAGAGACGGAAAGAAGCAGTCACTCAATCTGTCTCAAGTTCAACCAGCAGCCTGTGAGTTACACGCTCGCCTGCTAGGAACATACCATACCCACCGCAGCCGCGGCATAGACGAGCCGAACATATAGAAGAACAGCTTAGACTAGCACATCACGATCGGGGGTAGTCGAGAGCTCTGCCACCCCAACAAAGGAAAATTCAGGAAGAAGTAGAAAGGCTCCTAACCAAGAGATTGAGCAATTTCTTGCGCCAACTAAGCCTCAAAAGGGTCTACTCTCCAGTGCGAGAGCATAAACTAATTGCTCTCCAGTGCGAGAGGGTAAATCAATTCCCCAACACCCAAAAGGGTCTGCTCTCTAGTGCGAGAGGATAAACTAATTGCTCTCCAATGCGATAGGGTAAACCAATTCCCCGACACCCAAAAGGGTCTACTCTCCAGTACGAGAGGATAAACTAATTGCTCTTAAATGTGAGAGGGTAAACCAATTCCCCGACACCCATATGGGTTTGCTCTCCAGTGCGAGAGGATAAACTAATTGCTCTCCAGTGCGAAAGGGTAAACCAATTCCCTGACACCCAAAAGGGTATGCTCTCCAGTGCGAGAGGATAAACTAATTGCTCTCCAGTGCGAGAGGGTAAACCAATTCCCCGACACCCATATGGGTTTGCTCTCCAGTGCGAGAGGATAAACTAATTGCTCTCCAGTGCGAGAGGGTAAACCAATTCCCCGACACCCAAAAAGGTCTGCTCTCCAGTGCGAGAGGATAAACTAATTGCTCTCCAGTGCGAGAGGGTAAACCAATTCCCCGACACCCATATGGGTTTGCTCTCCAGTGCGAAAGGATAAACTAATTGCTCTCCAGTGCGAGAGGGTAAACTAATTGCTCTCCAGTGCGAAGAGGGTAAACCAATTCCCCGACACCCATATGGGTTTGCTCTCCAGTGCGAGAGGGTAAACTAAATGCTCTCCAGTGCGAGAGGGTAAACTAAATCCCTGACACCCATATGGGTAAGCTCTCTAGTGCAAGAAGGCCACATAGTTCAAAAGATCGAATGCTTGAAGATCAACTAAGCAACAAATGTTGAAAAATCAAACTCAAGCAGTTTCCTCATTTTCAGCAGGCAGCCCAAACAATTGCCTATCCCACGCCACTTCCTCGCCTTATGCCGAACCAATCCTTGGCTACAATCAAGCCGAGTTGCTCAAGCAATGGCCCCTGCCACATCACCTCATTGGACCATGCCAAGCCGACTCCTGGCCCCTGCCAGCTGACGTGCCGCACCACCCCGACTACTGCCCTGTGGCAGCACCACCTAAGAAGAAGACAAGAAGAAATTAAGTTTTTATTACATTGGTGCAGCATGGAGAAGACGAAGAAAGCTACGAAATACCGTCCTTTGCACGGGCAAGATGTAGAAGATTGCTAGAGGAGGGGGAACAAATATCCTCTAAGCTCTCTCTCTCTTGTAGGGTAGAATAAATCACTCTCCAAAGTTGATTTAATAACCCACTTAAGGTGGACTTAAATAGGCTTTGAGAGAAATTTATTTCCTTTTCCTAGAAGGATCTAATTTCATATTAAAGAGGGAATCTACATCAAAACAGGAAGCAGTCCTAAGTTTCCTAGAGCAAGAAGATCTCTACACCTGCTGCACTTTCCTACAAGCAGCCCAGCAGGTGTGGGGGCATTTGTGGAGCCAAAAATAATCACAAAGCGACACGTGGTTTTTTGGGTGAAGATGACAAATTTACCCTTGAGGCATACCGGGTCTCCTACACGCGAGCAGTGGAGAATCATCCATCAACCAAATCAGTAGTACCCAAAATAGGTAACAAGTTCAAATTTGTCTCATCCATCCTCATTCCATAACCTCCAAAAACCTCCCAAAACATTTCTTTTATTATGATAATTAGCCAATTAATATATTTATACCTAATTAATATATTAATTGCTAATTGAATCACCAAATAACACCCCATTCCCTATATATATGACCCTATTTCTTCTAAAAAGCTAAGTTGATACTCTTGCAAAACTCCCAAAAATCCTCTAAACACGTTTTCTCTCTAAATTCTAACTTTGGCATCGGAGGTTCTTCGGTCAAAGCCCCCCCCCATTCATCGTGGGCGCGTGAGGTTCTTGGTCTTGACCAAAGGTGTTGATTGTTTTGTAGGTGCAATTTTGTCCAAGAAGAAGAAGGCGGAAATTTGCATCCACAACAAGGTCAAGAGTGTTCATTCCTCGGCCTAAATTGCTCGATTCATAAGTTAGCAACGTGCTCCATTACATCAACCCATTCAAGTTATTCGGCCGGCCGAACTGGGCGGCAAATTGGCATGCCCGCATTAGCACTCAAGCCACCGAAGAACATAGTTAAATCTTAATTACTTCACCTACACGTCATGTAAATTTTATGATTTAAGATCAATACTATCTCAAAGCCTTAGGTAACTCCAAGGACTTTGCTAGTTTGCTATCTGAATGCCGGTTAGTCGAATTACATAACATTAAAAGATCAAACAGATACTGTAAGATATTGGCGTCATTAAGCTTCTTTTTGTCACAGTAAAGAGATAAATTAACTATGGATAGAAAAAGAAACAGAGAGATATAAGATAACACCATTTATAAACTTGCCAGATTACATATTTATAATTTCCTTGTACAGTATAGTTACAAAATGTACAAGGCATTGAAGCCAAGAAAATGTTACAGTTCTTTTTCTTTTTCCTTTCCTTTTTCTTGTGCTTTTCCAAAACTCAACCTCAAAAGAAAATTACATTATCTGACTAAATTAACCACCCCTTTGAACAATTCCTGGAAGGGTGCAGACGAATATATTTATATCTTCAAACTCTTTACAGATTAGCATGGGCCCGTACTGATTGTCGTTTCCACTCAACCAATCTCTGAAGAAAGTCCATAACCTTTGAAAATAATTAAACAAATAAAGTGAATTCGAAAGCCAAAATATGCTAAATTCATAAAAATTAGAATGAAAAAAAGTAAACCATTGAAATCCAATGAATATATATACAAACAAGTTACAAGTTACAAGTACAACGTATTGGACCCTCACCTCAGCTGGTTCTTGTAAAGAATAAGTTGCGTTGGTTTCCTTAGGACCTTTTGACACCAAAATGCCAAAACCTTGTCCTCTTTCTCTTAATACCTTGAATGCATCCTCATCCGTTCGATCATCTCCAATATATACAGGAAATACATCGGTGCAATTGGCATATCCTACATATCCAAAATGAATTGTTCTTCAATTATAGAAGAAAAAGAGCGTTGCACATAATTATATTATTAATTTTTTAATAGTATTACTTTAAGAAAATAAAATAATCAGAGTGGTAGTTTTCTTGTAAGACTGCATATATTATAACTACCGAGGTAAAAATATAGTAATATGAAACAATTAGAATACAGTCCAATGCAAAATATACTCACCAAGTGACTCTAGTAGAAATTCAAGAGCCTTCCCTTTGTCCCATTTGATGGTTGGACGGATTTCTAAGACCTGCATTAGACAAGTAGCAATATTGAAAGTGAGATACAAATCCCAGTAACACCACATATATGACCAAAAAAGAAGTTAAATTGATAAACCTAAACGAAGCATCAAGATTTAAGATTGTCTAGGTTGCAAGTAAGTAGATACCATAACATAATAAACTCACCTTTCTTCCTTGGGTAAGTTTGAGCATTGAATACTCCTTCAGAATTGATCTAACTTGCAGGAACAGTTCGTTCCATTTCTGTCATGTCATGCGTTTATATATTTTAATAAAATGAATTAAAACAATACATGTATATTTCTCAAAAACGACAGTTGTTAAAATCAAGTGCATACCTTTTCATCAACACATCGAAAGTGCACAGAGAGGCAGAACTTGTTGTTCTCCACTTTGGCTCCAGGAGTCGATTTGGTCTTGTCAACAAGCAGTCTGTAAACCTCATCAATCATTGGAAGGAACTCACTTGCTGGTTGGCAAAGAACACCTTGACTAACCTGAAGTGTAATTAAAATAAATAAATTATTTGAAAAAAAAAATGAATAAAAAAGGAATAGTGATATTTATTATTTTTATTTATTTTTAGTGGGAAGGAGATTGGGGTGACACAGATAGTACAGTACAATTACACGCACTCACTTTCATGTATTTGGAACCTTTCGCTGGACCTTTAATGTCCATTCCATGGCTACCAGCATAGTACAGCTCTGCCAACCTTACAAAATTGTAAACCTACAGTTCACAATTTCCCGAAACAAAATATACAGTTAATAAAAGCAAAAACGGAAAAAATTAGTTAAAAAATGCATGAAAAGATATGTATGCAGTGACTAAAAGGAGCTTGAAAATAAATGTAGCACCTTATCTCTGCATCTTCCACTCACTATGGCAGTGGGAAAACATCTAGCAACTTTCTTCACTGTCTTTCTCATCTGTGTTGTTACAGAAAAGTTAAGAAATGTGGACCGGATGGAAAGCAAGAAAGAAAAGAAGGACAAGATTGAAAGATGATATATATACATATATATATATATATGTATGTATGTATGTATGTATGTATTTACTTACTGCATCAGACATGAAAGCTCGATCTGGGTCTTCAACTATGGGTGACAGTGTGCCGTCATAGTCCAAAAACATAACTATTTGCTTCCCTTTCGAAGCATCGATAATCTGCTCAAACATGTCCAAGGCCGATGGGTGCTGAAGCTGTTTTGTATTTTATCAGTATTACAAAATTAGAACCCAATGTTTTATACTAATTTGTTGTTAAACTGGTTAAGAATACAGATTTTGCAAATGGTACTCACAATCCAGTCTTCTTTGAGAAAAGATGAGGACTTTATATGAGTGGGAGAAGAAGCTCTCATTGAGTCCACCCAAGAGTTCATTCTTTCAGCTCCATTGAAACTGTCTAGGTTCTTCAAGTTCATGAACCTCTTTCTGGAAATGGAGATGTACCCTGGAGGTCCCACCGGAGGCTTTTCCGCCACCGCCGTGAAAAGGGAAGAGTTGGCGACGGCCACCGATATCGCCATATTCATGATTTCGGCATCAGATTCGGAAACTACCACATTCTGCTTCGTCATATCTACTCAAACAACCCAATAAACATATTTGTCAGTTTCAAGTGGGGAGGGGGTATTTGATGTCTGAAATGTTTACCAAATCCAAAAATTAAAACGAACCCATTCGAGAAAATTAAGGTATTATTGAAGCAATACCTTAGAAAACAGGATTTGAGGAGTGAGAATATAAAGATTTGGGCGGTGTTGCAGTAGAACTTAGGAGAAGACACAGAGTGCTCTGCTTATATAAATAAAGAATAGCCAGAGAGTTCTTCAGGAGGGGGAGGGGGAAGAGAGAGAGAGTGTGTAGGCGTCTTCTGTGTAAGTGTATGTATGGATGTGAGAGAGACATAACCCCGAATGGTCCATTTATACTGGCAGCAACAGGATGCTTCCAAACTAGACCCAATGCCTCCAAAAAAAACTCCAAATTCCGGGGCCCCACATGTTTTGGGGTGGGACCCACAACCCCCCGATGTCCCAATGTGTGAGCCACCAGCACCACTGCACCACACCACCAGCCGGTCCCCACCATCTCCACACCCACTCCCACTCCCACTCCCCCACCCCCCACCCCATCTCTCCCCCCCCCTCTCTCTCTCTCTCTCTCTCTCTCTCTCTCTCTGTCTGTGTGTATAAGTGTATTGCACCAGAGGAGGGCACGTATAAACGTAGAATACACCTTTTTTTCCCAGTGGCGCCGTCTTCAGCCGTCACCGTAACAGCCAGCTAACAGTTGAAACCACGTGGCCCACATTCCTTGGCCGACGCACCCCTTGTCGGCATCGCATCCGAGACGACCCATGGATTTGTAACGAATATTTGTTTGGAGCTATTTAAATTTCCTTAAATGAACTTGAATATTGGGGACATCATTGGACGCTCCGCCCCTTCAAAACGGAATAGGATCCTCTCCGGATCCTCTCTCTGAAGATTCGGAAGATCAATTAATAGTGTTCGTTTATCATATATTGTACGGTTAAAAATCATTTTAAATTTTAAATTAAATATAAATAATATATAACGAAAACTGACCGCACAATATACGATAAACAGACACGTTTGATTGATTTCCGGATTCCCACAAAGAGCATCCTTGTCCCTTCAAAACCGGCTTCAAGCTAACGAAACTTTCTCGATTGGGTAAAGGATCCCGTTTGTCATTAGGGTTTTGAACGCCCCTTGTAATGTGGAATCTCCAAGTGAATGCTAGCAACTCAGACCTACCTGGCTATGCAGTTCATGAAAACCACCACCTGTTCTGCTTTCTTTCTTTTCCCAAACTGACTTAAAAAGTGGGAGTCAACTGTATCATTTTATTTTCCGTTAGATGTTTTACGCAGAACTTATCTCTACTAATTAATAAAACACTCATTGTCAATTAAAATTTTATGAAATTACTAGTTTAATCCTCTAATTAAAACAGAACATGAATAAGAAATATGGGGCATAAATGTAATTTCACACAACCAAATAATAAAAAAATAAATAAATAAAAATAAAAATAAATAAAAAACCTTCCCACTCCCACATTCTCTATCACTCTCTTCCTCTCTCCTTCTATTTCAAAAACAAAAATAAAAAAATTTCTCACACACTTTATGTGTGCCCATATACTAGTCTAAATTATCTAAAAGAGATTCGAATTCACGTATAGAAAAATGGAGCACAATTAGAATAAAGAAAAAAAAAAGAATATACAACAAACTTGACTAAATTTAGACCGGGTAACTTTTTACACAACCTATTAATTCAATCCAAAAAGACTCGAAAATCGCGGATTTCGGGTCAAACACGTTAATTAATCAAATCGTTACCGGGTCACACATTAATAACGGATTCTTAACAAGTTTACCCACATGTAACCTGTTTAAACCTGTTAAGAAAAAAAATAGTTTGATAATTTAAACTACTATACAAAAATTCCAAAGCACATTAGTGACATAGTATTTATTAGAAAATTCCGATGCACATTCAAAATACCAAAGCAATTTAAAAATATCAAAGCGCATTAAAAGTTTCTTATTATTTAATTTACAAGCGTGAAAAATTTGAAAAAAAATATGCAAACACTCATGATCGCATCCTTTAAGCTTTGACAATGGGTACATTGTCATTTGAATTTTTAAAACCCTACAAGCCCTCGTGAATAGTGTTTTTAGGGGAGTTCAAAATAAATAAAATTTTCTAATAATTAATATACAAATGTAAAAGACTATACAATTAATGCTCGTAATTGCATCATCTACGCTTAGACAATGGTTACATTGTCGTTTAGATTTTTAAAAACACTCTAAACCATCACGAATAGTATTTTTTTTTGTTTGAGTGTAAAATTAATAATAATTCATAATAATTAAACAACATGAAAGCTTTGAGTCTCATTGGCAAAATTCTGACTGACACACCCCGACCTAAATCGAGGCATGCTGGCCGTCACGTGAGGGTGACGTAGCCATGTGTGCCGTGCGGAAGTGAAGGTGATAAGATAATGTGGGTAAATAAAAACCAAACTAACTAACTTACACTAGACTAGTATATAAGTACGAGTGGAAGTGTTAGAGTGTAGATACACATAATCAGAGCGTAAGTACCAAGGTGCAGTCCAGCAGGCTAAATACTAATTATACAGGATATGAAAGAAAACCCTACATTGATGGATGTTTGTCAGAACCGCCGCAGAGTCCTCGTAAGTCACCAACACAAACTTCTATCTAGAACCTGGAGGGGCGCAAAACATAAAACGTGAGTTGGTAAAAACAAAGCTTTTTAAAATCATTTCTCTTTCCAAAAATAATAACCCCTCACCGTAAAACCCGTATAATTTCCCAGAAAATAATAATACATATGTATATAGAAATCATGCTCGAGAGTAGTGAAAACCAAGTATATGCCATGTAAACCATCTCAGCAATGAAATAAGTAAGCCAAGTGAAATGAATCAACATAAAATGAGATGCCAGCTAGAGTCACCTAACGTGACTTGTACGGCTGAGTTTATAGCTCACCAATCAAATCCTGCACATGAGTCGGAACCACTTAATGTGGTCTGTACGATAGGCTAGGTGTAAATAAATACGCTCAAGTGCTACAATCACGTTAAGGCTGTGCGAAATATCGCAAGTCACCTACGAGTCGAAACCACCTAGTGTGGTCTGTACGACAGGCTGGCACCTGCCTTGGATCCAAGGTAAGCGTGTGGTGCAAGAGATGAACGATCACGTGAAGGCTAGGCTTTGGCCTCGGGCGGAGCACTAACACAGAGGTGCAGGATAATGAGCACTAAATGCATGTAAACATAACTATACACATTGCAATCACTATCATCAATATGTACTCACCTGAAACTTATCTGGGCATCCGCAGCATCATGCAATAATATGCATATGTATACTAATGCATATACTAAAATGTAATGCAATTGACATGACATTTAAAAACGCAAATCCACTTAAAACAATTTCTAGGAAAATGGAAAACATATATACGTATATATAGAAAACCAAAAGCCCACTCACTGGTATGTAGCTGGGTCGTAGCCCCCGAGTCTCGCCTGACTGTGCTCGTCTTCCGGAAACGTCTCACCTGACGCCGTTAGTATATTTCGTCAAAATTGACGGAATATGCTCCTTTCTTCTCCGGTGTTTCACCAGGATCCGTCACTGGCCGCTGATGCGTCACCGGATTCTCTTAGAGGTCCTAAAACTGACGAAGTATAGTCGGAATATATCTTGAATATTCCGGTCAACCTGTAACTCGACGAACTGGCCTATCCCGACGTCCAAAACCTTCCAAAAATTGTTCCCAGGTCTCTATGAAGTAGTTTTAAGACTCCCTTAAGCTTTAAAACTCCGTGAAATAACCACGATCATGACGGAGCAACAGAGCACCACCCCGGAGCTCTTAGGTTCTTGGGTTCCCGTGATCCGTTCTTTGATCCAATGGTATGGATGGGTTCGTGAAGTCACCAGAAACATGTTGGTGCAAAGCTCAAGCTTGATCGATGAAGTTTGGATGGTGTTTGAGAGTTGAAGGCTCGGATCGTATGGACAAGGGAGAAGAGTCGAGAAGAGAGATGAGAGAAAGAGAAGGTTTGCATGTGTGAGTGTATGTGTGTGTTATGGAATTGGGCAGAAATAAAAGAAACAAAGCCTTGATTGGGCTATGGAATTAGGGCCTAAAAATTGGTCCAAGGTTGTAGGAAAATAAAAGAAAATGATTGGTAGATTAAGTGTAAAACCAAAACTTATTCATCTACACCTATTTGTTCGTAACATTTCCGTTACAAACTCGATTTGATCACATTAGCGGAAAAATATATAATTATTCGTGATGGGTCGTCACACTGACTTTTGAGAAAGACTCCACAACCTTAAAAGAAAAACTCCCTTCATTATGCAATCTTTGAACATTTGATATTTTGTCGTAATTTACTAATGTTTTTCATTAGGCTCTTATTTTGTGGTATGAAATACTTGAAAGACAAATTTATTTTTACGTCTTGAAGTAATATTTATGTGACAATATGTATGTAGATACGAATTTAGTATCACATTTTTCATTTGATTATTTATTGATTTAAAATATTTTTTTAACGAGTAACGTGTCAGGTCATATTATTCGTTAATATTAATGGGTTGATTTCAGGTCGGGTCATATTACATGTTAATTTTAACGGATGTTACATGGCACGACTCGTTAAAATATCAAGTATGTCACAAAAACAAAACGAACACAATAAACACGGCACAAATGCTAAGCCTTAAGTCTATGTGCATTCTCTTATCGTTTGGCGTCTTAATGAAATGCACTATTGACAAAAGAAAACAAAAAGAAAACAAACTCCACATGTTTTCTTGGAATATGAAAAATCATAACTTATGCAAAACCGAGGAAAGAGAATGAATATGACGGGTTCAACTATCCCCACAACATCAAATTATTAATAATTTTTTTAGGTATTGTATTATGAAGTGTAATGAAAGAGACATGTATGTATGTATACGCTCAAATATTTTTGTAATTTGAATTAGGGCATGTTTCCATAATTACTTATGAATGTGTATTCAGAAGCCAAAAATAATTAGAACAATCTAGAGCTACCTCGCGGACTTTTACTTGCAAGCGAAGAGAATGCCATCATTAAATTGGCAAGTCCCACATCCATTCCATTCACAGTTCAACCATCAAAAAGACCTAAGCTGATGACTACAACTTCTCCAAACTCCTCTACTCATGGCAAGGAGATCAACCAAGGGAGTTAAAAGTGGAATTAATAACTAATACCAATCTTTAAGCTTTCCTAACTTAAGACAGGTTCCTTTACACAAGGAAGCCCAATTACATTCTATCAAGGATTCTTTAAGATAATTCTTAGAATAGTTAATTCTTTTAATATCTTCAAGGATTATCCACAGTAGTGTCATTGCACAAGTACAACTCCATCTATTGGATGACACACCTTGGTCAACTGGACGTTGACACATGGCATGAAAAACCCTACACATGTGGTCGACCTAGCTCCTATAAATACCCCTGATTCTACACTTCTCAAGTAAGTTAAAGTTACTCTGCACAACTCAACTATCAATTTCACAATCTTTTCAGAGTTACAGACTTAGGCATCATGATATTCATTAGCCAAACCTTCTTCCCCCTTTCAGGGCGCATGGTTCTTGGCCTTGACCAAATGTGTTTAATTTGTTTTATAAATACAAATTGGTCAAGACTGAAGACACAGATTTAGGTATTAGAGGCTGAAGTAAAGCAGGAAAAATGGAGTTAGGCTAGCAGTGTTTCATATTTTGTAGGTGAAATTTCGTCAGTTCAACCACGTACGGAATTTGCATTCACAAATTGGTGCTTTCATTGAGAGAAACTGAGTTAGACTCAACGCATGCTTAGATATCTGAGTGAAGAAAATAAAAGTAAAAATCTTTCTTCAGTGTTCTTCATTCATTATTCATCATCATCCTCATTCATCACAAAGTCAACTCGTAGATCTCTCATTTGAAGTCTACAATCAGGTTTTCATGCAACTCAATCCAAGTCCATCAACACTTTAACTGGGGCAAGTGCTCACAAAGTTCTAAGGCAATGTAATCTTGCCTTACACCTATTATGTGCACTTAAATGAGTGAAGAGTTTAAATATGACATGATGAGATAAGATGACTGATCTTGGTCATTGCAACACTTTCTTAGAATTGGGGTAATTCAACAAGAAGTGAGCATTTTCATACATCGGGATAAGTATGCACAAACTATACTTGAAAATTTTGGTTTGAAAAAGTGCAAACCTTTGTCTATACCTCTAGTGACTATAGATAAATTAATATTGGATGATGGTAGTGAAGCGGCTGATGAGGAACAATACATGAATATTGTTGGCAGTCTTTTGTACTTGATTGCAACAAGACCTGACATCATGGTCTCTACAAGTCTCCTTGCAAGATTCATGCATTGTCATTCAACCAAACATCTGGGCACTATCAAGAAGGTACTAAGGTACATTCATGGCACTATTGATTATGGAATAAGATATAAGAAGGTTGATTCTGCCTTTCTCATTTGATTATGTGATAGTGACTGGAGTGGAGATGAAGATGATATGAAATCCACCTTTGGTTATGCATTTACCCTTGACATTGGAGCATTCTTTTGGGCTTCTGTGAAGCAACAGTGTGTGTTGTTGGAAATTTTGAGTAGAAATTTCAGTGTCCCACATTGGTCACTACCAAAAGATTCCACTTTATAAGGCTTTGTCCCTTATTACTAATATAAATTCTTTAATTAATTTCGGATTTAATTAATTAATTATTTTTATATCAACTGACTCATCTTTTCAGATGAAGTCTGAAGTGATGAAAGAACACCAGAGAGCAAAGCACCTCTTTAAGAAGAGGTTTCTCAACAGACGCATCTCATTCTCATACCTGTTGCGAACATGCATAAACCTATTATATATACATCCATCTGCATGGCATTTAGAACACAGAAAAATAAAATTCTTCTTCTACAATCCCAAGCAATCTTACTGAGAGAACCAATGGAAACAACAACGACCATGCTAATATGGCAATCACTGATGAAAAGTTGGCTGCTGTTGTGTCCGAGGTCAACATGGTCTCGAATGTGAGTGAATGGTTGATGGATACTGGTGCTACCAAGCACATCTGTGCTGACAGAAATCTGTTCATTGAATACCAAATTGTTGCCCCTGGAGAAAAGCTATATATGGGCAATTTTGCTTCATCTGCGTTGGAGGGAAAAAGCAAAGTGGTACTCAAATTCACATATGGGAAGAGTCTAACCTTGCTGAATGTGCTGCATGTTCCTGAAATAAGGAGGAACTTGATTTCTGGACCTATTCTGATTGTTAAGGGCTTTAAAATTGTACTTGAATCCAACAAATTTGTACTTACCAAGGGTGGGATGTTTGTAGGAAAAGGGATATGTGACTGATGGCCTCGTGAAACTCAAATAAATTTCCATGGATGATGCTAATAAAATAAATGCTTCTACTTATATTGTTAAGTCTTCTAATATTTGGCATGCTAGATTAGGCAATGTTAATTTTCGTTCCATGCAAAGAATTGTTAAGTTAGAATTATTACCTAAATTTGAAATTGATTTTAATCTTAAGTGTGAGACATGTATTGAATCCAAATTTGCTAGACAAACTAGAAAATAAATTCTGGAAATATCAAATGAATTACTTGGATTAATTCATAGTGATCTTTGTGACTTTAAATCCACACCAACTCGTGGAGGAAAGAATTATTATGTTACTTTTATTGATTATTGTAGTAAGTATTGCTATATTTATTTGATTCATAGCAAGGATGAAGCTTTGAATATGCTTAAGACATATAAAGCTGAAGTTGAAAATCAACTTGAGAGAAAAATCAAAGCACTTAGATCCGATAAAGAAGGAGAGTATGAGTCTACTGCCTTCTTAGATTTTTGTGCACAACATGGAATTATACATCAAACAACGGCTTCATACACACCACAACAAAATGGTGTTGCCGAAAGAAAAAATAGAATATTCAAGGATATGATTAATTTCATGTTAAATAGTTTTGGGCTTCCACACAATTTGTGGGGTAAAACTTTACTAACTGCAAATATCATATTGAATAAGGTTCCTCAAAAGAAGATTGACGAGTCACCTTATGAACTATGGAAAGGACATAAACCCACTTATAAAACCCTCAAAGTGTGGGGTTGCTTAGCAAAAGTGCAAGTTTCGTTACCAAAAAGAATGAAACTAGGACCTAGAACTATTGATTGTGTATTCATTGGATATACAAACAATATTGCTGCTTATAGGTTTCTTGTTGCAAAATCTCCGATTTCTGACGTACATGTTAACAATATATTAGAATCTGCAGAATTCTTTAAGGATATATTTCCTTACAAAGAAAAGGAATATGGTTCTAATACAAAGATGATTCATGATCATAGTCATGATGAGGCCTCTTCTTCAGGTGTCCAAGAAAATGATGTGGAACCAAGAAGAGGAAAAAGAATCAAAGTTTGGACCAGATTTCATTGCTTACTTGTCCGAGAATGAACCTAGAACTCTTAAAGAAGCAATGTCTTCTTCCGAGGCTCCTTTATGGAAATAAGTAATTAAAAGTGAAATGGAATCCATTATGGAAAATAACACATGAGAATTGGTTGATGTACCTCCCGGTAGTAAACCAATTGATCATAAATGGATTTTCAAGAAGAAACTTAAGGCGGATGGAACCATTGACAAGTTCAAGGCACGTTTAGTAGCCAAAGGTTAACGCCAAAATGAAGGGTTGGATTATTTCAACACTTATTCTCTAGTTTCTCGCATAACATCAATTAGGACGTTAATACCGATTGTGGCTATGTACAACTTTCATATACATCAAATGGATGTAAAAACAACATTTTTAAATGGAGAACTGGATGAAGAAATATACATGGAACAACCTGAAAGGTTCGTGCTTAAAGGACAAGAAAGCAAAATGTGCAAATTAGTTAAGTCATTATATGGACTTAAACAAGCACCAAAACAATGGCACAAGAAATTTGACCATACTTTGTTGACACATGGGTTCAAAATAAACGAATCTGATAAATGTGTCTACATTAAGAGTAATGATAAAACTTTTGTTATTGTTTGCTTGTATGTGGATGATATACTCATAATGGGAACTGATAAAGATGTAATAAACAAAACAAAGAAAATGTTGAATTCAAATTTTGACATGAAAGACTTAGGTCAAGCCAATGTCATTCTAGGAATTCAAATTAAGAGAAATGGTGAAGGGTATGTCCTTACGCAGTCCCATTATGCGGAAAAAAATATTACAAAGGTTTGGTCAATTTGACTGCAAACCTGTTGCAACTCCTTTTGATGTTGGATGCATGTTGGAGAAAAATAAAGGCAATGCCATATCTCAACTTGAATATTCTTAAGTAATTGGAAGTCTAATGTACTTGATGAATTCGACTAGGCCTAACTTAGCTTATGCAGTAAGTAGGCTTAGTAGATATATTAGTAATCTGGCACAAGAGCATTGTGAAGCTTTAGCAAGAGTGTTAAGGTATTTGAAAAATACACTTGACTACTGATTATAATATACAAAGTATCCACCTGTTGTAGAAGGCTTTAGTGATGCTAATTGGATTTCTGACACTACAAAATCCAAGTCCACAAGTGGATATGTTTTTACCTTGGAAGGTGCAGCAATATCTTGGAAATCCTCTAAACAGAAATGTATAGCTCTTTCCACCATGAAGTCAGAGTTCATAGCTTTAGATTTGGCTGGAGAAGAAGACGAGTGGCTCAAGCATTTATAAGAAGATATTCCAGTGTGGCCAAAGCCTATAACTGCTATATGTATAAATTGTGATAGTATGGCCACACAATCAAGGGCCAAAAGTCATGTATACAATGGAAAGTCGCGACACATTAGGCGTCGGCGTAATACTCTTAAGAAGTTGCTCTCCAATGGAATAATATCCATTGATTATGTAAAGTCAAAGGAAAATATAGTTAATCCTTTGACAAAAGGCCTACCAAGAGAGCAAATATTATTTACATAGAGGAGAATAGGTCTCAAGCCAATTCAATGAATCGGACTGGACGGAAACCTAACCTACTTGATTAGAGATCTCGTGGTCTAGGTTCAATAGGCAAACTAGTTGAGTTTGATTCAAAAGTTGAACACACAACTTACCCATTCTTATGATAAAATGTGTGTTGTCTGTTGAAGTTCGAGGGGTTATGTTTTATACATTTAATGACATTAATATCTTGTTATCAAGAGGAATATGGTAGACTATTCGTAATTAATGTCATCTATATAGGAGTAAATGGGGCCGCATTTATGAGAATTGAAATGGCTAAATTCTCTAAAGCTCCTACGAAATCCGGGATCTGTTTAGGGCCAAAATGAACACAACTGTATGAATTGACGTGTGGCGGACATAATATGTATGTAGCATATTTTCTCGGTTTACTACTGTGGTGAACAGTTCAAGATCTTCCATATCCACTACGTCACCAAGTAAACCCGATATGTTTTCACTAGGGTAAGTTCAAGTCCAAAAGACACTTCACTCAATGCATATCATGTCTATGCTCTCTTAGTTTTAGGTAGCCTAGTCATACATTTGTATTTACATTTGCATTCAAATGTGGGGTGTTATAAGTAAATTGGTGGTGTTTGAATGAAATTTCAAACACGTGCCACTCTCCACAACCAAAGTTGAGTACATGAGTTCTTCTGAAGCTACAACTCAAGCCATCTAAAGCTGTGATAATACACCCTTAATTGCTATGTCAAAGAACCCAGTGGTCCATCAAAGATCCAAACACATCAAAAGGAAATTTCACTTCATTCGCGTTGAATAGCTATTAGGTCAGATGTGAGCAAGCGGCCTTGTCTTATAAAGCATTGCTTTTGAATAGCCTGAGATGAGCTTATAGGCGCTCTCTCTTCTCTCTCGTGCAAAGGCCTAGCGGCTATTTTTGTACTGTTGTGAGATGAATATACCAGCAACAAGAGCATGACTTATGCTCTGTGATTTACAGATCCAATATCATCTATCTTCATGATGTTTCCTTCAGTAAAAGTCTAAAAATACAATCAGAATTTACAGGACCTAACATAAACGGCCTCGGAACCGACGTGTCTGAATGCGGTCTATACTCTATATAGGGAGAATAGCCATGCACTCTGTTGTGTTCCTACCCAGACACCTCTCGTGTGCCCAAGCAACCCTGAAGCTATTATCGTCACCTTAATTGGCGTGGTTTTCTCATAGTCAGAGACAAGTATCAGATGTTTCCACGTGGAAACTAGCAAAGATTGTGTCGTGATACGTGGGGCTACATCAAGAGCCACATGTTAAGTAGCAAAGCCATTCACGATGGTACTTGGAGGAATCCAGAATAAAAGTGTACAAGAGAATATAGGTCACATATATACTCTATCCATATATGTTATACGCATATAGGTTAGGGTGTGTGTGTGTTTAGATATATATATATATATATATATATATATATAGGACCTTTATCAAAGGGATTTTCATTTTTTGAAAAAAATGGGGATTAGGTGTGGGGCTCACTTCACATCGAATTTCAACGATCCGAATCGTTTATTTTTTAAGTCTCAATTCATAGATTATCGTTACAAAAATTCAATCTAATCCAAATCATTTGCTTATTTAATTATCAAGATCAAATTTCATTGTTTCTTATATAACAAAGTATTCGTTCATTTCTTTGAACTTAATTAGATCTCTTAAATATTTCCGATTTAGCTAATATTTTTTAAGGATGATCTATGAGGTACAACTTGAAAAATAGACGATTCGGATCGTTAAAGTTCGATGTGGTGTGGACTCCACAACTAATCCCCATTTTTATAAAAAAAAAATGAAAATTCCTTAAGGCTTATATATATATATATATATATGTATGTATATCACATTCACGCACATAGTTTAAGTTTTGAATTATTGGTCTATAGTTTGTCGTATGAACTCATGTTGTGCAAGGTCACGAGCTGAATATTTTCTTGACTAGAAAAGCTATTTTTGGGAATATGAAATGAATTGAGGTGAATTTAATCAACTAGTTGTTGATGAAACACTTTTTTATTGTTTATACTTTATATAGCACATGGCTTGTAAATGCTTGAGGTCAACAGAACATGCAATATGCCTTGTCTAACTTGACTACTGTTTTCCTATAATAAAATGTTATTGGAATATGGGGGAGAAGCACAAAGATCAATACGTCTACTCATACATGGAGTTCTTTGAGCCTAACAAATAATTGATTTATATCAAATGACATAGAAGCATGCGTAATTGTTGAACTTAATTTATCTAATAGCTTAAATGCAATCCAAAATATGATATTCTCAGATACATATGAATTATTAGCTACATGATACAAATAAGTTAATGAAAATTAATTTGAGTACATGATATTCAAATCATGATAGAGGACATAATCTTTTAAGTATTAATGCAAATTCATGTGAAATTCACATATCTCACATTTTACAATTACCCTATCTTCATTGTATAAATTTTATAATAGGAACTTTTCAATTTTTTATCTTCATTTGAAGATCATTCTTAAAAGAAGCTCATTTGAATCGGCAGTTGTTTATGCATTCAAATGTATGAAATAAATTGACAATGTGAATACTAAATAACATATTCAACATAAACTGTCTATTTATTTGATACATTTGGATGATCAAATGATCTCCAATTCAAATAATTTTTTAGTAAGAATAATCATCAAATGAATATTAAAAAAATTAAACGTCCCGATTATAATACAGTAAAATATGTTTTTTACAAAGCGTGAAATAAGTGCATTCCCCGCAAGAATTCCAAGTATTATCCTCAATATATTTATTCATTTGTTGTTTCAAATTTCTACTACTTGTGCATCATGATTCTTAGTTAAGGTCGACTAGACCAACAAACTTGGTCTTTGTTTCATATTTTTCGAGATCTTGTATTACTTTTACTATTTTTTTGATCCGTTAGTTTTATTGTTTTGATGACAACAGGTTCGATACCGACTGGCCCGATCTCGTTATCAATGGGATCAAGAATACTTCCAACAAGAAATATATCAAAGAATTGTTGCTTGGTTGGCTGAAAATCAAAGTTTATCCCAAGATTGGTCTAAATTTCCCAAAAAAATAGCTTTTTATATGATTACATTGGGAATAATCTGGCATATGGGGAGTTATTCAGAGCGGGATGGACAACGGGGATGGAATAGTTGTTGGGTGGTTAGGACATCCTATCTTTAGAGATAAAGAGGGGCACGAACTTTTTGTACGTCGTATGCCTACTTTTTTTTTTAAACATTTCTAGTTGTTTTGGTAGACGGTGACAGAATTGTTAGAGTCGATGTTCCTTTTAGAATGGCGGAATCTAAATATAGTGTCAAGCAAGTAGTAATTGTCTAGTTCTATGGCGGCAAACTCAACGGATTTAGTTATAATATATTCCAAACATATATGACATGGTACCTTACTTCGACAGGATACAAATATCTAAATTTGATATTTTTAGATACCTTTTTAGACCTATTACCGATACTAAGCAGCAACCAAAATTTTTTTTTATCCATTTTTCATGATATTATGCATGGATCAGATATATCATGGAAAACATAGACAACACGGCACATCCATACACTTAGGTTGATGACAAGAAGCAAGAAAGGATGACAAAGAAGTGCGAAGTATTCTGTTAAACTGGGTGATATTAACAAGGTTTAGAAAATGTGGCCGTTTTACGTTGATAATATCCCACAACAAATGAAAGCCGTCATCTATTTATGTTTATAACTATGCTTGGGTTAGAGTACAGATTCTCAAATTATTAAGAAATAGATTACCAAATATTAGATGAAGGGGGTTATATATATAAAAAATTTCCCTGAGCATTGCAAATGAATGTAAAAGAGATTTGAAAATAATTACTATTGGACCGAGGCCTTTACAAATCCCTGCTTATGTACCTTTAAAATGCTCCAAACATAGCAGAAATGTTTTTCATGAGCATTGCAAAGGCATCTCAGAGGGATCTGTAAATGACTGTTCCCAAGTAGGAATTTTCAAATCCCTCACACATCTTTTGAGAGCTTTGAAAATTTCTCACCCAACCATAGAAAAGATTTTTGAGTCAAACTATTCATTGTTCATTGCAGGGGTGGATGTGGGTTGGTTTGAGTTGGTTTTGGCCCAAAATCGAACTAAACCGACCTAGTTGGTTGGGTCAAAATTGCAAACCGAAACCGATCAAGCTGGGTCTAAAATCGATGTTAACCGACATTGACGGGTTGGTTTGGGTCAGTTCTCGGTTTGTGTGAAGACGAAAATATATAGCAAATTTCTGTCTCAAAAGCTACAAAACGTAGCACCAATATGAGTGATTGCTCAAACGAAAACACAAATGAAGCAGCCCAAGGAAGGCACCTCCCCCTGTTCTTCTCCAAAAGGACTCTTAAACTAATCAGGTTTTGTTTTCATGTGGTGGAAACATAGTAACTCGTAAATAACTAACCATTTATATTATTACACGTATTAATTATGATTAAAAATTAAATTAAATATATGCAGTCAGTTCGGTTAGCCGAATTTTGAGAACCGATTTTCAAACCAATTAAGATCGGTGCGTTCAGTTTAACCATTGAAATATAAAAAAATAAAATAAAATAAAATAAACCAAACTAAGCCGCCGGTACGGTTCAGGCGGTTCAGTCGGGTTTCTTTTTTAAATGCGCAGCCCTAGTTCATTGATTTGAATTGAATAATCACATTCTAATTAAGCTATGGCTTATAGGTATGTCACAATTTAAGCAGGTAAATTTGAACATTTTGGTTTATAATGAGGCAAATTGCACATGTATCTTTATATATTCATATTTGTGCGCTATTTATTTTTCTTAATCTTGAATTGCTAATGTGTAATGAAATAGTTAGAATCGAGTTGTAACTTCATGTTTTAAGTTCTTGTGGCTTATTTGATGGATAGTGTCACTTATTTGATACCATTATATTATTAGAGCATCTGATCAGAACCAATCGATCTCTATTTTTGGTGTGGAGGCCCAGAAAATCGCTCTTAAAAATGTAAGGCTTCAATTTTTTATGAGTGATTTATATTCCATGTTTATTGTTAATGGTTCCAGTATCGGCACCTGTCATTCAGCTTCCTAACTACAAGTTGAAAACGTCGAACTTCTGATGATTTTGAAATGAATTTTGGTCGACAATTCTGGCTTACAAATCATATTAGACATACAAATTGGACACAATGAGAATTAATATAAGAACTTTCTCAGACTACTAAATTTTGATTTGAATTCAAAATTCGATCAAAAGTGATATTAACATTTGATTCTCGAAATCTTTATTTGAATTCGAAGACATGTATTTGTCATCAACGTATTCGAAACTACATATGGCAGTCGACAGGTAAAGGGAAAATAACTGCCACCTGTCCCAAACCATATCTTGAAACTTTCGGTTAGGTTATGGACCCTACGCGTAAACTTTTCGACTTTGTTATATATGCCTAGTTGATGAAAAATGGCTGGATGAGATAACACGCCTTTGTGCCACAGATCCCTTTCCCGGTGAGGCCAAAATTTTTAAAGCATAAACCCAAACGAATATTGCATGAATTTTGCATGCACTTGGCTTCTACGTCTGCAATTCTCATGTCGGCTTTAAGCTAGCTGCTGTTGAATGTCACACCGTAACAGCCGAGGATGAATATATACATACATATAATATATATTTGAAGTCGTTCATGCCTTAATTTGGTTGATGCACCTAATATTAGTAAAACGTTAAGCACTGTTTAAAAAATACATGTATTTTGCTTCTATCCACCTTCATTAATTTGTATTACAAATTATAGTCTTCAACCTTTTGTATATATTCCTTTCAGTGAAGAACTATTCATGCAAATTGCACGTGTAATTATTATATAGTTCTATCATGTCTTATATTACTCGACCACTTTCAATCCTCAAGCTTTACTATAATGGTATGAAAAGATATAAAATAATGTTTTCCTTTCCAACAATAAAATAAGGTCAGAATATTCATGGATACCCAAATAATGAAAAAAGAAGAATAAAGAATTTGTTTTGCCTCCAGATTTGGGGTCGGTTCATGGGCCCTAGCGAAAACAATAAAAATGTCCCCATACATCCGGTTAAAAAAATGGTGCAAAAAACAGAAGAAGAGTAACAAACTCACTACAAATGGAAAAACAAATCGACATTGAAGAATAAACTGACTAAACAATACGAATACAATTTAATTGTAAAAAAGATAGTCACGATAACTGCACACTAGACGACTACAGTGACTTAATTATAAAACTGAGTTAGAAGCAAGATAAATAATAGCCAAACCCACAAAAACCCTAATATACAAAATACCAAAAATACTCAAACAGATAGAATAAACCTAAACACTAGCTCACTTGGTTAAGATCGAGCATTCGCTCGTACAACCGAGGTACCATGTTCAAATATCTCTCCTTGTAGTTTAGATGATGATATCGTTTGTAAACAAACCAAAGTTTTTCAGCACATCCTACTTAGAGATATTTTGGCTCAATTTATGCTCTTCATCAAGTAGAATTATTTAATTAAGAGCGTACATGGTTTATCATATAATCTTATTACAAAAAGTATTAATTTTCGTGGATGCATCACCTTTTTAATTTGAAAATCTCATTTCAGCCACCATTCATATATTATCACATTCAAGTGATTTTGCTTTTCCAACTAGATAAAGCAGAATCAGAATGATAGAAAGGCTCCATTCAAACCATACTTCTATTCATAAGCAAAATGATAGGAATTAATGCTTCGACACTATAATATGAATATCAAAAGTTACATATATAAGTGGAGACTGTTAATAAGAATATAAAAAACGCACGTTATATTCTATTGCGTCTCTATGTATTATCATGAGCCTCCCCGCCAATTATAGCTAAGTTTTGAACCTAATACCTAAACACAAACGATGAATAAAGCAAAGAATTTCTTGAGAAAATTTTGAGATATGAACTTTTTAAATATGTATTATTTAGTTTTAGAGAAGCTCAGCAAACGAAACCCTATAACTTTGATAGCGTTGAAAGGATCATGGCAGGCATCATGCACCCGCGCCATGATATGATTTGTTTGTTTGTTTGTTTGTTTTTTCCACTTTTTACTTCTTATATATCCTTCTAATTTTCGGCCGTCGGATTCGATGAATTGAAGAAAATCAAATGACATAAATTAATAAGTGGTGTGTGAGAAGTAAAAACGGGTATGTTGATAGCACACCCCTTTCCCTAATACCTATTTCGATTATACTTTTTATCTTTCCCACCTTTTCTAATGCTTTAATGATTGGGAAAATCGTCGAAGCAAACCAAAATGTAAAGAAATGACTTTGAATATGATCAGCATCACACCAACTTGAAGTTCTATATAGATTATAGTACTTTTTGCTCGCAATTTGCTCTATTGAGGCTCGAAGGTGGTTGGATTTAGTACGTATATGTTTGAACAGAATCCTTAAAGAAAGTATTAATTGTTTATAGTAAGGACCAGGCAAAACTGTTTGTTTATAGATATCACTAATCAGCAAGTACTAGACATGCATTCAAATGTTTTAATAAAAAACTTGTATTGCCATTTATACTCCAAACCGGTGTTACGTACAAATTTAGCTAGTAGACCACATATAAAAACTTAAAAGCATGATGATATACTTCTTTATTAACCATTGAATATCATACAATAGTTTAGTAATAGGATTTTTAGTACTTGTGCAAAAATGGTTAAAATCACACAAAATACTTGAAACAGTACAAGGTAGTTGTAGTAAGAGTGCTCATGCAACAAAAAGAACACCGTTTAGAAAATCATTTTAAAAGGCACTAGGGTTCCGCCGTCACATTAACAATTTTATGTAGTTTTACTAATTATATGAATTACACATGCAACTTTGAAGGTTAGGTTTTCCTAATGCATATTCTACTTGTGTCATTCAAGGTAGAATGTATATCAAACATGTAATCCGTCTGTGATATTCAAATCATATGTAAACATGCATGAGTCATTACACTTTTCGGGTGGCATTCCAAGAAATAGCATCCAATTACTTATATAAACATTCTAATGTGATCATGCATCAAGGCATAAAGACAATTTAAACACAATGATTAATAATTCAAAGTACCCATGCATAATGTCATAAACAATTAAATAAAGACTACATATTCATGCTAAGGCTCATGGCCACCCTAGTAAAAGAAAGTTAATTACACATAATCATAATTAATATCAAATGAAATATTATTAAGAAAAATGATAGAAAACACATTGAAAGAAGAATACAAATTGCCAAAGCCTAGCCAAGTTCTCCAAATTGATGTGTAGAGAACACTAATAGCTGAATAAGCCTTATTTGTACTACTACAAACCTTTCCCCAGAAAAAGCCTTCTTAAAACTAGAAAACAAAATAAATTAAAGTAAACTAGGAAACAATCTTCTATATTAATTAATGTGGAGAACCTGCTTAGCCACAAATCGGCCACGTTCAGAGCCCAAAATACCTCCAAATTGAGCCCAAAAGAGCTTGCTTTAAAGCTTGAGATGTTCTGGATATCTTTGTAGAAAGCCTCGAACCCATAATGTGACAACCCGTCCCTAGTTCTACGATTTTATAAATTTTAAAAGAATGAATTTACGAAAATACCCTAGAGGTGAAGGTTTTGACTTTCATTGACCAACCTGTAGAGAAACGTATGACTTATTCACTGAGCGCATTTGTGTAGTACTCATTGGTACGAACGCATAGGCGAAAGCTGTTTGCGAGTCCGGATTATATCGGTACAGTTACAGACATTTGAAATTGGTTATTTAAAGTTTAGTTATAAATTAATTCAAACTCCCACCATGTGGGAGTGGTAACCAATCAATTTTAAGAGAGGAAAAGGAGAACCAATCAGGAAGGGAGAAGGAAAAAAAAATAACAGAAGAAACCTTCTCGTCGGGCAGTGCACCCGCACACCCAAACCGGTCAAAATCCAACCAATTTCTACCATTTTGTTTTGTGGAACACCATATCCACCCCCTGCAACATCTTCCCCAATCTTTCTTCTTCCATCTTCGCTCAAGATTGAAGAGTTTTAGGCCGAAAAACGAGAAGAACATCACCGGAGCACCGGAGGTGTTCGACGGTGATTCCTCCAATCCGGCGAGTTTCACCACCCACTACCACCCTTAATCAACTCCTCTTAGACTTAGGAACAAGACCCAAGCAGTTGTAGGGGTGTTGGAACATCGAGGAAGTCGAATCTAAGAGCACCCATCTTAGGGTTTCCGGTGGGTTTGAATGAAATTGGAGCCTTTCCCGGCTAAATTGGACTTAGCCACAGGTATAAAACTTGTTCTAGTCATTGAGATCTTCATTTTTGTAAAATTTGGTAATTTTTAGAAATAGTTGGATTTTCCGGCGAGTCGAGGCGGCCGACCGCCACCCACGGCGGCGCGTGGCCAGGGGGCTGACGATGTCATTCTTAGGCTAAATTAGATGCCTTGTGTTCAGTCTTGGTAACGGTATGACTTAGGTTGATGGTTGGAACCTAAATTCTCTACGTCACGTTATTTGGTAAAAGTGTGAATCGACGATCTGATCGTTGGATCATCACCAAACTTTAATACATTATAGTACGTAATATTTGAGGACCATAGAAACTTACTGATCGGGAATCTGACGTACGGATCTTCCCGAATTGGATTTGTTAGTTCATAAAATAAAATGTTGATTGCCACTTGGTTTTGGCAATTGGCGGAGATTCGACCGTTGGATCATAATGAAATATTAGGACGTGGTTCTAGGAACATAATGTGAATCTTTGGAAGTAACGGATCGGAAATCCGTGATGCAGATCATCCATAGTGAATTACGTAGGGATGTGTTTTTTCTGTAAATTATGTATTCTATCGGTAAGAACTCTGAGACGTGATTTGATAATTGTTCTTGGCGACATTGGTTCGTGATGTCTCGATATGCATGCTAGGGAGTCGTAGTGCGGACCTCAGGTGAGTGGGTCTTTTCCTTTCTATCGTGTATATTATATATATATGATTGATAATTCCACAAACGTTTTTAAATTGATTTATGCATATTACCTACATATAATTACTGTGAATGCTTTGAAGTACTAGTGTGAACTACAAAGTTTAGGGTACGTAGGCAGTCTAACGAGACGTTAGATGCAGCCATACAATAAATGAGACTAAATAATTGAGATAATAGCCTTGTTTGGGGAATTGAGCAATGTGAAGGAGATTGGTGGAAAATGTGAGATTTAACCTTATGATTTGGTGGTTAAATGTTGTTCATAAATCAACGTGTGAAGAATCAAGAAATTGAAGTAAGGAAACATAAGTAACGATAGTTAATTAAACTAGTGTCTAATTGGGCTTATCATCAATAATTATTCCCGAAAATAAATAGTTCGGGAATAGGGCGTTATAGCTTATGCATTTTATGCCATATTATATATATGTATGTATATAATTGAAAATGCTATGACATGGTTGAGTATTAGATTGCATCATGGTATATCCATATGTATATTACTTGCACATAATTATTGTGAACGCTTTGAAGTGCAAAGGTGAACGCAGGAGACCCAGGTAAGTTAAGGTGAGTTTATGGTATTAGTTGAAATGATGAAGTTATGACATGACTACATGTATGTTTTAGGCAACTCCGACCTTGTCGTACAGGTTGCAATGATAGGCAACTCCGACACTGTCGTACAGGTTGTCCATGAGTCGTACATGTTATAATTGATGCAGTTAAAGCTCATAAACCTGCACCCCGGTGTTAGTGCTCCTGCCCGTGGCCAGGGCACAGTCCTTCACGTGATGTTCACCTCCCGCACCTTACACTCACCTTGGATCCAAGGTAAGTGCACAGTCCTGTCGTACAAACCAATATAGGTGGTTCCGACTCGTAGGTGGCCTGCAATTATTCGCACAGACTTCACATGATCGTAGCACTTGAGCGTACTTATTTACATCCAGTCCTGTCTTACAGACCACTAAAGGTGGTTCCGACTGGTGTGCAGGGATATACGATGAGCTATGGGTTCAGCCGTACAGGCTACAATAGGTGGATCCGGCTGACATATTACTTGGATATGTGATGAGCTATGGGTTTAGCCGTACAACCCATAAGAGGTGGATCCGGCTGACATATTACTTGGATATTGGTTGAGCTATAGGTTCAGTCGTACAAGCCACAAGAGGTGGATTCGGCTGACATATTACTTGGATATTGGTTGAGCTATAGGTTCAGTCGTACAGGCCACAATAGGTGGATCGGCTGATGTATTACTTTTCATGGATTTATTTCACCTGGTTTACTTATTTCATTATGTTGAGATTTTGGGCATGGCATACGTGTGGATTTTTCTATTCCGAGTATGGTTTCGATATAGATATGTATTCTATTTTCTGGGACATTATTTAGGCTTTATGGCGAGGGATTATGACTTTTGATAAGTGAAATGGTTTTGTAAAGCTTTGTTTTTGCCCACTCACACTTTCTGTTTTGCAGCCCTCCAAGTTTTAATTGCTGAATGTTCGTATCGACGAGGATTTTTGGCAAATCTCAGGATAGGTGGTTACTTATGAGGGTATAATCCTTATCCACTCTACTATACTTACTTATACTCTAACGTCACGTGTGGAGTGGGTTCATTCCCGCTCACCAGCTCACTCTGGTATGTAGGCACTCTTAGGTTCAAATTTATTCATATTTTTCCACATCATCACACTTTATGGCTTCGTCACCTTCCAGGTGTCGACCAGCACAGCTCGATTCGGAGTGATTGTGGACATTTTGGGTCGGGGTGTGTCAGTTTGGTATCAAAGCATAAGTTGGGCAGTATTGCGTTCATCACAGGCGTGATGTGAGTATTTTTTATTGTTGAACCTAATTTCCAAATCTTGCCACCTCGTTGAATACGAATAATGTGTTAGTTTTTCCTAGGTTTTGGGCAGTTTTGTCGACTTGTCGACGTTTTAGAAGATCATTTTGGCGAACACCTCTAAATTATAAGGGAAGAATTTCCCTGCCTAGGAAGGATGTAGATTTAGGGATAAGTTGATGGCCTTGAAGCAGGACTACTATATTGATAGTTGTGTATCCGAGGGGGGAGAATTTCCTATCAATTCCACTACTATCTAGTCATTTCTTCCAATCTTTTCGAGTTAGGAAACCATTGATAGTCTTGATTCCTTGGCAGTACCCGTTAATGTTTCACTTACCATAATCTTTACGAAGTTTTAGTTTTTGTCGAAATTTTCAGAAATGTCTCAAGTGACAATGTAGTGCTATAGGGGTAGCACTCGATGAAAGAACATCTTGGGATAATCACTTTGGTCTCTGATACAAAAAAATTTCCAAACACGCAGGTGATCATTTTGGATTTTCAAGGGGAAGATCAACTTTTGTTTAAGTTCGTTCTAAAGTAGATTACTAGAAAATTTTATTTTTCTGACTTTAGAACACTCCAACCAATATTAAATTCCACATTACTTTTGGTGCTATACTCGTCATTTTGATGAGCATTGGCACATGAGTAAGAATCGTTATATCTAAGGTCAGTAGAAATTCCCGAAGTGGTAAGTTTTTTTTTTCCCTAGAATTATGGAATCAGTTTCTAGTACATTTGGAGGAGGTTTACCTTTGGCATCAATTCTCAAATTTTTATTTGGGATTCTACCAAATGCAAGAAGTAGAATACACCATTGATCCACCTTGTTAACATCACATTTATTCTCCCTATTTCTTATCAACCAACCTTTGTAACTCAAGTTTCCTTGTGTTGTTTGATAAATTCATAATAGTCTTATAGATGACTATCTTACATATTCTATTAACGAGATTAAATTCTCCAATTATCAACAGTTAGCTTCACATAAAATTCCTTAAATATTACCTTTGTGTAAATTGGTATTTCTCTTAGGAGATGTGATTTTCAATGATATTCTTTTCTTTTCTCCAAAGGTAGTAGCGGAAGAAAGTTGGAATTCTCACAAGGTATTGTGAATTTCAAGATATCTTTGGTCTTGTCGATTTTATCGATAAATTGTTAGCAATTTCTCAGCTGTGGTGTTTTTCTTCACATACCAACCGAGGAAGGTCAATTTAGTTGAGATGTTGAATATGAATAAAGTTTCTAACAAAGAACTGTTGTCTCACCTTACCTTTTCTTTACATCTTTCGATGACATTGATCATTTAGAAATCCATGATGACGTGTTCTTTAGATATTTTAATTGTGGGGGAGGTAACATGACGATGAATCACTTAGACTTTTCAACGGTTAAAATCGTTCGAAATGAACCATCTTATTCATGACTAGAGTAAAGTGTTATTATGTTTATTTGAAAAACCAAATGATACTTCCTGGGGAAGAAACGTGTTAGAGACCCTTATCAATCTTGGACTTTTCAAATATATTCTCATTTGAAATAGGTTAAATTCTGACAGCGGTAGTGGAAGAACTAAATCAACTTTTATGATTATCACGATTGTGCAAATGTATTACTATTTAATGCAGCAAAAGATTTATGTATACTTGAACACTTTCGGCCTATCCTATTCCGCCTCAGTTGGAATTCACAGGTATTGTTTTGACGTTACTTGTGAAATATCAAGAAAAGGTTTGAATGGTCATAATCACTTCTTATATATGAAGGGAGTTGAGAAACATCATCATACACCTTTGGAACGAGGTATCTTGTACATGTAGTGATGATGATGATGATGTTTCGATGTTTATAGATCGACTTGACAAGTCAACCCATTTTTTTTCATTGGTCCAGAAGGACTACATTTTTGACCACTTGGTATTATTTTTTAATTAAGCAAATTGTCTAGAGGATTGCTAGGACATTGACATTTAGTCGTGAACATTAAATTCTCAATCACCCAACAAACACTCTACTAAACGAATCTTAACCGTTGGTGATTGAATGTTCCAGAAGCTACCGTTGTAGCGAGATGTTATACATTAATTTCAATTACCTTGTATTTAAAATTTGATGGACTTATTTGTCCCTCAAATTCTCAAGTATTATGTTGGCCTTCTTGACAAAATTTTTGCTAAATTCGAGAGAAATTCAATAGGAATCTGCTCATTATGGTGTTATGAATTGCATTGTTGAGTTATGTGGAGTGCATGTTGTAATAAATAGTTATTTTTTTTAGTTGGTTGTAACTACAGTTACAATTTTTGGTTTCGAGTATGGCATTGTTAAGGTGTACTGTGAAAATTTTATCCATAGCACATGACCGGAAATTTTATCCATAGTTGAATGTTCGAGATTATGATATAGAAAATTATGATATTTGTTGATGTTACCCATAAAGGTAGTGCTTGAACACGATCAAGACTTGGATCAGATGATTTATGCGTATTTTCCCATTGGGGGCATGATGGTAATACTGCACCCTTGGGAATCTATTACTTACTTATCGGGACAATAGTGAGTTATTGGTATTATAGGCTGTTGATCGTAATATTGAAAACTTAAGTGTTGAATTTGTTGAACAAGTAGACATCTAGGTCCGTCTACGTTTAGTTATTTAATTATTGTTTAGGCTTGACCCAAAGATAGCACACACTCATCTTCGAGGCACGTGACGCATATGGGTATGTAGGTGAAGTTTTCTATTTTTGGTGTTGTTTTCAGTACAACTATTTTAACTTCACTTTATTATAGTACTGTATATAAGGGACTGTATATCTATTTTAACTTCACTTTATTATAGTGTTGTTATACATCTATTTTTCTACCTTATGTTTTATAAAGGACTGTATATTTTAGTACTGTACTAAAGGAGAAGGAAAGTTTGAGTTTGGAGGCATGAAAGAGGAATTACTGCATTCTGATCGCGACGGAATGACATTCTCTGCTAGGCAACCGCTTTAGCTTGATTTCCTCCTTCCATATATGTATATATATACTTTTTCCTATCTTCTGAAGTACATTATGTTTAGCTAATGATTTCAAATTTCGGGGACAAATTTTTTTTAAGATGGGTAGATTATGACAACCCGTCCCTAGTTCTACGATTTTATAAATTTTAAAAGAATGAATTTACGAAAATGCCCTAGAGTGAAGGTTTTGACTTTCATTGAACAATGTGTAGAGAAACGTATGACTTATTCACTTATCGCATTTGTGTAGTAATCGTTGGTACGAAAGCATAAGCGAAAGCCATTTGCGAGTCCGGATTATATCGGTATAGTTACAGACATTTGAAATTGGTTATTCTAAGTTTAGTTATAAATTAATTCAAACTCCCACCATGTGGGAGTGGTAACCAATCAATTTTAAGAGAGGAAAAGGAGAACCAATCAGGAAGGGTGAAGGAAAAAAAAACAGAGAAGAAACCTTCCCGTCGGGCAGTGCACCTGCACACCCAAACCGGTCAAAATCCGGCCAATTTCTGCCATTTTGTTTCGTGGAACACCATATCCACCACCTACAACATCTTCCCCAATCTTTCTTCTTCCATCTTGGCTCAAGATTGAAGAGTTTTAGGCCGAAAAACGCGAAGCACATCACCAAAGCACTGAAGGTGTTCGACGGTGATTCCTCCGATCTGACGAGTTTCACCACCCACCACCACCCTTAATCAACTCATCTTGGACCCAGGAACAAAACCCAAGCAGTTGTAGGGGTGTTGGAACATCGAGGAAGTCAAATCAAAGAACACTCATCTTAGGGTTTCCGGCGAGTTTGAGTGAAATTAGAGTCTTTCTCAACTAAATTGGACTTAGCCACAGGTATAAAACTTGTTCTACTCATTGAGATCTTTATTTCTGTAGAATTTGGTAATTTTTAGAAATAGTTGGATTTATCGGCGAGTCGGGGCCGCCGACCGCCACCCACGGCGGCGCGTGGCCAGGGGGCTGTCGATGTCATTCTTAGGCTAAATTAGATGCCTTGAGTTTAGTTTTGGTAACTGTATGACTTAGGTTGATGGTTGGAACCTAAATTCTCTACGTCACGTTATTTGGTAAAAGTGTGAATCGACGATCCGACCGTTGGATAATTACCAAACTTTAATACATTATAGTACATAATATTTGAGGACTATAGAAACTTACAGATCGGGAATCCAACGTACGGATCTTCCCGAATTGGATTTGTAAGTTCATAAAATAAAATGTTAACCGCCACTTGATTTTGGAAATTGGCGGAGATCCGACCATTGGATCATAATGAGATATTAGGACGTGGTTCTAGGAACATAATGTGAATCTTTGGAAGTAACGGATCGGAAATCCGTGAAGTAGATCTTTAGGAGTGAATTACGTAGGGATGTGTTTTTTCTGTAAATTATGTATTCTATCGGTAAGAACTCTGAGACGTGATTTGATAATTGTTCTAGGCGACATTGATTCGTGATGTCTCGATATGCGTGCTAAGGAGTCGTAGTGCGGACCTCAGGTGAGTGTGTCTTTTCCTTTCTATCGTGTATATTATATATATATATATGATTGATAATTCCACAAACGTTTTTAAATTGATTTATGCATATTACCTACATATAATTACTGTGAATGCTTTGAAGTACTAGTGTGAATTACAAAGTTTTGGGTACGTAGGCAGTCTAACGAGACGTTAGATGCAGCCATACAATAAATGAGACTAAACAATTGAGACAATAGCCTTGTTTGGGGAATTGAGCAATGTGAAGGAGATTGGTGGAAAATGTGAGATTTAACCTTATGATTTGGTGGTTAAATGTTGTTCATAAATCAATGTGTGAAGAATCAAGAAATTGAAGTAAGGAAACGTAAGTAATGATAGTTAATTAAACTAGTGTCTAATTGGGCTTATCACCGATAATTATTCTCGAAAGTAAATAGTTCAGGAGTAGGGCGTTATAGCTTATGCATTTTATGCCATATATATATATGTATATAATTGGAAATGCTATGACATTGTTGAGTATTAGATTGCATCATGGTATATCCATATGTATATTACTTGCACACAATTATTGTGAACGCTTTGAAGTGCAAAGGTGAACGCAGGAGACCCAGGTAAGTTCAGGTGAGTTTATGGTATTAGTTGAAATGATGAAGTTATGGCATAACTACATGTATGTTTTAGGCAACTCCGACCTTGTCGTACATGTTGCAATGATAGGCAACTCTGACACTGTCATACAGGTTGTCCATGAGTCATACATGTTATAATAGATGTCGTTAGAGCTCATAAACATGCACCCCGTTGTTAGTGCTCACGCCCGTGGCCAGGGCACAGTCATTCACGTGATGTTAACCTCCCGCACATAACGCTCACCTTGGATCCAAGGTAGGTGCACAATTCTGTCGTACAGAACACTATAGGTGGTTCCGACTAGTAGGTGACCCGCGATTATTCGCACAGTCTTCACGTGATCGTAGCACTTGAGCGTACTTATTTACACCTAGTCCTGTCCGACTCGTGCGTAGGGATATATGATGAGTTATGGGTTCAGCTGTACATGCCACAAGAGGTGGATCCGGCTAATATATTACTTGGCTATGTGATGAGCTATGGGTTCAGCCGTACAGGCCACAAGAGGTGGATCCGGCTAACATATTACTTGGATATTGGTTGAGCTATAGGTTTAGTCGTACGGGCCACAAGAGGTGGATCCGACTAACATATTACTTGGATATTGGTTGAGCTATAGGTTCAGTCGTACATGCCACAATAGGTGGATCCGGCTGACATATTACTTTTCATGGATTTATTTCACCTGGTTTACGTATTTCGTTATGTTGAGATTTTGGTCATGGCATACGTATGGATTTTGCTATTCCAAGTATGGTTTCGATATAGATATGTATTCTATTTTCTGGGAAATTATTCAGGCTTTACGGCGGTGGATTATTACTTTTGATAAGTGAAATGGTTTTGTAAAGCTTTGTTTTTGCCCACTCACACTTTCTGTTTTGCGCCCCTCCAGGTTTTAATTACTGAATGTTCGTATCGACGAGGATTCTTGGAAAATCTTAGGATAGGTGGCTACTTCTGAGGGTATAATCCATATCCACTCTACTATACTTACTTATGTTCTAACGTCACGTGTGAAGTGGGTTCATTCCCGCTCACCAGCGCACTCTGGTATTTAGGCTCTCTTAGGTTCAAATTTATTCATATTTTTCCACATCATCACACTTTATGGCTTCGTCACCTTCCAGGTATCGGCCAACACAGCTCGAGTCGAAGTCCTTGTGGACATTCTGGGTCGGGGTGTGTCACAAAAACCATGATCTTGGCTTCCAAATAAGATAGTTAACATCTTCTTGCTTTGGTCCTTTATTTAATCATCATAAATTAACCGCTTGTTAGAAAATTCTGAAACGTTGACACAAACAATTTAAAAGACTCACGAACAACCTCCAATTGAAATTACTTCACAACATCCGTTTGATCACTTTTTACTCAAAAGTAAGTCACAAGTATCAAAATCTAACCAAAATAAACCAAAACATAATAAGGATAGGGTAAAATATATAATATAAAATCAACTCATCACTTAGCAAATTATTAGTTTCCAATTGAATTACTTGACGTTGAGTACTACAACATTCTCTACATAAAAATATGTTTAGTATTAATCTAAAATTATCTTGAAATCTCTAGAGGGGACACAAGAGCTAAACCCTCACTACCAGAAATTACTATTTACCGGACTAAGGTTTGCTCGAAGGAAGAGATTTCACCGGGTAAAGCCACTTTGCTCAACGAAAATTTACTCTTGATCGGTTATCATAGTCAACGTTTTGGTCCTTTCATAGGCTTTGTGCGACAAGAATTTTGGTTGGGCCAACGTAAAATCAAATTTATCTTGTATAACAGTATTGCCTAATAACATTCAATGCATGAGCCATGATGAGTATAAAAAAAAATCCAATTTTCATCATTTTAGGGATCCCATTTCCAGATATTTGAAAACAAAACCCTAATCTCTGCTTCAATCCCTACCGTTGGATTCATCTCCACATCTACTTTATAAACACCCTTTCTTCCTCCATTTTTTAGCTCACTCACATCCACTGTTCTAGTTTAAAATTTCTCTTCTTTTCTTAGTTCTTTTTGTAATGGATTCCAAAGCTCTAAACCTTATGGCTGAGCTTTTTTTCTTAAACCGCTTTCAGACACCATGGAAGGTGGGGAGGGCTGGACTTTAGAAACTTTTGAGAGAGATAGAGAGAAAGTGAGAGAGAGAGAGAGAGAGAGAGAGAGAGAAAGAGATTTTGGCAAAAGGTTGAGAGATTTAGAAGTACACTTGCCTTTTTGCTAATGTAAGGGTTTGCCCCTTTAATTTACCAACATACTGCTCTCACACCCTGTAAGACATAGAGTTTGTTTTTTTCTTTTATTTCCAAAGGAGCATGACAAAGGTGGATGATTTTTGCATTTTTTTACATTTTCAATCCAACTGTTTTTATATACTTCAAGATCCAACTGTCAAACATGTTTGCATATACTTCGAGATCTCATATGTCAAAAATTACCAAAAACAAACGTTAGTAGATTAGATAATGGGACGAAAACATTTGGCGATTAGAAATGAAAAATCACGATTTAACGGTTGTTTTAACTCCGATTTTGATGCATTTTTACAAGTACCATCCTTGACCCTAGAAAAATATAATGAAGTAACTCAATCATCAATTTAAAATATTTACACTAGTGGATACAACAAAATCTTACATTCTACTTAATGGAAGTATAGAATAAATTCTAAATGTTTTGGAATCTATTGTTTTTGGCGGGACATGCATTCTACAAAGTTGGTTTTCACAATCCAACCGTCAAACATTTTTGTATGTACTTCGATATCTCATACGCAAAAATCCACCAAAAACAAAAGTTCAGAGATTAGGTAACGGCATGAAATCATTTGACAATTAGGAATGAAAAATAACTATCTAACAATGATTTTAGCTTTGACTTTGATGATTTTTTTTACAAGGTCCCAAATTGAGAGTGAAATCATACACTAAATTGACATGATCATCAAATTCAATGATTTTTGAACCGTTTGAAATTAATGTTAAAATTTTGGGAAATTTGATTATTTTTTCAATTTGCCCGATGAATGAGTATTCGTTAGGTCAACTTACCATGATTTGTCGGGCAAAGCCTAAAAATTTTTGCCAAATTTTTCTCAAAAATTCACATTTGCCCCCCCCCCCTCCTCAAAATAGGTTACTCGACGAAATATTTGAAAGTTTCGTTGGGCAAGCTTTAATTCCCACCAATTATTTCACCAAATTAAATATTTTAGATGACCTTGCCCGACGAAATTTTAGGTTTTTTAACACATGTCATAATTTTAAACACCTTTGCCTTAAGAACCTTCTGTTGAGCAAAGGTCTAACATGGTATAACCCCCCAACCCTTCTTCTTTCCTTCTCCTCACGCCGATTTATGCAATGTTTCTCCCTCAAACCTCTCTCTCTCTCTCTCAAACCTCTCTCTGTCTCTCAAACTTGTCTCTCTCTCAAACCTCACTCCATGAACCACCACCACCAACACTTTGTGCTCTCTCTCAATTCTCTCATTGTAAGTTATTTCCTCTCTTTGTATTATAATTTTTTTTTAAAATTTAATCTTAGGATTTGTTTGTATTATTTTTCTAGGATTTGTGCATGTGATTTTTTGAGTATTTTGGTGGCGATTTAGGGGTGGTACGGGGGGTGGTGGTTTTAGGTGGGGGGCACGGTGTAGGTTGGGTGGTACGGTGATCGGGGGTGGGTTTATGTGAAATTTGAATATTGTGAAGGGATTTTGCATAAAATCAATCAAAAGTTACAATATTAACAATGTATCAACAATATTTTTGTTAACTATAATTAGACCGATAGTTATATTAATTATAAACAGACATTGCATTGCAGTGTCTGTTTCCTGATTCTGTTTTTTACATTTGGATTCAGACGCTGCATTGCAGTGTCCATTTCCCGATCTCATTTTTTTCATCAGTCGCACACCTCTTATGTGTCCATTTTACATTTGGATTCAAACACTGAATGCATTGTCTGTTTCCTAGTTCTGTTTTTTACTTTTGGATTCAGATGTTGCATTGCAGTGTTCATTTCCTAGTACCCTTTTTATTTCATTACCTCCTACACTTCACATATCCCGCGACTCCTGATTTTTACATTTGGACTTAGACACTGCAATACATTGTATGTTTCCTGTTTCTGTATTTTACATTACTTTTACATTTTAAATTCAGACACTGCAATGCAGTGTCCATTTTGTGGTTCTATTTTTTCATTTGGATTCAGAGACTACATTGCAGTGTCCCTTTCCTTAACGACCAGCTCGAGCACCCCCACTTTGTGGAAGTCCTTCTCTTCTCTCTCTCGGTGGAAGCTTTCTCAGAGGTAAGATTTTATTCTCTCTTCACTTCTTCATTAACTGTGACCTATAATTGAAATCTAGGTGGGAATCGACGGTCTGTTTACAGACCGATGACGATGGGGTTTCTATGCCTGCAATGCTACTAAAGCATCGATTTTGAGGGAGTAAGGGCCCAAGACTTTCGAGGTCGTGCTTGACTAGAACGGCGGCATTATGAGTTTTGGCAATCCAAAAACCCTAATTGCAACGGGATGGAATCAAATTGATAAGAGATGGAAACCCCCAAACACCTAGAAGTTTGAGTTGGAAAAGCTTTGAGATCCGGAATCAGATTGGGGGCTAGGGATTTACGTGAGATAATGAAGGAATAAAGTCAGGAGAGAAAGGTATACTAGTTACTTTCTCACTAGCCTAAACTCATATAGCATGGTTCATTGACCTATACATAATTATTCCCAAAAATAAAAATTACCATTGATATAAGATTAATTACTAAGGATTTTATTTAGCCTTTGGCCAAATAACCTTATTGTGAATTTGTGAAATTGTTGGAAAAATGTGAAATTATAGGAAGTACGTTTAAATTTGATAAAATTGTAGAAATATGTGAAATTGTAGGAAATATGTGAAAATTTGTGAAATTGTAGGAAATGTGTGAACATTTGTAAAATTTGAAGGGAAATTATGAAAATTTGATAAAATTGTAGAAAGATGTGAAATTATAGGAAATATGTTTAAATTTGGTAAAATTGTAGAAATATGTGAAATTGTTGGAAATATGAGAACATTTGTGAAATTTGTAGGAAAATGTAAAATTTGGTAAAATAATAGAAATATGTGAAATTGCAGGGAATATGTTTAAATTTGGTAAAATTGTAGAAATATGTAAATTTATAGGATATATGTGTAAATTTGTGAAATTTGTAGGAAAATGTGAAATTTTGGTAAAATTCTAGAAATAGGTGAAATTGTATGAAATATGTTTAATTTGATAAAATTGTAGAAATATACAAAATTTGTAGGAAAATGTGAAAATTTGAGAAATTTATAGGAAAATATGAAAATTTGGTAAAAATCTTGAAATATGTGGAAGTGTAGGAAATATGTTTAAATATGGTTGAATTGTAGAAATATGTGAACTTGTAGAAATTTATGAAATTATGATTTTTTTTTTTTTTTTTGCACAAATGTCTTTGCGCTAGACTACCAGCTGCAGATGCTCTGCCTTTGCCTCTAGTCAAACTGAGCGGTTAACCTCAGCGCCAGCTAGGCAGCCACAGCTGAGCTGGCGAGCTATGCCAGTATTAATGTGCCATTGGGGTGAGTGGCCCGATCTACCAGGCGCCCTCACAACCGCAAATGACACAACCATGTACTTAAGAGATCTAGCACAGATACAGCAGTGGAGGGATAAAGAGCTCCCCACCGAGAAAAAGAGGAAAGCTCGACAGATCTGTAAAGGGTTGGCAAGCAACCAGATCACTCGGGTCATACAGAAACAGATCTGGGTTGTTTACCTCGCAAGTCATCGGCGAGCAAGTGTCAAAGCAAACAATTTGTTGACTGATGACATGAGTGCCATCATTTGCACCAAATGCCCCATGTTCGCCGATTCTCAACAGACCCACAACCCCTAAGTCTATGCCAAGAAGGACAGATATCTTTCGGCAAGTGTACAACGTTCTTAATTTAGTAAATTTTTTTTCCTTTACTCTTTTAATGTGGTTATAAACTAATAAATTTGATTTTCTTTTTTTAAATTTTAGGCCAGCTTCGAGTGGGATAAGGAGGACAAGGCAACTACCAAGTACATAGACCAGGTGTGGAGTAGCAGTATATGGAGTAGAAGTACGAGCTGCACTGCTACTACCAGACTTGTGTGTCTCCTGATGCAGCTCTTACTAACCCACTCAAGGAGTTTTTAAAGAGGATGGGCGAGTAGCAATAGTTGTGCACTAATTTTAAGAGCTAAAAATTTAAGGTAAGTTTTGTTTATATTTTAATTTTACTTCAATTTTGATGTTTTCTTAGTTAATTTTTATTAATATTTTTTAAGTTACAGAAAAAATTGGCGGCAAATAAAGGTAACCGAGAGAATAAGTCGTACATTCATCACTCCGGTTCTCGACCCTTAATATCGGGTAGAGGAACGGCAAGCGACTGGTTCACATTTTTCGGAGGTGGAGGTTTGGGGAGAAACGCATGTCAATAATGGCAACCAAATCACGGATGACATTTTTGTTAGTCTTCCCTTCAATGTTTAAATTAATTTTCATTACATTAAAAAAAAGTTTCAATTATGATCAATAATCTTAATTGGTTTCTTTTTTTTTTTTTTTTTTGTAGAATTTTATGACGCAAAAGAAAGACGAGTACCTCGCCAACCTCTCCCAACAAGAACTAGACGTGCCTATAGAGGAGCTGACACCTGATCCAGAGGTGTCTCTACAGTTACTGATGGACACGGTTGGGTGACAGAAAGGCAAAGAATTCTGCAGCCTAGAAGTGGGTTGAATTTGGTACCTCGGGGGGTCTTCTGTTAGTTGATTAAGGTCTAAACTATATTTTCCTTACTTTAGCAAGTGTAAATAAATCAGTTAGTGATCAAGGGCTGAGATTAGATGGTATTGTGCAAGGCTCAGATGTGAGCATGTGTCAAGATCTCATAGGGTCTTGTAATGAATGGTATGATGAGCTCATAGGCTCACATAGCTTCTCTCTCCCTAGTAGTCATGTAAATGTTGAGGAAAGAATGATATATATGCAGTAGAGCATTTTTGGCTCTCACTGAGATATTTTGAGAACTCTCTCTGTCTCTTCACTTTCTCTCAAAACTTCTTCTTTCTATACACATTTTCTGAAATTCATCACTGCATAACAAGAAAGTCCAACATGGTATCAAGAGCCTAGGTTCGATTTCGGACTGGGCGTTGAATTCTGTGAAATTGTGTGAGAGAATCCAACGTGAAATCTCTCAATTTCATTCTGATTCAAGCTAAATGGCTGGATCTGGAAGCGGTGATTTACGAGCTCCCGTTTTTTATGGAACGGAGTTCGAGTTCTGGAAAGTGAGGATGGTCACCATTTTCAAATCGTATGGGATATGGAAATTGGTTGACAAAGGGATTGCTATTCCAGAATCGAAGAAGAAAGGAGAAAAGAAGAAAACAAAGAAGGAGAAAGACGAAGAAGATTCATCCTCATCGGATGATGATGAAGGAGATGATGACGAAGTGGACGCACACATGGAAGATCAGCTCATGAAAGATGCTAAGGCACTGGGCATTATTCAGAGTGCTGTCTCGAAGGAGATCTTCCCTCGGATTGTGAATCAAGAGACCTCAAAGGGTGCCTGGGATCTACTCCAGGAAGAGTTTCGCGGCGATGAACAGGCAAGATCTGTTAAACTTCAAAGTTTACGTCGTGAATTTGAGTATATGAGAATGAAGGAGAATGAATCTCTATCTGTCTATCTTACTAGACTATTTGAATTAATTAATCAAATGAAATCTTATGGTGAGAACCTCACTCATCAAAGAGAAGTGCAAAAGGTTTTGATTAGTTTGTCCAGTAAATATGATCCAATCTGTATTGTGATTGAAAGAACTTCTGATTTGAATACTGTGACTGTGCAAGAAGTGGTAGGATCTCTTAAGAGTTATGAGCTTAGATTAAGTAGACATGTTGATGAAATTACAAGCACGGAGCAGGCCTTCTCCACTATGGGTCTTGTACCTAAAGCACAAAATAGGTCACTCACACAGGGAAATCACAGTAAGGGAAAGAAGAATTGGAAGTCTATGTCTAGGAAGTGGGAAAACAACACTCGACAGCCTGAGAGACAGGGTGAGATCACTGAGGGTGTTAAACAAAAGTGCAAGATCTGTGATAAGGCTCATCATGGAGAGTGTTGGTTCAAAGGAAAACCTAAGTGTCATAACTGCAACAGATTTGGACATGTAGTGAGAGATTGTCACCAGCCAAAGAAAAATCATACTGCAAATTATTTGAATCATGTTCAAGATAATGCAATGATGTTCTATGTCTGTCATAAGGCCTATGTGCAAGAAAATAGTGGTGTTTGGTATCTGGACAGTGGTTGCAGTAACCACATGACCAGTACTGAATCTTTGCTGATCAACATTGACAGAAGTATAAGGTGTAAGGTGAAAATGGGCACAGGGGAATTGGTTGACTCAGTTGGCAAAGGCACATTGATTGTGGAGACCAAAAGAGGCACACGGTTCATACCAGAAGTCATGATTGTACCTGGTTTGGATGAAAATCTTCTCAGTGTAGGACAAATGGTTGAACATGGCTATTGGTTGTTGTTTGGTGATTTCATGGCCTGCATATTTGGAGATCGTGAACAGCAAGATCATATAGCCACTGTGAAAATGAAGGGAAATAGATGCTTTCCACTAATGTTTAATCATGTGGATCATATTGTAGCAAATATTGCTACCACTGAAGGTAACACATGGAAATGACACAGAAGATTTGGGCACCTAAACTATGACAGCCTGAGAATGCTACAAGAAATGAGTATGGTGTATGGTCTGCCATATCTAAAGGAGTATAATCAGGTGTGTGAAGGGTGTGCTACTGGAAAGGCTCACATAGAGGCTTTTAGCAAAGAACAAAAATGGAGAGCAAAGTTGCCCTTAGAACTTGTACACACAGATGTGTGTGGACCCATGAGTGAGACACTTGGAGGTAGCAGGTACTTTCTTACCTTCATAGATGACAAGTCCAGAATGTGTTGGGTCTATTTTCAGAAGTGCAAATCTGAGGTATTCAGAATTTTTAAAATGTTCAAGGCCATGACTGAATTACAAACTGGTTACAAACTGAAGAAACTCAGAAGTGACAGAGGAGGAGAGTACACATCTCTAGAATTTGAAAATTTTTGTGAAGATGTTGGTATTGAAAAGCAACTCACTGTTGCTTATTCTCCCCAGCAAAATGGTATTGCTGAGAGGAAGAATCGTACCATAGTAGAGATGGCAAGAACCATGCTCTATGAAAAAAAATTACCACTCAAGTTCTGGGGTGAAGCAGTTCACACTGCTGTCTACTTGCTTAACAGGTGTCCTACCAAAGCACTAGAGAACAAGACTCATTTTGAAGAATTCTGTGGTAGAAAACCAGGGGTAAAACACTTGAGAATCTTTGGTTCTGTTTGCTACACTCATGTGCCAACCCAGTTAAGACAGAAACTGGATGAAACTGGACAGAAAGGTGTATTTGTTGGATATGGGACAAGAGAAAAGGGTTACAGGGTGTATGATTTGAAACACAACAAGATCATTGTCTCAAGGAGTGTTATTTTTGATGAAGATGCTGCTCTTAATTGGGAGAATATGGAAACTGTGCATTTCTTAGTACCTTTCTCAGAAGCTAATGAGGGTATAAGCATAACTGAGATAGAAAATGGTGTGTGTGAAGAAACTAATATTAGTTCCTCTGATTTATCTTGCTCAAATACAAGAAGTGAGTATGTTTCCAATGTACACAATGATGCTCCTAACACTGTGAATATGGAGAGTGAAATTCCACTCACAGAAACTTATGACAACACACCAAAGAAGTGGAGAGATCTGAATGAAGTGTTTGCACAGTGTAGACTCAGTGTCATTGAACCTGAGAACTACATTGAAGCTTCTCAAGATGAAGCTTGGAAGAAAGCAATGGATGAGGAGATTACTATGATTGAGAAGAATGACACTTGGAGATTGGTTGATAGGCCAAGTGACAAACCAATTGTTAGGGTAAAATGGATCTTCAAAACCAAATTGAATCTGGATGGAACTGTACAAAAACACAAGGCAAGATTAGTTGCCAAAGGGTACACTCAAAAGCCCGGAATTGATTTTAACGAGACGTTTGCACCTGTGGCTAGATTGGACACTATAAGAACACTCATTGCTTTGGCAGCACAGAAAGGGTGGAAACTGTACCAGTTAGATGTAAAGTCTGCTTTCCTGAATGGGATCCTTGAAGAGGAAGTGTATACAGATAAGCCAGATGGGTATATTGTCAAGGGATAAGAACACAAAGTATATAAGTTAAAAAATGCCTTGTACGGTCTAAAACAAGCTCCCAGAGCTTGGTACAGCAATATTGATACTCATTTGCTGCAGAGTGGATTTAAAAAAAGTCCAAGTGAGGCCACCTTATATGTGAAACATATGGATGGACAGGGAACTCTGATTGTCTCTATATATGTGGATGACATAGTGTATACTGGAAGCTATTTAGAAATGATTGAAGATTTCAAATGTGATATGATGAACAAGTATGAGATGTCCGACTTAGGCTTGTTGCATCATTTTCTTGGAATTGGAGTAATCCAACAAGAAGGGAGTATTTTTATTCACCAAAAAAAGTATGCACTGAGTTTACTGTACAAGTTTGGTTTGAAGAGCTGCAAATATGTCTCAATACCCTTACCTCTCATGGATAAGCTAAGGAAAGATGATGGGAGTGAAGCTGCAGATGAAGAATTGTATAGGAAAATTGTCGGCAGCCTTCTATACTTAACTGCAACAAGGCCTGATATCTTGTACTCAGCATGTGTACTTGCCAGGTACATACACTGTCCTTCCATCAAACATCTTGGCACTGCAAGGAGGATCCTCAGATATGTGCAAGGAACTGTTGACTATGGAATTAAGTATGAAAAGGGAAATGCAGCTCTACTCATAGGATTTTGTGACAGTGATTGGAGTGGAGATGAAGATGACATGAAGTCCACATCAGGGTATGCTTTCAGCTTTGGCAGTGGTGCATTTTCTTGGGCTTCTGTAAAACAACAGAGTGTTGCACTCTCAACTGCTGAAGCCGAGTATATGAGTGCTTCAGAAGCCACCACTCAAGCTACATGGCTGAGATTTGTGCTGCATGATTTTGGTGAAGAATTGATCGAACCAACTCCTTTGATGTGTGATAACACATCAGCAATTGCAATGTCAAAGAATCCGGTATTCCATCAGAGGTCTAAACATATCAAGAGGAAGTTTCATTTCATCAGAGATGCAATTCATGAAGGAACAATTGACCTGCAATACTGCAAAAGTGAGGAGCAACTAGCTGACATCTTCACCAAAGCGCTTGCTAAAGACAGATTCTGTGCTTTGAGGGACAAGCTTGGGGTAATCTCAGTTAAGACCTTAGAAGGGAGTGTTAGTTGATTAAGGTCTAAACTATATTTTCCTTACTTTAGCAAGTGTAAATAAATCAGTTAGTGATCAAGGGCTGAGATTAGATGGTATTGTGCAAGGCTCAGATGTGAGCATGTGTCAAGATCTCATAGGGTCTTGTAATGAATGGTATGATGAGCTCATAGGCTCACGTAGCTTCTCTCTCCCTAGTAGTCATGTAAATGTTGAGGAAAGAATGATATATATGCAGTAGAGCATTTTTGGCTCTCACTGAGATATTTTGAGAACTCTCTCTGTCTCTTCACTTTCTCTCAAAACTTCTTCTTTCTATACACATTTTCTGAAATTCATCACTGCATAACAAGAAAGTCCAATATCTTCTTCTTCATCGAGCTCTCATCCTACAGTTGAAATGTCTTCCAGACTTCAATAGGTGCAGATGGAGCTAGTGTGCCAAAGAGAAGAATCTGAGCGCCTAAAAGAAGAAGCTGCAGCCAGCGACTGAGAAACAATGCACCTCTACATTGCTGGGATAGCCCAATCGTTGTTAGCTTCTGGCATTCGCCTTCTCAAGCCCTCAAGCGACCTTTTGCCGCCATTCCCCCAACCACCTCAGCACCCATTCGAGTAGTTTAGGTTTATTAGCTTAGTTTTTTTTAACTCAATTGTATGAACAATTTTATTTTGAATGTAATTAAATACATTTTTTAAAGCTTTCATTAAGTATTTAAATTTAAATTATTTTTTAATTTTTGTTCTAGACAGTTGGACTAACAACATTTGCGTCGAGTAAAGACTTTAACATTATTTAACTCGATGTCGAGTGACAAAACCTGGTAGTCAGGCAAGAACTTTTCGTTGGGTCAAGTCAGTCAACGCATGTTTACCCGACGCCTTTGTTCGTCGGACAAATCCTATTTCACCAGACGAGTTTGTGTTTTCATTGAGAATGGTTTCAGGCGACGAGTTTTATGGGACCAATCTTCCCCAACAAACTTCCATCAGCTAAAGTGTATGGCGACGAAAACCACTTTGACCCGACAAAACTTTTCATCTGGTAAGGTGTTTTTTTTTTTTTTTTTTAGTGACAATGTATAAATTAAAAGATAAGTGAATAATGCTACACTTACCACCTTTTTTATACTATATTTGTATCACCTCTCCAATAAAGGTAGGATCCATCAATACATGAGTTCCATCTTTATTAGAGAGGTAAGAAAAATGTTGTAAGAGTGTATTTTCATCGACATTAATTGAGTATTTTTAAGCTGAAGTGATTGGGGAAAAGAAAGCACACTTATTGATCAATTGGGTTTGTGGTTGAGAAACTCTAATGGCTAGCTTTGGGAAATACGCGTGCGAAAAAGTTTGGCATATATCAAGATGCATATCTGATATGGCCATAGCAAGAAAGATCAAAAGAGTTTGATCAACAGATTTGAATATTGTACCTTTTTCTCAAGACGGATTATTTAGAAAAGATATGGCGTTCCTTTCTAATAAAACGATAAATTTTTATATTGTATTTTATAAAGAGGGGAAGGAGATTTGAAACCACTTGCCTATATTAGTTCATTACTCTGCCAAAGATGTTGCAAGTATGATGCATCATTCAGGCATGTAACATTACTCTTATACTGATTTAGATTTAGTTTATTTCGTATCGAAGTTCAAGTGAGAAAGGTAAAAGGGTTATGCTAGAGGGAATAATTAAGGGATCAATATCTTCACTTGGTAAGGTGATATATGGGATCGAAATGGGGATCTTGGTAGCACAAAATCTGATTGCACTGGCCTTTGACAAAAGAAGAAATAAGCGTGATATGAAAATATAGAGGCCCCTCTCAAGGGTTATATATATAAGGTTCTAAATAACGCTAGCCGTTAGCCGGCCGAGCGGCAGGCTAGGGTATAGTACCTAGGTGGATTTAATTAAATTATTATATAACATATAAATAAATGTCTACTTACACTCTAAAGAATACTTGTATTGAGAATTTGGAAAAGTTAAAACTGAAATCTTAAGCTATCATGACATTGTCATCATCACAAACTAATGTAGCAAAAATAAGAAAGACCCAAAACCAAAAACGAAATTCAAAAATTTACTAATTCATGTAGGGGTTATTTTTAAGTAGGTTACCCATAAAACCCTTTAACTTAATTATAAAAAATTAAAAACAATGAAACCACCTAGCCACTGCCCAGCCCGCCTAACAACCACCTAGCCCGCCCAGCCACCGTCTAGCTCGCCTATCCGCCTAGCCACCTAGCCACCTTGCTCACCTAACCTACCTAAGCGGCCACCTAGCCGCTACCCGATTTTTCTCCACGTTTTGGCCTTAATCGCATCGGTCCTCCACCACCTAGGAGATGCCTAGGCCAATTTTAGAACAGTGAAATATATATATATATATATATATATATGGAAAATGTTAGGAATACCATATTTTTGTACCATTTGATGTGGCTATTGATGTTTACATGACACGTCAGTTAATAAATATACATCATGTTGATTGTATACATCACTTGTCATATTAGATAATTAATACACCAATGTGGTATCTATACAATCTCCCTCACATTACTCTCTCTCTCTCTATATATATATATATATGCTTAATTATTCTGATATGTAGTTCTTGATCAAATGCCCAACTTGTGTAATATGCTGGAACCGCATCGATACTATAGTGATATATAATTCAAGGGATGCATCATGCATGATATGACGACGATGCTTTAACATGCACGTTTAAAATATAGATCAGCCAAGAAAACCTGATTCTTATCATTGTTTTTTTAGGTCCTAGTTGATTACCTAAAACTTGAACCAACGAATGATCATGCTTAAAGGTCAAAAGGTGAAGATACTCAATGCGTCAACAAGCATCAAGTCCTAGGGAATATAATATTAGTTATTTTCAAAGGGATGGAAACTGAAAAATAAAATTGAGATCGAATCATAGAATATTGAAGGAGATATGAGAATATGTGGAGGTAGGAATGCTTTTTTATTAGGAGAAGGGTTGCAAATGAATAACACCTGTTTGAACTACCTTATTATTGTGTCACGCCACCAATAAGCCATGGAAAAATGATTGAGAAACATATCGGTTTAGGTATGAAGATGGTGGTGGTGACTTTTCAAGAGTGTGAACACATTATATTTTATAAAATATTGCACGCTTTGACAATAAGCTTTTGACTCTCTTTGCAACAAACTAGAAATAGTAAAAAAACAAATATATAAATAAGGAAACAAACCAATTAGTATTTGAATTGCACTGAACTATTTTTAATACTTGAAAATGCACTAAACTGCATCCTATTCATTTTATTTTTAATACGTTCAATATTAATTATTTCTACTAAGAGATGGAGAAGTGAGTTAAACTTTATAATGGGCTAGCCGTAATAACTTGGTTCGAATTATTATTTTTGACAATAATCGAACTTAAGACTTCTCATTTACAATACTAGTGGCATTCTTTTCAATATATTTTCCATTGAGTTAAATCATAGTTGTAAACTTTGACACGGTAATATAATAATTTAGGGCTAATTTGATAACTATTTAGCTTTATTTTTTAGAACATTAAAATTTTGATTGGTTACTATTTTCGGTTTTTAGTTTTTAATAAGGGACACTTTGGATGCAGTCCCTAATTACTAATGTTCTTTAACTGAAACCTTGGTGATTTTTAGTTTTTGATCGAAGTCCCTAACTGACACACCCCGACCCGAAATGTCCACTAGGACTCCGAATCGAGCTGTGCTGGCCGACACCTAGAAGGTGACGAAGCCATAAAGTGTAGTGATGTGGAAAATATGAATAAATTTAAACCTAAAAGTGCCTAAGTACATGAGTGCGCGGTGAGCGGGTATTGACCCATTTCACACGCGATGTCAGAGCATAAGTAAAGTACAATAAGGTAAGATAAGGATTATACCATCATAGGAAGCCACCAGTACTGGGATATGCCACGAATCCTCGTCGATACAGAAACTTTGCTACTAGAACCTGGAGGGGCGCAAAACAAAAAATGTGAGTGGGCAAAAACAAAACTTTTCAAAACCATTTCTCTTTCTAAAAATAATAACCCCTCACCGTAAAACCCGTATAATTTTTCCCAGAAAATAGTAATACATATGTATATCAAAACCATACTCGAAATACCAAAATCCACATGTATGCCATGTCAAATATCTCAGTATAATGAATAAGTAAACCAGGTGAAGTAAATTAATGAAAAGTGAAATGTCAGCCGGATCCACCTATTCTAGCATGTACGGCTGAACCTATAGCTCATCAAGTATGCCTGCACACGAGTTGAAACCACCTAATGTGGTATGTACGACAGGACTAGGTGTAATAAGTATGCTCAAGTGATACGATCACGTGAAGACTGTGCGAATAATCGCGGGTCACCTACAAGTCGAAACCATCTATAGTGGTCTGTATGACATGAATGTGCACCAAACTTGGATCCAAGGTGAGTGTGCAGTGCGGGAGGTGAACATCACGTGAAGGACTGTGCCCTAGCCTTGGGTGGGAGCACTAACACCGGGGTGCAGGTTTATGAGCTCTAAATGCATCAAAGGTAATCATAACCGTACAACTCACATCCACAGTCTATAAACTCACCTGGAACTTACTTGGGGGTCCGCAGCGTCAACAATAACATAAGCAACTACTAAATGCATATTCTAAATATAAAACATTTGGCATGGCATTTAAAAGCATACAACCATTTAAATAAGTTTTCTGGGAAAAATACCAAGCATATATATACTGAAAACCAAAAGCCCACTCACCTGGAGTCACGAACAATCGGTGCCTGAGACTAAGGCCAATTTTGCCGGGAAAAGCCCCAATTTCACGAAAACCTGTTGGAAACCCTATAAAGGGTGATTCTTGATTCGTCTTCAAACCAACTCTAACGCTCCAACCAATGATTGGGCATTGTTTCTGGCATCTATATGAGTGTTATGGTAGTGGTAATTCAAAGAAAACGTTTCACAATTGGAGGATCAACACTGAGAAACCCCCGGACCCGTAGGTGGTTTTCCCCGCACAATCAAAGCAAATCTCGTCGGGTTTTGGTTAGAATTAGGTGCTGGGATGTGGTGATGAGTTTTGGTGATGAGGGGAGGTTGAAGAAGGCCAGAAAAATCGACGAAAAATCATCGGATTTCATAAATCCAGACAAGTCAGGTCGAAGGCTTGGGGTCTGGTTCTCTCATTTCTCTCTCCCTCATTTCCCCTCCTTTCCTTTCTTGCTTATTGGTCACTCCCTTTTTCTCTTCTTTCTGATTGGCTTCAACTCTTCCTCGCTTCTCTCCTTTATCCTCTATCTCCACCGCCCATCATCTCATTTCTTAAAATCCAGGCCACACACGTGGCATTCCATATTTTTCTCCAAAAAGTCTGGGGTTTTCCTGAAACTAATTAATTTACTAAAATGCCCTTGACTTTAAATGTAATATTTCCTTCGTTACAACTCCAAATTGCTTTCCCCTTGCGCCCACGAGTTCGTAGCAACAAGTATTATGAGGATATGCCAAGAAATGAGTCTAACGTGAAATGACAAGGCAGTCAACGTTTTTGCCTCGAAGGGCATTTTCATAAATTCACTTATTAAAATTGTATAAATCATAATTTTTTGGGACGAGCTGTTACACTAACATTAATGTAATCGTGTATTTCTATGTAGGTTATTATATTTTTAAATTAAAAAAGAAATTTGTAGTTAATTATATTAATGAGATTTTAAATAAAATGACACACCCCGACCGAGGCCAAGGCATGCTGGCCGTCACGTGAGAGTGACGAAGCCATGTGCACAGTGCGGAAACGATAAGATAACAAATATACGAACAATTAAAAACCACATTACTAGAGTGCACTACTAAACAGAAAGTGACATGAGTTAGTTACGATAGTAAACACTCCTAATCAGAGCATAAAGTCTAGGTGCAGTCCAATAGGACAAGTACTAGTTATACAGTACCAAGAATGTCCTACTATTATCTAGATAAGTCAGAACTGCCGACGTCCTCGAGCCACCAACGGCAAGCTTACTTAAAACCTGGAGGGGCGCAAAACAGAAAACGTGAGTGGGCAAAAACAAATGTTTTACAAAATCATTTCATTTATCAACATAACTAACCCCTCGCTGTAAAACATGTATAACTATCCCAAAATTAAGATATAAGCATATACATATATATATCTGAAATCATATAAATTCAGTTCATGCTTAACATAGGTATATATACCATGCCAAGATATAATAGAGTAAACAATTCAGGTAAGATTAATTTCATAGAAATATGATATGTTAGCCGGAACTCCTGTGGTAGTCTGTACGGCTGAATTCATAGCTCAAACTCAATCTAGCCGGAGTCACTACTATGACATATACGGCAATATACTGCACATAAGTCGGAACCACTAAAAAGGGTTTGTACGACAAGATTGGGTGTAATATAATTATGCTCAATTTTACTCTTTCAATGCTAGCTGTGCGATAATACGTTAGTCACCTACGAGTCGGAACCACTTAAAGTGGTCTGTATGACAAGACTGTGCACCTAATTGGATCCAATGTGAGCATATGGTGCAGGACGTGACATAATATACAGGCTTGTGCCAGCTCTCTCTCTGGCAAAATCGCAATCACCCAGGTGCAGGTTATGAGCTCAATTTCATCAATACATTTATAATCATTCTATTCACAACCAAGGCCTTTGTCTCAATTAATGTATGACTGCATCCAACGTTTCATTAGACTGCCTACGTACCTTGAATAGGGATCAAGTCATTCGTAGTACACATAATCAAACATAACTTACCTGAACTTACTTGTGCCTCCACAACACCACATTTATATATATGCAACCATTAAAAGCATAACCAAAATATAAAGGCATTTGGCATGGAAATTCAAAGCATACTTTCATTTAATTGCATTTCTCGGAAATATATCAAGTATATAAATATATACTGAAAACCAAAAGCCCACTCACTGGTATGTCGAAGGGTCGTAGCCTCCGAGTCGCCCGTGGATACGCTCGTCCTCGGGATAAGTCTCACCTATATGCGAATTAACTATAAAAACGTTATTTTAAAGCACATAGGCAAAACTAGCTAATAACTTCTCATACATTGCTCAATTTGGGTATATGAATATACCACCGTGATCTACCCAACCTCACGAACATCAGGATATTTTTGGAAAAATTTTCCTATAGCTCACGCGCCGGGGAGGGCACGGCATCTCGCGCCCTCACGCGCATCACTTTCAACCTCCAGACGCCGAAATGGTGCCACCGGCGCCGGATTCTAGGCAGACCTGCAACTGCCTATTTCTCTCTCGTTTTTGCACCATTTTCTACAAAATTTTCACCCAAATGTCACAAATTTCAAGAGGAAAAAGGTTATACCTCTTTGGAGTCTCAAATCCTTCGAAAACACGTCGGAAAAATCTCAACAAAACCGGCCACCTTCGAACCTCGCGATCCCGACGTCCAAAATCCTCAAACGAATCACGCCGAGCTTCCTTGGGACCTCACTAAGCTCGCTATAAGCTTGGATTGTCCTAAAACACAACCATTTAAAAGTTTGTGAATAGTGTTCAACTCGGAGCTTGAGTTTTCAACGTGAAATCGAACGAGTTCTTACCTGAAATGGGTACCTTTAAACTCGTAGGGTGCTCACGAACACAATGGTACCATTTTCTTCCTCGATCTATGAAGATTTGGCCCAGTTTCAAGGTGGTCCGTACCGAGGAGAGTGAAGAGAGAGAGTCTGCGAGATGAGAGAGAAAGCACGGAAAAGAGAGAGAAGTGTATGGATTTGTGTGGTCGAAAAATGCACACCAATCCCAACTCTTTAATCTTTCAGTTCTAATTGGGTCCAATTAGTTAGGGATAGAACTAATTGACTCAATTCTTTAACTTCACACAAACACACATTCGACGTTCAAGGGTAAATATGTCTTTTCACAACCACGATGATAAAATAAAGTGCATTTCTGGGACGGGTTGTGACAATCTCCCCAACTTATAAAATTTCCTCCTCGAAATTACATACAACCAATACATCCACTAATAATCTTAAAACAAGCGTGGATACATCTCTCTCATCCGATCATCTGTCTCCCAAGTAGTTTCTTCCACTGAATGATTTCTCCACAATACCTTTACTACACGAACTGTCTTGTTCCTCAGTTATTTATCCTTTTAGTCCAACAAAGTCACTGGTTCCTCATCATAAGTCAAATCCGAATTGATTTCCAAAGGTTGAGGAGGAATCACATGTGAAGGATCTAATACATAATGTCGAAGCATCGAAACATGAAACACATCATGTACCTTGGACAACTCTGGAGGCAACTCAAGCCTGTAAGCAACCTCACCGACTTGCTCGGTGATCATATATGGTCAAATGTACCTAGGACTCAACTTCCCTTTCTTTCCAAATCGTACAACACCTTTCTAAGGTGATAGCTTTAGAAATACCCAATCACCTACATCATACTTTCAATCAGTGGCATGCTTGTCTGCTAAGCTCTTTTGTCGATCTTGGGCCGCTTTCAGGTTAGACTTAATTACCTCAACATTTTGAGTAGTCACGTCCACAATCTCAGGGCCCACTAAAACTCTTTCGCCAACCTCTGACCAACATAGAGGTGTACGACAAGATTTCCCATAAAGTGCCTCAAATGGTGCCATACCAATGCTCGAATGATAATTGTTGTTGTAGGCGAACTCCATCAAATCCAAACAATCATGCCAACTATCTCCAAACTGCAGCACTGAAGATCTCAACATATCCTCTAATGTCTGAATAGTCCTATCAGATTGTCCATCTGTCTGAGGATGATATGTCGTACTATAAAACAATCTCGTACCAAGAGCTTCCTGGAATGCTATCCAGAACTTGGAAGTAAATCTGGGATCCTGATCCGAGATAATATTAACTGGCACACCATGATACTTTACAATCTGTGATATAAACAACTTAGCTAATCGGCTTAACGAATACTTCTCCCTCACTGGAATAAAATGCGCTGACTTCGTAAGCCGATCAACTACCACCCAAATGCCGTCATAACCATTATGTGTGTGAGGAAGCTTGTACACAAAATCCATAGTAATATTTTCCCATTTCCACTGTGGAATGGGAAGTGGCTGCATCAACCCAAACAACTTCTTCTTTTCAGCTTTAACCTGTTGGCAAATGGCACACCTGCTCACATATTCGGCAATTTCTCTTTTCATACCTGGCCAATAATAAAATGGTCTAATGGTATGATACATCTTAGTTCCTCCTGGATGCATCGCATATGCCGAAATATGTGCTTCATCCAAAATTTCTTTCTTTAATTATGCATTGTTCGGCACATACATTCTGCTTTCCTGCATAAGCATGCCATCGGATTCTCGAATCTCAAAATCTTTCTTTTTGCCTTGGTTCCTTGCTTGAATTATTTCTTGGGTCTCCTCATCAATCATTTGAGCCTCCATCACATGATTAATTAAAATTGGTCTAACCTGAAAATTAGCAAGCAAGGCTTATTCTCGATCTCCTACTCCTAGCTCCACTCCAGTGGATCTCAAATCCGCTAGGAGAGGAACACGACAATCATAGATGGCATTAAGTCTAGCTGGAGTCTTCCTGCTAAGTGCATCAGCCACTACATTTGCACAACCAGGATGGTACTCAATCGTGCAATCATATTCACTAAGCAACTCAATGCACCTCCGCTGTTGAAGATTAAGATCTCTCTGAGTAAACAGATACTGAAGACTCTTATGATCTGTAAAGATCTTACATTTCTCACCATAAAGATAAAGTCTCCAAATCTTCAAGGCAAAGATGATAGCTGCTAACTCCAAATCATGTGTAGGGTAATTCTTCTCATGAGGTTTCAACTGTCTCGAAGCATAAGCAATTACCCTACCATGTTGCATTAATACACAACCCAAACCATTCAAAGAAGCATCACTATAAACTTCATAATTACCGTTATCATCTGGAAGTGCTAGAATAGGTGCATGAGTGAGATAATACTTCAACTGCTGAAAACTTTGCTCACATTTATTATCCCACTCAAACCTAACATCCTTTCGAGTCAACCTCGTCAGTGGTAAAGCAATCACTGAAAAATTCTTAACGAACCGTCTATAATAGCCTGCTAAGCCAAGAAAACTCTGTACTTCGGTGACGGTTCGAGGTTGCTCCCAATTCTCCACAGCTGCTACTTTTTGGGAATCCACTTGAATGCCTTGAGCAGAAATGACATGTCCTAAAAATGCCACTTGATTCAACCAAAATTCACATTTGCTAAACTTAGCATATAGTTGATGTTCCCTCAAATTGCTCAGCACCAACTTCAAATGTCTAGCATGCTCAGCCTTAGACTTAGAGTATACCAGAATATCGTCAATGAAGACAATAACAAACATGTCCAAATATGGCTGGAATACTCGATTCATCAAATCCATAAAAGTTGATGGTGCATTAGTTAACTCGAATGGCATCACAAGAAACTCATAATGACCATATCGAGTCCTGAATGCGATTTTAGGGACATCTTCATTTTTAATCTTCAACTGATAGTATCCCGACCTCAAGTCAATCTTAGAAAATACACAAGCACCTTTGAGTTGATCAAACAAATCATCTATACGAGGCAATGGATAACGGTTCTTGATGGTTACCCGATTTAACTGCCTATAATCAATACACAGTCTCAAAGTCCCATCTTTCTTCCTCACAAATAAAACTGGAGCTCCCCAAGGTAAAGTACTCGGCTGAATAAAACCTTTATCCACTAACTCTTGCAACTGGACTTTCAATTCCCTTAATTCAGCATGAGCCATTCTGTAAGGAGTTAAGGATATAGAATTCGTACCTGGAAGTAGATCAATAACAAACTCCACCTCTCTATCTGGCGGCAATCTAGGCAAATCCTCAGGGAATACATCCGGAAAATATCTGACCACACGAACATCCTCCACACTACTAGGAGTATCATCATTCAGCACCACATGAGCCAAATATCCCTGGCAACCTTTCGACAATAGTCTATTTGCTTTCATGGCCGAAATAATACCATGTCTCACCCCACTAGGCTCTCCTACAAATGTAACTTCAGGTAATCTTGGACAATGAAATGTGACTGTCTTTCCATAACAATCTATCTTGGCACGATTATAGTGCAACCAATCTGTGCCCAAAATCACATCAAAATCCATAATATCCAACGGCATAAGATTAGCCGGCATAATAATATCTTCTACTATCACTGGACATCCTGGATATACCCGATTCACAAAACAGCTATCCCCTCTAGGCATAGAAAATTCTAAATCATATCCTAGAAGTGTAGGATGGGGTTGTGTCACTTGAGCAAATGTACGAGAAATAACAGAATGTGTAGCACCACAATCAATTAATACTCTAGCAAAGTAACCAAGAATATTTAACGTACCCATGATTAAATCTGGATTATTTTGGGCATCTTGCAGTGACATGTTGTGGATACGCCTTTGATTCTGCTGTCGTCCACCGCGACCTCTGTTGGCGTGAATACCACGTCCCTGCCTCTGCTGCCCTGACTGCCTTGAAGATCCTGGACTACTAGCAGCAATCTCTCCCTGCTGGGGTTGTTCCCCTTGATACCACTAAGATCCTCCGGCTGAATAAGGCTGATAAGACATAGATCCTCCCTGGTACTGAGGGTACCCACTCTGATACTGAGGATCTTGAGAATACTGCTGTTGTTCTGAGGTGTAGGGAGCGGCGTCGCCCTGGTAGTGGCATGCACCTCCTCGTCCAGTCTAAGCATAACCACCAGATCCTAAAGCGTGCTGGGTAAGTACATGTGGTGGGAATGAAGGCTGCTGGGGTCTCTGCTGACTCTGAGGGCATTGAGCAGCCCTATGACCCATCTGTCCACATGTATAACATCCATTGCTGCCTCTCCTACACTCCCCAAAATGCCGATTATTGCACCTGCGGCATAAAGGAGCACCAGATCCACCTGAACCACCAAAATCTCTCTGCCTCTGGAACCTAGGGCCTCCAGTAAACCTACCACCTCTCCTCTGCATATTAGTACTCAATCCACCGCTAGAAGAGTTGGAACTGCCACCACTCCTCTTAAAGTTCTGGGTCTTGCGGGGTCCCAGAAAAGCTTGCCCTTTTCCTTTATTATCTCGCATATGGCCCCCATTATTTCCTTCATCATCCTCACTCTCACTAGGCATGCTCTCTGAAGCCTCAATCCTCAATAGAATCTCATAGAACTCCTGGTAAGAGGCACAATGAGTAGATGTCGCTATGGAACGCCATTTCTTCTTAGTACCTAAACTGAAACGGCGAAGCATCTTTACCGGATTAGCAGCAACATCCGGATCATATCTCGATAGATCAGTAAACATCCTGTAATATTCATTAGTAGACATCTTTCCTTGCCTTAGATGAGTAAACTCATGTTTCTTAAGATCAATATATGCAGGAGGAATGAACCTTTTCCGAAACCGCTCCTTAAACACTCCCCAGTCTACAATCTCTTCTGGGGTCATCTCGTAAGACTCATGTCTCCACCAGGATGCAGGCTGTTCTCCCAAAAACCAGGTAGTCGTCTCAACCCACCTATCAGAATAAAGATTCCCCTGACTCTGCATCACCTGAAAGGTCTTTTCCACATGATTCAACCATCTTTCCGCCCCATCATGACCTTCATTTCCCATGAAGGTATTCAATTTCAGATTATGAACTGTCTCAAGAGGTGTCCTCTAAGGAGTACAGAATGTTGTCTGAATGGCAGACACTATAGCTTCCCCTAACTGAGCAATATCAGGGAAACTAGATTCAGCTGGTTGACAGGGTTCTCTACGAGGCGGCATAGTTCTGACATAAGACATCACAAGGATTAGAACATTCTAGAATTATACAGGACTGCTAAACCTAGGCTCTGATACCAAACTAACACACCCCGACCGAGGTCAAGGCATGCTGGCCGTCACGTGAGAATGACGAAGCCATGTGCACAGTGCGGAAGCAATAAGATAGCAAATATACGAATAATTAAAAACCACATTTCTAGAGTGCACTACTAAACGAATAATTAAAAACCACATTTCAGAGCATAAAGTCTAGGTGCAGTCCAGTAGGACAAGTACTAGTTATACAATACCAAGAATGTCCTACTATTATCTAGATAAGTCAGAACTGCCGACGTCCTCGAGCCACCAACAGCAAGCTTACTTAAAACCTGGAAGGGCGCAAAACAGAAAATGTGAGTGGGCAAAAACAAATGTTTTACACAATCATTTCATTTATTAACATAACTATAGTGGTTTGTACGACAAGACTGTGCACCTAATTGGATCCAATGTGAGCATATGGTGCGGGAGGTGACATAATATACATGCCTGTGCCAGCTCTCTCTCTGGCTAAATCACAATCACCCATGTGCAGGTTATGAGCTCAATTTCATCAATACATTTATAATCATTATATTCACAACCAAGGCCTTTGTCTCAATTAATGTATGACTGCATCCAACGTTTCGTTAGACTGCCTACGTACCCTCAATAGGGATCAAGTCATTCGTAGTACACATAATCAAACATAACTTACCTGAACTTACCTGTGCCTCCACAGCACCACATTTATATATATGCAACCATTAAAAGCATAACCAAAATATAAAGGCATTTGGCATGGAAATTCAAAGCATACTTTCATTTAATTGCATTTCTGGGAAATATATCAAGTATATAAATATATACTGAAAACCAAAAGTCCACTCACTGGTATGTCGAAGGGTCGTAGCCTCCGAGTCGCCCGTGGATACCCTCGTCCTCAGGATAAGTCTCACCTATATGCGAATTAACTATAAAAACGTTATTTTAAAGCACATAGGCAAAACTAGCTAATAACTTCTCATACATTGCTCAATTTGGGTATATGAATATACCACCGTGACCTACACAACCTCACGAACATCGTGATATTTTTAGAAAAATTTTCCTATATCTCACGCGCCGGGGAGGGCACGGCATCTCGCGCCCTCACGCGCATCACCTTCATCCTCCATACGCCGGAATTGTGCCACCGGCGCCGGATTCTAGGCAGACCTGCAACTGCCTATTTCTCTCTCGTTTTTGCACCATTTTCTACAAAATTTTCACCCAAATGTCACAAATTTCAAGAGGAAAAAGGTTATACCTCTTTGGAGTCTCAAATCCTTCGAAAACACGTCAGAAAAATCTCAACAAAACCGGCCACCTTCGAACCTCGCGATCCCGACGTCCAAAATCTTCAAACGAAGCATGCCGAGCTTCCTTGGGACCTCACTAAGCTTGCTATAGGCTTGGATTGTCCTAAAACACAACCATTTAAAAGTTCGTGAATAGTGTTCAACTCGGAGCTTGAGTTTTCAACGTGAAATCGAACGAGTTCTTACCTGAAATGGGTACCTTTGAACTCGTAGGGTCTTCACGAACACAATGGTACCATTTTCTTCCTCGATCTATGAAGATTTGGCCCAGTTTCAAGGTGGTCCGTACGGAGGAGAGTGAAGAGAGAGAGTCTGCGAGATGAGAGAGAGAGAGCACGGGAAAGAGAGAGAAGGGTATGGATTTGTGTGGTCCAAAAATGCACACCAATCCCAACTCTTTAATCCTTTAGTTCTAATTGGGTCCAATTAGTTAGGGATAGAACTAATTGACTCAATTCTTTAACTCCACACAAACACACATCCGACGCTCAAGGGTAAATCTGTCTTTTCACAACCACGATGATAAAATAAAGTACATTTCTGGGACGGGCTGTGACATAAAACCCATAATTTATGGGATTAAAAATATTAAAGATAAATTATATTCTCCAATATATTTTGTGTGTGTGTGTGTGTGTGTGTGGGTACGTTCATCAAAACTAACCAAAACATTATTGTACCAAAGCATGGGTACATTTTTCAAAAGCACAAAAAAAAAACGATATTAGGCTTAATAACATTATTACAAAAATTTCTATTAAACTCGACATGAATAGATTCTCAAATCAACGAAATAGAATGTACCCATATAAGTTTAAAAAATGGATTAGAAAAAAGATTGAATGAAATTTTATATAAAAAATGGGTACATTTTTAACAAATTGGTATTTTTAAGAATGGATACATATAAGATTAAAAAATTGAAAATTTTTTATAAAAATTTAATGGTTACAAATTTATTCTAATTTTATTTTTTATATTTGGGAAATGCTTGAATTGAAAATTAATTAGGAGTTGAATGAGGGGGTGTGAGTATTAAAACTCTAAATCAATTGCTTTTTTTTTATATAAAAATTATGTAACTTACATGTAATTCATTAATATATTAATGTTAGAGACTTTGATCAAAATTTAAAAACTGATAAGCTTTTAGTCAATGAATATTAAAAACTAAAGACCAGAAACTAATTTTTCCTTTTAATAATAAATAAAAACAAAAATGTTAAAACTAAAAGCCAAATTTTGAAAATTCAACACAATAGCCTTCAGTTTTCGTTATGGGAGATGATTTTTTTCATAGCGTTTTGAACTTCCCACACACCCGTCCTTATTTCTTGTAGTCAGATTGAATAAATCAAAACAAAAACTATGGATAAGACAAATAGAGGTGTGTGTGAGGCTAAAAACGGTGTGTGGTTTTCAATTTCATTTTCTTCAGAACTAAAAGTAATTATCAAACAAATTTTATGTATTCAAATGAAAACAAAAATTAAAAATTAAAACAAAATGATTATCATGTCACATCCCGGCCCGAGCCCTCACCACATCCTGGGCTCGACTCCGTCGTAGCACGATATTGTCCGCTTTGGGCCCCACGCCCTCACGGTTTTGTTTCTGGGAACTCACACGAGAATTTCCCGGTGGGTCACCCATCATGGGATTGCTCTCGCGCGAGAACTCACTTAACTTCGAAGTTCCGATGGAACCCGAAGCCAGTGAACTCCCAAAATGTCTCATGCTAAGAAGAGATGAGAATATACATATAAGGCTTACAAGATTCACTCCCCTAGATGATGTGGGATGTTACATATCAAGCCACCAACTAGTTGTTTGTTTAATGATACTTCTTTGCTTATTGTCAAAAGACGTCTCTAGTTGAATTCGAGAAAGAAAAAAACCCCGAAAAGATGATGTTAATGGAACTAAGCTCTTGAGGATTTGGGGCAACTATCTCTGTATTTCATGATAAATTATTAGGCGATATGGTATCACCACGTCACTCGTGCTGCTGCCATCTGTTCTTTATTTTCACAACTGGATTTAGAACCTAGTTTAATCATTCTTAGAATATAAAACTAAAGATGTCACTCAATACTACGATCTGGTGGTATTCTTATTTGTTTATAAATGAGAGGTTTTAGGTTTAAATCTCGTAGATTGCGAATTTGATACCAAATTAGGTTGCCCATTGTGGAGCTTAGCCGAACTCTCCATTCTCATAGTATAAAAATATCGATATACTAAAAATAAATAAAAACCTAAAAATAAAAATGACAGAAAAAGGAGAAGAAAAAAAAAAGAACGACCCACACCCGACAGCCCGACTCAGTAAAGCAGACCCTAACCAGCGATGCCTCTTTCCGTCGCACCCGGCGCACCTTCCCCCCTCCCTCTCTTCTTTTTTTTCTTTTCGTGTAAATGTAACCTCAATTTGGACACACTTTGATGTCCCTTTAACTTGAAATTTTTTAAGATTGAAGAGTAGGAGGCAGATCAATCATTCGCAAATAAAATCTTATAAAGATTCAATTGCACATATGACCACTAAACCATTACATTATTATCAAACAGATATATGAGAAGGAAAAGAAACAAAGGGGAGGGACGAAAACAATAGATGGTTGTCGGGTTGGAGGCTGGGTTCGACTATGGTGGGAGATTGTCAAACTGTAAGGGTGGGGGTGGGCGGTGGTTCTTTTTCTATATTTTTCTCTTTTTTATTTTCTCTTTTGAGTGATAAATTGATTCAAGTCCAGCTATTTAAACAACAAACACTCGACAATGAAAGCATCACACACATCTCCCTTGTGTCCTCATAAGTCACAGTTGGGCTCTTTAGTTGGGTAAATCTTTAAAACTCAATCCTGATACTATTCATTTTACTCTGGTACTATTCATTTTACCCTTTATTTCGTCTTTATCGTTAAAACTCAAAGTTTTCAAACCCTTTTCTTTAGTTTTCCTATCTTTTTATCTTTTGAGGGTTAAATAAGTTGATAATCTTGGTCCTAACAATCTCTACTTAAGGAAAAGGAAGATTCTGTTTACACCCAAATTTTATTTTTGGACACCCAATTTCATTGGACAATCATTTTCAATTTTCTCTAAACACCAACCTTAATTTTAATATACCAAAAATACCCTTTGACTGAAATAAAAACCAAAAAAATTCTTAACGAAAAAAAACGTTGAGATAAAGTTGTGGCGCGCAAAACAAGTACCAGTAACTTTCCTCTAGATTCAAGGTGGGGGGCTATATTTTTTCATAGTTCTCTCGCTTCATCCTCGCCGGAACACCATGGGTTGGTGGCGAACGGGCGCAGTGAACCCCATCCTCTAGAGCGAATTTGTATGAGAAAAGTAGAATCATGGGAGGAAATATTAGAGTCAAATACTAATTGTTCTTTGCCTCTCCAATAGAGATTTCCTTGGTGCAAATTTAGTTTTGAAGTGAGTGTGAAGTTATTGGGTGCAAGTAGCAACCAAAAGCACTAAATGATAAGCTATTTTCATTTCTGACCCTCTTAATAAGGAACCAACCTCTATCCACTTCACATGACCCAATCCAAAGAAATATGTACTTGGGTGGACCATTCTGGACTTAAAGTTAGAAAAGATGTTGGGTTCAAAGTTGTGGTTTAATTTTCAATTTTGGGCTACAAGGGGAATGAAACCCTTTATCAAGCTTGAGTTTCATTTTCCTTTCTAATCGGAAACCAAGGCAATCACTAATTTAAGTTTCTTTTAAGGCTTTTTAGCTAAAATGGTTCCTGAGATTAGTATAATTTCTCATTTTGGTTCCTGATATTTGAAATCGATAGAAGTAGTCCCTAAGTTTGTTCACCATCAATCATTTTGGTCATTCTATGAAAATTTCTATTAAATAGGGACCAAAATAACAAAAATACCCTCAATTTGATAAACAATGAGCCCAAATGATTTGACAAAAATCACAGTTCTAAAAATCCCCGCATACCGCCGCATAGAGTTAGGTGGCTAGCCACCGCCCCAATTAGTCCCTAGGCATTTGAAAACTAAGAAAGTGCGCATTGACCCACTTAGGCATCCAACTAGCCCGCCTAAACCCGACTAGGCACCCACTTAGGTTGCGACTCTGACTTAAATAAAAAATTGATAACTTTCATTTTGCATTTTAATTTTTCAATAAAATGTAAGAGACTTATTGAATACTTGGATGAACATTCATTACATGCTTATTGACACACCTCGACCTAATATCGAGGCATGCTGGCCGTCACGTGAGGGTGACGTAGCCATGTGCCTACGGAAGCAATAATGATATAAGAAATGCGAATAAATAAAAACCAACTGACTAAAACACTAGATGAGATAACGTGAAAGTGCGATATTAAAAGTGACTACACATAACCAGAGCGCAGGTAGCCTAAGTGCAGTCCAGCAGGACTAATTATACAATACCAAAGATGGTCCTACATTTGTGATAATTTGTCAGAGCTGCCGTGAATTCCTCGTGAGCCACCAACGAGCACTCCTACCTAAAACCTGGAGGGGCGCAAAACAAAAAGTGTGAGTGGGCAAAAACAAAGCTTTTCAAAATCATTTCATTTATCAAAAGTAGTAACCCATCGCCGTAAAACCTGTATAATTCCCAGAAAATAGCATATACGATTATATCTCAAAATCATATTCAAAATAGCAAATTCACCGAATATACCATTTCAAATCTCATAAAGAAATAAGTAAGTCAGGTGCAATAAATCAATATGAAATAGTATGACAGCCGGAGTCACCTAAAGTGACCTATACAACTGGGTCCACAACTCATCAATCAAATTTTGCACACGAGTCGGAACCACCTAATGTGGTCTGTACGACATGCTAGTTGTAAATAAATATGCTCAACTGCTACGGTCACGTGAAGGCTGTGCGAAGTATCGCAAGTCACCTACAAGTCGGAACCACCTAATGTGGACTGTAGGACAGGCTGGCACCTGCCTTAGATCCAAGTTAAGCGTGTGGTGCGAGAGGTGAACGATCACGTGAAGGCTAGGCCTTGTCCTCGGGTGAAGCACTAACACCGGGGTGTAGGATAAATAGCTCAAAATACATCTCAGCACTAATATACTCATTACCATCACTACCATCAATATACTCATCTGAAGCTTACCTGAGCGTCCACAGTGTCGAGCAACAATATATATAACCATACTAATGCACAATTAAACATAGAAAGCATTTGACATGACATTTCAAAGTATAAAACCATTTAATTAAGTTTTCTGGGAAAAATACCAAGTGTATATATATATATATATATATTGAAACCAAAAGCCCACTGACTGATATGTGGAAGGGTCGTAACCCCCGAGCCTTGGTTGACTACGCTCGTCCTCAGGATAGGTCTCACCTATATGCGAAACAACTATTTAAACGTTATTTTTAAGCACATAAACAAAACTAGGTAATAACTTCTCATACATTGCTCAAATGGGGTATTTGAATATACCACCGTGACCTACTCAACCTCAGGAACATCCCTATATTTTTAGAAAATTTTCCGACCACTCACACGTCAGCCAAGGCACGGCCAGACGTGCGGCCCATGCGCAGGCACGTGCCTGGCACACTGACGAATTCCTTAACGGTGTTAGGGAATATTCCGTTAAATATTAGAATATACCGTTAAATATACCTGACGCCGTTAGCATATTCTATCAACTTTGATGGAATATTCCTTTCCTTCAACCTCAGCTCGCCGAAGTCTTGCGCCGGTGACCTCTACAACTGCCGGTTTCTGGAAAAACTTCTAATCGTCATATCTTCTTAATTCTTAACCAAAATTCACGAATTTTATACCAAAATAAAGCTTAGGACGAAAGGAACACATCCTTACCACTTATAGGTCCTAAATCCACCAGAATCTTGCCAGAAAAAGTCACGATAATCCGGCCACCTTACAACTCACTAAACCTGAGCGTTTCTACGTCAAAATTACTCCAAAATCAACCTAAAGTACTAGAAAAGCAAGAATAAAACCTTTCTAAGTCTCAAAACTACCTGAAACCTTCGCGATCACATTTAGTGAACAGTGCACCTCGTCGGAGCACCTTGATATCTCAAGTTTTCGAGGTTCTCACGACCAACCAAAAGTATAGATCGACTCCTAAGCTTGCAAGGAGTCCAAGAACACCAACCATAACCTCGATCCGCGACTGGTGAAGCTCGTTGAGAGATTGACCATACAATTGTACGAAAAAGGAAAAAAAATCCGAGAGGGAAGAAGAGAGAGAGAGAGTCAACGGGTGAGTGTGTGTGTGTGTATGTGGTCCAGATTTGGGTAGCCAACCAAAAACAAGGAAAACCTAAGTTCTAATTGGATCCAATTATTTAGGAAGAAAATAAGTTGGTCCAATTCATTAGACCAATTACACACACCACCACCAAACATTCAAGGGCAAAGTCGTCATTCCACGCAATCGAAGACAAAATAGATTATTTTTCGGAACGAGTTGTCACACTTATTCCCCATGTTTTCAATATATTCTAATACTTTATAATTTATATGTCATTTTATCTTGCAATTTATGTATCACAACATAATTATGTGTGTTTTTTAAGTATAAATAGGCACTTATTTATACAATATATAATAAATTTGCTTAAATCTGTCTAGCCGCCTAGGCGCTAAGTCCCAGCTCATCGCTCAACTAGCGCTTAGCGTCTTTTAGAACCTTGACAAAAAATTGAGGGTATTTGTCATTTTTATCTTTATTTAATAGAGATTTTTTACGGAATGACCAAAATTATTGATGGTGGACAAAGTCAGGGATCACTTCAATCAGTTTCAAATCTCAGGGACCAAAGCGAGGAGTTATGTCAATCTTATAGATCATTTTGGCTAAAAAAAGCTTTTCATAGAGCCACTTAGTACTATGGTCTAGCGGTATTCCTCTTCACTAGTAAGTGAGAGGTGTTAGGTTCGATATTCGCCAAAAGCGAATTTGAACCACGTTATTGCTAGACCATTGTGAAGCTTAGCCAACTCTCCCACCCTCTTAGTGTAGATAACATCATTTGTTTCAAAAATAAATAAATAAATAATGGTTTTAAGGAAAAATATACCCTTTCAGGAAAATTATCATTCCCTTCCCATTATATTTGGATTAAGTCACAAATTGTGGGCAATTAAATGTATAAGCGTAGCGTTTATTTTTTTTCCATGTTGCCCATGACATACATGCCATTGTTGAAACGCCATAAATTGTTGCCGGCCACCACCATTGTGGCCAAAACTTTTTCATCTTCAATTATGTGTTTATTGTGTGAGGGTTTTTTTTTTCTTTTTTTGTTGAATGTATACACAATAAAATTAGATAAATTATGAGAAATTTCATTACTTAATATAATTTTGAAGGTCACTGGTGGACATGGACATTGAGTATTTGATCAACCAATTGCAAAAAAAAGTTGGCCAGTCGAAAAACATGGCAGGATTAAGTGGCAATCATGTAATTATTTTGACTTATAGAATTGTCTTGGTTGACTTGCCCATTGGTACCTAAAGTAAGAACATGGTATTGTAGCTAAACTTTTTCTTAGTATTGGGAGTGCATTGGTATTTAAATTAAAAGATCCCATTTAAGGGCTAGTCAACCCTAATTTATCAGTTTTCATTATCACTCTTGCATACTTGCATTTACAAAATTTATTTAAGATTATTTTAGCACTCCAAAAATCTCATTTTGCATTCTTGCATACTTGCATTTAGAAATTCATTTGAATATCAGGCCTCATTAATGGTAAGCAAAGTACTATTCGATAACACAAGTTGGGCTTTGCCATGGCCCTCTATCAATGGCGTCGGGCCACCGATTATTGTAACCAAGGATTCAGCAGTCGTGAAGTTGAGGAAATAAACGCAATTACATAAAATAGTGTGTCTAGTAGCACTATCTGTCAAACAATCAACTTCATGGAATGTGACTATGAAAATTTAAGTTAACTCACACGAAAAGTTTTCCAAAGTAAACTTTATTGACTCAAATTATTCGAGAATACAAATTCCAAAGAAACAAAACAATAACCATAAGGGGCTTAAGAAATCAATAATTTTCCAAAGCTCGGCCAATAAAATAGAAATTATTCGAAAAACATTAAAGAAAATTCTAAGTTAGAAACATGCCAATCAAATCCATTAGTAGCCATCTTGCTTTATGAAATTCGAAAGGACTAAAGTTATGTCATTTTGGACAGCTTCGGTTTCTATGTTGTAATGTTTGATGAGGTTGGCTTCCCTCTAAGGATTGTTGTGATAGCGATAAAAACATCGACAGGTGCACAACAGGTGCGAGCCTCAACTATCAATTCCACCACATTGGAAGTAAAGATTCGGCTTGTTCTTTGGTTCAAGACGACTGCCTTATCACTGTTGTTCCTAGACTTCTTGCGATGTTGGAACCCTTCGTTCGAACCTTTCTTGCCTTTCCCATGTTGTTCTTCAGACCTTGGGATGATTGGCCTTTGTCATTGACTTGGTCACTATTCTTTCCCTTGGAAACATTCACTTTGACTTTTGGCAATGGAACAACATTAGAACCAATAGGTCGAGAATTATGGTTTTGCATTAGCAAGTTGTTATTCTTATCTCTATTAATTAATGAAATTCTCTTTGTCAACCAAAAGAGAGTGAAAAGACAACTTAGTCTTCTATCGCACAAAAAAAAAATGATGGGCAAATAATGTAATTTCATAGGTCCAGATTTTACTGTTTTTTTATTGAAACATCACCTACATGTGATATTAAAATATCTCTAATATTTAAAATAAAAAAAATAAAAAACCAAAAACAAAAGCCTTCCACTCATCCCACTCTTCCCACGTTCTCTCTCTCTCTCCCTCTCTCCTTCTCATTTTCTAAAAAAATGTGTTCATACACACAAAGTGTGTAGGCAAATGCTAGTTAGCTAGAAGGAGAATTGTTGCCAGGTCTGAGAACTTTTGATAGTTCCACTATCTGTATTACTGCTGGAGCCCAATGTTAGAGGTGTTAAAGTTGGAATAGGTCTTCTCCAACAGGTCGTAATCAGTGGGTTCCTGACCACAAAACTTCAAAATCGATCGGATTCGGCAAACTTCAAAGACATACTCATCGATAGTCTTAAAGTCCTGGAAGCGGAGATTGTGCCAATCGTTTCTTGCTTGAGGAAAGAAAATCAGCTTCTGGTGATCAAAGCGGTCCACTAAGGCTTCCCATAAGGACTTTAGGTCCTCCTCAACTAGAAACTCATTTTGCACGGCTTTCGCCATGTGCTTTTGAATAAACATGAGGACCTTAGCTTTCTGGGACTCATTGGCAGCACCATTTATGATGGCGTTAGACAACTTCCTCACCCTGAGTGCATCTTGACATCTTGGGTCCACTTAAGGTAGTTGGTACTAGCGATATCGAGAGCTGTAAAGTCTAACTTGTTCAAGTTTAGCATCTTTTCTGCAAGAAAAGATGTGGATTAAAACTTCAGGTTTAATCAAAATGGATGTAAAAACAAGATTAAAAGTTTGTTTTGCAAGAAAACTTCAAGTGTTTATTTGGTGAACAAGAGCTTTAAAGGTGTGAGATTGGGCTAAAGATGTGAACTCATAGTGAGGCACAGGTTACTGGATCCAATGGGTTTAGGTTTTGTTGTTTCTTGGCTTAGAAAATTTCTAAAGCCAAGTGAGCGTGAAACTCAAAACAAATTAATTCAATTCATGCCGCTTGAATGTATTATTGGGCTCTTATCTGGATATTCTATAGGAATATGAAATAGGGTTTCGATCGGAAGCAAATTAGGCTTTCAACTGCAAAAAGTGTGCATTCTAGTTGTATTCGACTGGAAAGCCAAATTGGGAATTCGACTTGAATGAATAGGGACACTTCTTGATGTCGGGTTGGGCTTAATTCTAGAAGCCCACTCACAACAAAGTTGTTAGGGTTCTGCGGCAATGAGAATTGATGCATCACTTTGAGCCCCCATATAATATACACATGTTTATCATAAAAAAAAAAAACACAAATAACCGTTTTCAATTTAATATGCATAAAATTGAATTAAAGGGGTTATGCATCATGGTGATTTTTTGTATCGTGAGGGTTTCACGAAATTGCAAAAAAATAAACGGTAAATGATAAAAAAAAAATCACATAAACAATAGGAAGATATTATAATCAGGTTCATGCTTCATGGGATGTTTAAACATACAATTACGAGTTTGACATGAACTTGAAATCATGAAACGAAATACTTCAAAACGCAAAGATGATCCTACTTTCTAAATTAAGAGGATTGTTGCCAAAAAGGTGAGAAAAACCAAACTGCATGTTTTGATTCCATTAAGAGCAAAATTGTTGATAACATGTTGTAAAAGAATAATTTGAGAGAGAATGAGAGAATTCTTGGTGTCGTGAGGCATAACCACCTTTATATAGTGATGTTGTTATCCTTGCAAATAACACAAATACCTTTAATCAATAGGGAGAATCAATTGCCTAATCCATTGAGAAATGAATGGCCTAACGGTTATAACAGTTAATTGAGAAATGAATGGCCTATTCATTTGAGGAATCAATCACCCATTTATCACCAATTAGTGGATGGACATGAATGTCCTGCAATAAAAGGCAAGTATTATTCATTCATGAGTTTGACTTTATATTATAGAGATAGTGTACTATGAATGAGTTCATAGGACTTAAGGTATATAAGATATGTCTTAAACAAGGTTAGGGTAGGGAGACTTGTATCTCATAGTCACTTAGTCTTTGAACTAATTTTCTAGCCATTTGAAAAGTCAACTGGGTATTGATTATTCGAAAAGGTCGGTGTACATCGCATTAGAGTTAGCATGGTCTCATGCTATGCATGTTAGACCCGTTATGGATATACAAGTGCTTGTATATTGGACAACTTCACTAAACACTGACCGTCCAAGAAGTTTAACGTATAGATGCTTACTAAATGTTAAACGTTCCAAAGCTTCTGGTTGTAGTAAGCAAATAGTTCTTAGACTAGGCATCGTAGGTATCTTATATTTGCATGTATGAATTTTGATTTCACCTTAAAGCCCTCAATCAAATCGCAGGGCTTGATAGTGTGGTATTCAAGTTCATATGTATGAGTATAAAGATACATGAATGTGCAATAAGTAATCTATCACCTTCTGGTAATAGAATGAGATATCCCTCAAAGCCATTTGAAGATTTATTTCGAAAATCTCTAGCAAGAGTAATTGTTGATCAAGATATATATGTAAGAACTGCTTTAACATGAGATGTATCATTGCGGTCATAGATGACACTATGTGATTTGACATAAATCTATATCACTTAAATCTTGATCGGGACATGGATGATAAAAGGACAGAATTGCATCAAGGGTTTGAAAAAGTATCATGATTAGGCCGCGTATACTTCTATTAATATGAGTGGCTATGGCATGCTGCTCGGTGTCACTCATGGTTTGTGTAATTATATTAATTCATTAATTATTTCCATTCCTAGCTTTAGTTAGAACCTAAGAGGTCACACATATATGGTATGTTCTAGTAACGTTATATGGATGAAGATACGATATAATTAAATGTTAATTATATTGGATTAACTATTTGAGTTTAATGGACATGGTTTTAGTTAAATAAGCACTGTGCTTTAAATAATTAGAAAATGGTCCAAGTCACAACCCAAAGTGCGTAAGTCATTGAGCTAGGCGCATGGAACAAGCCCATGCCGTCTAACCCTAGGGAGGTGCAGCCGAAGGGGGCACGGCAAAAGGGTGGATATATACTCTTTATGTTTCTCTCATAATCCTAATGCAAAAGTCATTTAGTTTTGTCCCTCAGAGAAAAGAGAGAAAAACCGTAAGCCAAAATATTGCTGCACATTCTATATGTTGATCTAAGTGAAAGGTATTGCTAGCACAATTTATTTATTTATTTTTTATGGATAAACGATATTATCTATACTAAGGGGGAAGGGGTGGGCTTAGCCTCACAATGGGCTAGCAATAATGTCGTTCGAATTCGTATTTGGTGAGAATCGAACCCAAAACTTCTCACTTACAAGTGAAGAGGGATATCACTAGGCCGTAGTATTAAGTGACAATATATTTAAATAAATCACTTCAACATTTGTTGCTAGCTTATGTATAATAAGCCCATAACTGGTAATCGGTAACCGGCAATCCTTTATTACCTCTCCTAATTAACAAAGCTTGAGGAAGATATTCCTTCCATTCTTCCTTTGTGTTGTTTACGAAATCTGGTTCTTTTAGGGTTATAGTTGATGGTTGTTTAGCAATTTCATCCATCTCTACTACAGAACCGGATAACGTACTCTTTCTTTATGCGAGTCAGACAAAAATAAAGCCAATGGTGTTAGGTTAAGAGAGAGATCCGTTTGAGACAGGATACGTTTCGCACGTATAAGAAGTAAGTCCCGAGAGACCTGTTACTTAGGAAGGTGCAGCAGAGCATTCAACTTAACTTAAAAGAAGGGGCGAAGAATAGAGACTGAGACTGAAAACTACACCTATAATATACAAATATAATATACAAAAAGAATGCTCCTAGTCCTAGTGGTGGTAGTATTCAGTATTCAATAGTACGAAGTAGCAAGGCAAATCACCTCTCTTCAAACATAGACCTTAGAAACTTCAAAAGGTATCTCTACATAATACATATCTAGATTAAGGACAATTGGAATATAGCTTACATTACAGTTGAAGGAAGGCACCACATCATTAGAACCTGTAAAGTGGAATAACCAACATGGACCATCAACATTTCCACCCTCGAAGGAATCCCTTTAATATCCTACTTTTTTCTTTAAGAGCAAGTTTCATTCCCTATATACCTTTTTGGCTTAATTTTGGATACTTTGGATAATATTTAAGGTAAATATGTGGTCATATTCACAAGACAAATTGGTGAAGAAAGTAAGGATTCCTCATGGCCTAAACGATGACTTACATGACACATATATATTTGTATTTTTTTTTTTTTTTTTTTTTGTTAACGTTTTGTGCTAATTATAAAAATATGTGTATAACCTTTTGTTCATAAGAGACAAATTATTATACTATTGGCACGAGATTTTATAATGGTGATGTATACGCATAAAAAAAGTTGATCTTATCAGAGACCAAGAACTTTTCGAAAGTCTATTTCCTCCCTATTGATGTGTTTACCGAGTGTGAACTTGTCTTTGCATTTGCATGCTGTGAGAGAGAAAGAGAGAGAGAGAGAGAGAGAGAGAGAGGAGAATATTAAACTAATGTAATGTGTACATATTTCTCTCTCTAATCTTTAGTTCTTGCGAGGTGGTGACCTGAAATTCTTAACTCAGGCGCGAAGGGATAAGATAATGTGAGGCGGAAAAGTTGGGCGAGCAGCAGCAACCCATGGTTTGGCCATTCCCACCTGTCGATCTCATTCAAGGCTACTACAAATACGAAGATTATAGGTTCCCTTTTTAAAGAAGCTGGAGGAGGTTGGGGGTGATCCAAGATGCTCCATTTATCCCCCTCCATTTATATTCTAAATTCGCTCAAGAAAATGCTGCCACAACCATCTCAATTGAATTATCATCCAAATTCATCTTTATAATGACTGTTATTATTGATACTCTAAAAAACTTACTATGCGTTGTTGATATGTGTTTTTTCTTTTAAAAAGTGCACAATGAATTTTTTAGAATGCTAATAACAACATTTTTTTCTAGTTAATTGTTTTGCATGGCGTCATCTTTCCAAACAAAATTCACAAATACTTTTTGAGTTACAAAATTATAAAATCAATGACTACAATGAGTGCCTTGTTTGGTATAAATGAATGAACATTTTCTTCTTGGGTAATTTATTTCCTACTCTTAAGTTGGCTATAATTTTTTCATTCTTCATTCAACATACCTAAAAAATAGTGGCTTATTACAAACAAGGTCTAAAAAAAAAACCCTAAACCCTTTTGTATAAAAACAAGAAATGATGCTCAAGCGGATACACTAAAAAATCTCTCTAGCATGACCACCGTGAAATTTTCAACTTTTAATTTCCAAAATTTTAGCTCAGTATAATCAGGAATTTGTTCTCTTTTCTCCTTTTCTTTGTTCCATTCTTTTTCTTTCTTTTTTACTTGAAAACAAAAAATATTGTACATTTGATTGTCTTGTTAACAAGCAGAAAATGTAAATACCAACATGAAATAAATAGGTGAAATTTAGAGAAACATATTGTAACAGGTGTCGAAGCCCGCACCCATTAACAAGAGGAAGAAAGCTATGTTTCGGGAGTGCAAAATTATAGATGGAATCAAGCAGCATCACGTGATCGGTTTCCGGTCGCCAGTGAATCGCACGATGGGGGTCATAAAGGCTGAAATGCCTTTGTAAGTCTTCCTATCCCCGAAAAAAGAAAAAAAAAATCAACAGCATCACATGATCACCATGTTACACAAAATATAGAAAAAGTAGAAACTAAATATGTATTCAAAGAAACTTGTTTAATTACACACTACCAGAAATCTCCAGGATCTTGCATTGCATGGAAAAAATATTACCAGCAGAACAATTGGAGAAATCATTACATATTACAGACTCATAATCCTATAAACTAATTACTAGAAGGGAGCACATCCTCTGCAAATGTAAAAAATCATTGTAGAAGCTGCTGCAACCTTAAACCCTAAAACCTAAACTAGGCAAAAACTAAACACAAAGATTACAACATCCCAACACCTTTAGATAGCAGACCAATCAATCTCCACCGAAGGGTACTTCTCCAATCCAAAATTCTCAGCCTCATCCCACTGATAATCCGAGAAATCCAAGAAGGTAATGTCGGATTCCGGCGTAGATGACTCATCAGACCGATCAGACCGAGAAGGCGAAGATGACGACGACGAAAAGGCTTCCCATTCACTTTTTAATTCAGTTTTGAAAGAATCATCCATCCTAGCCTCTAAGGGAGCCGATACCACTGGCTTTGTCTCTGCCACAGAACAGGGCTCCCCTGTATTCCCCTGTTTTGTCGAATTAGCAGCCAAGCTCTGGCAAATCGCCTGGAGCTTTGCATCGACGGAGGAATGAAGGGGCTTGTAGTGGCCAAAGGCGCCGGAGACATGAGACCCTTGGTGCTTAAGATGGGGGAAATTGAGGCGAGCAAAGTCTCCCCTGAGCTTAAAAGCGGCTTTATCATAAGCCAAAGCAGCTTTATCATAAGCCAAAGCAGCTTCTTCAGCGGTGTCAAATGTACCAAGCCAAAGACGTGTTCGGTTCCTGGGGAGTCTAATCTCAGCAACCCATTTGCCCCAGTGCCTCTGCCTCACTCCCCTGTAGAGCTTTGTCGGTTTGGAGGGAGTGCCAGCTTTCTTCATTGGGATTGCTTTTGTACTAAGCAGCTTAAGGTAAGCCTGAAGAAGCAAAAGCAGAAATCTGTTGCTTTTGTTGGTGTTGTTGGAGGACCATTTGGGATTGGATTTGAAGAATTTGAGATGGGGTAAGTTGGTTAAGCCCTATAGCACCTGCTTGTGAAATCATAGGTGCTGAGCAGAAGTCAGGGTACAAGTTGAAGTTTTGGTTGTTCTGAGGAGGGTAAGTGTAAGAAGTGGAAGGAGATGTTGAAGAAGCACTTTTCATAAAAGGCATAAGTGCTTTCATGAGCTGATCTTCCCTCAAGAGATCAGATAAATCTGGTGTCATTGTGCTGCTGCTGTAAAGATCTATAGCTGTTGCCATTTTAAAAAATAGAAAATATTCTGAAAAACCTACCTGTTTCTTACCAAAATCAAAGAACAGGCAGATTAATTCTACAGATCAACAAGAATAAAAAAACCAGATAAAAAAAAAAAGGTTAAGGTGCTTTTTCTTTAACAAAGAAACAGCCTGTGAGGGGAAAAAAAAAACCTCCTAATTATTTTTCAAGAAAAAATCTTATAACTTTATAAGCGAAAAACAAAGAGAGAATCCTGGATCTCTGTTCTGAATTACCTGCTTTCAGCTCTCTCTCTCTCTCTGTTTGGCTCACTTGTATTTCGTTGGGTGAGCTGCTCTGTGTTTATATAACCCTCAAAGCCAACGGGTTTCTCTCTCTTAAGGCTCCACTAAGGATAGCCACACTTAGTTTTAAAATTGACAAAATCAGTCTCTAATAAAAAAATCAGGCTAAAGTTTAGTCTCAGGATGGCAACATGTAGGGATGCATTTAATTGGAATTTTGATTTAATGGATTTTTATAAAATCATAAATTTTGATAGAGTTTAATTGATTTGTAAAAAAAAATTTGAAATCGTAGGGTAAGATGTGAGATTTGTGAATTCTTAAAATGCACTACGACATATTTCCCCCTCAAATTCCTTATCTTTTTAAAATTCTTTAAAATAAATTTATTATTGAATACACCTGAATTGTTATAAACTTCTTTAAAATCCTAATTGAATGCACTCGGATTTCTAAGGATTTAATAAATTACCTTAAAATCTTGGTTGAAGTGCTGATTTAGTCCCTAAACTATCACTTAAAATTAAGTCCCTGAGTTATTTTTTGGGTAAAATAAGTCTTTAAATTCATTAAAATTCATTCCTACTAATATATTCAAAACTATTTTATCTAATTTACCTCATGGTTTTTGTTTTCCATTTGAACTTCGAAAGTGTTTTTGTATAAATCATGAGTTTTTTTTCTTATTTACTAACCTTGTCAATATGGGACTAAAAAAATAATAATGTTTTCGAGTCTTTAATTTATATGTATTAGTAATGAATGAGCATTAAATTAAATATTTTGATAACACGTCATATAATTTACAAATTTGCGCTACAAATTTGGTCTACGTATTACTCATTGTTGAAGATTAGACTTGAATTGAAACGAATATTTAAAAATAACAACCTACATAGCTACTAGCTAGTAACTAAAAATAAATTAACAACCAAACAAAAATTTGTTAAAATTGAAAAAAATAAACATGCTCGTAGCGTTTCGAACTTAGGACCTCTTGCTAATTTTAAACAACAAAAACCATTGCTTCTAATTAAACTTCTTGATCCTTTAACCAAATTTTATAAATTTATACTCTTATGAAAAGAAATTTGTAAAAATTAGAAAGTAAATAAGCACATGTGGTGTTTTGAACTCAAGACCTCTCATTATTTTCAAATGACCAAACCACCTCTTCTACTTAAATTTCTGTGTCATTGAACCAAATTTTATAAATTTATACTCTTTTGAAAACATATATAAATATATCACCCTAATAATTTTGGTGCCCCCAATATTTTTGGGCCCCGGACGGTTGCCCTGCTTGCACTGGGCCTGGGCCGGCCCTGACAAGATCTAAGATTTTTTATAAGAGAAATGCTAAGAAGATTCTCAAAAGTGGAACTCTCTCTATGAACTTTCTGTCTCCTCATGTTTTTTTTCATAATGTTTTATAATGTCGGCACAAAAATTAACATTAAACTGTGAGTGGCAGAAGTCCATGGAGAGTCTCACTTCGAAAAAGTCTCTTTAACATACACCCATCTCGAGCAATTGTGTATTCAGTTTCAATAATGACGAATGAATAAAATGGAGATTCATACTGATAAATAATATTAGAGTTGCTTATAGATGTCATATAGTTCAGTTGTTTGCATTTGGCTTCATGGTTGGTTGGGTAGGGATTGGATTGGTTGGAGGGCTTATTCAATAATTATGTAAGGAGTGACGACAGTTTGAGAGGGACAAGATATCCCCAATTGCGGCGCAGGGATTCATACATATGATGACAGGTTGGAAAGAAAGAAAGAAATAAAAGATAGGGTAGAGATAGATGGATGTATAGATATATGTGTGGAGTGGAAATTTGGATTCTTGGAGTTGGCCAAAGGCCAATTTGCCTTCATCTCGCTAAGCAATGAGCCAATCCAACCTGCCCCTCTACTTAGATTGACCATTCATGATGCAAATTAAAGAGTATTGAATTTTAAGTCTTTGTTTATAAATTGTAATGTTTTTTTTTATTTTTTTTCGAATATAGGACACACCTCACCTTACATTGATGATAAACTAATTAATCATTTATTTTAGACAATTCAAGTACTACATGAGGCAGCAACATTTTTTTGGCCTCTTAATCAAACGGTACGACAAACCTACAGAGTCGGTGGCCCCAAAAATGTATATTCGTGGAAGTTCAAACTCGAGTTGGATGTTCCAAATGAAATGTGTGTAGCTCCATGCATTTATTGCTAGAAAAATGACCCTACATCTAATGAGTTTATTCATAATCTTGGTTCTCATAAAAAGTAATAATCACATAGTTAAATGAGAATCGTAAGAGGATAAGAAAAAGTGTATATTACAACCGGTAGAGGTAAGTTTTTCTCAACGCCCGAGCAAAGTTGGCTTCTATTTTTTTGGGATAATTGTGTAATATATTTGTGTACTAAACGTTATTGTAGGTAAGTTAAGCCTAATATGTCAACAGACTAAACATCCCAAAAAAAAAAAGTAAGGTCACATACATTTTTTAGTTTCTTACATATTATCAGTCGTCGAATTGAATAAATTAAATAAAAATGACGAACGTAATAAAATAAAGATGTGTTAAGGACTAGTAAGGGAGTCTGAGAATTGAGATGCTAGTAAGGCCTGTGTTAATCATTTTCCTACGCAGAGAGGTTGCGTGTTATAGAAGCGATGGCATGGCACCGAATGGGACCTACTCAAATGAATCTAAGGGCCTGCTTTGACGTGGTCAGACGTTGTTGCCTTGGTGGATTTCACTTTGGATTTACACAATACACAGAATTGGATACACTCCAGACCTTAGTGTCCGGAGCCCAGGGATCCACAAATTTAGGCCACACAAATTGAATCCGACAGTTCTTATTAACTTATTTCGATGTCCCATCTCACACAAACAAATGACTCTAATTTCTTTTACACAATCAAAGGTCCAAATTTTTAGATCTCTAGGCTCCAGACACTAAGGTTCAGAGTGGATCCAATTCTCACAACTTCTAGTTGCATTGGAAGTATTACTCTCTCCTAGTCTTGTCTCTAAAGTTGTTCTCTTTTTCTTCTATTAATTATAAAAGGGTGCAGACTTATTTGTGAAAAACAAAAAGGTATACATGCAATATTGGGTCATATCTAAGAAACAAATTGGTCTCCGACTTAATATTACTATTTAGTGGTATTCATCTTTACTTATAAGTAAGATATTTTAAGTCCGAATAGAGATGAAACTACATTTAGTAGACGGCATTGTAGCACTTCTCAAATAGAAGCGATCAGTCATACCTTTATTTGGTACAATGTAATTTATTAAAATATAATATCGCTAACATCACTCATTAAACTTTAGCTCTGATGATAGACGTGAAGATGAGTAAGAATTGAAAGGAGCATCGACGGAAGGCTCCATCTGCCATTGAATCTCCACGTATAATGTATGAGGACATATTCATTGCATCCGCACATCCCTCTCTGTTTATATTTTGTTCACTTTTTTGTTTGTATGCTAACCTTTTCAGACATTTGTACTAATTTTTTTTGCTAGTTTTTTGGTTTAGGGTTGAGGGTTTGGCAGCGCTCATGTCTCAATGTCTCTCATGCATGTGCGTGTTGGACTTGGTCCGGTCATGTTTTCCATTAATTTGGTCGTGTCTTAGCCAGACAAAATATCATTCGTCTTTCTTGACGGACTTTTGCGTGGAAGATGTTTGTTTGGCAATTGGCATAGAGTACGGAAGGGGTCCGTGCCTGGCAGGGCGACGGAGCCAGAAATGTACCATGGTGATCTGAATGAGAGAGAAATTTTGCCATCAAAGATGCACCAATGTGGCGACGGTCAATCTTTCCTCTGATGTTTAAGACAAACCAAAGCAATCGAGAGTTTCAATGTAAAAGTGCACAAATGTACAGAAACACAAGGATGTATTGTGGTTCACTCTGAGTTAGGGCTATATCTACATTGAAATGAGAGGTACATCTAAGATAAGGTTGAGAGATTCCTTTTATAAGACGAGTTCCCTCCCTTTTGATATACTTCAAGGGCTAAATAGTGAGGCTCAAATAGTTTTAAAAGAAGACCGGTCAAAGCGCACCATTCTCAATGTATAATTGACCACCAAATTTAAAAGAAAATACACAGTTGACTTTACGATTGTCAACTTTACCAAGTATATAATGTTGAACCAGGATCCTCTCCTGAGCAATTCCCTAGGGATCCCGCAATCTTGTCCGTTCATTTTATATCGTGCGGTCATTTTTCGTTAAGTACTATTCATATTTGAATTTTAAAATTTAAATTTTAAATGATTTCTGACCGCACGATATACGATGAACGGACATGATTGCGGGATCCCTAGGGAATTGCTCAGGAGAGGATCCTGGTTCTATAATGTTGGTTGTTCTATATGTTGACTATTTGTCACCTAGACTACCTAGACTAGGACCAATTTTGATGAATAGACTTTAAGATTTGTCAAACTAATTCCCTAATATGCATGTTCACATACTTGAAATCGGATTAAGAAAATCAGAATGGGCAAGGATCCGGAAGACTTGAACTTTATTCCTACATGATCCGATCAATTCGATCAGGCACTCGTCATCTATTTTCATTGTTCAACTCTTTGACAGCATGAAAAACCATTGTTCAACTATTTGACAACATGACAAACCAAAAGCTCTGCCCTCCCCTCTATCCATCCAATGGATGGAAGGCTATGAAGGAATCATATTCCTTACAAATTAGGAATGTTATTCCTAATTTCGTGTAGGGCTCACGTAATTTTTGATTCATTGATACAAGAAAAGAAGGGGAAAACCCGGAATAAGAGTGACTCGTTCTTCTCATTCCCGATTTTGGTTAGCGTTCGATAATGTTAAATTGTAAATGCAGCAATGCAATTCTAAACATATTGCAGAACATCTTTTATCGGCATCAAGCCATGTCAAGCAAGAAAATATATAGTAAAAAGTTGTAGCCCTTCCAACGAAACTATGCCAACGCAAACCGTGGGGAGCAATCATAGAAACTCTAGTGCTTCCAACTGAGTAAAGACGGAAGCTAGTGCAATGTCAACATTGTCAATCATGGTGAACAGAAAGATATCACTGAAACATAATTCCTTGTGTGATTTTCTACTCTCAGTAACATTGATAAAACATCAGCAATTCAACTTGGAAACGAAAAGACAGCAGCATTCAATCTCACAATATCATAGCAGCATTATTTATTTCATTGCAGCAGACAAGACAACGCTGTTAACCGATAGCAGCATCTCTTTCATTTGACGTTGCCAACAGTAACAGATATTCGAATCTCTCGAATTCTTTCAAGTTTTTTTAATCACTCGTTCATTTATAAGCATAAGAAAAAGTTCAATCAATAAAAATGAAAACCAGTGAACAAGAAAACTCACTACCAAGGCTTGTTCAAATGACAATTCTGAGCCAAATAAGGGTCGAGGGTAGAAAATGGCAAAGTTATCATGCTTCATGACAGGTTCGTCCAAGCAAGGAGTAATCTAAATGATATTACACGAATTTGATGAACGTTTACAGTTTATTAAGAAAAATGGTAAGACAAAGAAAACAGGCTTCCTAGGTTTTGAAGTCGAGGAAGACAGTCTTCCAAACAACATTACATGAATACATGGGTGCACATGCACAAGTAGACACAAACTAATGTGACGAACAATCTTACAATAACACAAGAACCCGAAACAGACTATTGTTTCTCGGAAGGCATTCCACTGGTAACTTCAAGCTCTGTCTTGCAGTTGTCCCTCAATTTTTTTAGCGTGACATAACTGTCTTGCTGCCAAATAGAAACCAGAGAATTAATCACATTAAGACCTCCAAAAGGAAAAGTCAGCAGTTAATAAAAAAAATTAATCTCCAATAACACAGGTATTGGAACCACTAACACAGGTATACACCAAACTAATTAGTCACGTAAATCTGGGTTTTCCTCCACTGCCTTATGGCCAACAATAGGATGTGGTGAAAAGTCTATGGATCATTAGCATAAGAAAGATTCTCCAAATTAGGAAAAATAAAAACGATAAGAAAGTTTCTTCCCAAAGAAAGTGCAAGCCAGGCCATAGTAAACAAAGTTATACTCACAAGATGGTTGCTTTCATGAACAAGCACATCCTCCATGTTAAGAAAGAGTGATCTCCACTGACTTGAGAGATCATACTCAAGTTTTGACGCTTTGTTTGGGTGTAGTCGTCCCTTGGTATCACTCTCTTTTCCCTTGACACTTTTCTCAACCAATATGTTCGCTTCTTTTTTACTCTTCTTCAGTGCTAAAGATAAAATGTAGAATTAATGAACAATAAATATTTCAAAGTAAAGGGAAAAACAACAATATCTCTCTTCCCACCACAGTTACATTTCACAGTCTACATAAACGTACCAACAATTGAAAGGCTAAAATTGAATTACTGAACAGTAAAATATTGAAGAATGGAAAGAATAGTCGATGTCGAAAACAACTTAAGATGTTTCACCATAGCAACAATTCCTACACATTCTGCACAAACTCACCAGCAATTCGACCCTTGATATCCTGGTATTGGAGGTCCGACAAGATGTGAGCAGCTGATAATCAGATTCCAAAAGAACCAAACTTATGTTAGTCTACATTTTAACGTCCATATCACACACAATCAGGTATAAAAACTAACATAACCAAGAGTTGTAATACCTTTTAAGCAAAACGAACAAGAGCAATCTTTGAGCAAGTCATCACCTACACTCAAATCAGCACTGCCACCACCCTTAAGAGCAGTGCATCTTTCCAACTTCTCAAATTCATGGACTTTCGAGCAACTTTGCGACCTAGGCAACATCGACCACTCATTAGAACCATATTTGGTTGCTGCCACTTTACCAACACCAAGACCCTTTTCGTCATTACCATGAACAACAGTGACTAATCCTTCATATAGAGGAACGCTTTGATTAATTTCTGAAATATGTCCCGCTTTCTTGTATTGACATTTCTCCCCACCACCACAACAGTCATTCTTGCACATTACTGAGCATTTTGCAATTGAAGCAATGGACGAGGCATTATCCATCAATGCATCGCCGACTTCTAAAACACTGCTAGCATTAGCTCCACTGTCACTGGACTTTTCCCCGATATCATTAGACATAGTCAACGTAACAGAATCACTGTTGTCATTCGGGGAATCATCAATGTCACTATAAGTAGGTGAAAACACAGATTCTTGAGTGCCCTTTGGCGAAGATAAAGCTTCAGGGTTACAATCTACTCCGGTTTTTTTCTCGCATTTCTCTCTTACTAAATCCTCAACCCCTAAAAACACTTGCTTTGCAACTTTTGAAACCCTATGTTCACAATCAACATTTTTACCAACTGCATTTAGAGATTTAGTACCCGAATCAGCTGAAATCATCGAAAACCCCCTTTTTATGGGCCGGTTGGTCAAATCACCGAGAACCCGTCGGGATTTGCAAAACCCATCGGTCGAATTATCACTACTCATAGTGCAATTCAATTGCAGAAGGATAAACAAAATCGAAATCTAACCAACCAAATTAAGCATTCAACTTCAAAATCTCGAAACCCTAAAAACCCCAGTTCTTCTGCTCGCCAAAAAAAAAAAGGATTCTCCACCTTCTGATCCGAACGAAACAAAGAAAAAACGAAAAATCCGGAAAGAAAATTAGCCAATTACAAAGCGAAAACACTCTAAATTTGAAAAAAAGCTGCATATTAGTGTTAAAATAGGAAATCCCAACTGGAGATTAAACCCTAGATGCGCGGATATGATAAAACAAGAGTAATTGAAATTTAAAAACGTAATTAGGGGATAAACAGATTACTGACCTTTTTTGAATCTGGGAAATGTTAGGAGATTGAGATGGAAGAAATCTGAGTGAAGATCTGGAAATGGACAAGTGTGGGCGGGTTTTCGAATAAAATCCAAAAGAGTGAGGGGAATTTAAAAACTCAAACTCAAAATTTGTTGCGGCGGGAGTCGTCGGACACTGATCCGGACCGGCCCTCCTAAGGTCATCTGCAATTGAAGGAAAGCCGGATGGCTCATTTTAGCCTTATAGTCCTTCAAAAAATTAATATTTTAATGAACAGTACCATGTAATTTTTTTAGGCCATCTCGAATTGAAGGCTGACCAGACTCGTTTTAGCCCTCTGACCACAAAGAAATTAATATTTTAGTGAACAGTGCATTATCATATTTCTTACTATCTCCAAGTAAGGACCAAAGGGCCATAAGGCTCGTTTTAGATCTGTCACAAAAAACTGTCTCCAACAGAGGGCCAAACATAATTTATTATTTAAAAACTACAACTTAAATTCAAATCCAACGGCTAAGTGACATCAGCTAGCTGTTGGATTTGATTTTTTTTGGGCTATAAATAGGGTGGATATTGGGCTATAATTCACACACATTTGAATTCAATCTATTTCAATTCAAGTTTGCAATGAATTCCAACAAGGGGTCCTCATCCAATTCCAAATTGGAAGAAAAATGGGCATAGATGAGACGAGAAGATGAGGAGTCTGATGAAGAAGAAGAAGCATGGCGCAACACACAAAACAAAGCAGCAGTCATGGCTGCGGCCATGATGTGTCAGCCAACTGAGGAACAACCTCAATGGGGTGGCTCTATTGCTAGTTGCTCTTACAAACCACGAAACAGAGCGATGACGCATGCCAATCTGATGAACAACTACTTCAACCCCAACTCGGTGTACACAGAAGAGGATTTCAGACATCGCTTCTGGATGAAGCGTCATGTCTTCGAGCGTTTACTTCGTGCAGGTCAATCCATACTTTCTACAGAAGTGGGACAAAGCAAGCTGCCTTGGTTTCTCACTTCATCAGAAAGCTACTGTTGCACTTTGAATGATGGCTTATGGCTCCCCAGCTGATTCGATGTATGAAACCCATGGTATGTCTGAGTCAACATGCCTTGATACTCTTACTGAATTCTATCACACAATTGTTCAGCTTTACAAAGATGAGTACCTCTGCTAGCCAAATCAAGAAGATCTGGATTAGCTCATTCGCAAAGTTGAAGACCGTGGGTTTCCAGGCATGATAGGATCATTAGACTGCATGCATTGGGATTGGAAGAACTGTCATACCGAATGGCAATGAGGCTTTTGCGAAAGGTCGAGAAAGCCAACTGTTGTGTTAGAGGCAATTGCTTCATATAACACATGGATTTGGCATGATTTCTTTGGAGTCCCAAGATCCCAAAATGACATTACAGTTCTTGGGAGTTCACCCCTCTTCAATAGGCTGACGGAAGGTAAAACACCTCAACTTGACTACTACATTAACGATCGTCAGTACAATATGGGGTATTACTTGGCAGATGGCATCTACCCAAAGTGGGTGACACTTGTCCAAGCAATTCCAAACACTGCGAATGACGCCGAAAAGTTGTTTACCTTACACCAAGAGGCATAACGGAAAGATGTTAAGAGAGCTTTCGGTATTCTACAAGCACGGTGGAGTCGAGAAAATTTGAACTCCATCATGATGTCTTGCATCATATTACACAACATGATTATGAAGGATGATGGAGATGGGTATATTGATGGAGAGTCCGATGACAACCAAGACGATCCAAATAGGTCAAGAAGGGCTCGTGCAAAAATATATGATGGGCCTAATATGCCTTTCAATCCAAGAACTGGTAATATCTCTTTAAATGAGTTCATGAAGTGCTATAGAATGATACATTTTCGTGCCACAAACAAGTACCTACAACAGGATCTTGTTGCACATATTTGGGCCAAAAAAAGCATGGAGCAGGTGTTTAAGTTGTATGTTGTTAAATGTTTTTAAAAATATTGTTTAAGTTTCATGTTGTTAAATGTTTTATTTTTATATTGTTTAATGTTATTTAATGTTATTTAATGTTGTTTAATATTGCTTAATGTTGTTTCATGTTACTTAATGTTATGTAATGTTTAATGGTTTAGGAAGTTAGAGGGGAGAAAAAAGAATTTTTACAATTTTTACAACAAATTTTGAAAAAAAAAATAATTTCAAAATAACGGCTAGCTTATGTCAGCAGCTAGCAGTTGCAAATTTGAATTTCAGCCCGGCCCGGGGCTGGTTGGTTATGTAACGCCTCGCCCCGAAAATTTACTTTTTCGGGAAATAAATTCAATGATAGGCCAAATTAAACTCTTAGTGCTTTAACTACCATTAATCGCGATTCTTTATCTAAATTCCTTAATTCCTCATGTTTCTATAACCATATTTTAAAACTTCTAAAACATACGATTCAATTATCAATTTTATCCTCAATTTCTTCTATTAAAACCACTTCTCAACAAAAGATTAATTTTCAAGTATTTAAGGCTGCATCTAACTCTGCTAGATTGCCTACGTACCCTTGAGCGGGATCAAGCCTTTCGTAGTTCACAATTCAATAACCAAACCAATTCTGAAAAATATTCAATTAATCAAAATAGGCTTATTATACAAAATAGTCCCTGAGATTTGCATGATCAATAGAAATGGTCGCTGAGATTGAAAATCAATAGAAATGGTCATTGAGATTGTCCACAATCCATGATTTTGGTCATTCCGTTAAGTACTCTTTGGGCAATTTTCAAAACTTTGTAACTCAATCGTTTCTTAACCAAATTCGACCCATAATATATCAAAATGAAGATAGGAAAGTGTAGAATAAGATTACCTATTTGGAAGCCCAATGGTTGCAGGAGATAGCCGGAAAATAGCCTAAAATGTGACTGGTTCGCGGGAAAACTGGAAAACTCGCCGGAAACTGGGTAAACTTTAAACGTTCATAACTTCTTCAATACTTAACAAAATCGAGTGATTCAAAAATGAAAATCATAATGAGAATAAAATTTTAGTATTCATTCATGTCATCAACGTAAAAACTCTACTGGGAAAACGTTTACAAACTCAAAATCTCATTCCAAATTTTAGTATTTATTAAAATCCTTATGATCTTTTCACCATTCCAAATATCATACTCAACCATAACCACAATTTATAATTTTATTCTCATTTGATAAATCATCATGACTTTAATAAATACTAAAATTTCCAACCACAATTTTCATTGGCCAAAAGATTTAAAAAAATTTAGCCATACTTATCATTGTCAAAACATTGATTTCACCACTATTTTCTTTTTATTTCAATCAGTGACTAGTAGGATGGAAAAGATTGTAATATACCTGGCCAATACACATCACACATTTTTTTATCACTTCAATAATTCAATATCACAGCCACATGTGGAGCTTCTCCCCAGAAACATTGGGTCTTTGTGCCCACTCATCCATTCCTTCACATTTCACAAGTCATTTCACCCAATTCATCGTTCACGGGCCACTTTGCCCAATCACACATCCTCGGTCCTTTTTTTGCCCAAATCAATATCCACGGGCTCTTTTTGCCCAACCAAACATTTCTCCCATTCCATGGGCTATCAAGCCCAAATCGACATCCACGGACCTTTTCGCCCAAATCAATATCCATGGGCCTTTTCACCCAATTCAATATTTCTCAACTACACAGTATAATACAATTTTTCCATCTACTTATCACAATTTCACAAAAATCTTACCTTTTCAAATCTATCAAAATGCATAATATAATATCAATCCACTTCAAGATTAATCCGAGACTTTAATCAAACGCTCATATTCAAGCTATAACATGAATATAATATTTTAAAATTTTCCTACTCCCATTCAAATCAATTCAATTCATTACAATTCACAATATATTTATGCATTCCACATAACTTACTCATTAGTCATAGAACTCAGGGAATAATGCAATATCAATGCAATCATAATTCCCACTAACCAAATTTCATAATCACCATGGAAATTGCATCACAATCACAATGCAGATCATGTCACATCCCGACCCAGGCCCCCACCACATCCCTGGCTTGACTCCGCCGTAGCACGATATTGTCCGCTTTGGGCCCCGACCACGCCCTCACAGTTTTGTTTATGGGAACTCACACGAGAACTTCCCAGTGGGTCACCCATAATGGGATTGCTCTTGCACGAACTCGCTTAACTTCGGAGTTCCAATGGAACCCAAAGCCAGTGAGCTCCCAAAAGGCCTCGTGCTAAGTAGAGATGGGAATATACATATAAGGCTTACATGATCCACTCCCCTGGGTAATGTGGGATGTAACATATCATATATGTATCTCATATATATATATATATATCACATAAATGCCACATTATTCATAAAAATTATGACATAATGCAACCACAATGCATATCATAATTCACAATAACAAGGACTCGAGAATATTGCATATTGTAAAGTTGAATCATTTGCTCTGATACCATTTGTAACGCCCCGTCCCAAAAATTTACTTTTTTAGGGAAATAAATTCGGTGATAGGCCAAATTAAACTCTTATTGCTTTAACTACCATTAATCGCGATTCTTTATCTAAATTCCTTAATTCCTCACATTTCTATAACCATATTTTAAAACTTCTAAAACATACGATTCAATTATCAATTTTATCCTCAATTTCTTCTATTAAAACCACTTCTCAACACAAGATTAGTTTTCGAGTATTTAAGGCAGCATCTAACTCTGTTAGACTGCCTACGTACCCTTGAGCGGGATCAAGCCTTTCGTAGTTCACAATTCAATAACCCAACCAATTCCGAAAAATATTCAATTAATAAAAATATCCAACATTTGTGTTAATAATCAAAACACGTCAAATAGATTCCAAAAACATAATTGGAATAACGAAATTCACATAAAAACATAATGTTAGCTCACTGACCATGCGCTGTCGCACGCACCGCCGTGGGTGGCAGGCGGTCGCCCTGACTCACTGGAAAATTTCACAATTTCTAAAAATTTCCAAATTTTACAGAAATGTAGAGCAAGTTAAGGGGAACAACTTTTATACCTAGGCCGAAGTCCAACTCGGCCAGGAAAAGACCCAATTTCACTCAAACCCGCCGGAAACCTTATAATTTGGGTGGTTCAATCCATTGCCACCGGTGCTTTGCCACCCTAACCAAGGCTTGGGACATGTTCCTGGGTTTACTAGGAGTTCATTGGTAGTGGTGGTGGTCGGAGTTACCTTCAAATTTGGTGTGTTGCCACCACGAACCCGCCGCACCCACCCTGAGGGTTTTTTGTAATTTCAAGGCCAATTTCCATCGTTCCATGGGTGGACAACGAAGAAGAAGAGTCGTGATGATGGATGCATGTGATGGGGTGTACTAATTCGCCAGAGAAATGGCGCAACATCGTCGAAAAATCACACGGGGATGCCAGGTCCTAACCGGGTCACGAAGGACAAACAGGTGGAAGGGAAGGGACCGGTTTCTCCTCATTCTCACCTTCATCCGTTCCCCTCCTTGTTTCTCATCCTCATTGGTCCACTCTTCTTCTCTCTTTCCTCCATTGGTCACCTATTTTCTTCTTTCTTCTCTCATTTTTCCTCCCCTTCTCTCAGCCATTCTCGTGGCTTTCGCCTTTTTTTTTTCATGACAAGGCTCCCATAATTATTGAGCCTTCCAGAAGTCATAACAAAATGACTATTTTGCCCTTATCTTCGTCCATTTCTATTTCATTCGTTATAACCATTTGGCGAACAGTTTTCGCCTACACGCTCTTGAGATCGAGCTTTATCCAAAAATGCCAAGAAATAGTCCGGAATATATGAGGATAAAATACATCATCATATAATTACGTTAATCTTTTAAACTTAATGACAAAATTCACAACATCATTTATAATAATTTCTGGAAACAAAACTTTAAAAGTTCTCAATTCAATTTTTCATACCCATAAATTGATTTATTTTCGATTTTTCTTTGCATTTTCATATATTTAAATTTTCAGGGTATTACAGGTTTGCCCTTTGGCCATTTTTTGTCTAGTGGGGCCCACCATCCCTTTGGCCTGGCCCTCAGTTGGGGACTGTTTTCGGCCTTCTGGCCTTCTGTGTCACATCCACTCACGGTTTTGTTTTTGGGAACTCACACGAGAACTTCCCAATGGGTCACCCATCATGGGATTGCTTTCGCGCGAACTCACTTAACTTCGGAGTTTCGATGGAACCCGAAGCTAGTGAGCTCCCAAAAGGCCTCGTGCTAGGTAAAGATGATAATATACATATAAGGCTTACATGATCCACTCCCCTGGGCGATGTGGGATGTTACAATCCACCCCCCTTAGGGGCCCGACGTCCTCGTCGGCACACTTCTGACCAAGGATTGGCTCTGATACCAAATTGTTACATCCTGGCCCAGGCCCCCACCATATCCCGGGCCCGACTCTACCGTAGCAAGATATTGTCCACTTTGGGCCCCGACCATGCCCTCGCAGTTTTATTTCTAGGAACTCACACGAGAACTTCCGAGTGGGTCACCCATCATGGGATTGCTCTCGCTTGAACTCACTTAACTTCGGAGTTCCGATAGAACCCAAAGCCAGTGAGCTCCCAAAAGACCTCGTGCTAGGTAGAGATGAGAATATACATATAAGGCTTACAGGATCCACTCCCCTGGGCGATGTGGGATGTTACATTCTGGACCCTTTGGTCTTACCATCTCCAACCGAGGGGCTAGAGGGCCATAGGCCAAACATAGCCCCTATGACAAAAAAACCATCTCCAACCGAGGGGACCAAAGGGCAATAGGGCCAAACATAATTTATTATTTTAATTGAATTAATATGGTTACTTAAATTAAACTACATCAATAATTTTTCGAGATGGAATGTCAATAATTTTTTGAGTTGGAATCTCAATAATTTTACATCTTGAATTTCGAGCACCACGTGTCGATATGTGAGCAACTTTGCAGAACTTTGGGCCAAAAGAAGTGTGGACTAGGCGTTTAAGTTTTATGTTGTTAAATGTTTTTTTTTAATGTTGTTTAAGCTTCATGTTGTTAATTTTTTTTTTTTAATGTTTTTTTAGTTTCATGTTGTTTAATATTGTTTAATGGCATAGGTAGTTATAGGAAAAAACTTAGAATTTTTTATTTTATTTTATTTTAACTTTGTCCCAAAAAAAAAAAATCAAATCCAACGGCTAACTAGCTTCAGCTAGCCCTTGCATTCAAATCCTGGACCGGCTCGGGGCTGGCTGGCTAGCTGGATTGGGCCAGTCGGTTGGCCTAATTTGCAATTTTTGGCCCAGTGGTGCCCACGAGCCCTTTGGCCTAGCCCTGTGTTGGAGATGGTTTTTGTGTCATTTCGGGCTATTTTCGGCCCTCTAGCCCTCTGGCCGTATCGGTTGGAGATGGCCTAAGGTAATCTCCCACTGATCCAGCCAAAGGGCTATGTGTCAAAATATAATCCTTTTTGACATAAAATTAATCTCTAATGGAGGGCTGAGAAAAAAATTTGGAATCCACCGTGGCCAAAATATAGCCAAATTTGGGCAAACATAGCCAGCCTTGAAATTTTGGCCCAACTGTGCTACTAACTGACATCATGTAACCTTTTTTTTGTTTTAAGACGAAATTTAAAAAGAAAATTAAAAATTCTAATTTTTTCTTGTGGATACCTAAGTCATTTCTCACATTCTTTTTACTATTCTATACTATCTTACCTCATTTTAATATCTAAGTTGTTAACATGCAAGTAAAATTAAAATATTTCATAACATAAAACTTAAAACAACATTCAGTGACAAGTGGCCCTCAAAATATGTCCGAAAATCTTATTTTAATTCAATTAACCGATAAAATTAAAGAACAAACTTAAAATAATAAATTATTGAGGGGGCTAAAAATAGCCCCCTACGGTTGAAGATTGTATATAGATCTGACATGACACTGTTCATTAAAAAATAATTTCTTGCAGGGCTATAATTTGGACGGGGGCAAAACATATATGGGCCATCTCTCCCTCTCTCTCCTCCCTTCTAAATTTTGAAAATTGAAAAAAAATCGGTATGAAATTATACATAATCCATATTGTCACCTTGAGATGTCATTCTCAGACGAACTTCAATGGTTGGATTAGAACTTAAATTTAGGTTTTAAATTAATTCAAACCATCTCCAATTACTGGGCCTAAAATAAGTTTTGGGATACACCTAAAACCTTTGACCTTTGCAAATCTTAAAGCATCACGAAGAGCCAGAGCTTCAGCAACAGAAATTGTACTTTCTCCAAGATTGCAGGACCTAGCAACAATATGAGAACCGATGGAGTCTTTTATGAGGAACCCAGTAGCAGCCTTAGAACCATCCACAGAGCCATCAAAATTAATGTTGAGTTTAGAAGCATGAGGCGGCCTCCACTTAATAGTTTGAGATGAAACATGAGATGCATTATGGGTATGAATTGTTCTTTTATTTGCAACGTAATATTGCCTGCCAACTGTAGCAACAACCATAAGAACCCTAGCAGGATGGGCCTTACGATCACGAAAAACAAGATTATATCTATCATTCCTCACTTGCCAGCAAATGAGAAAAGCCTTACTTAAATCAGAAAGATCAGACTCATTATTCGCATTTAGCTGGGATAGCCAAGAAATCAAATCTGAACTAGAATTCACGAGCGCCGGGCCATTGGAGATCCTCCAAACATCTTGAGATAAGCTGCAATTAACAAATAGGTGTTGTTGATATTCTTCATCACTATTACAAAAAAGACAAACAGGGTTAGTATTAGGAAAGAATCTATGCAATCTCTTTCTTGTTTGTAATCTACCTCGAATGAAAAGCCAACTAAACATTTTTTATCTTTTGAGGGATAGAAAGTTTCCGCATTCTATTTAGAAGCACTTTAGAAGGATGTGTTCTTCGTTCATTAGTTTGCAACCAGGTGGCCGATTTAGCATAGCCATTAGCAGTAGGTCCCTATATAACTTCATCCTATCTTTCCTGTAATGGAAGTGGGTACTACAAATTTTACTTACAATGTCAATATCCAAAAAACTCATTAATAAGGTTTTGTTCCAACTATTGCTTCAATAACATCACTAACCTTCATATTTCAATCAACACTTCATCTACAAGACTCGGGTGAGAGAAAAAATAGTGGGAAAAGAAAAATCCAATTATAGGTCCAATACTAAATGTCTTTGTCATTTCCCACTATCCATCTCATATGGTGTTGCTTTATTTTCGCAGTAAATAAATCTTCATGTCTTAAATGTTTTTGCTTTACAATTTGAACCCACCTAGTATGTGTATCAGTGACAATCTTTCATGCTAGCTTTGCTAAGAAGGCATTATTAAAGTGATCAACTCTACATATCCCTAACCCCCCCCCCCCCCCCCCCCCACACACACACAAAATGACTTAGGAGGGCAAACACAATAGGTGGCAATTTAGTTTCTTTGCCCCATAGAAAAGTCTACATTCCTTATTCAACACATAAGTTATTTTATTAGGACATTTGAAACAAGCCATGATATGATTAGGCATACCAGATAAGTTGGACTTAATTAGGGTAAGCCTACCGGCTTCCGAGAGTGTATTTGTCTTCCAACCTATAAGCTTCTTTAATTCTGAGAACAAGCTCTTTAGCATTAGCAGGGTCCTTCCAAAAAATTAGATTATGAATTCTTAAAGTAGTCGCAGTCCCATGAACTGAACTTCGTTGCCTTCCTACGTGTGAAGCAAATGGGCGATGTGTTGTGCATCAGTTTTAGGGCAAAGGGGGCAAATAGAGATCAGAAGAATGATTCATTTGCATTGATGAGCTTTTTCAACCCCAACAAACTCTTGATACGAAATAAACCTCCTGCCATAAAGAAGAATAAGATATGTAGAGTGTGAACCAAAATTCATAGGCGGATCAAAGTCGAATATATATACACGATAGATAAACAATTTACTAATTAATTAAATAAGTTTAATCAATTTCATTCAAATACTATATTAAGGTCTTCCCCTATAATATTTCAGGAGCATTTAGCAATTCCAGCAGCCTGGTGAGGGGTGGCTATCTGGGAACAGGTTAAGGATGGGCCCAACATACTTACCAATAGTTGCTTTATGTTGAATTTGCATGATATAACAATATCACTTCTCAAATTGTTAGTAATATTACTAGAAAAATAGAGAGATGATATGTGGAAGTTAATCCTTTGTCCAGAGGCCGAGGAAAACTTATTGAGGATATCCATGATGCTTCTAGCTGCTAAAAAGTAAACAATCATCTGCAAAAACAAGATTAGAAATTCTAAACCCAAAGGTAGAAGTAAGAACGCCAACCTGATTTTTAGCATTACTAGCTAAAAGATTGAGATGCCTAACTAGCGGCTCCATGCATAAAAATTGAAGATGTAGGGAATAAAGGATTGCCCTGTCTAATTCCACGTGATGGATAAAAAAAACCATGAGCTTCATCGTTAACAAGGACTAAAAAAGATGTTGAAGTGATGCATTCCATGATTAAATTAATCCAGGTAGGGTGAAAACCAAATTTACTAAGCACCATTCTAATATGGTCCCAGTTTAGCATATCATATGCATTTTCAAGGTCCAATTTAATTGCCATAGAACCGAACCGATCTTTTTATTCTTAAAACCAGAGAAAAATTCATGAGCAATAAGGATATTATCATGAATTGATTTTCTAGGGGCAAAAGCCCCTTGTTTGTTAGAAAGGCACTGTTCAGGAAGAGGTTTCAACCTCAAAGTCATAATTTTAGTGATAATTTTATAACTGACATTGCTCAAGAATATGTCTATAATGGTTAACAGTCTCAGGGTTATTGACTTTAGGGACTAAAAAATATTGATATGATTAATCATTTAAGACTACAATTTTCAAAAAAAGACCTTTAACCAGTTAAAAAATAGAATGTTTAACCATGTTCCAACAATTTTGATAAAAAAAATGGCATGCAAACAACTAGACCAAGTGGCTTAAGGCTACCAATGTTATTCACAGCCGTCCAAACCTCAAGTTCAAAACTTCTTTTAACAAATCATTATTTTGTGAATCAGTACTGATACAAAGATTAACTGTATCAAGAAAACTATTTACCTCACTAGGATTGAGAGTATGGGAGGAGGAAAATCTCAATTTAAAAATCTTGGACAAAATCCTCCATACCCTCACCCCTATTCCATCAAAATACCATTTGCATCTCTTACTCTTTGTATTTCATTTTTTTTTCCTTCTAGCAGTAGCATGAGTTTAATTTTTTTTTGTATTTTTATCCCCCAATTGTAACCAAGTGGCTCTACCTTTTTGAGCCCACATAATTCCTTCAGCCCTTAGGGCTCGTTCAGTGGGCTAGATGATATTGAGCCTTAGAGATTGGATTGGCAGGGATGGGTTACATAACCCATGTGTGTAGTTGGGTTACATAATCCATTATATATAGTTTCCCTTATTTCGGATGTGTAGCCAATCCAGTATGTGTTACAATTTTTCTCACCAAACATTGGCTAGGCTACAAGTCTAATTTAATTGGAAATAACCCATCCCATCCTACTCAACAAGTGGGGCCTTAGTTTGAATAAGTTGTTCTGATATATTCTTTTCTGCTTCAAGAAGTTGAGGGTCAAGGTTATCAACCATAAACAATATAAAAAATTTCCTAATATTTTTAAATTTTTTTTGCCATTAGATTAATCATGGTCGTTGATTTGTTAACTGATATAGAATCGGACACACTAGAACCTGCCACGTATCACAAAGGGGAACATTTTCACATTTTTTTCCTTTGGAAATCTAACGGCTAATAGTAGCCACGTCGGCGAGCCGTTGGGTTCTTTTTTTTTTTTTTTTTACCTTACAATTGTTTATTCTCACAACACATAAAAAAATAGTTATTTTAAAATGCATAGCAATAGCAAACTAGTCACACATTACGACTAGAAAAACTGATGCTAAGATTCATAAATTCGTACCGAAACAAGAATTGCCATCTGACAAAGAGGGTACTTCGATGAAACGTGACTTTTGATCAGTACGCTACATGATCGACAACAATGCACATAAGGAATGAATGTGTATTGCCTTCTACTCGTATGACATATGACACACAACTAATGCCTTGGAACCTCATCGTTTGCATCCGTTCCTTGAACTTGAGTTCCAACATTGCTCTCAGAAGCACGAATTGCTTCTAGTAGCTACCTTTGTTGCTTCCACATTTTCCATCTATTCCAATTCCTGAAACAAATGTTTGTAAATGAACAAGAATTTAAATTTCGGTTAGTAGCTCGGACATAGAAAAATATTGATATGAATATTAGCGGAAATATTGATAAGTTTTGCTTGCCATTGTTTGGATCTTAATGGCTGATTCCAGTCGTTACGAAGTCGGTGAGGAAGAAATAGAAGTTCTTTTTTATTTTTTTGAGGAGACGTATGATCTCGAGGAGCGCTTTAAGGAGAGCATCCACCTAGCTGGAAGACTTATTGCTGACCAGGAACAGCCGAAGTCCATGGTTAAAGAAATCCTCCACCGCCTGTAGAGCGGTATGGGCACCGTTAGGGTAGCTAAAGCCAAAACAAACATATACTTCATCATGGTGGGTGATGAGGTGGTTGCTCACCGTCTCCTCGAGGGCAACCCTTGGCTAGTGAAAGGGTATACCTTTTCGATTAAATTCTAGCCAAAATTCTACTCGTTGGATGATATCAACCTGAACAAAGTAGTGTCCTAGATTCAGGCTCATAGCCTCCCCTGAAATCTCTGCACCCTCAAAATTGGGCGCTATTTGGGAAGCAAAATCAGAGCGGTGCTTGAGGTGGAAGACCCTATGGTCTCGGGCTTCTGGGGCTTCCTACGTATGCATGTTGATTTCAATACCAGCAGACCTTTCATCCCCAGCTTCAAGATCCCGTGTTCTGTCCAGGGAACCCGTACCATCCGCCTCTATTACGAAGGTCTTGGGAACTTCTGTTTTCTGTACGGTCAGTTAGGTCACCACCGTGGATACGCATGGAGCACTTCCCACCGTTCGTCCGGCGAGGGTAAATACTCGAATGATCTGAGAACGAGACAGATTCACCATGAGTCAACTCTCTTCTTTCCAGAGCGGGGTAATTGAAACCTACATCGGGGGCTAACAAACACCATTGGCACCAGAACTGGAATCAGGATGGAGGCTTTTACAGACTGAGAGATAAGGTATAGGAGGAGCCGGCGCGACGGTTCCTGGCTAGCCAGAAAGACAAGGAGGCTGCAGAACGGTCAAGGGTACAAGACTGTTATGACAATTCCCCTACCCCTTTTGTCTTATCTGATGCTGTCCTTGACAATCGCCAGCCACGTTTGTTGAATCTGGACCCGATCCTTAATCCCACCATGCACAATTATACGTTGAACGATCCCTGGAACCCTGGCAACTTTGAGACCCATTTCACCAATGGCATTCTGACCATTGTTGTGAATGGAATATCCTTAGACAAGAATTGGTGCGACCCAGATTGGATCTCTCTATGGGCCTTTACCAAGATGGCCCACCAGCTTTTATCGTCTCCTGGGCCAAGTGGGGATTTCGATGCAGGTTCTTCTTTGGTCTAAAAGTCCCAAATTTCGATGGAAGCCCAAAAGAAGTGCATTACCCTCAACTCACTTGTATCGTCCATGCCTACTCATAGGGTGCGCGACGTATCTCCTGCCCCACCAACAAAAAGAGCATGCGTTGCTTTCTCCCTTACCCACAGCAGACCCTTGCGTATCTCCAACAATAAGGGCAAAGTTTCCAAACAAAAATCAAAATCCTGCTCCAACCGTGGCAATAATTCCGAGTCTGTAGAATTCATTTGTGACTCATCGATAGGGGACCTGAGGGATGTCACCATTAGCCCATCAAGAGAATTTAAGAAAGTTGAGAAAGCAGGATGGCTGAGAAGCTCCAAAAGTAACTTCAAAAGGAATATTCAAGCAGCTGCTGTTGAGAACCTTCAGCCCTGCCATCAGCCATGATCGCCTGGAACTACCAGGGTCTTGGGAACCTCCGGATAGTTCAAGCGCTACAAGGATTGATACAACAGCAAGATCCCAGCAATGTGTTTCTCTCTAAAACTAAGTGTAACGCTTCAGTCCTTGATTCGGTGAAACTTACGCTTGGTTTTGAATATGCGTTTGGTGTATACTCTGTCGGGGCAATCTGGTGGCTTGGGTTTACTATGGCATGATGCAGTCCCTCTCCGTGTCATCTCATCTTCAAGACATCACATCAATTCCAAGATTGGGGGTGTCGGGGATACGGCACATTGACATCTCACTGGGTTTTATGGCCATCTCGCCTCTTCTGTTCGCCACCAGTCCTGCAACCTCTTCCGCCAGTTATCGCGTTCCTCTAACCTACCATGGCTTGTGGGTGGTGATTTTAATGAAAATTTGCGCTTGGATGAAAAATTGGGTGGCAATCTTCGCCCGATTGGCCAAATCATGGGATTTAGAGAAGTAATCTCCGACTGCAACATCAAGGACTTGGGTTTTTCTAGGGACAAATTCACTTGGATGACTTCAAAATATGCTGGCATAAAGGAACGTCTCGATCGCTTTCTGGTCTGTCCCAACTGGAACTTGAAACTGGCCGCCAGACCGATTAGTTTGGCATTTCGATTTTAAAGGAACCTTCAGAGTTAAAATTGGGTGCTATCAAAGTCCTTGATGGCGTCCTCCTCTTCCTTTGGTTGCAGTCTCGGTCCTCTGTGGAAATAGATCTAGGTTGCATGAGTCCCCCCCCCCAAAGTTAAGGTATGTGCTTGGAAAATCTGCAAGAACATCATTCCTACCCGTGCTAATCTACTCCGGAAGAATATTGGAGTTGATTCGTCATGCGGTTTTTGCAACTTTGACGGTGAATCAACACTCCATTTAATGCACAATTGCCCATTCTCCACCTGTACCTGGCTGTCTACACCGTTGAGGCCTCCTCCCATTGGATCCCAAACTCGTTCAATGGCAGATTAGAGATGTTCTTGGCCTCTTCCTTGTCAACTATATGATTTGGTGGGCCATTAGGTCTGCAAGAAACAACCTCCTATGGAATGGGAAAACTGAAAGTCCCGATCTCGTTGCCGCTCGTGCCATTAGTTTTTGGCTTGAGTTTATGGGCTCTTCCTCCCCTGTCCCTCCTCCGATTACAACTTCCTCACTTGTTCGATGGTCCAATCTGAAGCCGGGTATCTTAAAGATTAATGTTGATGGTGTTTGGGACGAAAGGAATAGGTTGGGAGGAGTGGGTATTATAATTCGATATTACCTGGGATCTTTTGTGGCTGCACAGTCCACCAGATTCCCCTTTGTCTTCTCCCCCCAGCAAGCGGAAGCCCTGTCTGCCAGGGAGGGCGTGTTCCTAACGTCGAAAATGAGTTTTAATGATATTGTTATCGAGGCTGATTCGCTTCAGATCGTGAATGCTCTACTCGACAGTACTCCCAATACATCACTAATTAGACCTATCACTACTAAATTAAACAGTTTGCACGACGAGGGAGATGTTGTCGTGCAAAGTATTCTTAGGTCACACAAAAACTTTGGCGACTAGAAAATTTTCACTCAGATTTTGTTGCACAAAGGTCGTGAAAAAAGACATTGTGCGACGAACAATTTCAAATTTGTCGCACATCTAAACAATTGCGCGACGCTTTATTACTCGTCGTGCTAAAGTTATACGAACAAAGGTTTTTGTCGTGCGATATAAAAGGGTACAAGTGCGCTTTGTGACTAGTTTGTCTCGAAAGGTTACGCGACGAAAAATGTAAGAGGGGCGTGGTAATGACCGATGAAGTAGTAAGATGCGCTTAATTTTGCGCAACGACCGGTCGGCGTAGCGCAAGTGTAATTTTTAATAAAAAATAAATAGAATATAAGGAAAAAAAGAAGATTTCATACTAATGAAAAAAAAAAAGCAAATTAATGAATAAAAAAACAAATTTTATTTATAATATAAATAAAAATGTATGTACAAATATAAAGTTTGAAAAGAAAGTGGGAACAAAAATATGAAAAAAAAAGCGAAAAAATCTATAGACATGTCGTTCGGAGGTGCTTGGTAATCTTGCTGCTGGTTGCGGACAGGGTCGGAGGTCGACGGGCCTGATTGCTATGCTTGCTCGAAGTGGAAGGGTTATGAGGCTAGCGACTTCCTACGTCAAAGTCGTAATCTAGCTCTTTGACTACGAGGATGACAGGGCTCCAATCTCCCGTCGCCTGGCATTTCCCATCCCCCGACAATATATCCTTGGCCTTCGACCGTTCTCAGGGGGATCCACATACTCGATCGGTGTGTTCGAGGGAAGCTGGGAGGCGGACTCCTGAAGCACCGACTGACTCTTCTCCACCATAGTCGCCTGTGAATAAAAACATGGATTATTAATCGAAAACAATTTGAAATAATTAGTATAAATGTTTAATGCATAAGAAATTACTTACATGAAGGGAATCGGTCAACTCATCCCCATGCCGAACATAAATGTCAGCAAAGACGTCGATCTTCGAAAATTTTGAACCCTCCTAAAATCGAAAAAGATAAGGAAAATGTTAGTACGAAAAAAAATTTATTAGCGACATTTTAAAATTGGAAATGAAAGTTATAATATATACCTTCTGTCGCGCCTCCATCCTATAGGAGAAAGGCCTCGAACCCGAATGGTGGAAAAAAGTCTTCTTCTTTCGATTAATCTTGTTTGCCTTTGCCTTCTTCTGTTATACAAAAAATAAACATATTAGTTGTAATACTTAAAGAAAATTAAAAAAATAATAATAAACATTAGTAAAAATTAAAAAAAGTAAAATGAAAGAAATCGTAATTAAAAACGTACCACATAGTCCGGCTCCTGAAAATGACCGCAAAGCCAAACCCAACTATCTTGTCGATCCTTTAACTCCTTCGTCGGTCCTCTAACTCCTTCGGACAACCCTCCTCGAGAGCGACCTATGGATTCACTCCCTTATTCCCATGTTAACTGAGTTTTATTATTTTAGGTTCAATTTGTTAAGTTATGTCATGTAAGGATTAAAAAGTTGTCATCGTTCCGAACCTTTTATTAAACTGTTGTGATCATTGTGTTAGATACATATATTGTTTATGTTAGTTTCAGGGTTTTGGGAAATGTTTTAATTATAGGAGAGGTTATGCCGAAATTTTAGTAGGATTTGTTATTAGTTTTGGGTTAATGATTTTTTTTTCATCTCTTTGTAGCAAAGAAAAACACCTGGGGCCCTTATCGGCAATTGAAGACGGCGAAGGTCACTCGGGTGACCAAGGGTCATATCCCAATTGGATACGATGAGTGACATCGGGCAGCACCAACGGTGGAACAACATAGTCATTGGCCCACGACATTGGGCATGTCATGCGGACTTTTTGCCCTATGAGGTGGAAGTCTTGGAAGGCGATGCCAGAGGAGACGAAGAACACGGTGCGCAATCAATATCGCCGCCTTTTTAATGCTTTTCATGTAAAATTTATATATTTATATTTATGACTGCCTTTTATTACTAATACTTTCAAAATATTTGTTACATTGCAGACAAACTACAATTTGGAGGACATGTTCGCGTACCTCAATCGGCTCTTCTCCGAACGCTACAAGCAGTGGAAGAGTGACCTTCACCAATGTTTCCAGCAGTTTGATGAATTAGGATTGTATACCTTTTCACGCCCCGATCCCGATATATGTCCAGGATCGACATGTGACGTCATCAAATAACCATATATCTAACATACCCGCCTCCAGGATATGTACCAAGCACATCCCATGCCTCGAATTGCGTAGTACAAAAAAATTACTACACAATTTTTTGTATGCTTTATGGCTGTGTCTAACTTCTCATCAGACTGCCTATGTACCCTCAATAGGGATCAAGCCGTTCGTAGTTCGTCATTTTACTACACTCAAACATCCATCGCATAAATCGCTATGTCTCAACAATATATCACAATGCATACCATACGATATGTCAACCAATGACGAAGCACAATATTCTTCTCAAGCCACATTGATCAACTAAAATAATCATAATAATAACATCCATATCCAAAGTCATTCTCCAATCCCGTCAATTAATCAATTCATGAATAAAAAGTCCATGATCTTAGCATTTATTTCCTTTAATCAATAAATGTGATAACTTATCATTTCACGAATTTAACTAAGGGACTCTATATAATTCCCTACTTGGATTATGAGTAATAATCATGGTAAGTGTAATTTATATTCACAACACCGATTATGGATAATTCCCATTCATTTGAATCTAGGGTTCTAGACTAACCTTATGGAAATGAGCAAGAGCAATGATTCCGGACCACTCAACGGAATCCAACAATCTTGGGTTCCGAACCACTCAACGTAACTAAAATGCCAAGCTGCTTCTCGTAATCACCTCAAACCTGTCATATGTACAATCATGCCTACATCAAGGAGATGGCACATTGGGCAAATCAGACACTCGTATAAGCTGCGAAGCTCGGGTGAGTGACAATAATACAAGTATGTGATATCCAATAAAAACAGGTCATCGATCACAATCTATAAACATCAAATAACGAATCATACTTTATGAAATCATAATCATGTCGCTGAAAACTCTGAAGGAGTCACCCAGACATCCAACGACTTTTCTAATGTAAACCACAAGATTCTCAAAAACCATCGTTCATATGTACATTAAAAACTAGGGCTAGAGGGACACAGTTTAGACAAAGCCTACATAAGTAACCAAACAGGAGTGGCCCCCCATAACGGGTTAACCAAGTAGAGCCACCCCTGAGTAACCATGTAGGTAGTGATCCCCCATTGCGAAATTAACTAAGCAGAGTCACTCCCACGAATCTGTTAGGCAGTGATCACCCATCGCGGATTAACCAAGCATAATCACCCCTAAATATGTATGGCCATAAGGATCGCCTATCGAGGATTAACCAAGCATGATCCATAAATAATATGGTCCCTCATCACGGATTAACCAAGCAGGACCACTAGTGACCCCCCATCGCGGATTAACCAAGCAGGGTAAAGATAACCAAGTAGGTAGTGACCCACCATCGCGGATTAACCAAGCAGAGTCACACCTACAGAACTGTTAGGCAGTGATCACCCATCGCGGATTAATCAAGCATGATCACTCCTAAGTATACATGGCCATAAGGATCGCCCATCATGGATTAACCAAGAGCGATCCATAAATAATGTGGTCCCCCATGGCGGATTAACCAAGCAGGACCATCCATGTACCACTGCTACATGGTGCATACTCGGTGTCACCTAACCCCGTGACACTAGAGTAAAGGTCCCCTACTAGCCCTCGCATTTCTCAACATTTCAAATGTATATTTATAACACAATTCATAAACATTTCAATATGGACTTCAAATCACCTTTTCACAAATATTTCCAATCCATGAATCAAATCACATTTAATAGAAATAGATCGATGACCAATTATAAAATCACATTTTAACAGAAAACACATTATAAAACCAAGCCATATCCACAAACGATACTAATATAAGAAAACATGGTAATAACCATATCACATATATTAAAGTCACTCACCAAGACAAGTCCGCAAAGCCTCACTGAGTCGCTAGTAATACTAATTTTAGTAATTTAAATGGTTCAATACCTATTGACCAAAAGTCAACTTCCGATCAACGGTGGGGTCCATATCCCTACGTAATTTGATCTAGAAGATCCGCACATCGGATTTTGGATCTGTAATCTTCTAAAATCCACACTATGCCTATAGAACAACATACTAAAATTTCATCGCGATCCGACGGTCGGATCGTCAATTCATATTTTGATCAAGTAATGTATCATAATGAAATTAGGTTCAAACGATCAAATCACGTCATACGAATATCAAATACAAATTCAGAATATCTAATTGAACGTAGAAAGGCATCATCGGCCCACTAGCCAAAGCGCCGCCGCCCCGACTAGTCGAAAAATTTAACAATTTCCAAAAATTACCAAATTTTACAGGAAAGTATATCATAGTGAAGGGAGAAATTTTCATACATGTGGGCAAGTCCAATTTGGCTGGGAAGTGTCTCAATTTCATCCAAACCCCCCGGAAACCTTAGAAATGGGTGTTCCTCGATTCATCGCCAAAACGAACTCCGACGCCACATCCAATGCCTGGGCCTTGCTCCAGGAGTTGAGGGGAGTTTGTTGGTGGTGGTGATAGATGGTAATCATTGTCAGAATCACCGTAAAATGAGAAAACTTGCCGGAAAACCCTCGGCACTTTGTGGCTTCGACCTTGGAAAATGGAAAAGAAAAATGAAAATCTAACACTACATAGATGTAGGACTCATCAAGAGATTTCCATGGACACCAAGATCACCCAAAACGGAAGTCGAATGAAGGAGATATGTCTGGGTCAAAAAAGGGGGTTCGCAGGTCAAAAATGACCCATTTCGGGTCTCTCCTCTTCCCTCATTTCTCCCCCTTCCATTCGTCACTCCTCCCCTCATTTTCTCTCCCACAACCTCATCTTCTTCTCTCTCATGCTGCCACCTGGCAGCATCCAGTCCATTCTCTCTCTCTTTTTTATTTTTTATTTTTTAAAATACCAAAACGTCTCTAATTTCTTTGTTATAGCTCCGTTCCACAAACGGTTTACGCCTACGCGTTCGTGAGATTGAGCTATATCCAAAGATATAAATTGTGACCTCGAAATGCCTATGAGTTTTAAATAAATAATTTCCAAACTTCACTTTTCGTAACTAGTTTAATAAAAAAAAATCTAAATTCAAATAAATTCTTGAAAAATAATATAAAATCTCAATAATACGAATACGTAGATTATAACAGTGAAATCCAGAAATGAGATTTCACATACTTGGTCGTGTACCCGAGACATCGGTTGTGGGGCGCTAACAGGTAACGCCACCGAAGAAGTCGACGATGCTTACACATGTGGGATTGGAGGACCAACTGGGTCAACCGGATTGATCGGCCTATGGTCCATCTCCGTTGGAGCAGTGGCGGCAGTAGTAGGTGTAGTCGTCGAACTAGGTGAAGCCGTCGGACTAGGTGTAGAAGTCATCGCCCTCCGGGTTCTAATGAGGTGTGACATCTACAAAATTGGAAATCAATTTGTTTCATACACAAAGATTTAACTTACCATACACATGCTAATAATTTCAACTTAAATTTAAAACGAAATTTAAAAACCCAAATTTAAAAACCCTAATTCTAAACCCAATTCAAGTTTGGCAAAAACAAAACTTAAAACTGATATACTATACACAAACTAATCAATTCAGATAGGATATAGACCCAGCAATTTTAACTTAGAAGAAGAAACTAGCATAAAGGAGTAGTTGGAGGCAAAATCATAGCCTATGAGTGTATGCGTCCGTCTGTATGTATGTGCTATGTGTGTGTGGATGTGTGTGTATGTACTCTGTTTGTGTGTGTGTCCATATATATATGTTGATTTTGGGTGTGTGTGTGTGTGTGTGTGTGTGTGTGTGTGTACTATGTCTGTGTGTCTGTCCATGTATATGCTGATTTTGGGTGTGTGTGTGTGTGTTGATGTATGCTAATTGTCCATGTACTATGTGTGTGTGTGTGTGTGCTGTGTGTGTATGTACTAAGCAACATAATTTCAAACAGTTTCCACCATAATTACTTAATAGTTTCACAGGTAGTAATAATTTCATAGGTAGTAATGAGAAAAGAGGTCTCTTTAAACATCCACATTACATATAGAAATGATATGACTATTGGATATAAATAAAGCTTGCTAACTGGAATAATTAACAATGCAATATATTTATAAAAGAGTGAGTAGCAGCAAATAACACTTTCTATCTATTTAGGAGTCAAGACTTTCGAGAGAGAACCATTAGTAGGCTAATTAAGCTATTTATGTTCTTCAAATTAAAAAACCCCACAACCCTATTTCTATAACTATCTCTGTCAGATAGTATGACTAACTAATTAAGCTACATCACTATTTCTTTAACAGAGTCATACATTCTTCACATTGAAAAAAAAAGTTACCGCAGTTAATAAGAAAAATTCAATCAAGAGCGAAACAAGGCCCACTCGAAAACCGAGGAACACAGCTGAAGATAAGTAGCATAAACCCCAATTTTGCAACCAAAATTTTTAACCAATATCCAATTCCAAAATCCAACACAGCAGAAACCCCACTCGAAAACTGAGGACTACAACTAAAGATACGTAGCACGTTGGTCGTTTAGTTACTAGTACATTCTTTGACTTATATTGATTGTAACAATACTCTACTTGTCTGAGAAATCCATAACCAATTTTCTAACTTTGGTTCCTTTCCAAGAAGGAAGGAGTTACAAATTTTCCAGATTATGCATTTTAGAAAATCCAACAACTACATCCAGCAACCAACATAAAAATTTTCAACAAATATCCAAATCAAACACCAAAGTAGTAGAAACCCCAAGTGAAAAACTAAGGAACAAAGCTAAATTGTTGTCTTCATGATTTCTTGTTTAAGAACAGCGGGCCAAGCAGCAAGTTGTTTGTTTAGTTACTAGTACATTTAATTTAATTGTAACAATACTCTACTTGGATAAAGAAATCAATGTCATTGCATTCGTTTGTAGGAAAGGGAACTGCAACTCAATTACCATAACGGAACGACCAAATAAAAATTATTATAGAGTCGGAAACCAATTGTCTAACTTAGGTTACTTTCCAAGAAGGAAAAAGTGTAAACATTTTCCAGGCTCTGCATTCTGCAAATTCCACCTACATCTAGCAACAAACATCAAGTTTTTCAACCAAAACTTCAACCAACTTCCAATTCCAAAATCCAACAGCAAAGTAGCAAAAACTCCACTCGGAAAACTAAGGAATAAAGCTAAAGATAGTAGTAAGTTCATTTAGTTCCATTATTTCTCAACACACTGAATCACTTTGCATGGTAATAAGAAAAATTCAATCAAGAGCGAGACAAGGCCCTAATTCTAACCCTTTACTTGGAATTATAAAACCCCTAATTTAAGAACCCTAATCTAACCCCCAGTGAAGCACCCTAAATCTAACCCCCAATTTAAGAAAACCTAATCTAACCTCACTGCCCAAAATCGTTCCCCTAATTTAAGACCTAAATCTAACCCCAATTACGAACCCTAAAAACTCTAATTTAAGAACCTAAATCTAACCAAACTGCCCTAATTCTAACCCCCAATTTGAAAAACAAAAAAAAACAAAAAAAACCCTAATTAACATGGTAAATAAAGAAAATTGAAAATAAAAACTGAAGAGGAAATTACCTCTTGGAGACGAAGACGCGACGGCTAGAGAGAGGGACGGAGAGACCGATGGAGATACAGAGGAAGGAGAGATAGGGTATCACACGGGGAAAAAAGGAAGAAGAGGGAAGTGAGGGGAGGAAGGAGAGACACGAGGTTAAAATATAGAATCTTGCGCGACTGAGTCTTTGTCTTGCAAGGCTAACAAATTGTCGTGCAAGTTTTTTAAAATTTCCGAGAAAAAAAAGAGCCTTAATTGAATTTTCAGACACTTGCGCAATGAATACATATATTTCGTCACGCAAATATACTTTAAGCAACAAAATATATGTATTCGTCGCGCAAATGGCTGAAATTTCAATATTCCCTCGTAAAATTAAAACACTTGTGTGACCAAAAATTATTATGCGTCGTGCAATTATGTTTTCAAATGGTTTTTAATTTTTTTTTAATTTTGTTTACAATTTATTGTAAAATACAATAAAACAAATTTATTTACAAACTAATTCACATATAAAATGGGAATCATTCATACCATTTTTTCCATCACTCTATATAATGCATTAACCATTTCATGTGTTTTACAAAAAAAGTTACAAATAAATTGCCTTAATCTTCATCCGAACTATAATAACTTTCACTTTCGTCGCTATCATCATTTTCAATGTCCCATTCCTCATCATCGATAGGTACATCACCATCGTCGTTTGTGCGCACTGGACCATCGTATCGTGGAATATTACCGAGGTCAATTGTGATCAACTGAATCGGTATTTCGATTGAAGATACTTTTTCTATCTGAAATGGTTCTTGCATAAGATTAGTATCTCGAAGTGTTTCCGCACCACTTTCCATCGAAGATTCAAGACATTGGTCAGCGACATTGTCGATGTCGTCATCAGTATGGTCTTGTTCTGGTATAGCATACACGTTCCTATGATCCATCTTCTGAACAATTTTCCAACCCCTCCCGGCTTTAGGGTCAGCTAGATACACAATTTGTTTTGCCATGGTTGCTAAGATGTAAGGGTCGTCATCATACCAAGTTTTGGTAGTGTTCACTGATAGTAATCCATGATCTCTTTTCACATTTCCATGCCTATTTGGGTTTGTATCAAACCATCGACACTTAAATAGGATACTTAGCACCGGGTAAAGCAATTGCACAACACTTGTTAATTTGCCATAGAATTCAATGTCTATACTTGTTCCTCCCCCAGGGACATGAACACCGCTGTTTTGAGTACATAACTTGTCATCTCATGCACCCGCTAAGAACTTGACGCCGTTGACATGGCAACCCGAGTACAATTCAACGCGAATTGGTCCAAACGCCAAGTTATATAACTCTTCACTGTACGCGGGGGAATTCGATGCTTTCAGTTGATTCACCTAATATTAGACAAACATTTAAATTTGTTAGTTCGAGCAACTTAATTGGTACAATATATATGTCCAATACAAAACACTTCAAACTTACATATTCAAGAAACCACTGAGGAAACAATTCACGGTGTTTCTTGGCATACAAATATGAAGGATGTGCCTGCTTCATCATATTTTCATGCTCGTCTAGGTATGACAGTGTCTCGTCACAATTGTTGAGTACAAACTAATGTGCTACCTCCATGTCCTTCTTGGAAAACGACTCGCCACAAATTAGATCTCCAAATGGTCGAGCGATTTGGGCAAAAAACTGAAAGTTTCTCTTTTCTCACACCCCCATCATTATTGCGAGGAGGACGATTGAAAGTTGTCTCAATATCCTTTAAATACATTCCACAAAATGTAAGCACCTCATATGCCACCCAAGCTTGTATAATGGATCATTCGGGCTTCGCTTTGTTTCGTGCACTTTTCTTCATGTCTTTGAGAAGCCTGCCAAAAGAAAACGATACGATACACACATTACTAATCGTAATATATTTAATATTGATTAATAAAAAAGACGAGGAATATATACCTTTCTATTGGATACATCCATCGAAAGTTGACTGGTCCAGCAAGCAATGCTTCATCTGGTAAGTGAACCATCATGTGTATCATACTTGTGAAGAAAGCTAGAGGAAATATCATCTTAAACTTGCATAGAACTTGCACAATGTTGTGGTGCAACTGATTAACTTCCGTTTTTTCACAACCTTTTTTACTTCAAGTGCGAAAAAAAACTGGACAACAACACGATTGGTTTCACTACATCGGCTGGTAAGAGATGTTGAATACCCACAGGAAGTAGGCGTTGTAGAACCACATGGTAGCCATAACTCTTTAGGACGACTAATTTACCCCCGTTAACATTCACGCAATGCGCGATATTTGAAGCATACCTATCAAGAAACTTTACAGACGATAAAAACTTTAAAAATTCTTCCTTGTCATTCAGTTTCATTGAAAAAAACGCAAGATCCCTTCTGGCTTTATCATTGTCCCTATTCATCCATAAACCCCGTCGTATTCCCATTCGTTCCAAATCAAGACGAGCTTTGATTGTGTCCTTTGTCTTGCCCTCAATATCTAGAATTTTGTCGACCAATGTGTCAAATACATTTTTCTCAACATGCATGACATCGAGGTTATGTCTCACTTTTAGTTTGGACCAATATTGGAGCTCAAAAAACATAGACTTGTGCGTCCAGTTCATATGTGTAGAAGGTCTTGTCCTACTGACATTGGTCCCGAAAAGAGCAAAATCCAAACGGTTAAGCTGTTCCAAAATCTGATCACCAGACCATTCTCTGGGTCTGAGGCAATGCTCTTTCTCCCCGTCAAACTCTTTATCCTTTTCTCGCCACTCGTGGTCCCAAGGCAACCATCTCCAATGACCAAGGTAACAAACTTTTTCGGCGTGCCAACTAGATGTTACGTCTTCCTTGCATACATGGCATGCCATATAACCCATAATGCTCCACCTGGAAACCATTGCATATGCGGGGAAATCGTTCACAATCCACATCATTGCAGCCCGCAAAGTGAACATCTTGCCAGTACATTTATCATATGTGCACACACCGTGTGTCCATAAATCTTTTATCTCATCCACCAACGGCTGTAAGTATACATCGATTGACCTACCAGGATCCTCAGTTATCAATAGAGTCATCATCATCTATTCTTTTTTCATACATTTCCATGGCGGCAAATTATATGAAAATACGAAAATCGGCCAAGTACTGTGGTGTTGGTTTAAAACCCCAAACGGATTAAATCCGTCAGTGGCAAGTCCCAATCTAACGTTACGAGAATCAGTAGCAAAATCAGGGAACGTTCGATCAAACTCTTTCCATGCCTCTCCATCTGTAGGATGCCTCGGGACATCGTCATCAACCTGTTTTTCCTTATGTCATCTCATGTCATTGGCAGTATGCGTTGACATATACAATCGCTGCAACCTAGGTTTCAGGGGTAGATAATGCATGACTTTTTGTGGGATCTTAGTCGTTCTATTCTAAGATGTCATTTTGAACCTTGACTCATTGCATACAGGGCATTTATCCAATGTTTTATTCTCTTTGTAGAATAAAATACAATTGTTTTTGCAAGCGTGAATTTTTTCATGACCAAATCCAAGACCATTCAACACCTTTTGCACATGTCTATGGTCTCTCGCACCTTGGGTATAACTATTGGTTGACATTTTTAATAGTTTTTCATATTGTTCGAACTCTACACTGTCTATTGGTGTAGGCATGTCATCTTCCCCTTCCTGATTGGTGTTTGTAGATGCAAATAGAAAAGCATCATTTATAATATCCATGACTTGTTCATTAGGATCCCCAATAGGTTCAACATTGTCCACTCTTGTGGCGTTTGAAGACAAAGCATTGTCTAATTGTTCCCCATGATGGTGCCAACTATTATATGTCTCAATCATTCCATTCCTTAGTAAATGAAATTGAACATTTTCAATTGTCTCCCTTAACGTATTGTTACACCTCCTACAACGACACCGGATTCTAGTTGCACCCCGGTTGTGTGTATGTGCAAAGTCAATAAAATTCTCGATTCTATCCAAGTATTCATCCGCGCATCTATTCGGGTTCTGTATCCATGTCTTGTCCATAATCCTGGAACCATTAACAATACAAAAATCACAACAACTTCATACAAAATGTCACCTTATGCCTCCGGTAAGGGCCCTATCCCATTCGAGAATGCATAGTCATGTCACGTAATTTACGGCTACATCAGATTAGATTTCGGCATGGATGAATTTCAGTAACATCTCGATACATTTCTTCTAGTGTACGACCCGAAGAACGTACAAAGATGACACCGAAATCTCCACAACCTAAACCTAATCCTTCACCATAAACTACGCATCATAATTGTGCATTCCCAAACTGTCCAAATAATGGGACAATTCAAGAATTAATTGGACTGCAGTCATGCTTTCGCATCCATGTGCGAAATCCAACTAATCCTCGAACGGGAAACTAAGTTTTACTAAAAATAAAAAACAAGTACGAAGTTAATTTCAATTAACTCCGTACATCACAACACATATTTGTACGTCACGTAATTTAACAACATAATATAAATATAATTTCACAACACAAAACATAACAAACTAACAAAACATAACAAACTAAGTTCAACATAATTTAATTAATTTTATATGTTTAAAAAATAAAGCAAGGAAAATACCTTCTCAATTGTTCTCCACCAATCGCTAATCGCACACAATATCAGACACTTAGTATGAATTTATATTAATACTTTTACCCTAACGATAAAAAAAGGCTTACCAGACACACTGAGATAGCTTGATCAACCTAGAGAAGAAGATGGAGGGAGTATTAGATGATGAAATTGAGAGAAAATGGAAATGACAGATGTTGGATTGAGCAAAATTGAAGGGATGAGTGCAGAGGCACAATCCGCAAATTTTTTTGCAGTTTGCCTCTGTACATGGCTGAATCCAGGTTAAAAAGTTCACTTTTGGACGAACGATTTTGCATGACGAACCAGGTCTTCGTCGTGCAAACACCCATTGAGCGATGTCATTTGTGCAATGAAAAAAGAAACATTCGTTTACCATTTTTTTATTTTATGTCCTTTACAATTTATTCTTTTCAACACATTGCGCGATGAAAGAACGTATCGTCGTGCAATGCATATTTTTTAATTTTTTTTATGTTTTTCTTTTTTATTGGTATGTATTGTAAATTTTTATTTTATTATAAATCAAAAACTCAAAACCTAATTAAACATTAAATTAATTAACAAAACTAATTTACATCCCAAATAGAAATTATAATTAATGCAAATATTAATACTCATCCACATAACATATATTCAGTTTTTTTTTTTGAAAACAAACGATAGCATTTTATTCAGAGAATGACAAATCAAACTTCATGGAAGAGGGCCTCCATAATCACATCTGGAGGCTCCTCAAACCAACAAAAATCATTAGAAAAGGAAACATCCAACTTGGCCATACTATGTGCCACAACATTAGCAGTACGACGCACATAGCACACCTGCGAGTCCACAAAAACTCGTAAAAGAGCATGGATATCTTCCATCAAAAGATCAAATAGTGAAGACCCTTGGACACTATTGCCAATAGCCTGAACCACCTTCAATGAGTCACTATCCACAATAACTCGTGCCAAATTCCTATCTGCAGCCCACCGAACACCCTCACGTACAGCAAGTAGCTCCACCACAATAGGGTTCAATGCAGGGGATATTTACGAACAACACCTCCAGCATAGCTAGCGGCTTCGTCGTGAAATACCCCACCCACACCTCCCATATTGGATCCAGCAAGGAAAGAGCCATCAACATTAACTTTAACCCACCCAGGTGGTGGGGGACTCCAACATGTTGGACCTGGAAGAGAACAAGAAGAGGAGACAGGTTTGGCTTGCATGAAATCCTGCAACTGCAACTTAGCAAATTGAGAGACCAAAGACGAACTACTGACTTTGTTTTCCCAAAGTAACAGGTTTCAAGCATGCCAAACTCCATGAAGAATCATGAACAACAACTCGACCTGAGTTTTAAATAAAATTTCCACACATAGTACCAACCAATCACACATAGTTCCTTGACCCGAAAGCCTAGAACCCATTCTCAATTGAGAGGAAGCAAAAACCGCACGAGCGAAAAGACAATCTCTAAACACATGTAGCGCCGACTCCGAAGAAGAACTACAAAAAAAGACAGATGTTGTCCACTCCAACTCCCTTGGTTTCCATATTATAATAGCTAGACAGAATATCTTGGCAAGTTCTCCAGTTACACATCTTAACCCTACCCAGAATATTCGCCTTCCATATAATCTTCCACACCGATGCTCCCCTTGAGCTAGACTGTGAAGACGAAGCCTCAAAATGACAATTAAAAGCAACTTTATAAGCACTTTTCACAGAAAACAAACCTTTCGCAGCATAGTGCCATATTAACTTATCAGACGGAAGCCGACAACTAAATGGAATAGCTAAAATGAATGCAACCTCATCAGGAGGAAATAAGGTAGTGACCAAATTGCTATTCCAAGATGCTATTTCCACAACAATCAAATCACAAACATATTCCACTCCAACAATCGGAGAAGAAGGCATGAAAGGTCTAAAAAGATAGGGGCGATCCAGCCAACGATCATGCCATATTCTAATCGAGCTTCCATTGCCTACCCATCAACGAGACCCTATTTCTAGTATTGAACGGGCTTCCACAATGCCTCGTCAACGTATTGATGGGGAATGACCAAATGAAGCCTGCCAGAAACTATTATGAGGAAAGTACTTAGCCTTTAACAAATGAGAAGCCAAGGAATCAGGATTTTGAACTAAACGCCACCCTTGTTTGGCAAAGAGCGCAAGATTGAGCTCATACAATGATCGAAGTCCAAGACCACCCTCATCTTTAGAACGACACATATTTTCCCATGATATCCAATGAATACGACGGGAGTCATCATTACCCCCTACCAGAACCGACAAAGAATATGTTGGAGATCCTCACAAAAGGTCTTTGGTAGAAGAAAGCAGTTCATTGAATAAATAGGAAGAGATTGACCAACAACCTTAATAAGAATCTCCTTCCCAGCTGCACTGAGCAATTTTTCTTTCCAACCTTTCAATTTTTTCCAAAGTCGATCTTTGATATAGGAGAATTTTGAAGTACGGTTCCTCCCAAGGACAATCGGCAAACCGAGATACCGATTCTGCACATCCACCTGTTTCACACCTAAATAAGCAGCCATTTGATCCTGAATATCCTGCCTAATGTTAGGCGAGAAGGATACTGCACATTTTTGAAACCAACAATATTTGTTTAAGAAACCAACAATCTTTAAATTAGGCTTTCAGAAACACAAAACTGTCATCCGCAAACAGCAAATGTATAATACTTGGTGCTACGCGGCAAATAGAGACTCCATGAATGAGTCCAAGTTGCTCATATCGGGTAATTAAACTGGTGAGACCTTTAGTACAAATAAGAAATAAATAAGGGGAGAGGGGATCCCTTTGTCTGAGGCCTCGAGAGGGAGAAATGTACCCAATAGTAGAACCATTAACCAGGAAATAGTACATAACAATAGTAACACAACTCATAACCAAATATGTCCAGCAAGAATCAAAACCAAGTTTCAACATAATTTGTTTAAGAAAAGACCATTCCATAAGGTCATATGCCTTACTCATATCGATTTTCAAGGCGAGTTAGCCCCGTTTTCCCTGTCGGAGATTATGAAGATAGTGATCCAATTCAGAAGCAACAAGGGAATTATCAGAAATTAGACGACCTGGGACAAAAGCACCTTGCTATGTCGAGATAATAGCATCCATTGTTCCTTTTAACCGATTCACAATTACTTTAGCTCCAATCTTGTAGAGAACATTGCACAAAGTAATGGGACGAAAATGCGTCATGTTGGTTAGCTCCGAGACCTTAGGAATTAAAGAGACCATGGTGTAATTAAGCTGCTTGTGAATTCAACCGGAAGAAAGAAAAGATTTAACCGTAGCAATCACATCCGATGCTACAGATCCATCAGGACCCGGAGCCGTGTACAGATCCATCTGAAATAAAGCCTTTTTTATCTCAATATCTGAATATTCAGCACAAAGCAAACGATTCATCTCCGGAGTAACCCGCTGAGGGACCGCGTTCAAAATTGCATCAAAATGAGCCTCACCATTTAAGGTAAACATAAAGGAAAAGTACCTGACAATAAGCTGCTCAATGTCTCCATAATGGGTAAGCCAGTTACCAGATTCATCAGCTAAACCCTTTATACTATTTTTCCGACGCCTGTTAGAAGCCTTTTGATGAAATTATCGTGTATTGCGATCACCCTCTCGAAGCCAAGTGGCCTTTGATCTCTGTTTCCAATACGCTTCCTCTTGCCCAAGAAGGGATTGTAGCTTACAGTAAAGAGAACTACCCATCTCTTAATCCATCCCAGCAGAAGAGTGTTGAAATAAAACCTGCATTTGATCTCGCACCATCTTGATCTCTTGCTGAACAGAATGCAGAGAATGCTTCCATTTTAGAAGTTCTACATTGGTTGCCTAGATCTTCTCACAAACACAATACGAAGGGGTGCCCAAAACATTTTTGGCCTAACCAACTGCAACCACAAGAGCACAATCCTCACGCTGGAGCCAAGCTTCCTCAAATCGAAAGTGTCTACGATGTCTAGGACTAAACATATATTTATTCATTAAATTAAATATAAAGTCCACAAAATCTTATTAAAAAAAAAAAAAAAAAAAAAACAACCCTCATCAACTTCAATCCTCTGCCGGAAACTCTACTTGAAAAGCCCATCCACATAAATCCGTTACTTCTCATTGGTTTCATTAACATCCCAATGAACCTACAGTAATGCCAATAACATTAAATTAGTAATTTAAAAAGTATTACGTTTTAACAAAAACAATTGTTCATTATTTACCACAAACTTACCGATAACTCTCCCAGCATGGACTTCGTCAACTCTCGGCAGAACAATCCCTCCGCACCAAATTCCCAATGTCATACTTAAATTCGGCACTTGCTTCAGCCAAATTTTTGCCTTCAAATTACGGTACTTGCTTCAGTCGATACCTCTCTAATCGCATTACAAGTTTCTTTTTGCCAAAACCTTCTCCAGAATTGGCCATTCTTTTTTAAACAAAAAAAATTTGAAAACTAGAGCTCTGAAACTGTGTTTATATAACACTAGGACACCTTTGTGCGATGAACACATTCGTCGCACAAATCTCCAAGTTCGTCTCGCAAAATGCGCAATGAATTGGAAGGTTTGAACGCAGTCTGACCGTGCTTTGTGTGACAAACACATGGATTCGTCGCGCAAAGATGTCTTACGCGACGAATAAAATAATTGTAATTATAAAGTTTACGTAAATATAGATATCTATGTTTACGTAAACTTTATAATTACAAACAAATATTCAGAAAATATTTAATATATTTATTCTAAAAATAATTAACACTTTATATATTTATTCTATAAATAATTAATACCTGAAATATTATTCTATAAATAATTAATAACTTAAATATTTATTCTATATATAATTAATGCATTAATCCATACAATTATTTTTAGCATAAGTACTATATTCATTGAAGATTGAAAACACATATAAACCGAGGATAGGGTGCTTACATTAGGTTTCAATAAAAAAAACCCAACAGGAATTGAAACCTAATTAAGTCCAAATACATAACTTATAAAAAAACCTTTAAATTTAAATATTGTCATACAAAACATAAATTTAAAACTACTATTTGGATGGTTTTGGTCCATTCCGCAAGACTTCATAACGCCATCGATTGTAACCTCCCTCCAACGCATTATCCATCAATTTCATCAATTGTTCGTTCGTATCATCATCAAGAGTATATTTACACTGTTACACATATATGCAAATAATTAATTCCAACATATAACTAAAAGTTTCACAAACTTAATTATTAATCCATCAACAATATACTTACTAATAGTTCATCCATCACAGCCTTCTTCACATTCCCGGGCACATCTTCCCAAGAACGCCACTCAGCAGTGGGACAATTATTCCTCATGGCTACAGCGATCGCATGCACAAACTCAAAATGGTCCCTCAAATCATGCGGGTTGGCGTTGCGTACACTCTTATCCTTGTTTTTATCCGCCATCCCAGCACAAACAGAATTTTGAAGAATAAGGATAACAAAATTGTGAAGAATTAGGACAGCATAAACACATATTTATAGGAAGGTTAGGACTTTTGTGCGACGAAGCCTTTGTCACACAAACACCTATATTAAATGCGGTATTGATTCCTCGGATTCACCTGCACTAAATGGTCAAAGCTGACAGGAACTTGCGCGACGAATCATTGGTTGCGCAAATGCCCCTTTTTCGTTGCGCAAGTTTTTCGCGCCAAACAAAATTACCCAGCGTTTTCTTGCTGACTTTTTGCAACGCCAACAATTATTCGTCACGCAAATTTTTTTTTCTCCTATCTTTTCTATTTTGCGCGATGAAGTATATTTTTCGTTGCTCAAGTACGTCTTGCGCGACGAAATACTTTTCGTTGCGCAAGCTGTTTTTTCTACTAGTGTATTATGGAAAACTCCAAGGCAGCCATGCTCAGGATCATTGGAGTTTCTGCTACTCACACCCAACTTCAAGGAAATTCAATCGCCCACCACCTGGCTCACCATGCGCTGCATATGAGTTCGACTACCTGTTCTTGGTTTGAAGAGCCCCCAGATTTCATTTCAAATTTACTCTTGTCTGATTGTAATTATGTTGGTGAATGATGGGTGTTTAGAACCACACATGTAATGATCGAACATTATCTATGAAATCTAATGCAGTTGCTTTCAAGAAAAAAAAAACGTATAAACTTTGTAAAATAGTATAACTCACAGGACAAGAAGTTAAGGTTTCAAGGAAAATTGTACCTGGCAACAGAATAGCCAAGGACTCCGATTGATACTGAACCAAGAAAAATCCCAAGTCCATAACAGTATTTTTGCGTGTAGTGTAAGATCTACAACCATCTGATCTTTAGACATCTCAAACCTGCAAATCATACAAAATCAGTTGATGCACATTTGCCGGAATAAGAGTAATGACTTTTCGACATTTAACAACGACATTGAAGATTCAAAAGAATGTACTGAGAACAAAGTCACTTACAGAAAATAGGGAAGATCCTTGCAGAACTTGACTTCCGGCACTCCATTTTTGAAACTGTAAAGACCAACAACACTAATTTCCTTTCCCAAGGGAAGAATCTTCACTTCATCAAGCACACTGGCCTTCGAAACCAAAAGCAAATCAACATAAAAAATAAAAAAATAAAAAAAAATTATAAATACTACAGAAGCTAAAAACACTACCATCTCCAGTTTTGGTCCAAAGGGCTCTTTAATTGGCCCGAAAATGCCAAACCCTAGCCCGAGCTGTATTCTTTTGTTCTAAATTTTTCTTCATATGTTTAATATACTAAAAATTAGTAAAGTAGTAGTGTGTAGCCATCTATTACTGGTGAGGTAGAGTATATCGTCCGACCTATACATTTAGGAAAAAAAAAAACACTGAGAGCCAAAAGTTTGCAAAACTTATTGGGTATTCATGGCCAAAAAGTGTCTTCAGGGATGAATAGGGAGAAGCGTCGACAGGATGAACATGTCGATAAACTGTAGTAAGAGGTAAGGGGTGCCTTGATCCATCCACATTCACGCTAACAAAACCAGAACTTGACTTTCGGGCACCACCACGGTCAACAAGAATGAAACGAAACTACACAAATAAATATAGATCAAAATTACCATAAATATTTTTGCATGCACACGTTCAAACAAATTAAATAAGGGTATGAACCCTTTAAATAAGCAATAAAAATACAGAAAGAAGAATAAAACCAACCTTTTCCAATATGCTCCAAAACTAGACCGCGGCAATCACAAATGTTCATTCCTCCAGCCATCCGATAAGGGCCCATCCAATCGTTAAATACACACTTGACCAAAAATTTCAATTTTGCCAATTCAGTATCATCATCCAAATAGAGTAGATGGAAAAGAGACCCAAAAATAGGTAGAATAATACAAAACAACAAAACGCACCCTTTGGCTTCTATGAACAAGGACGGCTTTCGTTCCTTGAGGTGGGACTACGCCGGACTTGAAAACATTCCATCTACCGTCGAAGACGGACTTGGCTTCAACGGTGCCTCGGACGATGACAAGTTTTGTGTCGGACTGGCTAAGCTGATCGAACGCGAGGATTGAACGAAGATTAGAGACTTTGACGGAGGGAGCGTTACGGATCTTGTGTAGGGCTGAGGAATAGGAGCTGAATTTCTAGGGGTTGCGGACTGCGGCGTATGCCAGGGTTACACCCACAATGGGGCTATCGAAAGAGAGGGCAAGTTCGGGGACTAGGGAGATTAAAATTTGATCGGGCATTGCGCGCCGTGGTTGTTGTCAGGGTTTGCTTACACAAGACGGGCCATGGATGAGATGAGAGAGAGTACGGAGAGAAATTAGGAAATCAGAATGCGTATTTATATATATATATTTCTCGCAGAAGCTAGATACCGGACTATCTCATAGACAGGCATTACTTGCTCCGCAAGATACAGGATCCTAAATACAATCGAATTAGGAGAACGTTTCCTGATATCTTAGGGGTTTCTAGATTAGAAGAATGGACAAGTAATGGTAACAAGATAACTCATTATATATAGGGCCCTAGCTAAGACAAACAATATATAGAGCCCTATATATTTGATCTTGTTAGAAAACCCTAAGATATGTTGGAAATTTTGAGTAGAATTTCATTGTCCCACATTGCTCACCACCACAAGGTTTCCTCACTTTATAAGGCTTTGTCCCTTATAGAAAGTGATTGGAGTGATGGACCTTGGAGAATAAAATTGGGCTCACCCTTGGTGTTGGGCTTTGGGGTGTGCTAATTAATTCATAATTAATACTTTAATTAATTATTTTCGGATTTAATTAATTATTTTTAATTAATTTTGAATTTAATTAATTAATTCTTTTATTATTATTTTATCAATAGATTCATCCTTTCAGATGAAGTTTGAAGTGTGAAAGAACGCAGAAAGAAAACACCCATATGAGAAGATGTCTCTGAACAGATGCATCCCTTCCTCATACTTGTTGCGAACAGGTATAATCATATTATATAGACATCCATCTGCATGACATTTAAAACACAGAAAATATCAAATTCTTCTTCTACATTCCTAAACCTTCTTACTGAGAGAACCACACAGAAATTCGCCAGAAGTTAAGTTTTCCGGCGCTGGAATTCTAACGTGGTCGTTGAATCCTGATGAAGCAGACGTCCATAGAACTACATGAAGGAAATTTTGTGAAAAACATGTTCATTTGAATAACATCATATAGCATGCAATTAACATGTTTAAAGGCGGAATCATGCTTTCATGCATTCAAAAACAAAACATCTACCATGAAATTCAAAGCCTAGTAGATTGGTGAACCTTGACTCAACTTAAAAACAACAATTTGTTAGTTGAGAAATATTTACCTTTGTAGATTCCTCTTTGCATATGCAAAGGATAATCACCCAAGAGATAGGGCCTTCATTCCTTGCTTCTTAGCTCCATGGATTTGGTTAGAAGAATAGGTTCTCCAAGTTCCCAAAATTGAGAACCTCTAAAGATTCTACACCAAGGTTGGATTGGAGAGGAAATGAGTGACCTTGAGGAAATAGAATTGCTAGACAATATCCCCCAAGGTGGTTGGCCTCTTAGAGAGAAATGGAAGCTTTGTGTTCTCACCAATTTTCTCTAAAATCAACAACTTATGAATTTATGTTATAAAGTTCTTTATATAGTCACTTCTTTAAATGACCTAAAGAACCAAAAACCCTAATTCATCACCATATGGCCGGCCACTCTAATGGATTTGGGCTTTTGGGCCTTTGTGAATCTTTATTCATTAAGTTGTCATACAACTTAAGTCAATGGGCTTTGACGTTCGAAGCCCATTGGGCCTTAAGGTCCAAAACTATCCCGAGGTCTTTAACGAACTTATTCGTTTGATTAATTAACATATTAATTAATCCTTGCCATAAATAATTAAACCATTTAATTCATCTCCTTTGTTTCTTCAATCTCCACCTTATTTGGTGTACGATACATTAGGTTCCTTTTAGCGAGGCAGTGGGCGATTAAAACCATTTTACATCGATTGTGAATTGAAACTTACTTTCAATTCTCCCTTTAGTGATTACACACGTTTAGGGCTTCCACAAACCATGAGTGACCCCTAGCAGCATATCATGGCTACCCAAGCTAATCAGAAGAGGTAGAGAACCTATTCAGTTTAGGATTACAAATGCAATACAGTCTTTCTCTAATCTAATACTCTTGACCACATTGTTTGGTTTGATAGTTTATTTATTCATGTCTACTATCCAATGTGATTCATTTGCATTTTATGATTACCTTGAATGTGATTTGGAACGCATTCCCCAATCTCATTCATACTCTGGCCAGAGATTTTAATCATATCATAGAGTATTCTCCCTCAAGCCAATTGAAGGTTAGAGATCCCTTGTTGCGCATTCACTTGTCTCCATGACTAAGTGGCTTAACCCCAATGATGTCGTGGACACCCCGATGGGGTGACTTTGGCATAATCAAAGATCAAGGACTTAACCACAAGACAACAACTGTGATGCCTCAGGTCAAAGGACTAATTTGCATTATCCCAAACATGAGTTCTCATGTGACATGAGTATGAGAACTCCTCGTTGATCGTGTTCAGTGAACTCATTCTCTATTGAGCACCTACGTACTTGTCTTGATGTCACACACACCAATGACTCGAGACTAGTCACTCTCCCTGAGAGAAGACATAGCACGTACTGATCTTATCGGACTGTCAATGCCCAATTGGCAATCCTATGATCAGGAACGTTTAGGATGTGTCTACGAAAGAATGGTCTCATTAATCTAACAACATTAGATTGCATTCTTCCAATCACATATTCCTTGGACTTTATCGTTTAAGCATATAACATTTATATGAGACGCCTCAAACAATAATGTTTGCCTTTTATATGTAAACTAGATTAGTTTAACATGTGAAATATCCGTAAAGTATCATCATATGAATGGCTTTAGGGCACATTTCCAACACTACAAGCACTGAGTAGGGACGAAATTTCTATTTCAAGGACATTGCGGTACGCAAGCCTCGATCTTCAAGTTGTCTGTTTTATATTTTTGTTTTGTTCATACTCTGGTAATTTTTCGATTCGCATTTATTATTTATTAGCATATATAATTATATCACGGATTGTTGACTTATATCCAACAATCTTGCAACAAAAAGTTATGGATCAACAATTTGTGAATGTGAATGGCGTTGTGCCAAAATACTCTGAAAAGCCTGAGAAGTTCAAATGGCTGGACTTCAAGAGATGGCAACAGAAGATGTTGTTCTTTCTGACAACAATGAATCTCGCTCATGTTGTCAAGGAAGAAGCTCTGAAGTCTAATAAGAATCCAATGACGAAAAAGACTGTCATGGCAATTGAAGCTTGGAATCATTCCGAGTTTTGTTGCAGGAATTATATTCTGAATAGTTTGGATGACAATCTCTATGACATTTATTCTCTGTGCAAGACAGCAAATGAGTTGTGAGAATCCCTGGAGAAAAAGTATAAAATTGTTGATGCCGGTTCAAATAATTATGTTATCAGTAAGTTTCTCAAATATACAATGGTGGATTCAAAATCTGTTGTCTCTCAGGTCGAAGAAATCCAGAAATTGATCTATGAACTGCACTCCGAGGGATGCGAGATCAATGAGCATTTCCAAGTTGGGGCGATAATTGAAAAATTGCCAACTTTGTGGAATGACTTCAAAATTTATCTCAAGCACAAGCGTCGTGAGATGAATATGTAGGATTTGATTATGAGGCTATGAGTGGAAGAAGACCACAGAAAGGCAGACCGTTCTTGTGGGTTTGCTGCCATTGAAGCCAATGCAAATTATGTTGAGGGAGGAAACTCCAAGGCCAAGCCAAAAAAGAATAAGGCTAAAAAAACCAAGCAGATTAAGGGCGCATGCTATATGTGTGGAAAATCTGATCACAAGGCACAAGATTGTTATCATCGCAAAGATGTAATCATGCCAACGGAAACCACATTAACCATGCTAACATGGCAACCACCAATGAAGAATTGGCTACTGTTGTGTCTGAGGTCAACATGGTCTCAAATGTGAGTGAATGAATGTTGGATACTGGTGCTACTAAGCACATTTGCACTGACATAAATCTTTTCACTGAATACCATCCTGCTGCCCATGGAGAAAAGCTGTATATGGGCAATTCTACCTCATCTGCGGTGGAGGGCAAAGGCAAAGTGGTACTCAAATTCACATCTAGAAAGAGTCTCACCTTGCTAAATGTGCTGCATGTTCCTGAAATAAGGAGGAACTTGGTTTCTGGACCTATTATGATTGCTAAGGGCTTTAAACTTGTAATGGAATCCAACAAATTTGTACTTACCAAAGGTGGGATGTTTGTTGGAAAGGGTTATGTGGCTGATGGCCTTGTGAAACTCAATGTAATTGTCATTGATGATGCTAATAAAATAAATGCTTCTACTTATATTGTTGAGTCTTCTAATATTTGGCATGCTAGGTTAGGACATGTTAATTTTCGTTCCATGCAAAGAATGGTTAAATTAGAATTATTACCTAAATTCAAAATTGATTTTAATCATAAGTGTGAAACATGTACTGAATCGAAATTTGCTAGGCAAACGAGAAAGTCAATTCTGGAAAGATCAAATGAATTACTTGGATTAATTCATAGTAATCTTTGTGACTTTAAATCCACACCAACTCGTGGAGGAAAGAATTATTATGTCACTTTTATTGATGATTGCAGTAAGTATTGCTATGTTTATTTGATTCATAGCAAGGACGAAGCTTTGAATATGTTTAAGACATATAAAGCAGAAGTTGAAAATCAACTAGAGAGAAAAATCAAAGCACTTAGATCCAATAGAGGAGGAGAGTATGAGTCTACTGCCTTCTCAGATTTTTGTGCACAACATGGAATTATACATCAAACAATGGCTCTATACACACCACAACAAAACGGTGTTGCCGAAAGAAAAAATTGAACATTCAAAGATATGATTAATTCCATGTTAAATAGTTCAGGGCTTCCACACAGTTTGTGGGGTGAAGTTTTACTTACTGCAAATACCATATTGAATAAGGTTCCTTTAAAGAAGATTGACGAGTCACCTTATGAACTATGGAAAGGACATAAACCCACTTATAAAACCCTCAAATTGTGGGTTGCTTAGCAAAGGTGCAAGTTCCGTTACCAAAAAGAACTAAACTAGGACCTAAAACTATTGATTGTGTATTCATTGGATATGCAAATAATAGTTCTGCTTATAGGTTCCTTGTTGTAAAATCATCGATTTCTGACATACATGTTAACACTTTATTAGAATCAGCGGATGCAGAATTCTTTGAGGATATATTTCCTTACAAAGATAAGGAATCTGTTTCTAATACAAAGAGGGTTCATGATCATAGTCATAATGAAGCCTCTTCTTCTGGTGTCCAAGATGTGGAACCAAGAAGAGGAAAAAGAAGTTTCTAAAAACTTTGGACCATATTTCATTACTTTCTTGTCCGAGAATGAACCTAGAACTTTTAAAGAAGCAATGTCTTCTTCCGAGGCTCCTTTATGGAAGGAACCAATTAAAAGTGAAATGGAATCCATTATGGAAAATAACACATGGGAATTGGTTGATTTATCTCCCAGTAGTAAACCAATTGGCCATAAATGGATTTTCAAGAAGAAACTTAAGGCGGATGGAACCATTGATAAGTTCAAGGCACGTTTAGTATCCAAAGGTTATCCCCAAAAGAAAGGGTTGGATTATTTTGACACCTATTCTCCAATTTCTCGCATAACGTGAATTAGGACGTTAATAGCGATTGCGGCTGTATACAACTTTGATATACATCAAATGGATGTAAAAAAAGCATTTTTAAATGGAGAACTAGATGAAGAAATATACATGGAACAACCTGAAGGGTTCGTGCTTAAAGGACAAGAAAGCAAAGTGTGCAAATTAGTTAAGTCATTATATGGACTTAAACAAGCACCAAAACAATGGCACGAGAAATTTGATCATACTTTGTTGACACATGGGTTCAAAATAAATGAATCTGATAAATGTGTCTACATTAAGAGTAATGATAAAACTTGCGTTATTGTCTGCTTGTACCGTATGCTCATAATGGGAAGCGATAAAGATGTAATAAACAAAACAAAGAAAATGTTGAATTCAAGTTTTGACATGAAAGACTTAGGTCAAGCCGATGTCATTTTAGGAATTCAAATTAAGAGAAATAGTGAAGGGTATGTCCTTACACAATCCCATTATGCAGGAAAAATATTACGAAGGTTTGGTCAATTTGACTGCAAACCTGCTGCAACTCCTTTCGATGCTGGATGCAAGTTGGAGAAAAATAAAGGCAATGCCATATCTCAACTTGAATATTCTCAAGTAATTGGAAGTTTAATGTACTTGATGAATTCAACTAGGCCCGACTTAGCTTATGCAGTAAGTAGGCTTAGTAGATATACAAGTAATCCGGCACAAGAGCATTGAGATGCTTTAGTAAGAGTGTTAAGGTATTTGAAAAATACACTTCACTACGGTTACACTACACAAACTATCCACCTGTTGTCGAAGGCTTCAGTGATGCCAATTGGATTTCTGACACTACAGAATCTAAGTCGACAAGTGGATATGTTTTTACCTTGGAAGGTGTAGCAATATCTTGGAAATCCTCTAAACAGAAATGTATAGCTCGTTCCACCATGGAGTCCGAGCTTATAGCTTTAGACTTGGCTGGCGAAGAAGCCGAGTGGCTCAAACATTTTCTAGAGGATATTCCAGTGTGGCCAAAGCTTGTAACTGTTATATGTATACATTGTGACAATATGGCCGCACAATCAAGGGCCAAAACTCATTTATACAATGGAAAGTCGTGACACATCAGGCGTAGGCATAATACTCTTAAGAAGTTGCTCTCCAATGGAACAATATCCATTGATTATGTAAAGTCAAAGGAAAATATAGTTGATCATTTGACAAAAGGCCTACCAAGAGAGCAAATATTATTTACATCGAGGGGAATGGGTCTCAAGCCAATTCAATGAATCGAACTGGGCGGAAACCTAACCTAGCTGATTGGAGATCCCATGGTCTAGGTTTAATAGGCAAACTGGTTAAGTTTGATTCAAAAGTTGAACACACAACTTACCCATTCTTATGATAAAATGTGTGTTGTTTGTTGAAGTTTGAGGGGTTATGTTTTATACATTTAATGACATTAATATCTGGTTATCAAAAGGAATATGAAAGACTATTCTTAATTAATGTCACCTATATAGGAGTAAATGAGGCCGCATTTATAAGAATTGAAATGGCTAAATTCTCTAAAGCTCCTACGAAATCCGGGATCTGTTCAGGGACAAAATGAACACAACCGTATGAATTGACATGTGGCAGACATGATATGTGTGCAGCATATTGTCTCAGTTTACTAATGCGGTGAACAGTTCAAGATCTTCCACATCCACTGTGTCACCAAGTAAACCCGATATGTTTTCACTAGGGTAAGTTCAAGTCTAAAAGACACTTCACTCGATGCATATCATGTCTATTCTCTCGCAGTTTTAGGCAGCCTAGTCATACATTTGCATTTACATTTGCATTTACATTTGCATTCAAATGTGGGGTGTTATAAGTAAATTGGTGGTGTTTTGAAAGAAATTTCAACTCAAATGTGGGGTATTGTTGGAATTTTTTAGTAGAATTTCATTGTCCCACATTGCTCACCACCACAAGGTTTCCTCAGTTTATAAGGCTTTATCCCTTATAGAAAGTTATTGGAGTGATGTACCTTGGAGAATAAAATTGGACTCACCCTTGGGGTTGGGCTTTGGGATGTGCTAATTAATTCATAATTAATATATAATTAATTATCAAAAGATGGGCCTTGGGGCTCTAATAATTAATTATTTTCGGATTTAATTAATTATTTTTAATTAATTTCGAATTTAATTAATTATTAATTATTTTATTATTTTATCAACAGACTCATCATTTCAGATGAAGTCTGAAGTGTGAAAAAAACGCAGAAAGAAAACACTCATCTGAGAAGATGTCTCCGAACAGTTGTATCCCTTCCTCATACCTGTTGCGAACAGGCATAATCATATTATATATACATCCATCTGCATGGCATTTAGAACACAAAAAATATCAAATTCTTCTTCTACATTCCTAAACCTTCTTACTGAGAGAACCACACAGAAATTCGCCAGAAGTTAAGTTTTCCGGTGCTGGAATTCTAACTTGATTGTTGAATCCTAGTGAAGCAGATGTCCGTAGAACTACAAGCACTGAGTAGGGACGAAATTTATGTTTCAAGGACATTGCAGTACTCAAGCCTCGATCTTCAAGTTGTTTGTTTTATTTATTTTTTTTGTTCATACTCTGTTAATTTTTTTATTCGCATTTATTATTTATTAGCATATATAATTATATCACGGATTGTTGACTTACATCCAACAAGATATTCTTCTAACTAAGACAAGTAATGGCCTATATTTAGGATTTTACCAGGAAACAAGTAACGTTTCCTGATATCTTAGGGTTTTCATTAACTCATTATTTATATATATATAGATATAGGGCCCAACTTTTAGATAGATATAGGGCCCAACTTTTCTTAGTGTTCTAATTGATAAAGGAGTCCTACTGTTGCGTTACATTACTTTTTTTTTTTGTTTTGGGGGGGCGGGGGGGATAGTGAGGTGGGGTGGGGTTCGCATGTGAAGCCTCGAACCCTGAGGGAAAAGTGGGATTTTTCAAAAATTTCATTGTTGTTGCAATCCTAATTTAATTGTGTAAATTTTAGAAAATTCTTATGGTTGAGGCTTGAACTCTTCAATGATTTCGTCCTGAACAAGTTTAATTCGCTTGCAAATACTACCAAACAATAACAAAAATTACAAGCCAAATTTGTTAGCAACAATTATGTAAACAGTGTTGAAGAACAAGGACTAAACCAATTATGAAAACAGGGTATCCAAGGAGAACCCCTAACCAATTGTCGTAGATGCACTCGCAATTTCTTGGCGTTATGTTTTTTTTTTTGTAATCAAATGTTTAAGTATTGTGCACCATAACATATACTCTGAAAAATTCAAATCTTCTTTGAGATAGTGAAGTAGTATTTTTTTTCTTCTTTGCTAAAAATTATTCAAGTGTGTTTGTTGTTTATTTCTTAGGATGGGTGGAGGTGCAATTTCATTCAAGCATCATGTCAGAATCGGGAAGCTGGAAGGATATTGCTGAAGCACAATCAACTAGCTCTTTCATGGTTCCTTATTTAAGAAAAGCCAGAAACGTGGCTGCTTCTGAGTTTAAATTCAAATTCACATTTGGAGCCTAATTCCCCTAAATTGACAAAAACCTTGAAATACTAGAATCATGCGCACTGTGTTTGTGCTGAAGACTGCTTAAAAATTTTGTTTTTGGACAAGATGAAGACTTGAGGTAGATTTTGGTGCGGGGTGTGAGGGTATTTTCGGTCAATAAAGGGGATGTATTAAGATAATTTTTTTGTTTAAAAAATAAGTGTGAGATGTTTTAAATATGTGATGTGTTTTTAAGTATGTGCGATGCTAATAAAATAACCTTATATTACTCATATAATATCACACACCAAACTCCAAACTCAAGTTCGAGCCCAAATTTATAAACAAAATGATATGTTACAAATAAGAACAAACGCATTCAAGTAATAAATCATTCATTAACTTTCCATAGAAGAAACGATACATCACGACAACAAATCTAATCCCAAAACCCATAATGTTACATCACATCAACCCGCCGTGACATTGAAATGCGCGCCAAGACCAACTGCCAACTTCCCTCACCAATCATCTTTCTCCACGTCATCACCCACTGCCGTATAATTAACCGAACCAGAAGATCTTCCCAATTCCAATTGTTCAATTCTTTCTTCCCCACGAAACCACCCAACCTCCTCCTAATCTCTCCGTCTCCGAAATCAATCAAAAGAAGATGCAAAGCCCAGATCCAACGGCGGAGGACGAATCCCAGGCCGTCAGCCGCCGCATCCAGCGGTTGTCCCTGCACCTGACCCCCAAGTACCCACTTCCCCGAAACTACGCAGCTCAGCAGCTTGAGCTGGTGGAGTGCGCTTCCAAGGCGGCGAAGCTGACGGTGGACACGAGCAGCCTCTCAAACTACATGAGAGGCAAGCACCGGGAAATCCAGGACAGAGTGTTGGATTACTTCAACAAGCAGCCGGAGCTTCAGACGCCGGTGGAGATTTTGAAGGACGACCACCGGGAGCTTTGCATGAAGCAGCTTGTGGGGTTGGTGAGAGAGGCTGGGATCAGGCCTTTCCGGTACGTCGTCGATGACCCGGCTAAGTACTTTGCTATTTTGGAGGCCGTTGGCAGCGTCGACATGTCTCTCGGGATTAAGATGGGGGTGCAGTACAGGTGATTATTACTACTAGTACTGCTCTAATCTTATTTCAGTGATTTTTGTGGCATTTTTCGGGTGCTGATCGCTTTGTGTTTTAAGTTTGGGTGGGAATTTTGAAGAAGCTGAGGTTCTACCGTAAAACCAATTGGGAGAATGAGGGTGTTTTTGACGTGGGTTTTGTGATTTTTGATTATTTGAGTGGTAAGATTTATGCTGTGCATGATTCTTTGTGTTTTATTGTTCGATTTGGCGAAGTCATCTAACTCCTCGAATAGGTTTCCTTCTTGGTAGATTATTTATGGTGTATGTGTTTATCGCACTCTCTGTATTGTAATTGTTTTCGGATTGATTGCTATTGCACTAAATTTTTTACTGCTCCATAAGATAGGCCTAAAATATGCGCATCAGACGCATTCGCACTGCGGTGGAAAGACATGTCCATAGAGATGTAATAGATAGAGATGTAATAGATAATGTAAATAGATAAAGAATTATTGCTGTAGATGTTGATGTTTCGGTGTGCTGTTACAATTTTATACACACCACTGACAGATGCAGTTCATGAAAATTTTGAGTATAAAGGGCACCGAATTTGTATGATCGGCAATCCCCTTCATTGGCCTTTGTTTGGTGTTGTGTTTAGTTAATAGCTTGTGCCCAAATCCCAAATGTGAAAATCCCTTTAAATTGTTGATTGCAACAAAAGGAGGGAAACAAGGATCTCGATCAATGAATTGGAGTTGGATGAGTTAGCGTGTTATTTTCAAGTGCTGTGCCATGTCTATGAACAAAACTGTTGGACAAAAACCGAGTGTTGGACCACACTCAAAATCTTATAATTTGGGAGCCGTGATTGCCCAACAAAAAAATTTATGCTAGGGAGAGGAAATCTAGTGCTCAAATTTTCCTTCTGCTGTGTCTTTCCCTATTTAATTACAAATAGTTCACATTTGGATGCCCTTTCTGAGGGAGGGTGTTTAAAATATAAGTTAATAGTGGACTACATCAAGATTGGGACTATCCAGATAGTTTTCATGTGATGAGAAACTTGTAATAGAAATCCATGTTTTGTTGTGCAATTGAATGTTCTGAGATGGGAAGGTTATGGAAAAATTGGAAGGTAGAAATTCTATTGTAATTGCAATGCATTGTGGAAGGTAGAAGTTTCCATTAAAGTGGGGTTCTGCAGAGTTCATCATTGTTCAAGGATCACATGCTTTATTGCTGATATTTGGTGCTTGGATTCAAATGATGTAATTACATGGCTCTTAAACTTGTTAAGGGACCTCTGCTTTCCAATGTTCGTGTGCCAGAAACATAGTGTAATGCTTAATTGCACTAGCTGTACAATATATGTTTCGTTCTGCACTGATTTTTTTTATTACTTGTGCAGTCTTTGGGGAGGTTCTGTACTTAACTTAGGAACCAAAAAGCACAAGGATAAGTATTTTGATGGTATCGACAATATGGAGTATCCAGGTTGTTTTGCTATGACCGAACTACATCATGGTGAGCTGTTTTGCTACTACCATTCTTTTACGATGATATGTAATGCTGGGACATTTTAAGTTTATCCATACATTCATTGCGTGGTTCTGTGGAAAAATTGGTGTGCGCCACATACACATATGCATTTAAAAAGCATCTACCTTTTACAGTTTTTGTTTTCGTGAAAGCCCAGATTTTAATTCTTAATGAATAGTATTATGGTGAAAAGGTCAAATCACGTTCCATAAAGCATCCAATGAGAAAAAAGTTTTAGTGTGCATGATTATGAAGATAGTTCTCCAAGATTTATCTTGACAACTTGTTCGTTACTTTGTTTGGAGTGTTGGAGTTGATATAGACAGGGTGCTGAAACATTTATAACAACTAACATCCACCTTTGAATCTTTGATTTACTGGTGATGGTTATCCATTTAAAGTTTTTTGAAGAGACTGGTTCGTTGTGGTTCTCTATCATCTTTTGATTCAGATTTCTTAGTTGTTTTTCATTTTATGCTCTTTATTTCTTAGGCACTGTTGTATTACTAAATCCAGAATTCATAACTAAACCTTATTCATTATTTCTTTTCCCTGTGCATAAGGCTCAAATGTTCAAGGTCTACAAACAGTGGCAACTTTTGATCCACTCACAGATGATTTTATAATTGACACACCCAATGATGGGGCCATCAAATGGTGGATTGGCAATGCTGCCGTTCATGGAAAGTTTGCTACTGTTTTCGCTAAGCTGATGTTGCCGACTCATGACACAAAAGGTATTACTGATATGGGTGTCCATGCCTTCATTGTGCCAATAAGGGATTTCAAGACCCACCAAACTCTTCCAGGAATTGAGATACATGATTGTGGCCACAAGGTTGGTCTGAATGGGGTAGACAATGGAGCATTAAGATTCTGCTCAGTGAGAATCCCTCGTGATAATCTTCTTAATCGGTTTGGAGATGTCTCCCGGGACGGGAAATACACAAGTAGTTTACCATCTATAAATAAAAGATTTGCTGCCACTCTAGGTGAACTTGTAGGTGGGAGGGTCGGTCTTGCATATTCTTCAGTTGGTGTCCTCAAGATCGCTGCCACAATTGCAATCCGATATTCTCTACTGCGCCAGCAGTTTGGTCCTCCCAAGCAACCTGAAGTTAGTATTCTTGATTATCAGTCTCAACAACACAAGTTAATGCCCATGCTGGCTTCAACTTATGCATTCCATTTTGCCACGTTGCATTTGGTGGAGAAATATTCAGAGATGAAAAAGTCTCATGATGAACAATTGGTTGGTGACGTCCATTCGCTTTCAGCAGGGCTCAAGGCTTATGTGACAGCATATACGGCAAAGTCATTAAGTATCTGCAGGGAATCTTGTGGAGGCCATGGGTATGCTGCTGTCAACCGCTTCGGTAGCCTGAGGAATGACCATGACATTTTTCAGACGTTTGAAGGGGACAATACAGTGCTTCTACAACAGGTTTCAAACAAATCACATTCTCTACCTGGGAATATTTTATTTTCTTTCATGATCTAGAATTTTTCATAGGATAGAACAATTATGGGTACACAACAAGAAATGAAATAGATTTGCCCAAAAAATTATTACAGGCAATTTTCTACTCTGAGTTTTACTGGTGACACAGGTTGCGGGTGATCTGTTGAAGCAATATAAGGAGAAATTTCAAGGCGGGACACTCACTGTCACATGGAACTACCTCAGAGAGTCCATGAACTCGTATCTATCTCAGCCAAATCCAGTGACTGCTCGATGGGAAAGTGAAGACCATTTGCGAGATCCTAAGTTCCAGTTGGATGCTTTCAGAGTGAGTTTTTACTTGGTTTTATGATCAAAATCAGTTTTTACTTGGTTTTATGATCAAAATCCTCTCTTAGTGTATAACAAGACTGAAACTCTTTGTCGCATAATTTTCCTCCTGCAGTACCGAACTTCTCGATTACTTCAAAGTGTTGCAGTAAGACTGCGCAAGCATTCCAAAACTCTTGGCAGTTTTGGTGCATGGAATCAATGCTTAAATCACCTTTTGACTCTGGCGGAGTCCCATATTGAGTCAGTCATCCTTGCCAAGTTTGTTGAAGCTGTCCAGAAGTAATTCTTAGATCTCTGTTACTCACATTAGTGCCTTTCCGTTATGATTTTGAGTTTTTAAAATGGGTTTTGTGCCAGATGTCCGGATCCAAGTTCTCGAGCTGCTCTGAAACTCGTCTGTGATCTTTATGCATTGGAGCGCATTTGGAAAGACATAGGAACCTATCGTAATGTTGATTATGTTGCACCAAACAAAGCTAAGGTATTCAAATCTTACCTCGACTAATATTCCTATGAATCATGAAAAGAATAATTCTGCTTTTTATGCAATCACTACGACTCAGGATTATGGAAACTGTGTTTAAGCCTGAATACGATAGAAGTAAACATAAAATGCATCCGGCATGGCTTTGAAGAAATGCCCTAAAAATTCAAATTAGACTGAATTCTTGTTTCTGTTTGCGTAGGCAATTCACAAACTGATGGAGTACCTGAGTTTCCAGGTGAGAAATATAGCAAGGGAACTTGTAGACACATTTGACATTCCAGATTATGTCACAAGAGCCCCAATTGCAATGCAGTCGGATGCCTACTCACACTACACACACTACGTCGGATTTTAATTCCCACTGAACTTCTTTCGTTTTTGAGCAAAAGAAAGCAGGAAATATATGTTTGCATAATTGTCAACGCCAAATTGGCTTAACATAGGAATGATGATTGGTGAAAGGGAGTTCTTGTTCTTCCTTACTGTAAGTTTCGAAAATATTTTTTGGTTCGTTACAATAATTGATCGGTGAGAGTTCGTAGGGAAAAGGTGGATATAGGTCTCACAGTGCAGGACTATATCATGTTCTGTTGTAAAACTATCGAACGGCAATTCGTATTAGAAAGGCAATTCGTGCTTGATATGCTTGTGTGTGCTAAATATACCCTGTAAATCGTAAATTGCATACGTCTGTATTAACTTTATCAAGAGGTGCATGGTCACTCAGCAGTTTTTCCTTCTTTGGGCTTCTTCGGTTTTGGCTGTGGTTTTTGACACCCCATAAGGAGGTCAAAAATGACAGTTGTTCTCCTGATCATCTGGTGACCAAGAAATTCATGTTCTCTTAAGAGTTGATATCAAGGGTAAAGAATGAGTCATTGTGCTTTTAGTGTTTAAATATCACCCTTCGATATGCAAGGGCGAGTGACGATGAATTCTTAGGTCACCTGGTGATTAGGAGAACGGAACTCCAAAATATCAAAGTATAATCGAGAGTCGCGATTAAGTGTATAATAATAAAACCAATCGCGAAGAAAAACGTTCAAAATATTGGCAGAAAACTCATCCTAATTCAGTTGTAAAATTGAACGCACTGCCCAAAAACTTGCTCTTTACAAACCTATATCCAGTCCAGTCACAAATTTAAGAGATTAATATATGTTTAATTACATAAACTCAGTATCTAACAGGCCTGCAGCTGAGATATGCAATTCGAGCTGCTTCACTTTTCTGTCTGATATCTTCATACATCTTTAATGATGCCTCCGAAAATTTAGTTAGTCTATCGAGAACCTTTGTCAAGCTTGTATGTATGCAGCTCAGGCTTGGAGATGATTCTTTGCCGTTCTCTTCCGCTTTGTTCTCTGCTTCTCCGTTGTTTGCATCAGCTGTCCCCTGGTTTTTCTGTGCAACTGCTTCTTGTTCCATCAAATGACGCAGATCTGATAAGAAGGTCCTGATTGCATCCGTAAGTTCATTGGAAGGCAATGCTCTGATCCCAGCTCCCCAATCTCGAAAGAGAACAAATATAGGTGGGGCCACAACTCGACGAGGGGAAAATGGCCTTCTGCTTTTGGTACGCTCCCGTGGTTGCATGATGCAGTTTTGCAGCCAACCATTGAGAGCTTCCACATATGTTGAATGGCTGTTGATCCAATTTGCAAAGCTTAAGCCGAAACACTCAATCTCATCCAAAAGTTGAGCCATGATCTGACTGCGGGAATCTCCTTGGGAACTCACTGTTGAGCTCTTTGAATGATATGCGAGTGAGATGGTTATATATTGCGCATGATGGTATTCAAGCATGGCCTTCCACATTCTTGTCAATCTACATAAAATCACCGTTCATCTACCCAAGATTAGTGATGTTTTGATACAAATAATATGAATTTCAAGACGGAAAATAACCAAGTGGATCCTACTAATGAGAACACAAGGATTCTACTTACCCCTGAGTAAGTTCTAAAAGTTGTGGATGCAATTCTTCATCTCTCATTTTCTCAATCCGCTTTGATATTGAATCAACAGCATGAATTGCCACTCTTATTCGTGAATGTAGATCCTTCACAATCGCCCGGGTTTTATCAATAACTTGACTGCTACAATCCTCTGCAAATTGATTCCTAAGTTGATCACATTTCCGGTCATACACCTTCCTGATAGACTCACTTGCCTACAAGAACCAAAATAGAAATGAGGAGACGATTATACAAAAAAACTATAAAACGAAAAGCATGATATACAATCAATCTGGACAGAGAAAAAACTCTTTAAATTTATCTTTTCTCCTGTATTTCATGTTAGAGAGAAACACGATTCACAAGATACCATTAAAAATTGATGTTTCCAGCAATACCTACTCCATATCCCTATGACCAGAAGCTTGCAGATCAAATTTCATGGTTCTATGACTACAAAGTTATAGGTCAAATTCATGAGCATTTAAAGGTACATAAGCAGATTAACTGATGCTTAAACTATCTCAACAAATACCGGATTACAAGATTACAAGATTATTGGAAAATGGACTGATAACACAGAAAAGAGGAAAACACATGCAAATCACTCATTAATAGGGAAAAGTTTCTGACTTTTTAAAAATATCAAAATGTGGAATTGAAGGCTAAAATGCAAGGTATGAGGGGGTAATGTAAATGAAGTTTTTTATATCCTCACATTTATGTGTTGAATCAGGGTAAGCAGATCACAAGGAAGTAAGTCTAAAAGGATGCTACAATAGATACAATAAGAACATAAATCTTCACAATAAAGAAAAAATGCATAGGCTTCAATAGAACATAAATCTTCACAATAAAGAAAAAATGCATAGGCTTCAATAGAGTACCTTTACTTCGTCATAGAGTTTTCTTTCCCAGGCATATAGTCTCTCCAGAGTGGAGGAATGACTTCCGGCAATCATGCAAAACTCTTCAATAAAATCACTGCCACTGTCATCGGCATCCTCTTTTGTTATTGTGGGAAGAGGATTCCTTGATGAAGATGACCTCGAAGATGTTGACCGCTTCCAAGTAATAATTTTGGTTCCATGTTGTGTAGGATCTACAAAACATTTTGATCACATATTATGGTAGGAAAACACAAAGGAGATCCTAATCATTCTGAAAAAAAGTGGTCCTAAGTTAAATAAAATAAGGGTAGTTTGAATAAGGCTTCATTTGTTTGGCTTCATCTTATGCAAACGACATGTAACTTAAAGTGAACCAGCTTATTCCACAATTAATGCCACACAACAAATTCGCATGCTTTCCTGCAGAATACACATATCACACAATTAAACGGATGAAGTGTGTTTATCTGATCTTTATGCCAGAGATACAACTCCTAGCCGTAACATAAATGACGTTTGACTGATCAAAGGATTACTAGGATTCATCAAAACCAAAAAGTGATGAGTAAGTGGGCATAGGCATAAGGAAATTCTTGCAATTGTTAAAGATGTATTCATTTCCAACCCCAAATTACTGAGTACTTACTGGACTTGTAATTAGCTTGTGATTTAACAATTGCAACAACTTACCATGATAAACAAGTGCAGTCTTTCCCGGGCAGAAAACGAGCTGGAAAGCCACGAGAAAAGCCAAAGCAGATGATGTACCTACAATTCAAAACTTGAAATGTCATAAACAGTTTATGAAAACAAGAAGGAAAAAAAACATCAGACGACTAAAATTATCAATTGCACAAGTAGGTGCTTCAAATTTAATTCACCAACCAATATATAAAGTTTACCTTTTGCCTCCGAATATCCAACCCTTATTTTGTTTGACTCAAGCATCCTGGAGACCCCTCTTCCCGATTCTGCAGCCCTAAAAAAGCGGTGCTCGATATCCTTTATGCTTGAAAGAAAATCTTTAGCTCTGTGAGTAATAAACTCTGAAGGGTCCTCTCTTTCTGCACATAAATCCTTCTCCCCCACATTCTTCTCCCTCTTTGAACCAGACTGCTCAACACCGACTTTGCCTGTCAAACTTGTAGCTCCACCATTGGCATTGCATCCCACAACTAACTGTCTCCCTTCACCATTGCCTGTTTGCAGAGACCCATCAACTCCCGAGTTTAGCGAATTCGTGTTACCATCTACACTACTATCGTTTTGGTTCATTGAATTACCAGAAACTTCAAAATGTTCCTTACTTCCATCTAATCCAACCTTTGCCCATCTTCCCATCTCCTCCACACTATGACTAGCTTCTTCACTCCTCCCCTGTCTCCACCCTTTGATATTATCAAAATTCACATCCACTCCACTACTTCCCACAAACCTAAAGCTCTCACTCCCATCCACAGGATCAAAGTAATCCCAGGAAGAATCTTCATCCGGCAGAGGAGGAGGCGGCGGCGGCAGTGGAATATCCTCATCCACGTAACTACTGCTAACCGGATTGAACCTTACCGTCACAGCAGCAGCACCTCCTGACCTCATATAACTCAACCTTGCCACAGGAGGCGAAGCGGGTCTCTCGTTGCACAAAGGCGAGTCCGAAGCGTCGGCCAAAGGCGAGGGCGAGGGCGAGGGGTAGGAGGAGTGCGATGGGGTCTTGTCGGAGGTGGAGAGAGAAGACTCTATCAACACCTCAGCCTCGGCGTAGCGGCGGAGGGCAATGCCAATGTTTCTTAGAGAGTTGGTGTAAGATACATGAGAAGCTGCTAAAGCATACCTTGAATCAATTGCTTGCTTGATCAATCTTTTACGCTCTCTGCACAGACGCAGAGCTTCGTCCTTCTCGGTTTTGGAGTTGGTCGCACCCATTTTTGACGGAAAATTTGGGCACCCAGTTCATAAAAGAACGCTCATTTACTCAGTAACCAAACAAGACTTCCTAAAAGGAAAGAGAACCCATTTCACTGGAAGCATAAACAGCCCAAATTTTCAATAAAATCTGTAAAAACACAAAGACAACCCCTCACTTTAAACCCCAAACCTCAAAAGCAAATGTGGGTTTTGCAGTAAAGGAAAACCCAGTCGGGGATAACTAAAAACTTGCAAGATAGCTACTCAGGGGAGGAGAGTAGCTGCTTTCATGGAAGGAAGGGAAGGAAGAGAGCAGCAGCAGCAGCAGGAGTGCGCAGAGGCAACCTGTTGGAGTGGTTGGGGGCCATCAATGAGAAGCATAAGCTGACTCCCCCACACACAAACAAAAACAAAAATAAAAATCAGAAAGAAAAAAAATAGAAACTGAGCGTCTCAAGAGGACAAATGTGAAGAAAATGTGAAAAGAAAAAGCAGAGAGCCTCGTAGTCTGTGTCTGATTTCTTGGAAAATAATCTAGGGATAAAAACCCTTTTATCTCTTTCTTTCTTTTCTCTGTTTTATTTTTCTTTGGGTGTAAAATTAGAATTAATCGAATAAGAAAAATATTTTAAGAAATATTTTTGCTCACTACCTTCTAATGATATCACTTTATTTATTCCTGTTACGTAATTTTAAAATTTATACGTATCCAATCTGCATTTGTATTAGCAAGCGGTTCTTCATCAACCGGTGAAAATGAGTTGAATCCTTATATAACGTCGTAGTTTCGAACTTCTTTAATGGTTGACCTAACATTTAATCTAATAAAATGTATAACAAAAAAATCTACATTTTTAATTGTGAGTAATTAAATATAAAATAAATTTACTGTCAAATAATCTCTCGATCTAATACACTGTTAAATTTTCATCAAATGAATTATTGATCAAGACTCCTCGATTGGAGTGAATCCATTTTCTGTAAACTTTTAAGCTGTTCACATTGAAAGGAGGTTGAATATGCATTGCATCACAAAAAATATTGCTTTTAACAGGAAAAGACAGAGTTAATTGGTGCGTGTCAGAAAATAATAGAGTTGATTTCAATATTTTATTGGTAATGGTGCAGATGACAGAATTGCCCTCCGGTTTCAAGTCTAACGGCTCCTTAAATTTCGCTTATTGGAAATTACATGCTCTTCCGAAATATTGAAGTCTAAGTTCCACCCCATATCCGCAATATTTTCTGAAATCAGTCAATTTTTTCGATATTTTCAATATTTTAGGATTTACAGACAATTTGCAAAATATTTGCAATCTTTTAATTTCTTTCTTTATGGTATTAGTTTATTTCAATAAAACTTGTGCGGCTTTCGTGGCAAAAATTTCAATTAAGTTAGGTATAATTTATTCTTTCTAGTGAAATGCTTTATTTTATTACTTGTCATTAAAAAGAAGTTTTTCTTCTCATATATCACATACTTATTGTTCACACAATATTTAATCATTAATTCTTGATTCACACGTGTGTTGTGGCTTCATATGACATTCCCTAAAAAATAATTTTAAATTTTCATGTTTTTGAGTAAATTTCCATCATTTTTATCGAAGGCAATCGATATCAATATTCATATTCGACATATCCATTGTTATTTCAACAAATTTGCCTAGCGATATTTCCACCCATACCGATATTTTAAACACTGAATGCAAGTGACCCTTTATCACAATGGTAGAAATGAGTTGAACTCTTACATAACAGTGTGAGTTCGAACCATCATCAGTGGTTAATGTAACACCTAATCTAACAAAATCTATCGGTTGACACAAAAAAAAAAAAAAAAAAAAAACTATTTAGATTAAATTTTCGAAGTCATATAGTGTGGTTGTTGATGATTGAATTATTACTTAAGTGTTGATTAATGTGGTTATTTCTTATTAATAACACATCACATGATTGCATATTTGGTTTTAAAAAGTTGATCTCCTAACATTACTCTATGAGTTAACTATATTTTACAACCTTCAAATTTGAGGTAATTTTCAAAATGGGTTACGAAGCTTTAATTTTATCATATTGCACTACAAGATAGGAAATTTTTTTCTTTGGTCTGATTAATGTGACGACCGGTCCTTAATTTTCTATGTAACTTTTTCCCCGAGTGTGTAAATTGACGTTTATGTCCTTTTTTGGCAAAAGTGGAAACTCACGTGGACGTACTTATTCAACTTTAATTTATTTTTCTCGTTATCGTAATTGAATAGTACTCGTTGTTACGAACGCGTGAGCGCGAGTTAGACCCAAAACGGACTTGTAACGAAAAAGTTACGCTTAGTTAAAGTGAGTCAACAACAGGTAGATTTGTACACGTGCGTATTAATTATTCAATGTTGGAAACACTATTTTAGATAGAAAGTTAGATTACGTTTGATTTTGAATTGTACGAATTTTATCTCTTTTTCTCTTTAAAACTGGACCGGTGCCTTATTCACTTTCACCAACCAATTAGAGTTTGTCCCACACCCAATCAAATTTTTCTTCTTCTTAGCCAATCAAAACTCACCTTCTTTCTCTCTCTCTATCATGTTCTCCTTCTATCTCTATCCCGAGACCCTTTCCTCTCTACAATAACCAAACACCACCATCAAATCTCACAGATTGGGCTTGCAACCACCATCATCACACTCCTCTCATCTTCACGAACCCAACTGTATAAACCGATCATAAAATGGTTGAGTTTTGAACACCCAACTCGGAAGCTCCGACTCGGACTAGTTTTCCCCGACGTGTTCCCGGTCGAATTACAAGCTTTTGGGATGTTTGGAAGCCTCCACACAACTCCCTATAGTCAATAGCCTAGGTTTGAAGTCAAGTTGGCGTGGAAACACACGGTTTCGAGGCGAAGAAAATAAGTTTGAATATTTCAAGGCTTTTGAAAAGTACAACCTTATTCTCTTCTTCCTAAGCTTCATTTCCATATAAAGTTTGTCAAAAATGGTTGAGAAATGAAGAAGTTATGAAGGTTTGAAAATTTTCCGGAATCCGGCCAAATTCTCCAGTTTCCGACAAACCAGAAGGACGTGACAACGGCGGAGGTCCACCGGAAAAGAAGAAAGAATATTTCGTCAGATTTAACGGAATATTCTGACACTGTTAGGGATAACGGAATATTCCGTCAAATCTAAATGAATATTCCTCTGTCAGTCTGTCAAACGTGTCAGGAGTGTGGCCATGACCTGGCGGTGCGTGACAGCCCGTTTGGCCACCGGCCGGCGAGTGGTTGACATGTACGGGTCCGCGTCGTCGAGTAGAACGTTTTCATATATTTAAACCCTTTGTTTGAGCAAACTATGGGGGTTTTTCCTAGCCTTTTTGTTTATGTCCTTATTAATTAATTAGTTTAGTTATTTCCCACATAGGTGAGACTTATCCCGAGTTCGTACGAGGACAAGCAAGGCTAGGAGGCTACAGTCCATCGACGTATCAGTGAGTGGGCATTTGTTATATATATATTTTATAGTTTCCATCAATGTTTTTGGATTGATTTGTGCATATCATGCCATGATTAATAATGTTATAAGAAATGTTGTACTATTGTGAAATGCTAAAATAATCCTATGGGACGTGCAGGTAAGTTTATTATGTTGACTGGAATTATTGAATCATTATGGCATACTTATATTTATGTAGTCTGCTCATCATTGCTGCACCCGGTGTTAGTGCTCATCCAGGGCCAGAGCCAGTCTTTCACGTGTATGTTCACATCCGCACCGCACGTTCACCTTAGATCCAAGTAGGTGCTAGTCACGTTGTACAGGTTGCAATAGGCAACTCCGACATCTTGTGGTACAGGTTGTCATAGGCAACTCCGACTCGTATGTAACCACGAATAGTGTCAGTCTTCACATGATTGTAGCATTAGAGCATATATTATGATTACACCCAGTCATGTCATACATGTTGCATTAGGTAACTCCGACTTGTGTGCTAGCATAAATTGATGAGCATCAGTCCAATCGTACAGGTTGCATTAGGCGACTCCGACTTGTGTATTAGCAAAGATCGATGAGCACCTAATTTTACTTATATTACTGTTGAGATATTGTGATATGGCATACTTCTGGATTCACTATTGATTTGTATTTGATTTCATACCTATACGTAGTATGATTTTTTGGAAACTATACATGTTTTACGGCGAGGGGTTAGTATGTTTAGAAAATAAATGGATTTTATAAACTTTTGTTTTTGCCCACTCACCCTTTTGTCTTTCGCCCCTCCTGGTCCTAGTTAGCTGATTTACTTTGTGGTGTACGAGGAACGTCCAGTGATTCTGACATATCCATAAATAATGTAAGGACTTTTCCCAGTTGTGTATTAAGTACTTAACTAGTTTCGATTACACTACTTTGTCATCTATGCTCTGAACATTTGTATTCTATGGGTTCTTCCCACTGCTGCGCACTCGCTTTATTAGTCTAAATAAGTTCTAGTTTCGGTTTTAATTTATTCACATTTTTACATCACTTACATTTTTGGTTGCGTCACCTTCGGGTGACAGCCAATATACCTCGACTCCGGTCGGGGTGTGTCAGTTTGGTATCAGAGCCTAGGTTTTGGCAGTCCTGCATTCCTCGTATATGTTATAGGCCCTAATAATTTTTGATCTCTTATGTCAGAATCATGCCACCTCATAGAACGCCACATATCCCTTATGAGACTAATTTTCCTGATTTTGGGCAACTTGGTGAGGCGATTGCCAGTGCCATTCAGTCCACACTTCGTCCTCCCTAGAGGACTACCCTAGAGACCGTATCCTATCTTCAGATAAATAATTTCTTTGGCATTGAGGGGTCTAAGAATTCCGAGGTTTGCATCAACCATGTTGAGAAGACTTTCTGAGTTATGCATCAATAGGGGAATCTTCCAGAGGAGAGATGGGTCAAGAAAGCGACCTGGTTCTTCCGACTAAGAGATGGATCATGGTGGGCTCAAAAGTCACACCCGTTGTTTGCTCAAGATGCCATGAATTGGGATGTTTTCAGGCGTCTATTTGAGGTTAGATTCACACATCCAGAGTACAAGGATCGAAAGAGAGAGGAATTCACAGAGTTGAAGCAAGGTAAAATGTCAGTCACAGAGTACCACCGAAAGTTCATTGACTTATCCCGTTATTGTCCTGAGATCGCTGAGAATCCCAGAGAAAATGCTCCATTATTTTAAGAAGGGGACTCGTAGACGACTGTATTCTTTGGCGACTTCTACTCCATGCTCTACCTCCTAAGAATTCTTTGAAGTTTTGCTTCGTGTTGAAGATTCTGAGAATGCTCCTGATGATGGCGATGATGAAGAAGATAATAATAATAATGCTCAGAGGAATAATAACAGAGCGCAGCCATCTTTTGGCTTTCGAAAGACTCATAATTTCAAGAGAAGTGGTAATAGTTTTGGATCGCTGAGTTGTGGTTCAAGTTCCTATATGCCGCGAAGGGGCGACAAGTTCACAGGCAGTTCTCGCTTTCAGAATCAGAGGAACCCTAGTAATTCTGGTGCTCAGCTATGTCGCAGATGCAATAATCGTCATTATGGTGAGTGTAAAAGGGGAAATAATGGGTGATATACTTGTTGTCAGATGAGACACATAGCTGCTCAATGTCCTATGAATCAGAAACCTCAACCTCCTACTCTACCACATGTAGTTCCTCTCCAGCAGATTCAATGACCTGGTACCTATCAGCAGATAGGTTATAGAGGTGTTTTCTATTATCAGGATGACATACCCTAGTACCAGAGAGGAGCATAACAGTACGCGCATGAGGTTCCCTATTACCAGGATGACTATCTATAGTACCAGGGGCTTATATGCAGTATCAGGGCGGCGGAGTGCAATGGTACGCTGGAGGACATTCCTAGAATCTTGGTGTAACCTCTAGTAGTGGCAGTTCAACCAGGCATACTAATTAGACCAATCAGGATCGAGGCAATCAGGGACACGGTAACCAGGGAAACTGAGGTCGTGGAGGCCAACAGCAGGCACAAGGTCGTGTCAATCACATTACCTTGCAGGATGCTCAGGGTAACCTTGACTTGATTATGGGTATGTTGAATGTTCTTGGCCATTTTTCTTGAATATTAATTGACTCGGGTGTTACTCATTCGGTTATTTCCCATACGTTTGCTCAAAAGACTCAACCTCATCCCATTCATCTCGGTTATGAGTTGGAGTTCTCAATTCCTAGAGGTGAAGTTTGTTATGTTAGTTAGGAGTATCGAGGATGTCCCGTTCTCATCGAGGATGTCGTAATGCCAGCTAATCTTGTTCCCTTGGACATCGTTGATTTCGATGTTATCTTGGGCATGGATTGATTAGATTATAATCGTGCCATGTTGAATAGTCACCAGAAGATTATTACCTTCCATCGACCAGGCATGCCTATGGTAAGTTTTGTCGGTGAACGTAGTGGTCTGAAACATGGAGTTATTTCGGCCATAAGGCGAAACAGATGTTGAGGAAGGGTTGTCAAGCCTACTTAGCTCATGTAGTAATGACTGCGGAGACTGTTGCTTGTGTGGAAGACGTTTGAGTAGTCAGACAATTTCCTGATGTTTTTCCCGACGATTCACCTGGCCTACCACCGATCGTGAAGTGGAGTTCACTATCGACCTAATTCCAGGTACCGACTTTATTTCTTTAACTCTTTATCGTATGATTCCTGCGGATTTGAGGGAATTAAAAACCCAATTGCAAGAACTTGTTGAAAAAAAGTTTATTTAGCCGAGCACTACCCTTGGGGAGCTCCAGTCTTGTTTGTGAGGAGGAAAGACGGAACGTTGAGGCTATATATTGATTACAAGCAGCTGAATCAGCTGACGATTAAAAACCATTATCCATTGCCTCGTATCGATGATCTTTTAGATCAGCTTCGTGGTGCTTGTCTTTTCTCGAAAATCGATCTAAGGTATGGCTATTACCAGCTGAAGATTAGAAGTGATGATATTCCGAAAACAGCTTTCCAAACTCGATATGGTCATTATGAGTTTCTTGTGATGTCATTCGGGTTAACTAATGTTCTATTCGCTTTTATGGACCTGATGACTCGAGTATTCCATCCGTAACTTGCCAGGTTCGTAATTGTTTTCAATGATGACATCCTGGTGTATTCTAGGAGCGAGGCTGACCATGCTAGACATTTGCATTTAGTTTTGAAGAAGCTAAGGGAGAATCAATTGTACGCTAAATTCAGTGAGTGCTAGTTCTGGTTGGATCATGCGTCTTTCTTGGGACACGTGATATCAGCTTAAGGTGTTCTCGTTGATCCTTAGAAAGTAACAGCAATGGAGAATTGGGAGCAACCTCAGACTGTCACTAAAGTACGAAGTTTTCTTGGTCTTGTTGGCTACTATTGATGCTTTATGAAAGACTTCTTAACCATAGCCTTGCCTCTGACAAGGTTGACTAGGAAATCAGTTAATTTTGAATGGAATGATGATTGTGAACGGAGTTTCCAACAGTTGAAGTATTATCTCATTCATAATCCCTTATTGTCGTTTAACACGCTTGCTTTAACTGAAGGTGGAATAATCCCTTATTCATAATCCCGGAAGTACTAAAATGTATCATACTATTCGACCTTTTTACTACTGTTAGTAACGCAAGGCGATCAAATGTACGTACCAAAGGTGGAATAACTGAAGAAAGAAATACTTGATGAGGCACATATCTCAACTTATGTGATGCATCCCGGAAGTACTAAAATGTATCATACTATTCGACCTTTTTACTACTGGCCAGGAATGAAAAGCCTCAATTTCACTCTAACCCGCCGGAAACCGTAAAGAAAGTGTGCTTCAATTCGTCACCTCAGGTGATCCGCTGCTCATACAGTTGGTTGGGCTTTGTTCCTAACCTCAATAGGAGTTTAATAAGGGTGGTGACCATCGTCAGAATTTACAGGATCGGCGAAATTGCCTTCGTGCAGTCTGGCACCCACATGGTTGTTCACCGTGAAATAATGCCTAAAACAGCTCAGGTTTGGTGGAAAGTATGAAGGTGGAGGGTCCATAAGTTGATTTATAATGGTGGATGGCTACAATTTTCCAAAAAATCGACGATTTCTCATAGGAAATTCACCCACAAACCTGATCAATTCATGGGTCAGGGGAAGAGATCCGGTTATCCTCCTTCCCATTTCCTTTCTTTCCCTCCTTTCATTTTTTCCTCATTGGCCGGTTCCTCCCTTCTTTCTCTCCTTTATTTCCTATCTCCACCGCCTATCTCCATTCTTCTTCAATCTGGGCCACACACGTGGCATTCCAGATTTTGTTCCAAAAATCTGGAGCATTCCAGAAAATAATGAATTTATAGTTTCGCCTTGAACTTCATTCGCTAATATCTCCTTCGTTATAACTCCAAATCACGTCCTGTTTGCGCCCACGCACTCATAGCGACGAGTACTACCCAAGTACACCAATAAAATAGATCTTACGTGACACGACAAGATGGTTATTAAAATCAACGCATTTACCTCAAAGGGCATTTTCGAAATTTCTCATTTTAAATTATAAAAATTGTAATAATTGGGGACGGGTTGTTACAATCTACCCCCTTAAGAAAATTTCGTCCCCGAAATTTAGAATAACTTACTCAACGTAAAATACTCGAAGATAGGGAGAAAATATGTATGTTAATACATACACAAGGAAGAAATCGAGTTAGAGCGGCTGCATAAAAGAGAATGTCATTATGTCGCGATCGGATTGCAATTATTCCTCTTTCATGCCTCCAAGCTCATACATTCTTCCTTCCTCAATAATATAGTAGTATAATACCCGTATAAATCGTGAAGTTGAAAGCATCAATTATTTCATAATAACATAAGGAGGAAATATACCTATAATAAAATATCAAAAATAGATACATATATATAAAAACGTACGATTCAATTACTTATATTGAGTTTAAAACCAAGAGTGGAAATAACTCACCCAAAATTTGTAGTGGCAGAAATACCCATATAAATAAAAAAACGTGATAGAAAAATATTTGCACGAAAAAAATCAAAGCTCAAAATGAAAATGGACCTTGCCAGCTAACTAGTAAGTGTTGTCGTAGATGAGCCGTCTTGCCACTTGCTTAGTGAACCCAACAATTAAGTTATCGATTTTTCAATTTGCAGCTTGTAATGCCGATAACTCATCATTATCTCAATGAGATAATGAGAAGTTTCCGAGGATGCCAAAATATCATCTTGCTCCTCATGTACGAATATGCCTAGATCATCCAATTCATGCCTCGATCGCGACACCGTACTATCCTAGAGCGGACCAAACCAGCTGCTAGAAGTGTTTCGACGTCCACGTTCCCACAACAATAAGACCCTGGAGTGGAGCAATGGAAATATACGTAGAGACAAACACATATTGCGAAAAACTTCCTTCGTGACTAATCACTAGAGTTGCTCTCCAAATAAAAGGGTATAAGATCTGAAAGCTTAAATCAGAGAAACCATGTCTCTAATGACATTCTTCGAATGACAGTTGTAGTTTCGAGCCACACTTGAAAATTAACGCCACAATCGCCAAGCTCATAACTTACGTTCGTACCTTCATTACCTTGCAGAAATACTGCTTAATCCTCAAAGCCGCTTGGAAATATTTCCTTGGTAAGTTTGGTAAACTCGCAAGAAGATTATATTCCAATGGTTCCTGCTAGCATAGATATAAAACTGGTGCACGCATCCGCCGAGTCAACTTATCGTGAATTCCTCCCTAACTAAGTGAGAACCATGTCGAGCAGGCTAAAAGAACACTCAAAATTTTAAGGATCAAAATAAGTCCTTGAAATCTAGAGTACAAGATATCGGAATTGATTATACAATTTCGATGTCTGAACACGTGAAAATATCTAACTTAACTATATGCTAGTAACGAAAGGGTTGGAAGATAACTCAACTTGAACGATAGTTTAAGGAAGATTAACGAATGAAAACTTAGATTTTCCTTGACCCAAAATTCACAACAGTTTGTTACAACGATAGTTCTAAGAATAATACATCACTGATGGTGACGATTTGCTTGATAGAATGTTGTTTGGGTGATTCAAGGAATGATGGTCTAAACTGAAAGTTCCGACGTCTAAGTAATCAACCTGGACAGTTTGTCAACATCAGAAATGATATGGGGAACAGATGAATGACTCAAAATCAACTAAAATATCTTTAGTACCAGGAGATGAAACTAAGGGTATGAACAGAGCTGATGCAGACTAAAATATCAAAGAATCAGACAATTTCAAAAATAAAGAATTATGCCAAAAGACTAAACAATTTCGTTGTCATCATAAGCCTAAGGTAAAAAGGTCGAACTTGAAAATTTGCTGACAAGGTTTCTTGATGATCAAAAAGTAACATCACAAAAGTATTCGAGAGTTCCGCATAAGGTGGAGATAAAGCTGACTGAAGAGCATTCGGTATCTATGAGCTTTTCTGTTGCGGTCATCAGTAGCTATAGTTGCACAATCGAAATGATACACGATGGGCAATTATAGACATTGATTTAATTCTTCCACAACCACAGTCATAAATTTAACCTATTTCAAATAAGGACGTGTTCGAAAAGTCTACTATTGGTAAAGATTCTGAAAACACTTCTCCTATGAGAAATGTCATCCGATTTCCAAACAAAAGTGATAATTGTTGACTCTAAGTCATGAATAAGATGATTTATTTCGAACGGTTTTAGCCAATGGAAAATATAAGTGATTCTCCATCATGCTACCTTAGCACTGTCGAAACATCCAAAGAGAAATTCATCAAGAATTTCGAAATGATCAATGTTATCGAAAGATGTAAAGCAAAGGTAAGGTGAGACAACAATTCAGTTCTTAGAAATTTTATTCATAACCAACACCCCAAACTTAACCAAGTTTCCTTGGGTGATAAGTGAGGAAAAACACTATAGTCAAAAATCGCTAACCACTTGTCGATAAACTCGACAATACTAAGGATATCTCAAATCTCACCACACTTTGTGAGAATTTCAACTTTCTTCCTCTAGACTCTATTTGAAAAAGGAGAGAATATCATCCACGAAGATCACGTCTCCCGAGATAAGTACCAATCTAAACAAAACTAATGTTTGAAAATTTTGGTCTCACTGCCGAAGCAGATAAGAAAGTCGTTGAAAAGACTACCACGAAGTCGTCAGGTTATGGAAGAAAACTCGAGTTACAAAAGGTGAATTGGCTAGATCATCAGCTTGAAGTAAGGGACAACGGTTTTTAATCGTCAACCCGAGGAAGTTGCCAAAATCTAGGTATGACCATAAGGTTTGAAGTTCCCTAGATAAAGGCTTAGTTGAATAAATTCCTAATCAGTAAGCTTTAGTAACTAAGTTCTTCCAAAAGGTAGGAGTTGCTCAAAAAGACGCAAGGAAACTAGTGTAGTATGAGAAAGTCAATTGGTGATAATATCTCAGGTAAGACTTTGGAATATGACGCCTAAACGTACGTCCTCAAAACGTACCATAATACTTCCTTTCACTACGCCACGTGCTAATAGGTCTTCATAACTTCCTCGATATTCCATTCACTCTAACAGTGAGAAATTAACACGTACTTCGATTCTACTGTCTACCTGTGAAGGTGATCAAAAATGTGGCTAGTCAGAGAGGTTATGTTTACCTAGAGTGGTGATAAGGTAAAACAACTATGAGTTTACTGTCTTAATACAAAGCTTACTCCTACTTTCCGAGATTTAGTTTCTTCGGCTCCAGCAGTCACAGTTAATCAGTCTATTAGTCGCGCGCTAATTAACAGATTTATGATATTTTGATATTGTTCGTTACCTTGAAACTGTGAACCGACATTCTGGTATAAAGGTATCATTCCCGAATACCATCACCTGTGTTCGGTATCAGGAATCATACCGCTTAAATATTGGATGATAGTTCCTGGATATCGGACAATATCGTCAATTAGTAGCGCCATCATAAGCTGATTACAAACTTGAGCCCACTCGGGTGGTTGGTTTTGGACGACTAATAAGGAACTGGTCATGTGACGGGTTCCATAATTCTAGGGGGAATACTCACTACTTCGAAGATTTTGCACTAATCATAGGTACAACAACTCGTACTTCGGTGCCTATACTCATCAAAATGACGAGTACATCACCAAAAGAAATTTGGAAACTAGTTTTGGTTAGGATGTGCCAAAGCCGGAAAAAGGAATGTACTAATAATCTACTTTAGAACAGGCTTAAACGGAAGTCGATCTTCCCCCTGAAAATCCAGAATAATCATTAGTGTGGTTAAGAAAGCTAGTACTATCGAAAACCATAAGTGATTGTTCCCCAGATGTTTTTTTGTCGAGTGCTACCACTTTAGCACCAGATTATCGCTCAAGATAATTTTGGAATCTTGACGAAGTAAACTTCGTAGGTATCCCAATAAATGGTATGCTAACGGGTACTGCCAAGGAGTCGAAATCAATTATGATTTCCTATCTCGAAAAGGTTGATAATGATGGCGTGAAAATAATGATAGAATTGATTTATAGTTCCTTGGTGACACACTGTTATCGATACATTAGCCCTGCTTTAAGGCCATCAACTTGTTTCAATTCTACATCTTTCCTTGACAGGGAAGTTCTTCACTTCAAGTCTAAAAACGTTCGCCAAAGTGATCTTCTAAAATGTCGACAAAACTGCCTAAAACATAGGAAAAACTAACATATTTTTTGTATTCAACAAGGTGGCAAGATTCGAACATTAGGCTCAAGAACCGAGAATGTTTACATCACGCGTGTGATGAATGCGATACTGCCCAACTTATGCTCTGATACCAAACTGACACACCCCGACCAGGAATGTCCACTAGGACTCCGAATCGAGCTGTGCTGGCAGACACCTGGAAGGTGACGAAGCCATAAAGTATAGTGATGTGGAAAATGTGAATGAATTTAAACCTAAAAGTGCCTAAAGGCAAGAGTGCGCTATGAGCGGGAATGAACTCATTTCACAAGCGACGTCAGAGCATAAGTAAAGTACAGTAGTGTGGGTAAGAATCATACCCTCAGAGATAGCCACCTATACTGAGATTCGCCAAGAATCCTCGTCGATACGAACATTCATCAGCTAAAGCAGGAGGGGTGAAAAACAGAAAATGTGAGTGGGCAAAAACAAAGCTTTTGAAATCATTTCTCTTTCCAAAAATAATAAACCCTCACCGTAAAACCTGTATAATTTCCCAGAAAATAATAATACATACGTATAAAGAAATCAGGCTCGAAAGCAATGAAAACCAAAGTATGTGCCATGTCAAGTATCTCAATGATAAATATGTAAGCCAGGTGATGTAAATTAATATAAAATGATATATCAGCTGGAGTCACCTAACGTGACCTATACGGCTGAATCTATAGCTCATAACCAATTTCTGCACACGAGTCGGAACCACCTAATGTGTTATGTATGATAGGTTGGGTGTAAATAAATACGCTCAAGTGCTACGATCACGTGAAGGCTGTGCGAAGTATCGCAAGTCACCTACGAGTCGGAACCACCTAATGTGGTCTGTACGACAGGCTGGCACCTGCCTTGGATCCAAGGTGAGCGTGTGGTGCGGGAGGTGAACGATCACTTGAAGGCTAGGCCCTGGCCTCGGGCGAAGCACTAACACCGGGGTGCAGGATAATGAGTACTAAATGTATCTCAACATAACCATACACAATGCAATCGCTATCATCCATATGTACTCACCTGAAGCTTACCTGGGCGTCCGCAGCGTCATACAACATTATGCATACACATGGCACTTAAAAATATACGCTTATTTAAAATAGTTTCTGGGAAAATGTAAAACGTATATACGTATATATAGAAAACCAAAAGCCCACTCACCTGAAGTCCACGGTACAACTCCCTAGCACGAATATCGAGGCGTCCCGAATGATTGGCGCCTAGAACAATTATCAAATCACATCTCAGAATTCTTATCGATAGAATATATAACTTACGTAAAACACATCCCTAAGGGCGTTCTAGAATGATTTGAGACCCATTGACCAAAAGTCAACTGTCGGTCAGCGATCGACGGTAGGGTCCACAACTCTACGTAACTCTATCTGGAATATCCGCTCCTCGGATTTCCGATCAGTAACTTCCCAAGATCCACATTATGCTTCTAAAACATCATCGTAAAATTTCATTATGATCCAACGGTTGGATCTCCGTCAATTGCAAATTCAAGTGGAGGTCAATGTTTTATTTTACGAACTTACAAATCCAATTTGTTAAGATCTGATAGTCGGATTCCCGATCCGTAAGTTCCTATGATCCTCAAATATTATGTACTATAACGTATTGAGTTTTGGTGACGATCCAACGGTCCGATCGTCAATTCATATAATTATCAAGTAACGCACCATAATCAAACTAGATTCACAATAATCAAATCACATCATATGGATATCAAATATGAGATCAATATATCGATTTAACATAAAATAGCATTGGTGGCCCACTAGCCATGCGCCGCCGCACGCGTTGCCCCCGGTGGTGGTCGGCCACCTCAACTTGCCGGAAAAATTCCACTATTTCTAAAAATTCTCAAACTTCACAGAAATGAAGATCTCAATGAGTGGAGCAACTTTCATACCTGTGACTAAGGCCAATTTGGCCAGGAAAAGCCTCATGGTTGTTCAACGTGAAATAATGCCCAAAACAGCACGGGTTTGGTGGAAAGTATGAAGGTGGAGGGTCCATAAGTTGATCTATAGTGGTGGATGGCTACAATTTGCCGAAAAATTGACGATTTCTCGTCGGAAATTCACCCACAAACCGGGTCAATTCACGGGTCAGGGGAGGAGATCCGGTTCTCCTCTTTCCCTCTTCCCTCATTTCCCTCATTTCCTTTCTTTCTCATTGGCCAGTTCCTCCCTCATTTCTCTCCTTTATTTCCTATCTCCACCGCCCATCTCCATTCTTCTTCAATCTGGGCGACACACGTGGTATTCCAGAGTTTGTTCCAAAAATCTGGAGCATTCCAGAAAATAATGAATTTACAGTTTCGCCCTCAACTTCATTCGCTAATATCTCCTTCGTTATAACTCCAAATCACGTCCCGTTTGCGCCCACGCGCTCGTAGTGACGAGTATTACCCAAATACACCAAGAAAACAGATCTTACGTGACATGACAAGGCGGTTATTAAAATCAACGCATTTGCCTCAAAGGGCATTTTCGAATTTTCTCATTTTAAATTATAAAAATCGTAATAATTGGGGATAGGTTGTTACAGTATGTGTTGTTATCCTTATTTTAATTATAAAAGAACTCTTATTTTTATTTTTAAATCTGTATAAAACGTTGAGTTGAAAATTAAAAAAAAATTATATTGCATCCAATTAATCTTCATCTGATTAGATTTAATTGAATCCTTAAATTGAGGAAGGATGAGATCCATAAAAATAACAATAAATTAATTAATATTACTGAATGCATTTTTGATATGAAGATGAATTTAAAATTAAAAAAACAGTCAAGTTAAGAATGTACCTGGAATATAGAGTTTATGTCACATCCCGACCCGGGCTCCACCACATCTCGAGCTCGGCTCCGACGTAGCACGATATTGTCCGCTTTGGGCCCTGACCACACCCTCATGGTTTTGTTTCTGGGAACTCATGCAAGCAGAACTTCTCAGTGGGTCATCCATCCTGGGAATGCTCTGGCCCCTTTCTCGCTTAATTTCGGAGTTCCGATGGAATTCGAAGCCAGTGAGCTCCCAAAAGGCCTCGTGCTAAAGGACGTGAGCATGCACATATAAGGCATAGAGGATACACTTCCATGGGCGATGTAGGATCTAACAGTTTAATCAAAAGTGAAAGCGCTTTAATCAAAGTTGGAAAGTGATAGAGTTTAGTAGATAAATGTCTAAAAAATGAGGCATCTAATTCTAATTTTCTCTAAACCAAATCCCCATATTTTGTAAATAATCTGGACATAGAAAATGAGTTAAGATTAGGTTAGATCAAATGTTCGATTACTCCATTATAATGGAAAGTGATAGAGTTTAGTAGATAAATGTCTAAAAAATGAGTAATCTAATTCTATTTTTTTCTAAACCAAATCCCCATATTTTGTAAATAATCTGGACATAGAAAATGAGTTAAGATTAGGTTAGATCAAATGTTCGATTACTCCATTATAACGGAAAAAATTAAGCTTGGAGGACTTGAAACGGAGCTTTACCACTACCATATATGTGTGTGGGGGATAGGAGCAGCATATCCTTCATGAATTATTCATGCTCCTGTTCAAAATTGTTGATGCTTTTATAATGAATTCAGCATACATGTAGAATGATGGGATACTCATGAGTTTGACATGACTCTAGTACCCACTTTTTGAACTTATAAACCATTCTTTACCGTTCTTGAAAGATAATTTGGCATAAAAATATATGGGAGCATGAATTTACCCTAGAAGTAGGTCTCAAAGAACCAGTTGTTGAAATAAAAAAGAAGATGGAACAACTCTTGGGCATCCCAATGGCTTCTCGAACCCTAGCAGTATGTGGATGAGAGTTGGTAGATGGACTAGACATGGAAGATTATCCAATTGTCACACCAGGTACAAAAATCGACCTCACCGTCAAATCCATGGAACCGACTACGATTCCGGTTATCCTAAAACTTTCCGAGAGGCAGCACCAGATACAAGTGGGTAGAACAGAAACTGTGTACAGCCTTAAAGAGAAAATCCACATTATTGATGGTACACCCATCAAAAGAATTTCACTCTTTTTCTGTGGAATCGAGTTGGAAGACGATTTTCGCAACGTGAGTGAGTACAGTGTTCGTGAATTTTCCGAGATACTTTTGTTGCTCAAGACCATGAATCGAATAAAGAGTGACCCTCCGTCCAGGAGGTTGAGTCTTGTGGTTCAAACATCCTCGAGTTTGCTCAATGCGACCAGCATTCCTGTGAGAATCAAGGACTCGAACACAGTTAATGAGCTGAGGCATCTGCTAAAACTTCTTCCGATTGACGATTATTTGTTCATGCATAGGCAGATGACTATGGGAGAAAACTGCAGCCTCAGGTCGCATGGCGTGGAAGATGGAGATTCCATATACGTATTCAAAGGGGCAGTCCATCGCAGCGGATATTAATATGCAAGACAATAGTAGTTCTGTAGCTGAAAATCAATCTTAAACTAGTCATTAGCACTGAAAATTTATATTCAATTTCGTTACGCATTTCAATTATTTTGTATTAACCATCTATAAAATCATCAAATACAAGAAAAGCCTAATTAAATTTCGGATGCGCTTAACTCCTTCCATGCTTTCACTCTTTCTACTATGCATTCTTGTTTCTGTGTCAATAGCTTAAGCAAAACTACTATTTGCTCTGCCCTTTCAAGCTCCAACTGAAAGGGGGCAATACGCGAAGATAAGGCCGTCTACTAAGGGAGCTTCTGTGGGGCTTTACTTTCCCATTTTACATCACCAAGCATCACAGCTTCCAATTCTACACACATCTGCGATCTGGCAGCCCTGGGGAGCTTCTGCTGGGTTCAATTACCTTGGAATCAACCGACATATACATTTGAGCATTTGGGTGGAACAATCTTTGATCTCCAAGTGTGGTACTTATACCCTGCAGTTTCATCATACAGTGATACTTTGGCGGTGCAATGGCACCTGCCTGTGTGCATAGTTCTACCACTGCCGCAGTATGCCCATAAAATCCCCTCCCTTCATTCAAAAGTACTTGAGGATCTTGAGGCCTCCTCCGCCGCCATACAGTCTTTAGAGGCACAAGATCATCCAGATTTGCCTTTCTCCAAAAATGGGTTCCCTGCCAACTTTCATACTTAAACACTCCACAAAGTCGAGCTTTATGGCCAGATTGCCCAATATGAACTTCTGAACAATGTTTACAGACTTTTGCTCGATAAACCATCAGTAACTTTTCCACACCATCTCTAAACATTTCCCATGCCCTCAAAGTTCCACTGGCAACCAGAATCAGCTCATCGGGTGACAAAGACTCAACTCCATCAACACCAAGGCAATCACTTCCTGAGTTCCAATTTAAATGATTTCCATCATTCGCACCTGCTTGCCAGCATAGCTCCACAACTGCGGGAACACGTTCAAAGTCAAACCTCTGATGGTGTTTTATAATATCCTGGAACATGTGCTTAAGGTGAAATGCCTCTACTGGAACAAGCATATCTTTCAAACCACCAACTATCCATTCATGAACCCGATTCTTGCCACGATGTTTGAAACCACAACAAGTCTGAATTAAGTGGCCTTTCTCACCTATATACACTTCTGGACAGAACCTGCAAAAAGTAGGCTTTTCTTTTGAGTAACAGAAATTGTTCAAATAGAGCAGTAGGGACCGGAGGGTCAATTAGATAACTCTAGTTTTGAAAACACAGCTCTCAAAATAACATTTAGGAAGCTCAGGAGTCAGGAACATGGCAGATAAAGTGGTCAAATTGTTCCTAAAAAAGAAATCAGAACATAAACTCTGGAGCTTCAAAGTTGATATTCTTCCATGATACATCAGTAATTATGTGATAGAACAATAAAATGCCCAGTAATTCAAAGCTTAAAAGTTCATATGCATCCCTTAAAAAAGTATTTAAAAAGTAAAAGCAATAAATACTTGGCAGACGAGGGATTTACTTGCAGGCCAAAACTGGTATCATTTTGAGGAGAGTAGAGACACCTTGCATAACAAGCCTCCGGGAATCAAGGACCTCCTCGGCCACTGGTACCATGGCAGGCACCGGGTAACCTTTAGCCCGGTTTTGGATTCTCTTCTGAATCATAGCCTTTAGCTTCCTTAAGTCCATCTTTGAGCTGTAATACCTTGCAAAGCTGTACATAATTTTGCCATTGAAATTGGAACTCTCGCACAATTTCTTCCTCAGTGCCATAATGCCTTTGCAGTGCCAAAAATTTTACACAGATGTAAAATCACATCTGCTCCACAAAAGGGTAGACAAAAGCAAATGAGTCAATACAGGAAACATAACAAGTACAACATATTCAGAGAGTCATTTAGAACAAAACCAAAACACTGATATTGTTATGGTGTAATAAGCAACAAGCTTAGCACATAACAACTACATTAACAATAAAAAATAGAACTCTTTAATCGACCCAAAACCACTGCTTTTAAAAAAAATACCACTTTCCAACAATTCCGTCCCCTGCACCGGAGTTTGAATCACTATGCACTTCACTTTTCCACTCATTATCATAAAAATGAAATCTACCGGTGACCCAAATCCTTAGACAAACCAGATTGCTCAAAAGAACAGAACCAACCACATTAACCACCAAAGTACAACACTAATCGATCCAAACCTGCTGCTTCCATAAAAAAAAATGCCATCTTCCTTCAGTTTCGTCTCCTTACACCCGAGTTCGAATCCCCGTCCCCCGAAAATCATACTAGTTTAGAATATTGCGTGAGTCAAGAAAAGTTCAATAGATAATATGCATCATGACCCAATTCCATAGACAACCCAACTTGCAAAACATGACCAGAACCTTCAAATTACAAGATTAAAAAAGAAAACAATATCCCTCAAATTTGATAGTAATTCATATAAATTACTATAGTTTTGTACATACATTCAGACTACATGTATACAATATTGATTCAAAATCTCAACTCAAAAGCAATGTAATATCAACTAATGAGAACGCAATTGAAACCCAAAATTACCAAAATTAAGCCCTAAATTCGATGACCCAGAAAACATCAACTAATGAGAAAATGAAGCAAAACCAACCAGTCAATTAATCATAGAAAGAAGAAAAATCAGAGTTACCACTCAAATACTTACACTTGGTTCAGTGCCTTTGCAGGTCCACTCCAATCTGCCGAGCCTCCTCTTTCTTTTCTTCTTTCGGTCGGCTCCTCTATTTCCCTCTGCCTCCGTCTGACACTCTACCCTCTGATAAATGAGGATCCTCATTCCTCTGCATCACTCTTCACACCTCTTTCTTTCTCATCAACGAGAAAATTTTTAAGTTTTAAAGATAAAAGACAAAATAAAGAAAATCAAGGGTAAAATAAAATAAATAGTAACAGGATTAGTTTTTTAATATAAAAATATGATTTTTCATTAAAGTAAACAGTACTTAGAGTTTTCCGTTAAAGTTTTTTTTTTTTTTTATAATTTTCTTGGGCCTAAATTTAGGCATGGTGATGCAAATTTTTCTTTTTTATTTTTTGTTTTTATTTTTTTATTTTTGGGAAAACAAAGATGCAACTTTCTTGCGTCCTCACTAATCAAAATCATCCTAGGCCTTAAATTATTTTCATCTAAACTTGCCCGCATTCACACTGTAACAACCCGTCCCCAATTATTACAATTTTTATAATTTAAAATGAGAAATTTCAAAAATGCCCTTTGAGGCAAATGTGTTGATTTAAATAACCGACTTGTCGTGTCACGTAATATCTGTTTTCTTGTTGTATTTGGGTAGTACTCGTCGCTACGAGCGCGTGGGCGCAAACGGGACGTGATTTAGAGTTATAACGAAGGAGATATTAGCGAATGAAGTTGAGGGCAAAACTATAAATTCATTATTTTCTGGAATGCTCCAGAGTTTTGGAACAAAATCTGGAATGCCACGTGTGTGGCCCAGATTGAAGAAGAATGGAGATGGGCGGTGGAGATAGGAAATAAAGGAAAGAAAGGAGGGAGGAACCGGCCAATGAGGAAGAAAGGAAATGAGGGAAGGGGGAAGGAGGAGAACCGGATCTCCTCCCCTGACTCGTGAATTGACCCGGTTTGTGGGTGAATTTCCGACGAGAAATCGTCAATTTTCAAGCAAATTGTAGCCATCCACCACTATAGATCAACTTATAGACCCTCCACCTTCATACTTTCCACCAAACTCGTGCTGTTTTGGGCATTATTTTACGGTGAACAACCATGTGGGTGCCGGACTCCACAGCGGCAATTCCGCCGATCCTGTAAATTCCAACGATGGTCACCACCCGTATTAAACTACTCTTGAGGTCAGGAACAAAGCCCAACCAACTGTATGGGCGGCGGATCACCGAAGGTGACGAATTAAAGCACACCCTCTTTAGGGTTTCCCACGGGTTAGAGTGAAATTGAGGCTTTTCCCGGCCAAATTGGCCTTAGTCACAGGTTGAAAGTTGCTCCACTCATTGAGATCTTTATTTCTATGAAGTTTGAGAATTTTTAGAAATAGTGGAATTTTTTCCGCTAGTCGGGGCGGCGGCACGTGGCTAGTGGGCCGCCAATGCTATTTTACGTTAAATCGATATATTGATCTTAGATTTGATATCCATATGATGTGATTTGATTATTGTGAATGTAGTTTGATTATGGTACGTTACTTGATAATTATATGAATCGAAGATCCGACTGTTGGATCGTCACCAAAACTCAATACGTTATAGTACATAATATTTGAGGATCATAGGAACTTACGGATCGGGAATCCGACTCTCGGATCTTCCCAAATTGGATTTGTAAGTTCGTAAAATAAAACGTTGACCGCCACTTGAATTTGCAATTAGCGGAGATCCAACCATTGGATCATAATGAAATTTTAGGATGATGTTTTAGAAGCATAATGTGGATCTTTGGAAGTTACTGATCCGAAATCTGAGGAGCAGATCTTCCAGATCGAGTTACGTAGGGTTGTGGACATTATCGTCGATCGCTGATTGACGGTTGACTTTTGGTCAATGGTTCTCAAATCATTCTAGAATGCCCTTAGGGATGTGTTTTACGTAAGTTATATATTCTATCGATAATAATTCTGAGATGTGATTTGATAATTGTTTTAGGCGCCGATCATTCGGGATGCCTCGATATTCATGCTAGGGAGTTGTAGCGTGGACTCCAGGTGAGTGGGCTTTTAGTTTTCTATGTATACGTATATATGTTTTACATTTTCCCAGAAACTGTTTTAAATAAGCGTATCATAGTCGCATTTCATTTTAGTATATGCATTAGTATGTGTATGCATAATATTGTATGACGTTGCGGACGCCCAGGTAAGCTTCAGGTGAGTACATATTGATGATAGCGATTGCAGTGTGTATGGTTATGTTGAGATACATTTAGTACTCATTATCCTGCACCCCGGTGTTAGTGCTCCGCTAGAGGCCAGGGCCTAGCCTTCACGTGATTGTTCACCTCTCGCACCACACGCTCACCTTGGATCCAAGGCAAGTGCCGGCCTGCCGTACAGACCACATTAGGTGGTTCCGGCTCGTAGGTGACTTGTGAAACTTCGCATAGCCTTCACGTGATCGTAGCACTTGAGCGTATTTATTTACACCTAGCATGTCTTACAGACCACATTAGGTGGTTTCGACTCGTGTGCAGGAATTGGTTATGAGCTATAGATTCAGCCTTATAGGTCACGTTAGGTGACTCCGGCTAATATATCATTTTATATTGATTTACATCACCTGGCTTACATATTTATCATTAAGATATTTGACATGGCACATACTTTGGTCTTCATTGCTTTCGAGCCTGATTTCTTTATACGTATGTATTATTATTTTCTTGGAAATTATACGGGTTTTATGGTGAGGGGTTATTATTTTTGGAAAGAGCAATGGTTTCAAAAAGTTTTGTTTTTGCCCACTCACGTTTTTTGTTTTTCGCCCCTCTAGGTTTAGTTGATGAAAGTTCGTATCGACGAGGATTCTTGGCGAATCTCAGTATAGATGGCTATCTCTGAGGGTATGATTCTTACCCACACTACTGTACTTTACTTATGATCTGACGTCGCGTGTGAAATGGGTTCATTCCCGCTCACAACGCACTCTTGTCTTTAGGCATTTTTAGGTTTAAATTCATTCACATTTTCCATATCACTATACTTTATGGCTTTGTCACCTTCCAGGTGTCGACCAGCACAACTCGATTCGGAGTCTTAGTGGACATTCCGGGTCGGGTTGTGTCACACACAATAAAAAATATAAAGGGAAATTTACATTTTACATCTTTAAGTTTGGATACAATTACAATCTCATACAACATTTTTAAAACATTTCAATCACATATATTTACTTGAATTTTATTACAATTTCATACATCTGTTAAAAATTCTGTTAAGTTTACATTTAACTGATGACATGGCAAAATCTAAAGTCCACATTTATATTGACATGGCTGCCAACTTGTCCAACATGGCCAAACAAATAATAAAAAATATTTAAGAATTGAAAAAAAATTCAATTCATTTAATATTTTATTTAAAAAAAAAAAAAAACACTAAGGGGCAGGCCTCGTATGCTTGTGATGCATTGCTTTCTCTGCGTAACACTCAATTATTGGAGCAGCAGCAAGCAACTATTGTACTTCGTTATCGGAGTAACAACAAGAACACATTGCACTTCACGGTCTACGGCTACAACAACGACATTATCTAGACGTTCCAAGACCCTGATCTTCCTCGCTCAAAACAGCTTTGCCTTATTCGCTCTCAACCTCGAGGGTTGCGGCGGCCTCCACGCCTTCGTCCTTGATGTTGCCCTTGGGCTCAACGATTGCTTCTCGTTTGTCAATTTGGTCAAACAACAAACCTCTAATTTCAGGATCCTCTACTAAGGCTTCCAATCCCACTCGACATTCTGAAACTTCTGAGATTACAATTTCAGGGATCCCCTACAATAATGATTCAATATTTTCTCAATTTCTAAAATGGAATAAAGAAATCATATTTCCCACATTCTTTGCAATTTCTAGGGTTTACCTTCATATGGCTTCCATGGCCGCATTGTCCAACCCGCGCTACACGTGTCATTACACAGCCAGACCCTCTTCGCCTCCCACTTCTCAACTGCCCCCGAAGGACAAAAGCAAGCTGGTGTTTTTGGACCGGAGGTAGCAGTGTGAGCTAGAGGATTTGATGTGGGCGTCGGCAAAGATGTTGGGGGAAAAAAAGCCTGGGCACAGCGTACAAGGTGGTGCTAGACGATGAGAGCACCATGGTGGTGAAGCGGCTCAAAGACGTGGCAGTGGTGACAATGGTTGTGAATAGGTGAAGATGGCGACGAAGATGCCGCCTGGGTAATGATCTTCTCGAAGAGAGATGCATAGGGATCTAACACCATCTCCAACCGAATGCTAGTTTTAGCCCTCTGGCCCTTCAAGAAATTAATATTTTAATGAACAGTGCATGACCATATTTCTTACCATCTCCAATCGAGGGTCAAAGGGCCATAGGGCTCGTTTTAGCTCTGTCACAAAAAACCATCTCCAACCGAGAGCCAAAAGGCCAAACATAATTTATTATTTAAATTTAAAAACTACAACAACTTAAATTTAAAAACTACAACAACTTAAATTTAAAAACTACAACTTAAATTTAAAAAATACGACTTTAATTTAGTAACTACAACTAAATTAAAAAAATACAACTTATATATTTCAAGTCAAATGTGAGAGGTTTTATTTAGAGTATAAAAAAAAAAAAAAGGAAGTGGTTGGGAGAGTCCCACAACGGCTGTGGGAGGGGAAGTAGAAAAAAAAACGAAAATGGAAGTGGGTGGGAGAGTCCCACATCAGTTGTGAGATAGATTTGAGTACAAACATGCTTATAAAAGCCACATCCCAACACCCAGATTTGAACAAATCACCTTTGGGCCTATAATTAAATATTTTTTTTCAAATATAACGGCTAGTTAATGTCAGCTAGCCATTGCATTCAAATTTCTAGCCTGGCCTGGGGCTGGCTGGGTTGGGCCAGCCGGTTGGCCCTTTGACCCTGTTTTGTCCAGTGGGGCCCACGAGCCATTTGGCCTAACCATCGGTTGGAGACGGTTTTCGGGCTATTTTCGGCCCTCTAGACCTTTCAGTTGGAGATGACCTGAGATGCATATTGAAAGGTGGGCCCACTTGACATGAGAAAAATTATATATATTTTTATATTGTTTATATATATTTTTTATCTATGTGGAAAATTTTGATTGCCACGTCATCAGTTATATATAAACTTAACAGAATTTTTAACGGAGGTACGAAATTGTAATGAAATGTAAGTAAGTGTATGAGATTGAAATAATTTAAAGATACTGTATGAGATTACAATTGTACGAGTGTAAAAGGTAATTTACAAAAATAAAATAAAACTAAGAAAAAAGTTTCAAAACTTTGAATTTTAACTAAAAGTAATTTAATAACTTTAATTAATGATAATGACAAAATAAATAAACGAAAAATAATAAAAAAAATCCAACCAAAAGCACGTGCAGGGCGCACGCCAACCCTTGATTAGTTTCATAAATAGTACCCATGTTTGGTTTAAGAAATAGTCAGGTTCAATTTAAGAAATAGTGACAAAGATGAGAAAGTCCTGCACGTTAGTTTTTTATTACTTTATTTTATTTTATTATGTTAAACTTTTGTCATTTTTATTAAATATAGTTATACGATGATATTTGGTTAAAATAAACTTAATCTTGTTGTATGCCTAATTTACTGAACTGTATAAATGACAAAGATAGGGGTGCGACATAGTAGAAAGAAAGAGAGATGTGTAATTGTGAGGTCTGTGTTATTTCACCCCATTGTGCCTTTATTTATAGTAGTAGGGAATGTAAATTCTTTACCCCAATAGGATTACAACTCTAATAGGATAATATCCAGTCTAAGAGATATTCCAGACATGATAGGATTTACACAATCACATTCCTAATCTTATAGGACTGCAACACTCTCCCTCGAGTGTGTAAATACTCAAACAAAACTTCGCATCTGGTGTTCAGTGGTTGAGGTAGAACAGTTGATGAAGTCATCGACAGAATGAGCAAATGCGAGTCCCAAATTTAAAGAAAGTATGCATTGGTAGTAAAACTCACAAAACCTTTCTATGGTAAAACATAAGATAGGTACAAAACCCATAGACTAAGGAGAAAAGTGACAAGTTGTAGTAAGTCAAAACTATACATTTTCTGGACGCAAGTAGAAAAGCTCCAAGGGTATGATTAGCCCAGGATGGGTGCCTTATCAAAACTTAGTTAGGTAAAAAAAAACCCAGCGGGAAAAATGCTCCTAATCGTAGGGAAAAAGAGTACATTAAGATCAAGTGAGTATACTTCTGGATATCCCCCTGAGTTTGACAGAACTTCCAAATGAGAACTACAAGCATTGCATATGAATAGTTAGGCATACCAATTCCTCGGACTAGCTTCTGGAAGGTTAACTTCGGTAGTGACATCATGTAGAAGTCGGCAAGATTGTTTAGGATTGGCTTGCATAACTTCAATCTCTTGATGTTTTGCTGATGTAGATGTAGACACAATATATATTGGCGTTAACTTCGTTGATGTATCATGTCTTGGTCGGGTGGATACATGCGACATAGTCTTCATGGATCGTCATTGGGACTCAACGATGGATGAAAACAACAAGTACTTCAAACATACTCAACAAGATCTGTCAACCATGTCTCACGTGTGGCAAAGTGAAGTGAGGTGAGTCTTGGAACGATTTGAAGGTTTCGCAACTAAGGTCATATTGTGGACCTCCAAGATATTGCGATATCCCTAACGGTAAAGACATAACCATTTGGGGATGTGCCTTGTGCAGGTTTGATAAGTAACTAGCGTCAGCATAACAAATAAGGTAAGCATCATTTCAAGGACCAGGGGGTCGGATCCACTTGGGATGTGTTGGGATTAGCCCAAATCCGTAGTACCTTCATGGTAGTGAAAATAACGTCTTTAATACTAATTAGTGGCTACTTGTAGGGGCGCGGTGCTGCATCTTTACCAATAGATCAACAACGAAGGAAATGTCTTATCTAACGCAATGAGCTAAGTATAAGAAAGAGAAAAAAGTTGAACTCAGTTATGGAACTTCGGATTCCATAACCTCTTCAAGGGTCTCATTTGCAGATAGCGTATGGAAGATCATAAGTATACTTAAAGGTAACACATTTGGGGTATAGTTTGACTAGTAGACCAAAGTACCGTCAGAACAACGCTTGAACTTCAGGCCAAGGCGTAAACGAGTTTTCCCAAGATCCTTCATCTTGAATTTCGTCTCAGGTGCCAGGCAGTTTTCTCAAGCTCTTCTAGAGTCTTGGTGAGATTCATGTCATCGACTTAAACTACAACTCTAGAAATTTGGAATATGACTTCATAGTTTAACACGTAAGGGCATAGTTTTATATCCCTAACTGATCAAATAATCACTTAGACGGGTATACTACATCCGCCGAATTGCTTCAATCTGTAAGTGAACACCTTAAATGAGTTACAAGGGTGTTCCGTGGTTTGGAACTATTTGAACCAGTCCATGTAATTCTTCAAGAACTTACATGTAAATCTTCGTATCAATATCCCCATGGAGAAACACTAACCACATTTCATAATGCTACAATTAATCACAGGGCGTTTGAGAGAAACTTTGCACCTTAAAGCGTGCAGCATATCACACTTATTTCATTCATCTCATTACGCTTCCTTTCCCACATGTAGCACAACAGGGTTACCTTGGGTAGTGTAAGAACTACAAGTCCAAACACACTTTGATAAGGAATTTAACATGGATTGTAATTTCGGTTGTCCAATCAATTATACGTTGTCACTAATCAACAGACCACGTTTGATATCGTCGCTTTTCATTTACGTCGATAGCTACCATATAAGTGAAAACATCATCAATGATAATCTCATTCCAATTCCATTATCTAATCCAAACTAGTATACTAGACCAAGAATTTCAGGTCTCGGGAGTAATTCGAATTAATCTCATGAGATGGAAATGATTTGAGACAATGATCAAGTATGTATTCATTTTGTACTATGACCTTCCTCTTCTAGGGAAGTGAATCCTATGAACCGAGTGATCTGTCGTGCTTCAGGTCGAGACAAATTGATTAGCTATCCATCTGTGTACCAGACCATCCAACAGTGGCGTCTAAACCGTCTAATGAGGGCGACACACCCTTCGAGGATGTTGACTAGACGTTCGTTAAGTACGTATATCCTTGCAGGCATGTTTACAGCTGGTATATGATATCGTCACTTTAGCTAGATCAGAGGAATGCGTCTGGAGCAACATTTTGAAAGCTAGAATACATCGCACTTGCTTATCACACTTGTGTTATACACGAATAGAGATGAGACATATTGGGCTATGTCCACGCAAATTCACTTTGTTTTACAAGAATGTTGACGTTCTTATCTCCCCCTAACAGCGGGAAGACTGTCTCATTGAAGTGACAATCCACAAATGAGCGGTAAAGATATTACATGCAAGGGCTCTAAGAGAGCTAGTGTAAAGGAGAATCATAATAGACAAAGATTCACAACCTTATGAGAGGACCCATATTGGTTTGTTACGGCGGTGCAACTTGGCACATAGAATGCACACCCATATCGTAAGTACAAAATGTCAGTTAGTACCTAGTAACCAAATGTAACATCGAAAAAGATTGGGTGACAATGGGCTTCAAGGCAGACCAATATAGATGCGTATAAGATTGCATAGCCCTAGGCAGAAATTGAAAGCTTGGTGCATTCACCAAGGTTCGGGCGATCATTTAAATTGCACTTTATGATCACTCTACGAGGCTATTATGGGGTGAACATGGGAATTTGATGTTTAATTATAAACCCAAAAGACATGCAATACTTATCAAAAACCTTCGATATAAGTTCTTCGGCATTATCCAGTCTTCCAAACTTTATGGATAAGTAGGGTGGTGAACCCTTAATATCGGCTATGAGGTTTAGTAGTAATGTGTGTGGACAAACATGTGACCAGTTTGTCAATTCATCAACCAAAACCATAAGTATTTATGTGGTCATATTTTGGTTGGATTAATCCACATATATTCCCATGAATCCACTGTGAAAAGAGGGTCAGTTCATATCTTTGTGAGGGATGATATAGAAATCAAAGTTCCCAAATAAGCAGGCTTGGCAAAGTGTGCTTCTAAGCACAACATCATTACTTTGGGTAAGGAGATGCGTAATGGCATCATTGTTCGACCTAAGTGTCCCAAACGGTCGTGCTAATGCAAGTAAACTGCTTAATCATCAGGCTTCGCCGGCCACATGTGGCATGTTCCCAGTTGGGAGACATCCCATTGGTCCCAAAGCAAAGCTTCAAGCTCATTTTTGGAGGTGGTGCAAAAATATTCTTCTCTATTTTTCATTAGTGGTTTCATTCATGATTATTGCCATGTCGAATATCCTTAAGACTCAACCACGTTCTTCCAAAACGGGGAAAATATAAGGTCTCTTAAATGGTAATTTAGTATCATTCATACAACGAGGAGCATGCCAAAACTCTTAATCAGGTTGTATAGACCTGAAGTTTTTGCTAGAAATGTAATTTACGTATAAAATTAGTGTGCGTAGTATCGCATTCATCAAGACAACTAACTTTCCCACATTCGTACTTAATCACAAAATGTTCACATTGTAAACCAAAATGTCCTAAAGTGGATTCGGTCAACATGGTCATTCATGTCAAAATTCTGCTCTTCCAAAGGTGTTTGGTGGAGCAAAATTAGTCTCACATATTGACTACTATAAGGGTGTGTTTATTTCACCTTACTAAGTTTCACTTGACTACACTAGATTAAGAGTTAGTGAAATCCTGTGTTTGTTACACACACAGACTAACTTTAATGAGATTAAGTGGGACTCGCCTAGACTAAGTCTCTTACTAAAGGTTCTTAATGAGTCCCCTCAGAAACCACTGGATTGCTAAGACCATCTGCTTCCATTTGCTTCGTCTTGCTCCTTCGCACTTCGAGCTCGCAATCAAAGCAATGCTCCTATAGGAGAAAAAGTTGCGAACAAGCCTTGAGAGGAAAAATGGAGGACTGAAATTGGCAGAATGCTTCGCCAAAATCACAGAGAAAATCATGGCGGTGTTCTTCTGATTCGACGAAGGCGTTGTCAAGGATATTGGATCTGGGAATTTTAAGGTGGCTAGGCTTGTGAGGAAGAAGAAATGAAAAAGCTTGAATTTCAAGGTTACATGCCATTGATGGACAAAAAAAAAAAGAGATTTAAAAGAGATTTATTTTTGGGAAAATCGGTGAGATTTTAAGGGAGAGAGTGGAGAGATCCAGTTCATATGAAACTTCCTAGGATTAAGTCATGTAGAGTGAAAATATCTGGAATGAATAATAATGGTAATGGGATTTTAATGGGGTTGGTGGACTCTGGAAGGGGCCTTCTAGAACTCTCTTGAAATCGGATTTCAATGGGTTGGTGGAAGATGTATTGAATGAAGTGAAAGTATCTTGGTTAAAAATAATAAAATATTAATAAAATTATTAAAAATTAACAAAAAAGTATGTAAGGTTTAAAAATAAGTTAGTCCATGACTTAGTCCGACACTACACCAAACGCTTTATTATTCTTATACTACTTAATCCATGCCAAGCTAATCCAGCTTAGTCCCTGAAGTTAGTCCAATCTGAGATAGTCCAGTGCAACAAACACATCCTAATGGTACTCCTCAACGACATTGGTAGGGGCGCAAACAGGTGCATAACCAATGATCTATTCCATAAAAATGGAAGTAGATTATGCAGGGTTGAGTTTCGGAAACAATTTCCCTTATTCTTGAAGTTTTAGGTCTTAGGTGCCAAGGATCACGCTTTGGGCAAGATGCCACACCTTGGTAGGCCTTGATTATACCATATGTTGTAAAAACAAACTTGAAATTGGATTGTGAAAAAGACAAACCCAGACTTGGGTTTAGTAGGCTCCAGCTAAAGCTAAAGGGGTCTGTTCGGTATGCCTCTGCTGAAGCAGAGCATACATTTCGATGGGCGCCAGCTGAAACTAGGTATCACCATTCGGTAGACTCCAGCCAAAGCCGATTCTATACCGTTCTCTCCCATTTGTTGTAGTAATCAGATACGAGAATTTGGTAAACTTCTGCTCTTTACATTGCTGCTTCAAGAACGAGTTAAAAACATGGAAGGACGAGAAAAAGTATTCTCTAGGGAAATTCTATCGGATTTATAAACTTCATAATCGTATTCATTTATGGACGTAATCATGGTGTGTTTCAAGCAATATCTTTCATGATTAGACAGTCTGTATGAGCGAGCCAAAGAGCCATGGAATCCTCTTTCGGGAGGTATTTCCATTTGTTATGCTTCGAGCATAAGTCTTCGTATGAAGATCATGGCGAAGGCTTATTTAGCTCTTTCATGCCATTGTTGGCTTCAATAGTTACTTAGCTTCTTGATAGTCAAGTGGAGATTCACGTCTTGTACCCACATAAAGTGGTTTCAGTTAAGAAACGTCCAAATCAGTGAAATCAAACTTGTTACAGTTTGACAATCCACTGAATGGATGGAACAAAGTTGTTATTGGTGCTATGGAAGATATCCATAAGCATCAAAGTTAGAACATCCGAGTTCTCAAACATGGTTTACATGAAAAATGTCTGGTTTTCATGGGTGTATTGTTTTATGAAAACTTCTGGTCTCAAAGGCACTAAATTCGAAACTACAGGTTCAAGTTTAGTTATGAACTTCCTGTTCATAAAAGGAGGTACTTGTAAGAACACATAATACAATATACAATTAAGTGTAGTGGATTTGGGTTGCTTCAGGAACTGAAGTGTGAGTGCTTCGGGAATACGAAAGAGAGTCAACGGTTCAAAAAAATAAAAAATAAAAAATAAAATATTGAATCGTTAATGTCTAAAAGTGGGCTTCAGGCCAATAATTTTGGATGTCTTGTCAGATTAGTGGACTGTTGGTCACTTTCATTAATTCAATAGATTGGGACCATTCAGGATCGATCATAGAAGCAAAATAATGCAAAGTTTTAGGCCAAATTTTGGGCTAGACGGTTGCAAGCCATTCAAAAGAAAAGCCCAAAAAATTGGTTAAGGCCATGAAATTGGGCACCAAAAATATGGGTGAGGGTTGAAAAAAATAAGAAAAAGCTAAAATGGCTTTGGGCCGAGAAACAGGGGCAGCCCAACAGTGAAATTGTTGGCTGCTACTTTAGGCAAGGCCCTGTAGCATTAGGTTGCAGGCTAGGCTCGTGTAGCAGGCATCCCAACAACCTGCAAAAGCAAGCTTGCAGGCTTGCTATAGTCATAGGCCAAGAAAGAAAGAAAAAATATGGCCCATATGACAGGGTGGTTCAAAGAGCAGGGGCTCATCAATGCAGCTGCAGACTGATAGGATAGGCCCATTATTTTAGGCAAGGGCTCGATGTGCGACAATAAGTAAACCAGCAGGCTTGCTGCTGCAACACGGGCCGAGGGAAAATAAGGGGGACAAGCCCAATCAGTTACTTGAGGCTGATGGAAGGCGGGCCTGTCAGATGAGAGAAGCCCATCGTGTAGGCTTTGGATTCCATGCACAACAAAGCCCAAATAGGCTGTTGTCTGTGGCAGCGCGGCTTAGCTTGGCTTTAGGCCAGCTAGGCGTGGCTTGGCTTAATGATTTTCCCTTTTTTTTTCTTTTTTTCATCAAATTTTTAGGGTTTTCAAAAAAAAAATCATGCTTATATTTTATTTTGATTCTTTGACTTACAAATTCCACATAGCGATTTTACAATTGTGTAATGCATGAACGCGCGCGTGTGTGTGTGTGTGTGTATTAGGGCCTTTAAGGGAAGGGATCCTCATTATTAAAAAAAAAAATAGGGTCACCCTCTTGACCGTCAGATTTGACTTTAATGAAATTTTGTGGTTGAGATTAAATCACAGGCTACATAATTTCAACCACAGAATTTCATTAAAGCCAAATCTAACGGTCAAAAGGATGTCCCCATTTTTTTTGAAAAATGGGGATCCCTTCCCTTAAAGACTTCCATATATATATTGATAAATATATGAACATATACAATATATATCGGAAGAAAAATATAAATGTAGGGGGTTCATGTAGGCCTGGCAAACGGGTCGTGTCTGTCGTGTTCGTGTAACACTTGTTATCTTAACGGGTCGTGTCACACTCGTTATCTTAACATATACAATATATATCGGAAGAAAAATATAAATGTAGGGGATTCATGTAGGCCTGGCAAACGGGTCGTGTCTGTCGTGTTCGTGTCGTTTTCGTGTAACACTTGTTATCTTAATGGGTCGTGTCGTGTCACACCCGTTATCTTAACGGGTCCTTAACAAGTCGGGTCACTTTACCCGTTGGGTAAAGTGACCTGACCCGTTATGACCCATTATGACCCGTTAAGAAAAATATTTTTTTTTCTTAAATTTGCACATACCACACATTGCCAAATAAATATTTCTTCAAAACATTAAAACATATTTGTCGTTTAAGTACTACATCTACACTCGAAAATAAGAGGCTAATAAACAAGCATCCATACACTACTAGTCTATTACAAAATATTAAATGTGCAAGGATATGCAAAATGAAAGATTTTTCGTTTTCAAGGGTGTGAAGACTTTCTCAAAAGTTTAAACCTTGCAAATGGAACTCAAAGCTTCCATGCTATTCCTTTTACAAAATCCTCAATTTTCATCGATCATCATGACATAAGATTTTGCGGTAGCCACTAGTGTAAATATTTTAAATTGAAGATCGAATTCATTCATTGTATTCATATAGGGTCAAAGAGTGTATTTGTAAAAAATCATCAAAATCGGAGTTAAAATAACCATTAAATCGTGATTTTTTGTTGATAATCGTCGAAAAGTTTTGTCCCGTTACTTGATCTCTGAATGTTTGTTTTTTGCACTTTTTGGCGTATGCGATCTTGAAGCATATACAAACAAGTTTGACGGTTGGATTATTAAAATTAGTTTCGTAGAATGCGTATCCCATCAAAATGATAGATTCACTAACACTAGAGTTTATTTATACTTTCATTAAGTATAACATAAGATTTTGTGGTATCCACTAGTGTAAATATTTTAAATTGAAGATCGAATTCATTCATTGTATTCATATAGGGTCAATGAGTGTAGCTGTAAAAAATCATCAAAATCGGAGTTAAAATAACCGTTAAATCATGATTTTTTGTTGATTACCGCCGAAAAGTTTTGTCCCGTTACTTGATCTTTGAATGTTTGTTTTCTTGCGATTTTTAGCGTATGCGATCTCGAATCATATACAAACAAGTTTCATGGTTGGATCATTGAATTTAGTTTCGTAGAATGCGTATCCCATCAAAATGATAGATTCACTAACACTTAAGAGTTTATTTATACTTTCATTAAGTATAACATAAGATTTTGTGGTATCCACTAGTGTAAATATTTTAAATTGAAGATCGAGTTCATTCATTGTATTCATATAGGGTCTAGGAGTGTAGCTGTAAAAAAATCATCAAAATCAGAGTTAAAATAACCGTTAAATCGTGATTTTTCGTTGATAACCGTCGAAAAGTTTTGTCCCGTTACTTGATCTTTGAATGTTTGTTTTTTGCGATTTTTAACTTATGTGATCTCGAATCATATACAAACAAGTTTGACGGTTGGATCGTTGAATTTAGTTTCGTAGAATGCGTATCCCATCAAAATGACAGACTCACTAACATTTAAGAGTTTATTTATACTTTCATTAAGTATAACATAAGATTTTGTGGTATCCACTAGTGTAAATATTTTAACTAGAAGATCAAGTTCATTCATTGTATTCATATAGGGTCTAGGAGTGTAGTTGTAAAAAAAATCATCAAAATCGAAGTTAAAATAACCGTTAAATAGTGATTTTTCGTTGATAACCATCGAAAAGTTTTGTCCCGTTACTTGATCTCTGAATGCTTGTATTTTTGCAATTTTTGGCATATACAATCTCAAAGTATATACAAACATGTTTGAGGGTTGGAAACTAGTTTCGTAGAATGTGTATCCCATCAAAACAATATATTCACTAACACTTTAAGAGTTTATTTATACTTTCATTAAATATAACATAAGATTTGGTGGTATCCACTAGTGCAAATATTTTAAATTGAAGATAGAATTCATTCATTATATTCATATAGGTTCAAGGAGTGTAGCTGTAAAAAAATCATTAAAATCGGAGTTAAAATAACCGTTAAATCGTGATTTTTCGTTGATATTCATCGAAAAGTTTTGTCCCGTTACTTGATCTCTGAATGTTTGTTTTTTGTGATTTTTGGTGTATGCGATCTTGAAGCATATACAAACAAGTTTGATGATTGGATCATTGAAATTAGTTTCGTAGAATGCGTATCCCATCAAAACGATAGATTCACTAACACTTAAGAGTTTATTTATACTTTCATTAAGTATAACATAAGATTTTGTGGTATCCAATAGTGTAAATATTTTAAATTGAAGATCGAGTTCATTCATTGTATTCATATAGGGTCTAGGAGCGTAGCTGTAAAAAATCATCAAAATCGGAGTTAAAATAACCGTTAAATCGTGATTTTTCGTTGATAACCGTCGAAAAGTTTTGTCCCGTTACTTGATCCTTGAATGTTTGTTTTTTGCGATTTTTAACTTATGCGATCTCGAATCATATACAAACAAGTTTGACGGTTGGATCGTTGAATTTAGTTTCGTAGAATGCGTATCCCATCAAAATGATAGACTCACTAACACTTAAGAGTTTATTTATACTTTCATTAAGTATAACATAAGATTTTGTGGTATCCACTAGTGTAAATATTTTAAATTGAAGATCAAGTTCATTCATTGTATTCATATAGGGTCTAGGAGTGTAGCTGTAAAAAAAATCATCAAAATCGAAGTTAAAATAACCGTTAAATAGTGATTTTTCGTTGATAACCGTCGAAAAGGTTTGTCATGTTACTTGATCTCTGAATGCTTGTATTTTTGCAATTTTTGGCATATACAATCTCAAAGTATATACAAACATGTTTGACGGTTGGATCGTTGAAACTAGTTTCGTAGAATGCGTATCCCATCAAAACAATATATTCACTAACACTTTAAGAGTTTATTCATACTTTCATTAAGTATGTTGATGCACAAAATCAGCGAGGACTTTGGTACAACAGAAAGTGTCAGGTTTGTGACCTTCGCTTGGTTGTTTCGGTCACTAGTGAGGATAAGTACGTAAATGAATAGGGACAGAGAAGCAAACACAAGATGTACATGGTTCACCCAGATTGGCTACGTCCACGGAGTAGAGGAGTTCTCATTAATTGTGAAGGGTTTACACAAATACATAGGTTCAAGCTCTCCTTTTGTGAGTTCTAGTGAATAGTTTAGTACAAAATGATATTAGAGATTATTGTGGGAGAATGATCCCTATTTATATAAGAAGGTTTCTAGTTTTGTTCTGACATTGACACGTGTCGTGTTGTGATTGGCCTCTGATGTCGACACGTGTCGCATTGTGATTAGTCTCCTGGTTGAAGGGAAGCTCTTCTAGGTCCTTGATGGTATAACGTTGACTGGTGCTCAGTAGTTTCAGGATTGGTCAAGTATGGTACAAACAAAGTATAACATAAGATTTTGTGGTATCCACTAGTGTAAATGTTTTAAATTGAAGATCAAATTCATTCATTATATTCATATAGGTTCAAGGAGTGTAGCTGTAAAAAATCATTAAAATCGGAGTTAAAATAACCGTTAAATCGTGATTTTTCGTTGATATTCGTCGAAAAGTTTTGTCCCGTTACTTGATATCTGAATGTTTGTTTTTTGTGATTTTTGGCGTATGCGATCTTGAAGCATATACAAACAAGTTTGACGGTTGGATCATTGAAATTAGTTTCGTAGAATGCGTATCCCATCAAAAAGATAGATTCACTAACACTTAGGAGTTTATTTATACTTTCATTAAGTATAACATAAGATTTTGTGGTATCCACTAGTGTAAATATTTTAAATTGAAGATCAAATTCATTCATTGTATTCATATAGGGTCAAGAAGTGTATGTCACAGCCCGTCCCAAATATATATTTATCGACGGCGTGAATTAACGAAAATACCCTTGGACGTTAGTTGTGTAATGTGGTTTAAGTGTAGCTTTAGGTTAATATTCTTAAATCCTAATTGTTTGGAACCAATTAGGATTAAGTTATGGTACTTTTTGGTGGTTGACCAATCCTAGGCCATACACACACTCTCTCCCTTCTCTCTCCCGTACCCTCTCGTCTCTCTCGGACTCTCACTCTCTCTCTCCTTCGAACTCGTATGGATAAACATCCAAAGCCCTTGAACCTTCACGGATCGAAGCTTTAAAGGTAAGGTTCTTGCTCATTGTAACCCCTGAGTACATTGATACCCTTGTTTGGACGTGAATGCTTCGAAAACCCTAACCCCGATTTTGTGCACTGTTCATGCACACGTACAACCTTGTGTTTCAAGGAATTCTAAGGACATAGGAAGCTTAAGGAGGTCCTCACGAGTTTAGGGGTACTTCGTTGGAAGGATTTGGACGTCGAAGGACTGAGATCGACGTGTTTCTAGGTAAGCCGAGCTATCGACCTTTCTCAAGAAAAATCTATTAGAATTTAAGCCTTGAAACTTGTATAACGTGATTCTTCATGTTATTAGCTTCATTTTGGTACCAATTTCATGAAAAATGGTTGAAAAATGAGTGAGAATAGTGGGTTTAAAGTTTTACCCAGTTTTCCGGCGACCGGCGACTCGCCGGAGAAGATGATGGCATATTTCGTCAGTTTGGACGGAATATGCTGACGCCGTCAGTCAATTTTAATGGAATCTGTTAGGTTTAACGGAATATTCCCTAACGGTGGTTAGGGAATCCGTCAGGTTTGGCCGCACGTGGGGGCGTATTTTGCCGTGCCCTTCCCGACGTGTGGCGGCTCGTGGGAGCTCGAAAAATTTATCTAAAAATTTGGGGATGATCCTAAGGTTGTGTAGATCACTGTGGTATATTCATATACCCAATTTGAGCAATGTATGAGAAGTTATTAGCTAGTTTTGCCTATGTGCTTTAAAATAACGTTTTTATAGTTAATTCGCATATAGGTGAGACTTATCCCGAGGACGAGCGTATCCACGGGCGACTCGGGGGCTATGACCCTTCGACATACCTGTGAGTGGGCTTTTGATATATTTATATACTTGATATATTTCCCAGAAATGCATTTTAAGGAAAGTATGCTTTGAAATAATATGCCAAATGCTTTTATATTCTGAATAGGCATTTCATGGTTGTATATATATATAAATGTGGTGCTATGAAGGCACATGTAAGTTCAGTTAAGTTATGTTTGGTTATGTGAATCATTGATGATGTGATATGTGAAATGATGTTGAGCTCATAAAACTGCACCTAGGGTGATTGAGATTTAGCCAGAGATATAAAGTACATGCTTGTTTATTTACGTCACCACCCGCACTATATGCTCATATTGGATCCAACTTAAGTGCACAGTCTTGTCATACAGACCTTATTCATGGTTCCAACTCATAGGTGACTAGCGATTTATCGCCCGTCTATTATGAGATAATAGAATTGAGCATAATTATATTTCACCCAATCTTGTTGTACAGACCTTTTTAGTGGTTCCGACTTATGTGCAGTATATTGTCGTATAGGTCATTGTAGTGACTCCGGCTAGATGGACTTTTGAGCTATGAATTCAGCCGTACATACCACCTCAGGGGTTCCGGCTAACATATCATATTTCTATGAAATCATTCTTACCTGGATTGTTTACTTTGTTCTATCTTGGCATGGCATACATATGAATATGATTATGTGAAGCATGAATTGAATTGATATGATTTCATATATATATTTATGTATATGCTTATATCTTGATTCTGGGAAAAATTATACATGTTTTACAGCGAGGGGTTAGATATGTTGATAAAGGAAATGGTTTTGTAAAACATTTGTTTTTGCCCACTCACGTTTTCTGTTTTACGCCCCTCCAGGTTTTAAGTAAGCTTGATGTTGGTGGCTTGAGGACGTCGGCAGTTCTGACTTATCTAAATAATAATAGGACATTCCTAGTACTGTATAACTAGTACTTGTCCTACTGGACTGCACCTAGACTTTATGCTCTGATTAGGAGTGTTCACTGTTGTAACTAACTCCTATCACTTTCTGTTTAGTAGTGCACTCTAGTAATTTGGTTTTTAACTATTCGTATATTTCTTATCTTTATTGCTTCCGCACTGTGCACATGGCTACGTCACTTTCACGTGACGGCCAGCATGCCTTGATCTTGGTCAGGGTGTGTCATGTAGCTGTAAAAAATCATCAAAATTGGAGTTGAAATAACCGTTAAATTGTGATTTTTAGTTTATAACCGTCGAAAAGTTTCGTCCTATTACTTGATCATTGAATGTTTGTTTTTTGCAATTTTTGGCGTATGCGATTTCGAAGTATATATAAACATGTTTGATGATTGGATCGTTGAAACTAGTTTTGTAGAATGCGTATCACATCAAAACAATAGATTCACTAACACTTAAGAGTTTATTCATACTTTCATTAAGTATAACATAAGATTTTGTGGTATCCACTAGTGTAAATATTTTAAATTGAAGATCGAGTTCGTTCATTGTATTCATATAGGGTCAAGGAGTGTAGCGGTAAAAAATCATCAAAATTGGAGTTAAAATAACCGTTAAATCATGATTTTTTGTTGATAACTGTTGAAATTTTTTGTCCAGTTACTTGATCTCTGAATGTTTGTTTTTTGTGATTTTTTGATGATGTGATCTCGAAGTATATACAAACAAATTTGACGGTTAGATCGTTGAAATTAGTTTCGTAGAATTCGTATCCCATCAAGTTCAATGGTGTGTGTGTGTATATATATATATAATATTTATTAAGTAGATTTAAATTTATTTATTTTGTACGTGCAACACTTAAGAAATTGAATGATATGTATATTTAAGTCGATCCAATGGTCACCAATTTTTAATATTTAATTTAATATATATATATATATATATATATAATTATTATAGTTTTTAGGGGTATAAAATTATTAAATCAATATATATAATTATTATAGTATTTTTTTAGGGTTATAAAATTAATATTTTGCTTATCGTGTATCGTGTATCATGTTACCCACGTGTATACCCGAACCAACCCGTTATCTTAACAGGTGCTTATTGGGTTACCCGATAACGACCTGATTCGTTATCGTGTCGACCCGAACACCTGTTAATTTCGTGTCGTGTCATGTCAGGTTATCGGGTCGTGTCAGGAATTGCCAAGCCTATTCATGCATCATGCGAATGTTTTTATGCTTCAAGGTCGTTTCAAATATCTAAATTTATTATAAAAGAACCTGATTGACAGAAAACAACTGAGCCTTTTAATTTGTAGAAGATCATTCTCGAAAAGTCGGAATTGCATCTCCAATGCGCAATATAACATTCAACAAAGAAAAATTATATTGAATCAATAACATGTAGATCAATTCAATAAAATAATAAATTAATCATAAAAAGAATGATTAAAACGTAACAAACTCTCTTTAGCCTAGCGTCAAGAGCGTGTTGATAACGTGTTGTATGCCTAATTTATTGAATTGTATAAAGGACAGATAGAGGGGGTGCGACCCAGTAGAGAGAAAGAGAGATGTGTATTTATGAGGTGTGTATTATTCCACCAATTGTGCCTTTATTTATAGTAGTAGGGAAGGTAAATTCCTTACCCAATAGGATTACAACTCTAAAGAAATATTCTGGATATGATATGATTTACATGATTGCATTTTTAATCTAATAGGACTGCAACAAGCCTAACCCTTTTCATTAAAGCTTCTAAAAAAAGAAACCCCTAAAAAACAAATCTAGAGCTCGAATGAAAAGATGTAGAAAATTATTTAATTCATTCAGGCTGGAGTGACAACTTATATACCACGTACAGCACCACCCTCCATTAATTTGTTACTTCAGAATCTCACGTGTTTCTTTGAAATTTTCAGAATCCTCCAAACTTATCCCTCAACCTCGTTAACACCAATCTTGTCCTCAAGCCTTCCCATCTGTTTTCACTTTTCATATCTAAAAAGGAAAGAAGCCTTTCACATTGTTGTTTCTATATTTGGTAATTTGGTTTCACACCGTTTCTATATTTGGTAATTTGGTTTCACACCGCCATTCGACTAGGTAGTTTATATATACCTAACGTAGTAACACCGTCTTTATATCAATAGAGACACAAATACTTCAACTGGTACTACTATGGTAAAGTTCCATGGACAAGTTGATCCTCTAAGCCTTGGAGTAGTTGCAGAAGATGAAAAAGCAGCTGAAGATCACATCAGCTACGACGAGCTCAAGAAGCGAACGTGGAAGGATAGTATTCGCTTACAAAAGCTCAACGAGAATCGTAAAATCATTGAGGCAGAAGAAGACGAAGAAGAACTTGCAGAGTCATCGGCAAACCAAGAAGGGTCTCATCGAAAGAAAATGGCAAGAGCCCAGGATTCGATACTTAAATACATGGTGAAAATCATGGAGGTATGCAAAGCAAAGGGCTTTGTGTATGGGATTGTGCCTGAGAAGGGAAAGCCAGTGACGGGCTCCTCTGATAGCTTAAGAGAGTGGTGGAAAGACAAAGCGAGATTTGACCACAACGCCCCCATTGCAATCGCCGAGTACCTGCCAGCTCTGATATTTGAAGGTGAGTCGGATCATGGCTCTTATGCTCATTTGCTTCATGAACTGCAAGACACTACTTTAGGGTCTCTTCTTTCTGCTCTGATTCAGCACTGCGTGCCGCCGCAGCGGAGGTTCCCTCTGGAGAAGGGTTTAGCTCCTCCGTGGTGGCCCACAGGGAAGGAGATGTGGTGGGGGGACCAAGGGCTTTCTGTAGAGCACGGCGCTCCTCCTTATCGGAAGCCCCACGATCTTAAAAAGGCATGGAAAGTGAGTGCCTTGGCTGCTGTGGTCAAACACATGGCTCCTAATTCGGATAGAGTGAGAAGACTTGTGACGCAAAGCAAGTGTTTGCAAGATAAGATGACTGCTAAGGAGACTGCTATTTGGTCCAAAGTGGTTAACCAAGAAGAATCTCTCATACAGCTTACAGAGAAATGCCTCAAAATCTCAGATCACTCAAACAAAAAGGGTAAGAATTTGAAGTGGCCTGCTACTACTAGCAATGAAAAGAGGAAGATGATGAGTATTGATTTGGGATTAGGGTTTGTGGAAAAGAAATCAAGGGCAGACTATGATCAAGGTCAAGATCAAGATCGAACACTTTGTGCTTCTGATCAAAATAGTGGTGCTGTTAGTGTGGTGGATTGGATTAATATGGAGATAGAAAAGGCCAATCGGATTGATGACAACAGTGGTACTAAAGTGGCAGACGGCTATGGATCAGCAAGCTATTGGGGAGGTGGTATTGATGATGATGATCTAGCTATGGATGGAGCACTTGAGATCCAAAGGGGAAACATGGATTTAAATCGTTCTTCCGAAAATATGTCACATAATTATGACCAAGACTCAACTTCTATTTGGGATTTGGGATATGATTAATTAGTGAATGCACTACTCTTGTATCTTTTAATTAGTTTTCATTTTCATGTAGTTGTTGTTTAAAATGTACCAATAAAATAATTTGTACTAGCGAGACCAATAATTAATTTGTATTACTTGTCATATTGTTCATCGCATCTCTCATACGCAACAACCACATTGTTGGGCACTTTTTATTTATAATAGCATGACTACTGCATGTTAATTAATTAGTTGATTCATAGGGATAAAGATATCATGCATTTTATTTGAACAAAAAATTCTCTCACCCACACTTAAATGTACACATCGTATTAATTATTGTATCTTCCTATCTGGAAACTACGTAAGAATGCCTCAGTAGTCAATAGTACATGGATTTTGTTACTTGCCTTGCTAGTTGTTCATTTGGTTTAGAACAAAACTTTTTTTGTGCTAGATTCACTGGCAAACATCTTACAAAGCGAGATCCACTTACATAGAGAGATGTCATGGACAATGCTTACTTTGTTCTCTATTTCCTTTGTTTTTCATTAACCTTTTTCACTAACCAGAAAAAATATGAACAAAAAGAAAGTTTCGTTGGGGAGGCAAATAATTACTTTCTAGCTTCCTAGTGCAGTACATAATATTCTGTTTTTCACTAACCCGAGTGATCGGATTGGAGCGTCGTTCAAGGTTGTAGGGTGGTTTTGTCTTTGTCTAGAATTCCCACCCTCTTAGTTGCATATGCATGGTGGTTTTTCCTTTGATGACCAAGGCATCATCGTGGGAGGAGTGTATGTCTTTTAGCACTTTGAAGACCAAGGCATCGTTGATCAGTGAACATCAGGATGCTAGATGATGGGGAGGGGTTTATTGATGGAAGCTACCATCTTGGCTCCTTTCAACCTGTTTTCTTTCTTTTTTAGTTTATCTAGATACTCTTGTCCTCCATAAATGCAGTTGACGTTGAGAACCAGTGTCTCCATTAGCTTTTGGTTTCTAGAAGATTCATGAGATCTCTTGGATCTTTTGCAAAATGTTTTGGGAGTGGGGCGACGGCGCTTCGCATAAGGGTTCAAATTAACAGTTCTCGTTGGGGTCTGAACAAGAATTGCCTCAACTAGTGGCTCTTCAAAACCATAGACAACGTTTTTAAGGGCCTTCACACGTTGACCGCCCCTTCATTCATGAGGCCTTTCGAAACTTGTTAACTGACGCGTTAATCTTTACCAAAGTTTTCCAAATTCGATCCACATCGGCGGCATCTTCGCTACCAGAAGCATCGTCGCGCTCTGGGCTATGGAGATGCCGTGACATTGCTTTTAAAATAGCCATTTTTGTGGTAGAGTGATTTGGAAGGGTGGAATATGAGTTTACTCTCAATGAAATGGCCAATTGTTGGAACCAAATTCGCACACCGCTAAGAAGGGTGGAGATGCACAAACTCGTTAACCTGTAAAATAGCAAACAACCATAAGCAGCCAATGACTGGGGGTGGTGCCAACCAAAGGCTTTCCGAGGATCAAGTTAGTAACTTATATTATGAGACTCAAGCAGTATGCAAGAGAATAAGTGTATGATTATTGCGTTACTAGAGATAAACCCTAGAAGGGTGTATTTATATAAACAAGTTGTAATAGAGACCTTTAGGATATGGAATTTGTCTTTAAACCAGGAGAATCCCAGAGGATATGTAGGAGTAGATATTGCATCCTCCTACTAGTTGGATTACTTGCGGCACAAGCCAATCTTTAGATTGTAAGGATTCCAAAAATATAGAAAATATGGCTAATTCTTTACTGGATCATGTTTTTGAATCTTGCAGAACAAGCACGGTGAATCTAAGCGAAGTCGTTGGACTTCGCCCACTGTTCCGAAACAGGATGGTGGTGGCATCACTGATCCGTCTGTGCACCTCCATTGTGGAAGCTGTTGAATCCATGATCGGACTTCTAAGGTATTCTTATTCTGATCCGTCTTGCTCCAGCCCTAGAAAATCATGGTCCCACAAAAGTGGTGGCTCAAGCAGTGCCAGATTACTCAATGAAATTGATTCTCGGTGTCGATTTGCAGAGAAATTGATTCCCTGTTAGCAAGGTTTTGGTGGAGTCAAAGAAATAAACAAAGAAGTGTTCATTGGATTAGCTGGGAGACTTGGGGCTTAACAAAATATGAAGGCGGTTTGGGTTTAGGAATTTATAGAAGCTTAACGTAGTCCTTATTGTAAAGTAATGTTAGCGTTTCATTCACGAACCAGATTAAGGGTGGGCAAACGGGTATAGGAACTGCAGGTCGGGGCAGGTAATCAAGGTTCGGGGTGGGTACAAGCCGGTTCCAATATTTTGATAAGAGAAACGGGGCAGGGCGATGAAATTTTAAGGGCGGGCCAATTCCAGATGTATAGAAAAAGGGGCCTCAGACCGGCCAGTTTGTAATTTCAATGGAAGGATGAACGAGATTGAAGAGTAACCTACCATCCAATCTTAATCGTTAGTTTTATCCTAGGTCTCATTGAGCTCGACTTTGTCACTCGAGTCCTCAAATTCGATTCTATCTCACCGTCTCGCATGCGTCATTCCCTCCCCTCCACGGTTCCACCTACACTCCGTCACTCTCTGTCAGTCATTTCCTCCACCACCTCGACATCACCTTCGTCGTGAGTATGGGACTTAACGACCATCACAACGGCCCAACAACCTCAATTGTCCTCCTTAGGTCCTTGACGACATCCCAGACTTAGAGATTCTCACTGACCCAGTCCTTACTTTCACAATCTCTCTCTGAACCCATATTGAATCTCTTAAACATTCCCTCTCGAATCTCAATCTCGAATCTCAACAATTGACAATCAAGTGTTTATGCTAGTCCATGGATCTAACTGCTGAGTTTCCAGCCTCCTCTTTCAATTTCTAGCCGAGACCGATGTGGCATTCGTGGCTAGAAGACAAGGTCATATCTACGATCCTACTTGGTGGGAGTTATGGCGTCGATTTGGGAAATCAGTTTTGGTTGATCAAGAAGAACAGTTGCGGCAGTGGAAGCAATTTCTGGAGCTCTGTATCAAAACTAAAAAAAAAAAAAAAAAAAAAAAAAGTAATTGGACCCGTGGACCCGCCTCGAACCAACCCGTTCGAAATGGGCCGAGTTAGGTCCGGTTCCCAAACTCGAAATCCCTCTACTCGGCCCGGCCCGCCCCGTTACATTTTAAAATGGGTAGGGTTCGATTCCTCCAAATTTAGGCCCGGCCTGGCCCATGCCCAGCCTTAAACCAGATTGTCTCTCAGCTACATTTCTTCAATGCAGATAATTCTCCACAACTTCGTTCCTGGAAGCAAAAAAATGAAGTAGGGCGCCATGGGTGTGGGCTATTTGTTGGAGAGGAGGGAGGTTATCCCAAAGAGTGTCCATTGGCAGGTAATGGATGCTAGCTTTATTAAGCTATGGGTGGACCAGTGGCTTCCCCCTCGACCCATAGGCCTATCCCAAGCAGAGCAGTTATTGTTGACAACCAAAATGTGGAGTCCATAATCTGTCAAACCATAAAAGATTGGGACTTGGAGTTAATTTAACCATTTATTTCACCCCATGAGTACTCCATCATAAAAGAGACGCAAATTGGGGACCCTCAAAGCAATGGTCGACTTGTTTGGCTTGTGGATAAGAAAGGGAAGTATACAGTGATGTCGGGACATCATTGGCTGCATTATAGGGAATTCTGAATCTAATCTCGACGTCTCTCATTCTCAATGCTAATTAGTAATCAGGTGTGGAAGCATATTTGGAAGTTGGAGGCCCCCTAAATTTTATGTGCAGGTTTTTAAAGAGAGCTTTTGCATCCAACGGATATTTTTAGAAAACATTTTTCAAATTCTTCTATCTGTCCCAATTGTAATGAGCAAGAGAAATCGGTGGAGAACATGCTTCTATTGTATCCATGGGTAGATCTAGTTTGTTTTGGGGGACATCTACATTATAAGGTGAGCAAAAATGAAGTCACTGCTTTTAATGCATGGTTACAATCTTTAATTTGTGCAGATGTGAGAAACAAGCTAGAGAAGGAGAAGATCAAGACCCATGTTGAATTCACTTGTTGGCGTATCTAGAAGGCTAAATATAATGCGGCTATCAATCACAAACCTTGTTCTCCTCTACATGTCATTTAGGCTATTTAATATGCTAGTGGAGCATATATGGAGGCAACTATGAAGATGCAGGATGTGGAGCATATATGGAAGCAACTATGAAGATGCAGGATGACCAACAATCTGACCAGTGTGTTCTCCCTTAAAATATTGTTTGGCCTCCTTCTGAGCCTCTTTTTATTAAGATAAATGTTGATGCTAGCTGGAATTCAAGTACAAAATAGGGGAACGCCAGAATTGTGATCAGATATGCTAACTGCAATTTTTGTTGCAGCCAGGAGAACCACTATCCAAGCTCCAAGGGTTTCTATGGCTGAAGCTATTGTAATGTTGGAGGTTTGTATGCTTGCTAAACAACAGGGTTTTCGCGAAGTCATTGTGAAATCAGACTCAAGAGAAATAATTCTATGTCTACATAACTCCGTTGAGAATGGCAATTGGGAGGCCTTTCCTATTCTTAGAAAAAATATTTTGATTAGGGAAATCCTTTCAATCATTCCGCTGGTCTTGGGTTCCAAGATCAACCAACATGATGATGGATCTCTTGGCATCACATAGAAGTGCATAGATGAATATTTCTACATGGGTCAACAGATTCCTATCTTCACTTGTGCACATCCTCAACAAGAATGGCTTATCGTGTTCTTCATCTGTTTAAGGTTTTTTGGGAGCATTTGTGAGGTGACATCTTTGCTTACGCTGCAACGTCTATCTCCTTATATCCCCCCTTACACTGTTTTTTTTATGTAGGAGATGCTTGTTTTTCTCCTTGGTTAGTCCTTTGTCTGGATTTTCTGTAATCTTTGGCGTTTTGCCCTAGTAATACATTTTCAGTTCAACACAAAAAGAAAAGCTTTAAATTTCGTAAACATATAGTTTGCTCAAGCACGTATGATCGAAGGGCGTTCCATTCAGTTTGACATAACTCATCCATATATTCTAGAGAGATGTGACATTTAGCTTGTTAAATACTGACATGATAGATAACTAAACTACGTACCAAATACATAAATAAAACACATATAATGAACACTATGCTTCCAGTCTGATAATGTTCTCTTATCAAACAGTACGAACAAAACTTCTTACATTCACAAGTTTATGATATAACGAAGCAAGGGAGTAGGGACTCCATGGTTCTGAAAGACACTAGATGCTAGTTGGGCGGCGTGCTGGGGCCTAGCGCCTATACGGACCAGGCGCATTTGTATTTTCTAAATAAATTTATAATATTATATATATATACACACACACATAAAAATCATGCTTGTTGAAAAAATAAAAAAATAAAAAACATACAACACTAAATATTGTATAAAACTTTAGAGTTGTTTTTTTTAACATAAAACTCTAGATTTTTTTTTTAAGATCATAATTATTATGGGGCATTATTTTCTTTACAAAATAAAAAATAAAGTTGGGCCTGCTAGAAATCTTGAAAATGAAGTCCATCAACTTTTAATTAAAAAAACCCTATTAACCCTAGAAAATATAGTCGCACCCACCCCACCTTTCTTTGAATCTCATCTGCAGGCTGCCATTTCTCTTTTCTATCTCACTCTCTGCAGTGCTCTCTCTCCCCCTCCATTCATCTCCGCAACACATCGTCTCTCTCCCTCTCTCTATTTCACTCCTTCCTCGTCGGATTTCATCAGGGAACCCGAGGCGGGGCGCCTAACACCTTCCCATTTTTTCCCACCGATTCGCACCTAATTGGAGTGGCATCCCTCATCAATTGGCACCTAGGTAGCCGCCTAGGTCGATTTTTAGAATATTGGGAGACTCAAATGATGATTTCCTCAAAATACTTTGCCACCGATTTACAGAATTTCGTGTTTATGATCGGAACCATTAATATTATAAATCACTTTGTATAGATCACCTCTGCAAAAAATCAATAAAGTATGAGATCATTTAGTCATTGAATTGTATAAAAACTGATTGAAGAATTCAGTAAAAGCATTACAAACTGTCTCTCTATTTGTTACAATTGATTGACTAAGCGAGTTTCAATTAATTTTTACAAAGTAATTAATAATACAAATGACTCCAATTATAAACATGAAATTCTGCAAATCGGCCACATAGAGTTTTAAGGAGCTCGTTCTCAACCTTGATTGGCTAAGTATTATTCTATATAGAAACCCAATTCTCAAAGCTCACCCTCATCATCAAAGAGTCAATTAGATACCTAATTTGCTTATTGCCAATCAACGGTAATTAAAAGGTAATTAGGAGCCAATGACGAATCCAAGAAATTTTCATCATGGAGCTAATAAATACAGGCGCCTACTTCGGTGTCTTTGACGAGAAATTCTTACATTGATTTGATCGTTGCTTCATTTTTTTTGTTTATAAAGTAGCGTCTAAAAAATACAGATAAGGAAGTCGTTTTATAATGCAACTGAATGTTGGGGGACTTTAGGTCGAGGTGGACTTGGGCTTTGATAATGTCCTCTTGTCTCCCTTGGCGCGGGTTCACAACAAGTCCTGGGATATCTCGAAAGAAATAGCTTGTCTCAGGAAGTACCCCGGTAACATAAATGACTCGGAGATAGCATGAAAGATCAAGATAATGACTTGCTCAAGTGAAGCGTGGTGTGGAAGCTAGAAGATTATCAGTTTACATTAGAGAGAAGGTTTGCATGGTTGCATGGCATTCTTAGCTGCATGATTTGGGCTTTCCTAGGGTGATAGTAAGCCTTCTAATGGTTGAGATGTTTGATGGTAGGCTGTAGGAATTACTAAGGTTGCATGAAGATGATGCTTGAGGCTTGGAGTATACTTATGGACTAAATGGAACTCTATGGGCTTCTTCCTGGGGGGTCCCCTCTCACCACGTTTTCTCGATCTTTCATTCTGTGTTTTTTTTAACCCCTTTAATATGTTCTCCCCCTCTTTATGTAAGTGAAGGGTTCATCTTTAGGCTTCAAGGGAATATCATTTTGTGGCGTGGTCTTCCCTTCCTTTCTCCCTAGCGCTCATATTATTCCCATTTTGGTGTAAACTAGTTGCACTGTTGAGACCTGCAAATCGCTTCTTCCCGAGACGTAGCTTCCCTAGGGCGGCTTTCCACAGGCGGTAATTCTGGTAGCGCCTCGTGGCTTTTGCATGTTTGCTGTTTGTGCAGGTTGGGAAGGGAAACTCAACATTAAATGCTTGACTTGTTGGGCTTAACGTGCATTTAATGCAAGAATCTAGTTTAATCTTAACTAATAGAGTTGGCCTGCTAAAGAAAGGGATAAACTAGGCTCGTTCTCTCCCAATGTTGCCCACATGAAATGCAATGGGTATGGGCTTGGATCTTTGAGCTCCCAAGTAGCCCAAAGTCTTCCTTGATCCCGATTTCACATAGACCCGATAACCTTCTGTAGCCATCCACACCACAATCCACTTGACAAGCCCCCAATATGTGACTTGGGCTTAGCATGAATTGTGGCTAAGGAAGCATGGCGTGATGAATAGGCTTGAGCATGGCATGAATATCCGACTTAATCATCGTGACATGGCATGCTTGTAAATATATTCCTCATTGATCCCATGCCTTTGCATGTGTTTGGGTTTGAATATAGGCTTTGCATGACAATTAGGCCTTGGGACTTTGTTGGATTGATGTGTGACATTTTTGGGCCCCAACATTATCATTCTTGATTATTTGGGCAATGAGATACTCAGCTGATCATTCCCTTGTGCTCCCTTGCTTTCTGTGCACGTCTAATCATACAGAGAAACTTTGGGTATTACCCCGCCTTCAATTGGTAACCGTTACAAACTGCTCTTCTCCCTAGGACAAGTATTTAATGTGTCCTTGCTCTTCCTCTCCTCCTTTAATTCTCCTTCCTTCTTCAAATTTTTCATAATTGCTTTTCTCTCCAAATTCTTTACGTTCTATGCTGGGTTATGTTCTACCGTTCATACTTCTTTAAGTTATGTGACAAGGCTTTGTTCAAGTAAGGAAATTCTTCCTTTAACCCCCGTTTGAATTTTTTTTCTCCTTTTTGTCTTTTGTGTTTTCCATGGTGATGAAATTAAGCATGCATCCTTTGTTCTTGATTATGCGTTCCAAAGATTTTAGGGTTTCAGCACGGACGCGCAAGGGGTGTTGATCTTTCCTTCAAGAAATCAAACTTCATTCCTTGGGTAGCCTTGCTGCTTCGAAATTATATGTGTTTGCCCTCTGCAATTTCTCTCTTGCTGTCCACATATGTTGTGCAATTGTCATTTAGCCTAGCCCTTTTGCATATCGGTGCGCACTTGAGCGAGATCGATTGGTCAATTGTGTTGATCTACTTGGCATGATTAGCTTGACTACATATAACCTATTTTTGCTTGGGTACACATATAGCACACCTTCACTGGCTAGATTTTTTATTTTGGGCTTTGATAACATGGCATGTGTAGGGAGAGATGCATGTGTTTTGTGTGATAGCATGTAGGGAAAATAGTCCCATATTAAAGTCTTAGATTTTTGCATGAAAGGCCTTGAATTTTTTATGCACGTACCAGCGCATTCGCCTGCTTTCCCAGGATGCCTTGCTTGCTTGATTTCCAGGGTACATCCCCTATCGTGTTTTGCCTTGTATGTTTGCACGTTCCTTCTTGCATGTTGCACTGACTTGTAATGTCTATGGCTTGACGCTTTCTTTCTGTAGGTGCATTATGGCCACAGAATCACCAAAGTGTGTTATTGTCGTTGATGAGTCCTTCAGTACAGAGGACCATCTTCAACGAGGCAAGCCACCGCCTCATTTTGGTTCTCAGAGCAAGGCCTTCAAGGAAGAAGAGCTTTCCTTAGATTCGGTGCCTCCTATTGATCCCAGACATATTTCTCGATGCTGCATCGAGAGCAGGTTGTTTCCCACCGTGCCGATCCACTTCAAGTTCTCCTATGGTGAGGCTGCTAGCTGGGCAGATTGGGTAAATACTGAACTCAACTTTGCGAACCAATGTGCGACCTTGATAAGTGCAGTTTACTCTCAATCCCTTTCTTCGAGAATCTAGATTTTCCTTCACTCACCAAAAAATCATTGGCTTTGTTGGCTCCCTCAGTCCCTTTCAAATGGGAAGATAGTGAGGAAATAAGTGCAGTTTACTCTCATTTTCGAGTGTGACGGCAACTGGGTTGTGATCAAGGTGTGTTAATATTTTTCCCTGCCGAAGTTGAGGCCTCTTTCAACAATCTGTTTTGGAGTTCTCTGTATGAGCCTCTGGCATGTTTTTGTCCTTTCCAGTACATTACCAATCGGACTTGAGTAGGTGGCACCTCTAAAGGCTATGCTACTTACTAGCTGAAGTGTTTCGCTGCCATCGCCAAGTTTCATGGTGACAAATAACCGCGGTTGTTTTCCAGTGTTGTCAGCCATCCTCGACTGGTACTAGAGCCCGCAAAGATCGTTTCTGGTTCGAAGCGCCAATGCTCTACCGCAACTGAGGAAAACAATCATTCTAGTGATTCTTCCCGGAATACGAAGAAAAGTAAGGCATCTGGTGTCAACGAAGGGAAACCTACAAGTTAATGGAAGAATGTGGCTTTAGGTATATTTCCTTAGCTTGACTTCTCTTGTTAACTTTCCTCTTGCATGCTTTTCCTAAGTGCTTTACATGTTATGCCTCAGATAACGTAGTGAAACACTTCAGGCCTCGAGTGGTGAATGACGGTCCACCTAGCAATAAGCCTGACTTTTCCCTTACTCTGAAGAAATCGAATAGTGAATGTTCCGCAGCGAAGCTAAAGACTGGTAATAGACTTTGTTCCATTGTTTCTCGCTCTTCTCGCTTTATGGTTGCATGCTAATTATAACTTTGTTACAGCTAAGACTCCTGCCAAGGAAGTAGCTCATCCTGGCCTTGCCCGTAAGACTAGGAGTGCCCAAGCGTTTGCTTCTTCCGGCACTCCCAAGCCTCATGAGTTCCTTAATATCATTGAAGCATGAGAGAAAGAGCTAAGCACTAGCGAAGCTAACAATGATGAGGCAGCTGGAGGAGGCTTGGTCGCTGAGGAAAACAGTAATACAAGTGCCGACTCTGACCTTGGAAGCGGAGAACATCCTCAGGCTTCCCTAGGGAAGGACAGAGAAGGTGAAGACAATGGTAGGGAGCCAAGCTGCAAGGATGATAGTAAAGCAGCATAGGATGTTGATATTGACCAAGCTGATGGATTTTTGAATGATGACGTTCAGGCAGAAGCGGAAAATATAGAGGTATGTCTCCCTATTCTTCCTTGATGCTTACCCTCGCGTGAATTTGCTACTATCAACCTTCTCCTTAAGTCTTGGAATTTTGCTTAGGCTTACATGTGCATGTAGAAGGTAACTAAACTTCGCCTAGAATGTTTTACTCATGTTTTTTAATGTGTATGTATAATAAGCATGTCGATCGGTTGGAATTTTGCCTTGGATACCTCCTGTGAGCAGGGCTACTTTGTGTCGCCTTGTTGATATGTTTCCTTACTTGTGCATGTTTTCTTTGCTTTCCATGTAGGTGAATGATTGTGTTGCAGGGACTATAGAAGATGTTCAAGCCCCTAGTGGCGTTCTTCTTGAGCCTACAACTTTTCTGGAGATGTTATTTCCCCTAAGGAGCAGGCTTCGGTCGAAGAGTGGGCCTCATGGCATGAGGCTCTCGGGAAGCTCAAGCATAACATTGCTAATGAAGCCAGGGTGTTAAATTCGATTGAGGAATTGATCCCTTCAGGGGTTGGGTAAGTTCTTTTTACGTGCCGGTGATGCAGATGTGAGCTTGATAGGTTTATCTCCTTTCATGCGTGTGAAGGAAATTTTGTGAAAAACATGTTCATTTGAATAACATCATATAGCATGCAATTAACAATTAAAGGCGGAATCATGCTTTCATGCATTCAAAAACAAAACATCTACCATGAAATTCAAAGCCTAGTAGATTGGTGAACCTTGACTCAACTTAAAAACAACAATTTGTTAGTTGAGAAATATTTACCTTTGTAGATTCCTCTTTGCATATGCAAAGGATAATCACCCAAGAGATAGGGCCTTCATTCCTTGCTTCTTAGCTCCATGGATTTGGTTAGAAGAATAGGTTCTCCAAGTTCCCAAAATTGAGAACCTCTAAAGATTCTACACCAAGGTTGGATTGGAGAGGAAATGAGTGACCTTGAGGAAATAGAATTGCTAGACAATATCCCCCAAGGTGGTTGGCCTCTTAGAGAGAAATGGAAGCTTTGTGTTCTAACCAATTTTCTCTAAAATCAACAACTTATGAATTTTAGGTTATAAAGTTCTTTATATAGTCACTTCTTTAAATGACCTAAAGAACCAAAAACCCTAATTCAACACTAAATGGATATGGGCTTTTGGGCCTTTGTGAATCTTTATTCATTAAGTTGTCATACAACTTAAGTCAATGGGCTTTGACGTTCGAAGCCCATTGGGCCTTAAGGTCCAAAACTATCCCGAGGTCTTTAACAAACTTATTCGTTTGATTAATTAACATATTAATTAATCCTTGCCATAAATAATTAAACCATTTAATTCATCTCCTTTGTTTCTTCAATCTCCACCTTATTTGGTGTACGATACATTAGGTTCCTTTTAGCGAGGCAGTGGGCGATTAAAACCATTTTACATCGATTGTGAATTGAAACTTACTTTCAATTCTCCCTTTAGTGATTACACACGTTTAGGGCTTCCACAAACCATGAGTGACCCCTAGCAGCATATCATGGCTACCCAAGCTAATCAGAAGAGGTAGAGAACCTATTCAGTTTAGGATTACAAATGCAATACGGTCTTTCTCTAATCTAATACTCTTGACCACATTGTTTGGTTTGATAGTTTATTTATTCATGTCTACTATCCAATGTGATTCTTGTGCTTATATGATTACTTTGAATGTGAATTGGAACGCATTCCCCAATCTCATTCATACTCTGGCCAGAGATTTTAATCATATCATAGAGTATTCTCCCTCAAGCCAATTGAAGGTTAGAGATCCCTTGTTGCGCATTCACTTGTCTCCATGACTAAGTGGCTTAACCCCAATGATGCCGTGGACACCCCGATGGGGTGACTTTGACATAATCAAAGATCAAGGACTTAACCACAAGACAACAACTGTGATGCCTCAGGTCAAAGGACTAATTTGCATTATCCCAAACATGAGTTCTCATGTGACATGAGTATGAGAACTCCTCGTTGATCGTGTTCAGTGAACTCATTCTCTATTGAGCACCTACGTACTTGTCTTGATGTCACACACACCAATGACTCGAGACTAGTCACTCTCCCTGAGAGAAGACATAGCACGTACTGATCTTATCGGACTGTCAATGCCCAATTGGCAATCCTATGATCAGGAACGTTTAGGATGTGTCTACGAAAGAATGGTCTCATTAATCTAACTTCATTAGATTGCATTCTTCCAATCACATATTCCTTGGACTTTATCGTTTAAGCATATAACATTTATATGAGACGTCTCAAACAATAATGTTTGCCCTTTATATGTAAACTAGATTAGTTTAACATGTGAAATATCCGTAAAGTATCATCATATGAATGGCTTTAGGGCACATTTCCAACAATCTCCCACTTGCACTAGAGCCAATCAGCTTGGTCATCTGTTATGATTCCTCTTCTGTAGTCATTTCCTAAATGGCTGAGTAGTAGGCCTAGGAAATGGATATCTATATGTTATCCATAGAAGCAACCTTGAGAATATCGACGTCACCATTATACATGATTCCCAATCATGTGGTTCAGTCTCTCATATGAGTTCGAATCTTGATGAGACCTTGATTCCCAGGCTTGAGCTATCGCCCCATTAGTGTCATACACTTTCTGGTTGGAACCGAATAGAGAGTTCATAAATGAACTTTCCCATCCAAACAACATTGTTGTAAACTTCTATATATGGCAATATATTTTGCATTTATAATGGAACACACTAAAGTCATTACTTTAATGTTTCCATCCAAATATCTCTTTAGTCATAATAAAGAGGTATCTGTTAATCTCTTCATTCATAATGAAGAAACATTCAACGATGGATTAGATTCATAATCTAACACATTTACGCTTCCATTACGTTACTCTAATTTTTCCTCATTCTTCGAGGAACCTATCCTTTAGTATTTCTTAAATACTTAAGGATTCACTTGACAGTTGCCATGGTTCTGATCCTGGGCTTGCACTGATATCGCCTTGTACCGATCTAGGTACAATTCATATCAACGTTTTCATACAATATGAAATACGTAAATCACCTTTCTGCGTATGCATAAAGGATTCTCTTTATGCAATATTTCTTTGGGAGTCAAATGGTACGTTCCCTTTGAGAAGAGCTACCTCCTAGTCTCACTAGAGTTGTTCTTCTGATTGAAGTTTATCATCATATGAGAAACTTCCTAGCATATTTTGTCTATTATTAGGGCATGATATAATCCAATTATATCCTAAAATCTATCATTATAGATTTCCATCCCATGTATATAGACTATGTCTCCCATATACATTCTATCGTTATAGAAAGTTTAAAGTCATAACTTTAACGAAAAAGTATTCTTTTCATTTCCAAAATTAATATATCATATATATATTCTAAATTTTAGGAACATGATTAACTCCCACTAATCTTTTGTAAACCTAGTAAACAAAAGATTCATTTACATCTTTATGAGAAATCAAACGTTTTGATCTTTCTCTCATAAGACGCTTATGGCTCCCACTAGCTTGCTAAGATCCATGATGGTTGGATCTCTACAACTTACATGTCTTGTGATTCATAGTTTTAGACATAAATTATCAAGACTATCTTAATAATGGTTTCGGAAACCTATATCATGTCCAAAAATTGAATCACCATTTAGTTGTAGCTAGCAATCTTCGAATTAATTGAAACTAAGACTACATCAAAGATGGTTCCTTCAAAGTCAACCATTCTCTTTGATTGTAGTCACCTTAAGCTACCAATTAGCTATGAAGGTTTCATTATTTCGGGTCAAATGGTACTTTACCATTTCCTTGAGTATATGTTGTATATACACTCAATGTAGTCATAAAGTTCAAACCATTCAACTGAGACGGTTTAAAATTCTTTTTGACTACCTTGGAGCTTGTGGTATAGGAACTAGGTTGTTATATTTGTTGATTATCATCTTGTCTCTCAAAGAACCCATTCTTTTGAGTTCTATTCCTAGTTCATTTGCTCTAAGGCAAATCACATTGTAGGATTACAATGAACTACTCAACAAACAACATTTGTTGGTTGGTTTATAGAAGTGATATCCAAAGGTTAATTTAAGGATATCCACAAGATAATTTTTTAAACAAATATTGCTTATTAGCACACAACCCCAAATCTTAACATGATTAAGATTTGTCTTTCTTTCCAACTACATCCTATGGAGTTATGAAAATTTTGGAAGATCTTCTAATTGACAATCATATTGTCTTAGAAGCATATATATCCTATATATGGGTAATTGATAATATCCAACGAACTAAATCTTATTCAAGTTCGTTCTTCTCCTAATGGAGAAAATCATTATCTTATGATGCTAATTTCCTTGATATCTTTCAAGGAAACTCATCTAAAGTGTTACCTTTCCTTGGATCAAATATAAGGAGGTAAGTACTTTAGACGTCTTACTCATCAACTTACATTTCTTGAATTCTTTGAAACCTTTTGGGTTTTAAGCATCATTATATTCTAAACAGTTAACACTACCATATCATCTCTACTATAGAGACAATCAATTAGATTACTATAATCCAATCAGTGATTAATAAAGAACAATGTTTTGTCAAACAAAACATTCATCCATCTCTACTATAGTGACGGAATTAAGTTCTTTAAAATTGGAATGTAAAGACAATCTTTGGTTTTTCCAATTTCTTTGGTAGTTCATATGAGGAAGTTAGTACCATCTGCTTTCGCAGAGATCTATATTTTATTCACGTTCCGAATGTGAAGTACTTTCTCTTCTCTCATTAATCTTCTACTTCTTATTAGCCACACTTTTACAACGATTGTAAAACATAGTTACTAATACGGAATCAAGCATTCAAGTAGAAGAACCAACTGTTTTGAACTTTTCAAGAACAATTTACAATACCTTCGAAAGGTGTGTTCTTGACACTTGCAAGACATTTCTTGCAAATACCCCTTCCAATGTCCATCCTTTCATAAAGAAAGTTTGTTCCCTTGGAGTTAATTTTATCTTCTTCATTTGACTTCTCCTTTGACTACAATAGTCATGGTCCCTAAACTCCCACTATCTCTCTTGAAACCTTTTTCAATTGTGTTATACACATCAAACATTTTGGAGAGTGTGTGGTTATTGTTCACTACATAGTTTACAATAAACTTAGTGAACCATTAGGATAGGGACATAAAGGTGAAGTCCTAGCTTAGTTTCCGTCTTGTTAAGTGGTTTATCACTTCAACACTCAATGATTCAAAATCATCATAAGTCCATGTTGATGGACTATTTTTGTCAACCAACCATTATGTTCTAAACATAATTACAAACTTTCAAGAGTTGTTCAAGGCAACTCTCATTTCTTCATAAGTTCCTTTGTTCATATAACGAAGGAATAAGCATTGGTTGTTTGTGTTGTCCTCTTCATGATAGACATTTCTAACATGTTCTTCCAATGATACATTATCAATAGGAAGATTGTGAGGATGAGACTTCTTAGGTACATGCACAATCCATTTAAGACAATCTTTGGGATTGTGTTACCAAGTCCGGAAACTAAAACATTCTGCTTTTCTTTGTCAAGTTTTGGATAGCGTTTGCAAATATATTGGTAAACAAATACATAACGAATATAAATTGATTGATTTTAAGCCATTTGATTTGGGTCTTTAAATCAAATAGCACCACCCACTATTTTTGGCAAATTCCATATCCCTCATTGGAATTCGAGAGTTTTGGAGGAAACTCTTAGTAGGTTATGGGAGACTCACTATTACCAAGCCCACCTCACAATGATATGATGTTGGCTAGCATTAATAATAATGAGAGAGTACGCTTACTCATTTGCAACTAATGCAAGTACCCATCAATTTGGCCTCTAGAGAATGTTGCCTCACGATGATACGATGTCGGCTCCATTGCACTTAGTTAAGTCATTCCCACCATGCTTAGTGCGTGAAGGGGTTCAAGAATAGCCTCACGATGATACGATGTCGGCCATCCTCGTTGTCTACACTCACCTCATCAAGTATGTATATAGACTCCTCCTGAGTATAAGCATGCACTTTGTACTCCCCCATGATAGGGTGAAGCCGGTGTACAAGTCATAAACGATTGGAGCCTACCATGGTGGAAGGCCACGAAAGAGTGTTCTAAGCACTCTCACGCTTTTCAACTTAATAATGGTTTGGTTGAGGGTTTTAGGTCTCATCACATATAAGTATTCATTTTAATCTACATTAAAACAATTTTGGTCCTATTACAACTATTGGTCCATTTGTTTTTAGTTGTATATAATACTCCCACTATGCTTATAAAACGGTTTTTTAAAGCAAGAGTATATGATACTACTAACATAAGGTTTGCATTCATTTGATGGACTATATAGTTGCCTTAGGGCCTTAGAATGACTATGAACCTTTGTTTAGATTCAACACGAGCCTTGTGTTGAATCTCGGACTAGGGATGGAGATTGATTTTAGTTACGCGTTTAATCACATTAAGGCGTGTTGTTCCTAGGGGCGTTGGACCCAACTACTTCATTTTCATGCATATCAAATAAAGCAAGAAAGAAGTACTTCAAAGTAAAAGAGAGCTTATGCTCTTTACAACATTTGCATAAAACAAATTACTTTAAAGTAAAGAAGAGCTTATGCTCTTTTACAACATTTGATCAAATCAAATTACAACCAAAATTAATCTACACATTCCCATGGTTCAAACAAATTTGAAACGGCCTTTCACATAGCTCAATTATCGTAGGCTTAGGTTCATAATCACCCTTTAATTAATCAACACTTTAATTAATTAAATTGAATGCAACATTTTCATTTGGTTTTTGTATCCATAAAATTGATTTAAATGGAGCTAAATGAAATGAAAATCCAATTCTCATTTAAAGAGACAAAACAATTTTTGTTCCCTACTTAATTTGGGCCATCATGCAATAACCACAACTTTTTGGGCTATATTGCGAAACACAAACTTTTGGGGTCACTTTGTAAAAACACAAAAGTCCACTACTTCATGTAATTACAACTAGAACCCAAAAATTTCTACAAATACAAAAAACTTCATTAAAGGAGCAAAACAATTTGTCCTTTAACGTTTTTGGGCCTTAACGTAAAAACGTAAACTTTTGGGCCAAAGTGCAAATACACAAAAGTATCAAAACTTTATGTAATTGAATAAAAGACCCAAACATACCCTATTCTATTAGGGTGGCCGGCCATGATAGAAAAAATATGATTTTTACAAAGTTTTTGTAAGTGGGTTTTGTTAGGTGATGTAAAGATGAAATATTTTGAATTTATGTTAAACTTTTAAAAAAGTTTGTCTACCATTATAGCCATTAATTGAATTTATGTCAAACTTTTAAAAAAGTTTGTCTACCATTAAAACCATTAATAATACTTTACAAATAATCATCACCCACTAAAATCACCCACTAAAATTAAACCAAAACTTTATGTAAAAACATAAAACATTTTGAATCAAAACTTCAAAACTTTTTGTTCTTGGCAAGAACTTCAAGAACATTGAAGAACACTCATGAAAACTCATAATAGCTCCATGAATGGTGAACCTTGACTCAACTTAAAAACAACAATTTGTTAGTTGAGAAATATTTACCTTTGTAGATTCCTCTTTGCATATGCAAAGGATAATCACCCAAGAGATAGGGCCTTCATTCCTTGCTTCTTAGCTCCATGGATTTGGTTAGAAGAATAGGTTCTCCAAGTTCCCAAAATTGAGAACCTCTAAAGATTCTACACCAAGGTTGGATTGGAGAGGAAATGAGTGACCTTGAGGAAATAGAATTGCTAGACAATATCCCCCAAGGTGGTTGGCCTCTTAGAGAGAAATGGAAGCTTTGTGTTCTCACCAATTTTCTCTAAAATCAACAACTTATGAATTTTAGGTTATAAAGTTCTTTATATAGTCACTTCTTTAAATGACCTAAAGAACCAAAAACCCTAATTCAACACTAAATGGATATGGGCTTTTGGGCCTTTGTGAATCTTTATTCATTAAGTTGTCATACAACTTAAGTCAATGGGCTTTGACGTTCGAAGCCCATTGGGCCTTAAGGTCCAAAACTATCCCGAGGTCTTTAACGAACTTATTCGTTTGATTAATTAACATATTAATTAATCCTTGCCATAAATAATTAAACCATTTAATTCATCTCCTTTGTTTCTTCAATCTCCACCTTATTTGGTGTACGATACATTAGGTTCCTTTTAGCGAGGCAGTGGGCGATTAAAACCATTTTACATCGATTGTGAATTGAAACTTACTTTCAATTCTCCCTTTAGTGATTACACACGTTTAGGGCTTCCACAAACCATGAGTGACCCCTAGCAGCATATCATGGCTACCCAAGCTAATCAGAAGAGGTAGAGAACCTATTCAGTTTAGGATTACAAATGCAATACGGTCTTTCTCTAATCTAATACTCTTGACCACATTGTTTGGTTTGATAGTTTATTTATTCATGTCTACTATCCAATGTGATTCTTGTGCTTATATGATTACTTTGAATGTGAATTGGAACGCATTCCCCAATCTCATTCATACTCTGGCCAGAGATTTTAATCATATCATAGAGTATTCTCCCTCAAGCCAATTGAAGGTTAGAGATCCCTTGTTGCGCATTCACTTGTCTCCATGACTAAGTGGCTTAACCCCAATGATGCCGTGGACACCCCGATGGGGTGACTTTGACATAATCAAAGATCAAGGACTTAACCACAAGACAACAACTGTGATGCCTCAGGTCAAAGGACTAATTTGCATTATCCCAAACATGAGTTCTCATGTGACATGAGTATGAGAACTCCTCGTTGATCGTGTTCAGTGAACTCATTCTCTATTGAGCACCTACGTACTTGTCTTGATGTCACACACACCAATGACTCGAGACTAGTCACTCTCCCTGAGAGAAGACATAGCACGTACTGATCTTATCGGACTGTCAATGCCCAATTGGCAATCCTATGATCAGGAACGTTTAGGATGTGTCTACGAAAGAATGGTCTCATTAATCTAACTTCATTAGATTGCATTCTTCCAATCACATATTCCTTGGACTTTATCGTTTAAGCATATAACATTTATATGAGACGTCTCAAACAATAATGTTTGCCCTTTATATGTAAACTAGATTAGTTTAACATGTGAAATATCCGTAAAGTATCATCATATGATTGGCTTTAGGGCACATTTCCAACAGCGTGGAATAATTTTTAAGGAGTTGGGGACCCTGCTTTATGGCATGGAGCATACTTCCCCATTGGAAATCATAGAGCATAAGCTGCTATGTTGGCGGGATATGATTAGCGATGGGGCAGCTTAGGTGTGCCAGTGGGTTCCTTAATCAAGAAACTGGGAGAGTTACGTGATACCATGTTTGGGCTTCGGGTATGAGAAGGAGAAAGTTGTCCTAGGTCAATTTGTTAAAGTTAGCAAATTGACGCGTGCTCTCGAATTGCAGTGTAAGGAACTAGAGGTCGAGAAGATCAAGTTGAAGAAGTTGGTTCGCGGGAGCTCTAGGGAAATAACAACTTGTCTTCAACTTGCAAATCAATTGCACGCTGATACCTCTAGCAGTTCCTTCGAAATGTGGTGTTCTGAGCTTAACTCCTCACCTTCCCTCAGCTGCGTGTTTTGCATGACTGTTTGCATTTTTCTAACCATCGACTTCTTTTTCTTAGCAGAGCATGAACCTTGAGATGTCGAAGTAGAGGACCATGAAGAAAGTCATTTTCCTCTCTCCACCTTTACTTTTAGTTGTAATTTCCATTTGAACAGCTAGCTTATTGCTTTTCAAATAATGACCATGGGGCCGCTTTGCTTTGTATTTTGCTTATTTACCTTGGACTTTAGCTGCTGACATAGAATTTAGCATGGTGCATTTAATCTTGCAATGACATTGGCTTTCTCCTACTTCGAGTGCATGAGAATTTGATGGATAAAATTCTGTTTAGTCTTTGAGACATAGGCTTGAGCTTTTGCTTGCTTTCCTGAGGGAAATAACTGCTCCTGTCGCTTGGCACTTTGCCAGTGAGTTTCCCTGAGGAAAAATGGAAAAGATGTTGCAAGTTCCGTAGGGAAGCAGAGCATGTCAGGAAAGCTTGACTTGCTAAGCACTGATTTGCATTGGTAAGCTTAGGCTTAGCACTGCTTTGCATCGATAGGCTTAGCATTGATTTGCATTGATAGGCTTTGGCATATTGTGTAAGCATAGCTTTTGGAAAAGCTGTAGTTGCTTGACTCAATGGTTTTGCATGGTGTGTTGGCTTGGCATATTGCATAAGTATTGAACCAATGAGCAACTTGCTTTGCATCGATAGGCTTTGGCATATTGTATAAGTATAGCTTTTGAAAAAGCTTTAGTTACTTGACTCAATGATTTTGCAAGGTGTGTTGGCTTAGCATGTTGCATGAGCATTGAACTTATGAATAACTTGCATGGCATTGATAGGCTTAGTGTGGGCTTTTATTATAGCCTTGGCATGATTACTGCTATAGCTTGTTTAGAAGAAATCCTTCTAGTACCCTTGCCAATGTAAAGAAACGAATGTACCAAAGATTTTGACAAAATGCTCCTTCATTTCATTAAAATTTGGGGTACATCAATCGTTGCATGGCTTTACAAGACCTCATAATAAAATGATCATTGCCTAGAAGGAGCTTGCTCTTCTTAAATAAGCATGACCATTTTAGCGGTAATACGATTTTAGCCACCTTGCATTGACAGGCTCCATTAATGTACCTTTTTTGACCGAGGTTAAGTAGTAGTAGCCACTCTGATGGGCTTCCTTGATCACAAAAGGTCTTTCCCAGTGTGGGGCGAAATTCGAAGGTCCTGAGATCCACCTGCTTATGTGCTTGGCTGTCTTGAGGATGAGATCTCCTTCCTTGAAGTTACGTGGCTTGACTGTGTGGTTGTAGGCTTTGGTAACTTGTTGGTGGTATAGGGCCACTTTCCTAGTTGCTTCTGCTATTTTTTCCTTGAGTAACCCAAGGTCTTTCCACCTCTAGTTTGTGTATGCTACAACATCCCATTGCACATCGTTGAATGCTAAAACTCTTGTTCTGGGCATCATCATTTCCACAGGGGAAATAACTTTGGACCCATACACCAAGAAGTAGGGAGAGAAACCCGTAGCTTTCCTTGGAGATGTACAATATGCCCATAGGACGTTTGGAAGATGAGTGCTCCATCCCTCTCGTAATTGTGCACCATCTTGTTTAGGATTCTTAGCAGTGTCTTGTTTGTGGATTCGGCTTGACCGTTTCTCTGAGGATAGTACAGTGTGGAGCGACAATGCTTGATCTTGTAAACATCAAGTGTGGCACTTACTTGTTTGTTCACAAAAGGTGTGCCATTGTCGCTCACTATTTTGTAAGGTATACCAAATCGACAAACGATGCATTCCCTAATGAAATTGGATACTGTTGTTCCCGTTACTTTCCTGAGAGGGATTGCCTCTACCCATTTTATGAAGGATCCATATGTGGCCTTCGGAATCTGGATTAATTGTTCTATCAAATCATGCCCCCAAGTATGGAATGGCCATGGAATGCGCATGTCTTGCAGTAGTGTTGGAAACTTGTGGATTAAGTTTCCATGAACTTGGCATACATGGCATCGCTTGACCATGTTGTGTGTGTCTTCCCTCATGGTTGGCCAATAGCATCCAGCATGTATCTGTTGCATGATTTGTGATGACTCAGATAGCCCAAGGCATTTCAATGGTTCCCCATTTAATCTCTTTCGGTATAGAGTTACCCTATCCACGAAGTACTTCTTAGCTGTCCCTTTTAATTTGCTTGTGTCCCTGACATTGCTTGGTAGTGTTACATGAATAAAGAAGGTTAGTTATGGGGACCTCCAATCATCAGCGATGGAAACTGCAAGTGCCTCGTCTGGGGAAAGCGTTATGCTGCATTTTGGACAGTCAGCTTGGATGCATATGGCTTGTTACTTCATCTCTGGCCAGTAGTACCCTTTTCTTTGTAGTCGACAATAGAGACTCACAACTTGGTCGACTCTACATGTGGTCTCTTGGATGTTGTGCAACCGCCTTTGTGATTCCTTTGGTCCGAGGCATCAGGTTAGCACTACTCCGGGCAGAAGCTTGTAGAGTGTCCCAGTAACATTGATGTACTTCTTAAGGCATTTGATGTTGAACTCTCTACTTGGCTTGGAAAGTTCCCTTCTAACAGTTTCCCTTCAGTCGTCACCTTTTGGAGCTTCCTTCTGGAATAGTGCGTTAATAGTTAGGGCCTTTCTTCTAATTACAGCAATGTTGGGTTGTTCTTCGACGAAGGTAAGCTTGAAGGCAAGTATAGCTAGGGTATTCGCAAACCTGTTGATAATGTTGGGAATGTGTTCCAACACCACCTGCTTGAAGCTTGCTATGAGTTTTATGGCCATAGTGCAGTAACTTAGCCTTCTGGATTGACGAGTACAACACCAACTCCTCCTCCCGTGGTTGTGGAAGAACCATCGAAATGCATGACCCATGGCTCATCTTCTATCTTAGGCAGCGAACCAAGGACTTCCTTGGCAATGATGGCCTATTCTTCCTTGAGGAATAATGCTAGCATGTCTATCACAGCTTGGCCTTTGATAGCCTTAAGCGCTACACATATAATATCGAACGAAGAGTTTGAGCAACCAACGAACCAAACGGCCAGATAGTATAGATCTAGTAAGCAAGTACTTTACCAAGTTAGACTTTACCATAATGTGCAGTTTGTGGGTTAGGAAATAATGGGGCAATCGTCATAATGTATAGACAGGAGCTAGGCAGAGGCGTTATGTCTTCTCATAGTGGGTTTCAGCGTCTCTTGGTTGTCTGATGACATAGTAGATTGGTGATTCTTCCTCGGCTGGACTGTCCTGGGCAAGTAGGGCTTTTACGTCAGTGCTTGTTGCGGCTAGGTAGAGCTTAAGCGGAATGCCCGGGATTGATGCTTTCATGGTAAGAAGGTTGGGGACTAGTTGCTAGACCCATTGATAGGCTTCACTACATTCTTTGGTCTACACAAATTCCTTCCCTTTCTTAAGCAGTGGGGTGAAGGCTTATGTTGTTACTGCTAATCTTGGGATGAAGCGCCGAATGTAGGACAGCTTCGGAATCAAGCTTTTCAACTCATTTGCATTTGTTGGGGGTATGAGAATTCTAATGGTGTGCACCTTGTCTGGATCTACATTGATGTTGCGCTGATGCACCAAGAAGCCCAGGAACTTGCCTAAGGAAACACTGAATGCGCATTTCTTGGGGTTCATCTTCAACCCATATATTCGGCATCTTCCCAACATTTTCCGTAGCACTTCCCAGTACCTTCCCTTAATACTTCCCAATGCCTTCCCTGGTCTTGGATTTCATGACGAGATCGTCCATATAGTCTTCCACTTCCTTCCCTATCATGTCATGAAAGACTGCCGTCATTGCTCGTTGATATGTGGCATCGGCGTTTTTAAGTCCAAATTGCATGACGGTGTAGTAAAAGTTTCCAAACGGCGTGAGGAAAGTCTTCTTCTCTGCATCTTTGGCAGATATCTTGATTTGATTGTACTTGCTGAAGCCATCCATGAACAACATTAAGCCTTGCTCTGAGGTTGAATTGATCATGATGTCCATGTTGGCCAGTGGGAACTCATTTTTTGGGTATGCTACATTGAGATCTCATTAGTCGATGCATATCCGGATTTGAACAGTGTTCTTTTTCTTTACTGGGACGATGTTGGCTAGCCAAATGGGGTGCTTGATAGGCTTGATAAATTCGGCAGCCAGGAGCTTTGCTACCTCGACTTTGATTTTAGCCTCTGTTTTCGGGTGAAAATTCCTCATTTGCTGCACAACAAGCTTGATCCCAGGCTGTGTATTTAGCGTATGGCATATTAAATTCGGATCAAGGCCTGGCATCTCTTCATAGCCCCAGGCAAAGATGTCTTTAAACTCCTTTAGCAAGCTGACTAGTTCTTTCTTTTCCTCAATAGTTAAGTAAACACTAATAGAAATCAATTTTTTGCACAGAGGGATCATCACTTAGGTTTACCTCTTCAAGCTTTTCCGCCACTGTAGTGGATCCATCTTGCATGCATTTTGGCGCATGCATAATTTTCTGCAGTGATTCGTCTTCGGCAACAGGTGCATGCATGGCTTCAGTTTCATTGGAAATTTCACTCATTTGGCGTGCAGCGCCTCCATACTCAGGGTTTTCCCACACAATGTAGTCAGGCCCCCCAACCTGTCATAAGAGGTAGACAACGCGACTGTCGGGAAGCACGACCTTGGAGCATTGAGGTGGAATGTAGACAAGAACATTGGCCTCTGGTTGTAGGCATTCTCTTTTTGCTAGGAATTCTTGGTCATTGAGATCTCGAACTTCTTCCTAAGGGGGTAAAGGTATCCCTAAGGCCTGTGATATCCCACTTCCGGTATAAATCATTACAGAACTCAACATCAGGATAGTGAACTTCATTTAGGTTGAACGACATCTGGTTTCCTGGGATGCGAATAGGCCTCAGACCAATCTTTCCCTTGACGCACTGGTAGAAGGTGGGAACTACGAGTCTGTGCTTGTTTATCCATGGCCTTCCGAGCAAAGCATGGTAAGCCACGTTGAAGTCCATCACATAAAACTTAGTAAATGACCTGATATGGCCAATCTTCAAGACAATCTTGATATATCCAATAGTTTCCTCATTGGTATTCCCAAACCCATTAATAGAGATTTGAGACCTTACCACCTTTGACGTTGGGACACCTGCTATAGTAAGCACTGCCAAGAACAGAATGTTGATGAAGGAACCAGTGTCAACCAAAGTTTTTCTTGATGAAGACGTCATTGATCTGTCCTTCCAAGTACAGTGGCCATCGATGGTCAGGGAAATCCACTTCCATGTCTTCGTCAATGAAGATGTTGGCGTTGTTGCTCTCAAAGAAGGCCCTTTGCAGTTGGGCAACATAACATTGAGGGCCATAGTCATCGGAAACATGCATGAGAGCTTCAGCAGCAGTAGTCCTTACTTCCAGACCGTATTCAAGCTGGTTGAATAGGGATTTAAACTTCGGGTTTTCCTGGAATACCTACGCTGCAGTAGGCCTTTACCCTTAGGAAAGGTAACGCTCAACCGCGTCAGCTTCCATGTCGGGAAGGCTATACAAAGTCACAACTGTCATTTCCTGGCTAAACAATTACCCTTCCAAGGCTTCCTCATTGTATTCTTCTGGCATATTGATGGTGAAAACTTCGTTACTTAGGCTTGAGGCAAAATCCATAAGATTTGCATCCTCATTTCCCCATCATTCAACTTGAGGCCACGGAGTATCATAGCTCTGTGGCTTTGATTTTTTGCACCAGTAAGTCTTCTCCATGTTCTAGGAAGGTTCCCAAATGGCTTCCGGTGGCTTGGGGTTGTTGATCCAAAGGTGGTAGTCATCATTATCTTTGGAGCATGTGATGACGGCTGCCATCTCTTTCCCTAGACGCTTCGGCAAAGGGTCAATGTATATGGCTTGAGTCTTGCAAGGCAGCTCTAGCGTTCCTTCATGGATTTTTGCATGGATAATTTTTCGCAAAGTTTGGCGTACAATAAAGGGATGTCCCACATACTGATGGTAGCGACAGTACTTGGGATCCTTCATATCTTCCTTGGAAGAGGTTTTTTTACGGACGAGCAGCTTGATGGCCCCATCTGCGAGCATGGTATCGAGGATGGCTTGGAATTCCTCATCGCTGCATGCTAGTAGAGGATAGGTTTCCCTATCACTCTCCCTTTCCATCTTTTTCTGTGGGTTGTAGTCAGATCTGTCATCCACAGCTAGAGCATGATGAGCTTCTTTCTTGTTAGTTTTCCAGGATCTCCCCGTGGAAGGCTTGATTGACAAGCTAGTCTTCCTTAATGCTTCTAAGAGCCTCGAGAATTGGCTGATACCGATGTTCTCCAAATACACCCTGTAGTCAGCTATAATGTTGTTGATGCATATCTTCACAAGAGTTTCCTTGTCATTCTCGTCATAGCAGTCAAGGGCGAGGTCTTGGAAACGTTTGGCAAAAGTCACCACATCTTCCCCATGCCTTTGACACGTATTGTTAAGCTAAATTGTTATGACCCTTTCCTCATACTGAAAGTACTTTTTACAGAGCTTGCCTACCAGCTCTTCCCAGGTCCAGATGAAACCTGGCGTGAGGGTGGTGTACCAAGTATAGGCAGGATCAGTTAGGCTTTTCGAGAACTCCCTGAGACGTAGGTTGCAGTTGTCAGCATGAGGACCCAAAGCGTTAATGAAACGGCTGATATGTTCCTTAGGGCTCATATCCTTTAGGATATGGCATGTGGAAAATGCTTGTTGGATATGGTGGCTCAGGAACATATTTCCAGTCATCAAAGCTCCTGTGCAGCTCTTTTTTTAGCATGGCTATGACATCTTCTTGAGTGATAAAGGATAGTGTTTTCTCAGGACCTTTGCTAGCAGCAGCAGCTGACTCCTCTTGAGAAGCCTTTTTCCTAGGCATGCAGTCCTTGTCATTGGCCTTTTCGCTTGGCTTCGGGATTCAATTTTTCAACTCTTTCCATGACACAACAAGTTCTTTTTGGGCTTCACCCAAGGCATGAATGGCTGCGATGATGTCTAGCATGTCATATTCGTCTAAGTTTTCCGGCTTTCTTGGCGCTGGCCTTCATGTTGAGACTCGCCAAGTTGGGAAGCAGTTTCGCCTGTGTCTGAGGCATTACCACTCCTGGTAGTGTTCCTTCTGGATCTTGAAGCCATTGAATGAAGATTGCGACCTGTCCCCAGCAGAGTCTCCAATTTATGTTGGGGGACTTTTAGGTCGAGGTGGACTTGGGCTTTGAGAATATCCTTTTGTCTCCCTTGGTGCGGGTTCACAACAAGTCTCGGGATATCTCGAAAGAGATAGCTTGTCTCAGGAAATGCCCTTATAACATCAACAACTCAGAGATATCATGAAAGATCAAGATAATGACTTGCTCAAGTGAAGCGTGGTGTGGAAACTAGAAGATTATCAATTTACATGAGAAAGAAGGTTCGCATGGTTGTATGGCATTCTTAGCTGCATGATTTGAGCTTTCTTAGGGTGATAGTAAGGCTTCTAACGGTTGAGATGTTTGATGGAAGGCTGTAGGAATTACTAAGGTTGCATACAAAGTGATGCTTGAGGCTTGGAGTATACTTCTGGACGAAATGGAACTCTATGGGCTTCTTCCTGGGTGGTCCCCTCTCACCACGTTTTCTCTATCTCTCATTCTGTGTTTTTCTAAATCCCTCTAATGGCTTCTCCCAGTCCTTATGTAAATGAAGGGTTTCTCTCTAGGCTTCAAGGGAATATCCTTTTGTAGCTTGGTCTTCCCTTCCTTTCTCCCTATCTATCTTATTATTCCCATTTTGGTGTAAACTAGCTACACTGTTGAGATATGCAAATCGCTTCTTCCCGAGACGCAGCTTCCCCAAGGTGGCTTTCCATAGACGCTAATTATGGTAGCGTGCCTCGTGGCTTTTGCGTGTTGGTTGTATGTGCAAGCTGGGAAGGGAAAGTTAGAATTTAATGCTTGACTTGTTAGGCTTAACATGCATTTAATGCAAGAATTAGGTTTAATTCTAACTAAGGGAGTTCGCCTACTAAGGAAAGGGATAAACTAGGCTAGTTCTCTCTCAATGTTGCCCATGTGAAATGCAAAAGGTATGAGCTTGGATCTTTGAGCTCCCAAGCATCCCAAAGTCTTCCATAGGGCTGGTTCAGTATGGGATCCCAAACCAAAAAATGGGATCCTGAATCCCAAACCGAACATTTTTAGGACGAGAATTCGAAGACCGATCCCAAACTGAAATTTCAGTATTCTCGAATTTCGGGATTCCCGAAATATTTTGGTGATTTTGGTACGGTTTCGGGATTTCAATTCAATAGGAATTTCCCTTCTTGTTAATGGAATGCCCTGATTAATTCAATTCAAACCTATAGATATTGAACATACAAATCTAGAATTAAAATAGGAGAAATTGACCATGCAAATCCATAAATCCAATAAACAATCCACATAAAATTAATCAAAAAACCAAGAGAAAATTAATCTAGAAATCCAAATCTAGAAATAATCAAAAGCCCTAAAATGGTAAATCCCTAATTCAGCATGCATCCTAAATGGAAAATTAATCCCCAATTTGTAAATCCTCATTCGAAACCTCATTCAGAAAGAGCTTCATAAAGGATAAAGAGGGAAATGGATCAAGGCCAGAGACGAGAGAGCTTCGAAAGTTTGAGAGAGAGAGCTTCTTACAAAATGAGGCTCTCGGCTGTAGCTCCTTCGTATCTCTGCTTCCCAACACGAAGACTGCTTCTCTTTGCCTCAAGAATCAAAACCAAAACAAAAGCTTTGTGTTTTTCTCCCAAACCGACAAGGCATCACCATCACATGCCTTTTTCCTTTTTATTTTATTTTTGTACCTCAAAAGGCACCTGCTTTTTATTCTTTGTTCTTTGGTAGTGCTAGGAAGTAGGAACCAAAAGCAAAGGGAAAAGAAGATTTCAGGATTTCAAGATTACCGAACAAATGAAATCTAGAAACCAATCCCATACAGAATATCTCGGTATTTTTCGGTACGAGATTACCAAAGTTTGAGATAGTTTCGGTTTTGGGATTTATTTTGGTTTGGAATTTTTGGGAATTTTTTCCAACCCTAGTCTTCCATGACCCCGATTTCACATAGGCATGATAACCTTCCGTAACCATCCACACCACAATCCACTTGGCAAGTCCCGAATATGTGACTTGGGCTTAGCATGAATTGTGGCTAAGGAAGCATGAATTGTGGCTAAGGAAGCATGGCGTGATGAATAGGCTTGAACATGGCGTGAATATTCGGCTTAATCACCGTGACATGGCATGCTTGTAAATATATTCCTCGTCGATCTCGTGCCTTGGCATGTACTTGGGCTGGAATGTAGGCTTTGCATGACAATTGGGCCTTAGGACTTTTGGATTGGTGTGTGACTTTTTTGGGCCCTAACACTGAATTATAAATTACTGCTACCATTTTGATGTTACAAAAAATAAAGGTAAATTACACAAAACCACCTCAACTATAGGTCGCACCACAATCTCATACCTTATGTTTTAAACATTGTAATGTCATACCTCATTTTTGTTTTGGGTTGTTCTGAACATAAGAACAATTGTTTTATCTGGTTCATGTTCATCATCGGCTGGTGAACAACGGAAGTTTTCTTGCCGGCAACTTTAGGTCCAAAGACCATGAAGGTCATGTTCATCTGGGTCGTAGCAAAAGCAATTGTGGACGATGTCTTGGCAGGGGCTCGTGGGAGAAATTGTGAACGACAACGTGGCTGCTGATTTTTGAAGAAAAATGTGAGGTTGCAGCTATGTCGTTGATTCCGGGGCTTCGTGGGGCTTCAGGAAGATGAGGGGTGTCGAAGGAGGCGCGGGCGAGGCTGTGGTTTTGGTTGTGATGAAAGGAAAACGGGCGGATGTAAGGGTAGGCACGGGTCGGGCCGGGCCCAATTTTAAAGGAACCGGACCCTACCCGCTTTAAACTATAACGACACGGGTCAAGCCGGGTACAAAGATTTTTAGTTTTGGAATCAGACCTTACTTGACCCATTTCAAACGGGCTAGTTTCGGGAGGTTCCACAGGTCCAACTTTATTTTTTTTCAAAAATACATTTTTATCAAATGGAGCTGCAGCTGCTGCACTGCAGTGCACAATAACAGCACAGATTACACTTACACTTATAGGAGCATTGAAGGCTTGAAGCAGAGATTGTGCACAATAGCACATATTACTATAATCCCAAACCCGTTTGCCCACCCCTAGGTGGATGGATGGGGAAGAAAGAATGGAGGGCTTGGTTGGGGTGGGCCCCACTCCTCTTATTTAATTTTTTTGACAAAAATTACTTTTTTAAAATTAATTTATTTTTATATTTTTATTTTTTTCATCTTCATGGCCTTCCATGTCAAAAAAAATATAAACCTTATATTTGTCACGTCATCACTTAATGTCCAATTTAACGGATTAATTAACGAAGGTCTAACATTGCAACGATTTCATAAGTTGAGGTATAACATTACAATGTTTAAAACATAAGGTATAAGATTGTGCTATCACCTATAGTTGAGGTAGTTTTTTGTAATTTACTCAAAAATAAAATATACATAAAACGAAAATTGCTCCTCTTCCACTTCTGGAAATTAAACGTAAGAACTCAAAAATATAGGTTACCCCGTTCAACCCTCAGCCCTGTGAGGCCAAGGTGGATAATCATGCTATTCAACCAAGGTTCAGAGGCGATTCAAATTCATGTATGCCTAAGTTGTCAACCACTGCCTAAAACTTCAGAAATACTAGCAATTACATGTCCCTTGTAACCCTTTTCAACACGCGACATTCGAGTATATAAGTTTCAAGCTTCAATGGTATACATATGATCTGTTTATCTGGTTTGTCTAAAAACTTTCAATGTTAGGCCTGTGTTCTACAACTATGTGTTGCATTTTAGTTAGCGGCCGCAGATCTGCAGCTTAGAAATAAACTCTGGAAAAGCCCGAACAGGTAAAAAATGGTCGTCCCCTGCGAAAAAGAAGAATATATGAGGGAAATAATGGTACAATTGCAGAGAACAGACTGAGTTATATACGTTGGCTAATAAAAAAGTGAGTGAATAAATACAACATAGATCAGCATCTCATGAACATTGGACCACGGAACCAATTCTTGCGTAACTGAAGGTTGACATTCAACGGAAAACACAGTTATACTGTACATAGGTCCATATGAGATAGGCATAGCTAATCCAAAATAGTAAAAATTCAGTTTGATAACTCCACTCTTTCAACAGGTAAAAATATGAAGTGCAGATGTTAGGTATAGAAGTTACCTGCTTTTATTGAGTTCAAGGCAACCTTTTATCCAATTCTTGCCTGTAAAGTGCTAAACTCTGCATGCAAAAAGTATAGCAAGCAGCAAAATAAAACATCTAGGAACGATGACTAGAGAAAGAGAAAAATTGGACTACTAGGATTAAGCAACAAAATAACAGATAAGTGCATAGAGAAAAACAGAAAGGAACAAAAAAATATAAAAGAGTATTTTTCCACGTTCATCACCCTCGTAGATTGACCCATGAAAGACCTATTTTTTATATCTAACTACCAGAGTTAAGGGAATATGGTTTCATGTGCCAACTAAATATAGATCAGAGTATTTGAGGCAATTTTATTTCAAATGAATTATTATCCTGCTCTCCCAACAAGGGACGGGTCCAGTGGTATTCCTCCTCACTCGTAAGTGAGAGGTCTTAGGTTCGATTCTCGCCAAATGTGAATTTGAACCACGTTATTGCTAGCCCATTGTGAGGCTAAGCCTATTTCCCTCCCCTTTCGTGTAGATAATATCGTTTGTTCAAAAAAAAAAAAAAAAACAAGGAATGGGTCCAAGATTCAAAAATAAGGTGGGCCCAATTTTCCTCAACTGAACTAAATTTTTTTATATAGACTAAAAATTCATTAGCCAAAACAAAACTTACCCTAATAAAAGCCTAAAATTAGGTATTGACTGAAAAATATCTAAATTAGAGTTTTTTTTCCTTTTTATAGGAAAACCAATGAAAAGGGCTTGAAAACTTGAGTTTTAACGATAAAGACAAAATAAAGGGTAAGATGAATAGTACCAGGATAAACTATCTAAATTAGAGTTTAGAAACAAAATTATAAACCAAATTAGAAGAAGAATAATCGTAGAAGACAAATTGGAGTATTAAGAAGAAGGATACGAGCAATGCTGAAAAAGAAACAAGTTAATCATAGAGAATGGACAGTGGACTATCGAGACTAATCCATATGAATAGACTAAGTTCTTTTCTTTTGGGTTTGAAGAAGTATGTGCAAGTGGGATGGTTGGATAGATATGAGTTGGGTTGGCTGGAACTAACCTAGCTTTATTTCTAATTCTTAGAACTAGGATGGGCTATAGCCACCTCAGACTCCCTGGCTCCATCCCAAACTCATAAAAAACCAATATCATTGATTATTCGCCTTATAGTCTTAGGGAAATGACTTCTGCAATCCATTTTTCCCCTCCTGCACACTCGTCCATTTTTTCTAGCCATTCGGTTGAATAAATCAAAGGAGGAGCGAGGGCCAAAATTAAGAGGGATGTGCATAAAGTAAAAAGAGAGTGCACAGATCACTTCCCATACTCTCAATGACAACAAATTCTGAAGGACATGTGAGACCTTTTACTGCCTTGGCTAAACAGCATTGAGCCATGTTGTTCAAATATCATGACAAGACTAAAGTAACATATTAATTTAAAGCAACTTCGTGAAATTGTAAACATGAAAACTATATGCCTCTTTTTTTCAGGAATGAGCACAATTGAAATAGGCACAGTACAGTAGAGGAAGGAAACAGGTTGGGGACATGAGCATTTGTGCAGCTCTAGGGGGAATTCATGAACACAAAGAGAACCCAACTAGGCACAACTCATTTAATACTATTAAAGATAAAGAAAAATATCATAATCAAATTCAATTGGTCGCAGCTTAAGCCAATGACTCTTATAACCAGAGGAAAAATTAGTGTGAATTTTCAATTAGTTTTAAGATTATGTTGCCTTTAAAAGTTTCAAATTTTGAATTGAAACCAGCGTTGATACTTTAGCCCTTTCAAGTAAAGCTTAACCCTGGTTCTTTTGATAAAATAGCCTAAACCCTAAATGTTTCAAAATATATAGTCTGAACAGTCTCCAAACCTCTGATTGTTCGGGATTGTTTGAATGAACACACTACTCCGATTCCTCGAAGGCCCCTAATAATTGAAATGAATTTGAGGGTAATTGAAAACCATACACAGCAAGATGCAATGTTTCAAGATTGCAACAACCTAGAAGAGCTGAGAGTCCATACCTTAGTATGTGCATACACACCAGGTTCTATAGGTCCAACTGGACTTCCCCTCCTCATAAACTCTCCCTCCTTATAGATATAGAGCAGTGGTACTCCGGTTGATAACTCTAACCTAATAACCTGATTGACATAAAATACTGAAGATTATTTTTACTAATAGAAAATACTCATAGGTGGTACGAAATTTTGAAGGTATGGTTGTTACCTCTTGAGAAGTTAGTCTCTCGAGATACATAATAATAGACCTCAATGAATTTCCGTGGGCAGCAACCAGAACGTTCTTTCCAGATTGTAGTTGTGGTTCAATCTGCAATGTAATCCTTTTACTTCAGGTACTTACACATCAACATGAGTTGAACCTCTAGAACATACACCCAGCTTTTAATGGGAAATGTATGTTAATATCAAATACTAGAACTTATCTGCTAACCTGTTCTCTAAAATAGGCTACAGCTCTTTGAGAACACATTTCCAAACTCTCACCACTGGGAGGAGGAATATCATAACTCCGACGCCACTCATGGACTTTCTCTTTTCCATATCTCTCAGATGTCTCCAGCTTATTAAGACCTTGTAATTCACCATACCTGTAGAATACAACAGCTGGTAATGCTAGCTACTCAACCTCTGTTAAATCTAAGATGATTGCAAGTTAAAGAAAAAGCAAATAAGAACGTACATTCTTTCTTTTAATTGCCAAGCAGTTATAACTGGAATTGATTGCTTTATAGTATCTCCACTGTAAATTTGACTCCATGTTTCCGCCTGTCTACTCTCGTTATGCACAATGATTGGCACCTGAAAAGCATAACAAACATGTTTATGTGAAATCGATATTCAAGTAATGATTAATGTATTTCTCTAAAAAAACAGTCTAATTAATAAGTCAACCATAAAGTTAGAATATCTAGATATTAAATGGTAAGGTCAAAATCAGCTTGCTTTCTCTCTCCTTCGGACCTGTCTTGTAACGCTGTTTAACAATATTGTGTTGCAATCACAAGTACAGTCAACCTGCTAGATGCTAATCATGGTAACAAGGCCTGTGAGTGCTGCAAAGACTTTTGAACTTCCCCCGATGGTTTGTTTTGTTGTTAAAACCTTAACGATTAATATTGTGAAAAGTATAAATTAACGAGTGAAGGGACCAGAACAAAAAGAACCACCATTTTCCAGAATGTGCATTATATTGGTTTTTTATGATCTACACCAAACAGGCAACAGAGGGTTCTAAAAGTCCCTGAGTGGTTCATAAAAGTATGAAACAAGAACATTTGGGTGGATATCTCTAACAACTTCAACCAAAAGTCCGGATACAAAATATAATTGGATATAACTTCATATGAACGTCAAAATCTTAAAGATCTTGTTGAAAAGGTTCAACTACATTTTCCATTCTCAAAATCAACAGTTGACTTTGTTCTATACATAAACGTGATAAATCAGTGGATGGAGAATTCACATTATCTCTGAAATTAAATTGGAGGAGCAATGATGCATTGCTTTGGCTTAGGTGGAAAGTTATGGGTAGGTTCTAAGGTCAAAATCCTTGCCATAAATATGAAATTCCTAGACCGCTCACATATTGATGCTTCACACCCTCCACATGTGTTGCTGATAAATGAACCAATAATGTACTTAACAAATTACTACATTTATAGTAACGATTCAGTGTTTCAAAAGTAAAATTTGTGCAAAAAAAATCTCAAAACTTGAGCAAGATACCTTCTTCTGGCGGTGTTGAGTCATGGCAAGCATAGCCGTCATCTGTGCACGAATTAGCGAAGATGTGTAAATCATATCTACAGGGATGTTGCTAATTCTCTTACCAGCTTCTATTGCTTCATCAACACCTCTCTTGGTTAAAGGCACATCAACACAACCCGTGAACAAGTTCTTCTCATTCCACAAAGATTCGCCATGACGAATTAAGACCAAAGAACTTTCACCTACAAAGAAGAGTATAGAAACAACAATTAGCAGAGGACTCGCTGATTCACAAACGAATAATTAGAGTATTGAAAAAGAAATGAACACACTTGATATCTTTTGAGCATTGTTGGCAATACCTTGCGAGGTAGACAAAATTGGATCAGTTGTCGAAGCTTGGGAAGACGATGAACAAACTACGTGCAGTTTACACTGTCTAGAGCTACAATGTTCTTTTCTAAGCAGGCGAACATCGACCGCAAAATTTTTAGAGATAAATCTGAAAGATGACTGCCTACAATTTCTGGCAGAGCCAGTCTCACCAACTGAACAATGGAGGTGAAAGATTCCAATAGGATGGCGAAAACCTGTCTCAACCATTCTGCTAACATCCAAAGAAAAACCCAAAATCAAAACCAAAGTTAAAAAGGACGTCGAAAACCACATTGAAACAACAATTTCATTCCTTTTTGACAATGCAGAGTTACTAAAAGTAAGAGAATGGAATCTAATTCCACCATCAAGCTGATACCCAATAATCATCATTTAATCGGGTCTTTTTATAAAATTTCACAAAGTTGAAATCACTAAAAAAAAAAAAGTATCGAATTCATGAAAATAAAAGCTGCAGAGTTTAGATTTAACTACACAGGACACAAGTCAGCTCAAATGAAGAAAAAACCCAGATCGAAGTTTCATTCCGAATACGAGTTAATATACCTTCTCAATAAAAAAAAAAGGCCACAAGAAAAGAAGGAAATACAGAAAAAAAAATGAAGGATCATGCTTTGGAACAGTCAAGAAGTTAAAGAAGAAAGAAACAGGAAAAGTTACTCACATGAATAGAATATGGGTCTGTGGGGAATCTGCGAGTGGACTCGATCTGCAAAGATTTGGAGGGAACGATGCCTTGAGAGAGAGAGAGAGAGAGAGAAAGAGAGAGAGAGAGAGAGATGGAGAGAGATGGAGAGGGATACGGAGGTTTTTACAAATTAGCGGGGGAAGTGGGGAAGGGGAAACCATGGATTTAAATATCGATATTATCGGCGAAATATCGCCGATAATATCGATTTTTCGGGGAATGGATATTTAAATAGGTATCCGTGTGGTTTTCGTCAAAATATCGAGATATTTTGTTGAACGGTGCAATCGGACTCCGATATCGAACGCCGAAGATGGTGTGCCTATTCCCGAGCCGATTTCGTCCCAAAAACCTTGCAAAAACACGATTTTTAACTTTAATTTCACATATAAGCTTCAAATTTCACGCATGCATCAACGATTCAACATATGTGATGTCGGTTTAGGGCTTAGGGTTTCAATGGAATCTCACCTGAAAAATCGATGACTGGGCCAACTCCTTGCTCAGCAGCGCACCACCAGAGACGACTGAGCCAAGTCCGACTTCGCCAGAGCCACGATCAACGGCAGTGAAGGATCGAGAGAGTGGGCGAAGGATCGAGAGAGTGGGAGAAGGGGGAGATCTGTGTGTGTGTGGGTCGAATGGAGAAGGGGGAGAAGAGAGGTCAGACCTCAGAGAAGAAGAGAGAAGGATCGAGGGCCTCAGAGAAGAAGAGAGAATGATCGAGAAGGGGGAGATATGTGTGTGTGTGGGTCGAATGGAGAAGGGGGAGAAGAGAGGTCAGGCGCCTCAGAGAAGAAGAGAGAAGGATCGAGGGCCTCAGAGAAGAAGAGAGAAGGATCGAGAAGGGGGAGATCTGTGTGTGTGTGGGTCGAATAGAGAAGGGGGAGAAGAGAGGTCCGGCGCCTCAGACTCAGAGAAGAAGAGAGAAGGATCGAGAATGAGAGAGAGAGAGAGAGCCGTATGCGTGTGAGATATGTGTGCGTGTGTTGTGTGCGTGTGTGATGGCATGTCTGTGTGTGTGTGTGCCTCTGTGGTTAAGTGACCCCATCTGACTCACCTCATGAATTTTTCAATCACTTTTTACAATTGCAGACAATGGACAACGAATAATAGCATGTCTGTGTGTGTGCCTATGTGGTTGATTGACCCCATTTGACTCACCTCACTAATTTTTCAATCACTTTTTACAATTGCAGACAATGGACAACGAATAATAGAACTTTAATAATGAAACCGTGTGTCACTGTGAGTCTGTGATATGCTTTCACATGCAAAACCATGTTCCACTCTCTGTTATATACTTATATTCCCTCAGAGCATGTGCAAAACCTTATCAGAGGTGGAGTATCAGAGGCATTCCCTCAGAGCATTTTCGTTTCTTCTTCTTCCCTTACCATTTTCAAAGTCATTCCAGATCCATTCCAAAGCTTGAACACAAAGGGTTCCATATTTAAGGTAAGTTTACAAACTTATATTTATATTATTGTAATTTATACAACAACAAATAAATTTGTATGGACTCGTATGTTAATTTTTTTAAGTAATTAATACTTGCATGTTAATTTTTGTAAGTAATTAAGTAATGTTAACAATTACATGTTAATTTTTTTTAAGTAATTAAGTAATGTTGTATAATTATTCCCTAGGATTATTTTAATATGTTTAATGTTATTTATTATTTTATTTCCCTTACCATTTTCAAAGCCATTCCAGATCTATTCCAAAGCTTGAACACAAAGGGTTCCATATTTAAGGTAAGTTTACAAACTTATATTTATATTATTGTAATTTATACAACAACAAAAAAATTTGTATGGACTCGTATGTTAATTTTTTTAAGTAATTAATACTTGCATGTTAATTTTTGTAAGTAATTAAGTAATGTTAACAATTACATGTTAATTTTTTTAAGTAATTAAGTAATGTTGTATAATTATTCCCTAGGATTATTTTAATATGTTTAATGTTATTTATTATTTTATTAATATTAGGTTTTATTATCAAATTGGATTATTATTCATTAAATTAGATTATTATCAAATTGGATTATTATTAATTAAATTGGATTATTCATTAAATTGGCTTATTATCAAATTGGACTATTCATTAAATTGGATTATTGTTAAATTGGATTATTCATTAAATTGGCTTATTATCAAATTGGACTATTCATTAAATTGGATTATTGTTAAATTGGATTATTATTCATTAAATTGGACTATTCATTAAATTGGCTTATCATCAAATTGGACTATTCATTAAATTGGATTATTGTTAAATTGGATTATTATTCATTAAATTGGATTATTCATTAAATTGGCTTATTATCAAATTGGACTATTCATTAAATTGGATTATTGTTAAATTGGATTATTATTCATTAAATTGGATTATTCATTAAATTGGCTTATTACCAAATTGGACTATTCATTAAATTGGATTATTGTTAAATTGGATTATTCATTAAATTGGCTTATTATCAAATTGGACTATTCATTAAATTGGATTATTATTAAATTGGATTATTATCAAATTGGATTATTATTCATCACTATGTTTTATATTAGGATTATTTTTTTATCAAATTGGATTATTATTCATTAATATTAGGTTTTTTATTATTATCAAATTGGATTATTCATTAAATTGGATTATTATCAAATTGGATTATTCATTAAATTGGATTATTATTCATTAATATTAGGTTTTATTAATCCATATTATTTTTTTAATTACTTAAATTTTTACAATCATTTTCTTTACTTCGTATTTAATTCTTATGTACAATAACTTTATTATTTAGGTTCTCTTATATAACCGTCATCACTACTATATTTTTTGGCCAAAAAATATTTGTCTAATTTTCATGAAAAATAAATGTAGGTACGTTTAAGATGTCTAGTGGAGCTACTAAACGTGATCCAGCTTGGGAACATGGAGACCCAATAGACGGAAACAAACATGGCACAATTTGCAAATATTGTGGTCGGGTAATGAAGAGCGGTGGAGTGACACGACTTAAGTACCATCTTAGTGGATTAGATCCAGCAAAAAATGTCCAACGATGCGATAATGTCCCCCCATAAGTGAAGGCATTCATCAGCACATTATTAAAAAATAAAAAACAGCAGAAGGAAAAGATAACACAAGGAATGGAAAATATTCGAGCTGGGCTACGAGGAGAAGTCATTGGCCAAGCGGTTGACAGTGATGATGATGACGATGAGGACGAATGTGATGATGACATGGGACCTGAAGAACGACGCAGTTTGAAACAAGCATTACGTGCCTCCAAACAGTCAGCATGGGAAAGAGAACACCTTCATAAAATTCCTAATAGGGGACAAGGTTCTGGGACAAGTGGTGGTGCACAAATGAGACGGGGAGGCAGTCTTAGAGAATCACAACCAACACCACCAATAGCCCCAAGTTTATATAAGTCATCAAACGCACGTCAAAAGAGTGTTTGGAGTTATTTCAAGGGAGGTAATGTGAAGGAGGGAATGGGGCGTCTAATTAGCAAGTTCTTTATCTATGAAAATGTCCCTCCTGCGAAGGCATCATCACATCATTTCAAAAATATGGTAGTGGGATGTCAACAAGCCGGTGTTGGAGTACAACCTCCCACTCCCTATGAGATAAGAAACAAATATTTGGATTGGGAGTATAACGACATTGGCGAGTATGTTAACAAGTTGAGGTCAAAGTGGGAAACTCATGGTTGCACAATCATGTGTGACGGATGGACTGGCCCGACCAGATTGTCTATCATAAACTTCATGGTATACTCCAAGGGAAAAACAGTTTTTTTGAAGTCTATTGATGCTTCAGACCATATAAAGAACTACAAGTATATTTACAAATTATTGAGGGATGTAATCATGGAGGTGGGAGAGCATAATGTTGTCCAAGTCGTGACCGACAACGGTTCTGCATTTGTCAAAGCTGGAAAAAAGTTAATGAAGCATCATAATGTGTTTTGGACATCATGTGCAGCACATTGTATTGATCTCATGTTTGAGGCAATGGGGAAGAGAGAGAATGTTGCTACTGTGGTCAAAAGAGCTAGAACGATCACAAATTATATTTACAATCACAGTTGGTTGTTGGCAAAGATGCGTGAATTTTGCAAGGGAGAAATTATTCGTCCAGCTACCACTCGATTTGCCACCAATTATATTGCATTAGACAGCCTAGTTAAGAAGAAAGCAGGGTTGAAGCAACTATTCACTAGTGACGATTGGGCCAACCACAATTTCAGCCGCTCAAGTACAGGTCGTATGGTGGAAAGTATAGTGCTTGATCATGCTTTTTGGACTCAATCAGAACATGTGTGCCAAGTGTTTGAACCTCTGTACAAAGTTTTACGGATCGTTGACACAGAAGTGTATCCTACTATGGGGGCAGTATATGAGTTGATGCGTGTAGTGAAGGATGAATTGGAAAGAAAACATGGTGCAAGGTGGGTCATAAAGATAATTGATGACCGATGGTATAAAACATTATACCACGATTTGCATGCAGCAGGTATAAATTATGTCATAATTTGCAATTCATTTCTTTAGTTGCATAAGTATTATTTCTCTTATTAGAGTATGTGTTTCTTTGAACAGCATATTATTTGAATCTCCGATACCAATACAGACCCGGTGTTGGAGATGATGGTACCCTTATACGTGCTGTACATAATGTATTCTCTAAATTAGACCCTGCATCACCAGCAGTTGGCCAATTTGGAAATGAGGTACACAATTACTTAAATTATAATAATTACTTTGTTGGATTAAACTAACACAATTTATTGAATTCAGCTAACATGGTTTAAAGATGCAAGAAGAACTTTTGGAGAACCAACATCAGTTGCTGCTCGAACAAATATGTCTCCTAGTGAGTATAAACATATTTCACTATAAGTTTATAATAGAATTTGTTGGAGTTATTAGGCTTATCAACATTGTTTTTCATTGTAGCTGAATGGTGGATCATGTATGGGACCGATGCACCAACTGTGAGAAAGTTAGCAATCAAAGTATTATCACAAACAGCTTCCTCATCTGCTTGTGAAAGAAATTGGAGCACATTTGCACTCATACACACAAAGCAAAGAAATAAGTTGGCTCATAGTAGCTTGGAAAAATTAGTTTATTGCTACTACAACATGAAGCTTCAACTTCGAGATAAGGAAGCAGAAATATATCATGTCGACCGTGGTGACCCACTAGATGTGTTTGATATTGTTGGTGCAGATGATGATACACAGGGTAACCAACTTTATCAATGGATTAGACCTCTTCATTTAGATGATGATGAAGGCAACCCAGCTCCCATAGTTGCTGAAGAAGCACGTAATGAAGGGATAAATGTAGAAAGAGTATTAGAAGAGGAGGTGTGATCTAGCAGCGCTGACTCTTTGGAAGAACTTTTGCGCCCAAGACCAAGAAACACTGGAATTCCACCTTCTTCCAATCCTACACAACCACAACATCGTGCTGATACTAATGATAGCTCTAGTACAAGATCAGGAGACTCACCTACCACCGGAGGTGGGAATGATGAAGGATATAGTGGAGCTGGAGGTAGTGGAGCTGGAGGTAGTGGTGGTGGATATGGAAACTATTATGGACCACCTCCCGGATTTATGACCCCCTTCACTGGTGAGGCAAACTTCACACATGCAACACAGGATGATGACCATGGCAGTAGGCGGGCAGGACCAGGAATTGGTGCCATAGGGAAGGACTATACTCGTAGAGAAAGAGGCAAGGGGATTTTGTCAAGTCAAGAAGATGACTCGTTATCTAGAACTTCGGACTCTGTTGGAGTGGGAAGTAGTAACTATGGTTATACTCATAGCCAACCATTTCCCTACCCTTCATATCCCATTCCTGTTGGGATGGAATCGAGCGAGTCATGGAAACAATCCCAGACTCAATCTTCAAATGATTTTGCTTATGGACAACCTCAACCAATCTCGGATCCATATGGGTGGCATGTTAACAATTACATGCAAAACTATTTTGGGGATTTATCATTTGATAACTACTCTTCACAATACACTCACTCTACACGTAGAGATGATGAAGATAGTGAAAATTTTGAACCTCATAGGAACTCTATGTGGTACTAAAGTGTAAAATATTGTACTAATTCATTATATATAAATGATTTATGGTGTGTTTAGACTTCTTTCATTAATTACTACATATTTTCTACACTCACAATGTTTGTCAGCTCGCTATATAATCAACTTGATAATGTTAAATCCATCATGCAATGCATTTCCTTCCAATTTTTTGTGATAAACTAATAGATAATTGACTAACTAAACATCCTGCAAAGTTTCAATAAAAATTTCCAAGTTTTTCTTACAATTTCCGTGGTTTCCATGTAATTTTTATCGATATCGATATTTTATCGATATTTCCGTCGATATTTCCGTGTTTTCGGACTACCGATATTTCCGATATTACCGATATTTAAATCCTTGGGGGAAACACAGAACAAGAAAGAGGTGGCGGAATTCTTGTTCACTTTTCCCACTGCAAAAACTAACATTTCACCAACCCCACCTTAACCACGCCGTAGAATTCTTTTAAAAAATCTAAGAAATGACTAAATAAAAAGTAAACTGAATAGTATCAGGATTGACTTGAATCTAATCAAAAGGAAATGATTTTTACACGCAAAAACTTCTGTTTTCTTTGGAAATCAGATTTGTATAAATAAAAAATTAAAAAAAAATCACCGGATAAAAATAAATAAAAAATGTGTGGAAGGATAAAAAAGACACAAGTGATACAATTGTGTCTTTTTTTGCATTTAATGTGTTTTTTGTCACATAGTATTAGGTCTATAGTGGTATTCGTGATCAATTATAAGTAGGGGTAGGCTCGAAAAATTGAAAACCAAAAAAGTCGGACCAAATACCGTACCGAAACAAAAAAATAAAAAAAAGTAACTGATAACCGAATTGGTTCGATTTCGATTTTGGTGTTTCAAAAACCAAACTGAATCGAATAATATAAATTAATATTTTATTTATTTAACAAGCTTCAAATGGCTTCACAAATGAAGGAACAATCAAAACTTATTGACATTGAAAGGTGTGTGAGAGCCTTTGAAGATATTCTCTACGGTTTTGAGGAGCCACTGGTTGGGGGAATGCCCATTCAGACTTCAGGAAGGATTGTTGATTTCAACCCATGTGGGAAGCGTGGTCGCCCCACTCCCAGAACATCTCGCAAAAGATCTAAGATGTGGGATTGTGATTTTTCCAGAGTAGGAGTAAGGTGGATCGAAATATACCTACCTTAGAAGTCCGATCATGGACTCGACTGACTCCATTGCGGAGCTGACTGGACAAATCAGTGATGCCACCAGCATCCTATTCTGGAATCAATGGGCGAAGTCCTTCGACTTCGCTGAGATAGACCATGCTTGTTTGGTAAGATTCGGGAACCTAATTGCATAAGAAATCAAAAGGTTTCCTATAATCTTAGAGTCCTTACAATCTAAGGAGTGGTGTGTGCCGCAAGTAATCACACTCCTAAGAGGATGCAATATCTACTTCCTAGTTTTCCTCTGGGATTATCCTAGTTTAATAAGGATTCTATTATCCTCAACTGGTATAAATACATCGTTCTAAGGTTCGTGTTTGGTAACGCAATCTCTGCATACTTATTCTTTTGCCCACTGCTTGGGTCTTAATATTGCTTACTAACTTTGGCTCTCACAACGGTGGCAAATTTGGTTCCAACAATTGGTGCTCTCATTGAAAGTTAAACTCAAGATTCTCCTAACCAGATCACTCTACCACAAACGCGAATGCTGAAGAAAACTTTGTCAACACTAGCGTCAACTAGGCATCTAACGATGGTCTGACCTTAGATGTCTCTGTTGCACAAGTCGATGGTAACGCTACCTCGATGCCACCACTACTCGAGGAGCAAGCAAGCAATCAAACTCCTGAGGCGACAACCACCCTAGAGAGTGGTAAGGATCGTTGTGAAATGCCCCTCCTACCATGGAACATGTATGAGATACTTAACTAAAGATCAACTCTACTATGCAGCAAACCTATGCTGCCTCAAGCGCGGAGAACTAGGAGAACTTTGTGGATGTGGAGAAAATGATGAAGGCTTTGCAAAACTCCAGCGTGACTACCCTGAAATCTCAGATCCCCATCTTTGGCTATGGCAACATAAGCACCATAACCCCAGGTGGACAACCCATAGAGCTAACTTCTACTCGAACTCTAACAGACGTCTTTGATACGAGTACGAGCACGAGCTTGCCTCATGATGGTCAAATCGTCCGCCGTGCTGCAGCAGCCAAGATGCAAGCTCTGCATAATTGAGGACCCTCAAGCGATACCAGGGCACACCTAATGCAGCCTTGACAATTGACTTTCAAATAGCTCAAGAGACACCGAATCATTGATCATGGAATAATCGTAGATAATCCAAGGGATACTTAGCCGCATATACCTGAAAAGGTTGTCATGAAAATCAGAAGCCCACTCACTTCAACAATCGAGTATGCTCCTCCACCATACCAATTCTCTCAGCCCAGGTTTAAATATTTCATAAATGACTTGGACTACCATGTCATGCATTACAAGAATGCCATGACGCTGTATAGTAACAACAATGGGTAGATATATAAGATGTTCCCCTCCACCTTGAAGAGACCAGCCATGAGATGGTTCTCGGAGTTACCGAAATGGCCGATCGAAACGTGGTGTGGAAGCTAGAAGATTATAAATTTACATGAGAGAGAAGGGATTTGCATGGTTGCATGGCATTCTTTGCTGGATATTGTAGGCTTTCCTAGGGTGATAGTAAAGTTTCTAATGGCTGGGATGTTTGATGCATAGCTATGGAAATTACTAAGGTTGCATGGATGGTGATGCTTGAGGCTTGGAGTATGCTTCTGGGCTTCTTCCTGGGTGGTTCTCTCTTACTACTTTTTCTCTATTTCTCCTTAGTGTTCTTCCAATCCCCCATCTGTAATGGCATCTCCCTCCTTATATAAGTGAAGGGTTCTTCTCTAAGCTTCAAAATCTCCCTTTTTGGCTTAGTCTTCCCCTCATTTCTCCATAGCTATCTTATTACTCCCTTTTTGGTGTAAACTAGATACAATGTTGAGACCTGCAAATTGCCCCTTCCCGAGACGCGGCTTTCCTAGGACGACCTTCTGCATGCGCTAAATCTGGTAGCGTGACACTGAATAGAATTTGGAAGGTTGAAGGTTGTTGCTTAGTAATTTAATTCAAAGATAGTTCATGTTCTCATTAAGTTTATGCTTAGTAACCTCTCCATAGAAGTTAGAAAGTTGTTCCATGCCTATCTATTTAAAACCACTACCCATGTATGAAAATCATTTAGAAATTAAGAATTACTTTTAAACTTGGTTTAGTGAAGAGTGTTTTTCTTCCTATCTGTAAACTCTTATCTCTTTGGTGGATTCCTTAGAGTGGCGAGTTGTTTATCTTTGAGTATTCACTTGTGGTTTCTCTTTGATCTCCGTTATCCGATGTCAAATTGGTTATTAGAGCTCTATTCGATCATGGTTGGGAGGCGTAAGGGTCGTGGAGGCCGACAAGCTCGCCAGGACTCACCACATCTGCGTGACATTGAGATGGACGACCTAAGGAGACAAGTGCAGCAACTCCAGCAGCGTCTTGAGTGCTATGAACCTCTGGAACATGATGATCCCCGTCATGAAACAGAGAATGATGGATTTGATGATGAGGAGGAGAATCCTTTTGTAGGTGACAAATTTCTAAATCTTAATCTTCCTCCAAAGTTTGATCTTTGTCCAAGTGGTTCTTGTGAAATTTGTTGTGATATATGTCGTTATAATTTTGTGTATAATGATGGTGATGATGAGGGTACAGTTGATGTGGTTAATCAAGAAGTTTTTCAGTCTTTGTCAAATTTTTATTACAGTGGTGATGAAGATGTGATTACAATGGTTGAAAAGTTCCAAGAACAACTACATAATGAGGCAAAAGTTGTTGACATCTGTAGAATTCATGACACTTTTTGGGAAGATTTCATTGTTCAAGATATGAGAAGGAAACCCTTGGATAGAAGTTTTCAAAATGATTTGAATTATTTCTTCTCAAAAGTCATGAGTATAAAGTAATTCAGAAGCATTATCCCAATGTGATTGTTTTAAAGAGGAAACAATTGGTTCATGCATGGTTTATGAGAATATGGAAAATCAAAATTAATTTGGAATGTTTTGCTTCTAGGAATTTTTCAAGGTCTTCAAATTTATTGGTGCTAAATTGGCTATTATGGAAAATGTTAGTTGGACATCCGAAAGATCAAGGAAGACCAAACAAAACTCAAGGACGAGTTATCGCGCAGCAGAAGCGTATGACACTGAATAGAATTTGGAAGGTTAAAGGTTGTTGCTTAGTAATTTAATTCAAAGATGGTTCATGTTCTCATTAAGTTTATGCTTAGTAACCTCTTCATGGAGTGTAGAAAGTTGTTCCATGCCTAGCTATTTAAAACCACTACTCATGTACGAAAATCATTAAAAAATTAAGAATTACTTTTAAACTTGGTTTAGTGAAGAGTGTTTTTCTTCCTATCCGTAAACTCTTATCTCTTTGGTGGATTCCTTAGAGTGGCGAGTTGTTTATCTTTGAGTACTCACTTGTGGTTTCTCTTTGATCTTCGTTATCCGGTGTCATAATGCACTTCATGGCTTTTGTGTGTTGGATGTCTATGCATGCTGGGATGGGAAAGTTAGCATTAAATGCCTAACTTACTCGGCTTAACATACATTTAATACTAAGGGGTTGGCTTGATAGGGAAAGGGATAAACTACACTAGTTCTTTCTCAAATTTTCCAAAACCAAAACTGAACCGAAACTTCGGTTTGATTCGATTTTCTTTCAATTTTTTTTGGTTCGTTTTTTTTTTCGGCTTTTGTTCGGTTCAATTTCGGTTTTTTTTTTATTTTTTTATTTTTTATTTTTTTATGTTATAAAACTTGATCTTTTTTTAATATGGAATTTAGAAAAGAGGCTTGAATTGGTAGACTGATAATAAGAAAATGGGGAAAGTGAGAAGGTAGTTGTACATATACAAGATTGTATAAACCAATCTTATTCTATCACCAACCTCAATTGTAAAGACATATGATCACCGTATCTATTTCAAAAGCAAACAAATAGCGAAGCTCTTCCAAGTTCCAAAGCCTTGCAAAACTTTTTCTATAATTAATGTAATATCCTCACTAATGGAACCAAGTATGCTCTTTGAAAAAGCCTTAGGCTTAGTTTCAAATATGGCAACAAAGTTTCACAAAAGAAACATCATGGGCATACATTCATAAAGTGTAAAGGGATTCGGTTTGGTTTGGTTCGTTCAGTTTTCAAACCTCCAAAACCGAAACCAAACCAATAAGGTTCGATTCAGTTTGGTTTGGTTTTTCCTTTTTCGGTTCAATTTTTTTTGGTTTTTGATTTTTTGATGTTGGTTCGGTGTTCGGTCCGATTTTTTTTTTTTCGGTTTTCAGTTTGTTGAACCACCCCTACAAGCTACTGCATGTGATTTATTATGCTAGTCGAACTCTCAATGATGCACAATTGAATTATGCCACTACTGATTAAGAGCTTCTAGCTGTTGTCTTTGCTTTAGACAAATTCCGTTCTTATCTCACTGGTTATAAGGTAATTGTCTACACCGATCATTCAACTTTGAAGTATTTATTATCCAAAAAATATGCAAAGCCTCAGTTGATTCGATGGGTGTTGTTGCTACAAGAGTTTGATTTAGAGATACAGGATAAAAAAAAAAGGGTCTAAAAATGTGGTGGCAGATCATCTTTCTCGAATTGTACATCATGAAGGTGACAATGTGTAAGTCCTATTTTTGAAACATTCCCTGATAAGTAGCTCTTTACTGTTAAATCTTCAGTCACTCCTTCGTATGCATATTATGTCAATTATTTAGTTTAGTGATATCATGCCTCCTAGTTTGACTTGGCAACAGAAGAAAAGATTCATTTCTTTAGTCAGACATTACTATTGGGATGAGCCATATTTGTGGAAGCATTGTCTAGACCAATATACAAGACTATGTGTGCCTGACGATGAGATTGAGGAAATCTTGCGACATTGCCATTCTCTAGCATGTGGTGGTCATTTTGGTGCTACAAAGACTACTGCCAAGGTACTGCAATCTAGTAATGTCTCAAGTAGACAACAAATGTTGTTGAATAATATTCTAGAAGTTGAACTTTTTGATGTATAAGGTATTGACTTCATGGGACTATTTCCATCATCTTATGGCAACCAATACATCTTGGTAGCTGTGGATTATGTTTCTAAATGGGTAGAAACAATTGCTTTACCCACTAATGGCACTAAGGTTGTTGTTCAGTTTCTTCGGAAGCATATTTTCACTCGCTTTGCCACCCCACATGCCATTATTAGTGATGGAGGCAAGCACTTTTGTAATCGTCACTTTAATGCTCTCTTGGTGAAATTGGAATCACGCTAACGTTGCTACACCTTATCATGCACAAACTAGTGAGCAGGTTGAGATTTCTAATTGAGAGATCAAGCGGATTTTGGAGAAGATTGTGGGACTTTCACGCAAAGATTGGGCTGCAAAGTTGGATGATGCGTTGTGGGCATATCGGACTGCATACAAGGCTCCAATTGGCATGTCTCCACACCGATTGGTGTTTGGGAAAATGTGTCATATACCTGTGGAATTGGAGCATAAATCTTATTGGGCAGTGAAGAAGCTTAATTTTGAGATAGACGTAGTGGGAGAAAAGAGAGCTCTTTAATTGAACGAGATGGAAGAATTTCGGAATGATGCATATGAAAATACTAAAATCTACAAGGAATGTACCAAAAAGTGGCATGATCAACACATTCTTCATCATGAATTCCATATTGGTCAACAAATTCTTTTGTTTAAGGGGTGTTCTATTCACATACCCTTTTTTACTTCTCACACACCCTTTGTTAATTTCTGTATGTTGATCTTCTTCAATTCATCTAATCCGACGACCAAAAATTAGAAGGGTGTGTGAGAAGTAAAAATGGTGTGTGGATATCACACCCCTTGTTTAATTCTCGGTTGAAACTCTTCCCTGGGAAGTTGTGAACATGATGGTTTGGTCCTTTTACAGTTGTTCAAGTTTTCCCTTATGAAACGGTTGAAATTTGTGATTATGCAACGGATACTACATTCAAAGCTAATGGACAACAATTGAAGCCGTATCTTTCTGCCAATTTTGAGCGACCAAAGAAAATTGTAACCCTTGCTTCTCCCGAGTGATTGCAATGCCAAGTCCATTCATTATTTTCTTGTTTATTATTTGCATTTTCTTCCTTTCTTTCTTGCCCATACTACTCATTGCATCCTTTTGTTGTGGTTTTACTTTGAAGACAATGTTTAGTTTAGCATTGGGGAAGAGTAGGTTTTTAATAGTTGTTTTTTTTTGTTAGTTGTTAGGTTGAGTTATTTGAATTACTATTTTTTAAGGTCAAAAGCTAAGGTTTTTTATGTTCCAAGTTTAATAATATCAATTTCTTCACCCATATGATGATTTGAACATGTTTAACTTGTCATTTCAAATGTGTTTGGAGTGGTTTTGCTGTTATAAATTTGTAATAGTTTTGACTTTTCAATATCCGATCGTATTTATGTCGTTTAATTTCCTAAGATCCCCGAGCTTCCTCAGGGGCTATGCTTATGTCTTTTTCAGCGGTTTGCCTCAGAAATTATCAAACAACCTTTCGGTTTTTATCCCAATCCTTGATAGATTCCAGAAAACCTTTGTTTTTAGTGTTTTACGTTTGTAATCCTTCACGGTTGTGCTGCATCATAAACCATTGGATGATAGCTTCATCAATACTATCAAGTTATTAGAACGAAAAGCAATCAATTAGAATGAGAAAGCGTTGCAAGTGGCTGGAAAGCAATATTTAGAATGAGAAAGCATCGCAAGTGGCCATTTACCACAGTAGTGGAAATGTGTTATGCTCTTGTATGACGGCGTGGTTCAAACTCAGTCGGTGGCTAATCTAACATTTAACTTACTAACGCTATTACTCGAATAAAGAAAAGAATGAGAAAGCATCAAATTAGAATGCTAAATTCTAATTTAACTAGCAAATACATGTGCCTAAAACGAATTAATGAAGAAAATATACGATACCTTGTGCATGAGGAGTGTAGTCTGAACCCAATAACTACACTCTTCATATATGGTCTAAAAGCCAAATTTTAAGAGTAGATTTTGAGTAGGGAAAGTCAGGTCACTAAGGTGCATGAGCGTATTTTATTTATTGTAAGTGGGTCTGTCAATTGAGCCTTTTCCTCTAATTGATTTCCATTACATGTAAGTTTTTGCCACACACAGGGGCATATCCGCCTCTGTAGGCCTATGAAGGCTCCGTCTATTGAACTAGGCTAGAAGAAGTAAAGAATATCGAGGAGGACCATAAGATGGTCTAAAACATGGGAAAGGCCGAGTATGTGGCCGAGGAAGATGAGCCTCAACTTGTTAATGTTAGACAATAGAATCCTAGTTGGAGTCTAGATATGATTGTAATCCTAATTGTAGGTGTATTCCTATCTTGTAGGGATAATACCTTGTTGAGCAAGGAATGTAATTGTATATATTTTCATATTCACGTATCAATGAAATATACTTTCAGCCACACATTCTTTTTCTACATGGTATACAGAGCATGTTTCAAACCCTAGCTCCTTTTTTTTTTTTTGGCAGTCATCCCTGCCGTTTCTCTTTTTTTACCATGGGAGACTCTTCTTCCGATGGTAGCACCAACCCTTTTTATCTTCACCATTCCGACCATCCCAATCTTGTTCTTGTCTCCAAGAAGTTAAACGGAGATAACTACACGACCTGGGCACGCGGGATGCACATCTCCTTAAGCGCCAAGAATAAACTTGGTTTTATCACAGGTGATATTGGAGAACCCTCATCTTCCGAGGACCCTGATGCTCACGCCTCTTGGCGGCGCTGCAATGATATGATCCTTTCATGGATCCTTCATTCCCTGGAGCCCGACCTTGCCGAATAAGTTCTTTTTTCCACCACCGTTAAGGCCGTTTGGGACGATCTTCGTGAACGTTTTTCCCAGTCTAATGCTCCCCGTATCTTCCACCTGAATCGTGAAATAGCCACCATTTCCCAAGGGTCCTCCTCGGTCTCAACATACTTCACTCGCCTAAAAGGGCTTTGGGACGAGCTCGCCTCCTATAGTGATGCATGCTCCTGTTCTTATGGCACCAAACATGATCGTCAACAACTTATGCAGTTTCTTATGGGTCTCAATGAATCGTTTGCCGCCGTTCGGGACCAAATTCTTCTAATGAATCCTTTGCCCACAGTCCGCCAGGCCTGTTCCTCTGTTTCTCAAGCTGAAAAACAACGTGCCCTTGGTTTTTCACGTACTACCGAGCCTCCTGCTGCCATGGTGGTGCGTAGCTCCCCTCGATCTTCGTCCGATCGACCTCCTCTACATTGCACCTATTGCGGTTATGACTTCCACATCCGCGATACTTGCCATAAGCTTCATGGGTATCCTGTTGGTCATTCTCTCCATGGTCAGCCGTGGAGACCTCCTCGCCGATCCTCCACTTCCGTAGGTTCTGCCCGCAGCAGCGTTGCTGCTCCTTCTGCTCGCAACAATAATGCTGCCTCTCGGTCCATCCAAAGCTCAGCAGGCCTTTCACGCCCTGGCCCATCTGCTAATCACGCGCATCAGCCCATTTTGGACGATCTGCTCCCACACTTTGGCCCACCAGCCCATCACATGCCGCAGCCCACTTTGCATGATCTGCAGGTTGACATGCCCCATCTTTCTGCCGAGCAGCATCATCGTCTCCTTGCTGCCCTCAATGACACCACAAAACCTACTCCTCAGGCTCATGCCGTTTCCCGTGATCACTTTGCCACAGGTTTGTTACCCGTGGCTTCTCATCATGGTCAATGGATCATTGACAGTGGCGCCACAAATCATATCACTTCCTCCGCTTCATGTTTGGTTAATACTTTTGCTTCGCACCTGCCACCTGTTTCTTTGCCTAGCGGTGACACCGCTCTAATTACTTTAACTGGCACTCTTCGTTTAAATTCCTTGATTGATTTGGAAGATGTTTTATGTGTCCCTAATTTTAAAGTGGACCTTTTATCGGTTGGTAAACTTACAGATGGATTATCGTGTTCCGTAACATTTTTTCCTTCTTGGTGTGTTTTGCAGGACTTAGTTTCGAAGGCGATGATTGGTGTGGGTAAGCGACGTGGCGACCTTTATTACCTCGTGGCCCTTACCTCCTCACTCCCCACCCGTCAACCTCTCTGCAACTTCATCACCATCCCATCCTCATTATGGCATAGACGTCTTGGTCACCCTTCTCATGGCCGTTTGCAAGTTTTAGCCTCTAATTTCCTTCATTGTTCATTTGATTCTAGTCATGTTTGTGATGTTTGTCCTTTGGCCAAACAAACTCGTCAACCTTTTGGTTTAAGTTCAATTTCTACAACTTTTCCTTTTGCTTTAATTCATTGTGATATTTGGGGTCCAAATCGTCAATCTTCCCTTACTGGTGCTCATTATTTTTTTACTATTGTGGATGATTTTTCCCACTTTACGTGGGTCTTTCTCATGACGCATAAATCTGATACTCAACAAATAATCACATCTTTTTTTGCCTATGTTAATACCCAATTTCACACTCAGGTTCGAAGCATTCGTACCGATAATGGAGGAGAATTTGTTTCTCTTCGCAATTTTTTTTCTGATCATGGGGTTCTTTTTCAAACTTCCTGTGTTTACACTCCGCAACAAAATGGCGTTGTTGAACGCAAACATAGGCACCTTCTTGAAACCGCTCGCGCCCTTCGTTTTCAATCACATCTTCCCCTCAAATTTTGGGGTGAATGTGTTCTTACCGCTGCTTATACCATCAATCGTCTCCCCACCCGCCTTTTACATAATAAATCTCCTTTTGAGGTTCTCCATACTACAACCCCATCCTATGACCACTTTCGCGTCTTCGGTTGCCTAGCTTATGCCACCTCTATCCATCCCACCATAAAATTTTCCCCTAGGGCCCAACGATGCGCTTTCATTGGTTACCCTCATGGCCAAAAAGCATACAAATTATATGACTTAGAAACTCATCGCACCTTCACCAGTCGAGATGTTATTTTCCATGAAGATTCCTTCCCTTTTGCTGCCACGTCCCCACCTACCCACACCCCCACACCTTCTCTGCCAATTCCCCATTCCCCGGACTTTCCCTATGCACCCCATCCTGGCCCCACGTCACCTTCACATCCTGATCCATTCCCCATTCCCCTGCCTCCTATACCTGACACCACATCACACATTCCCCCCTCCACTTCTATACCACCCACTCCTCACATTTCGGTCCCGGACCCACCTGTCCATTCCTCCACCAACCCTCATCCCACTTCTCCTACCCTATCCACGGCCCCTCTCAGCACCTCATCACCCACGGCACATCCACCTCCTTTACCCGCCACCCGCACTTCCTCCCGCACTCACCACCCCCCGTCCTATTTAAAAGACTATGTTTGCTCGCAGGTGATTCTGCATCCACACCCATCGTCTTCGTAGCCCAGTTCTGTCAAATGTACGCGATATCTACTTTGTAATTTTATTTCTTACCACCGTTTCTCTCCCAATCATCTTTCATATATTTACGCTGTCAGTCGGAGTTTGGAGCCATCTTCTTTTGCAGAGGCTGCTCGTGATCCTAATTGGCGTCGTGCCATGAATGAGGAACTTGAGGCTTTACATGCCAACGGTACTTGGACATTGATTCCTTGCCTCCTGGCAAAGTTCCTATTGATTGTAAGTGGGTGTACAAACTCAAGCATAATTCTGATGGTTCTATTGAGCGTTACAAAGCTCGCTTGGTTGCTAAGGGTTTCACTCAAGCCGCAGGTATTGATTATCATGACACCTTTTCTCCTACTGCTAAGATGATTACAGTGCGTTGTCTTCTTGCCCTAACTGCTAGTTAGTCTTGGTCTCTCCATCAGCTTGATGTTAATAATGCTTTCTTGCATGGTGATTTGGATGAGGAAATTTACATGTCTCCTCCTCCTGGTCTTCGGCGACAGGGGGAGAATCTTGTGTGTCGCCTTCACAAGTCTCTTTATGGTCTCAAGCAGGCTTCTCGTCAGTGGTTTGCCAAGTTCACTAGTGCCATTCTTTCTGCCGGCTTTCAACAATCCAAAGCTGACTACTCACTGTTCACCAGAAAGTCCGGTACTTCTTTTACAGCCTTGCTCATTTATGTAGATGATATTGTGATTACATGCAATGATGTCAGTGCCATTAATTCTCTAAAGTCTTTTCTTCGAGATCACTTTCAAATAAAAGATCTTGGTGATTTAAAATATTTTTTGGGTATTGAGGTTTCTCGATCTCAACGTGGGATTTATATTTCACAACGAAAGTATGCACTAGAGATCCTCAAGGATTATGGTTTTCTGGGAGCACGGCCGATTGCTTTCCCTATGGATGATACAAAATTATCTGATCAAGGAGAACTTCTCAAGGATCCTGAAAAGTATCGGCGGTTAATAGGACGATTAATCTACCTCACCATCACTCGGCCGGATATCACATATTCTGTGCATGTTTTGAGTCGGTTTATGCACGAGCCACATGTACCTCATATGGATGCTGCGCTTCGCGTTGTTCGTTATTTGAAGTCTACTCCAGGACAAGGTTTATTATTCCGTTCTGACAACCAAACCAAGTTAGTTGCATTTTGTGACTCTGACTGGGCAGGTTGTCCTAACACTCGTCGTTCGACTTCTGGGTTTTATGTTTTCTTAGGCAGTTCTTTGATTTCGTGGCGGACGAAGCGGCAGAAAACTGTTTCACTTTCTTCAGTTGAGGCAGAATATAGGGCTATGGCCGGTGCTTGTTGTGAGTTAGTTTGGCTTCGTTATTTGTTAAAGGACTTGAACATTCCTTTGGATGGCCCTTCTGCATTATTTTGTGATAATCAAGCAGCATTACATATAGCCGCTAATCCTGTTTTTCATGAGCGGACTCGTCACATTGAGATGGATTGTCACTTTATACGAGATAAGATTGCGGATGGCACTGTCACAACCAAGTATGTTGGTACGGCACACCAGTTGGCGGATTTATTCACCAAGCCTCTCGGGAAGGACAAGTTTTCGACTATGTTGTGCAAGTTGGGAGTTCTTGACATCCACTCTCCAACTTGAGGGGGAGTGTTAGACAATAGAATCCTAGTTGGAGTCTAGATATGATTGTAATCCTAATTGTAGGTGTATTCCTATCTTGTAGGGATAATACCTTGTTGAGCAAGGAATGTAATTGTATATATTTTCATATTCACATATCAATGAAATATACTTTCAGCCACACATTCTTTTTCTACAATTAAAGTATCCATTGTAAGCTTTGTTAGAGCTGCTCACTTGTTTAATACGTGCTTAAGAGATTGAGATCATAAGAAATTAGGATTGACTATACTTGTAAGCTATCAAGGAATGTATGTGGACTGATATATAGCTAAAGTAATTCTGCTATGAGTAGATATATCTATACTGATAATAATATGGTTTCGTGGTGATAAGGGTTATCAGTTTGATAGTTTGATAAGGATTACATGATGGGAAGTATCCTTATCAAACACCACAATTTAGGATATAATAGGGTCCCCTGCTCTCACACTAATTACACACAAAAGATACCAAGCCCCATTGGTTGTAGTAGTGCATTCGGTCTGTGTTGAGAGTAGAAGGACCCTTAGTTCATTGCAGCAATGGCGTCACAAGGTTAGTGGTTAATTTGATATTGTGATTTACTTGTTCTGCATATATTGATCTTACATTTGGTATCAGAGCTTTCACATAGCAATTAACCCTAAGAGGAAAGCATAAAGAATTGCTTTTTTTTCTTTTTTTTCTTTTTTTTTAACTTTTAGGTTAAAAACTAATTACGTATTATACAGGGAGAACATGTGTATGCATATGATAGCTAAAGCTATCTGTGCAATATATATGATTGTCATTAAGAATACAAAATTAGTATTGGCACTGGGATTGAAGCATCATCAGTGATCATCTAAAGATGTTCAATAGCCTATGTTTTGATCTCAAGTGGCATGGCACTCTATGTTTTGATCTCAAGTGGCATGGCACTCTACAGTCCAAGGTATGAACACAGTTACTTCTTGCAATCCATAAAGGATTGTAACAATGACTACAGAAAAAACGTATGTTGGCTGTGAAGGTGCTATGATTAAAGAAAAACCTTCATATAACTTGTTAATCCAAAGGTTCTCGAGTTTATGATATAAAGAATGGGGATTAAAGATTAATATTTTTCAAGTTGCAGCCATGAACCCTAGTTCCATGAATCTCAACACTGTTGAACCACTCACTGGTGTCAACTATAAGAAATGGAAACAAGAATTGGAAATCATTCTGGGTGTCATGGATATGGATTTCGCATTGAGAATTGAGGAACCCCCACTACCTGTCAATGGAAGCACTTCCAGCCAAAGATCAAAGTATGGAAAGTGGCAAAAATCGAATCAAATCTTGCTGATGATAATCAAAAGAACAGTGACTGATGTTGTTCGTGGAGGATTCCCAGAGGCAACAAATGCAAAAGAGTTCATGAAATCCATTAAGGAGAAGTACAGAGAGTACGAGAAAACTAAAACTGGCAAAAATGACAAACAGAAAAAAAGAGGGTTCAACTAGGAGCAAACAACTTTTAGAAATAATCCATAGAGATATTTGTGGTCATTTTCCCACACAAATAATTGAAGAAAATAAATATTTCATAACTTTCATAGATGACTTTTCACACTATTGTTACATTTATTTGATTTCTGAAAAATCAAAAGCCTTAAAAGTTTTCAAGATTTATACTATGGAAGATACGGACAATTTGGCTGACACCCTGGATTCTTTGCTTTATTTTCAAGAACATGGAATTGTAGCTCAATATACCAACCTGGTACACCCAAAAAAAACGAAGTGGCTGAGAGAAGAAATAGAACCCTAATGGACATGGTAAGGAGTATGATTTGTAGTATTAATCTACCAAGTGCTTTTATCGAATTGGTGATGGACAATCATGAAAGCACTAGAACTAATAAATTCATATTTGAGGAAGATGGGGAAATGGGGAATAATGTAGAATAATCACCGAATGCAGCACCAATGATTGAATTTCCAAATCAAGTGGAAGAAAGTGAGGGTAATTGTAATGAATTGTGTCATTCAGCATGGCAATTGAAATATTGATGTGTCGTTGCATAGTGAGCAGTAAACTAACGATCATGCAGGGTACGTGGAGATGGCAGCTCCAAGTGACAATGACCACCGACTGGAGCATGGCACTGAAGTTGGGGTGTTGTTGAATGATGAACAACATGCAGGAAATCAGAAAGCACACGTGGAGGAAGCAGCTGCCAATGGTAGCAACCACCGACTAAATTGACCAGTCTTGGCAGTCGGTGATGTTCCACCGCTTTTGAGGAAATCAAATAAGGTAAGAAAGTTAACATTCTCATCAGATTTTGAGTATTTGGCAGAGTCAGATTTTAATTTTAGAGTTCGATGATCCTGGGACTTTCAAACAAAGTCATCTCGAGTCCAAAAGCAAGCAAATGGTTAGAAGCTGTGGAGTCTTAAATGTCATCAATGGAAGAAAACAGAGTATGGGAACTAGCTGAACCAAGAGAAGGCATGAAACCGATAGGTTGTAAGTAGGTGTTTAAAACCAAGAGAGACTCAAAGGGAACTGTGTAGAGACATAAGGCCAAATTGGTGGCCAAGGAGTTCACTCAAAGAGAAGGTATCGATTATAAAGAAACTTTCAGTCCAGTATCAACGAAAGATGCATTCAGAGTAATTGTGGCGATGGTGGCACATTTTGACTTGTTTAAAAATGACTTTCTTAAATGGTGATTTGGAGATGAAAGATTTAGGTGAGCCCTCTTATGTGCTGGGCATCAAGATTAAAAGAGACCAAAAAGAAAAAAAAAAGGATTGTTAGGGTTGTCACAAAGAAGTTACACTGAGAAAGTTTTAAAGAGATTCAACATGTCAGCATGTGGCACAACTGAAATGCCTATATCAAAGAGTGATAAGCTAAGCAAGAAGCAATGTCCCAAAAATAATTTGGAAAAGGAAACGATGAAGGATAAGCTTTACACATCATTAGTAGGGAGCTTAATTAATGCTCAGGTTTGTACTAGGCTAGACCTAGCTTTTACCATCAGTGTTTTAGGGAGATTTCAGTCTAATGCAGGAAAACCACACTGGAATGCTGGGAAGAGAGTTCTAAGGTTTATAAGAAGACTGAAAACATGGTCTTAGAAGGATACAATGACGCAGAGTTCGTTGATTGCCCATATGATTTGAAATCAACTTCAGGCTATGTGTTTATGATGGCTAATGGAGCTCTCTTGGAAGAGTACCAAGCAGACATCGTTGCATTCTTTAACAATGGTGGTTGAGTACTTGTCTTGCTGTGAAACTGTGAATTAGGCACCTTGGTTAAAGAATTTTATCACTGCACTTTGTATTGTTGACTCAATATCAAGACTCATTCAGCTTTACTGTGATAATAATGCAGCGATTTTTCTTCACAGAGAACAATAAGAGATCCAATGCTACAAGGAACTTGGAGATTAAGTTTCTTGTTGCTCGTGAAAAGGTGATGGATGGTTTGGTTAAAATTGATTATTTGGAGACAGGTTCTATGATTGCAGATCCGTTGAACAAGGCCATTCCAGTGGCAGTATTAAAGAAACATATAAGGAAAATGGAAGTGCTGGAAGTTTTTGGTACTGCAGAACAGTGGGAGCTTTGATCATGTTTAAGATATTCGTTCTTGGACATTGGTTGATTCAGGTACTTTTTGGAATATGCATTAAAGTATTTATGTTTAGATCATCTTAACTAATAAAGTATTATGTTGCTAGTTGCAAAGGTTTCCTAGAAATTGCAGTGTTATAGTTATGATACATATACATTATGAAAGTGTATTTTGGGTGACAATTTGTTTGAATTGTTGTAACAGAAAAGCAACTTAAGGGTCTCAGTACGAGACAATAATGTGGACTAGTTTACTGGTCTTGAAGGAGGACCATAATGCAGGTGTATGACAGAAGCATTCGTATTTGCATCTTGTATTATTTTTCATGTCTTAATGGAGTTTCATGTGTTTGATGGTTTCATGATAGTAATTTTGGGGATAATGTTTATATATTGGAGCATGACTTCCATTTAGTTCTTCATGAATACTAACTTATGACAGAAACTTGTTGTTATTGGGGTTTTGTTAATCATATTCTCATGGCCATTCATGTATGATTTCTTTTTAGGTGGTACTGTGATACACAAGTGTTGGCTCTAGTGGGAGAATGTAAGCCTTGTTAGAGCTTCTCATTTGTTTAACACGTGCTTAAGGGATTGAGATCATATGAGATTAGGATTGACTGTAGTTGTAAGCTATCAAGGAATGTATGTGGACTGATATATAGCTAAAGTAATTCTGATATGAGTAGATATATCTATACAGATATGACTAATATGGTTTCGTGGTGATAAGGGTTATCAGTTTGATAAGGATTACATTATGGGAAGTATTGTTATCAAACACCACCATTTAGGATACAATAGGGTCCCCTGCTCTCACACTAATTACGCACAAAAGATATATATTGATCTTACATTCATAACCCAGAAGAATCGCGATCTTAACTTTGCTATACCCGAGGATGAGTATCCAACCCAATCTGTGGCTTGGTGGTGGCACGTCTACGCAACGTTCACAAGAAGGGCAAAAATATCCTCGTCGGCCAACCATTTGGCCGAAAAGGAGAAACAAGTAAATCTTCTTTCTATACTAATTTTTATATATGAAGAGGATGATATACCCGGTTGCATGCATAATTCTTTTTCTGATTACGTACCGCAACAAACCCATGGATATAAGGAGAGTCGCAGAGGGAACCACACCACCCGTCGTTTTCAAATTAATTCGAAGGAAAGATTTTACCTTTCCCAACATCTTTTACTTTCCACCCAACAGTTGCCATAATTCTTCATAACTATAGGAAGCCAAAGTAAAAGTAAAACCCCTGACCAGTGCTGGTAATTACATATTTGTTGGGTCATACAAATTGTAAGGCTTAACAATCATTTTTTGCTTTGTTTTGATGCAGCAGAAGAATATAGTTTACGAGGAATGCACTTCCCTTTCACCGCTGCTTTCTCTTTCTTCTCTTCTTGTACAGTTTCTGAAACAAACCCAGCCTTGGTGCTCCTAGTCAATATATTAATCAAACACCAAAGTTAGTTAATACATTAAAGGTATCGAGAACGTGCTAATTATATATATTATGCAAATTCGGGACTACATTATTTAATTAATCACTTGACCCATATGCATGGAAATCGTTGTCACTTACCTTTCTTCGTTGTAGGAATTTGATCTTTTAAGCCCAGGCCCAGGTTCAGCCAAAACTCGATCTTGGTCTTTCATGGCGTCCACAATACTCCCACTAAAATACTCTTTCTCCTCTGCCTGTAAATTCCCAAACCTTGGATTCTCAGACATGCATTTAATCATGTCCTCCTCCGCGGCCACCGCCACCTTCACTGCAGCCTTATACACAACCTCTTTCCGGAAGCTCTCGCTGCTCTTCTTCACATGATCTGTCGCTGTTGTGTGTTGCTTCAGACTCACACATGGTGCATTTTTTGCTTTGGCTACTGCTGAGCTCCCACAAGCTATGAGCTGAAGCAAAACAGAGTTCTTGCTCTGCAGTGCTGAGGACTTGGAATCCGAAACCACAACTGGGTCGCCGTCCTCGAACCATGTGGACAGATTGGTGCGCTGGCTGGGCTGATTTGATGCTATATTATTAACTGATGGGGTTGGAGTTGGAGGAGGAGGCGGTGATGACTCGGGGTGAGTTGACACAGTCGGGCTTTTGCGGGTTTGTGGAGGGTCTTCGAGTTCGTCTGTGGAGACCCCTCTGGAGCAGCGAGAATGGGGGGTGGTGGAGCTGGTGTAGCTTGTTTTCTCATCCTCATAGTCCACCAGTTCTTGTTCTTCTTGTTCGTCCTCAGAGTCTTGGTCTTGACCCTCCTCCTCCCGATACTTGTCTGCTTCTCGATGATGATGATCATGTCCTCTGCTTCGAGTCGGAGCGAGTGGAGATCTCCGTTTGGACCCAAAGTTTGAGTCTTGCTGCTGCATCATCTGTTGGTTGCTACTCATTTGCAGTTGATCTAATCTTTCTACATACAAGAATTATTAGGGAGCTTTTAGTACATTATCTAAAAGAGTACAATTGTTTTAAATGTTAATAATGTACGTAGTCAAACGGAAACAGACAGAGAGGGACCTGCAGAGCAGCCTTCAACTAGCTCTGATCCTTTGAGTACATACTCAGCTCCTTCTGCTGGATAAATTATATCGTTTTCGGCTAAATCGTTCCACACATAACCATTTTTGTAGCTCCTAAAAAGATAAAATACATTAGATTAGCCTCAAAAGATAAAAATATAACCAAAAATCTACGTACTCCAGGTAGTAGCTACTACTGCAGTTAATCAGTGCACACCTTTTGCAAGACCAAGAGTACAATGCGGGCATGCCTTTGCCTCTAAGAGCAGTCAGCCTATCCATTACATCTACATTTGCATAGTCGCATGGAAATATATTAGCAATAACGAAGGAAAATAAGAGAAGAAGAGAGATTTGTAGCTGGTAAAGAAATTGACTATTTAATTTAACCTCTCAAACGAAGCGGGTGATTGGCGAAGTGGGTGATTTCCATGTAATGAGGATGCTCGAGATGGCCATTTCTTGAGAGATAGTAGACAACTTGAAGTTTTTTTATGGCTCTTGGTGGCTGCTGCATAACTTCGGCTCTGTCTGTGCTGCTTTCTCTCAATTCTCTGGTGGTGGTAGGTCTTCTGAAACGAACATCCATGTTATATATTCAGATATTCTTCTTCTTCTACTCTGCTGGGCGGTGGCTGGCTCCGTAATTTAAATTTCTCGTCCTTGGTGGTTGAGAAGTTTACGAATCGAACACCACCCTTTATAACAGGGCAGTAGATCGGGCAGCTCCTAAAAAGTCGTGAACAAAGTTGAATTTTTACTATAAAATTAATTAATATTACAAAAAATAATCTAGTTTACTCACAAAAACAACATGTACAACATATGATGTGGAGCATATGTAGCCATTGGATTTCACCCATGAGATAATATGCTTTGATATAATAAAAAAAATTAAAATTTCATAATAACCTAAATTGACAGTATGAAAAATTTATTTATAAATATATGTAAATTCTCTCTTCCGTCAATATAAAATAAGAAAACTAATGAAAAATGCTTAAAAACTTTGAGTTTTACGATAAGGACAAAATAAAAGGTAAAATGAATAGTATCATGAATGACTTTTTAGTGTAAAGATGTGATTTTTCGTAAAAATGAACAGTACATTGAGTTTTTTATTAAAGTTGCCATATAAAATTCGTTAGGTACAATTGCAGAATGACACTGACCTACTTTGGATGCTTTAATTTTGACTTTGGGTTTGCTATGATCCCAAAAAGAGACAAAGTAAAGGGATCATGAGATGAGATCGCTTTTGCAACCACAATTTGGTGAGCTTTTTGTTTTACCACTGCATTCCATGATCCTTTAACCAATATATACATGTGTGTGTGTTTATCTTTGGATTAAGTATTATTGTTAAAATCTATTAATTTTTTATATGCAAGATCTAACCATTAGTTTTTTGGATTACAAAATAGTATGTATTATGAAGAAAAAGATGCACACATGAACCTTTTTGTAAATTAATTTAGGTGATAATTAAGTAAAAGTGACTCTTTATTTGACGATGTCGCATAAATTGGACAATATGATATGTTATAAGTAGTGTGACAAATTAAGAACAACATTATTAGATCATAACATGCACACATGAACCTTTTTGTAAATTAATTTAGGTGATAATTAGTCAGAATGACATCAATTCCTTTAATTAGTTACTTGATACCTTTAATAATGATTAGTCAAACAGTAATTGAGTAAGATCACGGGCCGAACAATAGGCTTTTGCAATTTCAACCGTGCATGCTGTGCGTTTGGAAAAGGATCACCCCTTCTGATATCTTTCCCCTCCTAATCTCTTTCTTATTCTCTCTTCTCCTACTTGAACTATTACTATCAAACCACATCAACATTTTATATTGATTTTTCTATTGAGACAAAGGACAAAAAGAAAAATGTGAGAGGAGGGGAGAGAAGATATTGGAAATAAGAGGAGAGAGAATCCTACTACTGTGTGTTTATTGTGGAGCCAAAAATCATGGAGTTGATACGTGGATTATTTTCCCAGAAAGATAAGACTGTCCCTATTAAATAGCGAGGAACATCCTCATTCACCACGCGCAACTAAGGTAGAGCAAACAGAGATTAATGACTGCTCAAGGCATCCCTGCCCATAGGAAAAGTTAAAGGTATTTATGATAAAATAATTTCTTATTCTTATCATAAGTATATTCCTAATTGGAGAAGATATCTTTCAAGTAAGTTATCCTAGTTCCATTTATTTAGGATATTTACCTATTTATTTTAAGATATTTATTTACAAATATCTTAGAATATTCCACCCAAAATACCACCTAGGGCCGGCCACCCCTAAACTCTAGAGGGCCTGCCCATGCTCCTCTCCTCTCCTACAAATACTCTATTTATCTCCAAAATTCAGTAAGTTTTAGCTCCCCTTAAAGAGGCTTTTTGCTTCCCACAAACACTTAAATACATTCTTTTCAGAATTCTAACTTTGGCATCTAAGATTCTTCTGCCAAAGCCCCCCCCCCAAAAATTCATCGTTGGCGCGTGAGGCTTTTGACCTTAATCTTAGGTTTTATTATTTTGTAGGTGCAGATTCGTCAATCAAGGAAAGGAGAAAATTTGCATCCACAAATTAGTGCTTTCATTGAGAGCTCTGATCCGAAGCCTCGAAGAAGACTCTCGCTTTCAACTTCCTTCGTTTGTAGATCCATCACTACGATGGCAGAAAATTTAGAAACCACAACCAATGGGACCTCTTATGTTGAAGGACATGGACCAACCGATGGAGATCGTGACGTGGCTCCACACCGTCGCTCCTCGAGGCTTACCACGGTAAAGACTGCACCTTTGCCACCACGACGTACCATGGCCATGCCAGCAGCGGCAAATGTCACTATAGTGGCCTACGGGGCAGCCTTCACTCAACGCGAGGAAACCCTAGGGCAGGAAGCCCACAACGCAAGCAGCTAGTAGGCACAGACTGCTGTTGGCCCTTGGCAGCAGCCTTTGATGCCTGCCACCTTCACTTGGACGTGAGCAGCCCAGACTGAGGCAGCCCAAGCAATGCCAACCAAGGTGGCCCAACACCCATGCGCCCAAGGGTATTTTCACCCCACATTATTGCAGATCTGACCTATCCTGGCTCAAGCTTTTCACCTGGAGTCCATTACATTTCCACAACTCAAGCAGACGTTTACCGTCCCGCTTTTCCATTCTAAATAGCAAACAACACTTATCCCAACGGGTCGCCGAACGGACAAGCGCCCTCGTGCAGCAGATTACCTTGGTGAATCAGCTCCTGCAAAGCACTGAGATGCAGCGTGCCCTAGACGAGGTGTCCCAAGGTAGGACAAGGACATGCAATGACGTTTCTCTCCAACGGTATCCCGGTAAGCAACCCCTCGATCAACCAAGAATCGAGTGTTCTGGCAATGTACACTCCCGCATGGGCCCCCGAGATAAAGAAGAAGTATGATCATCTCCTCAACATCAAGAAGGATCCAAAGGAGTTAAGAGGTTCAAGGCAGAGAAGGCAAAGATAGTCGGTTGCAACGACTCGATCGCCAGCGCAGCCTTCCAAAAGGGACTTCCAGCAGATCATTCATTTTTTGGAGAATTGATCATGAAATAATGCTTGACTTGAGCAGACTTATTCGCTATGGCAGAGAAGCATGCGCTTTGGGATGACGCCTGACGAGTAATCAAGGAACCTGAGCAACCTCAGAATGAGTCCGAGGCAGCCTAGAAGAAAGTAGACAAGAAGTAGTCCAACGATTGAAGCAGGCAGAGGGCCAAGTGCAGAGACCGGTCCCCGACAAGAGGAGGTCAAGCCACCAAGAACTATACTAAGTTCTCAATCCCGATCAACCAGATCCTCTGTGACCGCAAGAGTGGGCCTTGGTTCAAGCTGCCAAGACAATTTAGAGGAGATACTTCTAAGCTGGATCACTCCAAGTACTGTGGGTTCTGATGGGGTCTCGATCACACGACCGACACTTGTTATACCTAGAGGGAATACCTAGAAAAGCTGGTGAAAGAGGATAATGTGATAGATACCTGGACGAGCCAGTTGCGCAGCCTAAGAAAAATGTAGACCTAGACAATGAGCCGCTTGCCAAGACCATCAGAATCAACAACATTTTTGCCGAGTCTGAATACTTAAGGACCACAAACAACTCTAAGAAGAGGAAGATCCAGTAGGCTATAGTGATCTTCCAGGTTTAGGCAGCCGATGCCAAACCTAGACCCATTGTTGGTTTCACCGAGCAGGATGCTGACGGAGTTGACTTCCCACACGATGATGCTCTGGTAGTGTCCGTTCAACCGGTACATGCTATAGTCGACAGAGTGATGATGGACAATGATAGCATAGTAAATCTACTTCAGCTATCTGTCATTCAGAAAATGGGCCTGGAAAACACAATAATACACCGAGCAGAGGTACTCACCGGATTCTACAGATACACCTCAACTGTTATTGACAACATAACACTCGATGTGAGAACGCCACCAGTAGTCTCAAAGTAGACGTTCATTATAGTCAGCGGACCGTCTCCCTTTAACAGGATTTTGGGAAGGCCTTGACTAGTGAATCTGGGCACCGTAACCTTCGTCGAGTACCAGAAAATTCGATTCCGCATCCTGGGAGGAGAAGTCGGAGAGGTCAAGTCTGACCAGGCTACATCCCGACAATACACGGTGTAAATGCTGAATAAGTCAAAGAAAAAGTCTTTCACCCCCGTAGGAGCTACCGAGGTTGAGATTGACGAGCCTACTACCAAATAATAACTACAGCAGGCGGATCAAGACGATGGCGTTCAGGAGGACATGCCGACATAGGAAAAGGGTGAAATCCAGAAGAAGACGCCAGATACATCATTCTTGATCCCGAGTGGCTAGAGAAGGCCATTAGAATCGACTCACGACTGAGCCCAAAGGAAAAAAAAGAGCTCACGACCTTCCTTAGGGAAAACCGTGATGTTTTTGCATAGTCACCCTCTGGTATGCCCGACATTGATCCCAAGGTAGCCTGCCACAAGCTACATATCGACCCTGCTACCTAACTGGTGATCCAAAAAAGAAGACACTTCGCTCCAAAATAAGTAGCGATCATTCAGAAATAGACAAGATATTAGTAGCCAGATTCATCGAGGAAGTGGCATATTCAATATGGCTAGCCAGCATCGTGTTGGTAATGAAGAAAGAGAATGGCAAGTGAAGAGTATGTGTAGACTACACCGACCTCAACAAGGTTTGCCCGAAAGATCTGTTCCCTGTCCCTTTCCCTCGAATTGACTTACCAATGGACTCAACCGCAGATAACCAGCTGCTCAGCTTTTTGAACTCATATTCCGGCTACAATCAGATCACCATGTTTGAGCTCGACAAAGAGAAAACTGCATTCGTGATCGAGCGAAGAGCTACCTATCAAAGGTTAGTAAACATAATGTTCAAGAAGCGAATTGGGGTTACCATGGAGGTCTACTTCGACGACATCATGGTAAAAGGAAAGCAGTGGTCATACTGAAGGAAATTTTGTGAAAAACATGTTTATTTGAGCAACATCAATAGCATGCAATTAACAAATTAAAGGCGGAATCATGCTTGCATGCACTCAAAAACAAAACATCAACCATGAAATTCAAAGCCTAGTAGATTGGTGAACCTTGACTCAACTTTTAAATCAACATTTATTAGTTGAGAAATATTTACCTTTGTAGATTCCTCTTTGCATATGCAAAGGATAATCACCCAAGAGATAGGGCCTTCATTCCTTGCTTCTTAGCTCCATGGATTTGGTTGAAAGAATAGGATTCTCCAAGTTCCCAAAATAGAGAACCTCTAAAGATTCTACACCAAGGTTGGATTGGAGAGGAAATGAGTGACCTTGAGGAAGTAGAATTGCTAGACAATATCCCCCAAGGTGGTTGGCCTCTTAGAGAGAAATGGAAGCTTTGTGTTCTCACCAATTTTCTCTAAAATCAACAACTTATGAATTTTAGGTTATAAAGTTCTTTATATAGTCACTTCTTTAAATGACCTAAAGAGCCAAAAACCCTAATTCAACACTAAATGGATTTGGGCTTTTGGGCCTTTGTGAATCTTTATTCATTAAGTTGTCATACAACTTAAGTCAATGGGCTTTGACGTTCGAAGCCCATTGGGCCTTAAGGTCCAAAACTATCCCGAGGTCTTTTAACGAACTTATTCGTTTGATTAATTAACATATTAATTAATCATTGCCATAAATAATTAAACCATTTAATTATTCTTATTCATCTCCTTTGTTTCTTCAATGTCCACCTTACACGGTGTACGATACATTAGGTTCCTTTTAGCGAGGCAGTGGGCGATTAAAACCATTTTACATCGATTGTGAATTGAAACTTACTTTCAATTCTCCCTTTAGTGATTACACACATTTAGGGCTTCCACAAACCATGAGTGACACCTAGCAGCATATCATGGCTACCCAAGCTAATCAGAAGAGGTAGAGAACCTATTCAGTTTAGGATTACAAATGCAATACGGTCTTTCTCTAATCTAATACTCTTGACCACATTGTTTGGTTTGATAGTTTATTTATTCATGTCTACTATCCAATGTGATTCGTTTGCTTATATGATTACTTTGAATGTGATTTGGAACGCATTCCCAAATCTCATTCATACTCTGGCCAGAGATTTTAATCATATCATAGAGTATTCTCCCTCAAACCATTTTGAAGGTTAGAGATCCCTTGTTGCACATTCACTTATCTCCATGACTAAGTGGCTTAACCCCAATGATGTCGTGGACACCCCGATGGGGTGACTTTGACATAATCAAAGATCAAGAACTTAACCACAAGACAACAACTGTGATGCCTCAGGTCAAAGGACTAATTTGCATTATCCCAACTATGAGTTCTCATGTGACATGAGTATGAGAACTCCTCATTGATCGTGTTCAGTGGACTCATTCTCTATTGAGCACCTACGTACTTGTCTTGATGTCACACACACCAATGACTCGAGACTAGTCACTCTCCCTGAGAGAAGACATAGCACGTACTGATCTTATCGGACTGTCAATGCCCAATTGGCAATCCTATGATCAGGAACGTTTAGGATGTGTCTACGAAAGAATGGTCTCATTAATCTAACTTCATTAGATTGCATTCTCCCAATCACATATTCCTTGGACTTTATCGTTTAAGCATATAACATTTATATGAGACGTCTCAAACAATAATGTTTGCCTTTTATATGTAAACTAGATTAGTTTAACATGTGAAATGTCCGTAAAGTATCATCATATGATTGGCTTTAGGGCACATTTCCAACACATACCACCTCAGAAACTTGGTAGAGACATTCAGTATCCTTAGCGAGTACAAGATGAAGCTTAACCCTGCCAAATGCACATTTGTAGTCTCCTGAGGGTGATTTTTAGGGTACCTCGTAACCCAGCGAGGAATCGAGGTGCATCCCAAGCAGATTAAAGCAATCTTAGAGATGAAATCCCCAACCACTTTAAATGAGATCCAAAGTCTGACCAGACAAGCAGCTGTGCTCGACCATTTCCTCTCGCACTTAACCGATTGATGCAAGCCATTTTTCAAGGCCATCAAGAAGGTGCAAAGAGACAAGTGGGATGACGAGTGCAAGAAAGCATTTCAAGACTTGAAGAGATATTCAACATCCCCTCCACTACTATCCAAGCCGGAACCAGCCAAGGAATTATACATTTACTTAGCAGTCTCAGACGTAGCAGTAAGTTATGCCCTCATACGAGAAAAGTTAGGGCCCAACTGCCAGTATTCTACACTTCTAAAGCTCTTATCAATGTGAAAACAAGATACCTAAGGATCGAAAAGCTAATTGTAGCGCTAATTGTTGCAGCTCGGAAGCTCAGACCATACTTTCAGACACATACGGTCGTCGTCATGTATCCTACATGGTCTAGATGCTTCTCAACGAGTAATGAAATAGGCGTTGGAACTCAGTCAATATGGCTTGGTTTATCGACCCCACACGACAATAAAAGCGTAGGGCTTCGCAAATTTCATAGCAGAGTTCACTCTTGGCCTGTAAGACGTAACGACACAGCCCAAAGACACCCTCGAGCATGCATTGGCTTAACCAACCTTTTTGGACAAAGACTTTTGGCGCCTGCACGTCGACGATTCATCCAACTACAATCGTTCTGGAGTAGGCTTGGTTCTTATCACCCCAGAAGACTTGATGCTCGAAGAGGCAATCACTCTAGGCTTCAAGGCATCAAACAACAAAGCAGAGTACGAGGACTTATTGGCAGGCCTCCGAATGACACAATATCTGGCAATCAAGAACTTCAAAATCCATTATGATTCTTAACTTATCACTAGCCAGACTACTGAGGAGTATGCAGCAAAGCATCCAAAGATGGCACTACACCTCGAGAAAGTACAAAAGTAGCTTGGGGCATATCAGACTTACACCCTCACACAGGTGCCACAGGTAGACAACGCTCATGCAGATGCCATGACACCTTAGGCTCTGCTTTGGACTACCAGTTCAGACACTCCATCCCGATCGAGTATCTGGGAAAATCGAGTATAGAAGAAGAACTAACGGCCAAAATGTTACAAGTCAATACAATCCCAAGCTGGCAAGATCCCATCATCGACTACCTAGTCAATGTGACACTCCATGCAGAAAGATTGGAAGCTAGGAAGGTCCAAATAAAGGCGGCACGTTACTACATATGGAACGACATTCTCTTTCGAAAGTCATTTTTAGGCCCACATCTCCGCTACCTAGCGCCTCCTGATAACTTAAAAGTTCTGAGCTCAATCCACGAGGCTAATCCTTAGCATATAAAGTCTTCAACACTGATTACCATTGGCCCACCGTGCATCAAGACACTAAGGAATTTGTTCAAAAATGTGACAGCTGCCAACGCTTCAAGCCTGTACCTGTATTACCTGCTAGCGAGCTCCACCCACAATCAAGCCCATGGCCATTCATGCAGTGGGCAATCGACCTGGTAGGGCCCATGCCGTCGGCTACTAAGGGTAGGGGCATGATGATCGTAGCTACCGAATACTTCACTAAGTGGGTAGAACTCGAGCCCTTGACCACCATTACTCAATCAGACATATAGCGCTTCATATGGAGGAACATCATCCGCCGGTTCAGTATCCCTCAATCTATCGTCACCAACAACGGCTCGTAATTCGTGGGCAAAGACTTGGAGAGGTTATTCCAGAAATATGGCATCAAGCAGGGTGGATGCAAATTTCTTCCTCCTTGATTTTGAACAAAATTGCACCTACAAAATAATTAACACCTTTGGTTAAGGCTAAAAGCTTCACTCGCCCACGATGAATGGGGGGGCTTTGGCCGAAGAACCTCCGATGCCAAAGTTAGAATTTAGAGAGAAAAAGTGTTTAGAGAGTTTTTTGGAGTTTTGCAAGAGTGTGGACCTAGCTTTTTAGAGAAAATGGAGTCCTATTTATAGAGCATGACCGGCCCTCTTTGGAAGAAAGAGTGGCCAGCCCTTGGGTATTTTTGGGGGTGTAATGGATGATTTAATTGGTGATTAATGGATTAATTAGGAATTAATCCATTAATTAGCCAATTAACCTCCACTTAAATGGAATGTTATGTAGGTTATAAAATAATTACCTAAGATGAGGATGGATGAGAATATCTTTGAATTTGTTACCTATTTTGGACACCTTTGACTTGATTGACCGATGATTGTCCGCTGCTTGCGCGTAGGAATCCCGGTATGCCTCAAGGGTATTTTTGTCCACTTTTACCCAAAAATCCACGTGTCGCCTTGTGATTATTTTTGGCTCCACAAATGCCCCCACATATGTTGGGCTGCTCGCAGGAAAGGGTAGCAGGTGTAGAGATCTTCTTGCTTTATGAAACATAGGACTGCTTCCTTTTTTGATGTAGATTCCCTCTTTAATAGGAAATTAGATCCTTCTAGGAAAGGGAAATAAATTCATCTCAAAGCCTATTTAAGTCCACCTTAATTGGGTTATTAAATCAACTTTGGAGAGCGATTTATTCTACCCTACAAGAGAGAGAGAGCTTAGAGGATATTTGTTCCCCCTCCTCTAGCAATCTTTTACATCTTGCCCGTGCAAAGGACCGTCTTTCGTTGAATTCTTCGTCTTCTCCATACCGCACCGATGTAAGAAAATTTTAATTTTTCTTGTCTTCTTCTTGGATAGCGTTGTCGTGGGGCAGTCGTCGGGTGGTGCAGCACATCGACTGGCAGGGGCCAGGAGTCTGCTCGATATGGGCCGATGAGGTGTTGTGGCAGGGACCACTACTTTAGGCTGCTCAACTTGGCTAGAGGCATGGGCAACTTGTGCGGTTGGGATCTGAAGGATAAATTTTGTCCTAGCTAAGAACATGTAAGAACATTTGAATACATATGCAAACTATTAACTCTTTAAAGTAGGCATGCATCCAAAAACAATTCATAAAACCCATGACTTTCAAAGCCTAGTATATGGTGAACCAAAAGACTCTTTAACAACATTAAAGAGAATGAAGAATTTAGAGATTCTTTACCTTTGAAGCTCATCCTTGTTTATACAAGGGATTCACCCAAGTGGAGGGCCTTCAAGTCACCTCCTTGCTCCTTGGATCTTCCTTGTGATTTTCCTCCTTTTAGTGCTCCTTTGCTTCTTTGAGGATTTGAGGATTTGTTCTCCAAAACACCAAAAGTTTGATGTCTCTAAGTCTCTTCACCAAGGATGTATTTTGTGAGGATGATATGGATGACTTAGGGAAGTAGAAATTGCTAGATTTTCTTCCCTAGGTGGCCGGCCTCTATAGAGAGAAATGAGAGAACATGTTTCATCCAATTTCACCAAGAAAACCCTTATGTGAAAAATAGCTATAAAGTTGTTTTTATAACTCTTTTCTTTGGTGAGTGGCAAACTTGCAATTAAGCAAACTTTCACCAAACCCTCACCATGGCCGGCCTCTATGTGTTTATTGGGCTTATTGCCCATTTTGTTTTAGTTGTCATACAACTTAAACATAATGGGCCTTGTGGACCAAAACGCTTTTGGGCCCCGAAGCCCTAAAACCAACTTAAAAGCCCAATACGAACATTTCGTATAATTAATTAACTAATTAATTAATCTTGACCATTCTTCAATTAAACCATTTAATTGCTTATCCATTTCATTTAATTTCTTCACATACATCCTTACTCGGTGTACGATCCATTAGGTTCCATTTAGCGAGGCAGTGGGCGATGTTACTCTTAACGATCGATTGTGAATTGAAACCACATTTCAATTCTCCCTTTGATGATTAGTGTTTGCTAATCATTAGGGCTTCCACAAACCATGAGTGACACCTAGCAGTATGTCATGGTTACCCAAGCTAAGTAGAATTGGTTGGAGAACCTATCCAGTTACAACTACAATGCAATACGGTCCTTCTCTAATACAATACTCTTAATCACATTGTTTAAGTGATAGTTTGTTTCATGTCTACTATCCAATGTGATACTTTCCTATATGATTCCCTTGAATATGATTTGGAACAACTTCCTAAGTCATATTCATTTGCTTTGGCCAAAGACTTTAGAATCATATCTTAGAGTATTCTCATTCCACCATGGAAGGTTAGAGATCCCTTGTTGTGCATTCATATGCCTACATGACTAGATCGCATGACCCCAACAATGCCGTGGACAATCCTAAGGAATGCCGTTGTCATGATCAAAAATCAAGGACCTAACCATTAGACATCTATGATGCCTCAGGTCAAATGACTACTTTGCATATTGTAACCTTAGAGTTCATACATGACATGTATGTTCGAACTCTCTTTTGATCGTAGTTCAGTGTACTCGATTACTCTTTCGAGCACCTATGTGTTTGTCGTAGTGTCCAACACCAAATGACTTGAGACTAGTTCATACTCACTTTTGAGTCAACATAACACATACTAGCCTTAGCGGATTGTCAATGCCCAATTGGCAATCCTATGGCTAGGAACGTTTTAGGAATGAACATAAGAGAAAGGTCTCGTTAATCTAACTCATTTAGATCACTTATCTCTTAGACCAAATACATCCCTTGGATTCTCTTATTGTTTAAACACATGATACAATAAATAGTGATTAACAATAAGTCTTGCCCTCCATTAAACATATAAAAGTTTAACACATTAAGTATTCCAAAAAGCTATTACATCAAATGAGTGGCTTTGAAGGCATACTTCCAACAGGATCGTGGATTAAAGCGCTGAGATGTAATGCTAGGTAAGTCGCATGGCTCATATCCTTTGGGCTCTTGAACCTGACGCAGGCCAGGCCGACGATTGAGAGAAATAAGGAGGTCGCGAGCCTCATGGATTACTGGAATGCTGGGCATGTAGGCCTCCTGCCTGCTGGAATGCTAGGTTAAGCTCCCTTGCTGAGTATCGTGAATGACGTTGGCTGCTTAGTTCTTTTCGCCGGGAGAAAAGTGGGTTGCTCCCGAAAGATGAGGTAAAGAGGATCAAGGCGGATGCATTGGCTCGTCTGATCGCTGTCGTGGAGCCTACTATGAATGAAGGTGGAAAGAAGAGATCTTCCTCGCCTGCTCAAGAGATGCCAGTTAAGAAAAACTGAAGACTTCCTCCGTTGCTCATGAGGGCATACCTGCTGCCGAGATGCCTGTGATTGACATAACTTCTTCCAATGGGAAGAAAAAATGAGTCTGCTACATCTGAGCCTGTGGCGCCTGCCATGTCAAGAATGGTTAGTACGATTGCTGATAGGATTGCTCAGCGTAAAGGTTCTGTCATGCCCCAAGTACGAAGTCTGTACCAAGATGTCTGTTGGGAGCTAAGTCCGATTCACCTTTGGAGAAGCTTGCTACTATGAATAGTGATAAGTTGGACTCTGCTGCTAAAATAGCGCCAAGGCCCACTCGATTTGCTGCTGAGACTGATTCGCCTGCTAGGAAAGAAGATACTGCTCGCGTGGACAGCTGTGAGAAATCCACTAAGCCTGCTTCTGGGGAGGCTGCTAAGATCTGTATGCTTTTGAAACTAGATCTGCTTGAAGACATGGACGTTTGTGCCAACTTTGTTGATGGCGGTAGAAAGGTTGTTTGCCCAAGTTCCTTTGCGAAGCATACGACCCAATATAGAATGACTACTCTGCTTGCTATGATGCATATATAGCAAGGCTGCCAAGGAGGTGGCGAGGACTATGGTAGCTGAAGCTTATTCCTCAGCCGAAGAGATCAAGAGGTTGGATTCTGAGCTTGTTGCTTTGAAAGGGTCTAATATTTCTGCCCCCACTTCTCTGCAACTTAAGACCGCTCACCACAAGATCGTTGACTTGAAGACTAGGCTTGAGACGATCCAAGTTAAGTATGAAAGTACAGAGAAGGAGATTGGATGTTACATAGAGTTTGCAGTTTATGAGCTTTGTTTCGCTGCTTATGCAAAGGATGAAAAGTTGATTGCTGCTTATAAGCAAGTGATCCACTTCAAGAGAATCGTCAATAGGCTTGAACCCAAAATGTTAGAACTTTAAGGTGTACTGAAGATCAACGAAAGTTTGAAGAAGGAAGTGGATGAGCTGCAGCGCGTCCGTGTTGATCTACTTGAGAAGAATGAGCAGCTGAAGAATGATGGGCTTGAGATTTCGAGACCTTCTCTATTTCTTTGGAAGACTTACTTGCTTTTACTTTTGAGGCTTCCATTGGGGAAGTAGTTGGAGAAGTTAGTGCCCAGGCTGGGGCAGCCGGGGGAGAAACGCCGAATAATGCCGCTGCTAAGAGCGTCGCGGCTGCTGAAGGTGTGGCGACCGAGTAGTCGTGGGATGTCCAAGCTACTGTAGTCTTCTAGGTAGCCTTTAGGATTTTATTTGTTTTCCCTTGTAGCTCTTGTTTTGATTGAACTCCTTCGGCCTTTGCTAATTATTTATAAACATGCTTCCTTCGATTTTCTTCATCTTCGCTTCTTTTGTTCATGCCTTAACCTTTATACTTGATAGACCAGTGGCAGGCATGCTACTTTTTTATAAGCAGACAAGCTTGCGTAGCCTATGCAGCCGTAGGTGTTGGTGTAGAACTTTGCAAAGTTGTTAGCCATAGGGTTGGTAGTCGGATGCTTACTTACAGAAGCAAACAAGTCTGGGTAACCACTAGGCTGTTAACCTTGGCTTTCTCCAATTTCGTAGGTTGCGTAGCAAGTATCACAACACTTTAGGACTTGGTGTAGGTTGTTCCGCGCTTGGCAAAGGTGAAGCTTATCGACTATGTAACATGTCAGCAGTGGATAAAACTTCGTATATGCGCGCTAGCTTGTTTAACCTTTCATAGGAATATGTGGTTGTATAAGTCTAGCACGGCTTTACTGCTCGAAGGGCAAGTCGTAGGCAGTCTTCCGGAAACCGTAGGCTACCTTAGTGCACTCGGTAGCAGCTTTAGGGTTCCAGAGCAGCCGTCTGTACGGCGTATTGTGTAATGTGCCCCCTTCATCTCTAAGGCCTAATTCCACACGGATTAGGCCAAGAGACCCAAAATCCTTCAGTTAGTTAAGCCTTGAAAAAGACCATTATGGTTACTTCTAGGAATCCCGGCGCAAGCCATCGTGCATCTAGTTATACTAGGGCAGCCAGGCATATTCGGAGTGTATAGTTTATCCTCCCGTCTTGGAGAGCTGACCCATGTGGGTGTTGGGGAATTGGTTTACCCTCTAGCACTCTCGCACTGGAGAGCATGGTTGGTCCCTCAGGGGACGCAATTCCTGCGATGAATCCCTAAGAAGGGCACAATCTTCTTTTGAAGTGCATGAGTGATCGGTTGTTGTAAGCATGCAACTGAGCCAAGTTGTGATTACTTCTGAATTCCTCATTGAAAAACGAGTGAAACGAACGAGAACTTAGCTGTAAGGTAGGAACTGCATAACAACTGGATAGTCTTCGACTTGTGAGGTGGTGCCCGTTGAGCTTCTTGAGTCTTCGGGCTTTGATGTAGCGGGATGTCACACATGGTACTTCTTCAAATTGTAGGCACTCCACTGCTTTTCGATCTTTTTATCGTTTCATGGTGGCGAGAGTGTAATTACTCTTGCTGCCTACTCTGTTGATCTTGTACGGACTTTCCCAGATAGGATCCATCTCTTTGGAGCCTTCTCTGTGGGCAGTGATGAAGGCTTTTCTTAGAACTAGATCTTCGGGCTGGCACTGCTGGATCTTGGCCCTTTTGTTGTAGCTGGAAATGAGTTGTTGCTGGTAGGCTGCGATGCAGGTGATGGTATGCTCACGCTTGTCTTCTACCAGATCTAAGCTTGTGGTCATCTCCTTACTGTTTTGCTCAATGCTTAGTAATAGTGTGGTGATACTTGGCCTGATGACATTGGGATGAATGATTGCTTCTGAGCCAAATGCCAAAGAGAAATGAGTCTCACTGGTTGCTCATCTTTTGGTGGTGCGATATGCCCATAGACATCTGGGGAGTTCATCTGGCCATTTTCCCTTCTTGTTAGTGAGGGATTTCTTGAGGCAGTCGAAGATCATTTTGTTGGATGCTTCGGCTTGCTCATTGCCTTGAGGATATATTGGCATAGACATGTGCTGCTTAATGCCATACTTTTGGAAGAACTTCGCCAAATCTCTGCCCATTAATTGCGGGCCGTTGTGGGTGACGATGAACTGAGGGATGCCAAATCGGCAAATGATGTTCCTCCATTTGCTATGTCCGTCTGAATCGTGGTCGTCGTGGGCTCTGCTTCTACCCATTTGGTGAAGTAGTCGGTTGTCACGGTCATCATGCCTCTGCCCCCAGTAGCAGGTGGCATAGGTCTTACTAGGTCGATTGCCCACTGCATGAACGGTCAATGACTCGTCTGCGGGTGTAGTTCACTGGCAGGCAGTGTTGGTACCGGCTTGTAACGTTAGCAGTGGTCGCACGTTTGTACTAACTCCTTAGCATTTTGGTGCATGGTAGGCCAATAGTAGCCTGTGTTAAGAGCCCTATGTGCCAAGGATTGACCTCCAGAGTGATTTCCACAAATGCTTTCATGGATTGAGTTTAGAACCTTTAAGTCATCGAGATGCGCTAAGTAGCGGAGATGTGGTCCAGTGCAGTATCTTCGGATGAGAATGTTGTTCCACATGTAGTAGCATGTCGCCTTGATTTGGAGTTTCCTAGACTCCAATCTTTCGGTGGGGAGTGTGCCGTTGACTAGGTAGTCTATAATAGAACTTTGCCAGTTAGGAGTTACACTAACCTGTGACACTTTGGCTGCCGGCTCCGTCTCTATGCTTAGCTTGTCTAAATATTCCACCAGAATAGAGCGTTTGAATTAGTGGTCAAGAGCGGAGTCCTAAGCCGACTAGTACATCTACATTGGTGTTGTCTTCCCGAGGAACTTAAGTGAGAGTGTAAGTCTAAAATGCCTCAAGCTGCTTGCGTACTTTCTCTAGGTATTGAGTCATCCTCGGATGTTTTGTCGTGTACTCCTCAGTAGTCTGGCTGGTGATTAGCTGGGAATCAGAATGAATTGCGAGCTTCTTCACCGCCAAGTCTTTTGCCATTCGGAGGCCTGCTAGTAGGGCCTCTTACTCTGTTTTGTTGTTAGATGCTTTGAAGCTTAAAGTGATCGCCTGCTCGAGCATTGAGCCGTCTGGGGTGATAAGAACCACGGCTGCTAGCGAGCCTTTGTAGTTGGATGCACAGTCGACATGCAAATACCAGAAATCTCCATTGAGGCGTCGTTGGGCAGCTCTGTTGTGTTGTCAAGGCTAGGCGTGAAGGCTCAGTAGGGAGCCGTGGAGCTGGGGCCATGTTACATGTAGCAGGAGATGCTCAACTGCCGATATTGGGCCATTCTAGAGCTGAATAATGGAGCAAGGGTCGGCTAGGACCATGTGACGCGTAGCAGGAGGTAGTGCTCAACTGCCGGTACATGTTGCTCTTATGTAGAGTCTTCTGGGGCGACGAGGACAAAACTTGCTTCTGAGTGTTCCTTCTAGTGTTCGTCTGCCCTTGGCGTGTCTTTTGGGTCGAGTTGTTGCGTTCGTCAAAAAACTGTGCATCCTCCAGGGTCTACGCCTTTATCGTCGCGCGTCTGGATTCGGCAGAATAGTGCGTCATGATGATGACTGTGTGCGTTTGAAGGTAAAACTTGAGCTTCTGGGTTACAACAACTATCGTCAAAGTTAGCTTTTGAATTTCTAATAGCATCGAGGAGAGCTTTTGAACTGTAGAATACATGTAGTCGGGCCCCAAACTCTTCTCGCATGATGATTGAGATTATTGCTGCTTTAGATACCATCAAACATGCGAATAAGTCATCCGCTGCTTCCGATTTGGATAGTTGGGAGGTGATATCGGGTACTTCTTAAAGTCCTTGAATGTGCATTGGCGAGCCTCGTCCCAAAATGCATGTTTCTCTGCCAGAGTGAAAGAGTCTGTCAGAGTTAGATCTTCTTTCATGATTACTTTTCTGAATAGCAGGTGGCCTGTTGGAAGTCCTTTTGGAAGGCTGCTATAGTTATCGAGTCGTTGCATCCGAATATCCTTGCCTTCTCTGCTTCGAACCTCTTCACATAGTAGCGAAGCGACTCCTTTGGGTTCTTCTTGACGTTGAACAAATGGTCAGACTTCTTTTTGATTGAGCGATAAAATGAATATTCTTTGGTGAAAACCAAAGAAAGTTCGTCAAAACTCCGGATGGATTGTGGCGGCAAGCTGTAGAACCAATCTTGTGCCTCGCCTTGTAGAGTGGTGGCGAATATCTTACACATGAGATATTCATTGTTTCGATAGAGGATCATTACGCTTCGGTACTGCTTTAAGTGTCTCTCCGAGTCTTCATCCCTTCTGAAAGATATGAAATGTGGCATGCTGAACTCGCGTTGAGGCTCTGTCTGTTCGATCTCATCCGTGACCTGCTTAGGTTGGTCATGTTCCGTCGTAGTGCTTCGTTGGTAACCTCGTTGCGTTGGAAATTACGCAATCGTTTGGTCAAGAGTCTTTTTACTTCTTCCTGAATTTGCCTTTATTGGGGTAGCGAAGCTCTCGACTGCCCCTAGCCATGACTTGCTGGTCTAGGTTGCTCTTCCATGTGTTTGGCTCATCTATGTCGCGGATATGATGCGTGTGGTGTGTTCCTAGTAGGCGAGCGAGTTCTTCGTAGGTTGCCTGTTGAACTTGAGCCGGATTGAGTGACTGCTTCTCTTTGTCCGTCGTGCTGCCTACTCCGATGTGAGGTGGAGGATGCTCCTTGCTGGCTTAGCCATGAATGAACACTTCACCTAGAAGGTTGCTCATGTTGACTATCGGAGTGTGACCCCAACCGCGAATGTACGCTTATCCGTGGGCCTAGTCGAGAGTGCACGCTCCTTTACGCGCTAAGAATGGAGTATACTCTATCTCGGAGGCCCAATCGGGAGTGTACACTACCCGAACGCTTGGTTCGTGGCTGGTTGAGTGGCTGCTTACCGGGACACTGCCGGAGAGGTTCTTTGTCTGCCCTTGTCCTACTTCGGGACACCTCGTCTGGGGCACATTGAATCTCGGTGCCCTGCAAGAGCTGCTTCACCAAGGTCGTCTGTTGTGCGAGGGCGCTCATCAACTCTATGACTTGTTGAGACAAATGTTGTTCTTCATTTAGGTTGGAATAGCTTGGAAGGAATATGCCTCATTGAGCAGTGGAAGGGTGGTAGACTCCGGGCGTGAGATTTGAGTTGGGAAATGTCAAATCCGCAGAGAAATGTGATGGGAATGCCCTCGGTTCGATCGTAGGCCTAGAAATTTGAAGTCGAGATGGTTGAACTAATCTTGGACCGATTTGGGCTGCTTGGAAGGCCACGGTAGCAGACTGGGCTGCAAGAGCAGGCTGGCCCATGGGAGCAGATTGGGCTGTGAGAGCAGGCTGGGCCATAGGAGTGGGCTGCTCGTCGGGAGCAGGCTGTTTGGAGTGTGATGCACATGGGTGCGAGGCTTGGGCTCGGCTTGGCAACACGTTGAGTTCGCGTTGGGCTTGGAGTGACATGGCTTGGGCCATGGCCTTGGTGCTGTGAGCCTTGGATGGCACGGCTCGGGCCGTGGTGAAGGCACCATGGACCTCACCACGGGTGTCCAGTTCCATGGTGGAAACTCGTTATGGCGGTGCCGCTCCACTTATTGTCGCATTTAGCCTCGTGGATCACCGTGGTCCCATTCCTTGGATATTCGAATTTTCACTCGTGGAATACACCAAAAATTGGAAAAAACAAACATTCAGAGATCAAGTAACGAGACAAAACTTTTTGTCGGTTATCAACGAAAAATCATGATTTAAAGGTTATTTTAACTCCGATTTTTATGATTTTTTGTAACTACACTCCTTGACCCTATATGAATACAATGAATGAATTCGATCTTCAATTTAAAATATTTACACTAATGGATACCACAAAATCTTATGATATACTTAATGAAAGTATAAATAAACTCCAAGTGTTAGTGAATCTATCGTTTTGATGGGATACGCATTTTAAGAAACTAATTTCAACGATCCAACTATCAAACTTGTTTGTATATGTTTCAAGATCGCATACGCCAAAAATAGCAAAAACCAAACATTCAGAGATTAAGTAACGAGACAAAACTTTTCGACGGTTATCAACGAAAAATCACGATTTAACGGTTATTTTAACTCCGATTTTGATGATTTTTTACAGCTACACTCCTTGACCCCATATGAATACAATGAATGAACTCGATCTTCAATTTAAAATATTTACACTAGTGGATACCACAAAATCTTATGTTATATTTAATGAAAGTATGAATAAACTCTTTAGTGTTAGTGAATCTATTGTTTTGATGGGATACACATTCTGTGAAACTAGTTTGAACGATCCAATCGTCAAACATGTTTGTATATACTTCGAGATCCCATACGCCAAAAATTGGAAAAAATAAACATTCAGAGATCAAATAACGGTACAAAACTTTTTGTCAGTTATCAAAGAAAAATCATGATTTAAAGGTTATTTTAACTCTGATTTTTATGATTTTTTGCAGCTACACTCCTTGACCCTATATCAATACAATGAATGAATTCGATCTTCAATTTAAAATATTTACACTAGTGGATACCACAAAATCTTATGATATACTTAATGAAAGTATAAATAAACTCCAAGTGTTAGTGAATCTATCGTTTTGATGGGATACGCATTTTACGAAACTAATTTCAACGATCCAACTATCAAACTTATTTGTATATGCTTCAAGATCGCATACGCCAAAAATTGCAAAAACCAAACATTCAGAGATTAAGTAACGGGACAAAACTTTTCGACGATTATCAACGAAAAATCAGGATTTAACGATTATTTTAACTTCAATTTTGATGATTTTTTACAGCTACACTCCTTGACCCTATATGAATACAATGAATGAACTCGATCTTCAATTAAATTTACACTAGTGGATACCACAAAATCTTATGTCATGATGATCGATGAAAATTGAGGATTTTGTAAAAGGAATAACATGCAAGCTTTGAGTTCCATTGGCAAGGTTTAAACTTTTGAGAAAGGCTTCACAACCTTCATAATGAAACCTCTTTCATTTTGCATATCCTTGCACATTTAATATTTTGTAATAGACTAATAGTGTATAGATGTTTGTTTATTAGGCTCTTATTTTCGAGGATGTAGTACTTAAACAAATGTGTTTTAATGTTTTGAAGTAATATTTATGTGGCAATGTGTGGTATGTGCAAATTTAAGAAAAAAAAAATATTTTTCTTAACGGGTTCTAACGGGCCATAACGAGTTGGGTCACCTTATCCGTTGGGTAAAGTGACCTGACCTGTTAAGGACCCGTTAAGATAACGGGTGTGACACGACACGACCAGTTAAGATAAAATGTGTTAGACAAAAACAACACGAACATGACAGACACGACCCGTTTGCCAAGCCTACTCCCTAGTAGCCTTGGCGTCGTCCTGCTCCATACGAGTGTACTCGGTTATGAAGATCACAGACTTCTGCATCATAACAAGTAGGGAACTCCTTCATGATTGAGCCTCATGCCTCACAAAGAAACTGGAGTCAACAACTTTGCTCACGCCATCGATAAACTTGGCACATGCATCCGTGTCCTCAAGCAGATTAGACTTTATCAATGCATGGATCTCAGAAAACTCCCCTAAGGTTGGTTCGGTAGGCTGATGACGGCTGCTCATGCGGGCAGACGCTTCCTTCTCAACAGAAGAGGTCGGCCCTGGCACTGCCTTGGCTGTGGAATCATCACCCTCGTTCTTCGCCACTGCATGCACCTCCGGAATCAGACTGGACTTGGGCACGGAAGGCTACCTCAGAATAAACCAAGGCACAGGGGGCACGACAGAACTTCTCCGTTGTGCAATCCTGTCAGCAGTAGTTCTAGTAATCTTCGGAGCAGCAAGCTTCATAAGCTCAGATTTAGCAGCCTCTTTCTTCCTCTTTGGAGAAGTCAAGTCAATCACGAGCCTCCTAACAATGGATGAACCCTCTCGAGCAGCAGAGGAAGTCTTCGATTTTTTGTCCACCGACAGCTCTCGAACAGGCTACAAAGATCTTTTTCTCCCACATTCGCTTACATCAGGTTCCACAGTGGCGATCGAATGAGCAAACGCCTTACCCTTGATCCTCTTAATCTTTTCTAATGGGGGTAGCTCACCCTTCTCCATACAAAGAGGACTGAGCAGCCAACGCCATTCATGGTATTCAGCAGGGATCCCCAAAGCGATGTGCCCCTTCTTCATGTCTGGAGAAGTCTTGGGAGTTGAACCGAATTCTGAATCTAAATAAATAGAGGATGACAAATTAGAAGGTAACTCAACAAAAGTATAAAGCAGCTTAGAGACTAAGTAGCTTACTTACCATTGATGAAGGCAGTTGGAGCGCAACCCAGACGAGGAGTCAAATTCCCACTTTCAGCTGATCTCAAGGGTCTCCCTAAACCATCGATGTGACCAATGTCAAAGAAGAACCAAAACTCGTTGCAGTTAAGACTAAGTCAAATAACCTGCTCAAGTTGTGGAACCCCACCATCACGCGGGCCGCGTTCGGAGAGCACTGAGCAGAAGCACACTTCATGGAGCAGATCACCTCTCGGAAGAATTAAGGCATAGGAAAGGTGAACCCCAACCCGAAGTTGTAGGGGTGAAACTTGATAGCTCTCCCAGTACCACACGACTCACTGCTGCTACCATTCTTGGCCCGCTTCATACGAACCCTAGACAAAATTGCGTGCTTAAACATCTCGAGGAAATCCCTGAACTGCTCATTGGAACTTACCTTGACATGAGCAGCTCTGAAGTAGCCTAGATTACCTGCAGATTTGCCCTGAAGATACAATGGCAGAATAAATTCATCGTTTTTGTGGCTCGAGGAAGACATGTTCGAAAATCCTACAATGGCGCAAAGATAAATTATTAGAAAGCAGCTAAAAAAATAAAAAAAGACCAAGACTGCAGGAGGCCAACAGCCACGCCAGGCCCCACGGCTTGGTCTCCTTTGGGCACAGCATCCCATATTACATGGTAGGGGCAGGCGCCCCAACGTCACCTCTCTTCCCCTCGCAACCTAACAGGCCTTCACGGCCCAAACCAAATAGAGGGAGGCTGGCGCCCCCGCACCTTCCTCTCTATTCCTCGCATCTCCCTTGTTGCATGGGCCCAATCCCAGCAGCCCAAAACCAACACCCTAGTGCGCCGAGCCTAGCACCGGCCAGCGCGAGCCGAGCTACCTGTAGCAGCAGAACAGCAGCCCCACGAGTATCACTTTTCACTACTCCTTGACCCCCGTTGAGCCAAAATTCAAGCCCCGAGGTTCCAAAAAAATCAAGAAGAAGGGAGAAAATTATTATTTTCTTACCTTGGAAAAGAAGAAATGCAACGGAACACAATTTTTTGCACCCAAAATACCACTTAGGGCCGGCCACCCCTAAACCCTAGAGGGCCTGCCCATGCTCCTCTCCTCTCCTATACATACTCCATTTATCTCCAAAATTCAGCAAGCTTTAGCTACCCCTAAAGAGGCTTTTTGTTTCCCACAAACACTCAAACACATTCTTTTCAGAATTCTAACTTTGGCATCAAAGATTCTTTGGCCAAAGCCACATCGTGAGCTCGTGAGATTTTTGACCTTAATCTTAGGTGTTATTATTTTGCAGGTGCAGATTCCTTAATCAAGGAAAAGCGGAAATTTGCATCGACATTTACTGGTGAAGAAGTTGACATGCACGGAGGCACCTCTACACCTTGTTTGGGAACAAGAAGTTGGATGTCAGTTCCATGTTCTTGTTCTGTTTCTTACCTAGCCTCTTGGTATATAGTGCTTATTCGTGTCCCTACCCCAAGACTCACATATAAATGTTGAGCTTCTTATATTTATTTTGTTCAAATTCCTTCAAGCATGCTAAATCTGCTTGGATCCATCTCTCGTCACATACATACTAGAAATATTTTGTGGTGATAAAATACCGTCTTCTAATATTATTAATTTATATATTATACTATGTATGAATGACGAGTTTATATATAAGCTACAGTATAACATCGATAAATATATTGCTACTTATAACATGGGTCCAGTACTCCATGCACATATCGATTCTCTCTGTAAGTGGCCCCCTAAGTTTTTGGGGCTGGGAAAAAAATACTTATATTACCCCAAAAAATATCTCCTCTTAACTTTTATTTCATAAAATATATGAGTTCAACAAAAATTGAACAGCATGAACATCTTTCTAATGCAACTTTATCATTCGATTGTCGTCCAAGATCATGAAGAGACTGGTATCAAAGTTGGTTATGGTAGCTTACGAAGAAGAAGAATAGAGTTCAAAACTTATATGTTTTGAGCAAAACAACACTGTTTTCTAGAAAAGTTTGAAGTTGGTCATCATTTTTTAAATAATAAAAGGCCCATTAACCCTTTCTTCTCCCTATTGTCTTATAAATAAGAGTTTCCCGCCCCTATACATATATGACTTAATTCTTTGTTTTATTATTACAATATTGACCTAAAGACAATTAAAAGAGCACTAAAGGATAGGGTTGTACGGTTAGCACACACAATAGTTTGTGTTTGCTAAGTGCTCAACAAATGTCTCACCGAAAAAAATGGAAAAATATTTCTGGACTTGCGCGCCTTATTATTAGTATGAAAAGAGAATAGTCCTCCATCCGCTATTATTTTGTTGTGCACTATTTTTCTAGCTTCGCCCTAGGTGGTTCAACTTCCATGAATAGATTTTCATATATAGTGGTTAGGGGGTTACACATAGGGGTGGGCAAACGGGTAGAGGAAATGCGGATTGGGGCTGGTAATCAAGGTTTCGGGCGGGTAAGGGCCAGTTCTAATTTTTTAATAAGAGAAACGGGGTGAGGTGATGAAATTTTAGGGGCAGGCTGGTTCCAGATGTATAGAAAAAAAAGGCCATGGACCGGCCCTTTTGTAATTGTAATGGACGGACGAGATTGAAGAGTAACCTACCATCCAATCTTAACTATTAGTTTTACCCTAGGTCTCCTCGAGCTCGACTCTGTCACTCGATTCTCTCTCATCGTCTTGCATGCGTCGTCCCTTCCCCTCCACGGTTCCACCCACACTCCGTCACTCTCCGTCAGTAATTTCCTCCACCACCCCGACATCATCGTCGTCGCGAGTCTGGGCCCTAACGACCACCACGACAGCCCAGCAACCTCGATTGTCCTCCTCGAGTCCTCGACGACATCCCAGACTTAGAGATTCTTACTGACCCAATCCTCACTTTTACGATATCTCTCACGAACCCAGACTGAATCTCCTCAACCCTCCCTCTCGAATCTCGACAGTCGACGGTCAAGTGCTTATGCCAATCCACTTATAATGAGCTCATATAAGGTAAAAAATAAATGCATAAAACTATTTGGTGCTAAGCTTGTCATCTTTATTTACCTTCCAAACACCTCAACTACTTAACATCTAATAAAATTAGGGTTCAAGTGCAACGAAAACGTAAAACTTTTAACTACATAAAAATGAATCAAATATCAAGGGTGTGAAAGTAAAGATTTTTGTAGACATAGTATGTATGACAAAAACTCACATGTCTCGTGTATGCAATCTAGACATCAAGACCCTAGAGTTATTTGACGAAATACTCCCTTTTTCATATGAGCAGTAACTCAACAATTTATAAGCACATGCAAGATCTCTTATTTCTTTGATGTGAGATTAATAATCTCAACATGCCCTTTACTTGTGGTAAATTTTCAAGTCTAGCACATGGACAACACAAATCGGGTGACGTGAAGCACGTGTAGTCGTTGGGCTTTACACGCGGGACAACCTGCTTTGATACCATGAAGAAAGTTGAGGTTCCACCATAAAACCAATTGGCAATATGAGGAGATGCCCAACTACTTATAAGCACATGTAAGGTCTCACATTTCCCTGATGTGGGATTCGCACTCTCAACACGTAGAACCCTTAACCTAATGAAAAATATTAATATTTTAGATTTATTTATTGTTTGAGAAATAAGTCTGTCAAAATATATTTCCAAGTTTATATCGGTTTGGACAATCGTATTTATTTATTGTCATTAATAAAATAATGAGAACTGTTATTAGCACTCTAAAAATCTAATTCTACACTCTTCAAAATTTTTTTGTTCTTTCTAGATATAGAAAGTTTGAAGTGTAAAATGAGATTTTTGAAGTGTCAATAACAATTCCCTAAAATAATAATAATAGTTAATTTTATAGTATATGTAGGCTCATCTATGATCCATAATTTGATTTTCAACTAAGAGAAATGCTAAAGAGACTCTCTCAAAGTGAAACTATTTGCCACCTCATATTTTTTGCACAGTGTTTTATAACGTCGGCATATAACTTATGCCAAAAACATGAGATGACAGAAAAGTCATAAAAATTTTCATTTTTGAAAGAGTCTTCTTAGCATTTCTGTTCTCATTTTTTAAGATTGGCCGGATTATCGAAGGTTCTCTGGCAAATTTCCGTGGATTTTACGTTCCAAAACAGTTTCCAGCGGACGGCGACCAGCTAGGCTAATCGGAGAAGAAGATAGAATATTCCGTTAAAGTTGACGGAATATTATGATGCCCTCAATTATTTCGCATATAGGTGAGACCTATCCCGAGGACGAGTGCAGTCAAGGGCGGCTCGGGGGCTATGACCCTTCGACATACCAGTGAGTGGGCTTTTGGTTTTCAGTATATAATTATATACTTGATATTTTCCCAAAAAATATGTTTAAATGAAAATATGCTTTGAAATGCCATGCATATAAATTTATATTCAGCATATGAATTAGTATACGATGCATAATATGAATTGGTGTTGTGGACGCTCAGGTAAGTACCAGGTGAGTTATGTTTTGTTATATGAGATATTGATAATGTGAGACGTAATTGAGAGCTCATAAACCTGCACCCCGGGTGATTGTGATTTAGCCAGAGATATGGTACAGGCCTGTTTATGATGTCACATCCCGCACCCTATGCTCACATTGGATCCAATTTAAGTGCACAGTCTTGTCGTACAAACCATTATAGGTGGTTCCGACTCGTAAGTGACTAGCGATTTATCGCACAGCTATAATGAGAACGTAGTAATGAGCATAATTATATTACACCCAGTCTTGTCGTACAGATCATTACAGTGGTTCCGACTCGTGTGCAGTGTAGTGTCGTATAGGTCACTTGCGGTGACTCAGGCTAGATTGACTAATGAGCTATGAATTCAGCCGTACAGACTTCTGTAGGGGTTCCGGCTAATATGTTATTTTTCCATGAATTTATTTTCACCTTAGTTACTTATTCTCTTTTATATTTTGGCATGGCATACTTATGAATATGGATATGTGAAGCATGATTTGAATATATATATATATATATATACATATAGATATTCTATTTATGGGAAAAATATACATGTTTTATGATAAGCTCATATTTATATATATTTTACATAAAATTCACTTGTCTTTTCTTAGTTAGTTCCTTATATTTTTGAGCTATTTACTATGCTTTTGTGTTTTGTGTGATTTATCAAGCAAAGAAAAGAAACGTAGCACAAGTGAGATATTAAGTAACAAATTCGTCAAAACTGCCTGTGCAGATTAGCTGACTTTGGAAGCATGTTACGAACAGCTCAGAATGAATGAGAAAATGAGCCTTATATGCTTGGAAAGCTACGGATGTTTATTTTCTGGAGCAATTTACGGATTGTTAATATCATTTTTCTAGAAGAGGTTATGGGCATTGTAACACTGAAAGGTTCAGAAAAGGGCTAAGCAGATTTGGCTAATAAAATGAGAAAGTAAAGGCACTTGTTTTGTGTTTTGCTTTGTCATCAACACTCAGCAGCAAATGGGGTTATGATTGCACTCATTTGGCTTTGGAGCAAGTGAAAATGCACAGCTAGAAAGAGAAGGCACGGCACATGCAAAAGAGAAACATGGACAGCTATACACATGCAAACTGCACAGGTTGGAGGGCATACACACACTCTACATGGACATCACACACACAACAAGAAAGGCACGGCATGGAGCGTTGGCATGGGCAAAAAATGTGTTGATTTTGGGCTGAAATGGTGAAGAGCATGTGTGTGCAAATGCAAAGAGGTACACACACATGCAAAGACACTCATTACCACAACATTCATCCACTACACCCATTACATCCACTCATTACCACAACACTCATCCACTACACCCATTACATCCAATCATTACCACAACATTCACCCACTACACCCATTACATCCACTCATTACCACAACACTCACCCACTACACCCATTACATCCACTCATTACCACAACATTCACCCACTACACCCATTACATCCACTCATTACCACAACATTCACCCACTACACCTATTACATCCACTCATTACCACAACATTCACCCACTACACCCTTTACATCCACTCATTACCACAACTCCGTACACTCCTCTCCCTAGCCTATAAATACATCCACCATTCACCATAACTAGAAAGATCTTGATCCATCAAAAGAGCTTCATTCACAAACACAATTTCCTTGCCGTGACTTGCATCAATTCATTGGTGCGAAAATAAATTAACGCACAAATTTAAACCCTATTTGTGACAGTTGTAGTAATGATGTAAGTAGGGATCGTTCTAGGCCGGGGATTAACTAGGGATGCTAACCAAAGTAAAATTAAATTAAAAACGTAAAAACAAAATTAAAAACACTAAACTAGACTCAAGACACTTAACTAGAATAACTCAAAATAAAACTAACAAATAAACTAAAATAAATCAAAAGACTCAAAACAACTCAAGACTTAAGAAAACACAAACTAAAATGATTTCTAATAAATCTAACACTTTAACATAAAATGGGGGATTGATTTTGATGAAAAGTAAATTAAACTTAAATAAATTACAAAATTGACAAAAACATAAAATTAAGGTAAAATGATAAATGACGGACTGGCTAGAGGATTATTCTCCACACATGCCACATATGCAACCTAAATTGATTTTCAGTTGTTCTTTCAATAAATTGTAAATTCTCAACGCCCCAAATTAACCATGAATTGCATAAATTAATTCTCAGATTTTCCTTAAGTTAATGGATTGGATGATTGCATACGACAACCCAAAACATTCCCCACAAGTTCCCTACATGAATTGCATAATAGAGATACAAGCAAGAATCATTAAGTTTTATGAAAATCATAAGCATTGACGAGGCACTTGTTACTATGAATTGCATGAAACTTATGCCAAGAATTTACTTAACGCGATCGTTTATTAGCGACCTTCACTACTTGTGAATATAAATTCATAACGATTAGGTGAAATTCACTTATATTCTAGCATCAAATTCATGCATGTAAATTAAGTATGCATCCTTAATCGACATACAAAAATAAGTTATCAATCAAGCAGTTAAGCAAATTAAATCACAACTCAGAAATCACAACTGAAGGTAATCAATTCATATTACAAATATATTCATGGTTTTGAATTAAACTCTAGCCAAAATAAAATTAGTTACACATTATTAAAATTAAAATATAAAAATAAACGTGAGTTTAGGAATATTAAACCGAATGAGGATTGCAGTGTTGCTTCTGACTTCTGTTCACACACTGCTGCGTGCTGACCTCTAGGCCCGTGCTGACCTTTCTGCATTTGGTTTTCGTTTCATGCAAGCTGTCAAAGGACAGCTCGCTGTCCTCCCTGCGTCAGTCGCTGCTATCTCTCTCAAGCTGCCTCCGCAGCTTTTGCTCGCTGCTCCTGCCTGCGTCCTTCTTCCAGCACCGAGGCCTTCCTCCTGCTCGCTGCCAAGTGGCAGCGTCGCAATTTCCACAGCCGCTGCTCCTCCAGTTCGTGTCTAACCTCCTGTCGCCTTAAGGCAGCACCGCTACTTCTCCTTCAAATCACGAGAGTTGGTCTTGATTCCCGCGTCCCTCCGCAAGGCAGCCAGCTCCTACCATATGCGTTGACCTTCCTTCCCGTTTCACCGCTCCTCTACTATCCCCCCGAGGCTCCTCCACGTACACCAGCATGCAAGCACTGCACGTCCTCTGCTCCAAAAACAGCAGCCCCCCGAGGAGTGTTTTCCAAGCTGCCTTCGCAGCTCCTGCGTATTGACCTTGCTGCCCAAAGCCGTGCCAAGCAGCCTGTCTTCACGCTGCCTGCTCCCTTGCCTCCTCACGCTGCTCTTCTCGACTTCCCTCCGCAACGTTGCGTCCCCAAGCTGCAGAGGCAGCAACTCCTCCCTTCGCAAACTATCCAAGGACAGCTCTCCCACGTTGTCTGTCCTCCCTGAATCAGCTGTCCAGGCAGCTTGTTTTTCCTCAGCTACTCAGCTTCACGTGTTGAGTCCCTCTCGACAGCTGCTAAATCCCAACTCCCGCGCAGGACATGCTCGACGCCAGCCGTACTTCCGCACAACGTTGCGGAGGGCCGCTCCTCTGTCTTTCTCCAGCTGCACAAGGCAGCACGTCACCCTCCTCTCGTGATTTCTTTCCTTCTCCCCCCTCTGTCCACACTCCTTGCGCAAAACTGACTTCTTATTCTTTTCTGCAAAATGGCAGCCTAGCTGCCTTCCTTCTTTTTGTCTGCCTTTCCTCCTTGTCTCCCACGCGTGCTCTATTAAATTATTTCTGCCATCCCACTGCACATTCACGTTCACATCTTTTATATATATATATAAATATATATATATATAAATATATATATATATATAAATATATATAAATATATATATAAATATATATATATATATAAATATATATAAATATATAAATATATATATATATATATATTTATAATACTATCTTATTTTTATTAGCCAAAAATAGTGGGCAAAGCAGTTTTTACGATTTTATTACTAAAAATCACACTTATGCTAATTTTATTTTCTTAGCTAGATAAATTCGATAAAAGACCAAAACCAAGTAAATAGTACAAAAATATGAGGAAATAACTAAGAAAAGACAAGAGAATTTGATGTAAAATATGTATAAATATGAGCTTATCATTCATCTAGCCATACTATATCTCACCAATCCATACACTTTCATCTCTTAGCCGTGCAAATCCATTCCATCCATATATCCATACTCATCCTAGACACTTGTGCTACAACAAGGTGGTGAAAACAAAGGTCCTTGGCGTTTCAAGCTTGGAACTTTGGAGCGTTTTAGGTGTACTTCGTTCTTGCTTTCAATGTCTACTTTGTTATTTTCTAATTTTGTTGCAATTATGAGTGGCTAAACCCCTATTTAGTTAGGGGGAAGTTTGAAGCCATGAACATGCTTGAGATATGAATTGATTTCCTCCAATCTGCCTAGTTTTATAACTTGTTTGTTTGTTTCAAATTCATCAAAACCAAAATCCCCATTTTTACTTTCTTGTTTCAAAGTGTTAAATTTATGTTTTGTTTGTGTTTTTGAGTGTTTTGATTCAAGCCAAAACACTAAATTCGTCCAAAGTTGTGTTAGAGTCAGAAACTGCCTAGTTTGTGTTTTTAGGCAGTTTTTAGTGTTTTTAAGTTGTTTTGAGTCTTGTGAGTCTATTCAAACGTTTTAACTTTGTTTTTATGTTTTTGAGTTAGTTTAGAGGTTTTAGCAAGCCCTCCTAATCCCCGGTTTAGAACGATCCCTACTTGCATTTATACTACAATTTGACAATAAGAGGGTTTAATTTGAGTGCTTAACTAACATCGCATCATTTTACGGCGAGGGGTTAGAGCATTTGATAATGAAATGGTTTTGAAAAGCTTTATTTTTGCCCACTCACACTTTCTGTTTTGCGCCTTTCCAGGTTTTAGATAAGCTTGTTCGTTGGTGGCTCACGAGGATTAGTGGAGGTTTTGACAGATTATCACAAATGTAGGGCATCTTTGGGTGTCGTTTAATTAGTCTTTGTCTTCTCGACTGAACTTAGGCTACTTACGCTCTGATTGTGTATTCACAAATATTCTAGTACTTGTCTTAACTAGTACTCTTATGAGTTGGTTTTCATTTATTCGTACTCTCTATTATCATTATTGCTTCTGCACTGTGCACATGGCTACGTCACCCTCAAGTGACGGTCAGCATGTCTCAATCTCGGTAGGGGTGTGTCACTAACATTACCCTTAATCAATTAAATGACATTTAGGTTTTGGCCTGTAGGAACTAGTGGGTCATGTCAAATCGTGTTTCAACACAGGACCAATGTAGCTGCTGAAGAATCCCTTTGCTTGCCGAGAGCACTTAATTTGTTTTATTCTGTGAAACCCAAGTGGCTTGTCAGCCTTGCAAGTTTTTCGGAGTAATAAGCTAGTTAGACTAATTTTTTAGTTAATATTTATAAATTATACGCATCACCAATAAATAATAAATACGTTAAGCAAAATTTGTTAAATAATTTAAATATCAACAATTATTTATAGTGAACTTTAAAGAAAAGCTTCCGGTACTGTTCACTTTAACGAAAAACCATATTTTTACACTAAAAAGTCAATTCTAGTATTATTTATTTTACCCTTTATTTTATCTTTATCGTTAAAACTTAAATTTTTCAAGTTTTTTTTATTAGTTTTTCTTTATTTATATGTTTATAAAATTTAATTTAAATAGTTAATTTTATTAGCATTATCCGAGTTCTTTTGGTAGATTTGTTGCAGTGTCTGATCAATCTTGTAGTCGCAGGTACATGTCAGCCCGATGCCTCTAAACACTCTGAGAAACCTCCTGCTCCTGGTAGAAATTGGAATTGACCCCTCAACATTAATATTTTGTCTTTAGGTCTGAAAGTTTTCTCGCCTGCCCAACTGCCTAGCTACCACACAATTCTATACTAGTCTACTTGGTAGCTATCACATGCATTCATTTCCAAATATGGGCTTTTGTTCACGGAACCGGATTCCCTTTCGATTCATATATATTGAGTCTGCCGAGCAGGCGATCCGGATTGCTAAAATTTAATCCAACGACTATAATTATTATAATTTTTAGATGATCCGCTGCTTGTAACCGTTGAATCAAATTTCAACGGTCCAGATCGCTTGCTCAACAGACTCAATTTTATTAGATCCAGAGGGGATCCGGTTTCTTTGTTCACAACAACTAGATTACATGTTATTTAATTTTGAAAGAATATAACTAGGATCCGGTTCCTTTCTTATTATTACGGATTATTGAAAAAATAGCGATCATGAGAGAACTTCTCTTGGAACCAATGTACTGTTTTAATTAGTTGTAGAACCGATAGTTTAGATGATTGTCCTGTATTTAAATAATATATTATATGTCACATCCCGATCTGGGCCCCTACCATATCCCGGGATCGACTCTGCCGTAGCACGATATTGTCCGCTTTGGGCCCGACCATGCCCTCACAATTTTGTTTTTGGGAACTCAAACGAGAACTTCCTAGTGGGTCACCCATCCTAGGAATGCTCTCACCCGAACTCGCTTAACTTTGGAGTTCCGATGGAACCCGAAGCTAGTCAGCTTCCAAAAGACCTCGTGCTAGGTAGATATGAGAATATACATATAAGACTTACATGATTCACTCCTTTAGACGATGTGAGAAGTTACATTATATGTTTATTAGATATTATTACGTGATTGTACTGATTATAAAGGAGAACTGCTTATGATCATGGAGAGTCTGAAGCCGTAAGACAAGGACGTATGCCGCCCAGAAAATGACTAATCAACTTTGAGATTCATGCACCACCACAGGTGTGGACTAAAATCACTAAGTCAACGGCTTACAATTAGCCAACCTAAACCTCGATCCAATTTCCGCAGAGTGGTGGGAGTATATCAGAATAATCACAGATCCAGTATTTCTCTTCAAATCTTTTATTTCAGTTCAGATTTTTATGATCTTTTGGCCTTGTTTTTTGGTTACATAGGTGGAACCATTAGCCTAACCTAACCAGTTGAGCTAATCCAAATGGCTCTTTGTATGTCTTCTCACTTTTTCTATGAAGTTATGACATAACCAAAACAAAAACTTGAGCACACATTCGTACATACTTCCGTTCCATTAAGAATTAGAAAGCTTTTAGATTTGGAAATGCCTTTTTTTTTTTCAATAAATGTTTTCTGTACGCACTCATATGTAAGGTCACAAGTCACAGATAAAGAAAAAAGTCAGATGGATAAAGACTTGAATCTTCTGGACAGAACCCTATAGTCTGTTGAATGAGCATTTACTAGATGTTGCAATCAGGTCCGTAGGTTCGTCCTCATATATATGGTAAAATTTGAAGCTGGCCCATTGATTCGAAACCACCTCCACCCCCACCCCCACCCCACCACCAAACCTGTCTCAGCAAAAACCTGCTGCTTCCTGCTACTTAATTCTTGACCTTTTTAGGCAAAAGGGAAAATTAAACACCGATGTATGCGTAACGTAGTAAAGAGATTGCCACTGGTTAATCACGACGTATTGTCCATTGTATTCAAAACCGTAGGTGAAAACAGTTCGCAAAACGGAGTTGTAGTGAAGGATTTCCATATTAGCAAGCAAAGTTAGGGCAAATTTGTCTTTTGAACTTATATATAGTAAGCCGAGTAGGAGCCGGCTTTCCCTTTTTGGAAACCAGACCCGAGTGACCCAGTTCCCGGCATTTTAGATACGACTTCCTGCAGGTTTTTCGACGCCATTTCAAGACATTTCACTCCAAGCTCCTTGGATGTTCCTTTGTGCCATGGATTTTCTTTCCTTGCATCTTTGCTTCCTTACTTCTTCCTTTGCTTCTTGAGATTTTGGTGAAAAAGGATCTCCAAATCTTTCAAAGTAGAAAACCTCTAAGTCTCGACACTAAGGACGTAGTGTGAAGACAAGATGAATAACCTAGAGGAACGTTTTAGGAACATTTTAGGACTAGCGGATTGTTAATATGCCCAATTGACAATCCTTGAAGGGGAAAGTTTTAGGAATGAACATAAGAGAAAGATCACGTTGATCTAACTTACAAAGATCACTTTATTTCTTAGGTTGATTACATTTCTTGAATTCTATTAATACTTATACACATAATACAGTAAATGGTGATTAACAATAAACATTACCCTTTCATTAAACTAAATAAGACTTTAACATTTGATCAAATCAAATTATAGGGAAATCTAATCTACACATCCCATTAATTCATAATGAAAAATGGCCAATCACATAACTCAATTATTGTAGGCCTTTGGTTCATAATCATCATTTTCGTAATTAATTACATTAGTTAAGAAAGCAATTTAAGCAATTGGTTTTTTGGATCCATAGGATTGATTCAATGGAGCTAAATGAAATAAAAATCTAATTCTCATTTAACGAGACAAAACTATTTTGTTCTCTACCTAATTATTCAATAACCTCAATTTTTGGGCTATTATGCAAAATATAAACTTTGGGATCACTTTGTAAATACATAAATGTTCACAACTTCATGTTATTACAACTAGAACCCAAAAATTTAAACAATCACAAAAACTTAATTAAATAGCAAAACAATTTGTCCTTTAGTGATTTTGGGCTTTTATGTAAAAATAGAAACATTTGGGTCACTGTAAAAATATATAAAAGTATCAAAATTTTATACAATTGTAAAGTCATAAATGAACCTACTAACAAGAGCGGCCGATTTAGTGTTAGTGAGAGAATGAGTGAGATATTTTTTATGAGTGGAAAAGTGTCAATCTAATCACACAAACCAAGATAAACAAAAATTAAATAAAGCACATTGCAATTTGGAGTCAAAACACCCAAACCTTTGTTTTTGTGATGAACATCAAGAACAAATGAAGAACATACAGAAAACCCATAACCATGAACATTTTTTTTCAAAACTCAATAAAACCCAAAACTCACTTAAACAAAAAGGGATAATTTTTTAGCTTCTTAGAAGTTCCTAAAGTCACTATAAATCTCATTTGCCTCCACACCTTCAACGAGACTCCTGTTCGATCTCTCGGAACATTGAGGCTGGTGGTTCAGGCGGCACCATATAATTATCTGGTGTCTTTCCACATCATGGATTGCCTTACTCCTCACAAAGTAATACTTAGCCGAAACTGGCTGCATAAAATGAGAGCAATCCCTTAATCCTATCATCAGCTACTCTGCTACCCAACACCTGAAGGAGTAAAAAAAATCAAGGGAGACCAAGTAGCAGCACAAGGCTATGTTGTGGAAAGCATGAATACGATCCGTAAGGGGTAGCGGAGCTCCACTGCCCCATGGAGGAATAAACATAGCAACCACAGGCTGGGGATTAACAGATGGGCCATAAGGAATTTGACCTAGACCTTGACCCCAAATTGACAGCACCTCAGAGTCCAAGGCAAACAAGGACGCATTTTAGATAAGCCTCAACCCCGACAAACCAAAACGCAAAGCCAAGATTGGATCAAAGCTGATGGATCGAGAAAAAGAACTGTTCACTGCTTTCTTATGGGCTAACAAGGATGTGTTCACCTTGGTCCGCGGATGACATGCCTGGGGTAAACCCCTCTATAATCTGCCATCGCCCCCATTTGAACCCAACCACAGAGCTGGTTATCCAACGAAAACGTAATCACACAACAAAATGAAGCACGATCATCGAAACCGAGGTTGATAAGCTTAAGGATGCGAACTTCATGGTCGAAGCCCACCACCTGGACTGGCTGGCCAATGTGGTGCACATGCAAAAGAAGAACATGAAATGGAGAATCTATATAGACTTCACAAACTTGAACAAAACATGCCCCAAGGATCCCTACCCTCTTCTGCGAATCGATTTGTTGGTGGATTCTATAGCAGGCATTGAGCTGCTGAGCTTGATAGACGCCTACTTCGGCTATAAATAGATCAAGATGTACAAGCCATCCATAGAGAAAACACCATTCGCCAATGGTTGAGGTACGTACAGCTATAAGGTTATGCCCCTTGGTCTTAAAAATGTAGGGGCAACCTTTCAAAGACTAGTCAATCATGTATTCAAGGAAAACATCGAAGAAATGATGGAAGTCGACGTAGATGACATGGTCGTCAAAGGCAAAGAAAAGAAAGATCTCTTTACCCACATTCAAGTGTCCTTCGATCTACTTCACAAGTACATCATGAAGCTTAACTTGGAAAAATGTACTTTCGGAGTAGCTTTTCCTGAGCCACTTAGTCACTAAGCGCGGAATAGAAACCAATTCTTTCCAGATCAGAGCGACCATAAAGATGAAGTCCCCTTGGACAGTGAAGGAGACAAAAACTTGACTGGAAGAGCGGCTGCCCTCAGTCAATTTCTTTCATGATCCACCAACAAGTGCAAGCCCTTATTCACAACGATAAAAAAGAGCAAAAGCTTATTCTATATAGACGAATGCGAGGAGGCCTACGCTAGTGGATGGATGGGGTGTTGGACTAATAGGGTCTAATTGCTATATTAAATCACATAGAAAATTAATAAATAATTCATATATTATTCTCAAAACAAATATAATATAGCAATCAAACCAATAATTAACAACAATGCAAATTAGGCGACATGAATAATAATTTTATCAGACCTCAAACTTAAAAACTTTGCCAGTAGGGCGACATGCCCAAAATGCCAAGGGAAGTTAAAATCAAATTGACATTAATTTAAAACAGTTAGAGACTAATTTCTAATAAATATACAAGACAAATAATCTTCTATCTTAATCATCATCATCAACAATTTACAAAATTCTTGTGTTGTTCTGTATACTGTATATACAACCTTCAACACATATCTAGCCGATGATCAATCTTTCCATGGAATCTTAAAAGATTCTTATCTTAATTAGTTGCATCAACAGTTATATATAAACCAACACATTCTTATATAATTCACAATATACAAGATAAATGTATGTAATCGTTTCCCAATTGGCATGTCAACCACTTGGAAATCTGAATAATTAATTTGTCAAACACTCGATTGACCATCATTTGAAAACTGTGAATATATTATACAGTGTTAGTCGTAAACAAAACACTCCCAAGCATTACTTACTTTACAAACTGAAACTTACTGCATGGCAAAGAAGTAACTAACTAGGCAAGAATACAAACAAACAGTTTTGCAGTAAACCAAGACTACATACCAGACTATTCTACCATAAAAATTAATCCATAGGACAAAAACATGATAGAATAAATCTGAAAGACAGACCATGCCATTAGGATCAACCTTTACTTTGTCACGGGAGCAATCAAACCAATAAACTTGTCTTAAGATTGTTGGAAAAATAGGGTTTAATTGCTTTATTAAATCACATAGAAAATCAATAAATAAATCATGCAATAATATATCAAAATAATGCATGTACATGAGTAACCAATGTTAATTGAACATGCCATCATGAATTAGAAAAAAGTGGAAATACGATCGAGGCAAGTGTTGGACATTTTGTCCTTATGACAAGTTTAAGCCCCACTTAGGTGCTTATGGTTGATCGGTGCTTGTCTCTCAAGGTACAACGACCATGTCCTTGTAATAGTAGCACTCCAAATCACAAGGCTCCAATGAACCACAATAGTGTTGAATACTCTCTCATATTACTCAATGACACACTTTAATATTTAATGTATTATATGTATGATGAAAAGTTATTTAATGACTATAGGGGGCTTCCCTATTTATAGAATGTGAGATACCTCTTTGGAAATCATGTGACTATTCATGAAGAGTCAAAAGTTTCATTTGAATAGACACATCTTTCTACCAAAAGGCTTCACTTCTAATTTCTATTCAATTAATAAATTAATATTATAATATAAATTTTCCAACATGGGGAATATTTGCACTTATAGCTAGTGGTGTCAAATTGTGCGGTCAGTGTAGCTCTGATTTGAGAAGACTTGAGGGAGCAAAAAATTGGTATACTATGTATTAAAAGCTCTCCTTGAACCAAAAACCAGATACCCGAAGATGGGAAAGCTCATCCTTGAGCTGGTGACAGCAACTAGAGTTTGGACCATACTTCTAGTCGTTCTGAGTGGTGTACTTGAAAAAGTACCCATTCTGATCCTTCCTACATAGTCTTGACGCGTCATCCAGAATCATAAAATAGGTCATCAAATTGGGGTAGCACAAAATCATCTTTCATCCAAAACTTCGATTAAGGCTCATGTGCTCGTAGACTTTGTAATGGAGTTTACCTTGATGAATAAAGATGTCCATACCTTTGTAGATTCGTGGAAAACACTCAAGAATCTTCGTCTTTGGAAACTATACATGGATAAATTGCCAGATAAGAACAAGGCATGGGTAGGGCAGGGGCATGAATGGTCTTGATGATGCCAGACTGATCAAAACTAGAGCAGGCCTTGAAGCTCGGATTCAGAGCAAACAATAACGAGGCAGAGTATGAAGTGCTACTTGCCAAACTTAGGGTCACAATGGAATTGCAAGTCAGGGATATACCAGTCCATTGCAACACAATGCTTATAGTTAACCAAGTTAAAGGAGATTAAGCAGCTCATCATCGGACGATGAGACTCTACCTAGTTAAGGCTAAGGTATTCCTCGAAGGATTTGACAAATACCAGATCTAGCAAACCCCTGGGGATGAGAACGGTCACATTGACACTGGCAAACATCATATTCACCATAGACTATGCCCTATGACAAACGATCTCGTTCGAGTACCTCGCTGCCTCAAGCATGCACAAGCTTGAACCAAACATAGTTGCCATTATCGACATAAGGGAAAACCAGATGGACAAGATCATCGACTACATCCAAGATTTGAAAACTGCCCGAAGACCGCCACTTGGCCAGGAAACTGATCCAAAAAGCTTCATAATATATCGTTATCCGCATGAAGCTCTATCGACGCCCCTACTCTAGACCTTATACTCTATGTGTCACCTTAGAGATAGGCCTACAGATCGTAAGTGACATCCACTCCAACATATACGGAATTTATGCTAGCAGAAGATCGCTCGTATAGAAGACGCTAACATCCGGATACTACTAGCCCACCATGTGGCAAGATGCCATAGATTGTTCCCAAACTTGCGACAAATGTCAAATGTACACTCCCATGAATCATTACACGCTGAAAAGCTTAGCATTGTAATAGTGGCATGGCCTTTTACGCAATAGGGCATTGGTCTTGTCAGGCTATTGAAGAAAGCCCAAGGAAACAAAGAATATATGATAGTGGCCACATACTACTTCTCTAAGTGGATGGAGGCAAAAACTTGGTCCAGAATCACAGGGGCAGCTGTAAAGTCCTTTGTCTGGAAAAAACATTATCTGTCGTTTTAGTATACCCCCATACCATACTTATAGACAATAAACTACATTTCATCATCTTTGAAGTGATAGACTAGTATAAAGAACTTGGCATCTGTCACCTTACCTCTACACCGCGATACCCACAAGGTAACGAGTAGTTAGAAGCTTCGGACAAGATCATGCTGCAACTTCTAAAGAAGAGACTAGAAAAGAAAAACAAGTGGCTTGAAGAATTGCCTGGAGTTTTATGGGTATACCTGGCAACCACTTGGAAAGCAACTGGAGAAACCCCGTGAAGGAAACATTTGATTATGCTAGCTCATTTGAGCAACATTAACACATGCATTTAAGAATTAAAAGGCAGAGTCATGTTTGTAAGCACTCAAAATCTAAACTTTACCATGAAATTTAAAGCCTAGTAATTGTGAACCAAGACTCAACTCAAATCAAAGACAAATAGAGTTGAGACTTCTTATACCTTTGAAGATTCATGTTTGCATAAGCAAAGGCTACTCACCCAAGAGAGAGCCTTTATTTCTTGCTTATTTGCTCCATGGATTTCTTGGAGTTGAATGGATGAATGGATCATCCAAGTTCCCAAGAAAGGGACCTCTATGTTTCTAGACCAATTAGAGGTTGATGAAGAGATGAGTGACTAAGGGAGAAGAAGATGCTAGTGTTCTTCCCCCTCAAGGTCGGTCTTCAAAAGAGAAAAGAGGGAGCTTTTGTTCTATCCAATTCCCTCATGAAGCCCTAAATGAATTTGGCATATAAATTTCCTTTTATTGCCACTCACATTGAGTGGCATAATTGAAATTAAACCAAAACCTATGTATGGCCGCCATGGTGAGTTTATTGGGTTTTTTGGCCCTTTATGTTGTAAGTTGTCATACAACTTAAGTTAATAGGCTTGACTATTCAAAGCCCATTGGGCCTTGAAGCCCGAAACTAACCCGAGGTTTAAAACGAACTTATTCGTTTGATTAATTCACATATTAATTAATCATAGCCATAAATAATTAACCATTTAAATGGCCTTACTCAACTCCATTGTTTTCTTCAATCTCAACCATACATGGTGTACAACCCATTAGGTTCTAATTAGCGAGGCAGTTGGCAATTAGAACCTTTACTGATCAATTGTGAATTGAAACTTACTTTCAATCTCCTTTTAATGAAGATTAGTGATTCGACACCACCACTAGGGCGAGAGTGTCCTTCCTTGGCCATAGTCGCTCGGCCCAAAAGTTAACAGCGTGATTCGACACCACCACTACATTCATCTTACTCTCGCTCAATTCACCTCTGTGTCAAGTTTACACGTCCACATCAACCACAAGAAGAACATAATTACTTGGCATGCGCGCCACGTAGGCTTGATAATCTTTAGTATCAAAAGAATGATAATTTTTAGTATCAAAAGAATGATAGCTCAATTATTTATAAACACATTTAAGGTCTATTCTTTTTCTAATATGAAATTTTTATAAAACTAAAGTTGTCAAGAATAACGGTTCTTTTTCTCTCTCTCTCTCTCTTTAATGGAAACACATGGCGGCCCTTTTAGCAATTGCTAGTTGGATAGGAGAAGAAAAAGTCAAGATAAGAGAGAGAAAAAGTTAAGCAACCGCAATCCCAATGAAAAAGGTACACGAATACGCTTGAGCCAATAGAAATGCTTTAGTAAATAAGTAGTGGACTAAAAAAGTCATTGACTTAGTTATTAGTTAGCACATTTTTCTTCAACTCATTGCATCTTGTGTTTAATCATTGTCGCTCTTTTTAGTGTAAATTAGTGTAGAATATCGCTTAGTAAAACATATTTGATTGACCTTAAACCAAAGATCCTTTAAGAAGGCAATACGTCTTCCCACCTTTGCTGCTCAATCATAGCAACTAATTATCCCATGATTGACATAAAATTCCATGTAAGGCGAAAGCAATAATTCTTCCCACCTTTGGCTGGTCATGGCAACAATAATCAAATGTAGACTTTCTTCCTCCTCGACGTGTTGAACTTGTTGGAACGCTAATTTCTTAGTCAACTCAGTTCATCGAAGTTTTTATATTTATTTAATCAAACGTTAGAAATATTTCATCGTTAATGTTTTAACTTTACCAAATTGTTGCTTCTATATAACAAGCACCTGCTGCCTTTTCCGTTCATTTCTGATTGAGAGATTGAAGGGTTGAAAGATGGGATATCATCATGTCCTGGCTTTGTACCTATTCTTATGTGTTGTTCCTGTTTCCCTAGCACAAGATATCAATTTGCCACTCAAAGCTGTGAATCTTGGGAATTGGCTTCTTATAGAGGGTTGGATGAAACCTCCTCTCTTTGATGGAATTCCGAACAATGACCTTTTGGTACGTCTGCTACATACATGTCATATATATATATATATATATATGTATATATTATATGTGTGTGTGTGTATGTCAGAATTGAGGGAAACATGTTTTGACATATATTTTGATGTATTTTTTAGAGTTATTATTTCGTAATGTATTTCAATGATCTAACCGTCTTTCCGGTCAAAAAAGTCACCGATAATATTTTACTGATTTTGAATATCATTGGCAGGATGGGACACAAGTTCAATTCAAGTCCACAAAGCTGCAGAAGTATCTTGCTGCAGAAAATGGGGGTGGTTCTGGTTCCACTGTTGTTGTGAACCGCGATTCAGCGTCTGGTTGGGAAACTTTTAGGGTATATATGCTCTTAATGTCAACTTTGATTAATCATAGAAATTAACTTCAATTCTTACGGTAAGAATTTGACTCGTTGTATAATGCATACAGTTGTGGAGGATCGATGAATCGTCTTTCAATTTTAGAGTGTTCAACAAGCAGTTTGTGGGATTGTCAAACCGAGACGTTGTCGCAGTTTCAGATTCACCAGGCAATTCAGAAACATTTCGGATTGTAAGGAAAGATGGTGATCTAAATAGAGTTCGTATTCAAGCATCCAATGGTTTATTTCTGCAGGTGCTTTTTCTTTTGGTAGCCTTGAACAAACATCCATTTATTTGTCACATACATATTATATCTGATCTCACTTCAGTATGTGAACATTCTTATAAGATAAAGAACATATATAATTGACAGACCATATAACTATTGTATTACTAAATTAAAATGGTCTTTTAACTGTATAGACTAAGTCTTTTATGTTGAGGAACTGGAAAACTAATGGCATCAAAATCATGTTTTTCGTCATACTTAGGCAACATCCGAGACGCAGTTGACTGCAGATTATGGGGGCTCCGGTTGGGAAGACGATAACCCATCTGTCTTCATAATGACGATATTAAGTGACAAGACCTTGCGAGGTGAATACCAAATCACAAATGGTTATGGTCCAGACAGAGCTCCTCAAGTTTTGCAGGTAACTGATCATTAGTATTACCAGGCACATCAGACGCAAGTAATCAATTATGATTATAAATAATAAAGTTCAATTCAAACCATGGTTAACAGGATCACTGGAACAGTTACATCACCGAAGATGATTTCAGATTCTTATCTTCAAACGGCTTGGATGCGGTGAGGATCCCGGTTGGATGGTGGATTGCAAAAGATCCATCACCACCTAAGCCTTTTGTTGGTGGCTCCTTGAAAGCCCTTGACAATGCTTTCTCTTGGGCACAGTAAGTAGTTGCACATATTGTGTCATCTACATATTGGTATTTAATTTTAGAACATTAACTTATATTTTAGAGAACAGAAAGAGAAAAATACTTCAAATTATAGTATTTTTACTGTTTCCCTCTATGAACATATCTGCAGAAATTACGGGATGAAGGTGATCGTTGATCTACATGCAGTTGAAGGTTCTCAAAACGGCAATGATCACAGTGCAACAAGAGATGGCTATCTTGAATGGGGAAATTCCAAAATACAGGATACTGTGGCAGTTATAGATTTCTTAGCTGCAAGGTCTTACGTGTTCAATTCTTCACTAAACAAATAATATAGAAGCAAACGTGTACAAGAATTAAGCTTAATCGTAGCAAAGTAACAACTAATGTGAACCCTTCCCTTTTCCCAAACAGATACGCTAACCATCCAGCTCTGGCTGCAATTGAGTTAATGAATGAGCCTATGGCACCAGGTGTTACTCTAGACAGCCTCAAAAACTATTACAAAGCCGGTTATGATGCAGTAAGGAAGTACACTTCAAGGGCCTATGTCATCTTATCGAACCGGTTAGGACCTGCTGATGCAAAGGAGCTTCTCTCATTTGCCCAAGGCCTCGATCGTGTGGTCGTAGATGTGCATTACTACAGCCTCTATTCAGACATGTTCAACAGCTTCAGCGTGCAACAAAACATCGATTTCATCCACAACCAACGAGCTTCGGATCTCGATACTGTGACCACTTCCAGTGGTGTACCCCTCACATTTGTTGGTAAGTTACTATTAATTAAGCAATAAGTAATGGTCAGAAACACTTTTCCTCATAAGAGTTGTTTTAGCTGGCTTATTGATGAGAATATATTGTACGTACAGGGGAATGGGTTGCCGAATGGGCGATAAATGGAGCATCGAAGGAAGAATACCAGAGATTTGCAAGTGCCCAATTAGATGTGTATGGGCGTGCCACTTTTGGATGGGCATATTGGGCTTACAAGTGTCAATACAACCATTGGAGCCTCAAGTGGATGATTGAAAACAACTACATAAACCTTAATTAGGTTTTACAGATTATGATATATATATTGAAACTCTATTTTGTTTTTGATAAATATATTGGACCTCAAATTGTACTACAGAAAAAGAAATAAAGGGAATAAATGCATTAGCTTTTTACTGATGCTTTGGCGCGTTTTAAACTGTTGAATATTTTGTTTTGCACCATTCGGAAAAACTTGTTTCTGGATTTTCCATTTTTTTATATATTTTTTAAACATTTATTTTGCATTTTATTTTCATTTTAAAAGTTGAAAAAATAGACCGTTGGATCGCTAAACTATTAGAGATTAAATGGTGGAGATGGACAGCTATCTGGGCCACTTGCGCTGAAATCATCTGGGACCCATCATCTACCTGGGAACCAGCATGGGTCATCTGTCTGGGTTCCGTGGGGCCCACCACTTGTCTAGAGTAATCCACATCGGTAGAGCTGGACTCTGGATCTCTTCTACCAAGACCACTGGATCAAGTGATCTGGACTTATAAAATTTCATCCAATGACCCAACTGTTTTGATCATTTAAAAGTTATAATAATTTTTTATCATTGAATGAAATTTTAAAGATCCAGATCACTTAATCCGATGACCTTAGTGGGAGAGATCTAGAGATGATTCCTTTCGGTGGAGCTGGGCTTTACCATAAAGTGCCCGGATGCCTTGGCAAATCCACACCGGTGGAAATACATTGAACTAGTCTACGAAAAAAAGTAGGATTATACATTACAATTGAAGGTTAATAACGATTTATGCTATTTATAGCTAAAAGCATCTTCAACCATGCTCTCTATTTTTAAGTTAAATTTTACCTCATGTGCTCCCAACAAAAAAATCGTACTACAATCACACTCTGTAGTTTAAGGAGCCATAATCATATTTTGAGTTTCTCTTTCCCTAGCACAGAATTCAAAGATGTAATCTTGGGAATTGGCTTCTCATTGAGGGTTGGATGAAATCTTGTCTCTTTGAAGGAATCCCCAACAATGATCTTTTGGTAATGGACAAGGATTGCCTGCCCTCCTACTTCCGGTGCCCTCCTGTTTTGTGTGGTCACGGTTAAACCACGTCAACATTTTATATTGCTTTTTTTTTATAGAGATAATAAGACAAAAATAAATAGTAATATAAAATTTTGACGTGGCTTAACCGTGACCACACAAATAGGAGGGCACGGGAGGCCAGACAATCCTTGTCCTTTGGTAATATTACTACACGCACCCCGCGCGCGCACCCACATACACATATATATAATATAATATAATTATAAGAAAAACTAATGAAAAAAATTTGAAAATTTTGAGTTTTAACGATAAGGACAAAATAAAGGGTAAAATGAATAGTATCAGGATTAACTTTTTAGTGTAAAAATATGATTTTTCGTTAAAGTGAACAGTACATAGAGTTTTTCGTTAAAGTTTCCATAATTATATTAGTGTTGTCTGTTTTTCTAAGAGCATGCTGTTACAAATTTCACACATGCAATGATCGAGCTATATATGCCTGAATTTCGATTTCAACTGGCAGGATGGGACAAAAGTGCGATTTAAGTTCACAAAGCACTGAAGAAGTATTTGTCTGCAGAACAAGGGGGTGGCATCCAATAACCAGTTTGTCGGATTGTCATTTGTCAACCCAAAGGCCGGGGAATCCGAGTCGTAGAACGTTCAGATGCACCTGGAAACACCGGAACATTTCTGATTGTATGGAAACATGGTGATCGTAGTAGGGTTCGCATTCAAGCATCCAATGGCTTATTTGAGCAAATTTTTAATTCTACATCTCAAATATGTATATTTGTCAAAATTGGTAAATTTATGACATGAAATTAAAATGATGCTTGTTGTTGCAATTAGGTGAAATCAGAGACGCATGGACTCTGAATAACTTGTGCTCAAATAGAATTCTCAATTAATTTAATAAAAGAATGAGAAAGATAGGAATTTTGTTTAAAGTTGACCAGAGTTGAAAATCCGAGTATCAAACAGACGAATAAACAAACTATGAAACTATTATTAACCAACAATAAACTTGGCGAGACAGCTAGCTACAAACTAAATGCTACACCTTGACTGAATTGATCTCTACTAAAGCAAAAACACTATATTTATAATAAACTAAACCCTAACCAGTTGGTGACGCAGCGGAGGCCGATGACGATTCAGCGGCCATGCCCCCGACGGGAGACGGGAAACTCCCAATCCGGGTGGGAAGAAGGTCAAAGTGCTAGGGATCTATAGAGGCTTGTCCTTGAATCGGATCACCAACATAACGCTTGACCTCAAAGCCAATAGCCTGTTGACTCACAACATGGGAGCCATCCTCCGCACCAAGAGCTCCATGCTCACCCCAACATGGAGGAAGCTCGCCCCCGAGGTGCTAGAGGCGATGGTGAAAGAGATCTTAAGTAAGCGTGTTTTTTTTTCAAATTTATTATTTTTTTTTACTTTAACCTTTTTTTTGTGTATTTTTAAACTAAACACTTGTTTTTTGTCTATTTCAAGTCAACTTTGAGATTGACATGGAAGTGTCGGGTATGTATGAGTACTTAAACCGAGTGTGGACTGAGTGGTATAAGAAATGAAAGTACGAGTTGCATATGTACTTCTAGACTTGTGCATCTCTTGTTGAAGCTCTGACCAATCCATTTCTAGATTTTTTAATTTTTTTGTTTCTTAATTTCACAGCGGACATCAAAGGCAAATAAGGGTAACTAGAAAGCGAAGTAGTACTTCCATCACTTTGGTTTTCGGGTCGAGGAACGGAGTGAGAAGGGTTCACTTTTCCTGGAGATCGACACTAGGGGGGATACGCATGCCAATTATGGCAACCAGGTGGCTGACAACATTTATGTAAGTATTCCGTTCAAATTTTAACTTCAAATTTCCTTACACTTAAAAAATTTAAAATTATGATCGACAAATTTAATTGCTTTCGTTTTATTTTATTTTTTTATAGGCTTCTATGTCGCAGAAGAATGACGAGTACCTTGCCAACCTTTCCCAACAGCAACCGGACACGCTAATGGAACAATTGACACCTGATCCAGATGTCTCTACAATTACTAATAGACACGGTTGGGCGACGGAAAGGCCGAGAGCACCAAGGCCATAAAGCAGGTCAGAATTAGGATTTTGGGGGATCTTCTTCATCTAGTTGCCAGCCTCCAAGCAGGATGGCTTCTAGGTAGAGATGCAGTTAGAGACCATGAGCCAGCAAGAAGAAGCTCGGGAAGAAGTTGCACGCCAGTAGGAGGACAAGTTTTGGTGGTACATTGCTGCGATGAGGCATACAATGGCAGCCTCTAGCTTGTCTCCGTCATCCTCTGAGCAGACCTGACAATTTCATTCACGACCTGTTAACCATACACAAAAAATAGCGGGTTTCGGGTCAACACATTAACTAATCGGGTCGTTATCGGGTTATCCATTAAAAATATGTTTTCTACTCGTAGGTAACCCATTAAGAAAAAGTTTAGTTTGGTAATTTTGAACTACTAAAAAAAACCTTTTGCATCAGCCATAGGATAAATGAGATTAACTCTTATCGTCGGTCAACGGCGGTTAATGCTAATCAGCAATAGTCAACGATCAAGAAGTCAATTTTTGAAACAAATTGAAAGCAAGAAGTCAATGTTGACTGCTCATTATGAATTGCTTTTAATATAATTTGATTTATCCTATAAAATACCGAAGCACATAAAAAAATTCATAATAATTAATTTATAAGTTTGAAAAATGTGGAAAAAATATGCAAACGCTCGTGATCACATTGTGATAACCCGTCCCTAATTTTATGTTTTTATAAATTTTAAACGAGTGAATTGACGAAAATGCCCTAAGAGGCGAGAACGTTGACTTTCGTTGACCAACGTATAGTGCGACGTTAGAAATATTCTTTTAGCGTATTCTTGAAGTACTCAATGATATGAACGCGTAGGCGCAAGTGGAATCAAATTCGGAGCTACGGTTAAAATTTTACAGAACTACAAATTCGAGAAGTACTTTTGTAAAAAATTGCTATTTATTATTTTATATATCTCTCATAGTTTTTTATTATTATTATTTTATTTTTTTTGGTTGAGGGAAATGAAGGAAAGGGAAATGGTGGACGGAAGAAAAGAAGAGAAATGAAAGGGGTGCTGCCAATCGGGGAAAGGCACATGAGAGACCAACCAATCAAAAAAGAAGAGAAAGAGAGAGTGACCAACCAGAGAGGGAAGAAATGCGGGAAAGGAGGGAAGAGAGAAGGATAGGAACTCGGTCATTTCCCCTTGACCCGTGACCCGTTTTCTCTGACCTGACTTCCTGCGATGATTCTGACGGTTTTCCGGCGAGTTTGACACCATCTAACACCCCAACATCACTCCACGACCTCCCTCTACCTATTCCACCCCAAGATTTATCGAATTTGGCTTGGTTCCGTGAAGAACCACACCGGTGGGTGCGATGGTTCCACGACGACAATCCATAAATCACGAAGGTGATTTTGTTGATTACCACCACCCAAATACTCCCCTCCACCTCAGGAACAAAGCCCAAATAGTGTTTGAGGCGTCGAAGTACGTTTTGAGGTCGAATTGAAGCACAACCATTTCTAGGGTTCCCGCGAGTTCGAGGGAAATTGGAGCTTTTTCCGGCCAAATTGGACTTGGCCACAGGTATAAAACTTGCTTTACTCATTGAGATCTTCATTCTAATAAAATTTGAGAATTTTTGGAATTAGTTGAATTTTCCAGCTAGTCGGGGCAGCCGCCCGTCGCGTGGGCAGAGACACCATTTGACCTCCCTAGGCTAAAATGGGTGCCTCGATTTCATATTAGACATTCAATTGATGAAATTCTATTGTTTGGTTATATTTCCGTTAAGGGCCGCCACTTGGTTATTATATGATTCGACTATCTGACCATTGGATCATCACCAAACCTTAATACGTAATAGTACATAATCTTTGAGGACCATAGAAACTTATGGATCGGCAATTCGATTTGTAAGTATGTAAATCTAAATGTCGGTCTCCACTTAATTTTAGCTATTGGCGGAGATCTGCTGTTAGATTGTTCCGAAACTTTAGGATGTTGTTCTAGAAGCTTATTGAAACTCTTTGGAAGTTACGGATTAGAAATCGAAGGTGCGGATCTTCCGGATCGAGTTATATAGGGTTTTGGACCCTATCGTCAACCTTCGATTGACGGTTGACTTTTGGTCAATGGGCTTCAAATCATTCTAGAACGTCCTTGGGGATGTGCATTACGTAAGTTACGTTTTCTATTGATAAAAATTCTGAGACGAGATTTGATATTTGATCTAGGCGATAATTGTTCGTGACGCCTCGATATTTGTGCTTGGAAATTGTAGCGCGGACTTCAGGTGAGTGGGTTTTTTCCTTTTTATAATGTGTGCGTGTGTGTGTGTGTGTCTATATATATATATATATATATATATATATATATGATTGATAGTTTCCATTGATGCATTTGAAAAAGAACTTCTTACGTACACCTGGATTAGACTAAAGTTTATAAGAACTAGCGAAATGACAGAATATATTAAATATGGTACATCCTACGGGATGCACAGGTATGCTTATAATCTTTGATGCCATAATTATATCTACTGCTATGAATGTTAGTATGTTGATTAGAACTATCGAATCACTGTGGCATGCCTATACTTATGCAGTATGCTCATCATTGCTGCACCCTCGTGTTAGTGCTTACTTAGGGCCAGGGCCAATGTTTCACTTGTATGTTCACCTTCGCACTGCACGCTTGCCTTAGATCCAAGTAGGTGCCAGTCCTGTCGTACAGATTGCATTAGGCAACTCCGACTCGGAGGTGATCGCGAATAGCGCCAGTCTTCACGTGATTGTAGCACTAAAGCGTATATTATGATTACACCCAGTCTTGTTGTACATGTCGCCTTAGGCGACTTCGACTAGTGTGTTAGCATAGATTGATCAGCATCAGTTCAGTCGTACAAGTCGCATTAGGCGACTTCAACTTGTGTGCTAGCACAGATTGACAAGCACCTGATTTTACTTATATTACTGTTGAGATTTTGTCATTTTGGATGTTCTGCCCTTAGTTACGAGATATTGTACCATAATGAATTGTTGAGATTTTGTAGACTACGGTAAGTATTTTTATACTATACGTAGTAAGTATATTTTGGAAACTATACTTGTTTTACGGCAAGGGGTTACAATGTTTTCATAAAGGTTTTTATAAAACTTTATTTTCAGGCCCACTCACCCTTGTTTTTCGCCCCTCCAAGTTTTAATAGTTGAGCTTTCTTATCGACGAGGATTCGTGGAAAATCTTGGTTTGGAGATTACCTTCGATGGTATGATTCTCAATCCACTCTACTGTACTTTACTTATGCTCTGACATCACGTGTGAAATGGGTTCATTCCCGCTCACAGCGCACTCTTATATTTAGGAACTTTTAGGTTTAAATTTATTCACATTTTCCACATCACTACACATTATGGCTTTGTCACTTTCCAGGTGTCGGCTAGCACAACTCGATTCAGAGTCCTAGTGGACATTCTGGGTCGGGGCGTGTCAGTTTAGTATCAGAGCATAAGTTTGGGCAGTATTGCATTCATCACACGTGTGATGTAAGCATTCTCGATTGTTGAGCCTAAATGTTGAATTTTGCCACCTCATCGACTACAAAAAATGTGTTAGGTTTTTCTAAGTTTTGGGCAGATTAGGCAACTTATTGACATTCGAGAAAATCGCTTTGGCGACCGTCCCTAAACTTTAAGTGAAGAATTTCCCTGCCGAGGAAAGATGTAGATTTGAGACAAGTTGATCGCCCTAAGGCAGGGCTACCATATCAATAGTTGTGCATTACAGGGGATTTACCTACCAATTCCACTACCATCTAGTCATTTCTACCAACCCTTTCGAGAATGGAAACCAGAAATAGTTTTGATTCCTTGGCAGCATCCGTTAGTATATCATCTATTAGAATTCCTACGAAGTTTACTTCGTCAAGATCCCAGAATTGCCTTAAGCAACAACCTGGTGCTAAAGTGGTAGCATTCGACGAAAGAACATTTGGGGGACAACCACTTTTGGTCCCCAATAACACTAATATTTTTAAATGTATTAGTATAGTTCCGAATGTTCTGGAGGAAGATTGAATCTCTTTAAGTTCATTATAAAGTGGATTATTAGTAAATTCTTTTTCGGCCTTAGGACGCACCAACCAAAACTAGTTTCCAGAATTTCTTTTGGTGATATACTCGTTATTCCGACGAGCATAAGCATAGGTGTAAGAGTTGTTATACCTATGGTCAGTAAAAATTCTCGAAGTAGTATGTATTTTTCCTTAGAATTAATGAAAACCACCTTATAGGACCAATTCTTTACCTTTCATCTGAAATCATCTACCCGAGCGGGTTTTAACTTGTAATCAGCTTATCGTGACGTTAGTAATTGACAATACTGTCCGATATCCAGGAACTGTCAACCAGTATTCAGGCGATGTGATTTCTGATACCAGACACATGCTAGTATCTGGGAGTGATACCTTTATGCCAGAATGTTGGTTCACAGTTTCAGGGTAACAAATAATATTAAAGTATCATATATACGTTAATTAGCGGTGCGGCTGATAGACTGATTAACAATGGCTATCTAAGCTGAAGAAAATTTTGTAGGATAATCTAAACTCATAGTTGTATTAACTGTTTTACCCATCTAGGTAAACAAAACCTTTTCGACTAGTCACATTTTCGATCACTTCCACAGTTAGACAGTAGAATCGAAGTACGAGTTAATTTCTCACTGTTAGAGTGAATTGAGTATCGAGAAAGCTGTGAAGGCCTATTAGCACGTGGCGTATTGGAAGGAAGTAGTGTGATACGTTTCGAGGACGTATATCTTTGGCATCAATCCTCAAATTTAGCTGAGATATCCTCAAGTGGAGAAGTGAAGTACACTATTGATCCATTTTCTCGTACTACACTAGTTTTCTTGCATCTTTTCGAGCAACTCCTACCATTTGGAAGAACTTAGTTACTAAAGCTTACCGATTAGGGAATTACCCAACCAAACACTTTATCTAGGGAACTTCAAACCTATCCGCGAAGGCGAAAGACTGAACCCTAGGTTTGTACCTAGACTTTAGCAACTTAATCAGGCGACGATTAAAATCGTTAACCCCTACTTCAAGTTGATGGTCACTTCGACACTTTTGGAACTCCGAATTTTCTCTGAAGCTTGTCGAGTTCAACGTGGTCTTACTGATGACTTTCTCTCCTACCCGCGTAATGAGTTTTATACCAAAGTCCTCAACTGTCAATTTTGATTAAATTGGTGCTTTTCTCGGGAGACGTGATTTAAGTAGACGATGTTCTTTTCTTTTTCCAAAAAGGATTGTAGCGGAAGAAAGTTGAAATTCTCATAAGGTGTTGTGAAATTCGAGACAACCTTTGGTCGTGTTGACCTTATTGATAAATTGTTATCGATTTTTCGGCTATAGTGTTTTTCCTCACTTATCGACCGAGGAAGGTTAATTTAGTTGAGATGTTAAATATGAATCAAGTTTCTGACAACCGAACTGTTGTCTCACCTTACCTCTGTTTTACGCCTTTCGATGATATTGATCATTTCAAAATCTATGATGATGTATTCTTTAGATGTTTTGGTTGTGTAGAGACAGCATGGCGGATTATGGCTTATATTTTCCCACGTGTAGAACCGTTTGTAATAAGCCATCTTATTCATGACTTAGAGTCAACATTTACCATCTTTACTTGAAAACCGGATGACACTTCTCTGTGGAGAAACGTGTCCAAAATCATTATCAACCTTAGACCTCTCAAGTACATATTCAGCTGAAAAGAATTAGATTTTTGATTACGACGATGGAAGAATCAGGACAATGTCTACGCTTGCACTATCGTGCATCATCCTGGTTTTGCAAAAGTAGTTATTGTTTATCACTGCAAAAGATATATTTACCCTAGAACATTTCCAACCATTCCTATCCCATTTCAGTTGGAGTTCACAAGCATCGATTTGACGTTAATTCCGAATTATCAAGAATTGTTCGAATGGTTATAATCACTTCTTGTATTCGATCGGAGATGGGGAACTATCACCACAAACTCCCGGTACGACCGTACGAGGTATCTTGTACATGTGGAGATTATGATGATGTTTCGGTGACTATCGACCGACTTGGCAAGTTAGCTTACTTTCCGTTGGTCCAGAGGGACTATGTTTAGACCATTTGGTAAAATTCCTCATTCTTGAAATTATCAGATTTTCTGACATTTCGAGCAGCATCTACTCTGATTGTGAGTCCATATTCGCTTCTTGTGCTGGAAGACATTCCAGTTAACCTTGAGTACATGTCTACCCTACTGCACTTTGTATTAATTTTGAAGCGAACATACCGTTTAGGTGAATCGCTCAAACATTAAAATTTTTAGATTTGACATTTAATGCTTCAATCACCCTACAAAAATTCTATTGAACGAATCTTATCGTTGGTTGTTGAATCCAGTTACCTTGTATTTTAGATTTGATGGATTTGTTTCGACTCTCAAATCCTTGATTGTTCTTTTAGTCTTCTCTACATAGTTCTTCGCTAAATTCGAGAGAAATTCAATGTGAATCTGTTCACTATGGTGTTGTAGACTACATGGTTAGGCTATATGGGGTGCAGATCACTACTGTACCTCACAGTGATACGTGTTTCATTTTCAAGTTTAGGGAAGTCTTCTTAAAGGCCATGCATACTAAGTTTTTGGTCTAATACCACGTTTCACCCTCAGACTAATGGCTAGTCTGACTGAACTATCCGGACCTTAGAAGACATATTGCTTTTGAATGTTTTACTATTTTAGCCAATTATGGTAGACACTTACCTTTGTTAGAGTTATGTGTAAATGTGGTTACATTTCTGGTTTGGCTATGGTATTGTTTTAACCTTGGTATACAGATTTTACGCACGGAACATGTTTGACAGATGAGTATTGTGAACATGTATTTGAATGATCGAGATTACGATATAGAAAATTTATTAATATTGTTGATGTTATCTGTGAGGGTAGTGCGTGAGAACGATCGAGGCTTTGTTCAAACGATGTATGTGTATTTCCCAATGAAGGGCATGATGGTAATATTTCACCCTCAGGAATTTATTACTTGCTTATCGAGACAATAGTAAGTTGTCGGTATTACGGGCTACAGACTGTAATATCAATAACTTATTCGTTGTGTTGTTAAGCAAGTGGACCAGTAGGTCCTTTTACGTTAGTATTTTTATTGATTATTTAACTAGTTATTTATTGTTTGGGCTAGACCCAAAGATATTACACGCTTACCTTCGGAGTACGTGATACTACGAATGCGTAGGTGAAAATTTTTCTATTTTCAATTTCGATTTCGATACAATTATTTTAACTTCATTTTATTATATACGTATTTTGACGATATGTTACTATATATATTGTTGATTTGATGTGTTCATAAAGGATTTTATATTGTAATATTGCACTGAAGGAGAATGCAAGTTTGAGTTTGGAGGCATGAAAGAGGAATCACTGCACTCTGATTACGACAAAATGGCATTCACTTTTATGCAACAGCTCTAGCTTGATTTCTTGTTTATATATTTTCTTTCTATCTTGATTATTTTATGTATAACAAATGATTTTAAATTTGGGGGACTATTTTTTTTAAGGTGGGTAGATTGTGATAATCCGTCCCTAATTTTATGTTTTTATAAATTTTAAATGAGTGAATTGATGAAAATGCCCTTAGAGGTGAGATCGTTGACTTTCGTTGATCAACATATAGTGAGACGTTCGAAATATTCTTTTAGTGTATTCTTGAAGTACTCAAAGATACGAACGTGTAGGCGTAAGTGGAATCGAATTCGGAGCTACGGTTAAAATTTTACGGAACTACAAATTCGAAAAGTACTTTTGTAAAAAATTACTATTTATTATTTTATATATCTCTCATAGTTTATTATTATTATTATTATTTTATTTTTTTGGCTGAGGGAAAAGGAAAAGGAAATAGTGGACGGAAGAAAAAAAAAGAAAAGAGAGGGGTGCTGCCAATCGAGGAAAGGCAAAGGAGAGTCAGAAAAGAAGAGAAAGATAGAGTGACCAACCAAAGATGTAAGAAAGGAGGGAAAGGAGGGAAGAGAGAAGGAAAGGAAGCTGGTCATTCCCTCTTCACCCGTGACCCGTTTTCCCTGACTCGACTTCCTGCGATGATTCCAACGGTTTTCCGGCGAGTTTGACACCATCTAACACCCTAATATCACTCTACGACCTCCCTCTACCTATTCCACCCCAAGATTTATAGAATTTGGCTCGGTTCTATAAAGAACCGCACCGGTGGGTATGGTGGTTCCACGACGGCAATCCGTGAATCCTGAAGGTGACTCTATCGATTACCACCACCAAAATACTCCCATCCACCTTAGGAACAAAGCCCAAACAGTGGTTGAGGCGTCAGAGTACGTTTTGAGGTCAAATTGAAGCACATTCATTTATAGGGTTCCAGCGAGTCGATGGAAATTAGAGCTTTTGCTGACCAAATTGGACTTGGCCACAAGTATAAAACTTGCTCTACTCATTGAGATCTTCATTCTGATAAAATTTGAGAATTTTTGGAATTAGTTGAATTTTCCGACGAGTCGGGGCCGCCAACCGCTGCACGCGGCGGCACGTGGGAAGAGGCACCACCTGACCTCCCTAGGTTAAAATGGGTGCCCCAATTTCATATTAGACATCCGATTGACGACATTCTATTGTTTGGTTATATTTCCGTTAAGGGCCGCCACTTGGTTATTATATGATTCGACGATCCGACCGTTGGATCGTCACCAAACTTTAATACGTAATATTTGAGGACCATAGAAACTTACGGATCGGAAATTTGACATACGGATCTTCCTGAATTGAATTTGTAAGTTTGTAAATCTAAACATCGGCCGCCACTTAATTTTAGCGATTGGCGGAGATACGACCGTTGGATCGTTCCGAAACTTTATGATGTTGTTCTAGAAGCTTATTGAAACTCTTGGGAAGTTACAGATTGGAAATCCAAGGTGTGGATCTTCCGGATCAAGTTACATAGGGTTGTGGACCCTACCGTCGACCTTCGACTGACGGTTGACATTTGGTCAATGGGTTTCAAATCATTCTAGAACGTCCTTGGGGATGTGTTTTACGTAAGTTATGTGTTCTTTCAATAAGAATTATGAGACATGATTTGATATTTGTTCTAGGCGACAATCGTTTGTGATGCCTCGATATTCGTGATAGGGAGTTGTAGTGCGGACTTCAGGTGAGTGGGTCTTTTTCTTTTTATAGTGTGTGTGTGTGTATATATATATGATTGATAGTTTCCATTGATGCATTTGAAAAAGAATGTCTTACATACGCCTGGATTAGACTAAAGTTTATAAGAATTAGCGAAATGATGGAATTTATTAAATATGCTACATCCTATGGGATGCATAGGTATGCTTATAATCTTTGATGCTATAATTATATCTACGGCTATGAATGTTAGTATGTTGATTAGAACTATCGAATCAATGTGGCATGCTTATATTTATGTAGTATGCTCATCATTGTTGTACCCTGGTGTTAGTGCTCGCCCAGGGTCAGGGTCAATCTTTCACGTGTATATTCACCTCCGCACTGCACGCTCGCCTTGGATCCAAGTAGGTGCTAGTCGTGTTGTACAGGTTGCATTAGGCAACTTCGACTCGTAGGTGACCACGAATAGCGTCAGTCTTCACGTGATTGTAGCACTAGAATGTATATTATGATTACACCTAGTCGTGTCGTACAGGTTGCATTCGGCAACTCCGACTTGTGTGCTAGCATAAATTGGTGAGCATTAGTTCAGTCGTACAGGTCGCATTAGGCGACTTCGACTTGTGTACTAGCATAGATTGATGAGCACCTGATTTTACTTATATTACTGTTGAGATTTTGTGATTTTGGATGTCCTGCCCTTACTTACGAGATATTTTACCGTAATGAATTCTTGAGATTTTGCAGGCTATGATAAGTATTTTTATACCATACGTAGTAAGTATATTTTGGAAATTATACTTATTTTACGACGAGGGGTTACAATGTTTTTAGAAAGGGTTTTATAAAACTTTATTTTCAGGCCCACTCACCCTTGTTTTTCGCCCCTCCAGGTTTTAATAGCTGAACTTTCTTATCGAGGAGGATTCGAGGCAAATCTTGGTATTGGAGATTACCTTCGATGGTATGATTTTCAATCCACTCTAATGTACTTTACTTATGCTATGACATCACGTGTGAAATGAGTTCATTCCCGCTCACATCGCACTCTTATATTTAGGCACTTTTAGGTTTAAATTTATTCACATTTTCCACATCACTACACATTATGGCTTCGTCACCTTTCAGGTGTCGGCCAACACAGCTCGATTCGGAGTTCTAATGGACATTCCAGGTCGGGGTGTGTCAGCATTCTCTATGCTTTAACGATGAGTACATCATTATTTGACTTTTTAAAACCCTCCCAACCCTCGTGAACAATATCTTTACACGGTGTTCAAAATAAATAAAAATTCATAATAATTAACATACAAGTGTGAAAAAATATAACAATTGTCATGATTGCATCATATAAGCTTGGACGAAGCATACGTCATTTGAATTTTTAAAACTTTCCAAACCCTTATGAACAATGTTTTTAGAGGAGTTCAAAATAAATAAAAAATCATAATAGTTAATGTACAAGTGTGAAAAATGTTAAAAAAAAAATGTACAAACGCTCGTGATTGCATCATCTACGCTTGGATGATAGTTATATCATGTTTGGGTTTTTAAAACCTCCAAACCCTCATGAATAGTGTTTTTTGTTTGAGTGCAAAATTAATAAAAATTCATAACAATACAAGTGTGAAAAATGTAAAATAAATATACAAACGCCCGTAATGACAAGCTCTACAACTTTCGTGAAGGGGTCAACTCCGAATTCAATGCCACAATCCATAAACACTAGATTTATATTAACCGTCGATTGTCGTTCACGTTTACGCTCTATTCTTCTCACCAGATATTATTTTTTTTCAAATTTTCTTTTTTGAAAACTTGATCTTTTAGTGGATGCATAAAGCTGAACGGTTCGAATAGTTGATATCACATTTCAATATTTACAGTTAACTGGAATATGAGTCGATGTTGTAAATTCTGAGCAATATTTTCACTAATTGTAAAAATCTAAACAATCGAACTGTTCATCTTTCTGCATCTGCTAAAAGATCTTCTTCTTTTTAAAAAAAAAAAAAAAAGAAAGCCAAAATATGAAAAAGGAAATCCAGTGAGAAGAATGGAGTATAAATGTAAACAACAATTTACGATTAAATATAAATCTAGGGTTAATGATGGTGTTGAATTTCGGAGTTGACCCCTTCACAAAAGTTGTAGAGCTTGTCACTACGAGCGTTTGTATATTTTGGTGTTAAACAAAAAACAATATCCATGAGGGTTTGGAAGGTTTTTAAAAATCCAGAATATAATGTAACCATCGTCCAAGTGTAGAGCATGCAATAATGAGCGTTTGTATATTTTTTTTTTCACATTTTCACACTTGTACATTAGTTATTATGAAATTTTATTTATTTTGAACTCCCCTCCTAAAAATATTGTTCACGAGGGTTTGGAGGGTTTTAAAAATTCAAAGGACGATGTATAGATCGTCAAATCGTAGAGGAAGCAATCATGAGAGTTAGCATATTTTTCACATTTTTCACACTTGTAAATTAATTATTATGAATTTTTTAATGTGCTTTTGTATTTTGCAGAAAAATTTAAAATCACATGAAAAAGTTCATACTAATTAACTTACAAATGTGAACAATGTGAAACAAATATGTGAATGATGATGATCGCATCCTCTATGCTTTGACGATGGGTACATCATCAATTCGATTTTAAACCCTTCAAACCATCGTGAACCATTGTTTAGGTGGAATTGAAAATTCATAATAGTCAATTTCCAAGTGCAAAAAATGTGGACAAAATTATGCCAATGCTTGTGATCGCATCCTTTAAGCTTTGACGATGGTTACATCGTTGTTTGAATTTTTAGGGTTTAGGGTATGCAGATACTAATTTAATGATAATGTGGTATGTAGATACTAATTTAGTATGACGTTTTTCATTTGATTATTTATTGAAGTAAAATATGTTTTCTTTAACGAATAACGGGTCAGGCCATATCACTCATTAATTTAAACGGGACAAGTTCGCGTCGGGTCATATTACATGTCAATTTTAACGGGTTTTACATGACACGATCCATTAAGATATTTGGGTATTTATCAAACACAACACTATTGCCATGTCTACCTTCTTCAGCCACAGCCCCAAGAGTTGTTAGTTTGGGATATTTTACATATATACGTTTGTAACAATATTTCAGTTTTAATTTAATTAAATAATTTTTTTGGTATTGTGATTTTTTAGATTAATATAATTAAAACAAACTAATTTATTTAAAAAAAATTAAAACTTTGCCCGACGAATACTATCGTCCAGCATGTAGCATGTATTTTTTTTTTCTCACTACTACAATATTAGCTTTAGGTGTCGGACGATCCTGGCGGTTAATAAGCCATTCTGACGGATAAAAGATATCCGACACATAATTTATTTACTGTCGGATTAAAGTTACTTTCTGTCGGATATATCCGACATAAATTCCTGGCGGATTTTTCCTGGCGGATTTAACCGCCATAAAATTATTGTAACCCTCAGTATTTTTGAATTCTTTTTTTTTAATATTTTTAACATATTCCGACAGAAATTGACTATTTTATTATTTTAAAATGTTACATTGATTAAAAATAAATAAACAAATGGTTTAAATTTTTTTTTCACTCACGGTCCCGTTACCTAATCTCTGAATGTTTTTTTTTTTTTTTTGCGATTTTTTACACATGCTATCTCTGAGTATATACAAACATATTTGACGATTGGATCGTTGAAACTAGTTTCGTAGAATGCATATCCTATCAATTTGATAGATTTAACAAACACTTAAGAGTTAATGTTATACTTCCATTAAGTATAAAAAATTATCCACTAGTGTAAATATTTTAAATTGAAGATCGAATTCATTCAATGCATTCTTATAAGGTTGAGGAGTGTAGCTGTAAAAAATTATCAAAATCGGAGCTAAAATAATCGTTAAATTGTGATTTTTCTTTTATAACCGTCGAAAACTTTTGTTCCGTTACCTAATCTCTGAATGTTTGTTTTTTACGATTTTTTACGTATGCAATCTCGGACTGTGTACAAATAAGTTTGACGGTTGGATAGTTGAAAAAAGTTTCGTAGAATGCATATTGCGTCAAAACGGTAGATTAAACAAACATTTAAAGTTAATATTATACTTCTATTAAGTATAAAATAAGATTTTGTGGTATCCACTAGTGTAAATATTTTAAATTAAAGATCAAATTTATTCATTACATTCTTATAGGGTCGAGGAGTGTAGCTGTAAAAAATCATCAAAATCGGAGCTAAAATAACCGTTAAATTGTGATTTTTTGTTTATAACCGTTGAAAACTTTTGTTCCGTTACGTAATCTCTGAATGTTTGTTTTTTATGTATGCAATCTCGGACTGTGTACAAATAAGTTTGATGGTTGGATCGTTGAAAAAAGTTTCATAGAATGCATATTGCGTCAAAACGGTAGATTAAACAAACACTTAAAGTTAATATTATACTTCTACTAAGTATAAAATAAGATTTTGTGGTATCCACTAGTGTAAATATTTTAAATTAAAGATCAAATTTATTCATTGCATTCTAATAGGGTCGAGGAGTGTAGCTATAAAAAATCAACAAAATCGGAGCTAAAATAACCGTTAAATTGTGAATTTTCGTTTATAACCGTCGAAAACTTTTGTTTCGTTACGTAATCTCTGAATGTTTGTTTTTTATAATTTTTTACGTATGCAATCTCGGACTGTGTACAAATAAGTTTGACGGTTGGATCGTTGAAAAAGGTTTCGTAGAATGCATATTGCGTCAAAACGGTAGATTAAACAAACACTTGAGAGTTAATATTATACTTCTATTAAGTATAAAATAAGATTATGTGGTATCCACTAGTGTAAATATTTTAAATTAAAGATCGAATTTATTCATTACATTCTAATAGGGTTGAGGAGTGTAGCTGTAAAAAATCATCAAAATCGGAGCTAAAATAACCGTTAAATTGTGATTTTTCGTTTATAACCGTCGAAAACTTTTGTTCCGTTACGTAATCTCTGAATGTTTGTTTTTTATGATTTTTTACATATGCGATCTTGTAGTATCTACAAACATGGTTGACGGTTAGATCATGGAAACTAGTTTCGTAGAATGCATAAATTTGCCAAAATTTTGAAGTGGGAAAAGTAATTTGTGCTAAATTTTTATTTATGTTTTTCAGGTATTGATTAAACAATATTTAGTTTGTGTGAAGACATTTTCATTGTACAATTCTCTTTTTGTTTCTTTATCGCATATTTTACGTGGATTATTATCTATTAAACCAAACAATTGTTTATTTAATTTTTAAAAACATATTATTTATTTATTTATTAAACCAAACTATTATTATTTTATTTTTTTAAATCGTAACAAGATTTTTTGGGGGGGGGATTTTAAAATTTGGGGGAAAGTTTAAAATTTTCAGAGGGAATTTTGGGGGGATGGTTGCCGCCATTTGTTTCTGTCGGTTATAACCGACATTAATGAGAAGTTTCTGTCGGTTTTTATTTTTTAAAAACACTTTGTGTCGGTTTTAACCGACAGTAATGAACACTTCCACATTATAACCTCTCCATCTCTTCCTTGCGCCGGTGCTTCTCCCTTCCACATTTTCTCCACTCCTTATTTCCTTATCTTTCTCCTCTCCTCATTTACTTCCAGTTCGAACACTTGGAACGAAAGTTCATTCGCTATCTCGAATATGGCGAAGAAGAAGGTAACACTCTCCCTCTCACTCTCTCTCTCTGTCTCTCATATGGCGAATAATTTTGTGTTGTTTGTTTCAGTGGGTTGGATGCTGTTGGTGGTGGTGCTACGAGCGGATGTCGTCGCTCAGAACGGTTAGCACAACATTATGATGCTGATCGAGATTGCACACTGTTTTTTTCCTATCTTTCCTTCTATGTCCTTAGTTAGCTTCCATCACTCTCACACTCTCAGAGATTGCACTGAGGAAGAACATGCACTCACTCTTTTAGATCTGAAAAACCCATAAACGCCAGAAATCCCTATCAGCTTTTGTGTGTGTTTTCTTGAGTTTTTGGGTGTTTGTTTAAGTTCTTGAGGGATCTAATGTGTTTTCTTGCCCATTGAGGGATCTGATGGGTTTTTGGGTGTTTGTTCAAGTTTCTCACCAGATACACTAAGGTGGATGGATTCACCACGACTGGAAACAGAGAAGGACTCCAAAGACGAACTTTCAATGGCGATACTTTTCATAGCCTTAATATAATAAAGATGTAATTCCTTAATCATTTGCAGCAACACGAGACCCATTGGAAAACCCTCTCGTCTTCTATACGAACACAAGTCAATGACAAGTAATGAAGATTACTGGAAAAGGATAGAGACGGTGCTTCAAAAATCCCCCGATAGTTCACTGATAGAGAGCGCAAAGACTGAGAACGAAAGATGTAAGATGGAAATGAAGACACGGTGTTTTCAAAATCAAGATGAAGCTCTTCAACATTACACCTTACTGCACTTTGAATCCATCAAATCGAGCTCCGGCGAGGTTTCGGATGGTGAATGCAGAATTTTTTTTTTATTAATATATTTTCTGTCGGTTTTATCCGACAGAAACTATAATAAATAAATATATATACTGTCGGTTATATCCGACAGGATTTTTGTCGGTTTTAGAGTATTTTCTGTCGGAAAATTCATTTCCTGACGCAGGCAATTCTGTCGCTTATTATATCCGCCACTGCATCCATTTTCTGTCGGATTTTGCTTAAAATCCGACAGTAATATACGTTTTTTGTCGGTTTTTGAACTGCCAATTATAGTTAATTTTGTAGTAGTGTCTCTTTAAAATCCTTACCAGACGACTTCTTCGTCAGGGCAAATTCATTTTATTTTTTATTCCGGAAACCCGACCAAAATACTAGCATCGGGCAGTTAGATTTGTTGGGCTAAGTTGGTCAACACACTTTGCTCGACGTACTTTTTTTGTCAGGAAAACAGTACTTGCCTAATGAAGTTTTATAATTTGTCGGGCAAAAGTTCAACTACAAATTTTGACCGATGAAATCCTACAAAACAGTTAGCGACAGAAGCCTTTCATCTTGTAATGTATTTTTTTTTTGTAGGGGTGGTACCGATCAATTATCAGTGACATACTAAAATCTAATCATTTAAAGGTCTATTCCGGCGATTTGTTGCGATTGGCCGAGACACCATGGCCACGACTCCTCCTCCTCCTCCTTCGCTACTGGTACTCCTTCCACCTATATCATGGTGGATTGTCGATGTGCTTCACGATGGACAATAGAAAATACTTCCTCGACTGACGGCAAAGGTTGAGTCCGAAGGATATTACTCATAACCTTGTCGAATACATCTTCCAGCCCTGAAAAGAATGCTTACACACAGTCCAGTTGATCCAACTTTCGCACACTCAATCTTGATTGGCCTTCGTTGATCCAACTTTTGCCACACAGACTTGATGGCAGCATCGTACACAACAACTAGACGTCGTTCTTAACGAAGTTTGAAAGCCTTCACCTTCAACTCATAAATTTGAGATATATTGAAGCCATCGTAGTAAGTTCTAGCAACCTCCTCCTACATTCTTTTGCAGTCCGAAGATGAATGAAAAACCTCGTGATAGTTGGCTCCATGGAATTAATCAACCATTCTTTTACAATAGCGTTCCTAGTCTTCCGCATCTCGAATTCAGCGCTCCCTTCACTAGGTTCCTTAACGCTCCCCATCAAGAACCACTTCTTACCACGACTTGCAATATGCGTCTCCAATATCTTGGACCAAAAAGGATAATTTAATTAATTCAATTTCAGCCCACTAGGCACAGTGGAGGTAGATGTAGAGCTATATGTAGAACCTATAATCCCTCATTTCACCTTGTGTGCAGAACTTTCCTCCTATACCTTCACCATTGTGACACTTCAGAGTAGCAGCGACAATAGTAGGCATGGTGCTGTGCTTAATTACTACAGCAACGCGATACAGTTTAAAATTTGGGAGTTTTAATGAAAAGCATTTAAATTTTAATAAAAAAAGACAAAAGTTTAACATAATAACAAAAAAAAAAAACAAATACTGACTCGCGAGTCCTACGCATCGCATCACATCACACACACACACTCCCTCCCATCCTCATTCTACCATTCTTAACCCCTCTCTCTTTCCTCTTTCACATAGGGTTGGAAATTTTTCCCGAAAATCCCAAACCAAACAAAAAAAATCCCGATCCCAGATCGAGAATTTCCATACCGATAATACGGAAATTTTTGGGATCAATACCGAACCGATCCTAAACCTTTTGGTATGGAAATCGGGATTACATATTCAATGGTTAGGGAATCCCGAACCGAACCAAAAATATATATGTATGTTTATTTTGGTTGCATTCATGTTGAATGTTGAATTTAAGTAATTTGTGAGTAGACTATATTAGAAATAGAAGTATAAAATTAAGTAGTTTTGAACTTTAGAACATCAATTTGACTTGGTAAGAATGATTTGGTATTTCAATTGGTAAGAAATTTCAAATTGGTAATAGGTAAAAGCCTAAATTTCAATTGATATAAAATTTTAAGCCAAAGGCCCAAATTTTAGCCAACAACCCAAAACTCTCAAATTTATGCCCAAAAGCCCAAAACCCAAAATGCAATCTCGATCCATCTCGAAATACCGAAAACATTTCGAGAATCCAGAAAATTAAGAATGCCGAAATTTCGGTTTAGGATTGGTCTTCAAATTCTCGTCCCGAAAATTTTTGGTTTGGGATTTGGGATCTCATTTTCGGTTTGGGATCCCATACCGAACCACCCCTACTTTCACATATTCACCTCACCCATCCACATCAACTTTCTTTCTCCTCTCTCCTGTCACCTCTCCCCACTCTCTCATGTCACTCTCTACTCACTCCATAAATAATATATTTTTATTTTTTATTTTATTGTTTGTTTGTTTGACCTTTATTTCATAATTTGTTTTAGAACAAACTAAGTAAAAATATTACAAGACGAACAATAAAGAAAAATTTCATTATTCAGTTTTATAAACACGAATACTATCACTATTTCTTAAACTCAACATTGATTACTTTTTAAAGTGAAAGCTATTTCTTAAATTAAACACTAATTATATCTTAAACCGAACACTAATACTATCACTATTTCTTAAACTGAACATTGACTATTTCGTAAACTGAACATTGACTATTTCTTAAATTGAACACTAGTACTATCACTATTTCATAAACTAAACACTGACTATTTCTTAAACCAAACACTAGTACTATCACTATTTCATAAACTAACACTGACTATTTCATAAACTGAACACTAAAAGAAGTTCAAAATTTGAAGCTCTCTTCTCATTATTATATGAATCACTGACAATAATGCTTATATTCTTATAGAATTAGAATAATAATTTTCACACTCCTATTTGTTCTTTAACTTGTCTCTCAATCAATTTATATGACTTTCCTTTAATTTATTCAACACAAAATTAACAAAAAAGCATTAAATGAAAGATCAGAAAAGCTAAGTGTGCTTTCATTGGGGGATCATATTCTAATATTCTCTTCACTTTTAGGTTTTAGCTGGTTAGGGTTAAAATTAATAAAGAAATTCCATAATTTGAACCTGGGGGTGATGATGAGAGGCTACACCACTTGTAGGGTTGAGTGGTAGTCATGTATTGACCTTCTCTGATGCCAACAGGCACTGTATATTTTTCCTCTCAATTCTCTCTCTCAAAATTTTTGGGGTTTGTTGATGTCAGTTTGGATGGATTTGCTTGGCCTTTTACTGACACACAGTCTCTTTCTGTGAACCTTTTCCTTCATGATGAAATATTTAAAAGTAATTTGTGTGCTGCTTTTGCACTGCATGTTGGTCTTCTCTTCAGTTCTAACTCCTCAATGTAGATGCTTGATTTGATGCGTTGAATTGGTTGGCGTGCGCTTGCACGGGCTTTGGGTTGGATTAGTTTTTTGTTTCTTATCTTTTTTATCTCTTGTATTTATCTTAAATAAAGTTATTAGGTGATTTTGGTTAAAACTCAAAGTTTTGAAGTTCTTTTCATTAATTTTTCCTTAAAATTTAGGGTTAGGGTTATGATATGAGCGAAGCTGTAGATGCCAAATAGAAATACATATGGCTGAATTCTTAATTGATATTCATCGTGTAGGGTTACAATAAATATAAGTAGACATGCCTTATCTCACAAGGAATATATAAACATAAATCCTACTCCTACCAAATATAGGACTCCTAGAATATTTACAAATTATGATCAAGCCAAGAGAACATAACACAATAGAAATTTACTGACTAGATTTCTAATATAACACAAAAGTCGGTAACCACGTTGCTTATTAACTTGCTAGAGCTGAAAGATGTTTATACAAGGGTCAAAGTTGATTAAATTTTCTTCATTGATTAGTAATTAGTTGAAAGGTTACACTATTATATCATGACAATATTAGATTTCTGTTCTATCATCTTAGAATACTAGCTCAAGGAATATATTTATCTGTATTCACTTTTGCCACAAACTTATATTGATATGGTGGATACAAATTGCTAAGTTTTAACGGAAGTTTTTTTCTAGGCGTAGGCAATGGCTCAGGGGGAGGCATTGTTATCCTGCAACCTGAAATTGGACGATTTCGTGACAATATTTTCTTCTTTGCAGGAATCGATAAATTGAGGTTTAGGAAGCCTGTAATTGCAGGAGACACCTTGGTGATGAGAATGACTCTAGTTAAGTTCTAAAACGGTTTGGAATAGGAAAGATGGAAGGTAAGGCATCGGAGGTGACTTGGTCTGCAAGGGTGAGGGCGAGTTCATGATGGCAAGTGGGAGTGTCTATTCCTGAGTATGTCCTATAATCCAATCTGCAATTTCTTCTCCTGTTCTTCCTTATGTATTCTAGCTTGTTTGTTTTTTTCTAGTCTTAAGCCCCTTAATACCGTGATGTTTGCTTGTCACTGTTCGACGTTCCGTGTGAATAAAGAAATTTTGTTAAATTGTTTGCTGAACTCAGGTAATGATCTTGGCCTTACTTTGGCATTTTAGATTTTTAGAACACCATCTGTTTTCTCCCAAAGAAAATATGTATATGATTTAAGCTAAAAGGCAGAATCGAAGGGAATGGCCATTAAAATTCTATATCTGATGACGTGCACTTGTTTACGAACATATTTACAATGTCGAAAAATATTGGTACGTAGACTGTAAACTATAAAGATAGAATGATGAAAAAAGTGAGTGTTAACTTTAATCCTAAAAATTTGAAATCCTTTGTGTGAATTAAGGATAGTAAGATTGTTTGTTAAAAAAAAGGACAGTATGATTCTAAGATTGGAGCTGAAAAGTAATAAGCATACAGTGAAGACCATGATTCTAAATTATAGTCACCTATAATCGATCTTAATTTATTGGTGGAGGAGAAAATAAAACGATAAAAGTTTAGGCATTTTGATGAAAAGTTAAACGAATATTAATGCAAGTGATGTATTCACCAGGAACAGGACCATCCACCATAAGCATAAGCAAATGTAGGAAGAAAATACAATTGTTAAGTGCCACCTAATCAATTCCGCAAGTTGAGATGGGAAGTCAATATTGTGCACATCTAACCACAATAAAATGCCTCAAAGCCTTAGTCCATTGTATGACCCTCTTGCCTTTAAAAGCTCCGATCATATACTTTTGTAAACGACTTTAACCTGAAGTTGCATGCCTGAGTCTTACAACAAACAACTTTAGTCAGGGTTTCTGTATGTACTTAAAGCTTTTCAAACTACACATGTTCACCCGATACTCCCTTGGGACATTGTGGATCATTGATCACTAAATGACTTGCATTAGAATAATAATAATAAAAAAAAAAACTATACGTGTGAACAACTAACTGACGTTAATGAAACCCTACCTTTTTTAGCTGAAAGCCATAATTGATTCAAGGGTCCCTTTTGGAAACTCCAGTGATGTGCCTGATGAGTGCGCGTACCTTTCTCCTCCACATAATATCAAAGTTGACGCAACGGTATGAGGGTGTATGTCCTTTATACAGCCATCATAACATAATCCCCCATGTCCCATTTCCTTTAAGTTGTTAGGAAACATCAATTATTACTTGTCAATAAAATAGAATATATTGTATCACAACCATATTTTTGAGGTTTTGGTGGATCTGTGGGCACATCTCAGCGTGTTTTGGGTCTTACAGCAGCTCAGGTGTTGGGAACTCATTTATCTTTCTTGTAGCTCACAATGTTCAAATCTTGGCGGTCATTCTACGGGTTACACAATGCTCTGTTGCACTATAGAAACAGTTGGAAGACATGATATGTATCTTTAGCACTACTTATGTATTATGTCGGGTAACACGTAATGTAAATAATCTTGAAAAACATCCTTCTGTCTCCTTTATTTTTCCTCTCTTCTGAAGATTCTCTTTAGCATCTGAGAAACTGCACAATCAGAATCACAAGCACCATCAAAGACAATTACCTAACTACACAACAAAGACCATTTCTCTATCAGAGTCCATCCTTTTCCCTTAGAATATTGATCCCAAACTTTCATGCTATTAGTCAAAGCTTCAGATCACTAATAGATGTTCTTGAATAAAACCAGGGATAGTACTTGCATCTCTCTTTTGGTTGTAATGCTCATATTTGATCTCCTACAAATAATGTATCTATTCCGTATAATTTTGTAATTTGAACAGTTCAATTTGTTACTAATCAGTTGATGATCATTCATGGAAAATCATTCAAACATAGATCATATAATCATTTAAATGTATAGGAATATTGGATCTTTTAGGGAATTTTGAATCACTCCTAGAGGATTTAGGCATCACACAAACCTAGAGAGAATCAAAGCTCCATCAATTTTATTCAATCATCAGATCTATCTAAAAAAAGTTACAAGGATGTAAAATATAAAGACGTAAGCCTACACTAGTACAAAAAACACTTTGCGCGACGCAGGTCCTTCGTCGTACAAAGTCAAAAAGCGTTGCCTGAAAATTAGAGCGACGAAGCGCCAAGGCAGTGAAAGCAGGGTTTGAGCGACGAAGAAGTAACATGCGTCGCACAAAGTGTCTTTGTGCGACGCAGTTCCCTACGTCGCGCAAAGTGTCTTTGTGCGACGCAGGTCCCTCCGTCGCGCAAAACTACTTTGCATGACGTAGGTTATCCGTCGCGCAAACCCTTGGTTTTTTTTTTTTTTGGGAAAAATATATATATTTTTAATTTTTAATAAATATTGTAATTAAATTCTAAACAATAATTAATAAACCTAGAAAAAGTATTTAATTATAAAATATATGAAAATGTACATACAAGATGTTCGAACAAAAAAGAAAAAACTATAACAAGTAGTCTTCTAAGTTTGATACATCAGGCTACTGAGTATAGGCTGGGCGAAATGGCTGGGAGGTCGAAGGTGGCAAGATCAGGTGCTGGCATCGGGATTTGGAGGCCAGACATCTGTAAAGCCCGTACAATAATACTCATCTGCTCGTCTTGGGTCGTAACCTGACCTTTTAGGGTTGTCACTTCCTCCTTCAAGGCATTGACCTCTCTTGTGGTCTATCTGGAAGAGGATGCACCTGTTTCACAATCCAACAAATTTTCACAATCATAAAAATAATAGTTTTAAAATGAAAAAAAAAATACAAGTGGTGAGAATTAGAAAAAACTACCTGGCTGGGAGGCCCCACCCTCGACTCTGGATGCCGAGGAAGTGTGATCAGAAGGCTCTGGCTTGCGGTGGTGCCGGTGAGGCCGCTGTGCACTAAGCTGTTGAACTGACACTGATGACGTCGATGATACAGGCACCTGGGACGCTGTAAGAGTAGCCTCAGTAAGGGGTGTAGGCTCCCCAATCAATGAAGCACTTACGCCTAGAGCAGTAGATGCTGATAATGTGGGAGGTGCATTGGTCACACTCCAACGACTAGTGATCAACTACATCTATACATTTTTTGAACCCTAAAAATATACCATTAGAAACTAATCCTTTCTTGCATTTGAAACTAATTAATTAGCAGCCAAAGTAATATCGTATCCTTTCTTGCATTTGTTCACAAACATATAAAGCAGTAGTGCAACGGTAGAAACAATACTAATTAAAGATGCCAACTATACTTTAAACCAATGGGATCAGATGTTCCATTTATGTGTATCTTGATTATTTTGGTCGCAATCGCGATGCCTTCTCTATGTGCAACTGAGCTCTATTTTATATTTTTATTATTAAAATAAGTGTAACAAACAAAGTGGCCATACAACACTGTACGCAAGTTAACATGATGAAAATCAATTTAATCTATCGTATTTTTATTTGTCGTACTTTCATTGAAGATATCATGACAGCATGTGTAAGAAGCTTGAAGGCCTCAACCAACTTTAATTATAATATGAAATTATGCCAAGAACGTGCTAATACTAGAGTTTACCACACTATAAGCTTAGATTGTGGCTAGATAGTCTAGTTCTTTGACCAAAATTAGTTAACTCTGAGACCTTTCAAGTATGGACTACAATTAAATGGAGCTTGACTAGACACATTGTTGAAAGAGAAGAACTAAAACCAGAAGGTTTTCTGGATGGAAGGTCAACCAACATAGTTAGTCGACTTCTTCATTAGCTAGCGGTTGGCTGGAGACCCTTACAATTTAAATATCCCATGTGACTGCCAATCACACTAGTGGATATTTAAATTTGAGCTCTTTAGATATCCTATATGAATACAATGAACTAATTCAATCGTCAGTTTAAAATATTTACACTAGTGTACCACAAAAACACTTTGCGCGACGCAGTTTGTTCGTTGTGCAAACAACCTTTGCGTGACGCATTGGTTGGTTCGTCGTGCAAACAACCTTTGCGTGACACATTGGTTGCCGTGTCGCGCAAACAGTCTTTGCGTAACGCATTGGTTGGTGCATCGTGCAAAGTGTGTTTGCGCAGTAACCCAATTGTGACGTCGCACAAGTTATATTTAAAAAAAAATATATTATAAAATTTACAGAAAATGTGACTTTACTTCTTTCAAATTCATTTTTTTTACATAAAATACAATAATATATTTTTCAAACAAAAACCCTATCCGAACTACAATAATAAATTTAAGGCTACTTAATAAATATATATTCCATTTAATTTCTTACGTGTTATAACAAAATAAATAAATTTAAAGCTACTTAATAAATGTGACTTTACTTCAATATAATTCTTAATTACCTGCGGTGCATTGGATTTACCCTCAGTTCAACAGTATAGCACAAATCAAGGAAATTTCAAGGGGAAACCAACATTTCTTACAACTTCTTCCGTGTAAATATATAAGTTAACCCCGATAAAGTATTCAAATGCTAATTCCAAATGAAGCCCAAACAAGTCTTCAACAATATATCTACAGTCTCACTCCTTTTAATAGGTAAAATTAATAAAGATTAATTAAAAATTCGATCCCACAAAACTCCACCATTACCAAAAAAGGGCATAGCAAGTAGGCAAAGGTACATATACAAAAATCCCATATGCAATTTGAAGAAAATACCTTCAAATTTGTTCTTCAATGATATTCGTATACAAAAATCCTGTACAAAACAAATTTAGTAGTGTGGAAAAATTCATTGACTTTGCGCGACCCAGACTGATGTCGTGCAAAACAGTTTTGTGCGACGGAGCTACACCTTTGTTGCGCAAAGCTATTTTGCGCGATGAATGCACACCTTCGTCGCGTAAGCTATTTTGTGCGACGTCAATATGCAAAGTTCCGTTGCTCAAAATGTTTTTGCATGACGTTTTGTTGTCACCGTTGCGCAAACATACTTTGCGCAACGCAATTTGCTCCGTCGCTCAAATATGTTTTTGTACTAGTGCCTAATTAAACATGAACAAGCAAATTATTAAAGGAGAACTAAATTAAACATGATTCGTGTAGAATAAGGAAATTAAAAGAGTAATGGGCCTTCTGAAAATATGAATCACAAACCACTGTTCACTGTTCATGACATTGTTCACCGACTCTCTTTGATATAAGAATCGGAGAATGCAGAAGTCACCGAAGAAGTCAATAATCATAAAGAGAAGGAATGAAAATGAGATTTATAAGTTGTAATTTTTTTTTTATATTGGATTAGAGAGGTGCCACATCTTAGTTCATTATGTATGTATTAGTAGATTAAAGAGATTTAGTCAACATGTGGTCTAATATCTTAATGGATATGGTATTGTGTTTTCTTCTATGCATAACAATAATAATAATTAAAAAAAAAAAGAGAAAGGGATCCAGTTGGAAGTTAAAATAATTCAAATACATATGTGTTAGTTAACAAAAACCACTTAGTACTACGGTCTAGTGGTATTCCTTTTCACTTGTAAGTGAGGTCTTAGGTTCGATTATCGTCAAATGCGAAGTTGAACTACATTATTGCTAGCCCATTGTGAGGCATAGCTCACTCATCCATCCCTTAGTGTACATAATATCGTTTGTTCAAAAAAAAAAGCACAAAGAAAAGCTAAGGGTCCGTTTCGTATCTTACTTGAGAATTGAACTCAAAATTATGATTTTTTTTCAAAAACTCATGTTTTGATATAAAAATTTTAAATCCAAAACCAAGTTTGGTATGCAACTTTTCTGCTCAAACTAATCAAAATTTAAACCATAATTTAAAAAAAAACAATAAAATTCAAACACCTAGACCCAACACTAATGAACTCATTGTTATCATCTCTCTCTCACTCTTTCATCGCTTGTCCAGAAACCCTTCGACTGTTTTTTTCAATTCACACCTGCCTTTCCCAGTATTTTCCTAAAATTCATCCTCTTAACAAAAACATGGCCGCAACTTCATCTGTTCATCCTGCTCCTCACATCAACTTCAATACTTTTTATGAACCCCCCATGATCAGAGTTCATCATAAAGAGGAGGAAACAACTTTCCTCGCAGGTCGCAGTCATTTGTTGAACGAATGCAAGGTATGGTGGGAAGATAATCGTGATGTGACTAGCGATATTTCCAAACTTTCAGACCCCAATCGTCCTTGTACTAGAATCCATCCTTATTATTTGGATTTAGGGCTAAAGTTCCCTTTCTAGCCTTTATTGAAGGAAATTTTGATTTTCTATCAAATTGGCCTATGCAATCTCACCTCGTCTTCCATACTCATTTTCACCTGCTTTGAACATCTAAATGGCTGGTATGAAGCTGAATTGGTTGTCTTGATCCAACCTCCGGTGGTCTGCCTATATTACCATTATGCCCGAGCAGGACAAAGATTGGTATAAAGATAGTCTCCTCGTTGACAGGAATTGGGAATGAGATATATCGGTGGTAAGAGTTCCCAACAAACCCATCAATAATTGCAACTGCAAAATAGACATCAAGGACCTCAATCCATGTCATCCCAAGCTTATTAATAGGGTTTTTCATATCATTGCTTTTGCACATCGAAGTTGGAAATGGCTCATTGCACCTAAGAGAGAAAGAGTGCACGGGAGGGATGCCATCACATACCTCTGTTCCAACCATCCAATCCAGAATCTGGAGTGGGTTGATGCTAAAAATGCCAGGTTGCTCCCATATCAAAAATCTACTAAGGATACTTCACAGACTAAGAAGAAGGACAAGAAGAGGCATGATGACTCTGCTCTAAAAGAGGCCCATGTCAAAGTGTCTAAGAAGAAAGCCAAATCGACGAGTAGCTCGGGTGGTCGTTAAGGTAAGGTGACGAAAATTCTTGACCTCACCTCTTCAGCTGATAAAGGTTTTAAGTATCCTTCGACAATCAATGGCAGAGAAGTTGGAAGTCCTACTCTCGAGAGAGTTGAGAGTCCTGTCAGAGGCTTTCTGAAGCAAACATCTTATGTCGTTGCACAGCAAACAAATGCTTATGGAGTAGCGACAACAACCACAACATCAAATTTCATCCATGTCTCATTCACGAATGAGGGGATAACTGGTTGTTTCCCAGAAACATCGTTTTCTTAACCTGTCGCTCCCAGAGGCATTTATAGCGAAACATCATGCTTGGTAATCAAACCTATCCATTTGATGCCACTTCCATTAGGAGCTAGTGGTCTTTGTGATGCTAGACATGCTTAAGCTCTTGTCAGCTCGACTGTCTCTGCTGTTGATTTCATAGAGATGCTAGCCAAGGAAAACCTCTTGGCGAAATGTTATCGGAATAAATACACAGTAAGCCTTTTTACGGTCTTTGAATTTCAAATACTGCTTTCTTTCTTTTTTATTTTTTAATTTTTTATATAACCATAACCCCTTCTGGCTAACGCTTGGACGGAGGCTCAGATTCGCACCTAACCAGATAAGATTTCCAAACTTGAAATGTCCTACAAGGGAAAATAGGGCAGTATGATCAAACTTGAGAGAGATTTGCAGGAAAAAAAGTTGTAAGCTTGAAGCATTTCTAGAGGCTGAAAGAGCTTGGGTCACCGAAAAAGGTAATTTAGTGGTGCATCTAGTGATGCATAATCAACAAAGGTCCAGATGCTAAAGGCTAAGGAGGAGGTGAAGTGAATGCTGGCTTCGGACCAAAGTTCTTGGAACGTTGACCGGTTCATCCTTTAGTTAAACATAGATGCAATTCGAGAAGAGGTAGGCAAACTTGAGAAATACCAGGCGAAAAGTCTTCAGTAGAATGAAGAACGAAAGATTTATAAGAAGGCGATCGACCGGGAGTATAATTAGGGGTACCTTGCTGATTACATGGGTAGGATTACCGTGAAGAATGTGATTTCGTTCATTTGTTGGCGGAGATCCGAGAAGTTGGTTTGCATGTACCTTATTCTCCTGCAACCGACACGGAGGAGCTCACGATATCGGAGGGAAACGAGTCTTCTTCTAATTCTGAGGAGCCATCGAAGGGGGTCAATCCAATTGTTTTAAATGTCATTTCTGTCAGTTTCTCTCAAGCAAGTTCCCAAGGTGCTGTGGACGTGGTAGTCGATGAAAAGTCATAATTGTTAAGCTCTTTCATTTTCTTTATTTGTTTGTTATTCGACTAGGATGGGGATTTGTCCCATCCATAACTTCGAACTTTTCATGTACCTGTTATGGTCTTTGGACTTTTTCAGAGTTTTCATTTAACAATGCATAATTTCCTAGTAGCGTTTTTTTTTATTTATTTGTATCATCATGGTCTGACTTCATACCGCATGCTATGATTTAATCCGACAATCTTTTCGAAGTAAGCTAACTTAGTAGTAGGTGACAAAGAGGAACACGAGTAAGCTTGTGGGCCCGGGACAGAACTCAAAAGCTCCATTTGATGATGGAATCGGAAAAACATCACCTCCCAAGCTTAATGCCCATAGAGATGTCTATCGCAATATCCAAAATACCACCTTACTTTGGTACCAGGTATTAAAATATTAAACCCATGGAAAATCTCTTGTTATGCACTTAGCTTTCCGTATTGATGTCTGGAGAACTATTGATGTCTAGAATAACTTCCAGTCGTTTATTCTTTTTTATCCCCATTGAAGGGCCTTCATACATTGCAACATGATGCTAAAGATTTATTTCTTCTTTAGTTCATATTGCTTGTTCGTCCCTGGAGAATCTTAATCAAAAGTTCTCTGGGGACTTAGTCGCCTACACGTAGGTCGAAAATACCTTTGGAATCTTTTTATCAGACCATATGTGTAGGAACTTAGCATTTTTGATCGGAGCTTTGTTGGAATAAAATTCCTCGTGGGGATTACTAGTCTAAATGCCCCATTCAAACCTACTAACACATGGTGTTACATAACATGCTTGGCTTAGTAAGTTGGTCTGAGATAAAAGTATTCGTACTTGGGGTCGGAGTTTAGAGCCATCCTCGTATGATTTCCAGATCGCCTTTCCGACCATTCCCTTGAATGACATAGAGCCCAAGTTTGAATGTTATGACCTACAACCTCACTGGTTGAACAAACTTTCCGGAGGCCTGATGGTGCACTGAACTTCCGGGTCAGGGCGTCATGTGCCCGTGCTCGTGCCCGTAGCCTACAAATCGTGACCACACTTATTATTGTTCGAGTTTCCTAAGCTGCTAACCGTATCATATGGGATGGGCGAAGGGAAACTCTTCTAACAATGTTTGTGAATTTTTGGACTTACAGTCATGTAAAGTTTTCAAAGTTTATGCTTTGTTCGAATGAGTGAGATATTCCCTGGATCACCAAAAAAGAAAAAAGAAAGAGACATATATGAAATAGATAAACTTTATAGCTTCCTTATTGACGAATGAAAATGGTTTGATTGATAAGGGGGTGTGATTGAATCCAAGAATGATTGCCTATATATCTCTAACGAAGGAGAATGAAATCACTAGTGTAGTTCCATGAAAAGATGATATAATGTAAATTTACATTAGGGATCACTTTTAACGATAAGCTTATGATAGGATGTGAGGATATGAGTTATCCATGGACTTGTTTTCGCATAGACGATTGCGTAGCAATTGGGTCCGGAACGGACTGCCTACATATCCTGGGAAGGGAATCAAATCACGTGTAGTTCGGATGGTACCTTTTCTATTCTATCTAGAGGCGTTGGCGAGGAGTCAATCTTAGTGTGATAAAGATCAGATTTCTTGTGGTCCACTTAATCGCCTTCTTATTCCTTAAGGTTCCTTGTCCTCCATAAATGCAGTTTATGTTAAGAGTAGGCTTATTCGTTGAGCGGTGACCTTCATCATCAATATGCTTGTTGTACCAGTCCCTATCTTTAGGTTCGATTAAGCCTTTTTTCCTTGCCTTATCTCTGGCAAAATGCCAGCAATGCCCTTGATCTAGCAGTTCTTCAATATGATCCCTCAACATGCGACAACCCTTGGTAGCATGACCAGCGCTCTTGTGGAAGAAGCAATACTCATTCATATTTTTCTTCGCTATGTGCTTCGGGAATGGTTTTGGGCTTCGCAAGAACGGGTTCTCTTTTATACTTTGGTGGATGTTGATGGTAGCGTTCAAAGCGTTGTACTACATAAGCTTAGTTGGGGCTTGTTTGTCTCATCGTCCTCCCCTAGCCGTCTGACATAGGGAAGGGGGAAAAGTATCCATGTCATTCATTCTCCTTTCAGTCTTCTTTGGGATGTCTGGTTCTACTGCTGTTCTCTTAGTTTTCTCATTCTAATATATGAGATCATCTGCTAGGGTGGCGTAGTCGTACTTTCCTTTATTCAGCTTATGCGAAATGGGTGAATGGACATAAGGACTCTACTTGAACGTCATGTTGGCCAGTCTGTCATCTAGTTTCTTTACCTCTGCCAATTTTGTGCGGAAGCGCTTCAAATAGGTCATGAGGCTCTCATCCCTGGATTAAGATTCCATTTTGAACATGGATTCATGATGTTTGCGCACATCATGGCACACCGGGTAGGTATTTGTGAAGGGGTCGACCAAGGTCTCAAAGTAGTCGATAGATCTAGTTGGTAGTTTGGAAAACCACCTCATCGGGGGTTCTTCTAAGAAGGACGAGAACATCTTGCACATCCAAGCATCGTTGTTGTTGCATAGGGTCATGGTATTCCAATAGTCCATGATGTGATAATCTGGGTCATAACCTATGCTGAAAGAATTTGTCTGATGGGTGCATGGATTCAATGGCTATTGAAAGTGGGATTTTGAATTTTCTCGCAGTGGCATGGATCCAATGGCCATTGAAAGTGGGCTTCTGATCTGGACTGTGGGCCTGATAGAGGTACAAATGTGACCTTCTCTAGCTCATCCTCGTCGGGCCAGCTCTTCAGAAGGATCTGACTCGTTGAACTTGAGGCGACGGGGCTCAGTTCTTGGTATCCCTGGCTTGAGATGGGTCTTAAGGTGCCTGGGGGTCTAATTCAAGAAGCAACATTGGCGATTTGTTCGTTGAATAGTGGATTCCTACTTGATCTAGTGATATTTACCGTGGCCAGAGTAGTGGGGTACTTTATAGGCTCCCTTTCAAGGGTTATGGTACATATATTCCCAAAATCGAAAACTGGGATTTAGGTTTTTGGGGTTATCCCACTCGAATTCTCTAGGTTCTTCATGTGTTTTTCCATGTCCACGAAGTTAAAATGGCTTTCAACTTGAGAATTAGAGTATTGAGATTGCGTTATCAGAGATGAACCCTAGATGAGCGTATTTATACCATTGGAGAAAGACCTTTTTAGGTTAGAATCCTTGTTTTAAGCCGAGAGAATTGTAGAAGATATCTAGAGATAGATATTGCACCATTTTAAAAGTTATGATCACTTGCGGCACACAACAATTCCTAGATTGTAGGAACTCCAAGGTTTATAAGGATCTGATTGAGTCCATATCCGGATTAGATTGCGTATCTTGAGGAACAAGCATGGTCATCCAACGGAGTCGTTTAGACTTCGCCTATTGCCTCGAAACAGGGTGATGGTGGCATCGCTGCTCCGTTTGATACATCTTCGCTTGACGTTGTTGAGTCCATGACCAGACTTATAAATCAGCCTCACTCCGGCTCTAGAAAATCATGGTCCCACAATGCATATATTAATGAACTTGTACAATATTGTCCACTAAAATGGTATTTTTAACATTATTCCATGAGTACTTAGTTTCGTTGATTTCATGCTACATGTGACTAATTTAATTTCTTAATTACAGTTGAAGGGAGACTTGACAGGTAAGATGGGCAAATGGGCCCAGGACTCGCAGATTGGGTTAAGTTCATGCAGTAAGGAAGGGATCCAAAAATTGTAAATATAAAACAAGGCAGGGTGAGGTGGGTCTCAAAATCTGAGGATACAGGCCCCTAACCTGGACCGTTTCTCCCCATCCCAACTGAGTGTTTTCTGGACTTTCCATATCCATTGCATCCACTGTATGAGGAAACGGGTCCCTAGCCCTTCTTCTCCACTGTCTTCTTCTCCACCATCCACGACACTTTATCTCTCTCTCACTCACTTCCTCCTCAGCTGAAAATTATCATAGTATCAAACTGTATGAGCAATCTGAGCTTGAAACTCACCCGCCACTCCACCTTCACTCATGTTTCTTGCCCAGTCTTGCTTTCTAGATCCCTAAGTTCCGAGTCTTCCGTCGCCACAGACTCAAGCCCTTATCATGAAGGCCTCCTAGTTTCACGTCTTCTGCCACCGCAGACTCAAGCCCTCCTCACGAAATCCTACAAGTTTTGCATCTTCCATTACCGCAGACTCAAGCCCTCCCCACCATCATCTTGTCTCCTCCCTAAACTTTTAATCAAATCTCGAACATTCCGAATTTCTGGGATTTTATTTTCTCTAGGAAAAGACTCAAACTTTATGAATTTCTTTGTGTTTTTTGTTAAACTTTTAATCAAGTATCATCTTCCGCCGCCGCCATCTATTGCAAGGCTTGACTTTCTCCCTACCTCTTCTTCTTCCTCACCATCATCCTCTTCGTCTCCATCCTCCATGGCGAGGACCTCACTTGCATTTTTGGCCATCAACTTCAACTTACCCCGCCACATTTAGGCTGGACATTTAATTGGGGGAACACATTATAGTGAAAATTGAGGCATGTTGTACTCTTTTCCTAGATATATTATCTATTGACATAGTCATGTAATTTACTGGCTCTTTTGTTGAATTTGTAACATAAATTGTTCATGATGGGTTTCTTGGGAGACCCTAAAGCTACACATGCCAAGGCCGCGCAACTAGTTAGGGAGGCCATAGCCAATGTAAGGACGGTTGCTGCATTCAATTAAGAGGGAAAAAAATATATGTAATTGGACTTGTGGACCCGGCCTAGCCCGTCCTGTTTTAAATGGGCTAGGTTAGGTCTGGTTCCAAAACTCTGAATTTCTTTACCCGCCCCTCGCCGTTACATTTTAAAAAGTATCATGTCTGATCCCTCCAAATATTGTTCTGGCCCGGTCCGGTCCGTGCCCGCCCCCATATATGCCTAAAGAAAATCAATAAAAAGAAAACCTTATTTAAAAAGGAAAACTAATTAAAAAGGCTTGAAAATTTTGAGTTTTAACGATAAGGACAAAATAAAGGGTAAAGTGAATAGTACCAGGATTGACTTTTTAGTGTAAAAATGTGATTTTTCGTTAGAGTGAACAGTACCAGGACTTTTTGTTAAAGTTCCCTATTTAAAATCCAAATATAAGAAAATAAAGAAAAAGCAAACAATAAAGTAAGAGACAAAAACAAAAGAGAAAGAGAGGGAGCATTAGTTATGCTAACGTGGAGTTCTTGTTGTACTCAGTGGTCTCCATCAACGGCCCAGATTCACTCTCACCCTTCCCCATCTCATTTATCTTCCTTCCCCACCTTCCATTCTCACTCCCTTCCCTTCCCCATTATCATTTAGTCTTCTCTCTCTCCCTCTCAAGGCTGAAGAAGCATTCGGAAGAAAATTATATTACTTAAGAAATGTTGTTAGGGAAGCGTCCACGCCCTCCGATGAAGAGAACAGCAAGCATGACTGGGATCACCGTTGATCTGACGGACGTGGAAGGCCAGGAACGGACTGATGATCTCCAAAACCCCTCCGCCATCAACGATGAGCATGCAGTTGCACTTGCAGCAACGGTGGTGGCCCCACAAGAACCTTGTCCTGTGATTAACAATAATCATAATTATAATTATAATATAGAAAAGATGAACATGAACAACAGCAGCTTAGGGAACCATGAAGAGCACCGTTTCTTGGCTATGTTGTCACCCAGAAACAACCACAGAAGAAGGAACTCGGCTTCTCACGATGTTGTGGAGACCGCTCACTTCCTTCGCACGTGTGGCCTCTGCAAACACCAGCTCGCTTCAGGCCGCGACATCTATATGTATAGGTAATAATTTAACCCTAGATAGAATTCCATCATATAATATTATTGTTTAGTTTAATTATTTCACCCTTGTTGGAATTATTTGTCATATTTTCATCGTTTTATTCCTCTGTTTCTCTTTGATTTTTGGATTTTCAATCTCTTCCTTTTTGTTTTCTTCTGGGATTTCAAGAGGGTACTGTCAGATTTCCAGCCATAGAAGTATATTATGAAGCTGTTATTGACATTGGAAAAAAATAGAACTACTTTTTATTTTCCGGGATTTTAAATGATGAGGCGTGGAGAAAATAAAATTGGATTTTGAATGCCCTGTGGTGAGGGTGGGGATTGTAATTGGTAAGAGTATGCTAGGTATAGAGTTCGGACTCTCCAATATAAAATATGAAAAAATTATATACTATGTCTTTCGTTATTTGATTTTCTGATAATTGAACTGAAAATTTTGTGCAGGGGAGACACAGCGTTTTGTAGTCTAGAATGTAGAGAGCAACAGATGAAGCAGGATGAGAGAATAGAGAAGTGTAAAGCTGTGTCCTCAAAGAAAGAGGACCTCCATGCGTCGTCACGATCCACCTCCAAGACCTCCTCCGGCAAAAGCCAGACCGTGGCGGCTGCTTGATTAAACAAACATAGCCCAAGGGCTGAAGACGATCCATCATTCTCCTCAATTGCATGCCCCCATTGACGTTGTTTACATATTAGTACTACTGCAGGTTTGTGTTGCTGCTAGATGTTGTATCATATAAAATTAATTGTAAAAAAGGTCTGTGAGTGCATTTGTTTTATGGATCATGCAAGTGGACTTTGGCCAATGCTCTTAAAACATTGCAATTTAATTTCTTAGATATTCTGACTTGTGAGCCTTGTACTAATAAGCTTTCTACATTATATTTGACTTTAAGAGTGATATATTTCTTTCCAATGTTGTATCCCAAATTCGACGTATAAAAAGGTTACTAATAAAAAATGAAACACTAATAATTCAACATTATTTCGTACTATGTAAATGAGCAAAAGTCAGCACGTACAGGCAAATAATGTACATTGGAATTGGCTAACTAGCACCACAGTCAACAATGGCAAGTTCTTCTTATTAATCACAAATTGAATATGCCAAATTCTACCAAAGCAATGGAAGGCTAGATGCCTGAGCAATGGAAAGCTGGATGTGCGGCCAATGATCTAATAGTCGAGAAATCAATGATCAAATTATATTATACTCCAGTGCATATAGTTGTATATGCATGGTTCTCATAGCATAGTCAAGTATATGCAACAAATTAATTTGTTTAAGTTAATTATGATTTATGACATAATTTCAATCTAAAGAAAAGCATTTTGAGCACTATTAAAAGATTGGTACTCTAGTTGGTAGGTTTCCTTGAATTCGGGTTTTTATAATTTCTGCAGATTGAGTTGTGGGGATTGCTTTCTAATGTCCAAGCACCCTCCTCTCCTCTTCCCCACCCCAATTATTACCTATATTAATGCGTTACGAAAGACTTTTTGTCTCCGGTCAAGAAAATGCCATTCCAGAAATGAAATTACCCCTCCTCTATAATTTTCAGACCTTAATTAGGCTTCTCTTTTCACATCATCCATGTGCATACATATTAGACCAGGCAGTTTTTGACACGACATGAAAACGACACGAAAATAACGGGTTTCGGGTCAACATGATAATTAATCGGATCATTATCGGGTGACCCGTTAAGAACCAATTAATAATGGGTTCTTAACGGGTATACACGCGGGTAACACGTGGGTAACCCGTTTCGACCCGTTAAGAAAAAAAATTATTTTGATAATTTTAAAGTTTAATTATCAAAAGATTTATTATAAAATACAATAGCCATATTAATATATACAATATATTCTATATTAAATATATAGTTTTGTATTATAATTTGTTTATATTATGAGAGTTCCTTATTATTATTACTAGGATAAATTTTACTTAACATGTTGTTGTCCAAAATTAAAATAAACTAGTATAGTATTTGTATAGGCAATAACTAAGAAGACATACATACAAGTATGAAAAATGTGAAAGAATATATAAACACTCATGATTCATCATTATTCCTCCACGAGTAGATAATGGTTACACTTACATTATCGTTTAGATTTTTAAAATCCTCCAAACCCTTATGAATAATGTTTTTTATTTGAGGGCAAAATTAATAATAATTATTGTAGAAGTGTAAAAAATGTAAAAAAAATATACAATCACTCATAGTGACAAGCTTTACAACTTTCATGAAAGGGTTAGCTTCGAAATGACACACCCCGACCTAAATCAGGGCATGCTGGCCATCACGTGGAACTGACGTAACCATGTGCACAGTGCGGAAGCAATAGAGATATAAGGGAATTGTGAAGGAATAAAACCAAACTACCAGCATAACTAGTTAAGATAGAGTGCTAGTGCGAGATTAAGTGTGAAATACACAACCAGAGCATAAATAGTCTAAGTGCAGTCAAGCAGGATAAGTACTAAGAATCCTACACGGTGATGTTCTGTCAGAACCCCCGTCAGAATCCTCGTGATCCACTAAAGCACTTCTACTTAAAACCTGGAGGGGCGCAAAACAGAAAGTGTGAGTGGGCAAAAACAAAGCTTTTCAAAATCATTTCATTTCTCAAAAGTTCTAACCCCTCGCCGTAAAACCTGTATAATTTCCCTAGAAAAATAGAATATATATACATATCTCAAAACCATGCTCAGAAAAACGATATTCAAAAATATGCCATGCCTAAGTATCTCAATGCAATGTTAGAGGTAAACCAGGGAAAATATATAAATATCAAATATCGCATCAGCCAAATCTCTCTAACTCAAACTGCACCGCTGAGCATATAGCTCATAACCAATCTCCATCATATCAAATCAAATCCATTTCCTGCACACGAGTCGGAACCACCTTAAGTGGCCTGTACGACAAGACTAGGTGCAAAATAAATATACTCTAGTGCTACGATCATGTGAAGGCTATGCGAATGATCGCGGGTCACCTACGAGTCGAAACCACCTAAAGTGGTATGCACGACAAGCCTGTGCACCTAACTTGGATCCAAGGTGAGCATATGGTGCGGGAGGTGAACATCACGTGAAGGACTATGCCCTAACTCTGGGCGGGAGCACTAACACCGGGGTGTAGGTTTATGAGCTCTCAATACATTACAACATATCTCACATAACCGAAACAATCTCATACCTTTGATTTATGAACTTACCTGGCACTTACCTGTGCGTCTGCAGCACCAATCATGAATGTATGCAACTACTAATGCATAATTAAAATAGATAGATACTTACATGTCATTTCCAAAACATATATTCATTTAAATTCACTTTCTGGGAAGAATCTCAAGTATATAGGTATATACGGAAAACCAAAAGCCCACTCACTGGTACGTTGAAGGGTCGTAGCCCCCGAGCTTCGATTGATGGCGCTCGTCATCAGAATAGGTCTCACCTATATGCTAAATAACTGAATAAACGTTATTTAAAGCATATACACAAAAGTAGGTAACAACTTCTCATACATTTCTCAAATGGGGTATTTGAATATACCACCATGATTTACTCAACCTCAGGAACATCCCCATATTTTAGAAAAAATTTCCGACGTCCCACTTGCCAGCCAAGGCACGACCAGACGCGCCCCCACGCGCGACCAACCTTGACGGAATCCTTAATCGCCGTTAGGGAATATTCGGCTAAAAATTAGAATATTCCGTTAAAACTAACCTGACACCGTTAGCTTCCGTTAGGAATATTCCGTCAATATCAACGGAATATTCTCCTTTCTTTTTCGACGAATCGCCGGTCGCCGTCGCCGGAAACTGGAAATTAAAAAAACCTTAATATCTTCTTCATTTCTCAACCAAATTTCACTAATTTTATACCAAAATGAAGCTTAAGACAAGTAGAACAAAACCTTACCTTTCAAAAGTCCTAAAACCGACGGATCTCGCCAGAAAATCCCTCGATAATCCGGCTAAACCTGCAACTCGTCTAAACTTAACTTCCCGATGTCCAAATCACTTCATTTTTCTTCTCCGACCTTCGTGAAGACGATCTAAAGCTTCCTATAACCTTAGAATCTTCCAAAAACTCCACATTTACGTGTGCATGAACAGTACTTCAAATCGGAGGTTCTTGGTTCTCGGGTTTTCAAAGGTTTTGAGTTCAACCAAGGGTATGGTTGGATTCCTGGGCTTGCTAAGAGTTCAAAACCACCCTTCAAACCTTCGATCCGTGCATGAAATGCTTGAACCAAGGTTTGTCCGTACACTATACGGAATTTGCAGAAAATTCGAAAGGAAGGAGAGAGAGATCTGAGTATGCACGTGTGGTGTGTGTGTGTGGTCCTAGTTGGGTCACCAACCAACACAAAACCTTAAGTCCTTTAGTTCTAATTGGTCCCAAAATATTAGAGACTTAACGAATTGGTCCAAATCCAAAATTTAAACCACACAACACCACAAACGCTCAAGGGCATATTTGACACTTCACGCCTAAAAATATAATATTTTGGGACAGGTTGTCACAATCTACCCTCCTTAAGGAAATTTCATCCTCGAAATTTATACACAACAATACATCCACTAATAACTATGAAATAAGCGTGGATACATCTCTCTCATCCGGTCCTCTGTCTCCCAAGTGGCTTCCTCCACCGAGTGGTTTCTCCACAAAACCTTCACTAGGCGCACTGTCTTATTTCTCATAACCTTATCTTTCCAATCCAAATAGTCATTGGCTCCTCATCGTAAGTCAAATCTGAATTAATTTCCAGAGGTTGAGGAGGTATCACATGAGAAAGATCTGAGACATAATGAAGAAGCATAGAGACTTGAAAAACATCGTGCACTTTGGATTACTCTGGAGGCAACTCAAACCTGTAAGCAACCTCACCGACTCGCTCGGTGATCATATACGGTCCAATGTACCTAGGACTCAACTTGTCTTTCTTTCGAAACCGCACAACACCTTTCCATGGTGATAGCTTCAGAAATACCCAATCACCTACATTATACATCCGATCAGTGGCATGTCTGTCTGCTAGACTTTTCTATCGATCCTGTACCGCTTTCAGGTTAGACTTAATCACCTGAATATTCTGAGTAGTCTCCTCCACTATCTCAAGACCCACTAAAACTCTTTCACCAACCTCTGACCAACATAAGGGTGTGCGACAAGATTTACCATAAAGAGCCTCAAATGGTGACATACCGATACTGGAATGAAAGCTGTTGTTGTAGGAAAATTCCATCAAATCTAACTGCTTATGCCAAGCGTCACCAAACTGCAACACTGAAGATCTCAGGATATCTTCCAACGTCTGAATGGTCCTATCTGATTGTCCGTCTGTTTGAGGATGATATGTTGTATTATAAAATAATCTCGAACCAAGAGCTTCCTGGAATGCTGTCCAGAACTTAGAAGTAAATCTAGGATCACGATCCGAGATACTACTAACTGGAATCCCATGGTACTTCACGATCTTTGATATAAATAATTCAGCTAATCAGCTTAAAAAATACTTAGTAAGCTGATCAACTATCACCCAAATACCATCATAACTGTTTTGTGTACGAGGAAGCTTGTACACAAAATCCATAGTAATATTTTCCCATTTCCACTGTGGAACGGGAAATGGCTGCATCAATCCAAAAGGCTTCTTTCTTTCTGCTTTAACTTGCTAACAAATGACACACCTACTCACATATCCAGCAATTTCTCTTTTCATACCCTGCCAATAATAAAATGGTCGAATGGTATGATACATTCTAGTGCCTCCAGGATGCATTGCATAAGCTGAAATATGTGCTTCATCAAGAATTGCCTTCTTTAATTCTATATTATTTGGCACATACATTCTACTCTCCTGCATAAGCATACCATCAGTTTCTTGAATTCTGAAGTCTTTCTTCTTCCCCCAATTCCTTGCTTGAATTATTTCCTGGGTCTCTTCATCGTTCATCTGGGATTCAAGTATCAATTAAAATTGGCCTGCCTTAAAAATTTGCAAGTAAGGCTTCATCTCGATCTTCCACTCCTAACTCCACTCCAGTGGACCTTAAATCCGCAAGAAGAGGAACATGACAATCATAGATGGCATTAAGTCTAACAGGAGTCTTCCTACTTAGTGCATCCGCCACTGCATTTGCACGACCAGGGTGATACTTAATCGTGCAATCATAATCACTAAGCAACTCCATCCACCTTCGCTACCGAAGATTAAGATCTCTCTGAGTAAAAAGATACTGAAAACTCTTATGATCTGTGAAGATCTTACATTTCTCACCATAAAGATAATGCCTCCAAATCTTCAAAGCAAAGATGATAATTGCTAACTCCAGATCATGAGTAAGGTAATTCTTTTCATGAGGTTTCAACTGTCTCGAAGCATAAGCAATCACCCTACCATGTTGCATTAACACACAACCTAGACCATTCAAAGAAGCATCACTGTAGACCTCAAAATTACCACTATCATCTAGGAGCGCCAAAACAGCTGCATGAGTGAGATAATACTTCAATTGCTGAAAACTTTGCTCACAATTATCATCCCACTCAAACTTAACTTCTTTTCTAGTCAACCTTATTAATGGCAAAGCAATGACTGAAAAATCCTTAACAAACCGTCTATAATAGCCTGCTAGGCCAAGAAAACTCCGTACCTCAGTGACAGTTCGAGGTTGCTCCCAATTCTCCACGGCTGCCACTTTTTGAGAATCCACCTGAATACCTTGAGCAGAAATGACATGTCCCAAAAATGCCACTTGATTCAGCCAGAATTGACATTTGCTAAACTTAGCATACAACTGATGTTCCCTTAATTTCTTCAACACCAAGGTAAGATGTCGAACATGCTCTGCTTTAGACTTAGAGTATACCAAAATGTCATCAATAAAAACAATGACAAACCTGTCTATAAATGGCTGGAATACTCGATTCATCAAATCCATAAAAGCTGCTGGTGCATTCGTTAATCCGAATGGCATCATCAGAAACTCATAATGACCATAATGAGTCCTGGAAGCAGTCTTAGGGACATCCTCGCTGCTGATCTTCAATTGGTAATAACTAGACCTCAAATCAATCTTAGAAAACACGCAGGCACCTCGAAGCTGATCAAACAAATCATCTATACTCGGCAATGGATAACGGTTTTTAATCGTTACCCGATTCAATTGCCTATAATCAATACATAGCCTCAAAGTCCCGTCTTTCTTCCTTACAAACAAAACTAGAGCTCCCCAGGGTGAAGTACTAGGCTGAATAAAACCTTTATCGACTAATTCCTGCAACTGGACTTTCAATTCTCTCAATTTTGCTGGAGCCATTCTATAAGGAGTTAAGGATATAGGATCCGTACTTGGAAGCAAATCAATAGTGAACTCCACATCTCGGTTCGGCAGCAATCCAGGTAAATCATCAGAAATACGTTAGGAAAATGCTTGACTACTGGAACATCCTCCACACTACTAGAAGCAACATCATTCAGCACTACATGAGCTAAATATCCCTGGCAACCTTTCGATAACAACCTTTTCGCCCTTACAGCAGAAATAATACCATGCCTCACCCCACTACGATCACCCACAAAATTGACTTCAGATAATCCATGACGATGGAAAGTAACCGTTTTCCCGTAGCAATCTATCTTGGCACGATTATAATGCAACCAATATGTTCCCAAAATCACATCAAAATCAACAATATCTAACGGGATAAGATTAGTTGGCATAACTACCTCATCTACCATCACTGGACATCCTGGATATACACAATCAACGTAACATATCTCCCCTCTAGGCATACAAAAATCTAAATCATACCCTAGAGGCGTAGGATGAGGTTACGTCACTTGAGCGAATGTATAAGAAATGACAGAATGCGTAGCACCACAATCAATTAAAACTCTAGCAAAGTGACCAATAATGTTTAACGTACCCATGATCAAATCTGGATGATTTTGAGCATCTTGCAGAGAGATATTTTTAACACGTCCCTGGGCTTGCTGTCGTCCCCCACGACCTCTACTAGCTTGATTACCTAGCCCCTGCACACCTCGTCCCTGACTCGGCTGACCAGATTGCCTTGAAGATCCTGCTTTGCTAGAAGAAATCTCTACCTGCTTGGGCTGTCCTCCCTGGTACCATTGAGATCCATCAGCTGGAACGGAAGGATATGGTGTATACCCTACAGGATACTAAGAATACCCACTCTGGTAATAGGGATCCTACGAATACTGATACTGCCCTGAAGCATAAGGAGCGGCATCCCCCTGATAATGGTAAGCACCACCTCGACCCATCTGACCATAACTAGCAGACCCTGAAACTTGCTGGATCAGCGCTGGTGGTGGTATAGGAGGCTGCTGGGGCCTCTGCTGACTCTAGGGACATTTATAGCTCTATGTCCCATCTGCCCACAAGCAAAACATCCACTGCTGCCTCTCCTACACTCCCCAAAATGCCTATTATTACATTTGCGGCACAAATGAGCACTTCCTCTTCCAGCATTTCCCTGCCTCTAGAATCTAGGACCTCCTGAAAATCTACCACCTCTCCTTTGACCAGTGGCACTAAACCCTCTGCTAGAAGAGCTGGAACTAGTTCCACTCCTCTTAAAGCTCTTAGTCTTGCGAGTTCCTTGAGATGACTGACCTTTACCTTTATCATCTCGCATCTGATTCCCATTCTTTTCTTCTTCATCCTCACTTTCACTGGGCATGTTCTCTGAGTCCTTAATCCTCAACAAAATCTCATAAAAGTTCTGGTAAGTAGCACAGGGAGTCGAGGTCGCTATAGAACGCCATTTCTTCTTAGTACCCAACCTAAAACGACAGAGCATCTCAACTGGATTAGCAGCAACCTCCGGATGATAACGAGACAAGTCAGTGAATCTCCTATAATACTCATTTGCCGTCATCTTCCCCTGCTATATTTGAGTAAACTCTTGCTTTTTGCGATCAATATAATCAGGGGGAATAAACCTTTTCTGAAACAACTGCTTAAATACTTCCCAGTCATCAATTTCCTCTGGGGTCAACTGATAAGACTTCTGTCTCCACCAAGATGCAGGCTCCGGACCCAAAACCCAGGTAGTCGTCTCGACACACCTATCAAGAGGAAGATTCCCCTGACTTTGCATTACATGAAAAGTCTTCTCAACATGATTGATCCATTTCTCCGATCATTCATGTCCTTTATTCCCTATAAAATGATTCAGCTTCAGATTATACACAGTTTCAAGAGGTGTCATCTGGGGAGGATGAAGTGAAGACTGAATAGCATTAGCAATAACTTCCCTTCACTGAGCTATATCGGGGAAACTAGGCTCAACAGAAGGACATGGATCTCTACGAAGTGGCATAGTTCTGACAGAAAACATCAAAATAATTAGAATTTCTCAAGATATGCAGAACTGCAAACCTAATGCTCTGATACCAATCTAACACACCCCACCCTAAATTAGGGCATGCTGGGCGTCACGTGGAAGTGACGTAACCATGTGCACAGTGCGGAAGCAATAGAGATATAAAGGAATTGTGAAGGAATAAAACTAAACTACCAGCAGAACTAGTTAAGATAGAGTGCTACTGGGAGATTAAGTGTGAAATACACAACCAGAGCATAAATAGTCTAAGTGCAGTCAAGCAGGATAAGTACTAAGAATACAACACCCGAGGGTCATCCTACATGGTGATGTTCTGTCAGAACCCCCATCAGAATCCTCGTGATCCACCAAAGCACTTCTGCTTAAAACTTGGAGGGGCGCAAAACAGAAAGTGTGAGTGGGCAAAAACAAAGTTTTTCAAAATCATTTCATTTCTCAAAAGTTCTAACCCCTCGCCGTAAAACCTGTATAATTTCCCCAGAAAAGTATAATATATATACATATCTCAAAACCATGCTCAGAAAAAAAATATTCATAAGTATGCCATGCCCAAGTATCTCAATGCAATGCTATAGGTAAACCAGGCAAAATATATAAATATCAAATATTGCATCAGCCAAATCTCTCTAACTCAAACTGCACCGCTGAGCATATAGCTCATAACCAATCTTCATCATATCAAATCAAATCCATTTCCTGCACACGAGTCGGAACCACCTCAAGTGGCCTATACGACAAGACTAGGTGTAAAATAAATATGCTCTAGTGCTACGATCACGTGAAGGTTGTGCGAATGATCGCGGGTCACCTACGAGTTGAAACCACCTAAAGTGGTATGCACGACAAGCCTGTGCACCTAACTTGGATCCAAGGTGAGCATATGGTGCGGGAGGTGAACATCAAGTGAAGGATTGTGCCCAAACTCTGGGTGGGAGCACTAACACCGGGGTGCAGGTTTATGAGCTCTCAATACATTACAACATATCTCACATAACTGAAACAATCTCATACCTTTGATTTATGAACTTACCTGGCACTTACCTGTGCATCTGCAACACCAATCATGAATGTATGCAACTATTAATGCATAATTAAAATAGATAGATACTTGCATGGCATTTCCAAAACATATATTCATTTAAATTCATTTTCTGGGAAGAATCTCAAGTATATATGTATATACGGAAAACCAAAAGCCCACTCACTGGTATGTCGAAGGGTCGTAGCCCCCGAGCCTCGATTGATGGTGCTCGTCCTCATCATAGGTCTCACCTATATGCGAAATAACTGAATAAACGTTATTTAAAGCACATACACAAAACTAGGTAATAACTTCTCATACATTGCTCAAATGGGGTATTTGAATATACCACCATGATCTACTCAACCTCAGGAACATCCCCATATTTTTAGAAAAATTTTCCGACGTCCGACGCGCCGGCCAAGGCACGGCCAGACACTCCCCCACGAGCGGCCAACCCTGACGGAATCCTTAACTGCCGTTAGGGAATATTCCGCTAAAAATTAGAATATTCTGTTAAAACTAACCTGACGCCGTTAGCTTCCGTTAGGAATATTCCGTCAATATCGATGAAATATTCTCCTTTCTTCTCCGACGAATCGCCGGTCGCCGTCGCCGTCGTCAGAAACTGGAAATTCGAAAAACCTTAATATCTTTTTCATTTCTCAACCAAATTTCACGAATTTTATACCAAAATGAAGCTTAAGACAAGTAGAACAAAACCTTACCTTTCAAAAGTCCTAAAACCGTCAGAACTCGCTGGAAAATCCCTCGATAATCCGGCTAAACCTGCAACTCGTCAAAACTCAACTTCCCGACGTCCAAATCACTTCATTTTTCTTCTCCGAGCATCTTGAAGACGATCTACAGCTTCCTATAACCTTAGAATCTTCCAAAAACTCCACATTTACATGTGCATGAACAGTACTTCGAATCAGAGGTTCTTGGTTCTCGGGTTTTCGAAGGTTTTGAGTTCAACCAAGGGTATGATTGGATTCCTGGGCTTGCTAGGAGTTCAAAACCACCCTTCAAACATTTGATCTATGCATGAAATGCTTGATCCAGGGTTTATCCGTACACTGTACGGAATTTGCAGAAAATTCGAAAGGAATGAGAGATAGAGATCTGAGTATGCACGTGTGGTGTGTGTGTGTGGTCCTAGTTGGGTCACCAACCAGCACAAAACCTTAAGCCCTTTAGTTCTAATTGGTCCCAAAAATTTAGGGACTTAACGAATTAGTCCAATTCCAAAATTTAAACCACACAACACCACAAACGCTCAAGGGCATATTTGACATTTCACGCCTAAAAATATAATATTTCGAGACGAGTTGTCACAAAAATCCAACACTATATTCAATAAACCATAAATTTATATTTAACCGTCGATTGTCATTTACGCTTTATTCTTCCTACTGAAGTTCATTTTTTTTAATTTCCTTTTTTGAAAACATGTGATCATCTAGTGGATGTAAGAAGATGAATGGTTCAGATCTTTGATATCACGTTTCGATATTTACGGTTAATTGAAATATGAGTCGATGTCATATAGTTTGTAGAAACTTTATCAACATTAAGCAATATTTTCACTAACCGTAAAACTCTGAATATAATATCAAAGATTCAAATCGTTTAACTTCCTGCATCCTCTAATAGATCATGTTTTCAAAAAAGAAAATCTGAAAAAACAAAATTTGATGAGAACAATGAAGCATAAATGTAAACAACAATCAACGGTTAAATTTTGATATATGATTTATATGATTATAGTGGCAAATTTCGAAGTTAAGCTCTTCATAAAAGTTGTAAAGCTTGTCATTACGAGCATTTATATATTTTTTTCTATATTTTTTACACTTTTACATTAATTAAAAAAATATTAAAGACTTTACTTAATTAATTAAGCTATTAATTAATTTATACCTATTTTGTTTCAGAAGCAATGGATGCTAGAGATTTAGATTTAGTAATCCTTAGTGATGAGGAGTCTGTAGAGATTATAATGGGAACATAATGAGATCTTGGAAGTGAAAGTATAGACAATACAAATATGAGTCTTGCAAAGATAAAAGGCTAGAGCAAGCAATTTAGGTAAGTGAAAATATACTTAAAAGAAAAATGCATTTTTATGTTTTGGATGTGACAATATGGTATGTATATACTTATTTAGTATCATGTTTTTCATTTGATTATTTATTGGTTTAAAATATATTTTCCTTAATGGGTAACAAGTCGGGTCATATTACCTGTTAATATTATCGGGGCGATTTCAGGTCGGGTCATTTTACCCATTTATTTAAACGGGTGTTACACGACACGACCCGTTAAGATATAAGGTATGACACGAAAACGACATGAACACGAAGAACATGACACAAATGCCAGGTCTAATACATATACATTTACATACACACTAAGTATACACGTAATGGACCGTCGACAAACTTAAAGTTTGCATACGTCATTGTCTGAGCATGTTCACAATTTAAAGAAAAGTACGAATGTCTTTACCGCATTATACAAATCTAAAATTTTCAGAATTGTTCATTTTATAGGTCCTCATATATCGTGCAAAAGTAAATTAAATAAGAAGTTTCAATATTTGCATATGTCCGCATGATGTATGTAACTTTATGTGTGACATCTCGTTCCAAATTTTATTGTAAGAAGCAATGGACTTACCAAAATACCCTCGACATGCCACATGGATTTTCTATGTGTACCTCTGAAATCTTTTCACTTTTCCTCTCTTTTCCTACCATATTTGAATAGTACCCTTCAATACAAACACGTGAGGCACAAACAGGACGTAAATTTGACGTGTAACAAATGAGCTATGAGTGTTTCAAGGCGTTGGGCAAAATCGTAAGTTTGCACCTCGAAAATTAACAAGTCTTTCCCTAGACCAGCCTTCCTGCAGACCATAGTTAGAGCAAGTCCACCCCTCCCTCTATCCCTTATTCCCTTTCCCCCCTTCCCTAAAAAAAAAATCCACTCCACCCCAACATATCCACTGGGCTCCGGGGGAGCCTAGCTTCTCAAGTAGCTGAAAATCCACTGACCCAATACCCAGCTTATCTGACGCCAGGCTGACGTCAGCCAGATCCAGATATTTTTTTTTTTGCACCAGGCGCGTAGAAAACACAGGCAAGTGGACGCGCGTTCACGACAAGCTTTAGAGGGGGGCCGCATTGGCAGGCACACTAAGGGGACTCGGTAGACAAGGAACTTGGCACACCCATGGCCATTGGATTTCCAATAGCTAGTTTTTTGGACTGTTGGATTTCCAACGGTCAAAAAATTTTGAAATTTAAAACCAACGTCTAGTGATGTGGCAAAACTAGACCGTTTGATTTCCAAATCAACGGTCCAGGTATTTTGGCCTAAAAAAATAGAAAAAGTTAAAAATCTTACCGTTGGCCATGTGTCCAAATTTGGACTATTGGATTTTAATCTTTTGGAATCCAACGGTCCAAATTAATTAACTTAATAAAAAATATTGAAAAAATAAAACAAAAAATTATAATTTTTTTCTATAAATATATAACCATCATCTTCCACCTTACACTATATTTCAATATTTTCAATACTTTCAACCAAAGTTTTCATATACTTTTGTTTGCAAAAAAAAAAAAAAAAAAAAAAAAAAAAAAAAAAAAAGGGCTAATGAAGCAGGTTTGAATTGGTTGGTTATTGTAGATGTTACATTGTATGAAGTTGGGTTCAAGCTACCCGATTACAGGTAATGAGATGCACTTGCGACAAGTTTGGAAGATGGTTCGTACCTTGTTCTGCGAGAAGATTGGCAGGAGAAGAACAAATCAATCTCTTCAAGGTCGTTGGAAAGTAGTCAACCAATCGCTTACTTGTTGGAGAGACGCCCTCTCTCAAAAAATTTCTAATCGTCGAAATCTTATTGGAAATCTACCCATAAAATTCTTATCAGAAATCTATCCATACAAATTTTACTTTCGGATAATGACACGTGACGTGAGAAGATTGGTTAAAAATCATATATGAAATTAAAAATAAAAATATATTTTTATTATTTTATAAAAAAAAAAATAATATTTTAATACATAATGACTAGGCTATTCAGTTTAGGGGTGGAGGTACATTTGGACAGTTACTGTTCATTACAGTAAGTTACTATACATTTGAGAGGACCTGGATCCTCTACGAGGCAAACCATCGGGATCCTACTGAGCGATAATCACGGGCTATTGGATTTCAATCCAACGGCTACAAACAGGGGGTCCCTCTTAAAGTTATAATAATTGTAGCCGTTGGATCGAAATCCAACGGCCCGTGTTTGTCGCTCAACAGGATCCCGAGGGTTTGCCTCAGAGAGGATCCAGTTCCCATTTGAGACGATTGAATTAACTATTACCCATGATGTTTTTAGGGATGGAATTGCTCTTACCACCTCTACTTGTGTTGGGCAAGTGGCAAGTGGCACATTAGTTTTACAATATTTCAAACTCAACTTGGGTCAATAAATTTTCCTATTGGGCTTAACCCATCTGCATAGTAATTAGACCCTCTCTTTTACTCCCCGTGCCTCTCACTCTCCAACTCACTCTCCCTCATCCCTCTACTCTCTCCCTTTGCTCGGTTCTTCACAGAGCCGACTCCACACCACCTCAACTCGCCGGCTCCTGTGAATCCACACTGCCAAAACACCACCAACACATCCCTCTCCTCACCCCAAACACTGAGACGTGAAAAAAAATCTTTGAATTTGTTGTAACTCTAGGGACCATGAACCTCCGTTCAAACCAAAGAAATCCGGCGAGTTCATCCCTTCTCTAACCAAGGTAAGCTTCGTTTCGACCTTCATTTATTTCCTCTTGTTGTCCTTCTTCGATTTTCGTCCTTGCATGTAAGTTTTAAACACGTTTTGGAGAACTTAGAAACAGACTAATGACGTTCAATTTTTTCGGCGAGATTGTAGCGTTTTCCTAAGCCAAATCTCGTAGATTTGGTCGAGTTTCAGCTCCTATAACTTCCCCACAGCCAGGACCCAGATTCAAGTTACATGCTCGAATCTACCTCTGTTTCAAAGGATCCAATTTTGGCCGAGACTTCCAGCCAAATTTCGAGCAACTCGGGTCAATTTTGACAAACTACGTTAACGGAGTTAGCATATATCGACAACGGTAACTCCATGTCGTCACTGCATAAGAGAATATTATGTTCGAAGACAGAAAATTCCATCTCCGGTGCATGTCAAAGCGTGTCATGCTTGTCAGCTTCAGCCGACGCGCGGTAGCGTGTGGCACTTATGAAGCACTTCCAACCCATTTCTAATCAAACGAAGGGAAACTAGGTTCTCTACATTAATGTTATTAGTGTAATGATTAGTATATATTCATATATAAGAGAAGAGTTCCGTTAGCAAGCTAGGCATGGCGGCTATGATCTTGTTTCTTACTAGTGATAGGGTTATTTTTTTTTTATGTATTATTATATTATAGTTTTGATCCTTGCGCTTGTGTTTACTAGTGTGACATACCGTGTTTAACTTCGAAAATAATAATTGCCTACATGTTATAATTTTAGTATTATTTTGTGAGTATAAACTGTGACATCTACCTATAAAATATGGCATGTACATACTTGTGATTTTATCTGCTCATTATTAAATGTATGCACGATGTCACCTTTAGTTGTACTGTCTGGGCCAAAGACCAGCTTCACGTATATGTCACATGCTCTGACATTGATGTTTTATAATAAGGGTTTCTACCCACTCACTTGCGCACTCTTGTTTCTTTCAGTTCAAGTTCTAATTTATTCGTACTTTTTCACATCAAGTACATTTTATTGCTTCGTCATCTTCCAAGTGTCGCCCATCGCGTCTCGACTCAAGTGTACATGTGGACATTCTGGGTCGAGGTGAGTTAGTTTGGCATCAAAGCATAAGTTTAGGCAGTCCTACACTCATTACACATTTGATGTAAAGCGCTAATCTTTCTTGATCTCTTATGTCAAAACCATTCCACCTCGTCAAGCTTGCATCATCACAGCTTTTGTTGATTTCACCTAACTTGGAGCAGCTATTGTTGGTGCTTTCCAGACGATTTTCCATCCTTCCCAGAATAACCCCTTGGAGGTCACGTCTACCTTTCAAATGAAGAATTTCCATGGCACGGAGAGACACAAAGTTGTCAAGGCTTGGTTCGAACATGTAGAGACTTCTACGCCATGCAAAGAAAGGGAAACTTACCGGTGGAACACTGGGTCGCTATGGCATTGTGGTTCTTGCATGGAGAAGTGATGTCAAGGTGGATGTATAAGAATGAGCATCTCCTGGAAAAAGACAGAAAAAAATGGGATACTTTCAAGCAGCAGTTGGAGATTAGGTTCCTACCTCCGGAATAAAAGAACCACAAGAGTGATGAGTCCATGGACCTAAAGCAGGGCAAGATGTCTATGACCGAGTATCACCATAAATTCTCTCATGCTACTGTCTTGCGATCGCTAATAACCCTTATGACATGCTCCACCAGTCAACAAAGGGACACTTAAGAAGCTTTGTCCATTAGCACAGCCCACTTTGGGGTTAAGTCCAGCGAAAATTCCCGATTCCGTCCTTAGGGCCGTTCCAGCAACACTAGTGCCCATAACTATTTTCAGTGCAACACCTATTACTATGGTGAGTGCAAGCACGAAAACTCAGGACACTAACCGAGACACCGAGCCAACTAGTGTCCAAAGACAACATAAGCAAGATCATATGATCATTTCCCTATCAACCGAACCAATTCTTTGGACTAGGAACTTCTCAGTAGCTCACCTACAGTGGTGTCATCCACTACCAAGGTGCCACTATTCAGAATCTATAACTTGTTAACCAGTATCAGAGCGGTATGGTTCTTTATGCTAGAAACACTATGTAATATCCGAGAGTCATGCCTCAATATCAAGATGCTAGTCCACAACGGTACGATGGTGGACAATACCAGAACACTGAAGAACCATCAGGCAGCGGCGGATGCTGGTCCACGACCATGTCAACAACATCAACAAGCAGGATGTCCAGAATAACCCTAAATTAACCATTTGTACGTTAAACCCACTTTGTTAGAATATTCATTGACCCGGGTGCCATACACTTGGCGATATCAACTTTATTTGGTCAAATGACTCAACCCCAAGGTACTCCTATCAGATATGACATGAAAATCACGATGCCACTAGGTGAAGTCTGTTATGTCCAGTGAGAAATACATAGGATGCCTCGTCATCATTGTCAATCAACTAATGCCAATATATCTCATTCCCTTGGATATCGTAGACTTTAACGTGATCATATGGATGGATTGGTTGCACCAGAATCATGCATTAATGGATTACTGATAGAGAATGGTCACTTTCCAACGACCAGGCATGCTTATGGTAACCTTTTTAGTGAACATAGGAAATTGAAGCACATATTAATTTCCACTAGCAAGGTGAAATGCATGCTAAGGAAAGACTGTAAAGGTTTTTTAGGTCATGTCATAGTGGAAGAAGACAATCTGGTATGACTTGCAGATGTGTACGTGCTCAACCATTTTCCTGACGTCTTTCCTGAAGATCTACCTGGACTATTGCTTGGTTGAGAAGTGAAGTTCAACATTGATCTACTTCTAGATACAAATCCTATTTCACCTGCACCTTATCAATAGCTTTTGCAGAATTGAAAGAACTAAAAGTTCAGTCGCAAGAGGATTCATTAAACCCAACGCTTCACCATGGGGAGCTCTGGTCTTGCTCAAGAAAAAGAAAGATGGTACTCTGAGGTTATGCATCGATTACAGGCAACTCAACCATGTGATAATTAAAGACTGTTATCCCTTGCCTCGAATTGTAGATCTCTTTGATCAACTCCTAGGTGCTCATGTATTCTTCAAGATTGATCTAAGGTCTGGTTACTATTAGCTGAAGATTAGAAGCGATGATGATCCTAAGACTGCGTTGAGGGCTCGATATGCCCATTATGAGTTCTTTGTAATGCCATTTAGGTTGATGAATGCTTCAACAACTTTCAAGGACCTAATGAATTGGGTATTCTGCCCACACCTCAACATGTTCATGATAGTCTTCATCGACGACATCCTCATTTACTTCAAGAGCGACGCCGAGCATGCTAAACACCTACACTTAGTTTTGAAGAAACTCAAGGGGAATCAACTTTGTGGCAAATTCAACAAGTGCCAGTTTTGGTTAGATTTGGTGTCTTTTCTATGGCACGTGATCTCAAAAGATGGTATTCATATCAATCCCCAGAAAGTTGTAGCAGTAGAAAACTGGGAGCATCTTCAAAACTTTACGGTGTTTCCTTGGTCTTGTCGACTACTATCGACGCTTTGTGAAAGATTTCTCAGTCATAGCCTTACCCTTCACAAAGTTGACTAGGAAAAGAGTTAAATTCGACTGGGATGATGAATGTGAGCAGAGTTTTTAGCAGCTGAAGTATTATTTCACTTATGTCCTTGTCTTCACTTCCTAATGACATCGTTAATTTTAAAATTTATAGTGAAACCTCATTGAATGGTCTGGGCTGCATGGTGATGCAACATAGTAGAGTCATTGATTATGCCTCCTATTAGCTGAAACCGCATGAAGTGAATTATCCTACTAATGACCTGGAGTTAGCAGCTGTTGTCTATACATTAAAATCTAGCATCACTATCTCCATGGAGAAACGTATCGACTCTTTCTCCGCCACAAATGTCTCAAGTACATCTTCACCTAAAAGGAGCTTAATCTTAGACAACGGTGATGGATGAAGCTAATACCCTAGTTGTGTTAACGTAATGGCAAATGCCCTCAGTAGAAAATCCTATGGACAAGTGAACACTTTTCAATCTAGTGACTTCCCTATTCTAACAAAAATCATGAGTACAAGTGTGGTGTTGGATACTAATCATCATAGAGCTTTATCGGTCAATTCCCAAGTCTAACCAGTCTTAGTGGATCAAGTTCAAACAGCTCAATTTTACGAACCGGAGTGCTTAGAACTGATACAGACAATGGTGAACGGCAAAACATAGGACTTGAGACTACGAAAGATAGCTGAACTACTCATGCAGGGTAATCAGATGTACGTGTCGAATAGTGATGAGTTTAAGAAGACGATTCTTGATAACGAACACATCTCAACCTATGATATGCATCATGGTAGCACAAAAGGTACCACAACATCCTGCCTTTCTACTGTTTGCCTGGGATGAAAAGGAAAATCACCGAGTACGTAAACAAATGCCTGATCTGTCAACAGATCAAAGCAGAGAGGAAAAAAATGTTTGAGTACTACAGTCACTTCATGTACCTGAGTGGAAAGAGGAAAATATCAACATGAACTTCTGTACAAGCTACCTCGTATACATGGAGGATATGGTGGTATTTAGGTGATTGTCGACCGACTCACAATTCTGCATATTTCATGGCAGTCCACAAAAACTACACCCTAGAATGCTTGGCAAAGCTCTTCATTTTTTAGATTATCAAATATCATGGTGTTCTAGTCAGCATCATCTCTGATCGTGACCTTAGGTGTACTTCTAAGTTCTAGAAAGCCTTTCACAAAGCCTTGGGTTTGCATCTACTTTACAGTACTGTTTACCATCCTTAGACATATGGATAGTCTGAGAGAATTATTTAGACACTTAACGGTATGCTCAGATCCCCATTCCTCTAATTTGGGAATGAGTGGCCCAAATGCCTACCTTTGATGGAGTTTTTCTACAACAACTGCTTCCATTTAAGCATCAGTATGTCACCATTCAAGACGTTGGATGGTAAATTTTGCTGAACACCACTGTGTTGGTAGGAAGTCAGAGAAAGAGCTCTAGTAGGCCCATATTTGATGGACTGGACACCACAAAACATTCAAGCGATCAAGAGGAATTTTAAAGCTGCCTAAGACAAACAGAAAAGCATTGCACACAGACCCTCCACCGAGCGAGTCTATGTAATTGGTGATTGGGTGTTTCTGAAGCTTTCACTACGGTGAGGCGTGTGTGTCTATAAGAAGGGAAAGTTAAGTCCCTCCTACATAGGTCATTTCTTGATCACCGAGCAAGTCGGAGAGGTAACGTACCAAATTGAATTGCTTCCAGAGTTATCGAAAGTGCATAATGTCTTCAAAGTGTCCATGCTTCGGAGATACATATGGGATCCTTCCCATGTCATTCCACCTCCATCTTTAAAGATCAATGCGAACTTAACGTACAACAAAGCAACATTGACTATTCTCCATGGGAAAGAGAAGATTTTGCGAAGCAAAATGTCACCTTGGTGAAAGTCTTGTGGAGAAACCATTCAGTTAAAGAGTCGACTTGGGAGACCGAGAAACACATGACAGCCTTGTACCCCTACTTTTTCTTTAATTGAATTCTGTTGTTGAATTTCGAGGATGAGATAAAAAATTCTTTAACGGGGATAGATTATGACATCCCATCGCATCCCATCCCATAAGTAATGAATTTACAAAAAAAATGCTCTCAATATGCCATATTCGAATAATACTCTTCCCTATGAACACGTGGACGCAAACGGGACGTAATTTTGACGTGTAATGAACAAGTTATGAGCGTTTCAAGGTGAGGGGCAAAGTCATAATTTTGCACCTCAGATATTCACAAGTATGTTCCCTACCATTTGGTACACATACGGGACGGGACGAAATGGAGGTTCCATGTATGTTTGGTACGCGTAGGATGGAACAGGACGGTTGTTCCGTTCTACATTTGGTAAGCGTTGGAATGAATGAAACCAAAAGATTGAATGAATGCGGAGCCACAACCGCAAGTGCAGAGATTGCGGGGCTTCCGCCGGCATTGTACGTGTTCATCACGCTCAACAAACTCTTCGGCGCCTACAAAAAACAAAAAAACCCAAATCCCAAATTAGACAAATAAGAAATCTTTCATACCGATTTCGAACAAATCGTCGGGAAAACCCAAGTGGGTACCTCTCGAATCGGCAATTTGGCGATGAGGGATGAAGCTTTGGTTCTGAAAAGAGAGCGGGTTACCAAGTGGCTATTGTCGCATAGGTATTGGTCGACGATGAAGGCGATTTGGATGGGGGTGACCATTCCCTTCCCCAAATTCTTAGATTTCTTGCCTTTGGATGGCTTCCCCATTTTCTGAATATTGAGAGATGCTGTGGAAAATTAGGGCTCGGATGGAAGCGAGGAGGAAGAAGAAGGAGACGGAGTGGTTGAGATCTAAGGAAAGAGACTATGGGAGATGGGCATTTTTGTCTTAAAATGTTATGATTGTGTTCCACGGATGTGGAACGAGTCATTCCAAAGTGGTGAGGCGGAACGAAAATTCACCCAAAACTTGTCCCGTGGAACAGCATGTTCCACCTGTTTTAGGCATGGTACGTAGACTATTGGGAAGTTAACCTTTCTATAGACCACACTATGCACCTCTGCTTGTGTTGGGCAAGTGGGCAAGTAGGCCATTAGTTTAATAATTTTTCAAACTCAACTTTGGTCTGTAAAATTTTATGTTAGGCTTAACCCATATGCACAGTAACTAGACCATCTATCTCTTTCTCCTTGTGCCTCTTACTCTCTACTCGCTCCCTCTTCTTCCTTCTCCCTCATCCAAGTAACTATTTCCCTCTCCCTCTACTCGGCTCTTCCCAGAGCCGATGCTACACCACCTATAATCGCTCACTATGGCGAACCCACACCTTTAGACCACCACTGACACATCCCTCTCCTCACCTCGAACACAGAGACATGAACAAAATCTCAGAATTCGTTACTGAACCCAAGGGACCACGAACCTCTGCTTGAACCAGAGAAATCTGTTGAGTTCAACACTTTTTCCGGCCGAGGTAAGCTTCATTTCGACCTTCATTCATTTCCTCTTAGTGTCCTGCTCCCATTTTTGCCCTTGCATATAAGTTTTGGCCACGTTTTGGCGAACATAGAAATGGGACTAACGATGTTCAATTTTTTCCGCCAATCAAGCACAAAAAGGCCAAATCTTATCTATTTGGTCGAGTTTCATCGGCCTATCACTTCCCCACAACACCCAGGACCCAATCTACCTCTGTTTCAAAGAATCCAATTCTGGCATAGACTTCCAGGCAAAATTATGAGCATTTGTGACTAGTTTTTAGCCTTGAAAGAGGTATAAATCGATTCCCCTCATTCCCATCTTCAGTTTGACATAAATTGTTTGAAATTTAGTTGAGAATTGAAGTAGATACGAAGTTTTGAATTTTTTTTATCAAATTCTGTAGGATATGGCGAAACTCCAGCTTGCGGCGGATGGATGTGCATAACAGCAGCAGTGACCGACTCATCGAGGAAGAAGAAGATGGAATATTTCATTAGCTTTGACGGAATGTACTTAACGACATTAACGGCGTTAGCATATACCATCAACCGAAGCATATTTTACCAACTCTAACTCTTTGTCATCACCGTTACCTATGACGTGCCGTTAACAGTAACTGGTAACTGTGTTGGAGTATTCCATCAGCGATCGTATAGTACTCCAGTGATGAAATATTTCGTCCAGTGACAGAATTAGGGTCGGCCAAAAATCTGCTTCACGTGTATGTTCACATGCACCGTTTACGTTCACATTGGATCTAGAGTAGGTGCCAGCCTGTCCCTAGTTTTGCATTAGGTAACTATAACCCATATGTGAATGCTTAGGGCAACCTTCACGTGATTGTAGTACTACAACGTAAATTTCACACCTAGCCTTTTAATGTAGCTACTTTCTGCATGATTTGTGTACTTACATGATATGATGAGCAGAGACTATTTGTTATTCTTATTGCTTTTACTGTCCGATATTTGTATCCTTCTATTACTACATTCATTGGGTATTATTATACAGTATACTTATGATTAGTTATTTTGGAAAGCTATACTTATTTTATTGTCGTGCCCCAAAATCAGCCACGTAACAATGCCACGCTCTATTAGTAACGCAATATTATAGTGTTTAAATCCAACACTATAGCACTACATTCCCAATAGAATGTAAGGCTATTTGAGGGCAAATAAAATGATTTATTTTTAAGCAATCGGAAGCGGAAACCATTTTGGTAAAACAAAGAATAAAATGGCAACATAATTTGGATAAAATTTTTGCATAGGAAAAGAACTTCACAATCTACAACAAAACCAAAGAGTTAAAGGTAATTATCATACTAAACCAACTCTTTAGTAGATTTTGAAAATACAAAACGTTGAGTTTGGCTACAAAAATCCCTTCAAGACGGTAAGGGAAACAAGTAGATGTACACATAAAAGTCAATGAACGACCGAGAGGTTGACAAATAACAAACAACGTTAGTACCAACTTTAGTCCATATCGTTTATATGTAGGTACACCAGGGAATCTGCCTCAGCTTGGTTTGAAAATACTATATGACACTATATATATTATAGGAAAATGATGCACAAGAAAGTAGATTGTATGCTTACACAATTTAATTTAAAAAATAAAACAGGGATCCCAATAAATCACTACATGCCTGATGACCGGTCCAATGACAAACTACCCCCTTACCTGGATGAACTCTGAACGAATACACTTATGGTAAGGTGTAGCGAGAGTGTCCTTTAATGCTCTACCCTTAGATATCCTAGTACCTCTCCTAGAAAGCTCCGGAGGTTTAAGGATCGAAACCCAAGGCGGTCGCTATGCCCCCTTCACTCTCAAGTCATCACTGTAATTTGTAGCATAAAACAACATGCATATCATGATATAAAACAAAACCATTTTTCCTCATGGTTATATCACGGCAAAATATATGCAGTTTTCAAGGGCATTCGTATATTTACATATACATACATTCACAACATTCCATAACTAGAGTAAGTGAGGATCCCCCTACCTAGTCTCCAAGCCAAGCAAGCAATAGTCCTCGCAAATACCTCAATTCCAAAGCTAAAACAAAGATCCATGTCACTACTGCAATAGCTAAACTCCACGTACTTGAGCAAGCTCCTTGATCACTCCTAATGCCATGTATTTCTTCCACTCTATTTTCTTTTCTAATCTCTCTCTCTCTCTCTCTCTCTCTCTCTCTCTCTCTCTCACACACACACACACACATACTCTCTCTCTCTCTCTCTCTCTCTCTCTCTCTCTCTCACACACACACACACACATATAATGTAATATATATACACACACGTATACATGGACCATGCATGCATACATGCATGGCTTCTCAGTAGCCAACATATGTTTCCTAAAGTGGTGAATGAAAGAATGAAATGCAACCCTCTATTTATAGTACAAATAGGCGGTGTCAAACTTGCTTCCAATTGGATGGTTTTGCGGCCAAAGATAACCAAGGCATTGTATGTACTAGGTGTCAAATGCATAGCTAATATGTATGACACGTCCAACTAATAGCTTCAATTAGTATGCATAATAGAGTGCTCTATCAGCAATTCTCATACAAACTAGGCATGTTGCAACCTAGTCATCAATTCTAGAGACAAGAAGAAGGTAACTGAGAATGGTAGAAAGGTATCTTAAAAATTCATTCAAGTTTCAAAAAGTAATCCGAAAGATGTTACAAACTCGTAATGACGTCCACAACCTTTTCATAAATACCTTCTCAATAAATAACCTAAACATTTTTTTTTCCAAATATTTCTCTTCTTCGATAATAAATTCTTGGGATCTTACATTTACAACAAGAGGTTACGACTTTACAAAGCAACAGTTTTACAAAACTTAACTTTTTAGGCCCACCTATCTTTATTTTTCGTCCCTCCAGGACCTAGAGTCTAGGATACTGTGGATGAGGAATATTTGTTGGAAATATGCCCTGAAAGTCAATCTTTGGAAGAAACCTTTCGGGACAATGAATGGATGTATAGATGATTCTTATACATCAAATGGCAAAGATACTAATTAGGACTATCTCAATAACCGATATATGTCCTAAATGGTGAATCCATGGACAATTGATCGATGGAAGAAGTAATCTAATGATGTTAGACTACAGAGACCTTCTTCACATAACCATCATGTCCAAAAGGTTCCTGGTCATAGGATTGTCGGAGGGATACTGACAATGCATAGACCGGTACATACTATGTCCGCTTCAATTGGAAGGATGGAAAGTCTCGTCCCATTCGTGTAGTGACACTAAGACAGGTATGTAGGTGCTCATTAAGGGAATGAGTTCACTGAACACAATCGAACGAGAGTACTTGCATGGAGGTCTACTCACATGTCAAGCAAGTAACTCTAATGGTTGGAATAATGTAAGTAGTCCTTTGACCTGAGGCATCATAGTTGTCTTGTGGTTAGGTACTTGATCTTTGATTATGTCAAAGTCACTCCATCCGCGAGTGTCCACGGCATAGTTGGGGTTAAGCCACTTAGTCATGGAGGCAAGTGAATGCGCAACAAGGAATCTCTAATCCTCGTTAAGAGAGGATGAATACTCTAAGATATGATTCGGGAATCTTCGGCCGAAGTATCGAGCGTAATAAAGGAAAGCGTTCCTATACGACTCAATTGAATCATATAAGAAGGAATAATCACATTAGGGGTTTGACATAAAATATCCATACCCTAGTAATGTGATTGAGAGTATTGTCTTAGAGAAGGATCGAATTACATTGTAATTCCAACTGAATAGGTTCTCCGAACAAATTCTACATTAGCTTGGGTAGCCATGATATATGGTTAGATGTCACTCATGACTTGTGAGTTCTTCTAGATGATTAAATGTAGTCGTCAAAGAAGAAGGTGAATTAAAAGTAAGTTTTAATTCACTAAGTGATTGAATTAAATATAATCAATTGGATTGGTGCCAATCACCTCACTGCCTTGCTAATTAGAACCTAAAATGATTGTACACAAATACACTCTTGTAGTGAGTAACTAATGGATGATGGAAATAATTAATTGGATTAATTAAGTGTTGTGATTAATTAGAAAGTCTAATGAAATCATGAAAGCGATAAAAGATCGTTTTGGGCTTAAAGAAATGTTCGGGTTTAATTGGGCCCATTGGGCCTAAACCTATTGGGCTTTTATTCAAGCATTGGATGACTTGAAAAAAAATAAATAAAAGCCCAAAGCCCAAACAACACTAAAGGGGCCGGCCAAAGGAGGGAAAGAGAGAGTCAAGTTGTTGACTTATTGATAGGAGCATATTTATGCGACTTAGTTAACATGTTTTCTTGCATTTACTTAGTTAGTTATTGCTTATAAGAGTGTTTTAAGCTATTTTCGTGTGTTTGTAGATCCTAATAACAAAGTTGGAAAGAAAGTGCATTTTGGTGCAATTTGGAGCAATTTTGGGCCAAAATGGATTGCATGCATATGGAGCAAGTGGGATGGACGTTTTTGGTGTTTTAAAAAGGGTTTCAACACATGCAAAAATCTGAATAATAAAGTTGAAGTGTGGAAGTGTGCAGATACATACACTTAAGGAACAATTTGAAAGGAAAAGAAGTGAAAGATGCCATTTGTTGGATTGCTTTACAAGATGTATTCACATTTTCAGCAACTACAAACATAATTGCAAGCTGAAATGATGCATAGCATGTGTGTAGAGGTGTAAAGTGGCCGAAAGTTGATGTTTGCAAGATGAAATGATGCAAAACATGTGTGTGAAAGTTGTCTAACAGCTAGTACATGTGGAAAAGGGATGGCATACAAGGCAAATGCATCAGAAATTGAAGAATGAAGGCACATGGACAGCTACAAAGGAGTTGAATTAGCAAAAGAGGAATGATTGCCTTTTGTTAAAGGCAAGACACAATGATAAAAGAGCATGTAAACTAGCTGTTTTTGCATCATTTTGGTCTTTGTTTGTATTGTTTATTGAAGCCACTTGAGTGATTCTTTGCTTTGGAGCTTCTATAAATAGGGAGTGAAGGGAAGAACACTAGAGAATTACACTACATCAAAAACACAATCAGCCACACCACCATACCATCTCCCATCCACTCCTCCATACAAATACCATCCAAACCTGTCTCCAAAACCTTATGTCGCACCAAAGAGGAAGTAGGAGAAGCCTTGGACGTGCATGCCATTCAAGTTAGGATCGTTGGAGCGTTTAGGTGTTTTCTTTCTTTTGATTTCAATGTTTAAATTCTATACTCTTTGTTTTGTACGTATGAGGAACTAAACCCCCCCTTGGCTAGGGGGGATTCGAAACCATGTTTATGCTTGCTATATGATTTGATTACTTTCAATTGCGTTTCATAAGTTGTGAATTCAATTTACTTATCTACATGAATTAAAACTGATTTGTGTGTGTTGGTTGAGAGTGCACGCTTAATTTTCATGCATAAGTTTGATGCTAGGATATAAGGGAATTTCACCTAATCGTTATGAACTTATATTCAAAAGTAGTAAAGGTTGTTGATCACAATCGTGTTAAGTAAATTCTTGGCATAAGTTTCATGCAATTCATAGTAACGAGTGCCTCGCCAATGCTTATGATTTTCATAGAACTTAATGATCTTTGCTTGTATCTTTGTTATGCAATTCATGCAGGGAACTTATGAGGAATGTTTTGGGTTGTCGTATGCAATTCATCCAATTCGATAACTTTAGGAAAATCTGAGGGTTAATTAGTGCAATTCACGGTTAATTTGGGGTGTTGGGAATTCATGGTTTATTGAGAAGCAATTGGAAATCGTTTTGTATGCAAGTGTGACATGTGTGGAGAAGAACCCCTTGGCTAGCTTTCCATCCATTCACTTTTATCAAATTCGTTTTAGAATCTGTTCAATTTACAAAGTTTGTTCTTGTTTTCAATTTTCGTCAAAATTCAATCCCCATTTATTTTGAAGTGTTAGATTAGTTAGAAATCAATTTAGTTTGTGTTTTTAAGTGTCTTGAGTCAAGTCATAACCCAATTTCGTCCAATTTAGTGTTAGGTGTTCAAAACTGCCCAGAAAGTGTTTTTAAGGCTGTTTTGAGTGTTTATTTGCTGTTTTGAGTCTTTTGGTTTGTTTTGGTGTTTTATAGTTTAGTTTTGCATTCTTTGAGTCTAGTTTAGAGTTTTAAACTTTGTTTTTACGTTTTGAGTCAGTTTCAAGTGATTTGACAATCCCTCCTAATCCCCGGCCTAGAACGATCCCTACTTACATACTTTGCTACAATTGATAAAAAGAGGGTTTAATTTGTGTGCTTATATATTTCGCATCAAATTTTTGGCGCCGTTGCCGGGGATTAGCAACTTTGCTAATCCTTTGGATTGTTTTATTTCAGTTTGTTTTAATTCGTTCCAGATTCTGAGTTTGTTTTGTTTTCTTGTTTTTAGGTACTAGTTTTTGACTCGGAGTTCTCATCTGGTTCGTGAACACATCTTGGACTTTGACGACGATTTCGAGGGAGAATTGAGATGAAAAAGGAAGAATCCAGAACCTAGTGAATCAAGTTCGAATTCAGAAACCGAAGTTGAGTTTGAGGAAGAGATACCCACGGCAAGAGTGGGTGGAATTGAGGAAGTCATTGCACAAGACAATCGTACAATCAAGGAGCTTTCGGCTTCGGGATTGGACAATGCCGCACCCTTATGCATCCAATACCCCGCGGCGGCCCAAGGAAAGACCCGAGGAATTCGAGTTGAAGTCAAGTTTGCTACACCACATTTCGAAGTACCATGGGTTGTCCATGGAGGATCCTAACAAGCACTTGAAAGAGTTCGAGGTGGTGTGTTCAAGCATGACTCCAATCAACGTCGATGGGAGCATATCGAAGATGAAGGCGTTTCCCTTCTCTCTCTTGGAAAAGGCGAAAGATTGGTTGTATGAATTAGCTCCCGGAACGGTCACATCTTGGGAGAGCATGAAACGGGCTTTCTTGGAGAAGTTTTTCCCAACTTCTCGAGTCATTCTTCTACGAAAAAGGATAAGTGGAATTCAACAAGATGATGGTGAATCTTTTCCTACTTATTATGAACGTTTTAAATCTCTTGTTGCTTCTTGTCCACAGCATCAGATGAAGGAGGAACTTCTTCTACAATACTTCTACGAGGGGCTACTACCAATCGAACGTCAAATGCTAGATGCCTCGGCGGGAGGAGCCTTGGTGGACAAGACCCCCACGGCAGCCAAGACATTAATCTCCAATCGAGCGTTGAATGCCCAACAATACGAAGGTGTTGGACAAAGGAGCAACCCACGGCAACACCAAGTGAATGAGGTAAGTGCCATAACCGAACTTCAAAATCAAATGGCTAACCTTACTACTTTGCTTTCTCAGGTGGTGGAAGGTCCAAAAGTGGAAAACGTGGCAGCTTGTGGTGTATGCTCCATGCAAGGACACCTTACGGACAAGTGCTCACAATTGATAGAGAATGGAGGTTGGGAGACCCTCAATGCCGTGGGATTTGGCAACCAATACCAACCGAGGAATGACCCCTTTTCTAATACTTACAATCCCGGTTGGCGTGATCATCCAAATTTCAAATGGCGAGAACCCCAACAAGGCCAACAACAAAGCACATTTAGGCAACAACCCCCGGGTTTCTATCAAAAGTCGTTTGCACCAACTCAACCCCAAGCACAACCCGCCCAAAAATCAGGTTCTTCTATTGATAATGATCAGATTTTTAATTTACTAACTTCTATGGCGCATGGCATGCAAACTAGGGACAAGAAGGTGGACGAGTTAGAGAAGCTAGTGGGGCAAATTGCCGAGTTTATGGGGCAGTTTCGAGAGCAAGGCAAGTTGCCTAGCTCAACCGTGGTCAATCCAAAAGGTGGATTCGAATCTGCAAAAGCTATAACTTTGCGAAGTGGGAAGCACGTAGGATCTGACCCCCAACACTCCAAATCACGTTCTAACGAGGTGGAGGAGTTGATGATTGAAGAGGAAGAACAAAAACCACCCACGGCAAAGGTGGAAACACCTTTGCCGCAAGCCCTATGTGATCCTAAGTCATCCAATATGTCCAATAGAGGTAAGAACGTGTCAAATCCAATTCCTACTAATGTTTTTCCTTCGAATGTTCCTTTTCCAAATAGGTTCAAGCAAACAAAGAAAGAAGAAGCTGAAAAGGACATTCTAGAGACATTTAGGAAAGTTCAAGTCAACATACCCCTTTTGGATGCAATCAAGCAAGTCCCGAGGTACGCCAAGTTCTTGAAGGAACTTTGCACCACTAGGAAGAGGATTTCGACCAAGGAAGTTGTGAAAGTAAGCGAGAACGTGTCAACCATCTTGCAACACAAACTGCCCCATAAATGCAAAGATCCGGGTAGTTTTACGTCCTTGTGTCATTGGTAATACTAGGCTTGAATCTGCCATGTTAGACTTAGGTGCATCTATAAATGTCATGCCATATTCAATTTATGCATCTATGAACCTAGGAGAGTTAAAAAATGATGGTGTAATCATACAATTGGCCGATAGATCTAATGCCTATCCAAAGGGAGTTTTGGAGGATGTTTTAGTGCAAGTTAATCATTTGATCTTTCCGGCAGATTTCTACGTACTTGAGATGGATGAATCGGACCATGCCCCTTCATTACCCATCCTCCTTGGAAGGCCATTCATGAAAACGGCCCGAACAAAGATTGACGTGTTCAATGGCACTTTAACGATGGAATTTGATGGGGAAGTGATTAATTTCAATCTTTCTGATTCTATGAAGTTTCCTAGTGAAAATCATTCATGTTTTGCTATTGATATAATTGACTCTTTGGCGCAGGACCATTTTGACAATTTGAAGGACGATGCACTTGAATTGGTCATTGCACAAGGAAAGAACATGAAAAACATTGAAACAACCACCAAGGAAACCCACGGCATGCATGAGGATTCCATTGCCGTACCCCTAGTGAAGATATCATTGAGATGGTGGCTGCCCTTGAGTCATTGCCATCGCAAACTGGTAAATTTTTTGACCCTATTTTAAGTTCGGTTTCGTCTAATAAAATGTTTCCCTCAGTTGTGCAGCCACTCACACTTGAACTTAAGCCATTGCCTAGTCACTTGAGGTATGTTTTCTTGGGAGAGGATGAGACATTGCCCGTCATCATTTCATCCTCACTCACGGCACAAGAGGAGAGTAAATTAGTGAGGGTGCTAAAGGAGTACAAAACTGCAATTGGATGGACATTGGTCGACATTAAGGGAATTAGCCCTACTACCTGCATGCATCGCATACTTTTGGAGGAGGGGTCTAAAACATCTCGAGAGGCTCAGCGCCGTCTCAACCCTCCTATGATGGAAGTTGTGAAGAAGGAGATCATAAAGCTTCTAGATTGTGGAGTTGTCTATCCAATCTCGGATAGTAGGTGGGTTTCGCCCGTTCAATGCGTACCAAAGAAATCCGGAGTGACAGTGGTAGCTAATGCCGAGAATGAACTTGTTCCTCAACGCATTCAAACCGGTTGGAGGGTGTGCATCGACTATAGGAAGCTAAACGCCACCACAAGGAATGATCACTTCCCATTGCCGTTCATTGACCAAATGCTTAAGAGGTTAGCGGGTTATGCTTTCTATTGTTTTCTTGATGGTTATTCTGGTTATAATCAAATTGTCATAGCACCCGAGGACCAAGAAAAAACCACTTTTACATGCCCTTTTGGTACATTTGCATATCGTCGCATGCCTTTTGGTTTATGTAATGCACCTGCCACATTTCAAAGATGCATGATGAGCATATTTTCGGATTATGTAGAGAAAATAATTGAAGTTTTCATGGATGATTTTAGCGTCTTTGGTGATTCTTTTGATGGTTGCTTGCATAATCTAAGTTTGATCTTAAAACGTTGCGTTGAAACTAACCTTGTTCTTAATTGGGAAAAATGTCATTTCATGGTTAAACAAGGCATAGTTTTAGGTCATATAATCTCTGAAAAAGGTATTGAGGTTGATAAGTCAAAAATAGATCTTGTATGTCACTTACCATCTCCGACTTCGGTTAGAGAGGTTCGTTCTTTTCTTGGCCATGCAGGTTTCTATCGTAGGTTTATCAAAGATTTCTCAAAGGTGGCACAACCTCTTTGCCGTCTCCTGCAAAAAGAAGTGGCGTTTGAATTCACCAAGGCATGCACGGCATCATTCAACCAACTCAAGGAGTTGTTGACTACGGCACCAATCATTGTCCCACCGGATTGGAGCCTACCTTTCGAGCTTATGTGTGATGCGTCCGATTATGCGTTAGGAGCTGTTTTGGGACAAAGGAAGGACAAGAGGCCGCATGTCATCTACTATGCCTCACGGACGTTGAATGATGCGCAGTTGAACTATTCCACTACGAAAAAAGAACTTCTTGCCGTTGTTTTTGCTTTAGATAAGTTTAGATCATATTTAATTGGGACTAAAGTAATTGTTTTCACTGACCATGCAGCTTTGAAGTACTTGCTCACTAAAAAGGAAGTCAAACCGCGGCTAATTCGTTGGATGTTGCTACTTCAAGAGTTCGATATTGAGATTCGTGACAAGAAGAGAAGTGAGAACGTGGTGGCTGACCACCTAAGCCGCATGGTGCATAATGAGGAGTCCCTACCCATTGCCGAGACATTCCCCGATGACCAATTGCTGTCCATAAAGGTAAGTGAGCCTTGGTATGCCGATATGGTTAATTTTTTGGTGTCAAAACGAATTCCTAGCACTTTCACTAGGCACCAACGTGATAAGTTAAAGCATGATGCACGGTTTTATGTGTGGGATGATCCATATTTATGGAAATTTTGCCCAGATCATATTGTCCGTCGATGTGTGCATAATTCTGAATTCCGTTCTATTCTAAGCTTTTGTCATACATATGCATGTGGAGGGCACTTTGGCACACAAATAACAGCCATCAAGGTATTACAATGTGGATTCTATTGGCCTAGTATATTTAAGGATGCTAGAACTTTTTGCTTAACATGTGATAAATGCCAAAGAATGGGTAACATAGGTGCTAGGGATCAAATGCCGCAAGTTTCTATCCTTAATGTTGAAATTTTTAATGTTTGGGGAATTGATTTTATGGGTCCCTTTCCTTCCTCGTATGGTTTCATGTATATTTTGCTTGCGGTTGATTATGTGTCGAAGTGGGTGGAAGCTAAAGCCACCCGGACTAATGACTCTAAAGTGGTTGCAGATTTTATTAGAACTAACATTTTTGCAAGGTTTGGCATGCCACGTGTCATCATAAGTGATGGAGGATCGCACTTTTGCAACCGGACCATAGAGGCGTTATTGAGGAAATACAATGTCAGCCATAGGGTTTCTACACCTTACCATCCTCAAACGAATGGCCAAGCCGAGGTTTCCAACCGTGAGATCAAACAAATTCTAGAGAAGACCGTTGGGCCTACAAGGAAGGATTGGAGCTTACGGTTAGATAATGCACTTTGGGCATATCGTACGGCGTACAAGACACCCATTGGAATGTCCCCATTTAGGCTCATCTATGGCAAGCCGTGCCATCTCCCCATTGAATTGGAGCACAAAGCTCATTGGGCCGTCAAGAAGTTCAATATGGACCTAAATGCCGCAGGAAGTCATAGGAAGTTTCAACTCAATGAACTTGATGAGATACGGCATGAGGCGTACGAGAATTCTAGCATTTACAAGGAGAATACCAAAGCTTTCCATGATAAGATGATTCGAGGCAAAACATTCTCCATAGGCCAGAAAGTGCTCTTGTTCAACTCCCGTTTACGGTTGTTTCCCGGTAAGTTACGTTCTAAGTGGATTGGACCGTTTGTTATTACTAATGTTTTTGTTCATGGTGCAGTCCAAATCCAAAGCTTGAAAACGGGACATGAATTCAAGGTGAATGGGCACCGATTGAAGCCCTATTATGAGCACTTTAAGGAGCATGCCGTGGAGGACATCTCCCTGCATGCCGTGGGCTCCAATGAGGAGTGAATGAGTTCTTCGTCCGGCTGCAAGACGTTAAAGCAAGCGCTACTTGGGAGGCAGCCCATGTATTCAAATAAGGAAGATTTATGAATCGCTTCACAATCAGTTTTGCGTTTCTAAAAACCTTCCCTTTTTTTTTTGCATTTTAATTTTGCCATGATTGTCATTTTTATTTGTTGTTGATTTAATTATTTTTGGGTGTGGGTTTATTTTTGAAACATTGACAGATATGCAAGGTATTTTCACATTAATTTTCATGGAAAACGAACATTAGGTAGAAAGGTAGAAAAATACAAGCAAGTGCAAACAAGCAGGAAGGAGCCTTCATTGGTTAGGTGGTGCCTCAGCATTCGACGGACCTCCAGAAAGTCGAAGCGCCAGAGTTTGATTTTCCGGAGCCTCAACACTTACCGATGCGCCATATGACGAAGGCAGAAGTTGCCGCTGGAGTAAGGCCACAAATCGTTGATGATCACTCTGAATCCGAACTTCGGACTCCTGCAGCTGGTTAAGCTTCCTCTTCATACTTGTTGAGTAATTAGTTGCGAGCATGTGCAACTCTTTATTCTCATGCCTAAGCACTCTGACCTCTTGCCGAAGACTAGCCACATCAGCCATCAACGACTCAACCTGACGAGATCGAGCAAGAAGGCGCTGGCCCATGTTTGATACTGAGCCTGCACATCGGACGCTGTAGGCTAGAGAGTCCTGAACAGCCAGTTCGTCGGACCGCCTGGAAAGTATCCTAGTGTCTCTAGGAGTGAGAAGATTTCTGGCCACCACCGAAGCGGTTGTATCATTCATCATCATGGAATCTCCAACTGTAAGAGGACCATTTGGGGATACGAAGGACGACTGCCAAATGTTGTTTGGAGAAGACATATCAATATCTTCCCCAACATTCAAGTTAAGGCGACGGTCAGAAGGGCAAGACATTTTTGAAGGTGTGAAGAAAAAGAAGAGGTCGGACAAATCAAGTTCTTAGAAGTGCAGGTAGGGAGCTTTTACAGGCGGAAAATTCAAGTGTGCTTTGGAATGTGATGCGTGCCTCTCTTTAAAAATCAGCACTCGAGAGAGCTTCAGAAATTGAAGAGGCAAGTTCAGAAATCGAAGAGGCAAGCTCAGAGATCGAAGAGACGTCTGCTTTCTCAAAAGCTGGGCTGCTCAGAAACCACGGGCCGATCTCAGATATCGGACAAGCATCTGTTTTTCCAGACATGTCAACATCTGTCACATGCAGAGTCAGCTTTGCGGAAATCACGGGCAGTTTGTCGAAGCGCCGATTCCAGATATCGAAGACGCACTTGTTTTTCCAGACGTGTCAGCGCCTGTCACATGCAGAGTAAGCTTTGCGAAAATCACTGGCAGTTTGTCGAAGCGCCGATTCCAACCATCTGCTTTTCCAGACGTGTCAACATCTGTCACATGCAGAGTCAGCTTTGAGGAAATCACGGGCAGTTTGTCGAAGCGCCGATTCCAGATATCGAAGAGGTGCCAGTCTTTTTCAGCCTCGTCAGCACCTGTCACACACAAACTCAGCTTTGCAGAAATCACGGGCAGTTTGTCGAAGCGCCGATTCCAGATATCGAAGAGGCATCAGCTTTATCCAGACGTGTCAGCATCTGTCACATGCACACTCAACCTTGCAGAAATTACGAGCAATCTGTCGAAGATTTCTGGTGAAGTAGAAAGCACGTGAAGTTTACTGTTCAATCATCCAACAGGTGCCGACAAGAGTGAAAGAATAGTACCGGTTATTAATTCCTATAAATGTCGTCCTTCACCCTCCATAGCAAGGCAGACATACATAATCCTTCTTCATCTCCGAAAATGCATTCCCAACGAAGCCTCTTAAGTTCCTCTGTATTTCTCATCCCTTGGGGTACCTCTGCAAACAAGTCATCAAGAGCAAAAGTATTTCATATCATGAAGGTTGAAAGCAAGAGTATCTCATATCATGCTTTCTCCCTGTCCTTTTCCTTGTCTTTGTGACAAGGAGAAAGCGAGCAATCAGCCAGCGCTTGGTGTCAATCTTCCGATCTAAGAACCGACTGCCTGGAACTCCTTCCTGATTGCTTACCTAGCATTGCTCTCGAGTGCTCATCTTCAACTGCTGATGTATTTCCGAAGAAGATGCCACATCTGCCTGGAGAACAGATAAGGCAAGTGAAAATGATACCTTGAAGCATGTGGAGACAACGTGCTAATTCATCATCAAGATCAAGTCTCATTTTCCTTGCTAAGAAGTTCCCCAGCCCAGTTCAATAATACACTTGTGGAAAGATACTTCTTCAAAAGCAAAAGTATCTCATATCATCAGAGTCAAAGGCAAAGATATCTCATGGCATGTTTTTCCTTTACCCTTGCTCTTGCCTGCGAGACAAGGAGAAAGAAAGCAATCGGTCGGCACTTGGACAGATTGAACAAAGAAACAGACCATCACCTGTACCTCGTGCCTACCTGCCGTGCAGAAGAAACAAGCAGAGAAGAATGTTGCCTGCAGACTCAATCAACCCAGCAGAAGGAGTCTGAGTTGAAACCAAGAGCTCGAGAAGCTTCAACAACATATGGACGCATCAGTCGCCAAAGAGGAAAGCTTCGTCGTACAAGGCCATAAAATCACCACCACCAATCAAGTCTCATTTTCCTTGCTAAGAAGTTCCCTAGCCCAGTTCGAGATCAAAACTGTGGAAAGTCAACAAGATTATCTCTCCATAACCAGATTTGCGTTCTTAAACTCTACTCTGTCTGGTTTTTACTTTTCCATACTTGTCATGTTTATTCGTTGTTTGTTTGTTTGCTTGTTTTTGTGTGAGTTTATGCCTGAAACATTGAGGACAATGTTTGATTTAAGTGTGGGGGGGTAACCAAGTTGTTTTGCATGAAATTCGTGGGAGTTTATCACCCATTACTTCTAGTGTTGTTCCTTGCTGTTTTTAAGTGTTTTTATGCTGTTTTGGAGTGTTTTAGTGTGTTTTGACATAAAAATCCGAAAATCTCATAAAAATTTGAAAAAAAAAATTGTTTTGAAAAACCCAAAAAGAGTTGTTTTTGTGTGTTTGTTTGTGTCTTAGGGTACCTTCCAACACAATGATGAGGATTTGGTTTTTAATTACATGACTGTTAAAGAGAGTTATAAACATGGATGAAAATTTGATTTACTCTTTGGTGTATGCTTGGTTGTGGTTATAATTTATGAATTCACATGCAATCATAAAGGAAAAATCAGTTTTTGTAACATGCTTGAAAGAAGGAACTCAAATGAACGCTCCAACCTTGTGAGACTTGAGCCTAAACGTTTATTTAGAGAGTTATTAATCTGTGCAATTTTTTTTGTTTTCTAAAGTCGTTGCATGATCTCATTATTCTTTGCTTGGTTGCTACTTAGAAGGCGTTTCATCGTTTAGTTCCAAATGCTAGAACTCATGCCTATTTCATTCAAAGCATGTTATTGATTTGCATAACACATATTCAAGATGAAGTTGTTTAGTGAGCCAAAAGCCAAAAAGCCTATCCCATACATTATATGTTTAAGTTTAACCCCGTTGAGCCTTGTTTAGCCTACGTTCTTTGTTAACCCACATTATCTTCACCTAGCCTAGATTAGGACCATCAATACCCTTGTTCTTGAAGCATAGTAAAGTATGACTCAAAATGAATTCCTTTTGATTAATGTATTGCAGAAAACAAGTGTGGGGGAAGTGATTCTTGTGTGTGTGTGCCAAAGTCCTTAATAAGGCACGGGTCGAAAAAAAAAATTGTGAAAATTTATGAAAAAGAGTTCTAAAGTGTTGTTTGTTGAAGAAAGGGTCCAAAACATTGAATTCGGCCCTAAGTGTTGCTTAAATCTTCCATTTGTGTTAAAAGTTGATTTCTGCATTCTAAAGTGAATTCTAAGTTTCGATTTCATTACTTTGCTTGCTATTGCTTTAAGAACGTTTGTTATCCCTATCTTTCCTTTGTTAACCATTACCCTAAGCCCCGTTACAACCCTTGACTTCTATCTTGAGTGTTATGTGTTTCAATTTGTGGAGTTTGAATTTGGTATGATCATATGGTGTCACTGGTTCTCGCATCTAAGTAGTAGCATTCCATTCATGAGATCATATCTAAACATGCTTAATAACTCCAGAAATTGCTTTCTTTGTAACACATATATGTGAGTGTTCGTTTTCATGTTTACATCAATCTTCTCACATATAACTAGTGTAGGGTGTGTAGTCAGAAAATGTGTGAAAATAGAGAGTATCTTGTAAGGAATTGAGCAAATTCTCTAAGGCATGTTACTACATTCAAAACATCATTTTAATTGGTTAAATGTGAACTAGTACGTGGTGACTGTGATTAAGTATGTGCTCAAGTGTGAAGATAACTAAAATCTGTGGGAATAATGATTTTTAACATGTCATGTGCATTGGAAATCCCTGAGGCCAATGTTGGAAGGATTAGAATGTGTTTTGTTTACTTTGTTTTGTTTGTTTGTTTCGTTTTGCTCGAGGACTAATAAAAGCTAAGTGTGGGGGAATTTGATAGGAGCATATTTATGCGACTTAGTTAACATGTTTTCTTGCATTTACTTAGTTAGTTATTGCTTATAAGAGTGTTTTAAGCTATTTTCGTGTGTTTGTAGGTCCTAATAACAAAGTTGGAAAGAAAGTGCATTTTGGTGCAATTTGGAGCAATTTTGGGCCAAAATGGATTGCATGCATATGGAGCAAGTGGGATGGACGTTTTTGGTGTTTTAAAAAGGGTTTCAACACATGCAAAAATCTGAATAATAAAGTTGAAGTGTGGAAGTGTGCAGATACATACACTTAAGGAACAATTTGAAAGGAAAAGAAGTGAAAGATGCCATTTGTTGGATTGCTTTACAAGATGTATTCACATTTTCAGCAACTACAAACATAATTGCAAGCTGAAATGATGCATAGCATGTGTGTAGAGGTGTAAAGTGGCCGAAAGTTGATGTTTGCAAGATGAAATGATGCAAAACATGTGTGTGAAAGTTGTCTAACAGCTAGTACATGTGGAAAAGGGATGGAATACAAGGCAAATGCATCAGAAATTGAAGAATGAAGGCACATGGACATCTACAAAGGAGTTGAATTAGCAAAAGATGAATGATTGCCTTTTGTTAAAGGCAAGACACAATGATAAAAGAGCATGTAAACTAGCTGTTTTTGCATCATTTTGACCTTTGTTTGTATTGTTTATTGAAGCCACTTGAGTGATTCTTTGCTTTGGAGCTTCTATAAATAAGGAGTGAAGGGAAGAACACTAGAGAATTACACTACATCAAAAACACAATCAGCCACACCACCATACCATCTCCCATCCACTCCTCCATACAAATACCATCCAAACCTGTCTCCAAAACCTTATGCTGCACCAAAGAGGAAGGAGGAGAAGCCTTGGACGTGCATGCCATTCAAGTTAGGATCGTTGGAGCGTTTAGGTGTTTTCTTTCTTTTGATTTCAATGTTTAAATTCTATACTCTTTGTTTTGTACGTATGAGGAACTAAACCCCCCCTTGGCTAGGGGGGGATTCGAAACCATGTTTATGCTTGCTATATGATTTGATTACTTTCAATTGCGTTTCATAAGTTGTGAATTCAATTTACTTATCTACATGAATTAAAACTGATTTGTGTGTGTTGGTTGAGAGTGCACGCTTAATTTTCATGCATAAGTTTGATGCTAAGATATAAGGGAATTTCACCTAATCGTTATGAACTTATATTCAAAAGTAGTAAAGGTTGTTGATCACAATCGTGTTAAGTAAATTCTTGGCATAAGTTTCATGCAATTCATAGTAACGAGTGCCTCGCCAATGCTTATGATTTTCATAGAACTTAATGATCTTTGCTTGTATCTTTGTTATGCAATTCATGCAGGGAACTTGTGAGGAATGCTTTGGGTTATCGTATGCAATTCATCCAATTCGATAACTTTAGGAAAATCTGAGGGTTAATTAGTGCAATTCACGGTTAATTTGGGGTGTTGGGAATTCATGGTTTATTGAGAAGCAATTGGAAATCGTTTTGTATGCAAGTGTGACATGTGTGGAGAAGAACCCCTTAGCTAGCTTTCCATCCATTCACTTTTATCAAATTCGTTTTAGAATCTGTTCAATTTACAAAGTTTGTTCTTGTTTTCAATTTTCGTCAAAATTCAATCCCCATTTATTTTGAAGTGTTAGATTAGTTAGAAATCAATTTAGTTTGTGTTTTTAAGTGTCTTGAGTCAAGTCATAACCCAATTTCGTCCAATTTAGTGTTAGGTGTTCAAAACTGCCCAGAAAAGCCTCGTTTGGCAGCTCGGACTGTACTGACTATTTCTATCGGATAGGATAAATAGTCATCGGATAGTACTGACTAAATTAATCGGGCGTTTGGTGCAGTATCAGATTAATGATCGTAATATTTATACTGTGTTTGGTATTATACCGGATAAAAGAAATCAAACTTAAAATAAAATTAAAAAAAAAAAGTGAAATCATCTTTTTTTTTTGCAGATCTCTCTGCACCCCCCCCCCCCAAACCCAGTTTGATGATTACTGGAAAAGAAAAAGAATAGAAAAAAAACAAAATTGTCAAATGCAGGAAGAACCCAGCAGCCACAAAGTTGTCCCAAATCTCTCTGTCCCACCCCCAAATCGCCCAAATCCATCAACAAAATCAGGGAACAATTAAGCTAAAAACTCATAAAACATCTCCAGTCCTATAATTCTCTGCAATTCCTAGAGAAACCCAATTCGAAAAGTTAGCGTTTTGCAGCTCGAGTTCTGAGAATTCTGCAGAAAGAAGGAGTTGGGTTGCTGGGAGCGGCGGAGGAGATGTGGAGGTTCGGGGGTCAGTGTTATTGGGGAAGGAAGGAGTGGCGGAGCAATGGGGGGACGAAGGAGGGGGACGAAGTGAGCGAGAGAGGGGGAGGACGAAGTGAGCGAGAGAGATGGACATTCTACCCGACTAAATTATACAGAGGTTTTGGTTGGGATAAATAAGCGGGTGGGAGGTGTATAAAATGAGTGGGCCCGGATTAAATAATCCGGTGCTTATTTAATACGAAGCTCACCAAACATCTGTTTCGTACTATTAATATTATCCGGTGCTCTTATACGGCGTGCCAAACGAGGCCAAAGTGTTTTTAAGGCAGTTTTGAGTGTTTATTTGCTGTTTTGAGTCTTTTGGTTTGTTTTGGTGTTTTATAGTTTAGTTTTGCATTCTTTGAGTCTAGTTTAGAGTTTTAAACTTTGTTTTTACGTTTTGAGTCAGTTTCAAGTGATTTGGCAATCCCTCCTAATCCCCGGCCTAGAACGATCCCTACTTACATACTTTGCTACAATTGATAAAAAGAGGGTTTAATTTGTGTGCTTATATATTTCGCATCACTTATTTCTTTGTCTTATAAAAGGAACTTTATAGCAAAAGTTTCATTAGGGTTTTTGTGAGTTTATTTGACAAAAGGAGAAAAACCTCTCTAAAACACTCACAAAGGCCGGCCACCATAGTGGTGATTTAGCTAATTATCTTCTCACCCTTTTGGTTATTCCTTCATCCTTCTCACTGTTGGAAATGTGCCCTAAAGCCAATCATATGATGATACTTTACGGACATTTCACATGTTAAACTAATCTAGTTTACATATAAAGGGCAAACATTATTGTTTGAGCCGTCTCATATAAATGTTATATGCTTAAACGATAAAGTCCAAGGAATATGTGATTGGGAGAATGCAATCTAATGAAGTTAGATTCATGAGACCATTATTTCGTAGACACATCCTAAACGTTCCTGATCATAGGATTGCCAATTGGGCATTGACAGTCCGATAAGATCAGTACGTACTGTGCCTTCTCTCAGGGAGAGTGACTAGTCTCGAGTCATTGGTGTGTGTGACATCAAGACAAGTACGTAGGTGCTCAATAGAGAATGAGTTCACTGAACACGATCAACGAGGAGTTCTCATACTCATGTCACATGAGAACTCATGGTTGGGATAATGCAAATTAGTCTTTTGACCTGAGGCATCACAGTTGTCTTGTGGTTAAGTCATTGATCTTTGATTATGTCAAAGTCACCCCATCGGGGTGTCCACGACATCATTGGGGTTAAGCCACTTAGTTATGGAGACAAGTGAATGTGCAACAAGGGATCTCTAACCTTCAAATGGTTTGAGGGAGAATACTCTATGATATGATTAAAATCTCTGGCCAGAGTATGAATGAGATTAGGGAATGCATTCCAAATCACATTCAAGGTAATCATATAAGCAAACGAATCACATTGGATAGTAGACATGAATAAATAAACTATCAAACCAAACAATGTGGTCAAGAGTATTAGATTAGAGAAATACCGTATTGCATTTGTAATCCTAAACTGAATAGGTTCTCTACCTCTTCTGATTAGCTTGGGTAACCATGATATGCTGCTAGGTGTCACTCATGGTTTGTGGAAGCCCTAAACGTGTGTAATCACTAAAGGGAGAATTGAAAGTAAGTTTCAAATTCACAATCGATGTAAAATGGTTTTAATCGCCCACTGCCTCGCTAAAAGGAACCTAATGGATCGTACACCGTGTAAGGTGGAGATTGAAGAAACAATGGAGATGAGTAAGAATAATTAAAATGGTTTAAATTATTTATGGCAAGGATTAATTAATATGTTAATTAATCAAACGAATAAGTTCGTTAAAGACCTCGGGATAGTTTTGGACCTTAAGGCCCAATGGGCTTCGAACGTCAAAGCCCATTGACTTAAGTTGTATGACAACTTAATGAATAATGATTCACAAAGGCCCAATTAGCCCAATAAACCCATGTTAGAGAGAATGGGCTTTTGGTTCTTTAGGTCACTTATTTGAAGGGACTATATAAAGGACTTTATAGCCAAAATTCAATTAAGGGTTTCTTTTGGGAGAATTGGATAGAAATGTCTCTCATTTTCTCTCTAAGAGGCCAACCACCTTGGAGGGTGAATCTAGCAATCCTACTACTCCAAGGTCACTCATTTCTTCTTCAATCTAACATTGGTGTAGAATCTTTAGAGGTTCTCTATTTTGGGAACTTGGAGAATCCAATTCTTTCAACCAAATCCATGGAGCTAAGAAGCAAGGAATGAAGGCCCTATCTCTTGGGTGATTATCCTTTGCATATGCAAAGAGGAATCTACAAAGGTAAATATTTCTCAACTAACAAATGTTGTTTTAAAGTTGAGTCAAGGTTCACCAATCTACTAGGCTTTGAATTTCATGGTTGATGTTTTTGTTTTTGAGTGCATGCAAGCATGATTCCGCCTTTAATTTGTTAATTGCATGCTATTGATGTTGCTCAAATGAACATGTTTTTCACAAAATTTCCTTCACTCACTACACTAGTGGGTGTGGATCTTTAGAGGTCTTCAACTTTGGAGACTTAAGGAGAACCAAGGAGCACTCATTCTAACAAAGTGGAGGAGGCAAGGAGGGAGGCTAGGCTCAAGGAGTTCCAACAACAAAGGGCTTGGAGGTGGTCCATCCTTGGTCTAAAGTCTAGATCAAGAGGTATAAAACTACTCCTACACTTAGTTCTTCAATAAATTGTTTTGATGCATCTTACATAAACCTATGCATCTTGAAGGGGATTTGCATGACTATAGCTTTGATATTATTTGATAACATGCTTCCGTTGCTTTCGTATATAAATTTTGAATTGTATATGCATGCTAGTCACTAGAAATCCCACATGAAATCTCATAAATTTCCCTTCAATATTGGCTTTAGCTGACCAGTACTTCTATTAACGTCGGCAGTCTACCATTCTGCGATAATATCCATCCATTTAGATATGAATATTTTCTACTTTTTTTGCACTTATGCTCTAGCACTGATGTTTTGTAATAAAGGTTTCGACCCACACTTATTCACTCTTTTTTTTTTTTCATTCAACTTTTAATTTATACGTATTTCTTTTTCAACTACACCTTCTAGTTAGTCACCTTCTAGACACTTTTTACAAAATCTCCGTCTAACGCTACCTAGGCTCTTTCTAGGTGCTAGGCTGATGGCCACCGCCTCAATTAATCCCTATAAAATTTGAAAATTAAGAAAGAGCGTCTAGACCTACTTAAGCACCCGCCTACACTGCTTAGGCGCATGTCTAGCCCGCCCAGACCCCTGCTTAACTCGCGATTCTCGCGTAGACAGAAAATAGATAACTTTCATTTTACATTTTATTCTTTTTCAATAAATTGTAAATGACTTGTTGAATACTTAGACGAACACACATTATATGTTTGTTCCCCATGTTTTAATTATATTTTAATACTTTATAATTTATACTTCATTATATTTTGCAATTTATATATCTTAATGCAATTTATGTATTTTTTTTAAATATAAGCAAGTACTTATTTATATAATATATAATATGTTTAATTAAATCCATCTAGGTCCCGCCTTGCCGCCTAGGTGCTAGACCGAATCCACCGCCCAACTAGCGCTTAGCGTAATTTAGAACCTTACTTTCAAGTGTTGGCTAGCATATCCCGATTCAGATGTACACATGGACATTTTGGATTCATGTGTGTCATTATGTGTTTAGAAACTTAAGCGAGTAGGCCAACAAAGCCTCTTGGCATGGTTAGCACTTTTTCTTTTAATTGTGCCAAAGGCTTTCAATACATAGTAACCTACTAGCCTTCATGCATGAGCTCATGCGCGTGCAAAAAGCATTTTTTGAATCACGACGTGCTATAAGCGACTTACACGTTTGAAATGTATTTATATGCGTAATTGACAAAAGGAAAGTCAAATATTTGAAGTAAATGAATAATCTTAGATCATGTTAGAAGAAACCCCTCATAAACCAATTAAAGCAACTGAATTCACATAATAAAATCGGTCTCCATAGAATTTACATTAAGAATAGAGAAAATAATATTAATAAACAATTGACTGAATCATATTATTGTTAGCCCATTGTGAGGCTCAGCCCAGCCCCCTCCCCTTAGTGTAGATAATGTCATTTGTTAAAAAAAAAACTATCATTTGACAACAAATTTAATCACATTATTATCCGCGTGCGAAATACCTTTTTATAACCAGCATTACACGCTTCTTAAAATGTTTTGAACGTACTTAAAAATAGAGAAAATAATATTTAATAAACAATTGATTGAATTACATTATTGCTAGCTCATTGTGAGGCTAAGCCCACACCTCCCTCTTAGTGTTGATAATATCGTTTGTTAAAAAAAAAACATTTGACAACTAATTTAATCACATTCCTATCCACGTGCGGAAGACTTTTTTTATAACCGGCATTACACATCTCTTAAGATGTTTTGAACGTGTTTAAAAATAGAGAAATTGAATCACATTATTATTAGTCTATTGTGAGGTACTAATTAAAAAAATAATAAAAAAAATTAATTATTAAAAAAACACTGTTAAAATGACGGAAATGCCTCTGCCTTACATTATTTTGGGATGCCTTTGATGTTTTTTGTCACGGGGGCATTTTTGTCCAAATATTTTTCTTGAAGCTTGGTGACACCAAAAACACTATTCACCTTTTGTGTTCCCTTTATATGTAGACTAGCCTTCATGCACGCACTCATGCGCGTGCAGAAGGCATTTTTTGAATGACGGTGTGCTTAGCGCGATTTACATTTTTTAAATGTATTTATATGCGTCAATTGACAAAAGGAAAGTCAAATATTTGAAGTAAATGAATAAGCTTAGATCATGCTAGAAGAAACCCTCATAAACCAATTAAAGAAGTTGAATTTCTATAATAAAATCCGTCTCTACAGAATTTACATTAAGAATAGAGAAAATAATATTTAATAAACAATTGATTGAATCACATTATTTCTAGCCCATTGTGAGGCTAAGTCCACCCCCTCCCCCTTAGTGTAGATAATATCATTTGTTAAAATAAAAAAAATAATCATTTGATAACTAATTTAATTACATTATTATCAGCGTGCGAAAGAACTTTTTTATAACCGGCATTACACGCCTCTTAAGATGTTTTGCGCGTGTTTTAAAATAGAGAAATTGAATCACATTATTGCTAGCATATTGTGAGGTACTAATTAAAAAAAAACAGCACAAAAAAACTAATTAAAATGACGAAGGCATTTTTTGAATCATGGCGTGTTACGCTTGACTTACACGTTTTAAATATATTCATATGCATAAATTGACAAAAGAAAAGTCAAATATTTGAAGTAAATGAATAATCTTAGATCATGCTAGAAGAAACCCCTCATAAACCAATTAAAGCAGCTGAATTCACATAATAAAATCGATCTCTGTAGAATTTACATTAAGAATAGAGAAAATAATATTTAATAAACAATTGATTGAATCACATTATTGTTAGCCCATTGTGAGGCTCAGCCCACCCCCTCCCCCTCAGTGTAGATAATATTGTTTGTTAAAAAAAAAATTATTTGACAACTAATTTAATCACATTATTATCTGTGTGCGAATGACTTTTTTTATAACCAGTATTACACGCCTTTAAGATGTTTTGAACGTGTTTAAAAATAGAGAAAATAATATTTAATAAACAATTGATTGAATCACATTATTGTTAACCATTTGTGAGCCTAAGCCCATCCCCATCCCCCTTAGTGTAGATAATGTTGTTTGTTAAAAAAAAAACAATCATTTGACAACTAATTTAATCACATTATTATCCGCGTGCGAAAGACTTTTTTTTTTTATAAACAGCATTACACGCCTTGTCACATCTCGGCCTTGTAGGTGATCACATGTTCTTCTCTCTTCTTAAAGAATGTGTTGGCTAAGAAGAGATCATATGCCATTGCAAAATCCAAGATGGCTTCCACATCCTCGTTTCTCTCCACAAAACCATGGCCACCTTGAAAACCTCCATAGTTACCTGTCTCCTTGCCCACATGTCCATTTAAATCTCCTCCTATAAATACCTTCTCCATCTGAGCTATTCCTTGCACCAAGTCTCCAAGATCTTCCCCAAATTTATTCGTCAAACTCGTATTCAACCCTACTTGAGGTGCGTACGCACTAATCACATTGATGAGTTCTTGTCCTATTACAATCTTGATTGCCATAATTCTATCTCCTACCCTCTTGACATCTACAACATCTTGTGTCAAGGTCTTGTCCACGATGATGCCAACACCGTTTCTCGTTCTATTTGTGCCCGAATACCAAAGTTTAAAACTTGAGTTTTCCCGTTAGTTTCTTGTAGGCACATAATACTTATCCTTCTCCTCACCATAACTTCCACTACTTCCATAGATTTTCCCGTTAAGGTTCCTATATTCCACGTTCCTAAACGCATTCTACTATCTTCAACTCTACCCTTCTGTCCTAGCTTCTTCACCCTCCCCCGTTTAATAGGATCAAAGTACTTCTTTTGTATGTCCTGTGTAAAGTTAATAGGAGCATATGCTTCCAAACAACTTTGAGTGGAGTCATTCAAAAAGAAGTTTCTATGACCCCCTTACTCATTTAACACTACATCCGGGTGCCGATGGAGATACAGCAACCCTTGCTTACTTATCATTGTGCTTGGGCCACACAGCGTGCCACTTACGGGTGACGCCCTAGCTTTAGCGCAATTTCGTTCTGGATTCATTTTCATAAGGATTCGATGTAACCTAGGAGTGCCGATCTCCTCCTTTATCAAGGATTGGGACCGGCAATGTAAGATAAACTTACACACGCGGAGTTAAAGCAATGAAAGCAATAAACGCAATAAATCCTAGCAGCCAAAACTAATGCAGCCAAGAAAACAACAAGTCTCACTACTAATTGGCTTTAATTAATATTGAGTTGTCATGATGTGGAAAATTTTACACCTTTTGAAGGTTATGAAAAAGGGAGAAAAGAAGCTAAGTTAAAAGGAAAGGAAAGAAAAAGGCAGCAGGGATAACACTCATTTTTTTTTGTTTTATCTTCTCAAACTCATGTCTTTCTTTTGGTTTAATTCGAGAATTATGTGTAACTAAATTTTCCGAAGTTAGGGGCTGTTTTGAAGGCCCAAATATGATTGGAAGTTTGTTGTGACATTGTGTTTGAATTTCTTTTATGAATGGATGAAAATTGGTTCACTACTTATATCAGTGATGAATTCTTCATGTGTTTTCTATGGATGCATACTTAATAAGCATATCTTGGATTCTAATGCTATGAATATGTGTGTGCCTGCCCTTATCGAATGAGGACCTACATATGTTCTAGAGTAGTACTTGTTAATTGCAATTAACACGTGAACCAATTTCTAGGATAAGTAAGACAAAGCCAGTACTTATGATTCCTTGTGATGACTCAAACTCTTTTCGGTCTTAATGATTTCTACTTGTTAAATCTATGAACACGCCATTCTAGATTGCATGCTAGGGACTTAAGTTAAGTTGAAAACGTCATTCTATTAACATACTACGTCAGAAAGAGTAATAAGTTGAGTTCTAACATTGAGCCAATTTGAGCATCTTCATCCAGAGATAAAAGGAATTTGAATGAAATATAACATGCCTGCATGATTATTTAGTGGTGGATAGCAATCCCCCTAACTCGTTTTCGTAACTTGTGAACTACAATTTGTATTTATTATTGCACTTTTGTTTCTACTATGTTTTTGTTGAATTTTAATTAAAATAGAAAATTAACTCGAAAAATCCCAAAAATTTGTATGATTGTACCTCTATGTGTCTAGTGTCCACATATAAAATTTTGTTGAATTAGACAACTGTAAGTCAGTCTAATAATTATTTTTCAGTGGATGGTCAGTAGGAACAGCAACCCAGTTTTTATGATATTTTATGTAGTTAGATAAAACAATCTTTTGCAGGAAAGACCCTTATTTTCTCATGCTACAATTGACAAATCTTTGTGTTAATAAGGAAAATCAATAGGACATTTGTGTGCTACTTTGTGGTGCGCTTTTAGTCCTATCATTAAAAGATAAATGTCAAATGTTAATTTGATGGCTAACGTGGTAATGTCAAATTGTCTCATTCTCCAACCCTTATGTTTTTTTGTTATAATGATATTTGCAGGATCCATTTTTAAAAGGAAATCAATTAATTATTTTTTTAAACGATATTATCTACACTAAGGAGATTTTCTCTTCCTCCAACCCTTTTTTTTTTGTTATAGTGATCCATTAATCGAACCTAAGACCTCTCACTTACAAGTGAAGAGGAATACCACTAGACTGTAGTACTAAGTGGTAAAGAAATCAATTAAAATAAATTATCAAAATCTATAATTAGTGCATTAATATGATCCACACAATAAAACAATTGAAAAATTATTTGACATCACATTCTCAGATGTCAAATTTGACGTATGAAAATTCATAGGATTGACATATCGGTTGGAGATTATTCCTACCTTCAAATTTGATTACATGACATTCAACTTAGGATCTGACATCTCCTTTGGAGATGGTCTAAGGAGACTATCTTATAAGTGGGACTCTCTATAGACTCTTTGTTACCTCATACTTTGGGCATAATCTTTTATAATGTTGGAACGGAAATCAGCATTAAACTATAAAGGTAACAAAAAGTAATAAAAAGTCTCATTTTTTAGCATTTCTCACCAACTGAATTATGACACACCCCGATCCTAGAATCAAGGCATGCTGGCCGTCACGTGAGCGTGACGTAACCATAAGTGCGGTGCGGAAGCAAGATAAAAGAATTACGAAAGAATAAAAACCAACTACTAGCAAGAACAACCAAATAGCATGCTAGAGTGAGTTAAAGTGTGAGTGCACACATAAACAGAGCTTAAGCAATAGGTGCAGTCAAGTAGGACTATAATTAAGTTACAACACCCGTAGGTGAGTCCTACATTAGGGAAGTCTGTCAGAATGCCGTAGAAGCCCTCGTCAACCACCAACTGCTACCTAGAACCTGGAGGGGCGCAAAACAAAATTGAGTGGGTCAGTAAAACAAAGCTTTTCGAAAACCTTTCATTTAAAACATTTCTAACCCCTCGCTGTAAAACCTGTATACTTTCCCAGAAAATAGCATAATAGGATAATACTTTTCATAAATCTCAAATCATCAATTTTTCTCAAAAACCAGAAAGCATGCCATGTTATAATTTCAAAAACAGAATGAATGATGCATCAATGTAACAGGTGAAATGATGAATTAACCGGAGACCCTGCAGTTGGTCCTGTACGGTTAATTCTATAGCTCAACATCCAATCCAACCGGAGTCACATCGGTGACCTGTACGGCACTACACTGCATATAAGTCGGAACTACCTGAAGTAGTCTGTACGACATGAATGGTGTAATAATACGCTCTAGTGTTTCTCTCATCAATAATCTGTGCACATAATCTAAGGTCACCTATCAGTCGGAACCCTCTCATGGTCTGTACGACATGTCGGAACCCTCTCATGGTCTGTACGACATGCACCTACTTGGATCCAAGGTGAGCGTGCGGTGCGAGGTGAATAATATAAGCACTAACACCATGATTGCAGGTTATGAGCTATCAACATAATATACATCATCAACAATGCACATGAATAACATAAACTCACCTGATACTCACATGTGCATCCACATCACCAATTTACATATATATATATATATATATATATATATATATATATATATATGCATCAATTATCAATTCATATAACTCATATCATTCATATCATGCATGCATGGCATTTTAGAAACATACTTTCATTAAAACTCAATTTCTGGGAAAATTCATAGTATGTAGGTATAAACAGAAAATACTGCCCACTCACTGATAAGTCGAAGGGTCGTAGCCCCCGTGACGTCCTTGGATGCGCTCGTCCTCGGGATAGGTATCACCTATAGGCGAAATAACTATGAAAACGTTATTTTAAAGCATATAACCAACAATTCGTAATAACTTCTCATACGGTGCTCAATTTGGGTATATGAATATACCACAGTGACCTACTCGACGTCACGAACGTCGAGGAATGTTTAGAAAAAAATTCTAAGGCCGCACGCGCCCCTACGCGCCAGAAGGGGCACGGACCTACGCGCCTCCCACGCGCGTCTTTTTCCTCGAGCTCACCGGACTGAGTTTTCCGGTGGCCGGAAAACTGGAGATTTTTCAATCTCCTTGTTCTCATTCGTTTCTGAACCATTTTCTTCGTATTTTATATCAAAATGAAGCCCTAAGCATGTAGAATCACGTTACACTACTTTAAGGCTCTAAAAATCACGAAATCTCAAAGGAGAAATCCCACGAAAACCGGCCAACTTTGAAAGTGGTGATCCCGACGTCCAAAACTTCCAAACGAACGTCCCCGAGCTTCTTTAGGACCCCACTAAGCTCACTATAAGCTTGGATTGTCCTAAAAATCAACCAACACAAAGTTCATGAATAGTACCCAAATCGGACCTCGAGTTTTTAACGTGAAAACGAAGGGTTTCTTACCTGAAAATGGTATCTTTGAGTTCGTAGGACACTCACGAATACAATGGTGCTAATCTCCACTTCGATCCATGAAGTTTTGAGGGATTTGGTGCTTTGGTCCGTACGATTTCGAAGGAAGAGAGAGAGAGAGAGAGAGTCGTGAGGGAAGGGAGAGAGAGAGGGTACGGGAAAGTGAGGGATTTGTGTGAATGTGCACGTGTCCCGTGTGGTCTCACCAAAACCATCACTATCCAATCTCTTAGATCCCTAACCACACAATTTACAAACCAATTTTTAAATCCAAATTCAAACTTTCCAAAACTTAGGGAATTATGTAAATTCAAAACATGTCACACACACGTACCTTAGTACCCGCTAAGGGTAATCTCGTCATTTCACGTCCTTAATAAGAAAATCTCGGGACGGGCTGTGACAAATTAGGTTAGCTATAATAACAAACAAAATTACAAAGTTGTATCCAAAAGAAAATTATAGCTATCAAAGTATTATAAAGTATAATCTCAAGTGCAGCATGTCATACAGTATGAAGGATATATCATACTATCTTACTTTTCCCTTGAATTTAAACACAAGACATTAATTAGATCCCTAGTTATTACTGGTCATTAACTGAAACCTTATTAGTTTTTAGATTTTGATCAAAATTCATAGCATTAATGTAATAATGAATTTACATGCAGTTACATAATTTTTTAAAATACAAATTAATAATTGATTTTGAATATTAATACTCACACCTTTATTAAACTCCTAACTAATTTTAGAATAAGTTTGTACCCATTAGCTTTTTTTTAAGAAATGTTTTCAATTTTTTAATCTTACATGTACCCATTTATGTAATTTTTTTAAATTTTTAATCTTAAAATGTACTCATTCTTAGATATACCAATTTGTTATATGTAAAATGTACCTTTTTTATATAAAATAAATTCAGTTTTTTTTAATCCATTTTTAAACTTATATGGGTAGATTCTTTTTTCTTTGATTTGAGAATGTATCCATGTCAAGTTTAATCAAAGAAATTTACTAATGTTATCAAGCCTAATTTTTAATTTTTTTTTTTTTTTTGTGTGGTTTTGAAGAATGTACCCATGTTTTCACACATAATAGTATAATTTATAATCTAATATTTTTTAATTCCTCAAATTTTTAATTTAAAATCTCATTAATATAAACAACTATAAATTTCAATTTTTATTTAAAAAAATATAGTAACATACATAGAAATGTTGCAGTCCTATTAGATTAGGAATGTGATTGTTTAAATCCTAGTGTATCTATTGATACCTTTGAATATTCATTTTTGTAGTTAATGTCCTATTAGAGTTGTAATCCTATTAGGGTACCGAATTAACCTTCCCTACTACTATAAATAAAGGCACAATGGGGTGTAATAGAACACACCTTACAATTACACATCTCTCTCTTTCTCTCTACTATTGCCACACCCCTTCTCTCTATGGCTTCCATAATTGTTTAGTAAATTATACCTACAACACGTTATCAGCACGCTCTTGATACTGTGCTAAAGAGAGTTTGATCTTCAATTACTGGAGAATTACGTTTTAATCATTCTTTCTATGATGAATTTATTGAATTGATCTACATACTATTGATTCAATTTAATTTTTCTGTGTTGAATGTAATACAACGCATTGGAGATGCAATTCTGACTTTCCAAGAAGGATCTTCTACAAATTCAAAGGCTTTTATTGTTTTATGTCAATTATGTACGCTTAAAATAAAGGAAGATATTTGAAATGACCATGAAGCATGAAAACATTCCCCATAATGCATGAGCCCCCTACATTTATATTTACCTTCCGATAGATATATATATAGATATATATATATATATATATATTTCATGCATTACGCAATTTTTGCTATGTGGAATTTGTGAGTCAAAGCATCAAAATAAAATAGAAGCATGATTTTTTTGGGGGTTCTGAAAACCCTAAAATATGTTAAAAACCAAGGTACAAAATATCGATATTATCGGCGATATTTCGCCGATAATATCGTTTTTATGAGAGAACGATATTTACACACTTATCCATCTAATTATCGTCAATATATCGCTATATTATCGATAATATCGATAATATCGCGATAAATTCGATATTATCGCCATAAATTCGATAATATCGATAATATCTTGTGGACCATTGGCCCATGTATCAAATATTAAACTGATTCGAACAGATACACTTGATCTTAGCCAAAAGGCCGAGAAAGGCATGCATGTGGCAGTGTTAGGCTTTCGGTTTTATACACGTCTTAACTCTCCTACATTCTTCAGCTGGCCGATGTGGGACTAGAACCGTGCTTTCTTGCAGAGTTGAGGTAACGACATCTTATAGCTTTCAGACCACAAAACTACATCTTATCACCAACAACCAGGAATTTAACATGCCATGGGATTGATCCATGAGATCAACCCGTCCTCTTTTCTCGTCCTCTTTCTGGCTGCATCATCTTTCAGTCGCCAATCCCGCATTCACGATCGACGGCGTCGGTATCGAGAGCGATTGTGAGAAGCTACTTTTGGACTACGGGCTGCGGGTCGCCAATTGGGTTGATCTTCGGGGTTTTGCGGCGGAGAGGTTGGGGGTGGGGGAGCTGAGGAACGCCGGGTTGAAGCGGTTGGCGAGCGCAGTGCTGGGGAAGGAGTTGCAGAAGCCGAAGAGGGTGACGATGAGCAGGTGGGACAGTCAGTGGCTTTCTTATGATCAGATTCAGTATGCTGCTGTTGATGCTTTTATTTCTTATGAGATTGCTAGGCAATTGAATCTTAGGGGTGCGTAGATGGATTGGAATTCGACATTGTTGCGGTGAGAATTCAAATGTCGATTTTCTATGGCTTTAGCAAAATTTCTTGCAATGTTGGGTAAGTTAGAAATTTGGATTACAATGCTAGTTTTAATGGACCTGAATTAGGGATTTCGGGCGACATTGTGGATAACTTTTCGGGTTGATGTGTTGTTAGTTGCACTTATGAGCTTGTTTAGTTACTGCTTTATGTTTTTCATCTGATCAGATGGTTCTGACTTTGGCTTATGTATATACATATATCGTTGTTTCCTGATTGCCTCTGTTCAATGCAAGTTTGTGGAATGGAATAGAGATGTTGAAACTTCGAGATGAAAATTGAAATGTCGGGTTTTTTATGCGTTTAGTAGCGTAGCAGAAATTGTTTACATTGTTGGGTAACCTTAAAAACTTGTGTTCGCTTTGCTGGTTTAATCAGTCGTAGTTAGGGATTGGACCAAGATTGTGGAAAGCTTTTGCTATTGGTGTTTTGTTAGTTGCAATTTTTGAGTTAGTTTAGTAATTGCTTGATGTTTTCAATATGATCAGAATTTTCTGACCTTGGCATATGTATATACATATATTGTTGGATTCCTGTTTTAATCTGTTCAATGCAAGTAGGAAAGGTAAGGAACTCCTTCTCGTTCGATTGCATGATTGGTATTAGTTGGACTAACTGGTTTTGGATCCTGTTGAACAAAAAATCATAGTCTCGGTGACATTGAATCGTTCTCTTTTCTTTGATCACAAGAAACGATATGTTAGGAGTACTGAAGGAGGTCTACAAAATTATAAAGGGTGTAAAGCACCATATTAGACTTTTGGTCTATGTGTTAGTTAGGGTGTAAAACACCATATCACTTATGTTTTTTGTGAAAATATGCTAAAATACACTTACTCTACACATAGAGATTATGAAGATAGTGAAAAATTTGAACCTCATAGGAACTCTATGTGGTACTAAGTCACTCATGTATCTTACCATGTAATGTATAAAGTGTAAAATATTGTACTAATTCATTATATATAAATGATTATGGTTTAAACTTCTTTCATTAATTACTACATATTTTCTACACTTACAATGTTTGCCAGCTCGCTATATAATCAACTTAAATCAGTTAAATCCATCATGCAATGCATTTCCTTCCAATTTTTTGTGATAAACTAATAGATAATTGACTAAATAAATATCCTGCAAAGTTTCAATAAAAATTTCCAAGTTTTTCTTACAATTTCCGTGGTTTCCATATTATTTTTATCGATATCGATAATATCCCGATATTTCCATCGATATTTCCGTGTTTTTGGACTACCGATATTTCCGATATCATCGATATTTTATACCTTGTTAAAAACGCACACAAAAATAAAAATAAAAAGGGAACACTCGATAGAGCCACGGGTTGCAGCCGCAATACCAAGCCGAGCTGATTGCTGAAGCCACACACTTACGCCGAGTTGCCAAACTGAGCCACGCCAGGTAGCCAAGTCGTGAGCTGCTACCCAGCCCAACCCGAGGTCACCAAAAACGAAGGCGTTCTCGCGTCGTCTCCTCCATCAAATTGGACCGCCACCATTGACGACCTGAAGTCGTATCGTTTGGTGCGAACCTTCGGCCTCAACGGCAACCCAGGAGATCCTAGTCAACAATCTCATCGAAATTCTCGAAGATTCCATACGAATCTCTGAGTTACTGACCTCCCCGACGTCGAGAGTTGTTCTCCGTCGAGATTTTCTAGGATTCCAGATGAACCCCGGCTTGTTTTCCAGTTTAAAACCACAAAGATTGTGGCGGCACCACCGTCTTGTCCGATGAAGACCACACCCAGTGCCGTTCGGGTGTACCCAACCAGACCCGACCCTTCTTTTTGTTTTGGGCCTTACCCAGGCTTAGCCTATTTTGGGCTTCATTTTTTTTGTTTTGTTTTGGGCCTATTACCCTCGGCCCATCTTTGTTGTAAGCTTGCAGCTTGCATGCCCTATTGGGCTGCTATTTGCAACTTGCCAGAGCCCAGCCCAGACAGGCTGCAGAGCCTTGTCTAAAGCAGCAGCCAGCAATTTCAATTCTGGGCTGCCCCTATTTCTCGGCCCAAAGCCATTTGGGCATGTTTTATTTTCAGCCCGCACCCATATTTTTGGTGCCCAATTTCACGGCCTTAACCAATTTTTGGGCTTTTCTTTCGAATGGCCCGTAACCGTCTAGCCCAAAATATGGCCTGAATCTTTATATTTCTTTGCTTCTACGATAGACCCCGAATGGTCCCGATGTATTGAATTAATTAAAAGCGACTTGCAGTCCATTAATCTGATAATTAATCCAAAATTATTGACTTGAATATCACTTTTGGACATTATCAATTCAGTAATTTATTTCTCTTCTTTGAACCGTTGACATCCTTTCGTAGTCCTGAAGCGCTCACACTTGACTTCCTGAAGCAACTGAAATCCACTACACTTAAATCAGCATATTGCATTATGTGTTCTTGCAAGAACCTATCTTTTTATGAACTAAATGATCATAAACTAAATTGAACATGTAGTTTCAGATTTAGTGCCTTTGAACCCGAAGTTTTCATAAAACAAATACACCCATGAAAACCCGACATTTTTCATGAAAACCATGTCTTAGAACTCGATTGTTCTAACTTTCATGCTTATGGATGATTCATTCCCACAGCCTCACCTAGTGATCATAAAGCGCAATTTAAATGATTGCCCGAACCTTGGTCAACGTACCAAGTTTTTTAGTTTATGCCTAGGGTTATGCAATCTTGTACGCAGTTATGTTGGTCCGCCTTGAGACTCATTGCCACCCAACCTATTTGACGTTACAGTTGGTTACTGGGTACGAACTTTATGTTTTTCATATTTATGCATTTGGGTGTGCATTCCATGTGCCAAGTTGTGCCGCTACAACGTACCAACATAGGTCCTCAAAGAAGGATTTGAATCTTTGTTGATTATGATTTTCCTTCACACTAGCTCTCCATGTCTCATCTCGATCCCCATACTGCACATTTATGATAAGCAAGTGCGATGAATTCTAGCTTTCAGAATGTTGCTCCAGACACATTCCTCTGATCTAGCTAAAGTCACGAGATCATATACCAGCTGCAAACATGCATGCAAGGATAGACGTACTTAACGGACGTCAAGTCAACATCCCTGGAGGGTGTGTCATCCATGTTGGACAGTTTGGATGCCCCTGTTGGATAGTCCAGTACACCGGCAGATAGCCAATCAATCTGTCTTGGCCTCGAGCACGACAGATCACTCGGTTCGTAAGATTCATTTCCCTAGAAAATGAAGACATGGCACAAAATGAATCTACACTTGATCGCTGTCTCAAATCATTTCTATCTCATGAGATTAATCTGGATTACTCTCGAGACTTAAAGTTCTTGGTCTAATATACTAGTTTGGATGAGTTAAATGGAATTGAAATGAGATTATCATCGATGATGTTTTCACTTATATGGTAGCTACCGACATAAATGAAAAGCGACAATATCGAACCGTGTTCCTTTGATTAAGTGACAATGTAGAACTGATTGGACAACCGAAATTACAATCCAGGTTAAAATTCCTTACCAAAGTGTGTTTGGACCTATCGTTCATACACTGCCCAAAGTAACCATGTTGTGTTACAAGTGAGAAATGAAGCGTTATGAGATGAATGAAATAATACAATTTGATGACTTCTTACGACGCAAGGTTTCTCTCAATCTTCCTGTGATTGATAACAGCATTATGAAATGTGGTTAGTGTTTTCTCCATGGGGATATTGACACAGAAATTTACAGGTAAGTTTCCCAAGAATTAAATTGACTAGTTCAAATAGTTCCAAACCACCGAACACCCTCTCAATTTGTTTGAGGCATTCACTTACGGATTGAAGCAATCCAGTGGATATGGTATACCAGTCTAAGTGATTATTTGATCATTCAGGAATATGAATGAAATGCTCCTGCATGTTAAACTATGAAGTCTTATTTCGAATTGCTAGAGTTACAGTTTATGTTGTTGACACGAATCTTACTAAGACTTTAGAAGCGCTTGAGAAAACTACCTCGCACTTGAAGATGGACTTTGAAATGAAGGATATTGGGAAAACTCGTTTATGCCTTGACCTGAAGTTGAAGCATTGCCCTGATGGTATTTTGGTCTACCAGTCAAACTACACCCCGAAGATGTTACCTTTAAGTATACCTGTGATCGTCCATATGTTATATGAAAATGAGACCCTTGAAGAGATTATGGAATCAGAAATTCCATATCTAAGTTCAACTTTACGCTTTGTTGTACTTAGCTCATTGTATTAGATAGGACATCATCTTCGTTGTTGATCTATTGGTAAAGATGCAGCACCACGCCTACACGCAACCACTGAATTGGTATTAAAGACGTATCCTAAAGGTACTACGAATTTGGGCAAATCCCATCGCATCTCGAGTGGATCCAACCCCCTGATCCCCGAAATGATGCTTGCCTTGTTGTTATGCTGACGCCGGTTACGTATCAAACCCGCACAAGGCAAAATCCTCGAATGTTATGTCTTTACTGTTTAGGGATATCACAATATCTTGAAGGTCCACGATATGACCTTAGTTGCGAAATCTTCGAATCGTTCCAAGACTCACCTCACTTCACTATGCCACAAGTGAGACATGGTTAGGAGTTCTTGTTGAGCATATTCGAAGTACTTGTTGTTTTTCTACCATCGTTGAGTCTCGACAACAATCCATAAAGACTATGCGGCATGTATCAACCCGACCGATACATGATACATCAACGAAGTCTACGCCAAGTCATATTGCGTCTACAACTACATCAGCAAAGCACCAGGAGATTAAAGTCATGCAAGATGATACCAGACAACCTTGACGACCTCTACACGATGTCACTGCTGAAGGCAACCTTCTAGAAACTTATCCGAGGAATTGATATGCCTAACTATTCATTTGCAATGCTTGTAGTTCTCATTTGGAAGTTCAGTCAAACTCAGGGGGAGTATCCAGAAGTATACTCACTTGATCTTAATGTACCATTTTCCCCTACGATTAGAAGCATTTTTACCACTGGATTTTTGCTACCTAACTAGGTTTTAACGAGGCACCCATCCTGGGCTGATCATACCCTTGTGAGCTCTTCTACTTGCGTCCAGAAGACATATAGTTTTAACTTAATGCAATTTCTCACTTTTCTATTTAGTATATGGGTTTTTCTCCCATCTTCAATTTTACCATAATGAGGTTTTGTGAGTTTTACCTTTTTATGCATTCGTTCGTTAAGACTCGCATTCGCTCATTGTGTCGACAACTTCATCAATTGTAGTTACTTCATCGCTAAAGACCTGATGCGCCATTTATTTGAGTATTTACACACTAAAGGGGGAGTGTTGCAATCCTATTAGATTAGGAATGTGATTATGTAAATCCTAATGTATCTAGGGATATCTTTGAATATTCTCTTTAGTAGTTAATATTCTATTAGAGTTATAATCATATTAAGGTAAGGAATTAACCATCCCTACTACTATAAATAAAGGCACAATAGGGTGGAATAGAACGCACCTCACAATTACACATCTCTCTCTTTCTCTCTACTATTGCCGCACCCCCTCTCTCTATGGCCTCCATAATTGTTTAGTAAATTATGCCTACAACAAGAAATAAATTATCACATTAATTTCAGGGATTTCGATAAAAAATTGAAAACCAACAAAGTTTCAGTAAAAAAATATTTATAGTTAAAGATCGCATCCAAAGTCTCATTTAATTATTTCTTGCTTCCAAATTCCAAAAGTAGAAATCATTAGAGAGCGATATTTTCACACTTATCCACTTAATTATCGTCAATATATCGCGATATTATAGATAATATCGCCGAGGCTTCGTCGTCGCAACTGCAGCCGAGGCTCTGTCGTCGCAGCCGCCAAGATCTGCGCCTATCTCTGCATTGTAGCTGGTTTTCATTTTTCTTGTCATTGTTAAGCTTCCAGATCGAGAACTTTTGCTCATTAACGAAATAACCATCAGTATACACATGCAGTATGGAGTATCTGAAACATGAAAACAACCATATTGAGATGCTCGAGTAAAGTTAAATAGATGCACAGATCTTACTGTCACATTTCCAGGGCAAAAGCTGAAGGGTTTCGGGTTTCAGCAGCGATAAGCGAGAGGAGTAGATCGACTCGGATTTTCAACCATTAGGGGTCCTCACACTGATAAAACCACATGCATGTGTTAGTTCTTGTTCCATTTCTCTAACAACAATAAATCTGACAATGAAACCAAAAGATTGGAGGATGATTTTACCTTTGGGTGTTAGTTTTTCCGATTTTCCACCACGGCTAGGTAATCACGGAGGTGTGTTTGTTGCTGGGTTATGGAAGGCCACAGATGCAGCGCTTAGAAAGGATAAAAGAGCTGCTGTGAAATGGAGGTTTGATATGATGGCTGGGTTTTAGAGTTTTGAACATGGGAAGAGCTCCGAGAGTCTCTTCGGATTTTCTAGAGAGAGAGCAGGAAGGCTCTTTTCATTTTGGAGAGAAATGGGCTCTGAGAGCTAAGAGAGAGGGTTCTGATATGGAGGTGTAGTTTTTTTAGAGAGAGTGTTGAGGTGCTGCGAGAAATAAGAGGGCCTAGGATTTCTAAAAACCATCAGACACGACAATAGGTGGCTATAGCCTGTAACACATTTCATCTTCTATATTGGAATCATAAGGAGTTCCTTACCCGGATGTTTGACACGTGTATGCATCGTGTGACCCTGTGTATCTGTCCAAGAAGGTTGTTTTGAAATAGGAACATAAAGAGCCGTTTGGCTCCTGGGCTCGAGGGCACTTGCAGGGAATCCAATGTTGGGAAATGGGGAATCAGCACGCCACTTTCCAATGAGCATGCCAGCTGCATGCCATTCAAATATCTCATGAGAATCCAATGTTCATCTTCCCTAGTGCTTTCTTAATTTGATTTCTCCCAAAACTGTTTTTTTTTTCCTCTACTTTTAATATTGCAGATTGTCTTATTTTTATTAGTTAAATTTGTTTTATTAAATTAGGCCATAAAAATCACTCATCAAGTTCTACTTTACAATCATTAATTGGAATTTGGTTTGTTTCGAATTATTTAATAATTCATGTGGAGAACAACCTTGTGAGATCCGTTTATACTACAACAACCTTGTAATTCTTGCAAGTATTATAGGAGTTTTTAGCCCGTTCAAATGTGTAGTAAAATCCCTATTAGCCAGCTCACTATATAATCAACTTAAATCAATTAAATCCATCATGCAATACATTTCCTTCCAATTTTTTGTGATAAACTAATAGATAATTGACTAAATAAACATCCTACAAAGTTTCAATAAAAATTTCCAAGTTTTTCTTACAATTTCCGTGGTTTTTATTCAATTTTTATCGATATCGATAATATCCTGATATTTCCATTGAAATTTTCATGTTTTTGGACTACCGATATTTCCGATATCATCGATATTTTAGACCTTGGTTAAGACTAATATAACACTCAATAATAATAGGACCTAGGGGATCCTTCAATAATGGAAAAACCTTTCATCATCAACGTATCTTCCTTTACATCTACAGATTTTACATCACAAATATTATTTAAACATATCTTTAGAGTTTGCGCATATAAACAAAGGAGAGTGAATTATAGCTCCTCTCAAAATCAATTTATTATGCTCCAATCCGTGGACTCATTCAATTTCTCTAGAATTTCTAATTGTCCACTAATTTAATCAATAGAACTTCACAATGATTTTAGCAGACCTATTCTCCTACGCTCAGGGTTCAAGAAAATCATGATTACTCATCATTCGATCGTAATTCAACATAAGTGCTCATTAAATATTTTATTTTATTTTTGTTGTACGTTTTTTACTGTTGATCTGATCAAACAGTTAATGAGGACAACAGACTCATAAAAAATTAGCCAAACTTTTGTTGTTCTTTCGACTTGGCCTGTTAAAATGCAACCCAATCTTCAACATAAAAAATGGGAAGATATGCTGTGATTTTTCTGTAAGAGGAGTCAGTAGCTCTAATTGGCCGATGCTTGTTCAATAATGAAATTAAATTCTTATTTAACTGTAATATGATATATATATATATATATATATATATATATTTGGCGTAGGCAAATGGGAATTGGAAGGTTATTGTTTTTGTTGCCAGTGCTCAAGTCTACCCACTGCTGGGGGTTTTTGTGTCATTCCGTTCCCATGCTTCCTGCCGAGGATTGGAAAGCCTTTTCCACTAGTGAATTTTTAAACTTTGATTTACTGGTTTTTCTAACGCAACCCTTTTGATTTGAAGAGGAAATTTGTTCCTAATTTTATTGCATATTATTATTCACTAAAATCAAATTAATATGTAGCAACCATTTCAAGCGGGTAATTGTCACGCCCTAAAATCCGTGACACTGATTCCAAGACATGACTCAAAGCTAAGAGCATATAGCTCCAATGGAGTTAAAAGTATTGAGAATTAATTTCACATTGATGAGATCAGAGGCGGAGAGACCATAAGAACACAATAGTCTTAGACCTACCCTGACCTTTTTCAAAAAGAAAATTTGATACCACCGGTCTTACCTTTTGGTCAGAAGTTAAAACAAAAATAAAATGTCTTACCATGTCACATTGGTCAATTTGGCCTTTATCCATTCCAATTTTCAAGATTTTTTATTCTGGCCCTCTTTTCAATATTAAAAAGGAAATATCTAGAAATATGATTGTTTCTTAATCTTGAAACAAAAATAGGATTTCAAGTATGCACACGGCATGCATAAAAATCGGACAAAATAGGATTATTCTACACCTTGAAATGACTTAATTACCCTTGTATATAAATGGGTATTTGCTCTCATTTTCTTATTTCTCTCTCTCTACTCTCTCTCCCCCTCCCCCTCTCTCTTCTCTCACTTTCTCCCTCACGCACTCTCTCTCTCCTTCTCATTGTGCACACACGATGCACTATCATCCCGACCAACACCATCCAAATCGAAGCCATCACCAATTTCATCTCGTCCTCACGAGTTCAAAGCACCCAGCCTTGTCATGAATCTTATCCCCGATCAATGGGATCGAAACTCAAGCATGCCGTGAGTTTTCCGGCCATTTTTAGGCAACACGGCAAACAACCGAGGCTCGAGACCACCACAACTGAACTCGCATCGAGGGTGGGAACAAAACCCAGTAATTAAATGTTGGTGTTTTGTTTGATGAATTTTTCAGGATTTGTCCACTGTATGTACACGACATGGACAAAATATGCTCACATAGTTGAGCCAACCCAAAAACCCAGATGAATTAATATTTAGAAGTTAAATTAGGGATTGTGTTTCATGTTGGAGCCTATGGGTTGTGGAATAAATTTCAAGTTTTGACGTGCTACAAAACTGGGATGGAACAATTTCTGGTTCAAGTGTCCAATTGTAGAAATTTGTGAAATTTTTTCCATAACGTGCATGGGGGTGTGCATATGGTGTGCATGGCTACATCTTAATATAAGAAGTGGGAATGTTCACTAGTTATGATGCACGTATGTTGTGCTCCGGAATTTACCGAGTATGACCACAACCTAGTTGGCCTCGGTGAAAAAAAAATGAAGAAAAAGCTTAGAGGATGTTAAGGATCATCTGTGTCCATGAAATAACGACAACGAGTATCATGTTTTCCACATGCACGGTTAAGCGGCGATTGATATGCGTAACAAGACTTTTCAAACTACCACTGTAACCTTATATACGGAACAATTATGTTTTAATTGTATCAATTATACCAATAGGTTGCCATTAAAGTTTCTTATTAATGCGAAAAGCAGCTCATTGCTCGATCTCTAGTTCTATGCATATCATGTGCATATGGTGTGCATATAGTGTTTATGGTGGTGACGTCTCAGGTGATGACGTCATTTTTCTGATTTCGAAAAGAGAGTTGTGAGCTTTGGGTGTTTGGAGTTGGAGTATTATTATGAAGTTAGCCATGCACACCATATGCACACCACATGCACATTACGGAAAAAATTTCATACATTTCTGCAATTGGATACTTGAACCAGAAATTGTTCCATCCCAGTTTTGTAGCACGTCAAAAATTGAAATTTATTCCACAACCCATAGGCCCCAACATGAAACACAAACCCTAATTCAACTTCTAAGTTTAATTCATCTAGGTTTTTGGGTTGGCTCAAATATGTGAGCATATTATGTCCATGTTGTGTACATACAATGGACAAATCCTGAAAAATTCATCCAACAAAACACCAACATTTAATGATTGGGCTTTGTTCCCACCCTTGATGCGAGTCTAGTTGTGGTGGTTTCGAGCCTCGGTTGTTTGCCGTGTTGCCTAAAAATGATCGAAAAACTAGCAGCCTGCTTGAGTTTCGATCCCAACAATCGGGGATGAGATTCGTGACAAGGCTAGGTGTTTCGGACTCGTGAGGACGAGATGAAATTGGCGATGGCTTCGATTTGGACAATGTTGGTCAGGATGACAGCGCACCATGTGTGAACAGTGAGAAGGGGAGAGTGCATGAGGGAGAAAGTGAGAGAAGAGAGAGAGGGAGAGAGAGAGTAGAGAGATTAGTGGGAGCAAATAACCCATTTATATGTGGGTATTTTAGTAATTCGGTTTTGTGCATGGTGTGCATGGCCGATTCATCCTATTTTTGTCCCAAGTTAAAGAAATTGTCCCATTTAGGGGGTACTTCGCATATTAAAATGGATATTTCAATTAGATTTTACACAATCTAAACTCTACCTATTCCAAACTTGCACCATTATCATGTTGATTTATACCGTTAAGTTATAGATAAGCAACTCACTAACTTAAATGATCGATTTACTGAGAAAAATAGTAAATTACTTCTATGTGTGGCATGTTTAAGTCCAAGTAATTTTTTCTCAACTTTTGACAAAGAAAAATTGATGCATCTTGCCCAATTTTATCCAAGTGATTTTTTCGAAGCATGATTTTGAGTTACTCAAAGAACAACTACTAGATAATTACATTTAGGACATGACCACTAATAGTGAGTTTGCATATTTGAAAGGAATTAGTGATTTTGCACAAAAGGTGGTTGAAACCAAGAAAGATTAGACTTACCCATTAGTACACTTGCTTTTGACACTAGCACTCATCTTACCGGTTGCAAACGTAAGTGTAGAGTGAGTCTTTTCTGCTATGAACATTATGGAGAACACCTTACACACTCGAATGAGTGATTTGTGGATGAACAGTTGTTTAGATGCTTATATTAAGAAGGATATTTTTATAATAGTCTAAATGACAAGACTATCATGCGACGGATTCAAAATATGAAAACTTGTCGAATTTTGATTATTAGGACTATGTAATATTATCGATGCTATGTTATTTTGAATTTTGATTATGTATATATTATGATGTTTTGGTTAATAGTTTTGTAAATACTATTTATTTAATTTTTTATTTTTTTTTACCATTTGTAAGAGGCCCCTCCTAACCCAAAATCCTGGCTTCGCCACTAGATGAGACAAAGTATTTTTTTTGCATGGGTTTATAAGGAGTTGAGCAACTCTCCTTATTGTCAATTGGTTTTATAGTTGAACCTCAACTTCTTTCATGATATCAACCTTGGACAACCATGAGGCCTCCAATCGGAATGGTCCTTAGGTGCTTATGTGTTTTTTTTTTAAAGGTGATTATGTTAGGAGTAGGATTTTTTCACCTTCTAATATCTTTCTCCTTCCCTCATCTCCTATTTGAACGATTACGATTAAACAACGTCAATATCTTATGTTGACTTCTACATAGACAGAGAAAGACAAAAAAGAAAGTATGAAAGGAGATGAGAGATTTAGGAAGGAAGAGAATCCTACTCTATTATGTTATATGGTCCTCCAGTAGTCATGATTACTAAAGTATATGTAAACAACAAAAGTGAATGAAACGTTGGGCTGATGCAACAAGAATATTGGGCCCATGTGTTGGGTCTAACGGATAAAACAAAAGAGGGCTTGGGCTGCCACTTAAAAAAGGACAAAAGTGGGAAATGTTAAAAAAATAAAAAAGCAAAGAAAGAAAAAGGGTGAACTTTGATTCCGCAGCAACTAAATCCATTATTAGAACTCATTAATGGTGATTATACTTAAACTCTTTTTTTTTTATGTAAACTTTACATCATTAATGAGGACTCCTCTACCCTCGTGGACGAAACTTAACTTAGGGTGAACTATGTAATTTTGTGTTTGCTTCCCTATCTATGGAGCCAAAAATAATCCCAAAAATTATGGAGCTGACACATGGATTATTTTCCAAGAAGGACAATACTACCCCTATTAAATGAGCAGGGAGCATTCTCATTCACCGCGCACAACTGAGGTAAAGCAGGCAGAAATCAACAACTACTCAAGGCACCCCTGCCCATATGAAAAGTCAAAGTTATTTATGATAGAATAATTCCTTATTCTTATCATAAATACATTTCTAATCAGAGAAGACTTCTTTCAAGTAAGTAACCCTAATTCCATTTATTTAGGATATTTACCTAATTACTCCAAAATATTTATTTACACAAATATCTTGAAATATTCCTACCTAAAATACCACCCTAAGGCCAGCCACCCCTAAATCCTAGAGGGCCGGCCCACTTCCTCCTTCTCTCCTATAAATACCCATTTTATCTCCAAAATTCAAGAGGCTTTTGCTACCTACAAACTCCTAAACACATTGTTTTTAGAATTCTAACTTTGGCATTAGAGATTCTTCTGCCAAAGCCCTCATCCCCTTATTCATCATGGGCACGTGAGGCTTTGGCCCTCATCTTATGTGTTATTATTTTGCAAGTGCATTTTCGTCAAAGGAAGAGACAGCAGAAATTTGCATCCACAAATTGGTGCTTTCATTGAGAGCTCTGATTCAAAGACTCGAAGAAGACTCTCGCTTTCAACTTCCATCTCTCATAGATCTACGACTATGACGACAGGAAATTCAGAAACTACAATCAACGGGGCCTCCTACGTTGAAGGATATGGACCAAACAATGAAGATTGCAACGTGGCTCCACATCGTCACTCCCTAAGGCTTACCACGACAAGGACCGTTCCTTTGCCTCCACAGAGTACTATAGCTATGCCAGCAACGGCAGTCTCCATATAAGGCGAGGAAACCCTTTAGTGGCCCATGAGGCAGTCTCCATGCATGGCGAGGAAACCTTAGGGTAGGAGCCCACGATGTGAGCAGCCAACAGGCACAGACCCAGATAGCTACTTACCCTTGGCAGCAGCCCCTGGCGCCTACCACCTTCACTAGGACGCGAGCTGCCTAAATCAAGGCAGCCCAAGCCGCGCCAACAGTGACGCAAGCTACAACCCAGCGCGAGCCCAACGCACTTCCAGCTTGAGGTCAAGCAGGACAAACCAAGACGGCCTAGTGTCTATGTGCCTGACCTGCTCCTGCAGCCCTCTTGACAGTCCAACATGGTCCCAGACCAGTTCAACCAGCCGAGATCTAGATTTTGAAGCCAATGGTTGAACCAAGGGTATTTTCACCCCACCTTTCTGCAGATCTAACCCATCCTGGCTCAAGCTTTGTACCTGCAGTCCGTTACACTTCCACTACTCAAGCAGACACCTACCGTTTGTTGTGCACTTAAATTCGCCATTATATACATAATAATTCTCCTTGTTTACACCTTTGGTTTACTCTTTTATATACGTTTTACATTCTATTTGTGTTTTGTAGGTTCTAACAAGCAAATAAATGTATGCCTTACTCGATCGAAAGCCTCCTCATCAAGGAGCTATGATTAAACGACGACGTAGAAGAAGTCGTCTCCCTTTTCCTCACCCAATGCTCCTGCAGCACCACGAAGTCGTTTGTCTATCCAAGAGACGACGACCTCCGCCTTGAGGTCTGCTCCATACTTGACCGCCTCAGGAGCAAGATCGTCCCCGACCACTCTAAGCTCTCCAATATTTTCATGCAATTAGAGATTCGCGACGTTTCAATTTGCAGAGAGGAGCTCGAGAGCGTCCAGGAAGAGTTCCAGAACCAGACGGAGGAGAAATCCAAGTCGCAACTCCTTGTATTGGAATGCCAAAAAAAAAAAAGTTAACGGGTGTTAACTTGTGAAATGGGTGACCTATTAGATTAACGGGTTGGGTTCGGGTGACCAGTTAGCTTAACGGGCCGGATTGAACCCGACCTAAACCCGATAAACCTGACCCGTTTACAGGTCTAGCTATAACGGTTTCCTAGGTTCGGGTAGAAGATACCAAACTTGGGCCTATCGTTGGTTTCACCAAGCAAGATGTTGAAAGGGTTGACTTCCTACACGAAGATGCTCTAGTAGTGTCCATTCAATTGGCAAACGCTATAGTCGACAGAGTGATGGTGGACAACGGCAATGTAGTAAATCTACTTCAGTTATCCATCATTCAAAATATGGGCCTAGAAAGCACGATACTGTGCCGAGCATAAGCACTCACCGAATTCAATTGATACACCTCAACTGCTATTGGTAATATAGCACTCGATTTGAGAACACTACCAGTAGTCTCAAAGTTCACAATAATCAGCAACCCATTTCCCTATAATAGGATTTTAGGAAGGCTCTGGCTAGTGAAACTGGATGCTATAACCTATGTCGAGTACCAGAAAATCTGATTCCACATCCCGATAAGAGAAGTAAGAGAGATTAAATCAAACCAGACCGCTCCCCACAATGCATAGTGCAAATGCTAAATGAGTCAAAGAATAAGTCATTCACCCCCGTAAAAGCTACTGAGGTTCAGAAAGACAAACCTGCTACCAAATAGCAACGACAGCAGGCGAATCAAGATGATGGCGTTCAGGAAGACGGTCTGACAGAAGAAAAATGATGGAAGTTAGAAAATGACACCGAGTACATCATTCTTAATCCCGAATAGCCGGAGAAGACAACTATAATCAGGTAAAGACTAAGCCCGAAAGAAAACGAAGATCTCACAACCTTCCTTAAGGAAAACTATGATGTTTTTGCGTGGTCACCCTCCGACATGCCCAACATTGATCCCAAGATAGCCTGCCATAAGCTATATGTCGACCCTACTGCCAAACTAGTGATCCAGAAAAAAAGACACTTCGCTCCAGAACAAGTAACGATCATTGAAGCAGAGATAAACAAGCTACTAGAGGCCAGATTCATTAAGGAAGTGGCGCATTCAAAATGGCTAGCCAACGTCGTGTTGGTAATGAAGAAATAAAATGGTAAGTGGAGAGTATGCGTAGACTACACCAACCTCAACAAGGCTTACCCGAAAGATCCATTCTCTATCCCTCAAATTAACTTACTGGTGGACTCAACTACAGGGAACCAGCTACTCCTCTTTTTGGACGTATATTCAAGCTACAATCAGATCGCCATGTTCGAGCCTGATAAAGAGAAAACTATGTTTGTGATTGAGCGAGGCACTTACTGCTACAAGGCTATGCCTTTTGGCCTCAAGAACGCATGAGCTACCTACCAAAGGTTAGTAAACATGATGTTCAAGAAGCAAATTGGGGTTACCATGAAGGTCTACGTCAACGACATCATGGTAAAGGTAAAGCAGCGGTCAGACCATCTCAGAAACTTGGTAGTCTTAGAGTCTCCTTAGGCCGATTCTTAGGGTACCTCGTAACCCAGTGAGGAATCGAGGCACATCCCAAACAGATCAAAGCAATCTTGGAGATGAAATCCCCCATCACTTTGAAGGAGATCCAAAGTCTTACCGAACAATCAGCTGCGCTCAATCATTTCCTCTCACGCTTAACCGGTCAATGCAAGCCCTTTTTCAAGGCCATCAAGAATGCGCAAAGAGATAAGTGGAGTGACAAGTGTGAAAAATCATTTCAAGACTTGAAGAGATATTTGACATCCCTTCCGCTACTATCCAAGCCTAAAGCAGCCGAGGAATTATACATCAACTTGGCAGTCTCAGATGTAGCCATAAGCTCTACCCTCATACGAGAAGAGATGGGGGCCCAACTGCTAGTATTATTCACTTCTAAAGCTCTACTCGATGTGGAAACAAGATACCCAAGGATTGAAAAGCTAATTTGGCGCTAATTGTTGCAGCTCGGAAGCTAAGACCACTATTTCAGGTGCATACGGTCGTCGTCATGACTCAATATCCCCTGCGATCTATCCTATATGGTCCAGATGCTTCTCAACGAGTGATGAAGTGGGCATTAGAACTCAGTCAATACAACTTGGTTTAACGACCCCGCACAACGACAAAAGCTCAGGCTTTAGCAAACTTCATAGCAGAGTTCATTCCCGGCTTGGAAGATGCAACAACACAGCCCAAAGACACCATCGAGCACACCTTGGCCAAACCAGCCCTTTCTGACAAAGACTTTTGGCGCTTACACGTTGATAGTTTATCGAACTACAAGGGATATGAAGCAGGCTTGGTTCTTATCACCCCAGACGACTTAATGCTCGAGCTGGGAACCATTATAAACTTCAAGGCATCAAACAACGAAGCAGAGTATAATGCTCTATTGGTAGGCCTCAGTATAAAGCAAGATCTGGCAATCAAGAAACTCGCAATCCATTCTGATTCTCAGCTCATCACTAGCCAGACTACTGGGGAGTATGCAGCAAAGCATCCAAGGATGACACTATACCTCGATAAGGTATAAAAGCAGCTTAAGGCATTTCAGACTTACACCATCACACAGGTACCACAGGCAAACAACACGTACACAGAAGACCTGGCAGCCTTAGACTCCCCTTTGGATTACTAGTTTAGACGTTTCATCTCATCGAGTATTTGAGAAAGCTAAGCATAGAAGAAGAACCAGCAGTCGAGGTGTTACAAGTCAATACAACCTTGAGCTGGTAAGATCTCATCATTGACTACCTAATCAATGAGACACTCCTTACATAAAGATAGGAAGCTAAGAAGTTCCAAATAAAGGATGCACGCTACTACATGTGGAATGGCATTCTCATCCAACCGAAGATCAGTTTTAGTGCCACATCTCCGTTGCCTAGTACCTCCTGACAACTTGAAAGTTCTAAGCTCGATCCACAAAGGAGTTTGTGGAAACCACCAAGGAGGCAGATCTTTAGCATAGAAGGTCTTCAACGCCGGCTACTATTGGCCCACCGTGCACCAAGACGCTAAGTAATTTGTTCAAAAGTATGACAGCTACCAACGCTTTAAGCCTATACTCGCATTGCCTGCCAGCGAGCTCCACCATAAATAAGCCCATGGTTATTTATGCAGTGGGTAATCGACGTGGTAGGGCCCATGCCGCCTGCTACTAGATGCAAGGGCATGATGATCGTGGCTACCGACTACTTCACCAAATGGGTAGAAGCCAAGCCCATGACCACCACTACTCAAACAGACATAGAACGCTTTATATAGAGAAGCATCATCTGCCGAATCGACATCCCTCAATCTATCGTCATAGACAATGGCCTGCAATTTGTAGGCAAAGATTTGGCAAAGTTCTTCCACAAATATGGCATCAAGCAGCACATGTCTACGCTGAGGTATCCTCAAGATAACGGGTAGGTAGAGGCATCCAATAAGATAATCCTCAATTGCCTCAAGAAAACCTTATTAGAAAAGAAGGGAAAGTGGCTAGGCATACTTCTCGATGTTCTATAGACGTATTGCACAACTAAACGACTAGCAATCGGTAAAACTCATTTCTCCTTGACATTTGATTAAAAAAAAACATCCCTCTCAATGTCATCATGCCAAGCATCAGCTCTCTACTGCCAAGCATTGAGCAGAACATAAAGGAGATGGCCACAATCTAGATCTGGCAGAAGATGAAGGCTAGAAGGTTATCACCTGCATTACAGCTTACCAGCAATAGTTCATCTCCAATTACAACAAAAGGGCAAAGATCTAGCAATTTCAGCCTGGAGATATGGTCCTGAGAAGAGCCTTCATTGCCCAAAGAGAAGGCTCCAAATAGATAAATCATATTTGGGGAGGTCCGTACAAAATCAACAGAGTAGGCGGCAAAGGTAGCTATACCCTCACCACCATTACCAACAAAAAGATCAACAAGCAGTGGAATGCCTACAACCTGCAAAAGTACTACGCATAACCTCCCACTTCACCATGAGCCCTGCTCAGATGAAATAAAGCTTGAAGGATCAAGTAGCTCAACGAGCACTACCTCGCAAGCTGAGGATTATCCAATTGTTATGCAGTTTCTACCTTGCAGCTAAGTTTAATATCTTGCCTCTCATTTTTCAATGAAGATTTCCGAAGTTATTCATCACTTAGCTTGATTGCATATCTGCAACAACTGTCTACTACTGCTCTCATTAAAGATCGAGCCCAATCAGAAACTTACTGCAGGAATTGCACCCTCTTGGGACCAACCATGTTCTTCATTTGGAAAGGGTAAACTACGTACTCTAAATATCCAAGCATGGATGGGTCGGGCTTCCCTGGTGTACCTAAAGCACGATGGTATGCGGCATCCCTAGAATTAGCCATAATGGTCTTTTTCAAGAATTAGCTAAACTGATGGATTTTAAGCATTTGGCTTGATCCGTATGGACCCAGGCCTTAGAGGCACATTGTGTAGCTCACCCTTTGGACAACTGCCCACGAACATGAACCGTAGTTGAGCATCCTTGATGCAACCAGCTACTGGCAACCCCGACTAAGTATCATGTATGTGACTAACTAGCGATCTTCATGTTACGGAATAATATTCCTTCTATCCTTTAGAGGGACATCCCTTTTGAGCATCCGTTATATGACCAGATAGCATTAACAGTTGAGCTTCCCTAGTGCAATACATAGGCGATCTCTACGAGGATATGCAATTCTAGCTCCAGCTGATGCACGAGATTCACACTGTTAAGCATCATTGATGTGACCAACTAGCATAAATAATTAAGCGTCTTGTATATGACCAACTTGTGATCTCTGCGTATCCCTAGAATCCTAAAGTCGTTGCAAATCCATCGAGCAGCCTACGGTTTCTGGAAGACTGCCTACGGTACACCCTTCGAGCAGTTAGCTGCATAAACCTATACAATCGCATAATCTTGTGAAAGGTTAACATGTTAGCATGCATATACACTGCCTAGTGCAAACTAACCCCTTGGGTTCACACTGATTCCTAAAGTGTTGGTTACTTAAAGTGCAAAACGTTCTTTCGAACCACTGCCCATGAAATTCCATAAAACCATGCACTTTTGATGCAAAAGGGTAGAGAATTTCGTGTCCCAACAATCTTTAGTATGTTGTGATGCAAGCCATGTAGCTCAAAAGATTGGAGAAATGACAACCATCTAAGCAACCTATGGTCAGAGGACAACAACGCGAGATAAAGCTTAGCAGTTCAACGCCTTATAAGATCAAAGTTAACAACTGAGCAGTCACGCAGACTCGTCTGTTTATGTAAGTAAAGCGCTTGGCTATTGACTCTCTAGTTAACAGCTTTGCAAAGCTTCTAAGCCTAGATCGATAGTCACATAGGTCATGCAAGCTCGTATGCTTATTAAAAAGTAGTGCACTTCGCTAACGACCTAGTGATTAAAGATATAGTGGACCATTGATACGAAACATGCAACTACGGAGGTCATTCAGCCCTACAAGTTAGAATTTTTGAAATATGCCCCAAGTAAGTGAATATTTGCACCAGACAACCCGAAGTTGACACCTAAAACAATGCATATGGGCTTAACTATTTTGTTCGAAACAGCCTCCTCAATTGTTTATTCTACGGCTAAAGCTTGAAGCAAGGCAAAAAGACAAAGATGGAGTAAAGCGAAGAAAAACAATTTATTAATTTCTAACAAATTGGTAAACTGGCTCGAAGGCCAAGAAAGTTCAAGTAAAGGAAAAAAGCAAAGCAAGAAAGGAAAAGAAAGTAAATCCTAAAAGTCTATCTAAAAAGACTACTCCTTAGTAGCTTGGACATCTTCAGCAACCGCATTGCTCCCAGTAGCATCGACCTTTCACACTTCATCTACCACTGCCCCATTCTGGGCAGCACTGTCACCATCAACCTCTGCCTGGGCAGCACCACCTTCGGTTGCAGCAGCCTAATCTTCAGTTGCTTTACCAATGGCGCTCTCGAAAGAAAACTTAAGCAGGTCCTCGAAAGAAATAGCAAAATACTCGAGGTCCTTGTTAGAAAATGTGTAGTCAAACGACATGCCAAGAAAATGATCTATGTTGCCAAGCTTGTGGAAGTCAACTTGACTTGAGCAAGAACAACCTCAAGACAAGAATTCTCACTTTTCACTTGCGTATTCTCCTCAATCAGGTTAGTATGAGCACTCTGCAACTCATGTAGTTCATTCTTTAGGTTCTCGATGACAGATAACGCTCATTGCATCTCCACTTCCTTGGACTCAAGTCTAATAGCAGCCTTCTTAAGTTAAACCATGTCATTATGCATGGCGAATAGCTTTACGTCCTTAGCATCACGGGCATACCAAAGCTCTGAAATGGCACACTCGAGGTCCTACACTACCATCGCTTGGACATCAATCTATTTCTCTGCAATGTCATACATCCCCTGGACCATGTCAAGTTGAGCCTTCAAGTCACTGATCTCCTCGTGAGCAGTCTCAAGTTGCAGAGCAGTGGGGGATCCATTCAAAAAGGCAAGTTCATACTCCAACTCTTTAACTTTCTAAACAACCGAACAAGCTTCTGCTACCATGGTTGCTGTTATCTCCCTAACAGCCTTGGTATCATCTTGCTCTGTATACGTGTACTTAGCTACCAGGACCATAGATTTATGCATCATAGTGAGCAGGGAACCCTTCCGTGAATAAGCCTCATGCCTCACGAAGAAGCTGGAGTCGACAACCTTGCTTACGTCATCAACGAACTTGCACATGCTTCCGTGTCCTCAAGTAGATCGGCCTTCAACAGGGCATGGATCTCGAAAAAACTCCCCTTAGGTTGGCGGTTCACGGTTGCTCATGCGGGCAGATGCTTCCTTCTCAATAGAAGGGGTAGGCCCTAGGGCTTCCTTAGCAGTGGAATCACCATCCTCGTTCTTCGTCGCTGCACGCTCCTCCGGAATCGTATTGGACTTAGACACTGAAGGCTGTCTTGGAATAAACCCAGGCACAGGGGGCACGGTAGAACTCCTCCGCTGCACAATCATGTTAGCAACTGTTCTCACCACCCTCGGAGCAACAAGCTTCATAGGCTCAGATCTAGCAGCCTCTCTCTTCCCTTTGGAAGAAGGTAAGTCAATCACAAGCCTCCCAGCAATGAACGGAACACAATTCTTTGAACGGACAAGTGAAGAAGATTGCTAGGGGAGGGGGAACAAATATCCTCTGGCTTTTTTCTTTCTTGTAGGAATTTTAATTTATCTCCAAGTTTATTTAATATCCTACTTAAGGCAGGCTTAAATAGATTTTGGTGGTGATTAAAATCCCTTTCCTAGAAGAATTTAACTTATAAGTCAAAGTGGGAATCTACATCAAATTGGGACTCAAACTCCATGTCTACCCATTCAGCTTTGGATTACTACACCTCCTACCCTTTCTTAGGAGCAGCCCAACAGGTGTGAGGGCATTTGTGGAGCCAAAAATTATCCCAAAAATCATGGAGCTAACACGTGGATTATTTCCCATGAAGGATAAGACTGCTCAAGGCACCCTTGCCCCGTAGAAAATGTCAAAAGTATTTATGATAGAATAATTCCTTATTCTTATCAAAAATACATTCCTAATCAGAGAAAACTTCTTTTAAGTAATCCTAATTCCATTTATTTAAGATAGGAAATATTAGGTTCCCATCCCTATTTTCCTACTCTATTGATTAAAACTTTATTCATTTTCAATTTTTTATCAAGGTCCTTAGATTTTAATAAACGTCATTAATTATTTCAATAATAAAATATTTTTTATTTCTATTCATATAGTATTAGAAACATTACATTTGTTATATTTATATTCATGGCTAAATTTTTTATCATATATTTTTCTTTTTAGTTAGTACCCATTTTTAATTTGCAACCTTTTTTTTTAATTTGTACCGATTTTCTTTTCAGTTTCAATTTGTACCCATATATTAATTCCTTTTTGTGCCCATTTTTTTTAACTCTTATTTGTATTTGTACCCATATTTTTTAATTTATTTGTACCTATTTTTAATTTTGCTAAATGTACCCACGCTAATTATATGTATTTATTTTATGTTCTAAATATATCAATAGTTATTTTTTAATATATGTTAATGATTCTGTGGTTACATTTTTTTTTTTTTTTGCTATAATTTTTGTGAAGAATAATATTACTCTAAAATTAATTTTTAAGTATTTATTATATTTAAAAATATTATTTGAATTTGTTTAAATTTCATAATTTGTGGGACATTAAATGCATGAGTTAAATCTTTTAAATTAGGTTAAGGATCTCGATCAAAATATTTAAACAAATAATGTTTCAGTTTGACGATTAGGTTGATTAGGGACCAGAACCAAAATGACCCTTTAGGATATTTAATTAGTTACTCCAAGATATTTATTTACCCAAATATCTTGGAATATTCCCACCTAAAATACCACCCTAAGGCCGGCTACCCCTAAACCCTAGAGGGCCGACCCACTTCCTCCTCTTCTATAAATACCCATTTTATCTCCAAAATTATGGAGACTTTTGCTACCCACAATGACACACCCCGATCTAGAATCAAGGCGTGACCCGTAGCATGATATTGTCCACTTTAGGGCCCGACCACGCCCTCACGGTTTTGTTTCTGGGAACTCACATAAGAACTTCCCAATGGGTCACCCATCCTGGGATTGCTCTTGTGCGAACTCGCTTAACTTCGGAGTTCCGATGGAACCCGAAGCCAATGAGTTCCCAAAATGCCTCATGCTAGGGCGGAGTTGAGCCCGGATGTGGTGGGGGACCGGGCCATGATGTGACACACAAACTCCTAAGCACATTCTTTTCATAATTCTAACTTTGGTATCGAAGATTCTTCGGCCAAAGCCCTCCATTCATCGTGGGCGTGTGAGACTTTTGGCCTTAATATTATGTATTATTTTGCAAATGCATTTTTGCCAAAGGAAGAGACGGCGAAAATTTACGTCCACACTATCTCTATTTTTTTACATATTACCTTCACTTGATGACTGGAACAACCTTGTTAAGGTCACACCTTGACATTTTACGTCATTTCAAAATCAACCCGATTTTGTGCATTAAAATTAATTATAATATCAAATTTTATGTGGAGTGCCATTCATAATTTTATGCCTTGTAGAGCAAATCTTGGCAATAGGAAAATTGTATATTTTGACGATTTTTGCTCGTTATGTGGAGTAGAATCTGACAAATTTATGCATACAGTTTGGCGCTGTTCTTGGGCTCAAAAAGTGTGGAAAAAGCGAGGTTTTAAAAAGTTTTCACAGGGCTGCTGTTTGCTTCTTTTAGTGATTCCTTTGGTTAATTTATCTCACAAATGGAAAGTGAGATTATGTGTTTACATTTTTTTTTGTGCCATTGGTGTTGGAGAACAATTCAAAAAATAAATAAAAATAATAGAACTTAAAATTCTAAATCTTTATTAACGAAAACTACTTGCAATACAGAATGAAATAACAAGAATAAATACTGAAATTAAAATGGTACTAACTTGACTGAATCATAGATAAAGGCTAGCACAAAAGCTATGTACTTCGAACAATATTTCCGTCCCACTCTTGTGCTTGTGGTTCTACGACTTCTGCTCGACCAGGATACAATTATCTAATTCTACAACTCGCACTAGATTATAGAACTCTAGCGAATTGCTGGAAAAAGATAATGTACAATGGAACTGAGTCTTCAGTTATATAGGTTATTTCATACGTTTTCAAATACCTTTTGAATGTATTTGAAACCACACAACTTTTTTCCAAACAGTTGTGTCTATTAATCAAAACGTTTTTTTTAATTAATTTAATTAAAAAACTTAATTCGAAATTAAAATTAATAAACTCTGATTAATTTTAACAGGCCCAAGGCCCTTGTCTTGATTAATTAATATTAATATTATGGTATAATCATCACAAGCCAAATCCACACAATTAGTGGCCCAAACCTCAATTCTCATTCCAAATGATCCAATACCTAATCACGAATAAAGGTGACTAACCTAATATAAGGACCTCTAACTTCCAATGTGGGACTAAAGGAGCTCAAAACTCCAACAATTGAACACTACAAACAAATCTTCTTTAAAACGAGGCAATTATTAACAAAGCCGCTTTCTTGGCGAAGGAGTTTGAGTGTCTTCAACCATTTGAGCTCGTATCAATCGGGGAAGCAAAATAGTGAGGTGGTCTCCTTCTCCAATTGGTAAGTATAAACTCAATGCAGATGCCTCTTCATACTTGATACAGAAGAGGTGGGATTGGCGCAGTCGTTCGTAATGACCCTTTCTCTAGGCATCGCCATCTCACCGAAGCATGCCGAAATAATAATGGCAGTTCATCATGGGTTGTGCTCCGGAGTACCCAAAAAGGTCTCTTACTTGTATAATGGCAGAATCATATTCAAAAGAAGTAAGGCTCGTTTGGAAACTCTTTCAAAATGACTGAAAAGCATTTTTAGGAAAAATATTTTTGTGTTCCAAAAGCACTAGTTATGTACACTTCTAGTGATTATCCATGATTCACTTGTATTTTTACTAAAGATTAAAAATTATTACTAAAGCTCTTTCAACCATTTTAAAAGTATTTTCAAATGAGTACGTAATCAATAAGGTGAATTATAAAGAAGTGGAGTCGTTGACATCATACGGGCATCTCATTCATAATGTTAAGGAGATTGTAAATGAGTTTAAGAAAGGTCTCTGTTTCATTTATTTCTAGAAGTTGTAAGCAAGTGGCTCACCAATCTAGCCAAGTTTGCTTTAATTTGTAAGGTCATCTCCAATCGAAGGGTCTATGTTTAGTCCCCGTCCGTATTATAATTTTGCAAGAAATTATTTTTAAATTAATAATATCTGGCTATATTTATGTACCATCTCCAATTAAAGAGGGCTATAGTTTAGCCCCATCAATAATTTATTATTTTAAGTTTGTTCTTTAATTTATTGGTTAATTGAATTAAACTACCATATTAAAATAAGGTGTTCGGACATATTTTGAGTGCCACTTGAAGATGTGCCCATTTGAAAATTATTGAAAAAAATTAAAGGAAAGATTATTGGGAGATGTAAGAGAGGGGTGTGTATGAAAAGAGTGTTTGAGGAGAATAGAATGTGAAAAATTGAAATAAAATGAGGTAGGATAGTATGGAATGGTGAAAAGGATGTGGGAAATTGTGTAAAAATGTCTTATGTATTTATAGCAAAAAAATTAGAATTTTTAAATTTTCTTTTCTTAAATTTTGTGTCACATCCCGGCCCGTGGTGGACCACTTCCCGGGCCCGGTCCACCACCGTAGCACGATATTGTCCGCTTTGGGCTTACCATTCCCTCACGGTTTTGTTTTTGGGAACTCACGAGCAACTTCCCAGTGGGTCACCCATCCTGGGAGTGCTCTGGCCTCCTTCTCGCTGAACTTCGGAGTTCCTACGGAACCCGAAGCCAGTGAGCTCCCAAAAGGCCTCGTGCTAGGTAGGGATGGGAATATACATTTAAGGATCACTCCCCAAGGCGATGTGACACACCCCGATCCTAGAATCAAGGCGTGCTGGCCGTCACGCCTTGATTCTAGGATCAGGGTGTGTCATTTTGTCTTAAAAAAAAAAAAATCTAATTAGTCCCCATTGAATGGACTGGCTGGCTGGCTAAGGATGGCTAGATTTTGGCCCCATGGGTTCCAATGTTTTTTAGCCTAGACCTCCATTAGAGATGGATTTTGTGTCAAAAAAGACTATTATTTGGCCTATGGCCCTATGGCAGACCCGATTGGAGATAGCCTAATCATGTTAGTATTTGGGTTGAAGAGACCAATCGATCGAGAAAGATGTTGATGTATCTCCTTAGCCCTTTTATTGAATTCTTTGTCCCAAAATAAAAAATAATAATAATTACATATAATACCATTATTCCCCTCTCGGGGCCACTAGATCTAGGATTCAAAGGAGAATTCTAGTGTTAAAGGTCTAAGTTTTTAATAAAAGAGCACGAAGCGCACAAAAAACTTCAGTTTTCACTGAGACATTTCGTCGAACACATGGTAGACTTGTTGCTGTCAACCGAACAATATTGCGCATATGTCAACAGATATCAACATATGATGAAGAAATATGATGAGTGTATCAAGAGAATTTTTCGACTGCTCTCAACCCAACTTGTCGAGTGCTACAGCTTGTCAAGATATGCCTAGCAGGCATTGCGCACAAAAGGGCCCATATCAAGCATTCGAAGGGCCCATATCCCGATGTGCATCCGCCACTACTTGGGGCCCTTGGGAAATGAGTTCATTCCCCACCTTGCAAATAACGTATCTTGACTGTACAAATTTCATAATCGGATCTATTTAATTTATTAATCTTCATTTGAAGATCAAAGACTATAAAAAAAATATAAAAAAAATTCATCAAAGATCATTTAGTCGTTCAAATGTATACAACAAATTCACTATGTAGGTACTAAGTAATATATTCATGATGATTGTCCATTTATATAAATACATTTGAAAAATTAAACGGTGTCTCATTCGAATGATTTTTATTTAGGATTGCACTCCTTGTTGTTCGGATCTTAACCGTGCTTCAAATGAAGATTAATAAATTGAACGATTCCAATCATTAATCATATTCGATCAAGATACATTATTCGCAAATGAGAAATATGTGCATCCTCTTATTGGCAAATACAAGTATTATCCATACAAAAACAAAATAAAACTAAAATACCTAATAAATATGCACATGTGTAACGCATTGCATTGCCAAGCCTAAACTTGAGTTATGAACCCTCGTAATGTTTTTCCCTCTTTTCAAAAAAAAAAAAATAAATAAAATTAAATAATAATAAAAATAAAAAATAAAAAAAACCCTTGTAATATTTTCAATTTTTTTTTAACACGATATAATAACATAGGGGATTTAGCTACATGTGTTGTAGCCAGTCTCATATATTTATACTATAATGTAAGGGATTTAAGTTAAACAACACGATTAGTCTGTCCTAATAAATAAATATTAAACTTGTTATTCATGAGATTTGAACTTAAAATCTCTCACTTACAACTTGAAGAAAAATAACATTAAACTGTAAAATTGAGTGACTTATAATATCCTCTGCTTAACTTTGGCAAAGATAATCTCTTCTCCAAGGTTCAGTATTTTGTCTGTGCGCTTGCATTTTCTAATAGTTGGGTGTGTTTTGGAATTGGGATTTTAGTTTGTTTATATAATCTTTGGCTCAAATTGTGTGATCAGTTTTCTTCCTTCAAAATTTTGGAATCAGTTTAATTCTCTTCGAATATGTATTATTTCTTTATGCAACATAGATACCTTTTGGTTTGTCGATGAGGCATTTTGAATGCTTATTAGTTATTTACTAAAGGTGGTTTTATTGGAACCGCTTAGGAAGAGAAGAAGTTTCAATCCTACAACAACGTGTGGGCACAAATTTTTAGTTTTTTTTTTTTTTGGGGGGGGGGTGGGGGGATGGGGGTTTAAATTAAGTCACAATTAGTCAGTCTTAAAATGAATTTTGAACTTGTTATTCATAAATATTTGAACTTAAAACATCTCACTTACAATTGGAAGAAAAATAGCACTAAACTGTAAAATTGAGTGACGTATAATATCCTCCGCTTAACAAAGATAAATGGGACACGTGAGAGTTAGGAACAGCAAAATTGTGGTCCTGAATCAAATGCTGGCAACTTGGCATAAAGATTGAGAAAAAAGAATCACGAGAAAAAGTGGGTATCAGCAATCGTGCATTTTCCTGAAATACAACCGAAACCAAATTCTGCCTCACCAAGACTGAAACTGATAGTGTTGAATAATGTTGGAGTTTTAACATAAAACTTCACAAGTAGGTACCATAAATCAGGTGACATGAATCACGTGCGGTTGTTGGACTTCACATATGGGACAGTCTATTCTGATATCATAAAGAAAGTTCGACTCTATTAAATAAGTACATGCAAAGCTTCTCGTTTCTCAGATGTCAGAGTCGTACTCTCAACAAGGGTCCATGACAGCTTTCTCTTATTGAATGGATTGAGGGGGGTATTCAAAGATGACCCTTTAGAGCAACTCCAGCAAGGGAGGTTGCTCGGGGGCCAGTCATTCAAACAGGAGCAAATTGCTGGGGGGATAGGCTCCAGCGTTGGGAAGCCCGAGTGACAGGCGAGGCCTGAGGAGCAGGCCCGGCGTGGATTGCCAGCCCGAGGGCTGCGTCAGGCGCATGCGTTTCACGCGCGCGTCTTCCGACAAAAAAATAGGGTTGGGGCCCGCAGCGTCTGTTTTGGAAAGTTACCGTTGGGGAAGCCACCATGTTCGTTCGATTGCAACGGCCTTATTTTATGGACCGTTGGATTTCCAACAGTAAAAAACATTTAAAAATCTCATTTAATTTCATCCGTTTGATCTAAGATCAATGGTTCACGTTATTAGGCTTTGTAAATTAAAAAAAAAAAAACAGTTAAAAAATTCTGAAATGTTACCGTTGTGCCACGTGGCACAATCTGGAGTGTTGAAATTCAATTTTTTTTTAAATCCAACGGCAGAGATTAATTAGGTGAATAAAAATTTAAAAAAAAATGTAAAAAATTATGAAAAATTATAAAAAAATTTGATTTTACTTTTCTATGAATACCTTCTCATTATCTTCTACCTTACACCACAATTTCATATTTTCTCAACTACTTTCAACCACATTCCTATCTTTCTCTCAAAGTTTGAATCCAATTTTTTTCCAACAAAATGACTACTCAAGCATGTACGAATTGGACGCTTCTTGAAGATGTTGCGTTGTGTACTAGCTGGGTTCAAGTTACTCATGATTCGCTTACGGGTAATAAGATGCAGTTGCGATTAAAAATCTTATCCGAAATTACAAATAATTATTATGTATTATTTTATAAATAAAAAAATAATAATATTTTATTGCCAATTGTCAGGGCTATTCAGTGCAGGGATGGAGATGCAAAAGGCAATTACCACGACAATTACTGTTTATTAAGGGCAGTTACTGTTCACTGGATGAATTAAATAGTGAATAGCCTCGGGGAGGGCTCCTACACTGAAGTTGCTCTTAGCCACCAAACGACCATTAACCACATAGAATGGCTAAAGAAATAGACTTTTGAGTCGGCGACAATATTGAAATAGATCTTTTTGGGGACCAACAAGTAAGAGCAAAAGAGAAGACCCACATATTTCTGGACCACTGCTCCCTTTTCGCCTCGTGAATTATTGAACAAATTTGTGGACCAAAATACAAATCTGCGTGTACACTGCATCTAATTTGATTTTTGGTAACTTAAAGAGTGCAGAATTAGGCACATAACAACTAATGTCCAATAATATTATAAAAAAATTTACTTCCATTACAAGAAAGAGTTGATTGCTTCTGAACGAGGAAGACGCAACTGCATTACATATTGGGATCTTCAGGAAACAGAAAAGAAAATAAACAGATCAAATAACACAAAGAAACCGACTACTCACACAATCTGCAAACATTACGTTAACAAAGGAAACAGAGAGGGATTGGGATTGGACTTCTTAATTTGCTTCACTTCACTTGTATTCCAAGATCATGTTGTTCTCAGGCGCCAGACCAACACAAGCCCTCAGTATGTTCTCCAGCATTGCCCTCTGCTTTGACAGTGCATTCACCACGGGTGTACCTGGCGGAACCTGTTTTCCCAACACCATCACAAATCAGTATTTCACCGCAGTTACACATGTAAACCAAATTACCCGATGACAGCGAGAAAATCATTCATTTCAGAAAGTCTGGAAACAAATAACTAATATTTGACTTACAAGAGGAGCCTTGCTGAGGTAACTGAGAATTGTAGCCACAGGGTGGAATGAGTGGAACTTGGCCTGCAAACACACCAATATAGTGATATTAACTAATGTCACATTTACATTTCCACATCACACTTTGTAATTATATTAGTTAATGTCAGTCACGAGGTAGTTAACTAAGCATACCTCTGCTTCAGATTTGAGCTGGATACGGGTGCTGAGCTCAGCGAGGAGAACCAAATCGAGGATGATAGGAGCAGCCAAGAGGGAATCCTCACAGGTGTTGTGCAACACAATGGTGTTTTGCCCACCCATGAAAATCTCAGAGGTGTATTCATCTAAAGCTCTCTTGCTGTCCCCAACATATGGGACATACTTGATCACCACAACATGGTCAGGGTGCTCACCTGGCCCGTAAAGTATGCCATTGCTGGACACCATGTCATCCACAACATTGCTCTTTGAAATCTCCTTGGACCGGAAGGTTTGCGGTGCAGAAAGATTCATGCCGTCATTGTTTCCAAGATGGTTGTAGCTCACAATGGCTGTTGGCTTGATTCCAGCCCCAACAAGGAAATCAACCAACACAGACTTCATTTTGGTCTGACCACTCTTAAAGTCATCCCCACCAATCAAGCTGTTTCTCCTAATTGCCAAATCAATCAGCCCTGCCAAATTTCCAATACTCATTCAAATTTCCACTACACTTTGCGACTAAAATTTTGGAAATAAAAAAAAAAAAAGTTAGTGTTTTGTTATCTAAGGGACAGGGTAGGGTACCTGGGACAAAAGTGTTTTGTGGGCTTCCATTGATGAAAGGAATATTTTCAAGAACACAAGCTATGGCATACAATGTGGAAGGAGATATCTCAGCTTCATTCTCGTCCACTGAACCCAACAGGTTCTCGACAGTGTCGTTTAGCCCCACAACAACATTACTATACCTCTCAGTGTTGGCAGTCCACAGCACAACCACCCTGTCCACCTTGTTCTTCTCCTTGAATTCTCTGTTTAATTAAATTAGCACACGATCAAAGCATTATTTGAGCACCAAATTAAGTTTCTTTCCTCGAAAGGACAAACATTTCACAGTTAATTCTTAAGCTAGTAATTAATTAACTGATTACAACATTAGTATTGTTACCTAATGTCTTTAATGACTTGTTGGAGTTGTTCCTTCTTGGTGCCCTTGATGACGTTGTTGGCACGAGCACCTTGGTTGGCAGCGATGAAATCGGGGTCGTAGATTCCAGGGAGTGGGAGCATAGACTCCATGTATGGCCTCAGTTGCTTTTGCAGATCAATGTCAAGGACCTTTGCCCTCGCCATTGCATCTGCTAAGTTCATGTCACTAATGTCCCAACCCCCAAACACTATGTCATCTGGGTTCACCTGAATTACCAAATCTCAATTAATTAACACTAATATCTAATAAACTATCAATTATTAATAACTAGAAAATTAAAGGTATAAAAAAATAAAAAAATTTACCATAGGGAGGAGGCTTTTGAATGGGGCATAAATCTCCTCTCCATTGAAAGACCCAACACGGATGGATGAGGCTTGGGTCTGTGAGCCAAAGTAATTGGCTCGCTGCACCTTGTCCTTGGTTGCCCAGGAGATTCCTCTGAAATTTTACAAAAACCATATCTTACAATTAATTAAAAATTCATGTAAAACCAAATTCGTCAACTGAGGAATCCAATTTTAAAAGCACACAAAAATTTAAACAACATATCGTAGATATTAGAGCTTCGATTTTATCATCAAAAGGAAAGGGTTTCTAAAATGCAGAAAGAAAACGAAGAAATTGAATGAACTACTCACTGTCTGTTTGCAATCACACCAGCAGTGAGGGTTGAGCCATTGTTTCCACCCCACCCCACAAGCATTACCCTGGACACCAAAAATTAACAAACACAAATTAACGGATGAAAAATTCAAAATTTTAAGACTAACCCAGAAAAACTATGAAAGAAACAATCACAACCCAGAAATTAATTAAATTTCTTTTTTTTTATTTTTAAGGAAAAAAAATGAAGGTGTGGAATAAATGGTGCCAAACCCTAGTTTGGGGACATGGACATCAGTCTTGAATTCGTATTTGACAGTTTTGGGCTTCACAATCCACTGATACGTTCCATTTCTGTTCTCATGGACAAGCTCAGTGGTCTCGTAGTTGTACACCGAATGAATCTCATTCTCTGTGTACGCTACGTTTGGGGACTCTACCTTGAAGCTATCGATGAACATCTTCTCTGTTTTTTCCTTTTCTCCTTTCCTAGGAAATTAAATTTTCTAGGGAACCAAACAAAATTGGAGGGGAGAGGAAGATGAAGGTGTAACACTATTCTGAAATCTGAAACCTAAGCCTTGCACTGTGTCATCGACCTGCTCCAGTGCCTTGTATTTATAGAGTGGATGTGACACTGCAGATACACGTGGCTCGGCGGAGTGGCCTCTAGTGCCCCTAGGATTAGTAGAGAATATCACACGCTGTTAAAATGTCCACATCAACTATAACAATAAAAATTGACTAATTAGTGTTTTTCAACAAAAATGTTAGTGTTCTTATGTGATACAACGTGGATTGACAGCAAGGACGGAGTTGAGAGCATTTCAAATTCATTTTTAATTCATTAATAAACGTTTTTGGTTATTTTTTTAATATATTGCAATTTTGAAGTGTAAATAACGTAATAAATAATTGTTAAATTTGACATCGCGTAGAGAATAAATTTTAAAAAATATTAAAGTACCACATACACTTTTAAATTAAAATTTATATTAAAACTCAATATGAGAAAAAGGGGAAAATGAAAAAAAAAACAAAACACAAAAAAATGTTTACTTATACACTAAGGCTTCCAAAAAAAAACTCAAAAATTATTTTGCACAATGATACATTTAAACTAAGAGGTCAAGAAGAATAAATTAATATCAAACTTTCAATCCACGAGATTTAAATTTTAGATATCTTATTTATAAGTAAAGAGATATATTACTACTATGACCTACTCCAACTCTTGAAGTAAAACTCAAATTTAGGTTCTAAACCTCCCCCAACTTGCTCAAACCCGTGGGCCAAATATGATTTTTAACACAAAAACTCCTTTTTGGGAAAATTTAGTCCAATGGGCTGGTCCACCATATATGACACACCCCGACCCGAAAATTCCACTTGGACTCCAAATCGAGTTGTGATGGCCGACACCAAGAGAGTGACGAAGCCATAAAGTATGGTGATGTGGGAAAAATGTGAATAAATTTAAATCTAAAAGTGTCTAAATACGAGAGTGCGTTGTGAGCGGAAATGAACCCATTGCACACGTGATGTCAAAGCATAAGTAAAGTACAGTAGAGTGGATTGAGAATCATACCATTGAAGATAATCTTCAATACCAAAATTTGCCCTGAATCCTCGTCGATAAGATAGCTCAGCTAAAAAACCTGGAGGGTGGAAACAAAGCAAGGGTGAGTGGCCCTAGAAATAAAATTTTAATAAAAACCTTCTAAGTCGTTATAACCCCTCGCTGTAATACGTGTACAGTTTAAAAAAAATCATACCACGTATCAATGTAAAATCAAAAGTATATCAACAGTAAATCCATAAATATACCACAGCACAACATCTCATGAGCGATATAAATAATCATGTGCTTAATAAATCAATGCTAGCACATAAGTAGGAGTTGCCTATAGTGACCTGTACGACTCATCCATATCTCATCAATCAATGCTAGCACATAAGTCGAAGTCACCTATAATGACCTGTACGACTCATCCATATCTCATCAATCAATGCTAGCACATAAGTCGGAGTCACCTATAGTGACCTATACGACTCATCCATATCTCATCAATCAATGCTAGAACATAAGTCGGAGTCACTCCATATCTCATCAATCAATGCTAGAACATAAGTCGGAGTCACCTATAGTGACCTGTATGGCTCATCCATATCTCATCAATCAATGTTAGCACATAAGTCGGAGTCACCTATAGTTACCTGTACGACTCATAGGCAACCTGTACGACAGTGTCGGAGTTGCCTATTCATTGCAACCTGTACGACTATGTCGGAGTTGCCTATATAGCTCATCTACCAATTCCTGCACACGAGTCAGAACCACATAATGTGGTCTGTAAGACAGGCTGGATGTAAATAAATACGCTCAAGTGTTACGATCACGTGAAGACTAAGCCTTGTCCTCGGGCGGAGCACTAACACCAAGGTGCAGGATAATGAGCATTAGATGCATAAAAACATAACCATACACATTGAAATCACTGTCATCAACATGTACTCACCTGAAGCTTACCGATGCATCCGCAGCGTCATTTGGCATAACCACTTTAACGTCCCAACATTCTTAATCAGAACTAAACCCAGTGATAGATCAGAATAAAATCATGGTTAATTTCTACGTTGTTAACCATCATAACTTCTTTCCTTAAAGAAACCAAGTACCATGTTAAATTTGGATTGTTCTATGGATGCATCTAACAATCTTGTTAGACTGCCTACGTACCCTCAAACGGGATCAAGCCATTCATAGTTCAACTTAGTACTTCAAAGCATTTACAGTAATTATATGCCGATAATATGCATATAGATATATCATAATGCAATCTAAAACTCAACCATACCATAGGATTTTAACATATATATATAACATGGCATAAAATGCATAGAAAGTATTAAAATTTAACTTACAATTTCAATTTGGGAAGATCCATACGTCAGATTCCCAATCCGTAAGTTTCTAATATCCTTAAATATTACATACTAAAAAGTATTAAAATTTAATGACAATCCAACGATTGGATCGTCGGTTGCTGTAATAATCAAGTGGCGGACCATAATGGGACTAAGTTCAAACGACGGAATTTCGTCAATTAGACTTCACAAACGGAACCAAGGTATTCAAATTTAGCCTAGGAATGTCAGGGGACCCCTCGGCCCACGCGCCGCCGCAAGTGGCGGTTGGGCGCCCCGACTTGCCGGAAAATTTAACTATTTCTAAAAATTACCAAAATTCACAGAAATGAAGATCTCAAAGAGATGAACAACTTTCACACCTGCCACGAAGTCCAAAAGTGGACGGAAGATAGTCAATTTTTCCCACAAAGCTGATGGGTGCCTAAAGCTTCCCAGCGTCAATTCGTCGTCTACGGTGGTCCAATAAGGTCAAGGTTGGTTGCGATTTTCTCCTGAGATGATGGGCTACAAAGCCCAATGGTGGCATTGGCTATTGCTTTGCCGATTCGCTGGAAATTGAAAATGGTGGCCGGAGCACCGCGAGAACCGTCGACTTTCGTGGTCTCAAACTGCCTCATACAATGGTTAATCAAGGTGGTTCTTGGTTGGGTTTTGTAGAGGGGAATGAGAGCTTCAAGATGGTGGTGGTGGCGTCGAAAAACTCCACCGGAGTTGACCGGAATCGGCCTTGGAAACGGGAGGTCGCAGAGGTGTGGGTGACGGGGAAGCTGGGAGCTTTCTCCCTTTATTATATTTTTTTTCTTTTCTTTTCTGATTGGCTGAAGGCTTTCCTTCCCTTTATGTGGTTGGTCCCTTGTGCCTAAAATTTGATTGGGCTACTTCCTTGAAGGAGTTAAATTAATTTACAACTGAAATATAAATAACCAAATTCAAAAGTCCGTAACTATATCATTATCATCTGAACTCACAAACGGCTTTCACCTATACGTTCGCACCAACAAGTACTACAAGGATACGCTAAAAGAATAAGTCATACGTTCCTCTAGACGATGGTAAACGAAAGTCAAAGTCCTTGCCTCTAGGGCATTTTTGTAAATTCACACTTTTAAAATTAAAAAAAAAACTTAAAATTAAGATCAGGTTCTCACAATATCTGTTTATTTTTTTTAGTTTTATATTCATAAATTCATTGAATCAAATGACTAAAATTTAATATGATCAAATCCAAAAAAAAAAAAAGATCTAATGGTCCAAATTTAAATTAAATGGCTAAATAATTAAAAAAAAATATTTCATGTGTTTCATATTCTTTCATGTTGTTCCACGAGTTTCATAGTGTCGGTTTAATGATTTTTCAATATTTATCGAAATTTAAATATATTTAGGTTAAAATGTTCATAAAATTAATTAGGATAGTCTACATAATTTTTTTTTTTGGAGTGTGCTATCCACACACCTCATTTTACTTCTCACACACCCCTTGATAATTTTTGTCCGTTGATCTTCTTCAATTCATCCAATCCGACGGCAGAAATTTAAAAAGGTGTGTGAGAAGTAAAATGGGGTTTGTGGATATCACACCCCTTTTTTTTTTAAAGTTACTTTAAGAAAGAAAAATTATCCTAAATTCATTCTTTAATAACTTTGGGTTAAAAATATAACTTAGAAGAGTTAGAGTAAAAAAAACTGTTTATGAGTTAAAACCTAAATTTTCTAGATTAAAAAAATTTAGGTTTTAACCTAAGGTTTGAGAGTCTCACTATTGAGACCTCTAAGTTTTCTATTATATTGAATTCTTTTTTTTTTTAATTTTATTTTCTAAAAAAGCTTAATTACATCTACGTCCTTGAAACTTAACCTTTTGATACTAAAATTTTACCACTTTTTTTTTATTTGGGTGAACAAAAATTTTCCACTTTAACCGTCTTTAACCCAACTCATGTCTCATTATACTGCTAAGATACGTACTACTGAAAAATTATAAAAAATATATTTTTGTTTTTAAAGACACTTGATAAATATCTTAGTAATAATCAGTCTTATTTGTCCCCCATAAACAGTTTTAACAGATTCTTAATGAACTTTGATGGTAGGGCAAAGTGAGGCATGAGTTGACGTTCAGGAGGTTAAGTAACAGTTTCGCACAACTGAAATCATAAAAAAAGCAGCTATGAAAAAAAGTTGGGGTGTAAAATGTGTTTGGTAAATATAAAAATAAGTGCTTCTTTTCAAAGTTCCATCCAAAATAAGCAAAAAAATGGAAGCAACATTTTACTGCTTCTCAAAACCAGTTTTTTTTCAAAGTAGGCAGATGAACAGTAAAGTTTAATGAAACTTTCTTAAACCCAATTATACCCTCTTTCTCCTTCTCGCTTCCCTTATTGTATCAAATCATTGAATCCGATTGTTCGAGAGGACGAGGTCCCTCAGCGAGTCGAGTCCGACACTTGATGCAAGCTAAAGATATATGAGATGAAGGAATGACCGTTGGTTACCAATGTCAAATTCAGAGAGCTCCATTCACTAACACAGAGAGACAGCTCGTGAAAACCCAGGTCGAATTCATCGTCTCGAGCCCGAAGAATGTGGATTCGAACAGAAATTTCTTCTCCGGTGCCCCACATCGAAGAAGCCCCGCCATTAAAGTTATTTGGACCCCGATTCCGGGATGATGGACTGTCGGTGTTAGCGGCGAAGGCGTGATGGCGCTTAGTCGAGGCCGTCCCATTGAGACCTTGCTACGACGATGGCGCCGAGAGCTCTCTGTGGAGAAAATGGCAAGGGTGGCGATTGCACTTGCCCGCCCTCCAATGGTAGCATACCTTCTAGTTCTTTGATGGGTCGGATTGCTGCCCACCCAGTCTGCAGAAGACCCGTTTGCTTCCCCCTCTGTCTACATCCATTAGCTACGGATTTGAATCTCTCTGTGGCTATATACTTTGAACTGAAACTCAAAAGATTCGGTTTCCCCCCTTTTTTTCTAGGTTTTTTCAAAATTGATTGGATGGATTGGCTAATTGGAATCTGATCATGGGGTTGGAGAGATTCGGAAGCTCGAAATTTCTTGCTCTCTCTCTCTCGAGGGTCAGCGATTTTGGTGATTGGGAAGGGGAGAGAACATAGGGTTGGAGGGTAAGGATTTGGATCTTGAGCTGTGACCCAAAAATGCTGAAGATTAAAGATGAAATTATAAATAAATAAAAAAATTAAATTATTTTATCACATTTAATACTATACCCTTTTAGTCATTTAACATAGTCACAGCAGTTTTACATAAAGTTTACCAAACACTTGAACATTGTTTTTTTTTTTTTGTTAAAAACACTTTTACAATAAAAGTTTACCAAACACTTAACTGTTTTATTTTACAGCTGATTATTTTTACAGCACAGCAGAAGCAGTTTTTTTTTAAAAGCACATCAATACCAAACTAGCCCTAAGTGATGAAATTTGAATTTTAGAGTAAATGAGACACAAGTTGTAAGATCCCACATCACCCAGGGGTGAGGATCCTCTAAGCCTTATATGTACATGCCCACCTCTATATAAAGCGAGTTCGCGCGAGAGCAATCCCATGATGGGTGACCCACTGAAAAGTTCTCATGTGAGTTCCCAGAAACAAAATCGTGAGGGTGTGGTTGGGGCCTAAAGCGGACAATATCATGCTACGGCGGAGTCGAGTCTGGGATGTGGTGGGGGCCTGGGTCGGGATGTTACAATTTGGTATCAGAGCCAATCCTTGGCCAGAAGTGTGCTGACGAGGACGTCAGGCCCCTAAGGGGGGTGGATTGTAAGATCCCACATCGTCCAGGGGTGAGGATCCTCTAAGCATTATATATACATGCCCACCTCTGTATAGCACGAGACCTTTTGTGAGCTCATTAGCTTCAGGTTCCATCAGAACTTCGAAGTTAAGTGAGTTCGCGCGAGAGCAATCCCATGATGGGTGACCCACTGGGAAGTTCTCGTGTGAGTTCCCAGAAACAAAACCGTGAGGGCGTGGTCGGGGCCCAAAGCGGACAATATCGTGCTACGGCGAAGTCGAGCCCGGGATGTGGTAGGGGCCCGGACCGGGATGCGACACAAGTTGAGTTTCAAGACATGTTGCCTTAAATAAGCCAAAGAAAAATCCTATAAAATAACTAATATAATGTGAGTTATATCTTAAGAAACATGATGTATTAGAGTCACATTTATAAATGTGCATGGTTCAAAATTGAAACTACTTACCTGCAGCAGCACTTGAAGACATGGAGCAAAGGTTTAGTAAAGAAGTCTTCCACATTCTACAACCAATAAGTTCCAACTAGTAAATAGGGTTTTAGCACTAATATTGTACAACTGCTATGAGTACAAGGACTACCTAATATATAGTGATTAAGGTTCCCATTTTTTAGTGCGGGTTTTTGTTGGTAAAGGTAAAAAAATCAAATGTATTCCATTTCCTATTGGTTTTGGCAAAGGCAAGAAAGAAAGAAGCTAGGCTTCACCTAATTCCATCTCTTACAAAAAAAATTAAGGATTACCATAACCATCCTATTTTATTTCTTCTATAGAAAGATCTTCGTATTTGTATTTCTTCATAGCTGAAGCACTTGGAGTTTGGTAGTTAGTTTACTAAATGAGTTAGGAGTGAATGTGAATGAAACCCCGCTAGAAGATCTTCGTATTTGTATTTCTATTGATAGGTGCTTGGAATGGGCTTTTGTCTCTGGCTTAGTGTAAGACCCCGTATTTTAAAAGTAAATATTTGTTATTATTATTATATACCACGTGCCTAGCTCCTATCAGTACTAGTCTTAATTATCTTGGGAGAGAGAAATGGGTGATTAGTAAGCACTCTAGTGTGCTGATTTTACAAGGCTATTTACCTGGATGTGTCATCCTTTGCACACATGCAATTGACACCTTGCATAACTAGTGACTAAGATCTTGATACTACAATAGGTGTCGCAAGAAAAGCATTACCTTCATACACATGTAGGAGTTTACGGATAGGACTTCATATATTTTATTGTATATTTTCCTTGGACCTCAAGTCTTGGAGCCATTCTATTTCACTATAAATAGGAGCTTTGCTCCATTGTTTTTGGAGCATAAAAAGAAGGAAACATGCAGAGCATGCATTACGTAGAGATTGGTGTGTATATATATACATACATACATACATACATAGTTGTATATATATATGTGTTGTGCGTATATATTTATATATACATTAGAATGAGAGCTTAGAAAGAAAAGAAAAAGGGAAAGCTAGTTGAGGTGTGCGGAGATGTTAGTTGGGTTGTCTTGCCAAAGCTTGGATTATCGAGGTGAGTGGTTTATGTAATGTGTTTTAAAATATTCTTATTTTCTTATAAATGAAAACCACGAACTATCATGGGTTTTATATATTTATAAATCTCTATCTTTTTTAAGTCAAGCATGTTGGATTTGTTGAAATACCTTTGGAATCATTAATATGGTGATATGTTGATTATTTGGATATGTTCATGGAGCATGAGAACTTTAGTGTTGCATTAATCCGAGAGATAAATGTAAACTGCACATGGGGACATTAGGGCGGAAAGGCCAGTAGGGGTCACTTGGTGAGTTACAATTTATGAAGGATGTAATGAACACGTAAAGGGATGATGTGATATGAAATTACGTGGTTAAAGCTTTGATATTATTATTGTATTTTTTAGTGTGTGTAAAAAGGCATTGCTTGACTGACATATTACATATTCTACTCACTGAGCAACGGTGGTTGTTGCTCACCCCTCACCTATTATTTTACAGATGAGTTATTTGGCAAGACAGGTGTTAGAAGAGTTGAGGTTGTGATTGAGGAGAAGTTTAAGGATTTTAATTTATTATTTTTGTACACCCTGTAAGGATTTTGGAGTTATTTTAATAAGAGGAATTTTATTTTCCAACCCGTTTCTGTTTTATTTTATTTATTTAATTTTTAGTTCGCGTTTCGGACTTGGGATCGAATTTTCCACCTACCCCGGGTACGGGGCGTGACACTTAGGTAGTTCAATCCCCAGTGAAGTACGGTTACATCAGTCCCAGGGTTCGAAGGAGATAGAGTTATGGCATTTCTAGCCTTCAAAGACGGTACTATTGATTTCATCAGTACCAAGTGATACTTTCTTAATGGGACATTTGAGAAGGAGCTGGACAAAGGACTTCGATCTTCAGCTATAGGTACTCTAGGGTAAGGAGCCTTATAGTGAGTCAAGCTCAATTGTAGTTACCTTTCCCCTATATGTGCCATTAGATTACCTATCTCATTTGCTTAGTCCCGCTCCATCTATCTTTTCTTTGGTCTCTATGCCTATTTCTCAATAGTGAATGAACAACTTCTTATACAAGGATTTCTTGTAAGGGAAGAAACTTCCTTTCTAACTGGGTGAAGGTATGATAACTACTGAACTAATGGGTGAGGATACAACACTACAAGGCAACTAAGTTAAGAATAAGTTCTTCTGGAAGTCAAGGAGCAGCCAAAGGAAGGTACTATCAGAAAAAATCCATGTGAATAAGGAAGGAGATCAGCAGCAAAACTTTTCTTGAGAAAGCCAATCTGAAATATTTACTTCCTCGGTTGTGTTATATCATTTTCACACCCTTCACTATCTAAATACAGGAACAAAGAGAAAGAGTTCTGCTTGAGCTAACATCATAACAAGGAGAAAGTTTATGCGCTTAGAATGTGTAAGAATAAGGTTGAGAATTTGATAGAAAAATGACTTTGAGGCACGTTAATACGTTTTCCTTAAAGTGTATTGAATTTTGAATGTCTATATTTTGTATTATGTAAAACCAAGTACAAGGAAAGCTCATATAAATGAGCGGAAGAAGAAAGAAAGGTGAGGACAAGCATAAAACATGGAAAAATAAAGGTGAGGAAAACATGGAGGAAAACATGGAAAAGTAAAGATGAGGAAAACATGGAAAAGTCATGCTTTCTGTCACTATACACCCATCAAACATGCACCCATGCTTTCTTCCAATACTCCCCCTCAAGCTGGATCAAAGGGATTAATTGATCCAAGCTTGAACAAAAGACGTTGAAAATCAGCAGAGGGTAATCCTTTTGTGAAAATATCCGCAAGTTGATCATGACTGCGCGTGTAGTGAGTGTCGATCACCTTGGACTGAACTTGATTTCTGACGTAGTGACAATCAACTTCAATATGTTTAGTTCGCTCATGGAATACAGGATTCGATGCAATGTGCATCGCGGCTTGATTATCACAGTGTAGGGACATGGGTTGTTGATGAGGAAAACCTAAAGTCAACAAAAGGCTTTTGAGCCAAATAAGTTCACAAGCAGTGGACGCCATAGCACGATACTCTGCCTCTGCACTAGAGCGTGCAACAACACTTTGTTTCTTGCTTTTCCAGGTAACTAGGTTGCCTCCCACAAACGTACAAAACCCAGTGGTAGACTTGCGATCGAGAGAATTGCCTGCCCAGTCAGCATCGGTATAGCCTGAGATCTTAGTGTGACTATTGTTGCGCATAAGAATTCCTCTACCAATGGAACCCTTAAGATAACGTAGCACACGATGAACAATCTTCAAATGATCCATGCTTGGAGAGTGCATAAACTGGCTAACAATGCTGACAGCATATGATATATCAGGACGTGTGATAGTCAGATAAATGAGTTTGCCAACCATTCTTTGATAGTAACTTAAATTGGGAACTGGATCACCGTGAGTTTTTAGCTTCAAGTTGCTATCCAAGGGGGTACGAGCAGGCTTGCAATCTGTCATTTTTGCTTCGTGAAGAAGATCCATGACATACTTGCGTTGGTTGAGGAATAAACCCTTGTGAGAGTGTGCCATCTCGATGCCCAGAAAGTATTTGAGAGTGCCAAGATCCTTGATAGCAAACTTGTTGTTGAGATACTGTTTAAGAGCATTAATCTCTGACATATTATCACCTGTCACAATTAGATCATCAACATAAATGAGCACAACTAGTTTACCCACTAAGCTGAAACGAACAAATAGGGAAGAATCCGCAATACTTCGACAAAAACCAACCCTTTCCAGAACATGACTGAGCTTGGCATACCATGCACGTGGACTTTGCTTGAGACCATAAATGGATTTATGGAGTTTGCACACCATTTCTGGATTGTTTGATTGAGGATGACCTGGGGGTAGCTTCATGTAAACCTCTTCTTCAAGTTCACCATGCAGGAAAGCATTTTTAACATCCATTTGAAAGAGAGGCCATGCATTGTTAATTGCAACCGACAACAATACTCTAACAGTGTTCATTTTTGCCACCGGAGCAAATGTCTCTTTATAATCGATGCCATAGGTTTGTGTAAAACCTCGAGCAACCAAGCGAGCCTTATTCCTTTCGATTGTGCCATCTGAATGAAACTTAGTTTTGTACACCCAACGACTCCCCACTGCCTTCTTTCCTTTTGGAAGTTTCACTATAGTCCATGTGTTATTTTCATGGAGGGCTTGAAGTTCCTCTGCCATAGCATTTCTCCACTCACTGTGAAGATTGGCTTCTTGAAAACTTTGAGGTTCTCGAGCTTCATTAATGGCACTTAGGAATGTAGCAAAAGAAGATGAGACTTTGCTATAATCAATAACATCAGTCACGGGATACCTGGCAGTGTAGGTCACATAATCATGCAACTTGGATGGAAGTTTCCTCTCTCGTGCAGGATTGCGACGAACTGTAGGAGATTGAACTACAGGTATTTGAACAACATCATGGTTGGAAGGATCACTGGAGGGTGCAGTGTGAATCTCTGATGAGGAAGGGTTTTCATCTTCAAGATGTTCCACCGAGTGAAGGTTAACATCATTCGGCACATGATCACTAGGAGTGCATGTTGCATCTTCTCCGTTTGGATATGGAAAAGGAAATAAGTCCATCAAATGCTCCCCCTGTCTAGAGTAATCCAGTGATTGTGAGAAGTAAGGAACATGTTCTTCAAATTTAACATCCCTTGAAACAACCATTTTTCTAGTTGTTGAATTATAGCACTTGTAACCTTTTTGGGTAGATGAATAACCTAGAAAGACACATTTGGCAGCCCTTGGGTCTAGCTTGTCACGATTTTGAGTTTGAATGTGAACAAAGCATGTACACCCAAAGACTCTCAAATGGGAAAAGTTGATCTTTCTATTTTTCAAGACCTCATAAGGTGATTTAAAATTCAACACTTTACTAGGCAATCTATTGATGAGATATGCCGCAGTAAGGACTCCTTGAGACCAAAACTTCTTAGGCACATTCATGTGAAACATAAGAGCTCTAGTCTTCTCAAGTAGATCTCTATTCTTCCTCTCGGCCACCCCATTTTGTTGAGGTGTTCCAACACAGCTTGTTTGGTGTAATATACCATGCGTGCTCAAGTAGTGTGACATGTTATGAGACATATATTCTGTGCCGTTATCTGATCGTAAAATATGAATTTTTGAAGCAAATTGGGTGGCCACAAGTCTATGAAAATCTTGAAAAACTTCCATCACTTCACTTTTAAATTTCAAAAGATACAACCAAGTAATCCTTGTGAAATCATCCACAAAAGTTACAAAATATTTGTATCCATCAAAAGACTCTATAGTTGGTCCCCAAACATCGGAATGCACAATTTCAAAAGGATTACTAGCCCTAGACAAAGAGGAAGTAAATGGTAATCTAGTAAACTTAGAAAAATGACAAACATCACAAGGACTTGTAACTTTGCACATATTTGGGAACAAGGTGGATAGAACTTTTTCAGAAGGATGTGCTAGGCGTTGGTGCCAAAGTTGTTGTTCTTGAGCTAAGCTTGAAGTGACTTGAAAAACCTTGGGAACTTGAATATGCTTGGAAAGATAGTAGAGACCATTTAAGAAAAATCCTTCACCAATCGTCTTCTTGGTGACTACATCCTGAAAGATCACATTTTTTGGAGAGAAAATGGCAAGACAATTTAATGAGTTTGTGATCTTGCTAACAGATAAAAGTTGAAAAGGGAATGAGGGAACATAAAGAGCCTCAGACTCGACATCACTTGAGATCAAATGTATTTTTCCTTTTCCCACAACCATAGCATTTTTTCCATTGGCAACTGACACTTGGGATGGAATAGAAAATTTTTCAAATTTATGCAAGTTTGTAGACTTGTTAGTCATATGATCAGTGGCTCCAGAATCTATAATCCAATAATCATGCACATTACCAATGTTGAGAGCAGTTGAGAAGGAGTGTAAGATACCTGGGATGTCCCTTTGTACCACGCCTTCATTTCCAGCCAGGAAGCCAGCAAACTGTCCTAGTAGTGCAGTTTGATTGTTGTCACACTGATTTAGTGGTCCTTCACTATCTCCAAGACCTTGTTTCTTGTGAAGAAACATAGCAAACTCGTTGATCAGTGCAGCTGGATTAGTGGTGAACTTCAGTGCTCCATCAGAAGAAGTTGTGGCAACATGATTTGCCTTGTAAGAAGGGTTGTACGGGCCTTTCAAGACACCTTTGTTATCCCTAGGAAACTTTGGTTTTAACTCTGGATGAAGAATCCAGCATCGATCTCTTGAGTGCCCACCAGCATCACAATGGCTACATTTTAAGCCAGTTTTCTTTCCTTTGTAGCCTCTCTCCTCACCAAGTTTTTGGTTAGAGAAGTAAGCCCTAGCTTCTGGTATATTTGCCTTCATGTCCAAGGTCATGACTTTCCTTCGAACCTCTTCTCTTTGAATTGTGGCACACACACTTGAAAAAGAAGGCAGGTCGGGATTCATGAGGATATGACTTCGAAGATCTTCGAATTCAGGACTCAGGCTTGCTAGGAGTTGGAATATTTTGTCTTCCTCGGCTCTTTTAGTTAGCACAGCAGCGTCGATGGTGTGTGGTTGATACACATTCAGCTCGTTCCACATAGTGGTCAGCTTTCCAAGATGTTGCACAAATGGCTTCCCTTCCTGTTGCAAACCAGCAATGTCC